>OY776113.1:105268311-106660811 GCA_963675035.1 Allygus modestus | reverse complement strand
TTATAAGGTGATAAAATTATATTGTAATGACGCGAATGGTTGTAGTTGTATAAGTTGTAGTTACTGGTGAGCGAGAAGGGCGCCACGCGCCGCCGCGTTTCCCGCCAAGGATGAGTTATTGGCGCGATAAAGGGCCAACTTCCTTTGATAACCTTTACCAATAGCCGCTTTGTAATGGGCTTGGTTTTCTTGTTGGCAGCCATATATTGTTTTATTTTAAATGCTATATGGTTGAACGTTATTTCTTTTACGTTTCACTATTTTGAAATTTATGGATACTACCACTAAGTTTTTTAATCTGTTGTAATGATAAACTTAACTCACCAATTTCCTCAGAAATGGTAAACAGAAAATACATGTAAGTCACACATTCATTATTGGAGGTTTATTCGCTTTTAACATTATGGGAGGTTTCCACGAGACGAAACAAAGAAATACAACACAGTAATTTGTTTTTAAACTTGTTTCATTTTTGATCAGTCAATACACACTCAATAAAACGCCATTTGTCTTGCTAATACAACATAATCTTTACAGTTAACAGTATTTGATATGCGTTTTCCAGTATGCACACCTTATTGTATATTGCGAAACGGTCCATGAAAATTAAAATTTATTATTTAATAAACTAAACAATGTTTTATTTGTCTATTTAAAGCTTTGACCTTGTTTGGACAAAAATAAATTAGAAACAAATCAAAAAAATCTCTATTTGGCTATATGAATTCACGTATTCTAATCACATAGCTGAAAAATCACAAGTCCAGACACATATATCGTTTAGTAATTTCCTTTTCTCTTGTTAATTTGTCGTCTTGAGGCAATATTCATATTTAATATACGTTATTACCTAATTCCTATCTAATATACGTTAGGGTAGAGTTTTTTATTATATCTCATGGTGCCTCTTTTGTTTGACTTGAGCAATCCGCAGTGGGTTCCATAATACCACCTTAAATCTACCCTCATCTAAATAACAACAGTAGAAAAGTAAACTATTTCAAGTGGTGTAGTTTGTATTTTATTATATATTTTCAAATTAATGTTAAGTTTCTAAACAAGAAGATAGTTCGCTTGGTATCTTTAACCCTAAGAAGGATATGTTAATACAATTTAAGTTATTTAACAAACGTTTCTTGAGGCTAAACATATATTTTACTAGTTTAATTGGTGGAAGCCGTAACAACCCATTGATTATTCCACCTACCAACATATATAGGTAGGTATTGATTATCTCCTATTATTATGAAGCCACTTACCAACTTTCATCAAAGCATATTCATAAACTAGCGAGGTATGAATTTTTATTTGTTCTCCATAAGAAAAACATCATGACTGAGGATGCAGGTTTGCTGCATCAAGGAACACAAAAATTGGAGTTTTCTCTGTGTTGTTATGCAAATACCAATGGATAAATTACAGATAAATACTAGATAAATACTAGATAAATACTAGATATACTAGATAAATTAACACTAGATAAATTAAGTTTTATCAACTTATGTTCATAAACAAGCAAGATATCACAAGTTTCTTGTCCTCCATAAGAATAACATTATAGCTGCTCAGTGCGAACGTTTGCTGCCATGGAGACCACAACAATTGGGTTTTTATGCAAATATCAGTAAACCCCAACCACATGAAGTCACATACCAAGTTTCACTAAAATATGTTCATTAATAAGCAAGATATACAATTTTACTTATTCTCCATAAGATTAACATTGGACAACGTAGTGTCTAGCACTTTCAATAACTTGGTAACCAATTGACGCAGAGCAATGATCAAAATACCAAACTGTTTGCTTTTTTAAGCTTAATTTAACGGTGTAACTCAAATTTGGGCATGAAAAGAGTTAAGAGTAAAAAGTTCAAAAACCCATTTTTGGGGTACAAAATCCCCCCAAAGCCCCCCCTTTAAATAAAGCGATATGTCTGGTTCTCGAACTCATGAAAATATATGCTGCCTTACACGTTTATCCCAAATTTAATCAAGATCGGACATTTTTACGAAAGTTACCGTGCCTACGGATACATATATAACATTTTGAACGAATAGTGTTTTTGGAATCTGGGGGCCTCAAAACGAAAAGTTATCTTGGTCTCAGGCCTAGGTCTTACCATGCCGACTACGGTAATAGCTTCTTCCCTGTAGGGGAAATTCGCTAAAACGCTAAGGCGATATCTTCTCCGTTATTCCAAATAAATTTTAACTTTTAGGAACGAAGTTGGCCTTAAACTGAAGTTGTGCAAAGTGGGTTTCACATTCTGATAAGGTCACAGACCGCCCTCAAACTACTGGCAACACAATCTGCAAGTTGTTTATATTAGACTGGCTGTCATCGTACGCGGTTTCACCCGGGAAAAAAACTGTGGTGTTTACTGCATTCTGTGGTTAACCAGTGGAACTACTACGAAACATGATTAGCTGTTTGAATTTTCATTATGTCAAAGTAAAGTGAATTTCCATATGAATAATACTGGATTGGAGCTTTGACTTTTTACGTTATGTACAGCGAATACGTACCAAAATTAGTGGCTTTGGTTGTAGAGGTTTGGCCTGGGGGATGATCAGATTTTTTGTGTTTATAGAATTTCTATAAGAATAACACTGGCTTGTAACTTAGAATCCTCGAGGGGCGGAGCCTTGTGGGAATTTCTTGAAATAATTTCTTAGTGGTCACCTACGTTATGGAAAGATTATACGTACCAAAGGTGAAGAGGATCGGCCTGGGGGATGGTAGGTTGTTGGTATTTATCGATAAAGGTAACTCTTTTATCGAGTTAAGAAAGCTGAACAGCGTTGCTCTATGTTGAGTAACTGGTCCACTAGTTGTCTTATAATCACTGATGATGGATTAATATGTAACGAAATAAAACAAAATTAACGTATTTAAATTAATAATAACAAATTATGTTTTAATTGTAATAACCGAGTCAGCATATTGGCATGACAATTGGCTAACCTTACTTTAGATCATGTGTCAGGAAATAAAATGTATAAGGTAGCTGCGAACAGCGTGCAGTACATTACAAGCGGCGCGGCGGGACTGATCAAATGTAGGAGGCTGGCCATAAGGTAGCTGCGAACAGCGTGCAGTACGTTACAAGCGGCGCGGCGGGACTGATCAAATGTAGGAGGCTGGCCATAAGGTAGCTGCGAACAGCGTGCAGTACGTTACAAGCGGCGCGGCGGGACTGATCAAATGTAGGAGGCTCGCCATAAGGTAGCTGCGAACAGCGTGCAGTACATTACAAGCGGCGCGGCGGGACTGATCAAATGTAGGAGGCTGGCCATAAGGTAGCTGCGAACAGCGTGCAGTACGTTACAAGCGGCGCGGCGGGACTGATCAAATGTAGGAGGCTGGCCATAAGGTAGCTGCGAACAGCGTGCAGTACGTTACAAGCGGCGCGGCGGGACTGATCAAATGTAGGAGGCTCGCCATAAGGTAGCTGCGAACAGCGTGCAGTACGTTACAAGCGGCGCGGCGGGATTGATCAAATGTAGGAGGCTGGCCATAAGGTAGCTGCGAACAGCGTGCAGTACGTTACAAGCGGCGCGGCGGGACTGGTCAAATGTAGGAGGCTGGCCATAAGGTAGCTGCGAACAGCGTGCAGTACGTTACAAGCGGCGCGGCGGGACTGATGAAATGTAGGAGGCTGGCCATAAGGTAGCTGCGAACAGCGTGCAGTACGTTACAAGCGGCGCGGCGGGACTGATCAAATGTAGGAGGCTGGCCATAAGGTATCTGCGAACAGCGTGCAGTACGTTACAAGCGGCGTGGCGGGACTGATCAAATGTAGGAGGCTGGCATAAGGTAGCTGAGAACAGCGTGCAGTACGTTACAAGCGGCGCGGCGGGACTGATCAAATGTAGGAGGCGGCCATAAGGTAGCTGCGAACAGCGTGCAGTACGTTACAAGCGGCGCGGCGGGACTGATCAAATGTAGGAGGCTGGCCATTTCCGTCAAAACTGCATACCTCATTTACTCCCAATCTTCTTTCGCTATCACGGGAAATAAGCGTCCTGCTAGTACACACTTATCTCCTTATTTCCTCACTTGCAAAGTCATTTACTGTCTGTTTAATTCTCACAAAGAATATATATTTTTTTAGTCAGTAATAAGTAAGAGATTATTTTAAAGTAACATTTAAATTTAAAACTATTTGGTAAGTTTATTTACCCTCTTCGGACAACAATTTTATCTGCAGTCTAATATACGAGTTGCTTTATACCATATTTATGTTGTAGTTAAAACTTATCTAATGTTTATAAAATGTTCATTCGATCAAAATTAAAATAATAAGTTATTATGAAAAAAAACCTATAGGAGTGTACAGATACTTTGGTTGTAATAAAATAATGTAATCGATTTTCGATATGTATGTATGGAATTTAAAAATTGCTAAAATGGTCTAGTTTTAGAACGACGGTTTGAAGAAAATATTTTCCAAACTATTAATAATTTGTTTGTATAAAATCTTTGCTCAACTTGACAATTAATACCCTAAACTATGTGTGCAAATCATAGAGTAAGTAACTGTCAGAGGAAGCACCACGAATGTTTATGTGTCCGAAATTTTTGCAATGTTGGATGTTTTGTAATGTGCGTTAGTTGTTCTTCGTTGTTTTCTGTGTCAACATGATGGTGCTGTAAATGGGCCTTTCCAGTCAGATGCTCTTGCTCCCTAAAGTTCGGAGCAACAAAAACCACCCTCTGCTACCAACTGAACCGCGTCCCCCCGCACCCGCACCCATGCGAACCTTGAGCTAAAAGCGCGCTCCCATGGTGACGGGGCGAGGAGCGACTCACAGCCCTACCTAACCACAAGGAAGGCCGTGGAGGGAGAGTTCAATAAAACTCACCGCTGAGAGGCACTAACTGTATTCAAAACAACATCAAACACACTGCAAAACTTATAATTATTATTATTCATTCTTCTGAAGGTACCAAATTAAAATTCTAAACATGTCACCTAGAGATACAACATTGCCATTTACCGGAAGACAATACTCAAGTATAGAGAACACCAAAGTCTGCACAAGCCGAAGCTTAGCAGGTGCGGGGAACAAGTGCCGATACCAGTACAACATTCTCAAACGGGCCATAGCTCTCTGACATACAATGCTTACATGTCCAAAGAAGGAAAGTCTGGCATCAAACTGAAGTCCAAGAAGTTTGGTAGAGTTACACTCGTTCAGTAAAACACCACCGAGGTACAAGCCGGACAAGGGTGGGGATTACAGAACCTTGCCAGCCGGGAATGTCAACAAAGAGCACTTGTTCTTGTTCAATCGGATACCATAGCTTAAAGACCAACCATAAATGGCATCTAGATCAGAATTGAGATTGGAAACAGCCCGGCTAACTTGGTCATTGTCGTACTGAAGAGCCAGCTTGGCATCATCAGCGTACGAGTACAACTGGCAATGATGCAAATCCTTCCCCATGGTGGCAGAAAACAAAGTAAACAAGACAGGCCCAAGACAGCTACCCTGTGGCACTCTTATGATTTTTCCAGAGAGGCAGAAACATAAGAGCCCACTTTGGTCTTTTGGCTCCTTCCATCCAAACAGGAATGAAACCATGAAACTACCCGATGATCAAATCTGTAAAAATTCATCATGGCTAACAGCAAGCTGTGATCAATGGAGTCAAAAGCCTGAGAAAAATCCAGCATTGCAACGGTAGAACACCTTCCAGCGTCTCTAGCTTTAAGGAGGTCATCGCAGATTAGCAGCAGAGCTGTTGTGGTGCTGAACCCCATCCAAAAACCAGACTGTGTCGCTGGAATGATTGACTCCAACTCCAAGAATCCCACCAGTTCAGAGACTACAATTGTCTCTAAGACCTTAGAGAGGGCAGGTAACACGGAGATAGGCCGGAGATCGGCCACCGAAGAGGGATAACAATCGCTATCTTCCAAGCATTAGGAAACACTCCAGTGGCCAGCAAAACATTCAACAGGTGAGTGATAGTCCCAACAAAGTAAGGACCTACCTAATCATGTTGATCGTGATACCATCAGTACCAACAACGCCCGAAGTTATCTTATTGATGGCAGCCTTTACCTCTCTTTCTGTCACATTGCCAAAGAAACAAAAATGGATTTATATTAGTATATATTTAATAATAGTAAGTAATCCGTAAATTTAAAAGGTTAAACAAACAAATCAGAGGTGAAATCAAACATCGCGTATTATCAATTCACACACATCTCAAGCGATTCTCTAGTATTGAGCAAACTTAGCAAAGCCAGTTTTAAGCCTTTAAATGCTAGTATATTTTATCGCTAGGATCAAAAGTGAATGCAGGTGCCTAACTTATCTCGCATCGTTAAACTTGAGCTCGTATCAGAAAGCAACTTTTGGTCCTAGAGATAAACTATATTTTTCGTCGTTCTACAAAAAAAGGTGAGGTTACAATTTCACAAAAACTAACATTGAATCACCTGTTTACCTTCAAAATTTTGCTTCCACCTTGATCTTGCAAACCTAAACAAACAGTTGTAACACATGTTTTGTCAGTTACAGCTGTTATAGTTGTTATTGCTGGATTAATAAACCCTAGCATTAGCTGCTAGGCACGTCTTCCATAAGCGGGAATTTTGCACAGGTTACCGGAAGGATAGGATATACCATTCAGGGGGTCATCTCCCGTGCTCCTGTGATCAGGCTCAAACAGGCGGACCCTACTCTGCCTTCCAACTGGCCAACTCATTTGACAGGGTATCCGTTTACAACAGCCAGGGACCACATTCTCAGGTTTGGAACCAAATCCGGAGTTTCCATCCCCAGCCGCTGCAAATAAATGGTATAGGCCAGTTTTAAGGTTGCCCTGGGACCAGCTGTTTAGTTTGTGTAAGTGATAACCAACGATTACTAGACCGTCTACTTCGGACTATTAATTACAAAGTCGATGCTTTGGACTATTCGTTTAGGATATCTGCTATTGAGTTTAATAACCACATTTTTGGGTCTCATATGAAATACATTAATCAACGATAGTAACTGCATTTAGTTGTTTTTATCGATTAATTACAATCGGTATTAGCACAGATAAACAAACATTACAAATTGGCATCATAATGGCTGATTCCGTGACCGTTTTTGTTGACTCCACCTCAGTTAGTTGGGCGGTTTAAGCACGGAGTGCGCTCTCTCATGATACTCAGCAAACTCTGTGTCAAAACAGCCAAACTATCCGCTCCAACACCACTGCGCCGTCGCCGTACTAAACGAGGCGAACTCAATTGAACTGGCGAGCACGAAATAATAATACATCTCTATTTATCTTTTTAATCACCAATGGTTTTTGAAACTCGTTCCGTGTTAATCTGTGTTCAATACCAAAAACCGGCTATACAAACAATAACGTTAAATATTTTCATAAAACTTGTCCAACAACAACAACGAACCTCGGTCTCTTGTAAACTAAATGACTAGACACTAAAAATCTAACGTGCTTGTAAGTTGTATGTTTTGTTCAGAAAAATTGCTTTAAAAATAAAATAAAATAATTTGATTAGTAAACCTACTCCATTAAACCATTGCTTTATTAACAGATTGCGTATAAGGTTGGGGAAGTCAGATGTTTCACACGATAGCTGGAAGTTTTGGCGGACTTTCCTTCTTTGATGGTTTTAACCAAACGAGTGATATTATTAAACATTGTCACGGAATAAATATTATTCTTATTCTTATTATCATTCGTGATTTACACTGCGTTTATTCTAGAAAATGTTTATACCGTATTCGAAATCATTGTGCAATCTAACACGCAAATAAACCAAGTTTTATGGTAATATTAGATAATAAAGACAGTTATGAGGCAGTTAAGAAGGTTTTGGGAGGTAATTTGTTTTAAAAGTATATCTCCAAATTCTCTCCCTGCTAATTTCATCGAGTGTTATATCTAACTCAATATTTTGTATGTTTATATTTTTTGGGATTTTGCACTATTAGGTGTCATAAGAGAGAATATAAAGTGCATTTCTTTAACAAAAACATTTAAACATTTCACTACATCCTATATATTTTATGACGAAAATGTCAAAAAACATGTGTTTAGTTACCTTTACCTTGGACAAATAAGCAAATAGTTGCACGCCATAACTTGTTAATATTAACCCCGAGTATAAACAGTTCAGAAGTAAAATGTTTTATCAACATTATTTGTGCAATAATATAACGGAATCAACTTCTTGCTGTTTTATAATAATAAATATTCCGTTTATACTATATTCCTAACCATCGAATTACTTAACATTAAAATGGTGATATCAGACAACATAATATGGTAATTTATAACATAAAAAAACGCAAGTAATTAAAAATCTATAACACTAAACAGCACTAGATTCGCATTTGTTAATACTCGTATTGCGTTTTGCATTGGCAGCGGTTTACTGTTAGTATTGATAATTCCAGCTGCGTTCGACATAATTACAATAAGCCAATTTGGGTTGGCATTCAACGCGACATTCCAGTTTTATATTTACATTTACACAATACAACTGGAACAGGGTTTACAAATACTGGACGTGTACGTAAACACGGCGGGGGATATTTTGGACATTCATCTGTTCAATGTTGATTGAGGGTGTTATGTATTCCGTCTGTTGCACCGACAGTGCGCACAACTGCCCCAAATCGAGACGCGTGTTGGGTTTTATCAAATACGATTTGACGACCATTAAAAACACGTTTATAAAGGTTTACGTGTTTCTTTTCTGGATTATATTATTAAATCCCAGTATATGTATTTGTTCTTATACCTAAGATAGATCACTAATACCGATAAGGCAGTTTTAACGGAAAAAGAAAAAGCTTTATTTTTACATACATAAAACCCAAAAGAGCCGTTACGAATACCAATTTAAAATAAATAATTATTTCATAAACAGGATAAAATAAACTATGTCTCACACAACTACAAAATATATATACACTTATACTGTTGTTATATATAAGACAGTAGATATACAAATACGCCCGTTGTAGTACACCTGCATACTCAACGAATTTCAAATGGTACTTCTCTACGTCATGAAGCCACTTACCAACTTTGATCAATGCTTATTCGTAAATAATCCAGATATGACATTTTATTTATTCTCCATAATAAAAACGTACTAAGTATGCAGGTTTGCTTTATTAAGGACCTCAAAAATAGGGTTTTTATGCAAATACCAATAGATCACCACCAGATGATACAACATACAAAGTTTTTCCAATTTATGTTCATAAAAAAGCAAGATATCACATGATCTTATTCTTTATAAAAATAACAATATAGCCGCTGAATACCAAATAAAATGCCATGGGGACCAAATAAAATTAGTTTTGTATGCAAATATCAGTAGACCCTAACCATATGAAGCCACATACCAAGTTTCATTGATATATGGTCAATAATAAGCGAGATATAACCTTTTACTTACTATCCATAAGATTAACATTGGACATCGTACTGCGTTTAGCACTTTCAGTATCTCGGTAACAGATTGATGTAAAACGATGGTAAAGGTATAAAATTGTTTTTTTAAGCTGAATTCAATAGTGCAGACTGAGTTTGGGTTTAAAAATAATTACTTTAAATTAATGAAATTAAAAATAATTATAATTATATAAAACGTCCAAAAAACCCAATTTGTCTAGTACAAAACTCCACGAAACACTCCTTATAATGGTGTGCGATCTGCCTGGTTTTTGAACTCATCGAAATAGATACTGCCTTACACGATATATAAGATGTTATTAAGATCGGACTTTTCTTACGAAAGTTATCATGCTTACGGACACATATATATGAATTTGAACGAATGGTATTTTGGCAATTGGGGGCCTCAAAACGAAAAGTTATCATGGTCTCTTTCTTAAGTCTTACCATGCCACCTACGGTAATAGTTTATTCCCTATACGGGAGATTCGCTAAAAGGATGGTACAAGGCGATCGATTTCAACCAGTCACACCGGTCATCATCAGGCACAATTAGATAATTGATGGCCGATGTGACTGGTTGAAATCTATCACCATGTACCAAACTTTTTGTATCTTTACCGTCCTGTATGCAAGTACAAATAATTTGTGGTGTTGTGAGACTTTGTTAATTTTTACCTGTTTAATTGAACAACACGTATTATGTTACTGAAAATAATCATAAAACAATAAAGACAAGGGTGTATTTGTTACAAACCAAGTAGCATGTTAGGGCATCAAATTGAGCTCACGCATTAAAGATCCATAACAGTGTTTTATTCTAAGCATCAGTTCCTGCTATCGAGCCCGGCCTACTGCCTAGTGATGTGAGACCTCCGTTCTTAGTCTCTGTACGTTTACAGTTCTTAAATACTTTCTTCACCCATTTACCAGCACGAGCTTCAGTTTTCCTTCTAGGCTCGGTCTTCCCCCTTACATGCCATATTCTAGAGAACATCCGGTTTTGTGGTGTGAACCCTTAGCTTCCTCGATCAGTTAAATGTTGTCATAGGTTTCTCCTAGGAAGAGGATGGAACCCTAACGGATTCGTATTGATGATTTCATAGTTAATATTTGTACAGCTCAAAGAGTTAAAGAGTTCAAAGTAAGGTAATATAGCCATGACGAAGTTCCACTACCCAAAATGTTTATGTCTTAAGCTAAAAAATGTACTTAAGAAACACCTTATACATGTATTATAATTCACCATGTACCATGACAAGCGTTTACATATGTTAATTTAACACTATCATTTATTCTGGCATGAGTATTGTTTGATGTTGATTGATTTGTTATAGGCCTAATATTTCATCTTGTACTTTTTGTAATGGTGTAACCGTTGAGATAATAAAAACTAAATATATATCATAGTGTTCTGATACTGTGGCGAATGAAAGTGTTCACCGTAACTACGACTTATCGTGTTTCACACTTTGCTCAGTTATTGACGCTTACCCGTTTACCGCCCCTTTCCACGTCTTTAACCCAAATCCCACGACGCGACGCCCGAGCAACCATGGACGCGACGCGCCGCAGCGTCTGTACAGCGACCGTTGGTTCCGACTTTATGTTCTTACACCGAACAATTTCTCTTTGTTGGAATCGTCTGTTATTAAAATCGGACATATAGTATCCTACGTATAAAGCAAACAAATTAATATGCTTGTTATAATTTTGATCCCAACGTCACGACAAGTTTTAAAAAAATATTGCAATCTGTTTACACAGGAAGCGATTACAATTATTATTACAAATTGCATTTGAAATTTATATTAATATTGCATTATGTGATAATGTACTTCTAACAAAAATATAAGTTATACGTTAATCTCATTCGTCCAATAAGATTTACACGTATGAAAGAAATAAACACTATACATTGACAATGTATAAGATTATTTTATTTTTGACAATTTATTTCATATCATGACCAACGTAGTACATGTAGCACAAAAGTAACTCAAATTTTGAAAGTTATAAGTCCTGAAGAACAATCTTGAAAAAATTATGTTGTTTGTATGATGTCGATTCCTCGTCAAACAAAGTATTTTAAAATGTTTATACCAACTACTGTACACCATTTAAAAAATACCATTTAGTATATTTGTTTATCATAATAAAAATATTATATCAATTTGATGTATTTTTTAGGGTTTAAAGTCATACATTTTAACTCCAATCTTATACACACATAATACATACATTTAAATACATGAAACTTTCTTAAATCGCACACTGGCACCATTAAATCAAAAGCTCAGTAACAATTAATCTAATTACTCCAAATTTATTTAAAAAATGTTTATCGTTCTTTTTTCCCTCGTTCATTTTTTTAACACGTTTTAAAACGAAATTATTTCAAATTTAATATATTACTAATTTAAACAATAAGGAGGTCAATAATTTATTATTTCACAGCAACGCAGCAGACGCACAAGCCTTTGTTTTCCTATGTCTCCTGATTCCCATGACCAATTTTTTTATATTTACATAACGAAAGCTTATTGTAAATTTTAAACTATTTTTTTCTACAGTAGTATAGATTTTAGTAATAATAATTTTGGTATATAAGTGTAATTGTACAAGCTGTAACTTTGTTGGAATAAACGTTTCGTCCATTCATTTTATTTTATTCCAAATAAAGGCTTTACACCTTAATTATCCAACTGTGTTATGTGTTTTTATGTAATCTTATTTAATTGGTTAATTACTTAAACATCGATTTATGTGATTTGGCTCAAAAGGCAGTTGATAATAAATCTGGTTATAGAATGCATATCACTGATTTCGTCATCCTTGTAGCATAAAGTAGCATAAATTGGGCAGATAATTTTTAACGCCTGACAAGTTACATGATAAGGCTTCAATAAAACGTATTTGGCCAGAAATATTTATCAGTGGATTTTAACCAATCAGTTGCATAACCAAATCATCCCCACGAAAAAAATATGTATTTTTAAACATCTCTTTTGTTTAAATCGTAACATGCCCTACATCGCAAAAATAGAGATAAAAAGTACAAAACTGTTTTGTAATTTTGGAATGCTCACACAAGGTGCTAGCATTCTTTAGAATTACACGATAATTATCAAATTAATGCACATGTTTTGAAACATGCATGGACTTTTCTTAGATAAGTGAATAAAAGTTTGATGGTGATATTTGATGTATTATAAATAAATAATATGTATGCGTTTACTTCTTATCCAATAAATACATAAATAGTCCTTTAGTTTATTTTAAATTAGGACGAGAATAAAACTAAGATACAGCTATTTTTCTGTCTTTTGAATTACTTCAAATGGATTTATCCACTTAATCCACCAATTTTAATTTACCATTATAACCTCAAAAGTGTAACATATTTTATAAAATATCCCCGTAGCAGCAAACCTGCATACTCAGCGAATTTAAAATGCATGTATATGTATCTTAATATTACATAGAGCTACATACCAATTTTCATTAATATACATTAATAAATAAACGATTTAAGATATTTTAATTATTCTCCTTAAGAATAACATGGCGGCTGAGTATGAAGGGTTGCTGCAGCAAGGAACACAAAAAATGGGTTTTTATACAAATATCAATAAAACTCAAGAAGGTAAAGCCACATACCAAATTATATTAATTCATGTTCATAATTACGGGAGATAATACGTTACTTATTCTCCATAAGAATAACATGGGAGCTCAGTACGCAGGTTTGCTGCTACGGGAAATATCGGCCAAAAATGTTTTTTAGTGCAAATATCAATAGACCACAACGATATGACGAAGCAATATACCAAGTTTCATCAGGATAAGTTGATAAATAAGCCAGATATACAATTTTTCTTATTCTCCATAAGAATAACTTTGGACAATGTACTGTGTTTAGCATTTTCAATGTCTCTGTAACCATTTGACGTAGAGCAATGATCAAAACACCAAATTGTGTGTCTTTTATGCTGATTCCAATGAAAAAAAATTTAACTTTTTCCAAAATTATATTTAAAAATCAAAAAACCCATTTTTGGGGTACAAAACCCCCCAAAATACCCCTTCGGATAGGTCAATCTGTCTGGTTTTCGAACTTAGGTCATAAAGCTGCTTTACACGTGTATACCAAATTACGACACACACACACACACACACACACACACACACACACACACACACACACACACACACACACACACACACACACACATATATATATATATATATATATATATATATAGATCCATTGTTGTGTTGGGCCGTGCAGTAGAGCCGATGACTTCACCAACGTCGTCTTCCGTCGAACTGCACTCACTGACACTGATGGTCGCAGGAGCATGCTGTCGCCACATCGGCATCTTCAGCTGACTGGGTACTGATTGAGTTTTGGGGGTATATATAGGTGATCCAGTTTATTGTTATGATGTCTGGAAACTTCTGGGGGTAGGTAGTGGTGTAACGAATGGGGTTAGGCCCGTCGCGGGACATCAATGGGGTTCCTGGAATTCAGGACTTGTTTGTTTCGGGCGGTTGCGGTGTCTTTATTGTTCTGGAAATATTTCTATTCTAGATTCTTACTAGGTGTTCTCGTCCATGCGATGTATTTAAAGTGGTATTTTTAAATGTATCCATCCAGTTCTTTAAATGTTTTTATTCCAAGGACTTCCAGTTGTTGATTAATTATCTTAACATTTTTGTTTTCCTTGTATATATGAAGACTTTCTAAAAGGTCCAGTTTTTGTTTTTATTTTCTTTGTTTAATATTTCCATGGTTTTATCTATGTTTCCAAATTATTGGTTTCTTTTAAAATGTGACGAACATAGGGAGATTTTGGTTCGCTGTGTGTAATAGAGTTAATGTGTTCTCTGTACCTTCTGCGAAAATTTCTACCTGTTTGGCCGTTAAAGAATTGTCACAAGAAGCACATTTTAGTTTGTATACGCCACAGTTTGAGAATTTGTCATCTGATTCAATTGGTATACGCAGATTCTTTTTCAAACAATTATTTTTTCTAAAAGCTACATTCACGTTATATTTCTTGAAAACTTTTGCTAGTTTATAAGTCTCTTTTCCGAAATATGTGAAGGTTATCCAATTTTGTGTTTGTTGTTTTTCTTCTTTAAATACCATAGAGATTCAGAGATTCAGAGATTGTGAAAATCGTACTGATTTATTTCTTTCATCCTTCAGGGCTAAGGGTATACTGTTCATCCTGTCAATCATGGTTTTAAATGCCGCGATTTTGTGTTGATGAGGATGGTTTGAGTTTTTGTTGATGAACACGTCGGAAGCGGTCTTCTTTCTAAATATTTCGAATTGTATGTGTATTTGTAATTGTATATTTATGTTATTTCAATTGTGAATTGAAAGTTCGGATGTTGGCTGTTTAAGAAATCCAAGGCGTTGTCGATTGTTGTGGTATCCTTCGTTTCAAATATGCATAAGCAGTCATCAACGTAACAGTACCAGTGTTTAACATTATATTTTTTAACATTGTTGGTATGAATTTATTTTCAATATTTTGGAGGAAAACTTCACTAAGGATGGCGGATAATGGTGAACCCATCGCAAGCCCATATTTGAGCCCACTGTGTATATATATATATATATTCCTAGCCTTGGGCCTTTGGGTATTCCGTGTACAAATGGCATTTGGGATGTCCATTTGTTAGTGTTATACTTCAAATATGGGATGAATTCGTCATATTTCTATTACTTATATAGCTTATATGGTAATATTCTAGCCTATATATACCATAATTTCATAATCATTGGCTTTGACAATAAATTTACGGTTTTATATAGTTTTTTACATAGACGATACTTTGAGTACTCCACAAAATGGCGAGCTTATATAAAACTTTACAAATACGCCTGTTAGGGTACTCCTTCTTCCTCAGTTGAAGATGGAGGCGTGGCCTAGCTTCTGCGCAACCGGAGTACCCTAAGGTGTGACTGTGTGAATCTCGCACAACCGGAGTACCCTAAGACGTGACTGTGTGAATCTATTTATAAACAATTTACAATTGCAGTAGTGTTGTAGCTCATTTGTCTTTTTGATATTTGTGTTTTTTTTCCAATGACTTGACTGTATTAATAATTAATTTCATATGTATGTACGTTGCACAAATTTACTTAAAAGTAAATACTGTCTGCCACTCTGTAGAATCTTTTCACATACCTAGGAGAACCGCCTTCAATAAATAAAAAGGTAAAACTTAGTGGAAATACCTAATAATAACACCAATCTAGATTCGTGGTGAACACAGTAAAAAGAAGTGATAAACCAAATTAAATTCATGAAAGTGAAATAATAATCGTATTTTAAAGTAAAACATTGAATTTTGCTAGTATCTTAAAAAATACTATCTTATTTAAAAAGTCTACATGCAATCTTATAAGTTTTATTGTATCAAACTTAAAAATGATTGACATACAATAATTATACTCTACCAGCCGGCACTAAGCTGGGGTTTCCTAATCTAACAACAATGACTGAATTAATTAATGACAATAATTATATGATAATTATATTACTTTATCAAAAAAGTATGCTAAAGTTTTCCCAATAAAATATTTGTAATTTTCCCTAACTTTTTTCATTTTTCCACAACTTTCCCCTGACCTTTTTTAGTACTCTCTGACTCTCCCTGACTTTCCAGAAAGTGTGAACCATTAAAAACATGTGATTTAAAAAGGCACTGGTAAACAAAGAACATAAATATGATCTTATTCACTGGTAGCCGATGGCCAAATGAGCTCAGGGGGTGGAGGAATACGGCCGCGCCGAGACAGGCCTTTGATGTTTACCGACTTTCCACGGGAAAGCCCGCGCCAGCCCGGACGCGCCTGATGGACCGCGGGCCTCGTCGGGCCGAACTGATACACGGCCTGTTGTGCAGCAGGTTTTATGGCCTGGCCTGACAGATCAAGGGCCGTGTATCATAGGCTTAAGCCTCGTTCTCACGACGCGTGGCTTGTCCAGTCACAGATGGCCTTGATCTGTCAACGGTTGTCGAGTCGTCTGAGTATATTTAAGCCTTACTGTTCTAAAGTCGTGTGGCAGCCTGTTGATTTGAAAAGCCACCGACAGGCTTGGAGAAAAAGACCGAGCCAGAAAAAATATTGGAGAAAATCGAGCTTGGAGAAAAATTGTTACAAAAGAGATGAGAAAACTAAGGACCTATCCTACTAGCATTGAATACAAATATTTTCATACATATATTCGATAATAATGTATTTTTCTTGTTTTCTCTTTAAATATGTAGTCTACAGTTATATTTATCTTTTGGTTTGAAATGTACCGAAAGTAGTTTGAGCCCGATGAACAAACTTTTAAACATTTAGGCCTAATGAAATGTAACTAGTTTTAAATGTTTTACGGTTGATTCCCATTTTATGCAAGCGATTCAAAATTAGCTTTTGAAATGTACATTTCTAAATTGCAAATTTTAAGCTAATTGAAATTTATTTCATAACTTAATAGTTTTTTTTATACCATTAATTTTTTATTGGTTGTAAGATCTAGTATTTATCAAAGAAACTGTTTCATAGACTTGATACATATCTTGGACTTTGTACACTTTAGTTTTTTAAGAGTTATAAAATCAACCGGTTTAAATGTATTTACAGTCCTAGTATAGGCATTGACGTGTTGCGTGGTTGGATTAAAAGTGTAGCTATTGCCTGATTTATATGTTTTACTTAAAATATACATATATCAATAAACAAATAAACAGAAAGTGACACCAAATGTACTCCAGCGCTCGGCTCGACGACTGAACAGGCCGTGAGAACAGTGTATCGAGCCAAACCAAGGCTGGCGGTCTGACTATCCACAGGCCTTTGATGTTTCATGAGTTTACCGACTCGGGCGGGAACGGCTCGAGACTTAACACGCCATCTCGAGCTAGCTGGAAAGTCACAGACGAGCTGTTCTCACGACGTGATACTCGACAATCGGCAGATCAAGGCCATCGGTAACTCGACAAGCCACACGTCGCGTCGTAAGAACGAGGCTTTAATGCGGTCCCACACTTCTCACGAACACGCCCGAACATTCGGCCGAACTCCGAATGTTCGGAGTATACGCGATAATGTGTGGGAGCTGCAGGAACGTTTGAATACATGCGGAAATATACAGGACGGAACGTTCAGTGAATATTCGGGAATGTTCAGGCCTGTTCGCTAGAAGTGTGGGACCGCCTTCAGGTGTGCTCAGCGTAAAGCCACGGAAACGGCGATGACTGTACCCTTCGGGTGTTTTTGGAAACTGTATCGGTTCCGTTGGACCATATGGTCTATTCACTGTACAGTTGTTTTTGTTGTTGCTTGGTTATCTTTTGATTTTTTCTCGTAACTTTAATATAACTATATGTTATGCTCAGGCCTATCAAGTACCTCTCTGCCGAATTTCAAATCAATCAGTCCAGTGGTTAGAGCGTGATTGAGCCAAAAATATCTATCCTACAAACAAACGAGTATTAGTAGGAAGTATGATGTTAAAGGTTGTAAGTTTGTTTCTATGTTCGTGGCTCAATCACGCTCTAACCACTTGACTGATTGAGCTTAAATTTGGCAGAGAGGTACATGATAGGCCTGGGTAACACATAGGCATATCAAATTAGCTTTCATATTAAAATACTGAACAAAATTTCTTTCATCAATTAACAAGTCACTAAACAAATTATGGAATTCTCCATATTGTTGTCGATCCTTGTTTATTTCATGTATCCAAAAACGCTTTTGACGTTTTTCTTCCTCTTATGCTTGGGGTAAACAAGATTAAAATATATTTTCTTCTTCTGAACTTTAAGAAGTTAAAATCGGCTTTGAAATAACGGAGGAGCCCTTTTAATACAAATTTAATTCACGTATTATTATATAAGGTACAAATAGGCCTGTTGCACCCTTCTACGCCTTAAATTTGGTTAATATTTGAATAGACTTTTGTTTTTTCAATCATCTGCTTCCCCCATAAGGCCAATCTAAACTTTCTGTCCATTAGTTAATTGTAAATGCATAGTTTCAAAGTTTGTTAGGAATGTTGTACAGCTGATTATCTAGCGAATTCAGAGAAAACCTTTTCGATTTACGTTTTAAAAATCGATAAAGCCCCGTTTCCTTTCTAACAGTTTCTGCTCAAAACATTGTTTTGAGCTAAACTCAAAACAAAAAAAGTTCAAGTAAAATGTTTAATGGAAACGCTCGCAAACTGTTTTGAACATTGTTGGCCAACAAAATGTGTTTTGAGCTGATGCAGCTGACAACAAATGTTTTAGGATAACTCAAAACATAATGGAAACGGTGTCCCAACACCCAACACTGTTGTGAACGAGTTCACGCATGCGCAATGACCGGTAGCAGTCAACGCCACGGACCCCGAACCGTCACGCCTTTTGTCGCCGCGTCCTTTCCGTATTGTCCTTCAGCCTGTTAGATAGTAGTTGGAAATTTATTTTGAAAATAATTAAATCGTTCTACATATGTACTTAAAAAAAGTTAAGCACAGTAAACCAATATATATTGTATTGATTTACTAAATATTTTGTAATAATCGTCAAAATTTTAATTTACTTAAACATTGTAAAATAAGACCGATATTTTCTACTTTTTTGTTATATAAATTACAACAAGTGATTTAAAGTTTTGAAAATCCGTAATATAAAAATTGATAATATTTCCGTTAATTTGATAGGTCTCTCGTTAAAATCGCACTTTGGCCGTTTCGGAGGTGTCATACCGGAAACTCGAGTATCCACAATTTCTGTGCGGACACTAGTGTAGTTCATGATTATCCTCATAGATTGCAGCATTCCAGCATATGGAATTTTTCATCCTTTGTAAAAAATCAATTTAAGAAATCTAATAAAAAATAAGGCATTTCCGTGAACGGGCAACCGGCGAAACTATTATATAGGTTTACAATTATGGCTGATGTGTTATTTGAATGTCCTTGGCATCTATATGTGCCTTTTGGGGGGTTTGGATGACATCAACCTTCAGCCTTCAGGCCTTTGACCCCTGGGCACCCAAAGTTCCAATGTTAATCTTATGTAAGAATAGAAATAAATGTAATTTAACCTTTAACAGCTGTTGATACTAAGAAACAGAACGGAAAAAAGATCAGCTGATTTCATGTCTGGAATGGTATCTCAATGTAAAATAATAAGACTGTATGAGCTGGATATTACCGAAGTGGAAATAAAATTTGCTCGAATTTGAGCAGCTAGATTTGCTGTTCTATATTTGAAAAGCTAATTTTTGTATATATGTAATCAGATGAAAAATCCACGTGCCAAACTTAAAGGTGTTTTCTTTGCACACCCCGAACATGATAGAGCCACAATTCAATGTAATCACGCTTATTTTATCGTTGTATAGCCTTTACAGGCATATTAAATCCAGTCACTTGGTCTGAAACTTTTGCCAATTGTTGGATTTGTTTTTCATGTATTGTTTACAAAACAAACGTTGTATTAACATTTGATGGGTTGAATGAAGCCCTTCATGGAGCCAAGAAGAAACAATAGGCCTACGAACATCAGCGCTATGTTTTACTCTCAGCTCAAGGACGGAAACTAAAAATGATTAAGAAGGTATTCACTAAATTGAAGGGTTATGTATACATTGTAGATTGTATCAATTAATACCATAATAATTGCAACATTAAAAAAAATCTTCTTCTTTGGGCCAGCCTGAATCGAATTCAGTAATTACAATATATGTATCGTTGAAATATACTGGTCACTAATGATTTTCTATAAACCTGATAATTCCATTTGATACTTGTCTATTCTTAGATACACAATTTACATATTTCAATAATCGGCTGGTTAGAGAAAGTTAAAATAGTGATAAAATCGGATTTACAAAGTTATTTTGTTGTATTCAAAATTAAATTATTTACAAAATGTAAGTAGATTGTGCAAATATAGAGGGATTGATCTTTCATTAAAAAAACCGCATGTAAAACGGTTCAGTGGGAACCTCAAGTGAACTGACCAAAGGATTGCAAAGTTGAAATTTTACCCCATGTTAAATTTCCATAAGAAAACTTGCAATTTAATTTTAATAGTTATTGACCAGGTGAAAAAAATAAGGTAAAATGTGCAAATATAGAGGTTATTCCCTTTCATTTGATACCACCCGCGTGTAAATCGGTTCAGTGGATTTCTCACACGTTCTTCCGGAAACTTTTTAATTTTGTATTTTAATATATAGGATTAGGGCCTATACACAACTTCTATTTGGTTTGTCAGGACAAATTACAAGGATAGTTTATTTGAAATCAATGTATGGAAATAGTTTGTTGTTGTAAAACAGTTTTAACAAGCGCTGTGATAATTTTTGCGTTACATGGCATTAACATACTTGCGGGAAATTTTGGCACAAGTTGGGAGAATGTAAACGGCCTCCAACAATGTTTTGAGCTCAGCTCAAAACATTGTCCAAGTAAAAGTTTAATGGAAACTGGGATTAAGAAAATTTTGTTTCGTATTTTTAGCTGAAATTATCTATAAAACAAATTGGAAACTTTGCACAGGGAAATAGCTTTGTTATTTCCTTATTTTTATAAGACAAACCATAAATCAACAATATCTGACCACCGTTTTAAGCTCGATGGAACTTGAAAGATGACGTTGCTCTTATGGGTGTAGAAATCTACCTAGATTTACTGGTGCCCCCTATAAACTGCGGTTTGTTTTTAAAACGCAGGAAAATTCCCGGACGAAGCATCTCGTGTGAAAGGCCTCATCTGCACCCACACCCACGGTCGTATGATGTGGCCTTACAATCATTATAAATGTAACAGGCCCAATGCAATAAATATTTTAACTTACTTCATGCATCTTGGTTAAGGCTTAATTTTGTTGTCGTAGTTAGCCGATACTTTTGAACAGTGTTTTATTTAAAATTCTAAATAAAGTTAGGCTAATTTGTGGGGGCCCGTCAAAATTCGACGGATACAAAATTAGGTTTGAGTAATCTGACGGTATCCTATAGGAACAATCATCGACGGTAAAATAATTATCTAAAATATCACCAATTAAAATAAAGCACATTTATTTGTGGCACAATACAACTAAAAAGTCACAAAAACCCAAACTGAACAATAACAATTATTAAATTTTAAAGATTATATTTGATGTTTACTATACACGAAAATAATTCAAAAGCTTGATGAGCTCATCAGCTGTTTGATGAAAATCACCGAGTCAGGATTATAATTAGCTGATTGTTGTAAACAAAACATACTATAAATCCCACCAAAATGGTTTTTAGACATAGACATTTTGTATCATTTAGCAAATTTAAAAGGAGAAAGTTATAAATCTGAAAATATTTGGGAGTATCAGAATGTTTCAGCTTTGAATTGGTACAAATCCCATCATCACACGTTAGGGTGCGTTCACGTAGAACGCTATTTACAAGCAACTAGTATCCGGCGGCTTGCCACGGGCGCCTTCAAGCGCGTGCAAATGCTTAGGGCCGCATGGCTTATGGCGTGCACATACAAAGCCGGAAACAAGGTCTTAGTCGTCGAGATGTCTTCCTCAAGTGTCGATGACATTTTTCTGGTAGAGAATGTTGAGTTGACTGGCAAGAAAGAGAATAGGAGTTCATGGGATTAATTAAGGATATCCGCCTACTGTGTACAATAAAATTGGCCAATTTTGCAAGAAACACTAAATAGTTGTTTGAAATAAAAGGTTATTAAAATTAATAGTAAACAAGGCTCAAACTATATTCAATTAATAGTTAAGTGATAAACGTAATTTATAAAAGGATTTTAACATTAAAATCAGGCGTTTTTACCTACACAGTATTTTTTAGTTTCCACAACAATCTAAATATAATTTCCCTTTGCAGATGAGAAGGCCTGTATGTAATTTATTTAGTAGGTTACAGGTGCAATTGTCAATTAAATGAATGTTAACAGAAGACACACATGTTACCTGCAACTTTCATTTTAGGATATATCTCCTTCCAGCACTTTTCAACAGCGATCTGTTACTGTGAAGTTTAAATATTTTGTTCCATATGGCTGGTCTTTGAAAAACGGGATATATAAGTTCTTGTGTATCAACTATTTTGACAAAAACTCGAAAAAAAACAGTAAAAATCATCAAAACTGCACCCCAATCATACATATTTGGAATCTTCCAGAGCAATAAGCCCTGGAAATAATGTTTCAAACATTCTTGTTCACCGGTCGGTGCTAGCAGCTCGCGCTTATACGTCCAGACAAGCTTTGTCTGTGAACGAACACACTAGAAACAACGCAGACTGTTACTCGCACCTATTCGCGCTTGTCGGCGCTTAGCTCCAGGCGCTTATAACCAGCGTCCTACGTTAACGCACCCTTACCTGGTTTTCTCAAACTAAGGCCGAGTTTTTGGTAAAACATTCTCCATATGAATAACATGGAGAAATTCTACAACCTTATACTTTATATGATTTAACAAACCTACAAGGACAAAAATATAAATCTGATAATAACTAAGGCCAAGTTCCAAATATTCTCACATATGAATAACATGGAGTATTTTTTTATTACCATATCAAAAAAGCGATATTTTTTAGTTTTAATTTTTATGTTAATCTGGAGTGTACAAACTTTAAAATGGCACATCGATTGTCCAAATCGGTTGAGAAATAACGACGTAGTGGTCCTAAAACTAAATTCCTTAGAGAAATAATATATAAGATTATGTCTACTTTCAGTCACTAATATATGTTTTTTCTTCAAATTATTGAAACCAGTGTGTTGTTTTTTAAAACAGTAACAAAATATTTAACTTATAGGAGTAAGTGGAAACCCGGTTATTCAAATGCTAATATGCGTTTTGTATTATAATATAGGTTTAAGTTTAGGCCTACTCAAATTTGTTTTAAGACTCATGTCTTAAATATATAGCCCAATTAAAAGCTTAAATAAAAATAGGAAACTTAAAAATAATACTAACTTGTACATTAGAGCCTAACTTAAACAGTAGAGGTGCCTATTTTAAGTTGTGTAAACAATAAAAACCTTTACAAAACCTACTACTGAATGTTGTAAAACATAAACATTACAATCTGATAAACACTGTTACGTTGCTACAAACTTTAAAATCAAATCTTTAACATGATCCCTTGCAAACATAATTTTGATGGTAATTATACCGACTTTATTCAAAATTGATAGCCTGCCCTTTATATATTGTACTTAACCTTCCATAATTGATCAAGGGGAATTATAGACATCATCTTGGAAATTTAACCTACTTTAAGCCTTTTTATGCTACAGATTTTCGAATGAAACAAGAGAATAGGGTACTATTATTTTGGCTAATTATTTTGATGTTGACAATTTTTTATTACAAAGAAAATAACAAACAGGAGACTACACAAGTTAAATAAATAAATACAATGAAAATGGAAAAAAATACTTATTTATTTCTGTGATCGCATGTAACACACCGTGCATGTAACGCACCGAGTTGTTTAATATCAGTGAATAAGCACATTTATTCACCACTGAGGGGGGGGGGGGGGAGAATGCGCACTTGTTTCCTATTGGTTGGATTCCAGCGGATTGCTTAAATATTCAAGTTTGTATACAATTTATGTTTATTTCAACAGAGAGTGGACAAGTGTGCACCATTGTAAAAACAATAGACTATATAAGTATAAGAAGTTAGGTTAGGATGTTTACAATGATGCAGCTTTGGGATATCCGGAGATCCCTAATACGGGCTGGAGTACCCAAAGAGCAACGGATATCTCCAATACGCAACTTTTACACAGGTGGATATCCCTAAGGCCCAGGGCTGTACCTATATATATATATATATACTGTATTTGGCATCTGGGGACCTCAAAACGAAAAGTGATCATGGTCCCGGGCCTAGATCTTACCATGCCGACTACGTTAATAGCTTCTTCCATATAGGGGAAATTCGCTAAAACTAGACACCAAAATATTGTTAGCACAAATAATATCTAGCATCGATGAACGTCACATATCTCATATCATTATCAACACAAAATCATCAGTGGACTCTTGCACGACAATAGGCCACAGTAACTGTGCTTGGGGTGAGGGGTCACGATGGTATTAGTGGGTGTCAAGTTCTGGTACCTAGGTCTATATACCCCCCTTCCACCCACGCGTTAATGCTTAGTGCGAGAGTCCCCTACAGTTTCGTTATTCTGGACTTAGCGATTCATTTGATTCGTAGGCAGTCCGCATAATATACTATATCGCTTAGATGACATTTATATATTTCGTTAATATCTCTATAAGTTACATAAAGTATGAAATCCTGGTATTTACTATGGATAACATATGGGGAGTGAACTTTACTTGTGATATCATTTGGAGAATGCACGTTACTATACAGATAGGATTTCCTGAAGATCATTACTACTGATAATATATGGTGAATGATCATGACTTGATAACATTCGGTGAACAATATTTTGATTAGCATATAATTTGTTGTTATTACTTACGGGATTTAATAAAAGACGTCTTACAACACTTACAAACATTTGTACACTTATATTGTATTCTCATATCAGACGGTAAACATATATAACAGATGGTACAAGGCTATCGATTTTGATCAATCACACCGGCCATCATCAGGCCAATGATGGGAAAACGGCCTGATGATGACCGGTGTGACTAATCGAAATTTAAAAACCACCTTGTACCATCAGCCTTATACCACCTTATATTTGTGTACCGTCTGATATGTAAATACAGAATAAATGTAAATACATTTTTAAGTGTTGTAAGACTATTTTATTACATCCCGTATTTGACGAATGATCATTACTTGAGATAGTATATGGTGGTGAAGGCCACTTTATGTTTTGAAAGGTTTAGCTACTCTCAGTGTAGCAGTTTGTTATATAGAGGACGCATGTTAAGAGTCTTCATCACCCTCGCGAAAAAAGCTAAAAACATGCCTTCGTAGTACCCTGTTTCTGACACCATTTTTCAACCGATTTTCTCATAAATACTCTTAAACTTATCACGAAGAGTGTGTCTCTTTTTATATAACCTCATAATATTGAAAAATATATAGTTTAGCATCGAGAAAATCTATCAAAATTAGCCAAAATTACTTGATTTTCATAATTATTTAAAAATACTTCCATAAATAATTTTGAAATTTTTAGGTTATAGAAAGAAGCAGTAAGATTCGAAATGTACGTAGAAATTTATCCCATCAACAATTGTTTGTAGGTTGCGACGGAAACAGGGTACTACGAGAGCGTGTTTTAGGCAAAAACGGGGCCGGCGAACAAAGCCGTCTATGGCGCTACTAGCCTTTCCACAAACATTGTCATTTTCACTCACACAAGCACACAAAGATTGATTTAAACATCCTACACGCGTTCGAAATCTCTGAGATTCATTGTCCGTGTTCCAAAGTTGGATATGAGGATTACAAATCTGCGTCAGTGCTATGGTTGCGATTCATCTTACGTAAGAAATGTATTATTTTATTAATTTTTAAATAAAATCTTTATTTTATTAATTTTAATTATTTACAAACCAGTAATTAATTAAAAACGTTGTTTTATTTCAAATATCTCACCTATAAAATAATGTGCAAAGAGATTTTGCTTTAGTTCCAAACCAAACATGTAGGCTAGAAGGCTACCATAGAAAAAATGTCTATAACAGGCTAGTTCTTATGTTTTAAAGAATATATAAGTCAGACAGGTTTGGGTAAACGTTCCGTCTGGATCTTCCTGCTCATTAAATCGCTCTGCTAAATTTCATAGACAGTGATTGTCGTGATATAAGTATACTTCCTAATACCTCACCGACAAATCTATCGAGGGCTGCTTTTACACAATGCCACGGGACGCGCTACAGTAGTTTCCCGCTCCCGCCTTTTTCCTTCTGTGCCGTGGATAACGTGCAGTCTGAAGTGTACTCAGTTCGCAGATCTTCAGTTTTATTTTATTTCCTGTAGTTTTTGTCGATGTAAAGCATGGGAAGGAGACGGTCGAAAAAGGGTGGGTTGTTTTTAAACGCCAAGCGTAAACAAATAATTATAAATGTTGGTATTGTGAAATGGCGCCAACAACAACGTACGAGGTGAGTGTATTTTAGTTTTTTACTCAATACATTTATAAATTCAGCAGAACGAGTAATTTTAGAAATAAAAGTGTAATCAGACGGTTTCACCCCAAACTGTTGAGATCATCCCTTAAATACTTAAATACTGTCTGATTACAATACTTTTCATCCTGATGTTTAGGTTAGGGGCCATGCATAAATTACGTCACGCTATAAACAGCCCATTTCGACCCCCTAACCCTCCTTTGAGACGCTCTGACATCTTTTTGGGGAACACCTAAAGTGCAAGAATTTCAAATATTTTTGTAATGGTCACAAAGAACGTAACAGGTGAGTTAGTAAATGAAAATTCATAAATTAGTTTACAATCGGCCTACATGGTTGGTATTTACTCTTTTTGGTTGGTGTTGATTTTTACAATAATACGCTTTCTACACTCTAAACTGAAACATATGGTTTATCTGACCACATATTAAAATAAGGGTTTCATCAACTATATAGAGTTATTTGTAGAAGGATTGTAACAACAATAACGAGGTTGTAATAATTTAGTAAATAAAAAACTAATGCGACATGCAATTTATAACAAATTGAATATGGTAAAAAATACATATAAATTGAATGTAATAAAGGAACACATAACAAATACCATAACTTTGCTAACATTTAAAATGTTACAACAAAACTTATTCATATATAAAATAATCATGCGTAGCGCTAGCGGCGGGGCTCGTGACGGCGCTGGCGCTCGGAGCAGCGTATGGAGGTACCATACAGTTCACTACCGAACCCCGAACAAGACAGCGGACCGATCTTTCATTGATCTTTCGTCAAAAAACCGCCTCGAAAGCGCTCGTTGCTCGGTCTGATGTCTGGTCCGATGACTTGTTCGGGAAAAGTCCAGTAGTGTGTGGCCGTCTATAAGGTTCAATTTAGTTAGTGTTTCGAAACAACACATGAAATGTCAGCACAATATCTTTTTGGAACTTCATATTGATTATAGAAAAGAATCATCAAAATCGGTTAAGTATTAACTTCAGGAAGTGAGTGAACAAAAATCAGGAATTTTTTTAAATATGTAGATATATACCCTATTATTGTAACTTTGGGTATATATGTATGTCTCTGAACCCTCTAGAACCTTTTCAGGTATTATTCCTGTACCATAGTCAAGCCAAAAATATCATACTCAAAATTTCGAAAACTCAAAAGTTACTCGTATAGCCGCCATTTTGTTTTTTTCACATAGGAAATTTTAATTCGAGAACGGCTAGTTATAATTAAATGAAATTTGGTATTTAGCTTTATTCCCTAAAGACCTAATTATAGAAAAAAACGATTTTTTTACAATCATTAATTTAAAAATGGCGGCTGCCTAAAATTTTCAAACGTAAATATCTTAAAAACCGCTCATAGTAAAAAAATACGTTAATTACGTTTTATTTAGAGAATTTAATTGCAAATCTAATGACACCAAATGTACGGAAATCGGTTCATAAATAACGGAGAAAATCCATTTTTAAGATATTGCATTCTTGTCAATATCAACTGTTATCATGTGACATCGCTGCTAGTGAGCCACATCGATCAGCTGTTTCAAGTATAATTCCACTAAACAGCTGATTGATCAATGTATTGTTAAAATTATTACAGTTTCCTGTTACAATGTGTCTTTTTCCTGTATGTTGCTTATTGTTAATCAGTGTGCTGTTTTTTAATATTAATCTGTGTTAACGTATTCAGTATTCATATTTATTGATAAATGGCTAATTATAGTGTTGCAGAGTATTGCGATATGCATTTTTATTATGCAGCTGCATTTGGAAATGCAAATGAAGCGAGAAGGCTGTATATACACTATTTCCCCAATAGACAATGTCCTGCTGCCAAAACGTTTCACTGCTGTCCACAATCGTCTCCACGCAACTGGTACGTTTCATGTGAGTATGACAGATACTGGTGCTGCGAAGTCGGTGCGTACAGTTGAATTTGAGGAGGAAGTCCTTCGTAAATTTGAAGAAAACCCTCGAACAAGTACTCGAGCTGTGGGTAATGAGATGGGGGCAGCCAAAGACACCGTGTGGAGGGTACTCAATGGAGAGAATTTGTACCCATATCATCTCCAAAAGGTTCATGCCCTTGAACCTCAAGACTATCCAGGTCGGGTAGATTGTTCCAGGTGGTTCCTGCACAAACTGGCGGACGATCCAGATTTCTTGAAATCCGCTCTTTTTACAGACGAATCCAGTTTTAACCAGGATGGTATTTTCAATACCAGGAACAGCCATGTTTGGGCTCCTGAAAATCCCCACGAAACTGTTATTTCCAGCAAGCAACACCGTTTCTCAGTTAATGTTTGGGCTGGAGTTTTTGGGGATAATTTAATTGGCCCCTACATTCTCCCAAATAGGTTGAATTCCCCCACCTATCTTGTGTTCCTGAGGGACATACTCCGAGAACTTCTGGAGAACGTTCCCTTGGCAGACTTACAGAACATGTGGCTGCAACATGATGGGGCTCCTGCACACTTTGGGCAAATTGTAAGGGATTTCCTCAACCAAAATTACAATCAGCAGTGGATTGGTCGCGGGGGGCCGGTGTCGTGGCCTCCGCGATTACCTGATCTTTCTCCCCTAGATTTCTACGTTTGGGGGAGAATGAAGGAACTTGTTTATTCAACACCTGTGGAAAATGAACTGGACCTGATCGGTAGAATTGTAGAGGCGGCTGCGGTCATCCAAGAGAAAAATTAATTTGAAGCTGTCCGGCAATCCATGACATCTAGGTTCACGATGTGCAATCGACGTGGCGGTGGGCATATTGAACATCGTTTGTAAATACTGTAGAATTGTAGTCATATCTCATGTAAACAAATACATTTTTTTGTAATTTTAACGCATTTTTTATATTTTATGTTTTATTTGAAGCATTAGTGAACCCTGGGAATCGTAAGGGTATCAATCAGGTGATTGGTGCAAATGAACTTAATAACAGCTGGTTAATGTTTTAATCAGCTGTTTGGTGGAATTATACTTGAAACAGCTGATCGACGTGGCTCACTAGCAGCGATGTCACATGATAACAGTTGATATTGACAAGAATGCAATATCTTAAAAATGGATTTTCTCTGTTATTTATGAACCGATTCCGTAAATTTGGTGTCATTAGATTTGCAATTAAATTCTCTAAATAAAACGTAATTAATGTAATTTTTTTACTATGAGCGGTTTTTAAGATATTTACGTTTGACATTTTTAGGCAGCCACCATTTTGAAATTAATGATTGTAAAAAAAATCATTTTTTTCTGTAATTAGGTATTTAGGGAATAAAGCTAAATACCAAATTTCATTGAATTATAACTAGCCGTTCTCGAATTAAAATTTCCTATGTGAAAAAACAAAATGGCGGCTATCCGAGTAACTTTTGAGTTTTCGAAATTTTGAATATGATATTTTGGCTTGTCTATGGTCCAGGAATAATACCTAAAAAGGTTGGTAGAGAGTTCAGAGACACCCTGTATATATCTTTGTTTTAGCATACTTTCTTAAACCGAGTACCCTTTTTGGGTAAAATAAATAAATAAATGAGTTAAATGAGGTTTACGGCGCGAGGAATTTTTTATTTTAAAATGGTTTTCGGAATCATATCACAGGATAAATTCTTTAGCTTTTGGTACTAAATTCAAATGTATTTAACCTCTGATTATGACGTAAAAACACGTGTAGTTTTCAATATTAGTATAAATATCTCGATCTTCACGTACTTAACCTTGATTTGTATCGAAAAAAATAATAATTTACGACTCTATATCTGCCATATTTGCTTTAATCGATACATTCCTCAATTTTTGATATGAAACCAAACTATATAACAACTATTGTAAGGCTTTTGGAGAGGCTTAGTTTTGAGTTTTGAGATAAAAACATTGATTCTATATTATTCAATTTATATTTTTGGTAGAAAGGTTTATTAACAACTACAGGGTTTCTACTGTCAGGGGAAGTCAGGGAAAGTCGGGGAATAGAAATTTGGTCAGGGAAGGACGGGGAAAGTCAGGGAACCCAGTAATAAAGCTTATTTTAATAAGTATCGACCCCACGTGCTAAAGATATGAAAATAAATTTGTAGCTTATAGACAATACTGATTACTATTACACCTTAATGCTACTTCTCAAAATTAATTTTGTAATCTTTGTTAAGTCTCAAAATAGGTTATGAGGGTCATTATCACAACAAGAATAACTTCTTCTGAGGAATCATACAAAATTTACATGATAATTCGGTGCTTCTTATTTTCCATCTGATCCCCGATGATGACAAAACTGAGGAAATGTTTGCTCCAGGTTGTATACAATCTGTTGTAGCAGTATTTTTCAGGTGAAGTCCCAATTGTTGGCTAATGATCTAAGGATTCCTAGGAGTTTATTATTAACATCTTGTAATCCTCAATTATTGAGTTTTTATTGAGATCAATTTATTTAATTTTGTTTTATTAACATTCATGATGTACATGATATAGAAAATAATGTTTTATATATTAAATATATAATAACTGTGCACACACGCTTGTTTATAATGCGAGATTGCGAAGACGTATAATGAAAGTTGGTCAGGGGAGTTTGACAGAAGGGTCAGGGAAAGTCAGGGAAATAGAAAATTGAAATTCTGTAGAAACCCTGAACTGAGTATCCTTCGTATTTCAAGTTCCTTGATACGTTCCGCTGCCAAACACATTTGTATAGGATTGGTTATATTGCTGATATAGAGGATTAGTTTTAAGTTTTTATATAAAACATATATTTATTCGTCATTTTAATCAAATTTGTAGCTATTTCATTTACGACTAAGAAGCTTTCATATTTGGTGGGGGAATAAATGTTTAAGTAACAGATAGTTTAAAAGGATGTAAGTTTTGTTTTATAAAAGGCAACGTTATGTTTTCTTACTGAAATATTTTATTTCATTATTGATTCAAAAAATTTGTTGCTTCACGAGTAAAATATAATCAATCACTAATCGGATAATATTTATCTTATAAAATAATGTTTTATTCTTTCATACAAGTAAGTCTCTTATTATTTACTGTCTAATTTACTTTACAAATTAAATTATAAGATTCCTCATGAGCCTAATTACATCTCGATAACTGAGTTTTCTATCAAAATCGAAAGCTATGTTAAAAAACGGTAATCTCAATACAAGATGGAGTAAATGTACATAATTAATATTTTACAGGTGAAAATCTAAGTAAAATGAGGATCATTTAATTATGCTGGATGTGTTAGAACAGCGTGGAGCCGTGGTCCGCGACGACGGCGCGCTTATAACTGAACATAGCGGTTATTTAGATCGGATTATTGAACAAACTATAAGTTATATCGAAAATTGTTTTGAATGAAAATTTAAGATCATCTAATTAGCTACAACTTTCTCGCTGGAAGTTTGTTTCTACCTCAAAAATAAAAAAGTTTCTCGCTTGCTGACTTTTTCATGTCATGCTGTTACAGCTTTCTAGTATTGTTATTATTAAAAATTACACATAATTGTAAACTAAAATATATTTTTACTGTTGGATGCGGAAATTTATGCAGAAAATGAATATATAAGTTTCATTGTAGTTTTATTATTATTACGATGTACAGGAAAGTGTAAACGACAACGCGCTCACCGCTCGGGATTACTCACTTATCGTCTGGCCTGACAATGCCGCGGACCGTTTTCTGTCCATTTGGCGAGCTCTACATGGCGAGCTGGGGTAGCGTAGCAGTCGGGGAAGGACGACCCATTGGGACGACCGCGACGGCCGGCGGCGTGGCGGCGCGGTGGTAGATGGTCTGATGTTTTTAGAAAAGAGCCCCCTCTTCGCCCCTCGTCCTAGCCTGGCGCACCTGACTATACGAGGTCCTTTGGAATCAAACCAGACTGTACGGTCGAACTTTTCTCAAAGGTGATGAAGACTCTTAAGACCAGCAAAGATCATCACAAAATCGAGAAAACACCTCATCCCTTTAAACTTGAAAAAATACAAATTCCTCTTACTTCTATTCATTTTACTTTGAAAATTTGTACTCTTTTTTAAGATTTATTCTGTACTAACATATACATCTTGAGTTATAATAAATATATTTACAGTTACAGCTATCGACTTGGCTTTATATACGTAGGTCATATCATGTGTTATAGCAGACTGGTGAGTATACAAATTACTATAATGAAACAAACTCACTTCACCTTGTTTTTTTTGTTTTTTAGGTTTGAGTGTAATAAATGTAAACATTAAAACAAACTAAAAAGAAAATACAATTTAAAAACATATTTCATTTTATATATCAATTGTATTTGATAGATTTTAGTGGTTCTTATAGAGTTAAACGTTAATTTTTGACTACTTAAAAAATAATCGAAATAAAAGTAATAGTTTTGATAAACTATTTTGTGACTGTATTTTATGCACGAATAATTTGCATTATTCCTGCCCATATCTTATTTTTTGTATTATTAAACACTCAGTTTTTTTTTATAAAAATGAATAAAATCATAAGTTTCAGGGTCAAAACTAAATTTGATGTTTGAATTAAGAGTAATAGCCACCAAATCTACTAAAAAATAAACTCAATGAAGCATCGAGTTTGACCCTCGATGTCAAACTCGATTTATTAATGAAGTTGTTTATTTTTCTAGTGATTTATATTCGATGGAATTGATTTTATGTAGAAATAGTGTAGTATTTATCTTTATTGGAGTTTTAAAATGTAATTCAGTAGCATTGCAAGGATTAAATTTACGAGTAATTTAGGTATTTACTTACACAACAAATTACTGAAGAGTGTATGACTCCACGTGCTGTAGCTGGAACACATAGAATGCATGACACCATATGTAACACGTTTAACAGTTGAATGCCTAAAAATCGCCAGATGGCAGGTTTGGATTGCATTACTCAATATTATAATTACAGTGTTCATTCGATACGTCAAGTTTAACTTTTAACTTTTAAGCTCAATATCAAAATCAGTATGTTTCTTTAAATTTTAACTTCAGCAAAATCTGTAAACAATGAATTTTCTTTGGTCTTCTATCCTTGTAAAATTGTTTTTATACGAAATTTCTATGGAGCACAAAATCTATTACATAATTCTTTTATCGATAACACAACATATAATTCTCATAATTTAAAACTTTGAATATAAATATGTGTTTACGGTATACGTGCAATGTCGTGTTACTGGGGAGTAATAGAAGTTAGTAATGTGTCATTAAAAAAAGCTAAATCATGTAAATGTTAAGTGGTCTGATCAAATAATAATTGCAAAATAGTTTTAGCTCTTCGAAAACTCTATTAACTCAATATATTAATAGATCGGTATTTCCAATCAATTAATTTCTATTTCATTTAGACATCGTGTTCTATTCTGGTGAACAAACATAATCCTATTCCTTAAGATGATAAAGAAAGTAGGTTGTAAGTTTGTGTATAATGCAATAACATAAAAATGGCCACTGCGAATCGGCTAGAGGGTTTGACCAATAGGTTCGTTTTAGAGGGTTTCCAACATAACAGAAAATTAAAATTGTCAATTTGGATAAAAATAATTCAGCTTAAGAATGTGATTGTTCTTTAGACATTTGTACGCAACTCACCTTATTATATGACTAAATTGCAGCCTGGGAAATACTTTATAACACTTAAAACACATAAAAATCCCTTAAGCTACGGAATACTTCCATCAAATAGGTCAATCATTTTAGCTTTGAAGTTGTGACTATCATGGAACTTATATTGAGCTCTTTTATCGGTCGACATTGACATATTAGAAAAGTTCTCATATTTGATATACAAATTAATTTAGTCATCGAGGAAAGGCTGTTAAAAACAAATAATGGGGACCGGAACAATGAGCGTATACCTAGTCCTTAATTATTAAAATATCCAAGTACATAATGAAAACCTTTTCCAGTGCTTTAATTGAGGGCATTTAAGAGCTTAGTAAAGTAAAAAGATCTGAAAAGAGTAAGAATCAGGGCGAAATGTTCAGGTTTGGATTAAGGTAATAAGAGTGGTTAGGGGGAGGGGGTCGTTCCTGGTTACGGCCACATAAATGGTCCAACCACCACCCCTTCTTCTACATAAAAACCTCTTGGAAAAAGTAAATAACGTCTTGGACAATGTTTCAGGTCTATGGTTGTTCGATTTTCAGATAATTCCGAAACATTAGTCTTTTTTTTCATTTACATGGCAAGTATCCAACAGGAATTATAATTTGTTATCATTGTATAATGGTATTTTATACGGGGTGACCATTTCAACTGTACCCAACTTTACCGGGTTATCTGCCAGGTCAAATCAAACAAATAAATCAATACATGTGTCCTATCTTGATCAGTTTTCTGTCCCTGAGTTTATTTTTATTTTTAACAAAAACCTTTATTCCCAAGTTTATTACCCCCCCCCCAACCCCCCGTTCTATATAAAAAATGGTGACGGCATAAACTATTAAATTAGTTTAATATTCATGAGGGTAGGCGGGGCAAATATTTGACTAGTTATTGTGTATTCCGTGTGTGTGCCGACGAATGGCAAAATTACTCTGCGAATTTTTCACCAGTCTCGTACTTTTATACGTTGTTTAAATGTGTATAAATTGTGTACTATATGTATGTGTGCAATTACATAAACTGCGGTGTAATTAATTATCCGATCCCTTTAATCCGATCCATTCTCTTGCCGTAAGATGAATTAGTTGTAACCTACAGAAATACAGCTTTTTGCGGTGTTGTATTTTTCAGGTTAGAATCTCGGCCCATAAATTGTATCACTTAGTTAACCATTTGGTAACAACAGTTCGGCACTTTATTTATAAACACGTCCGGCTGATCATACATTCCCCAAAAAATGCATTTTTACTTACAATAGTAAATACAGGACTGTTTTATGGACATCATAAAATTCCTTAAACGATTAAATTATAACGGAGTTATTTAAAATGTAATCCGGATATTGTAAACAAATACTATATAATTTTACAAATAGACGCAAACTGGCGTTATATAAACTTCATATTTCCCCTCAGCCTAACAGAAACCAGGAAGGAATTCATGAGTCCAGATTCCATTGTTTTGGAATGTAAAAAAACGTGGATAGACTGTACATAAAAATGTATACAAAATAAAGTTTTTATTATTTTAAGCGTTATTGTCATAGCATACACAGATAGATTTAAATTGATAACATGAGCCGGGGCTTTGTATGAAAAGAGTTCAAATAGAATGTCAGCATCTTTAACTTTGTCACACACTTCATTGTGCTAACGTAAATAGGGCGTATTGGACAGTTCTGCGTGTAGATGGGCAGAGGAGAGTCACCTCATTTGCATAACAATGGAGCCCCCCGCCACAAACTTGCTTACTGGCTCACTCCCCCCCCACACGACCACCTACTGAGGGAGCAGGGTCAATCAAGGTCACGTTGCTCTTTCTACGCAGTTGTGTGAACAGGGTCAATGTCCCTCTCATTTACATATAAACCTAATTAATTATTCATAATCTAATTAATTACTCATAATATAATTAATTATTCTTAATCTAATTAATTATTCATAAATATATCTAATATTCATAAATCAATATTAATTATTTTTAACTAGATTATATGATACCGGCGCTTGTTATTATCATCATTTTCGAGAAAGTCACGTGACCGACGTATCTGTCACTACTCTCCGTTTCCGGTTTAGTTGGCGTCTCTCACTACTGTCTGTTAATGATTAGGTGGCGCTCCCATTACAAATAGAACGCTGTATCTCCGTTATTTATCGGTCGATTACGACGACTCTTATATAGACATTATATATCATGTGTTAATTAATGACATCATTATTTACCGATACATATTTTCAAGGTCACTTCACAGAAGGCCTAGACCTAAAAATGGCTGTATCTCCGTTATTACCGGCCCAATTTCAACCAAACCACGTCCACCCCCAATAACTATTTTCGGGTCTTGTGTAATGCGGGTTGCCTATCCGGCAAATTGAAAGCGATACAAACTTTAAAAATTCATATCTCACAAACGAATAGGAATTCTTTAACGAGAGTCAGTATTTAAGAGTTTTAAATTACGCTCTACGACACTAAACGACTACCATATCCCAAAATGTATTTTTAAGACCGAAGTATATATAAATTCTTTAAAATCTGTTAACTGGCGCATTTCTACGAAACTCTGTATTTACATTTACTAATGCACAGTCTAACATATAACGTCCAATTAGTATATCTAACACATGTTTAAAGGTCACTTTACTGGAAGACCGAAATATAAATAAATTCATTAAAAATCGGTTTACTGACAACTTTTTACGAAAATTGGTACTAAACTTTGCTAATACACAGTCTAAAATATAACGTGAAAATAATATGTCTAAAACATGTTTGCAGTTCTCTTTACTGGAATATCGAAATATAAATAAATTTCGTAAAAAATCTGTTTACGGGCGGGTTTGTAAAAAACCTGGCATCTATGCTTAGAAATGCACAGTCTAACATATAATGTGCAAACCGTATGTCTAACACATGTTTAAAGGTCACTTTAGTTGAATACCGAAATATAAATAAATTAGTTAAAAATCTGTTTACTATAAGATTTTTACGAAGCTCGGTATTAAAGTTTGCTAGTGTATAGTCTAACGTAAAGCGTGCAAAACAGTACGTCTAACACACGTTTTTAGGTCGGTTCACAGGGAGACTGAAGTACGAAAATAAATTCGTAAAACATCAGTTTACTAAGTAATTTTAACAAAACTCAGTGCTCTGGTTTACTGCAATGAATTATAACGTATAACGTACATGTAGTACGTCTAATGTGTGTTTCAGAGGGAACTTTAATTGAAAACCAAAATGTGAACAAAATCTTAGAAAATCAGTTTTATATTCTTATTTTGACGAAACACGATGATTTGATTAAGTAGGTGTAGTTGCACATATAACGAGCATTTAGTTCGTCTAACATTTGTTTCGAAGTCATCTTACCTAAAGAGCGAAGTACAATGAATTTGAAGGCGGTTGTTTACGAAACTCAGTATTGTATAGTGTAACATAAAATATACTATCTAATCCCTAATTATCGTTTACCATAGCCGGTCGCATTTACCTCAACATTGATTTTACCGTGAATTTGTTTTCGGTTATGTGTCTAGAAGAAGCATCGATAGAAAAAACATGTAAAAAGACACTAGCTTTTAAAGAATAAAAAAATGTTCTCAGTTAGGAAATAGAAAAGAACATTCAGCAGACACTTCCACTTCAACAACTTTAAACTATATACAAGTCATCGTTAATGGATTTAGATAATATGAAACGCACATGTTAAAATGCAAATAATAACATTTTTTTATAGTCACATGACATCCTTTTACAATTGTTACTCATGTATAACGATTATAAATTAAAATTTATAAGCTGGCTTGTATGAAGAAATATCACGTGACGGAATTTCAAATATTCAGCTCTTGTAACAAACAGGTTGAAACCTGTTAAAACATCGATCTATGATTGTTGGAAATCAACCGCTCTCCGGTTGGTAAAATTTAGGCGTTCAGCTCTCTGATTGGTCGGGAGAGGGATAAAGAATTGAGGAGAAATACTGAAGCCAGAGGTAGTGGATCGAAGCGTCACTCTGCCCCCTGCTGGCATGTTGTTTCGAGGTTCCTATGCTTCTCGTTTTAGTGAATTATGTATTGTATTACAGCGTACGTGTTTAATAACCGACATGTTACAGTACCATTTGATAATAAAAATAATCTGTGGTTTAAAGTTTAGGAGGTAGCTGATATTTTGGAATATAAAGAACCAAAAAAGGCAATAAGAGATCATGTTAGAGGAAACCACAAAATATATTACAAAGACTTCAAGAATGGCGAATCGTCCCTCTTGTCCAACATACATTCTCAAACAATTCTTATAAATGAACCCAGTTTATATTTGTTACGGAAGAATAGAATGTACAAACCTATTGATGAAAATCAACTTTTAAAGTACGAAAACACTCATTACACGGTTATACGTAAATTAAAACGAATGCAGCCAACAATGGTCCCACTTGAAAAATCAGCTTGAGGCTAAATACAAATTCATAAACCAGTTGATGCATGAATAAGCACCTAAAGTGGCAGTCTTTCTTAAAGATGACGATCTTAAACATTAATTATGTGTGATAGTAAAAGATTCACTACTGAAGACGTATGGAGTGTGTGAATACAAGTGTATCCGTATTCAGAAAATAAAATTGAATGAAGCTTTAATTAAAGTGAAGAAAGAAGGTTTCAAAGTTTGCTTCATGATAGAGAATGTTCCCAACGGAGTTAACATCTTAAACAAAGCTAAAGAATTTATTACCATTTACAGTATGCACTATGACTCTGCATACAACATAATTCTTACACCTCACAAGTTTATGAATATTGTAACGCACGTTATACATGAAACTTCCACCGTCACCACTGCAACATCATCGGAGCTGTCATCATGCAAGTGTTTGCACTTCGGTAGATCATTTACGGCGCAAAGTTGACATCGACGCCATCAACGACTCCATTGTCCCGTTGTTATGAAAGATTGAAAGAATCATAATTCCTCACACAGCGCATTACCAGTAGAGGTAGCAGAAACGACATCAGTGAAAGTGTCTGTGGCGATCCTACAGACTTTGGGTTGGTGTTAAAACCTTTGAACGATTCGCCAACTCTCAGCTGAACTGATGCCGGTTATCATTATACAGTACAGAATTCCAACAATTTGGGTAACGTCTTCTTGAAAATTAAATTACTCCAATGAGGTCGTTCTACGCGTAATTGTAATGTAAATTTGGATGAGAATAAAGACTATGAAATATACATTATGATTATGGACATGTGAAACGATTAGAAAACTTGTGGGTGGACCGATTTACCCGAGTACCTTGAGTCACAGGTTTAACACAGACAGTAATACCACTAGCGGTGGGGTGTAAAACAGATAGTGGTGATAATTGCAGACCAAAAAACGACGGGAAAGCAGAATGGTGACGGCACTAGTGAGTTACGCCGGAGTTGGTGCCAACATTGATTGCACAGCACCTAAAAAAGTTCGCATAATCCTCGTGCATAAAACGATAGAATCTCACATCTTATTTGAGCCGATTCCAGGAATGGAAACATTGGATTACCGAGAACAATAGACCTACATGTCGAGACCTATCAGAACGATAAATCAATATATCACATGAGCCTAATTTCAGGAATCAGAACAATAGAACTTGTGCCGAGTCTGAGAAACGAAACAATAGACCGACATGTCAAAACCTGTCAGAATCAGAATAATAGAAAACACCTGCGTCGAATTCCGAGAAACGTTACTGAGGCGTGGGCGTCCCGTCCTTTTAGCAGGAACGAGCCAACGGCCTCATTGTTTGTCAGATAATTATGCGGAGTGGACGTGTTTTAGTATCATATCGTTACTCATGCACCGGAATTCATTAAAAAAGGATCATTACCAACGACAACAAATGCAGCAGTGGAGTAACATTCATCACAAATCATCAATTGTAGTGGGCATTCATTGTTTCAAGAATAATAACAACTAGTTTATAGTAAAATAAATGGCTGTAATTGAGGTGTCCACTGGTACGTTACTGTTAGATTGCATCGTCCGTCCACCATTCGATCGGGATTTCCGTTCAGAGGACAAACTTCGAGAGATTGATTGGCTGACCAAACACTATCATGGTTGCGACTGGAATAAAGGCGATAATTCGTATAATATGATGATCGATAAACTACGAAAATATATCGATGATTGGTCAATTATTTACGTTAAAGGACTGAAAAAGAAATAATTTGTCTAGAAGACTTTAATCACGGACGTTACACCTTCCTTCAACTAATTAGGGGCCGAAGTGTTGATGATTGATATGTCCGACATCGGCTGCGAATCACTCGCCTCAATCACCATCCTGATGCGCACTAATACGCTTAGTTGTGGTCAACACAATAACTTAAAGAACCGTTGCGCACTCTCCAATTGTACGTTGTTACGTGGTTGGCTACTGCTCAACGCTAAAGATATGCATTGCAGTTCATGTTGCTGTTGTTGTCTGTCCTACCGTCATCGAACTTCCGCTACCCTCACAATCATCCCGGAAGAATGAACACCAAGTTTGTTTGGAGAAAAAAATTATTGAACCATCAGAAGACAGAATACTGAACCACGGAGTGCATGCATCAAATGGTCTACTTGCGCACATCGTCCCATCAACAGCCCTAGCATTTAACACCAAATCGTAAACAGAGAGTGGTGAACATCGGGTGTGTTCTACTTGGATAGAGACACTAGTATTTCGCCAGTTCTAATCAAATAATGTCATCGGATTATTAACGCTTCCTGAAATGCAAAACGTCAACCATCAACAAACATAATCTTTTGGACTTTATGTGAAGCAAGACGAAGACAAATCTGTAATTTCAATTATAACTTTGATTTTTTTGTAATATTAATACTTATAGCCACATTAACAGAATATATTGGTGTTAATTGTATCCCTTACTTTTTTATTATTTTTTAATAAATTAGGTAGTAGTGTGTCAGTGGACATAAGTTGATATGGACTCAAATTGAAAATAGAAACTGGAGTATTATCTGGATATTATCTCACAAAACGTCGACAATTTTGTGGCTTGCATTATAACATACGTATTTAATAACCAACCCGTATGTAGTATTTGTAACAAATGGTTCTATACATCGATAAAGATTACAATTACATGGTGTTTGAAGATGATAGTTCTTTAATGTGGAAGGATGAAGAGCATAAACTTGAATATCAAAACTATGAACTCATGAATTACGGTTCGATCGTAATTTCCCTTTAATTTCATGTTTAAACATCAATTTCCGGTCCATATAACTAACAAGTTGTAATATGCATACCAAACAAGATCTGATTATTCAAAACGTTCAGCACTCCCTATCGCAAATGCCACTTTGCTTCTTCCCCGTTTCTAGTGGTATATACGATATGAAGTGACATAAACCAACAGCAAAGACAGTTAAAAATAATACATTTTAAAACAATATTGAACAAAAAAGGTAATAATACAATTGCTAAACTACTTTTGTGAATACAATTTAGAAATAAAAGTGTTAATTTTTTCGTTATCACACTAAAAGCATTGGCTTGACTTAAACACGCTTGGTTGATGGATGTCAAAGTGTTGGTCATGTAGTGTTATAAACAGAATTCAGTAGCTATTCAGAGGCTTCTGAACCTATCTCTAAGAGCCATTCAGTAAACCGTCTTTTGTACACACTCCTTGACGCCCGCAGGTATCTTACAACATACGTTTTTAACAATCAACCCATAACTGATAAGAGATCATATAAGAGCAAAACATAAATGATGTTACAACAATATACAAGAGGGGTGAGACGCTCCTCTTGTTAAATATATCCTCTGATTGATCTGCTGAGTGATAAAGCGTCATTTTTCACCTTGATATCATGTTGGTCAGCGATCCCTGCGCTCCTCATGTTTGTAAAGCATGTCTTGCAATAAAGCATACGTGTTTAATTAGCAGTCAGACAGCGTACTGTTTGGCAAAGAGAAAAGTCCTTGGTTTAAAACCATAACAGTTAGCTGAAATATTAGCATATATTAATAACACTAAACTTATAAAGAGCACAAAAAACACAAGAGTGGTGAAACGCACCTCTTCTCAAAAATATTCTATGATTGTTTGGCTGAGTGATAAAGCGTGGGCAGAAGTGGATTATCACAGCGTAATTCCGCCCCTTGCAATCATTTGGTAGTTTATGTTACCCAGTGTAAAATTAGGTTTGTAAATGCACATAAATATATATAAAATTAAAATTGTGATTAAAAAACATAAAATCAAAAATAAGAAATAAATAAGCTAGGGCTGTTGGTAGAGCGATGTGCGCAAGTAGACCATTTGATGCGTACACTCCGTGGTTTAGTGTTCTGTCTTCTGATGGTTCAGTCAATGTTTTCCCCATACAAACTTGGTGTTTATTCTTCTGGGCTAATTGTGAGGGTAGTGGAAGTTCGATGACAGTAGAACAGACAACAGCAACATGAAGCGATGCGTCTCTTTAGCGTTGAACAGTAGCCAACAGCGTAATAGCGTACAATTGGCGAGTGCGCAATTGTTCTTCAAGTTAATGTGTTGACCGAAATTAAACGTATTTGTGCGCAGCAGAGTGGTGATTGTGGCGAGTGATTCGCATCCGATGTCGGACATGTCAATCACCAACACTTCGGCCGCTGATTGGTTGAAGGAAGGTGTTACGTCCGTGATTAAAGTCTTCAAGACATATTCGTTATTTTTCAGTCCTTTGACGTAAATAATTAACCGATTAACGAGATATTTTCGTAGTTTATCGATCATCATATTATACGAATTATCGCCTTGATTCCAGTCGAGACCATGAAAGCATTTAGTCAGCCAATCACTCTCTCGAAGTTTGTCCTCTGAACGGAAAACCCGATCGAATGCTGGACGGACGATGCAATCTAACAGTAACGTACTAGTGGAAACTTCAATTACAGCCATTTATTTTACTATAAACTCGTTTTTATTATTCTTGAAACACTGAATGTCCAATACAATTGCTGATTTGTGATGAATGATACTCCACTGCTGCATTTGTTGTTGGTAATGATCTTTTTTTAATGAATGCCGGTGCATGAGTAACGATATGATACTAAAACACATCCACTCCGCATAATTATCTGCCAAAAAATGAGGCCGGTGGCTCGTTCAGGCTAGAAGGATGGGACGCCCACGTGTCAGTTATGTTTCTCGGAATTCGACGCAGGTGTTCTGTGTTGTTCTGATTCTGACAGGTTTCGACTTGTCGGTCTATTGTTTCGTTTTTCAGAACTCGAGGCAGGTGTTCTATTGTTCTGATTCCTGGAATTCGGCGCATATGTTCTATTGATTTATCGTTCTGACAGGTTTCTACGTGTTGATCTATTGTTCTAGGTAATCCAATATTTCAATTGCTGGAATCGTCTCTAAAGGGATGCAAAATTGTATTGTTTTATGCACGAGGATTATGCAAATTTTTTGGTGCTGTGCAATCAATGTTGGCAATAACTTGGGCGTGACTCACTGGTGCTGTCGCTATTCTGCCTTTCCCCTCTTTTTTTGGTCTGCAATTTTCACCACTATCTGTTTTACACCACACCGCTAGCAGTATTACTGTCTGTGTTAAACCTGTGACTCTCGGTACTCCGGTAAATCGGTCCACCCACAAGTTTTTTAATCGTTTCACAATGTCCATAATCATAATGTATATTTCATAGTCTTTATTTTTGTCCAAATATACATTAAGAATATGTGGAGAACGACCTCTGTAGTGCAATTGAATTTTAAGGAAGACGTTACCAAAATTGTTGGGATTCAGTAATGTATAATGATAACCAGCATCGGCCCAACTGACAGTCAGCGAATCGTTCGAAGGTTTTAACACCAACCTAAAGTCTGTAGGGTCCCACAGTGCGAACACTTGCATGATGACGGCTCCGATGATGTCGCAGTGGCGAAAGCGGTAGGGCCAGCAGCGACAAGACGTGATGGTGCTGCCACTGATGATTGTGGTTCTGCATTTTGTGGTGGAAAATACGCGGGACTGTTTTCCACCGCTTCCAACTCATTTAACAACGTACGGATCAATTCGTACACTTTGGATGCACTAGTCATGTTTGAGTGTACTCTACGATAGCATTAGTTGAACTGACGGAATATATGACGGTGCGTCGCAAACGCATGCCTACGCAAAGCATGTTTTCAAACGGTCTTCTCCATGGATGACTCATAGCTACTATAATTAGATAATTTCTGTTGAAGTTTCATGTATAACGAGCGTTACGATATTTATAAAATTGTGAAATATAAGAATAATGTTGTATGCAGAGTCATAGTGCATACTGTAAATGGTAATAAATGCTTTAGCTTTGTTCAAGATGTTAACTCCGTTGGGAACATTCTCTATCATGAAGCAAACTTTTAAACCATCTTCCTTCGCTTTATTTAAAGCTTCATAAAATGTTATATTCTGAATAGGATACACTTGTATTCACACACTCCATACGTCTTCATTAGTGAATTTTTTACTAAAACACATAGGTTATGTATGTTTAAGACGTCATCTTTCGGAAAGACTGCCACTTTAGGTGCTTGGTCACGCAACAACTGATTTATGAATCGGTATTTAGCCTCAAGCTGATTTTTCAAGTGGGACCATTGTTGGTTGCATTCGTTTGAGTTTACGAATAACCGTGTGAGATGAGCGTTTTTGTTCTTTAAAAGTTTATTTTCTTCCATAAGTTTGAACGTTCCATGCTTCCGTAACGAATAAACCGGGTTCATTTATAAGAATTGTTTGAGAATGTATGTTGGACAAGAGGGACGATTCGCCATTCTTGAAGTCTTTGTAATGTATTTTGTGGATTGCTCTTACATGATTTGTCATTGCCTTTCTTGTTTCTATATATTCCAAAATATTAGCTACGACCTTAGCTTTAAACCACGGATTATTTTCATTATCAAATAGTACTGTAAGATGCCATTTATTAAACACGTACACTGTTATTCAAGACATAATTCACAAAGACAATAAGCGTAGGAACCTCCAGACAACATGCCAGCAGGAGGCAAAATGACGCTGTGATCTTCAACCTCTAGCTTCAGTACTTCTCCTCAATTCTGCATCCCTCTCCCGACCAATCAGAGAGCTGAACGCCTAATTTTTACCAACTGGAGAGCGGTTTATTTCCACCAATCATAGATCGATGTTTTAACAGGTTTCAACCTGTTTTTTACAAGAGCTGAATATTTGAACTGCAATCACGTGATATTTTGTTTATATAAGCCAGCTTATAAATATTGATTTATAATCGTTATACATGAGTAACAATTGTAAAATGATGTCATATGACTATAAAAAATGTTATTATTTGCATTTTAATATGTGCGTTTCATATTATCTAAATCCATTAACGATGCCTTGTATTTAGTTTAAACTTGTTGAAGTGGAAGTGTCTGCTGAATGTTCGTTTATCTTTCCTAGCTGAGAAAATCTTTTTTATTCATTAAAAGCTACTGTTGACATGTTTTTCTATCGATGCTTCTTCTAGACACATAACCGAAAACAAATTCACAGTAAAATCAATGTTGAGGTAAATGCGACCAACTATGGTAAAGGATAATTACGGATTAGATAGTAGGCTATTATATGTTACATTATACAATACTGAGTTTCGTAAACAACCACCTTTAAATCCATTGTACTTCGCTCTTTATATAAAATGACTTAGAAACAAATGTTAGACGAACTAAATGCTCGTTATATGTGCAACTACACCTACTTAATCAAATCATCGTGGTTCGTCAAAATAAGAAAATAAAACAGATTTTCTAAGATTTTTTTTATATTTTGGTTTTTCATTAAAGTTCCCTCTGAAACACTCATTAGACGTACTACATGTACGTTATATATTATAATTCATCGTAGTAAACCAGAGCACTGCGTTTTGTTAAAATTACTTAGTAAATTGATGTTTTACGAATTTATTTTCGTACTTCAGTCTCTCTGTGAACCGACCTAAAAACGTGTATTAGACGTACTATGCGTTATAAGTCTAGACTATACACTAGCTAACTTTAATACTGAGTTTCTTAATAATCTCATAGTGAATCGATTTGTAACGAATTTATTTACATTTAGTTCTTCAACTAAAATGACCTTTGAACATTTGTTAGACGTACATTTTGCACGTTAAATGTTACACTGTGCATTTCTAAGGGTAAATGCCAGGTTTTGTAAAAACCCGCCCGTAAACAGATTTTTAACGAACTTAGTTATATTTCGATCTCCCAGTAAAGTAACCTGCAAACATGTGTTAGACATACTATTTCCACGTTATATTTTAGACTGTGCATTAGCAAAGTTAAAAACCTACTTTCGTAATAATCCGTCAGTGAACCAATTTTTAATGAATTTATTTATATTTCGGTCTTCCAGTAAAGTGACCTTTAAACATGTGTTAGACATACTACTTTCACGTTATATGAAGACTGTACAATAGTAAACGTAAATACCGAGTTTCGTAGAAATGCGGCAGTAAACAGGTTTTTAACGAATTTATATATATCTCGGTCTTCCAGTAAAATGCCCTTAAAAAGACATTCTGGGATATGGTATTCGTTTAGTCTTGTAGAGCGTAAATTAATACTTTTGAATACCGAGTCTCGTAAAAAAATGTCTATTAGTTTGTGAGATATGAATTTTTAACGTTTGTAGCGCCATCAATTTCCCGGATAGACAACCCACGTTACACAATACCCGAAAATAGTTATTGGGGTTAGACGAAGTTTGGTTGAAATCGGGCCGGAAATAGCTGAGATATAGCCATTTTTAATTCTCCGCCTCCAGTAATGTGACCTTGAAAACATGTACAGGTAAATAATGATGTCTTCATTAATTAACACATGATATTTAATGTCTGGATACCAAGACATGAAGATATCGACCGATAAATAACGGAGATACAGCGTTGACCCTACTCATTCAGTGGGTTGTGAGTTTCGGGGGGGGGGGTGGGGGGAACGAGCAAGTGATCAAGTGTGTGGCGGTGGGGGCTCCATTTTTATGTAAATGAGGGGACCCTCCATAGCCCCTCCAAGAACTGTCCAATATCCCCTACTAACGTATCATCAAGACGGTTTATATTACTGGATTTGTTACATTAAATTTAACATTACCTTACATTAGGCTGGACAAATTTACGCATTGCATAATTAAGCATGGCACAGAACAATAATTAATTAATATTCATATTATAGAAAGAAAACATTTTATAAACCAGCCACGAAAATATGTTAAGTACATCTTAATTTAATACAAATGGAGGATAATTTGTGCTTAACATTTACATATCAATACAACTTAAAATCTAAACTGATGGTCTGCAACTATTTACTTTATATTAAACAATCATATTTATTAAGACACAAAATTAAGAATTTTTCCCAAAGAACGTGTGGGACTTCCACTGAACTGATTTACACACGGGTGGTGTCAAATGAAAGGAAATAACCCATATATTTGCACATTTTACCAATTTTACCATTTGGTATCTGGTCAGTAACTGTTTAAAAAATTATATTAATATTTTTGTTATAGCAATTTAACATGGTGCAAAATTTTAACTTTGTACCCCTTTGATCAGTTCATTTAAGGTTTCCACTAAACCGTTTTACACGCTGTTTGTTTGAAATGAATAATGAATCTCCTATATTTGCACAATCTACTTACATTTTTAAAATAATTTAATTTAGAATATAAAAAAGAACTTTTTAAAACCGATTTTACTACTATTTTAAGTTTTTCTAACCAACTGTTTATTGAAAAAAATATATGTTTATCTAAGAAGAGGCAAAATAGTTGTAGGTTGTAGCAAATGGAATCAGCTGGCTTGGATAAAATTATAAGTGACCAGTAACTTTCAACGATGCTTCGCATACATTGCAATTACTGAAGTCGATTCAGGCTAACCAAAAGAAGAAGATAATATTTTTAACCATATGTTGCAACTATTTTGGCTTTAATTAAGACAATCTACAATGTATACATAACCTTTTAAGTAGTGACATCCCATGTTATTCATTTTTAGTTTCGCCCCTTGAGCTGAGAATAAACAATGACACTGATGTTAGTAGGCCTATTATTTCTCCTTGCCTCCACAAGAGGCCTAAACTGTTCAACCCGTTAAATATCTTGTGAACAAGAGAGTAAACAGGATATGTACTGTCATCCGTCATGAAAAGAAAATCCAGCAATTGGCAAAACTTTCAGACCAGCCGGTGTGAACTGATTATTCAGTATAATTAGCCGGTGATATATCCGATAATGCCCGTAAACGATATAAAACGATCCAATAAGCGTGATTACGTCGAATATTTTACATAAGTAAATTTTGCAATCTGTGACGATAACCTTTTAAGTAATCAGCTTATTAAATTAAATTTCTCCATTCAATTAATTGATGGCAAGGGAGTTTGAAACATTGACATGAGACGTTTTTAAGTTATGCAAATTATTTTTTCCGTTCTGTTTCTTATTTAATTTTAAAATTAAAAAAATTACAGAGTTACGGAGAGAAGTCGTAAGTCCGATTGTGCTAATTTAGAAAAACTATACAACTATTTCATTGTTGGTGAATTTGACCGTAGGGAACCACCGAACACTCAACCTTAATATTGCATCTGTCGAATTTCGACAGGCACAACTAGTGTTTAATAAGTCTTCATCTCAAAAGAATTGGTTTTGTGGGGTAACTATTGTGAATGCTAACTGAGCATAAACTGTACGTTAGGTAGGGATTAAGGTATGCCCAGCTAGCGTTTAGAATGCTTTAAAAGCTCAACGTGGATGGGCAAGCCCATTTTTACTCATCTTTGATAAATGTAACTTTCGTCAAGTACGTTTTTCTACTTGTGCACAGGATTCACCCCCCCACCATCTTAACGAAGTATTATTTTACTAAACTGAAGCTTAAGTTTTACGATTGAATTGATATTAATTTTCAGTATTCGAGTGTTTTTTTCACCCCAATATGTTTTCCGTTTCATCTTATATTTCTAAATGATTTTGAAACCGGACCAGTACAATTCTATAGTCTTTAAAGTCTCCAATATTTCCTGTATACATCTTAAATTTGTTGATTTTATTCTTAATTTAATAAAAAGTCTGTTCCATCAACAGTTTCTATAGACTACTACCCGGTAATGCCACTTTGACCAAGTTCGCTTCCCCTAATGGTCAAAGTTGATGTACAAGTTGCCCCGATTGCCCCTTGGGCATCATAGCGCGGTTCTCGCCCCTGTATTGCTTTACACCTACCACCGCCCATTTCATTAAAATATCCGCTGGAAAATAGATTCAAATTGGCGGTACTTTCATTCCATTTAATTTGGCAACAAGGCAATAGCCAGTAGCTATCCTGGGTATTCCGTAAAAAACCCTTGTATATATATGAAAATACTAGACAAAATGATGAGTCACATTTTTTTAATGCTAAATTTCTAAAACCTAAAACAATCAACAGTAGTAGGCCCAAATAATGTTACCAAGCTCAATATCATACTAATATCTGCCAAATTTTTTAGACTTGGGACACCAGATTCAGATAACTTCACTTCCTTCAAATGCTTTAGTGTCTAGAATCTCAAAATCTGGAAACACTACGCTTATCACAACTAACAATGGAAGAGAATAACAACAACCATTGCAATTATGTTCATTAAAATTCACTACCAAAACTAGCACTCAACATAACATATGATTAGAACAGTAGATTACAACCATCCAAGCCCAAATGAGTGCTGATGCCACGCTGATGCTAAGCTTATGTGAGTTCTGCTCAAGCATAATATGTTAATTCGAAACATAACCACTTACACTTGAGCCAAAACGTGTGGCCTTAGGTAATTTTAAGAACAAAATCATCTCTTTCTTGGCACTATAAAGCTTGTACAACAAATTGAAGATTTATTTATAAACATTCAGATTTTGCAGATTTTTTGGGGGTTTAATATCATAAGAATAACAAACATAGACAATCATAGCCTTACCCGGTAAAGCCTAAATGTGACACCGATAGCAAATATATCAAAACTTTTAGGCTAATAATTTTGTTTACCCTCTTTGTATAGTCTGTGATATAATTTCTCTGAACAACATTTCCCACTTAAAGGTTTCCCATTAATAGAAGAACTACAAAATCCAATTCATTGTGCAGTAAGTAGCCCAGGGATCAATTATTGACCCTCCCCTACATTTATTTCCCCCTATACATAGTATAAGGAACGAGTATTGGTTTCGTAGAGGTTTTTTGAATTTAAGTTACGGGTGGAAATATTTGTTTTGGTACTCACTGAACCCAACAAATTTGTTTTTGAGTTAATGTCTTAAAGTATTATTTTTCTGAATGGATTTGTAAATACCTAGAGACAACACTAGTTGCCCATTTTTCATAAAATTTAGAATATAGGTAATAAATTACGGTATCCCCAGGAGTGTTTATTCATATTTTGGATTTTGAATGGTAGACCCTAATTATACACCCAAAACCAAAAAAAAAACTACAAATTTAAATGTATCAAAACCGGTTTTTATGATTTCGATTTCGATTTGATGGTTTATAGTGTTTTAGTTCCGCAACAAAATTACATCACCAGTATATCTTGGAAAGTTCGGAGTCAGAAATTATAAACAAAATGTTTAAATGTTTCACTTTTATTTAATTAAATAAAAAAATAAGTTTAATAAAATATACCTATTATCATTAAAATCAGATAAAAAATAAATAATTTAGTGTTTAATTATTATTAAAGAGGTAATGGTTGCGGAAAAAATTAGGATTTACTGTTGGCTGTGATCGTAATACGTATTTCAATGTTATTCTTATGGAGTGTAAATCGATTTTCATTGCTCTCCTATTTAGAGACAAATTTAATCAAAACTTCGTATGTAGCTAACAATTATCAATAGATGATATCGAGGATCTTGGGGTGGAGGTAATGTCACCTTAGAGTGCTGAGGCCGATGTTGAGAAGGTTTTCTTGCCGGCTTGTTAAGCTATAGGACTTCTTATTTGTTCATCAACACTCCTCTTCCATCTGAAAACACTTAGAAATCTTTACTGTTGTAATGGGAGACCTTTCTTGGAGTATTGCTCGGTGTTATGGTCTCCTCATCAAGTAACTCTTCAAGATTAACTTCAGAGGATCCAGAATAGATTTTTGAGACTGGTGGGCTTCCGGGTTGGCTACCGGTATCTTGAAGTCCCATAGAGCTTGATATCTGACATGCTGAATCTTCCTAGTTTGCAACCAGACTCGATGTCCATGAAGTTTTCTTCCCCTAAAAGCTGGTTAATGAACTCGTTGATTCCCCTGATCTGCTTGAGAGAATCTCCCTCCACGTTCCATCTGCCACGATGTCCAGAGACCTGTTAGTACGAAAGCAATATAGCACCAATGTTTCCCAGCTGTCCACTATTGCTCGAATTCAGCAGCCTGGAAATGCTGTCTCACTACAAGTGAACGATTTTGCCTTCAGTGAGCAGAGTGTCAGCTCCTGGTTGAAGCCTTTCGTTAAGTTGCTGTATTTATTCGCTTGCTGTATTTATTTTTTTGTTGTCTCTTATCTAATCAAATCAAATCTAATCAAAAATATCTTTATTTGTCTCTTGCACAAAGGTACATTAAATAGAGTCAAAACATAAATATGATTAGTCTAAATAATACTTAATTACTATTTCTTTACAAAATTGTCCATGCAAAATTCTTCTAGTGAGTACAGAGCTTTCTGCATCAGGAACTCCTTTAATGACTTTTTGAATTTACCATTGTCTTTAATATATTTTATTTCCTTTGGGACAGTAGAGGCAAACCCAGAAAGAGGGGGCGTAATCGGCGCTTTTTTCCCATGTTATTCTTATGGGGATCAGTTTTTGAACACTTGCCCGATCCTACCCTACACAAATTTTCTTGTTAGCCTGTACTAATGTCCAACCCTTGCCTATATTAAATATATTTTCCCAATCCCCATCCCTCCTCTATATTTTTTAAAATTAATTTTCAAATTCAGGCTAAAAAACTATCTTTAGTGTTTATGGTCCGATTTGTCTGGAATTTGGATATGTTACTGTCCTAGGCAAGTGTTTTAATAAATTCCACTTATATATCCCAAATTCACCATTACGGTCAAATTAAAAAATATTTTTGAAAAATACTGCCAATTGCCAACTTCTTTATTAACTGTCCGATTTGTCTGCAATTTGGATATGTTATTGTCCTAGGCAAGTGTTTTAATAAATTTCACTTACATTTCCCAAATTCACTATTACGGTCAAATTAAACAAATATTTTTGAAAAATACTGCCAATTGCCAACTTCTTTATTTACTGTCCGATTTGTCTGCAATTTGGATATGTTATTGTCCTAAGCAAGTGTTTTAATAAATTTCACTTACATTTCCCAAATTCACTTTAACGGTCAAATTAAAAAATATTTTTGAAAAATACTGCCAATTGCCAACTTCTTTATTTACTGTCCGATTTATTTAAAATTTGGATATGTTATTGTCCTAGGCAAGTGTTTTAATAAATTCCACTTACATTTCCCAAATTCACTATTACGGTCAAATTAAAAAATATTTTTGAAAAATACTGCCAATTGTCAACTTCTTTATTATTTACTGTCTGATTTGTTTAAAATTTGGATATGTTATTGTCCTAGGCAAGTGTTTTAATAAATTACACTTACATTTCCCAAATTAACTATTACGGTCGAATTAAAAAAAAATACTGCCAACTATTTACTGTCCGATTTTTGCACCCGCCCTAATTTCCTTTTGACCAGTACTCTTGCCTTAAATATATCTTTCCCCTATATTTTTAAAATTTGCTCTAAATTCATTTTAATACATCCTTTGCAGAAATCCACGAGTTCTGGCTACTTGGGAACCCGAGCCATTTGACATATAATAAATCACCCTTCCTCCTAATTACCTTCTCTACCAAATACATGTATTTATATTTAGTCTTTAACAATTCTTCTGTATAAAATCCTCCTTTGATTATATTGCCATTTTCATCTTTCAAAATATAAGTCACAGGCTTTGTTTTTTTTAACTTCTGCTATTGTAAAAAGCTCTCCCGTCCAGTTAGGGGTATATCCTTTACTAAATACATGTTTATATTTAGATATCCTTACACTATCCCCCACCTTATATCTTGGCTTTTTAACTTGTACTTTAGATGCTAACCTTTCATGTACATCTTTAGAGTTCTTAGCACTTACTTGGTTAGGCTTCATCCCTATGGATCTATGTACTTTATTATTATATATCCTTATTAACTTTGGAAGTAAATCCAACCACTTGTAACTCCCTTGTGCACTAAACTCTCTATACAACCAATTCTTTAAAGTTCTCTGGAACCTTTCCACAATAGCCGCCTTAGTTGTAGAGTAAGTGTGGTAGTGATTAATATTTAGAATTTTCATTAGTTTGGTAAAATGTTCATTAAAAAATTCTTTTCCGTTATCAGATTGAATATTTTTAACTTCCTTTGGGAGAATAGTTTTTATAGCTTCTGTGACTACTAATCCAGTGTTATTCTTTAGTGGAGCAGCATAAGCTTTTTTAGAAAATGTGTCTATTAAAGTTAAAATATATTTATTCCCACAATTCTCTCTAGCATAATTCCGCATATCTATTAAATCTATTTGAACAGTTTCGTTTATACCCAACACCTTAAAAGACCTTCTAACAAAGTTCTTTCTCACGGGCTTATGCAATTCGTAAGCAATTTTTTCCATTTTTTATTCTTTATTTTTAATGTTAACGTATCTGCCAAAGTTTGATAAACCAATATATTTAGGAATGACCATTTTGGATATCAGTAAAGTAATAATGTATGATTTCCACTATAATTATATGTCAAAATTTAAGAATAAAAAGTTCCTAATGACAGACACAGACAGTCTTGTTTATTCTATAGTAACAGAGGACTTTTACAAGGAAATACAATGTGACTTGGACTGTTTTGACACCTCTGCATATAGTAAAGACCATTTCTTATACTCTGATAAAAATAAAAAAGTTACGGGCAAGTTTAAAGACGAATTAAATGGTCAAACTATGTATGAATATTGTGGTTTAAGGCCAAAATTATACTCTTTCATTCCTTTACAATGGTTATACGAAAAAGAAAAGCAAAATGAGCTAGAGGTTAAAAAGGCAAAGGGGGCTGACAAAGCTACAGTTAAACATCTCTTAAGACACCAACATTACTTAAACTGTCTTGCAACCTGGGAAGATTACTATGAGAATGTTACAAGAATTAAATCCACAAACCACCATCTTCAAACATTAACGATGAACAAAAAGGTACTCTCTTTTGATGACGACAAGAGGTTTATTCTGGATGGCATTAACACTCTTGCCCTTGGTCATTATAAAATTGGTCAAACATAAATCTGTATTTCCCATTATTCTTTGGCCTTACCTTGTATATTACAAAAAACCCTAATTTAGACCTGTCCCAACATTGATGGCAGAGATTTCTAAATTGGTTAAATGAAAAATCATTTCCCACATGATTGTTATACACATGTTTTAAATTTAAATCGTCTTGTTTAAATAATATTAGAAAATTAACATTGTCATGTAAATGTTTGTTTACTTTATTGTAAGATTGACAAAAGTAAAAACTGTTAATATTTTTGTGTCTGCCCATTGAGAAAAATTGTGCGATATTTGGACTATTTATGTCGTCAAATACAACTATTGAGTGTGATTCTACATCATTTGGTGTGATTTCACAGTTTGAATATGTGTGTAATTTAACTTCATCACACAGACGGAATATTTAAATTATTTTTTTTATATTTTTCTTGTTCTAAAGATTTGGATATTATATATAAATTTGTAAACTTTAATCCTTGCTTTTTTACAATTAAGTTATAAATTACAACGGTCTTCCCCGAACCGCTAGGCCCTATTATAAGACAGCGAATATTATTAGGAAATAGACCCAACTTCTTTGGTGTATTTTCTTTATGTGCTATTTTAAATTTGTTCTTTTGTTGAATAAATGACATTTTTTATATAATACAAATGACAAAGAGAAAGTGTAAAAAGGTCCAAGGTAAGGGATTATTCTTAAAGCCATATAGAGGCCGTGGCTTGTTAAATACCCTTATAAACAACCTTCCTTTTCCCCTCCACATCCCGTCATATTCATATTGTGGTCCTGGAACTAAGATACGTGAAAATTTAGCCAGAAATGTACCTCCAAAAAATAAGCTAGACTCTTATTGTAAAGAGCACGACATATTCTACATGAATAATCCTGATACAGCCGCCCGGAACAAGGCAGATATGAGATTAGCGGACCAGGCTTGGACTAGGGTTTCGGCAAAGGACGCCAATCTAGCTGAAAAAGCAGCAGCTTATGCAGTGACAAATTTGATGAAGGCCAAGGCAAAAATGGGAATGGGATTAAAATTTAATAAAAAAGATGGACAACTTTCAGCTGTTAGAGGCCGCAAGAGACGTGCCTCACTTTCGAGGAGTGTACCTAAAAAACGAGCTAAGAAAACAGAGACCAAAAGTAAGAGAATGTGGAATTATTAATTTAGACAGTGACAGGGGCACACATTGGACAGCATATCGTAAAAATAAAGATATTGTAATATATTTTGACCCATTCGGAATACAGCCTCCAAAAGAGGTAATTGAATATTTTGTACCATCTAAAATTTACCATACAACTGATCAAATACAAGATTTAAACAGTTCCATTTGTGGAATTTTATGTTTATCATTTCTGAAAAATTTTAGTTTATAAAAATGGATTCATTTACTATAACATTTACGGGTACAGAGCCAGAGTTGAAGTCGGTGTTCTTTCCTCCTATAGAATTAAATGGTGATTATGTAATTGGACTGGTAGATTTTCAAAGTTATAATTCTATATTTAATGTTAAAAAACCTCTAAATACTTTGACATATTACAAAATGCACAAAATTACAACCCCAAAAGGGGAGGTCACAATTGACGAATTAAACCGGGCATTAGATGGTAAATTTGAAGTTATTATACAAAATAAAGTATCATTAATTAATACAAAAGTCAAACTTATATTTTACAAAGGGCTAGTTCCAAAATTAAATAAACTTAAAGACACAAAATTAACTATAGACGAGGGTGAGGATGTGTATTATTACTATCACAAAGCTCCAAATGTAATTGAAATTGCTGAAGGCACATACGAAGTGTTTGAGCTTGCGAAGGAAATTCAAAAGCAACTCCCAGATTTTGTACTTATAGCCGATAATAAAACTATGAAAGCCACATTACATTCTGGCCATGTGTTTGATTTTACAAAACCATGTTTAGGGTCTGAATTATTGGGATTTAAAGGATTTTATACTCCAGATATTGCGTTTAAATCCGTAAATAAAATCAACATAAATAATGTAAATGTGATTAGAGTAAAATGTAATATTGCGAATGGGTCTTATTTAAATGGTGACAAATCACACACCATACACAGTTTTTACCCAGAAGCTCCTCCCGGCTACAAAATTATTGAGGTCCCCAGAAATATTATATACTTCCCTGTAAATAAGAGAAGTTTAGATGTTGTTAGCATTACATTTGCAGATCAACACGACAAGCCAATTGACTTTAATAAAGAAGAAACTACAATTACTTGTCATATAAAAAAGATATGAGAATTTACAAGAACGGACTGAGTGTGCAAAATGCCAGGTTTCTGCGATCAATTGGGTTGAAGTTAAAATTTTCTATTAATAAAAATGGAAGATTTTCTAGACGTTACAGGAAAATTCCAATACGACGATAGCGTGGTTAAAATTACGAATCACTCCTATGTTCCACACAACACTTTAGCAATAAATAATTCCAATGAAATTCGAATATGCATAAATAATCAAGATTTACTAACACTCCCATGTAGGAGTTATCTGTATATTAAAGGAGAAATAGAGAATCATGATAAAGGACATTTTATAAATAATGAATTTGCATTCTTATTTGAAGAAATTAGATATGAAGTTGCTGGTAAAGAAATAGATATTGTAAGAAATCCGGGAATTTCCAGTCTTATGAAAATATTGTGCTCTTACAATAAAACAACGAAATTGTCAAATGTAGCATTTGATTCTGATGCAAATTTAAAGGAGTTCCATAAAAGCGGCAAGTTTAGTACTTGTGTCCCGTTAGAGCTGTTAATGGGTGTGTTTGAGGATTTTAATAAGGTTTTAGTAAATGTTAAACAAGAATTGGTGTTGAAAAGATCCAAAAACGACTTAAATTGTATATTAACAACATCTAATGCTCCAACTGGGGTCGATCCTATTCCTAAAATTACACTTAAATCGATTCAGTGGGTGATGCCGCATGTGGTGCCATCTGATGGGGAGAAGCTTCAATTACAAAAGATGTTATTGCAAAATATAAATTTGCAAATTGCATTTAGAAGTTTGGAGCTACACGAACTCCCATCATACCCCGAAACCAAGAGACATACATGGTCAGTTAAGACGTCTTCGAGTTTTGAGAAGCCCAGGTATATTATATTTGGTTTCCAAACTGGTAGGGACAACAGTGCACGAAAAAGAACTGATGAATTTGATCACTGTAAATTGAAAAATCTCAAAGTGTTTTTAAACTCTGAATATTATCCTTATAGTGATTTAAATTTCGACTATGAAAATGGAGATGCCTCTAAAACTTATGAGATGTTTGTGAGGTTTAGGGAGAGTTACTACAACACCGTCCCCGATCCTATGTTTAACAGAGCTGAATTTATAAAGAAATATCCTCTAATTGTAATAGATTGTTCTAGGCAGAATGAATCAGTAAAAGAGGGGGTTGTAGATATTAAATTAGAAATTGAAACTGCAGAAAATGTCCCTTCAAACACATCTGCATATTGCCTAATAATACACGATAAAGTGTTTGAGTATAATCCTTTGACAAATGAGATAAATAAAATGTAAATAAAATGAAAACAAATATTCAACAAGAATTGGTAGACTCTGCAAAACAAATAAGAGAAAAATATAGGGCGTTAAAACGTGCTAAATGTCTAGAGGCTGAAGAGGGGTTCCAAACATTCCAACCGTTAATTGGCCTTTGCAAGAATTAAAAAATTTAGCCACAAAAACAGAGAGGCCAGTTCTCCCAATGATTTTAGAAAAGACCCCGTCTAGAATACCAAGAATAACACAGATAACACCGCACAAATTAGATTTTGGTCTTTTAGCATCAGACTATTTAGGAAATTACCTTAGTAGAAGTAGTATGACAGACACCACATATGGTATTAGGCGAGAAGGAAATAAATTTTTTATTGGGAATCAGGAAGTTCAAATTGCAAATGATGATGTTACAGTTGGAGAAAAAAATTATAAAGGGACAAAGGGATTGTGGGAATTGTTAACTTTAAAAGAACCCGTAAACTATAGTCAGGTTGATTTGCAAAATTATAAAGAGATTTTGGAAGCTACAAATGCACATTTAAAGGGTTATAAAACGGGTGCGGCGATGTCAAGTAATAAACACACTAAATATCTTAATATAATTAAACCCCTGTTTAAGACTGTTGGTGAAGGTTTAAGGCAGGTAACTGGTAATAAAATAGATTGGGACGATCCTAATGAGCTTGTAGATAGGTTAAGACTGCTTTGGTTAAGCCGATTGGCGGGAAATTCTGGAGTGGATAATGAGATAGATTCTATCATAGAAGAATTGGGGGAAAGTGGAATTGTGATGATAGATAAATTTTATCGCGTATATAACCCGTATAGTAAACCAGAAGCTAGAAGTTTTAAAGAAACTACTTTAAATCTAAAAGATGATGGTTGGAATGCTTTAAATTATAAAATTAGTAGTGTTAAAGGTGGGGAGTTTACTGATGATGTATTGACTTTGGGGCAGACGTTAACCAGAAAGGTTATGCTTTTGTACATGGTAATACTAAATATAAGTTTTTAGAATCCAAGAGTAATAATTGGAACGCTAATAAATGCAAAATTACTAATGTTAAACGAGGTGAAAGCTCAACCGATGTACCCACATTAGAGCAAACTTTAATAAGAAAAGATGGTGTCTTTGTACAAGACAAAAATAATTATGAATTTTTGGAATCGGAAAATGGTATTTGGAATGCCAAAAAGCGAAAGATTAGTAATTTGTTGGCTGGTAAAGAAAGCGATGATGTTGTAAACGTCTCTCAAGTACCAAAAATGGATCTAAACTTTTAGGATTTTAATAATAAAAGGCTAGTTCGTGTTAAACCCGCTGTTGATGAGAACGATTGTGTTACAAAACATCAGACTGTGACTTTAGACGGTCTTAAGTTTGATGGTAAAAATAAGCAATTAACAAACATTTTACCTGGAACATTGCCAAATGATGTGGCTGATGTTAATCAAATATAAACAAAAGGTGAGAAAAGCATAATAAAACAGGGGGATAAAAATTATAATGTATTAACATTAGATAGTGATATGTGGGATGCAGAGGACAAATTAATAAAGAATGTACCTGAAGGCAAAGATAGGAGTGATATTTGTTTAATGTCACAGGTTTTGAGGTATGACGATAATATTAAATCTTTTAGACAAGACAATATTAAATTTGATATTTGTTTAAAATCACATGCATTAAGGTTTAACAATAAAACTAATAAATTTATGCAAGACAATAATGAAATTGATTTGATGATGTACAATCCTAAATTGTTGGTTGCAGACCCTACATCTTTAAGCGAATTTAAGACTTTAGATGGAGAGGCATATTTGCCAAAAAACAATGTATATCAAAGAATGAGTGATGGTATGTTAGTTGGTAGCAATGGAGATGTTTTTGAAACGACAGAGACTGGCAGATACGTTAACATTAAAAATAAAGAATAAAAAATGGAAAAAATTGCTTACGAATTGCATAAGCCCGCGAGAAAGAACTTTGTTAGAAGGTCTTTTAAGGTGTTGGGTATAAACGAAACTGTTCAAATAGATTTAATAGATATGCGGAATTATGCTAGAGAGAATTGTGGGAATAAATATATTTTAACTTTAATAGACACATTTTCTAAAAAAGCTTATGCTGCTCCACTAAAGAATAAAACTGGATTAGTAGTCACAGAAGCTATAAAAACTATTCTCCCAAAGGGAGTTAAAAATATTCAATCTGATAACGGAAAAGAATTTTTTAATGAACATTTTACCAAACTAATGAAAATTCTAAATATTAATAACTACCACACTTACTCTACAACTAAGGCGGCTATTGTGGAAAGGTTCCAGAGAACTTTAAAGAATTGGTTGTATAGAGAGTTTAGTGCACAAGGGAGTTACAAGTGGTTGGATTTACTTCCAAAGTTAATAAGGATATATAATAATAAAGTACATAGATCCATAGGGATGAAGCCTAACCAAGTAAGTGCTAAGAACTCTAAAGATGTACATGAAAGGTTAGCATCTAAAGTACAAGTTAAAAAGCCAAGATATAAGGTGGGGGATAGTGTAAGGATATCTAAATATAAACATGTATTTAGTAAAGGATATACCCCTAACTGGACGGGAGAGCTTTTTACAATAGCAGAAGTTAAGAAAACAAAGCCTGTGACTTATATTTTGAAAGATGAAAATGGCAATATAATCAAAGGAGGATTTTATACAGAAGAATTGTTAAAGACTAAATATAAATACATGTATTTGGTAGAGAAGGTAATTAGGAGGAAGGGTGATTTATTATATGTCAAATGGCTCGGGTTCCCAAGTAGCCAGAACTCGTGGATTTCTGCAAAGGATGTATTAAAATGAATTTAGAGCAAATTTTAAAAATATAGGGGAAAAATATATTTAAGGCAAGAGTACTGGTCAAAAGGAAATTAGGGCGGGTGCAAAAATCGGACAGTAAATAGTTGGCAGTATTTTTTTTTAATTCGACCGTAATAGTTAATTTGGGAAATGTAAGTGTAATTTATTAAAACACTTGCCTAGGACAATAACATATCCAAATTTTAAACAAATCAGACAGTAAATAAAGAAGTTGACAATTGGCAGTATTTTTCAAAAATATTTTTTAATTTGACCGTAATAGTGAATTTGGGAAATGTAAGTGGAATTTATTAAAACACTTGCCTAGGACAATAACATATCCAAATTTTAAATAAATCGGACAGTAAATAAAGAAGTTGGCAATTGGCAGTATTTTTCAAAAATATTTTTTAATTTGACCGTTATAGTGAATTTGGGGAATGTAAGTGAAATTTATTAAAACACTTGCCTAGGACAATAACATATCCAAATTGCAGACAAATCGGACAGTAAATAAAGAAGTTGGCAATTGGCAGTATTTTTCAAAAATATTTGTTTAATTTGACCGTAATAGTGAATTTGGGAAATGTAAGTGAAATTTATTAAAACACTTGCCTAGGGCAATAACATATCCAAATTACAGACAAATCGGACAGTTAATAAATAAGTTGGCAATTGGCAGTATTTTTCAAAAATATTTTTTAATTTGACCGTAATGGTGAATTTGGGATATGTAAGTGGAATTTATTAAAACACTTGCCTAGGACAGTAACATATCCAAATTCCAGACAAATCGGACCATAAACACTAAAGATAGTTTTTTAGCCTGAATTTGAAAATTAATTTTAAAAAATATAGAGGAGGGATGGGGATTGGGAAAATATATTTAATATAGGCAAGGGTTGGACATTAGTACAGGCTAACAAGAAAATTTGTGTAGGGTAGGATCGGGCGTCGGTCCAAAAACTGATCCCCATAAGAATAACATGGGAAAAAAGCGCCGAAAGTGGCTTCTCTTTGCCAGTTCTTCTCTACTTGGGACATATTTAAAAAGAATTATTCCAGCATAGGAGGTTTTTTTGGTGAAACATTCTAGTCTATGCTGTGGTAATATTTTATCATGTTTGTTTCTTGTATTATATGAATGAAAATCATTGTTACTCTTGAATTGGCCAATGTGTGTCTTGCAATGCATAATACACTCAAGTATGTAGAGACTATGAACGGTTAAAATATTTAGTTCAACAAAGTGATGTTTCACGGATACATCAGTTTTAAGATTTAACATTGTTCTTATAGCTTTCTTTTGCAGGACAAGAATTTTTTCAAATTTTGGCTCGAAGTCCCTCCATATATACTTATTCCATATGCAATATGGGACTGTATGTGAGCATAAAAAATAGTTTTTAAAACAGATAAATTACAAAGAAAGGACATTTTCTTTAAAGCAAAAATACCAGAATTGATCCTTTTAATGATTCTTTCAACATGCCAACTGAGATTTTTATCTACCGTTAACCCAAGGAATTTAGTATGATTCACTTAATCCAACTCTTTAGCATCAGCCAAAATAAGAGGATTTGGGTGGTTTCTGTTTTGTTTAGTATGAAAAGACATAACATTTGTTTTTTCTGTATTCAGGATCAATTTATTTTCAATAAAAAAGTGTTGTAATTTTGAAAGTTGAATAAAAGCTGCAACTTCTAAATCAGTTTCACTTTTAGCTGATACAATTAAATTTGAATCATCTGCATATAAATAAAGCTGGGTTTTTATGTTTTGAAGGTCACTTAAATATTTAGGCATCTCTTTTACGTAACAAATAAACAAAAAAGGGCCTAAAATGGAACCTTGTGGTACTCCATTTCTTATTACTTGAGTATTTGATTGATATTTATGGATTTTATTGTTTTTTATCTGAGAAATCTCAACATATTGCTTCCTTTCAGAAAGGTCAGAGGCAAACCATTTTAAATTAAAATTGTGGATCCCCAAATTTTGCAATTTTTGAAGAAGTATTTCATGAGATATGCTGTCAAAAGCCTTTGAAAAATCCATAAAAATTCCAACTGTTTTGTTTTTTTTGTCAATTGATTCCAATAGCAGTTCTGTGAAGTCAACTAAAGCAGTGGTGGTAGATTTATTTTTCCGAAAGCCATGTTGTTCATTATCAAAAAGGTTGTTTATTTCCAAATGTGTATAAAGTCGGTTGTACATTGCTTTTTCAAAAATTTTTGAGATTGATGGTAAATCTGAAACTGGGCGGTAATTTTGAACTTCAGTCCTGCTTCCCTTTTTATAAATGGGGATCACTTTGGTTACCTTCAACTTTCCTGGAAATACACCAGTGATAAAAGAGGAATTTATAAGATGTAACAATGGTTTTACAAGCTGATATTTTATAATTTTTATGATTCGAATCGGTACTTCATCATAACCACTTGACCATTTATTTTTTAGTGAATCAATAATTTGGACTATTTCAATTTCATTTACAGGTGGACATTTAAATTTTTGTATGGTTTGATGGTCATGAGTGTTTTTACATTTTGGCTGTATCTGAGGAAGCTGTTTTAGTATTTGATCTATTTCATTAACAAAATAGTCATTAAAAAAATTACTGATACTTGATGGATCTTTTACAACTGAGTCACCAACTTCCAAAATAACATTATCTTTACAATTTTTATAATAGTTTTTTGTTTCCCTATTTACAATATCCCATGTTGTTTTACATATACTATCAGATTCTCTAATTTTTGTGTCAAAGTATTCTTTCTTGGCTTCTACTAATTTTACATTATACAACTTGTTTTTATTTTTAACTTCTATTCTAAGATCATTACATTTTATTTTTCTGGCTAACTGACTTAATCTTATGATATTTTCTTTTTCCTGTTTCAACTCCTGGGTTATCCAGGTTTGTTTTTATAGCATTTCTTTTTAATAACGGAAGGGAAACAAAGATCAAAATAATATTTAAATATACTATCAAAACAGTCATACTTATCATTTACTGGATGAACAATACACCGATAGCCAGTCTTCTCTGTCCAACGTACTTTTAAAAAGTTCCATATTGTCAGATGAAAAGTTTCTTCCTTTAAATGTCAAATTATTTATATTTGCTAATTTACATTTTAAAAGTTCTAACATTTGTCCGTCATGGTCTGACAAGAATGTTATCAAACCAGAAATTTTTAGTTCATTTTTATTGATGTTAGTAAAAAAATTATCAAGGCAGGACTCACAAGTCTGTGTGACACGGGTTGGAAAATCAACCATGGTATTCATTCCATACCTATTAAGTATGTTTTTTAAATCTTTTGAATAAATTGAATCTTCCAATAAATTAATGTTGAAATCGCCAGTAATTATTATAAACTTTGCTTTACTTAAAAGGAATTCTATTAAAAAACTTAACATATCCAAGAACTCTCTATTTTTAAACTGTGGTTTTCTATCTATTATATATTGTTCATATCTGTAACCATTATAGTTTATTTTATGGTTAAATTTGTATCTTATGTTTATATTGTATTCTTGTTACATAAGTTAAGAGTTACTATGTACTAATATCTTGTTCAATGTCTTGAGCATACAATAAACGATTAATATTATACAATTTGTGTACCGTAAATAAATAAATATCCGGGATATATTGCTACTGGGGCGTTGTGTAGCAAATGATTCTGTAATTTCTCGGATTTGGGTAAAAATTCATAAAAAAATTCAAGAAGGTCTCAATATAGACTATACTCTAATTTATATTTTGCAAATAATAAATAAATTTTTTTTAAGATAATTGGCAGGGAGACATCATGTGAGTATTCTAATATAATTATTTATTTTACTCTATTAAATTTAATCTTCATTATCGCTATGCATATAATTAAATATGCTTGTGTCGCGTTTCATTAGACAGTGCTAAAGTAAAAGGTGTATTTTATGATAACGTTTGTTGTATTTTTAGTTAAATATTCTCTAATATTAAATATATTAAACTTAATTGATTTGATATTTCAGGTGAGTGCAACGTCAGTAGTGCAAATGATACTACTGCTGTAAGTATATATTTAATTTATAAAAAAACTGCCATACCTTAAAGTCCAAGAAAACCACCCGTGCGGAAAAACTCATTATTTAAAGAACAATCCTCAAGAAATTAATTTATATTACCTAGAAAGTGAAGAATTATTTGTAAACTCAAAACCTTTTTCTCTAACTTCCTCAAAATAAGATATTTCAGTGATTTCTTCTGAGGTGTATATGGCGGTAGAAGATTTTTTACCATATTCAGAACACCCTCTTTTCACTGAATTACCCTCATGATATCAGTTATTTTCGAAAATTAACTCAGTAATTTTATTTGGCTGGGTGGATAAGACTACATTGACTACCGAGGCCATCGTCACATAACAACCGTTTCATGATAGGAGGTAGGGATACAGTAAGAAGAAACAATTACAATTTAGTTTCATATTTATACAAGAATAATCAATTGTAAGTAAGTACAATATACATAATATGAATCATTTTTAGTTAACTTACATATAATTTCAGATAGTTGGAGTGTTAAACAAATAAATTAAGCATTACAGTACTCAAGGAGCTTTAATCTGAAACATTGTGCATGAATCGAAGTGAAATTCATTTTACATCCGGAGTCACACATATGGGATGGATTTCCGTTGGCATATTTCTACTACGTCTGGTAAATTCAGGTAGCCTATAAGCGGCGCGTGGTGACAACATATATTTGAAGCATGTATCACGCTGCACATTGTTAAAGCCTAGACACTTCATTTAAGTTCAGAGGACAACCACGCCCCCCATGTTTTACCTTCTCACGGCATCCTAGAATCGGCGATGTTCTTTTAATTTTGAAATAAATACGTCTTTAGTTTATCATTAGATTGTTGATTGTATTAGAAGTAGATATTGGCTGCCCAATGTTTACTTATCCTGGACGGGGCTATTTATCTGCAATGTGTATTATGATTTTAATAGTGTACACTGTTTTAAAGACTTAATAAGTAGTGGGTTGGTGATAGATTTTAGTTCTTAACTTGGATAAAAGTCACGCGAGGTTAGTATTTTGGTGATGGTGGCAGGTCTATAGACTTCTGATGAATAATGTAGGGCTAAACATTATATCTCGATGATTCATTTATTTGTTTTTGAGCTGCATATATTATTACTACTAATCTTTCTGATTATTACTAATACATTATTACTAATCAGTCTGATTATTACTACAGTTGTAACGCACTAACATTTAGAATTTGTTTTATTTTTATTATTTTATATTTAAATGTAACAACACATTTCATGCTACTCTAGAAAAATATTTTTATTTTGGACCAACAATTTAATTTTTACTGAATCTGTTCTATGTATATCCAATGCTATTTTGCACTGCAATTTTAGTCATGCAAAATATACGTTAAATTACTTTGACATGTGTTTAACGTTTACAGTCAAAAAGTTAGTGTTGCAATTAATTATATTGATCACTGACAATTTTAGATACTCATATATATATATTCGTTTTTATGAATGTATTTTAAATACTGATAAGCCAACTCTAAAAACATCTGTACATCCTCAGCCTTCAAACTCTATTAGATGTTATAAATTGTATTCACTTAATACGCAATTTGATATTTACTTTTTTACTACCAAAACAGTGGTTTTGTTTTTTACATCTAGTATTTTTATTTACTTTATACTTGAACCAAATGGAATCACAATTTTAAACCCAAATACATTTGTAGTATCCAGAAACCTTTCTCCATGTAGAAGTATAATGTCCGTAATTTACAAATTTGCACCTTTTTTACTGTGCCATAGCTGTTATAATCAGGCTATTTTTGCTATGGTTTAAAGGATATATGCACCAAATATTGTATCAGAAGCCAGAACAAATTAAGTCAAGGGGAGGAAGGGTCATGTTTTTCTAAAATTTATTATGGCCTTTTATGAATTCCGTGGGGAGTGATAAACCTCCACCACCGTTATCACAAAGCCTACAATAGTCCTCGCTTGGATTAAAAACCCCTCTACTTGCTCCTTAACATAATACCTTACATATGTGTTAGTATAACTAAGTATCTGTATTGCACTTTGAAACTCAGCTGCAACACTATTGTAGTTCTATGAATCACAGTAAATTGATTTCCTCATTACAGCAATTCTTCATCCCCGTGTGAATAGCAGACCCAAATTTAGGTTATATGCTACCACGATTGCACACATATCTGAAAATCACTTTGAAATAATAATTATAGGCTCTGATTAATGTACTATTTCTAAGCTGGAAAGCCTTATCGCAATAATTTTTTGTACAACCTTTGTAAATACCTTTGTAAAGTCCACACGGTATTTTATTCTGAGGCTTCGAGGTTTAATGAATTTTGAAAGGAGTCTCAAAACTCTTTGAATTTCTCAAGAAAGAGAAAAAAGAAAAAGTAATAACTGTTGTAATGTTTCTTGAAGAAACAAAAGGCGACATTTTGAAACTTTTGTCCTTGGAAACTCACGCTTTTCATCTCCTAAATCACACAAACACAAAGGCACGCCGCCATGCTTGTATGCGTCTTGTGTCAGCGAGGCGAGATGAGACAGGGCCTATAGAGAATAAATAAACGATAGAAGCCGCGTGCCTAGTTTACGATTATTCTGTTTCCGAATTTATTTATAAACAAATGTCTATTAAAATCGGTAAGCCTTCATGAGGATTTTATTTTACAGCTACTTGTTAAATATTAATTCGTCAATGTTACAAGACCTATAACTTTCCTCTGCTGGGAAAAGTCGGGAAAATGTCTCACTAATATAACGAAGTAATATATTTACGAAGTGATTCTATATATTTATTACTTTCCTGATAAATTTTCAAAAATAAGTACTTCGAGTACGTATGGATGCTACGATGCGAAGATTTTGGCATTTAAATGTTAATGTTAATTATTCCATTTTTTAAATCGGAACTAAATGATTATAATATCAGCTTCACCATTATTTGCTTGTAAGGATATTCTCGTTAATGTAATAGAATTAATGTATTCTTTTGTTATATTATTTTATGTTCAATTAAATATTACTTTAAACAATTTATGATACTCTTTTATGTACTGAACGTAATCCTATGTACTAAGAGTATTTACCACAGTGTCTCTTTTGTGATTATTTGTTGTAGATCCTATTAAGATTATTGCTCGTTTGTATTATGTAAAATATTGCGAATGATGGTGACAAGTAAGATAACGGATTAGTGAAATGTAGCTTAATTGCTAAAGCATTTTATAACTATCCTTCCGGATTCTTAAGCAATAATATGGCCTAATAATAGGTATTATTTTATGAATACAACGTTTGCTTGGGTGACTGAAGCGAAAGAAACAGTTTTCTTAACGTATCAGACAAATTATATGGCGTAGCAAAGTACTTGTACGTGGTTTTACAAGATTCTCTAGGAGTTAAGGAACATTTTATAAAGTTTTATGACAGTGTATATTTAAGAGTTTCCTTGTGTGTTCAAGACCGTGGAACCTGATTGCCACATTAAAAAGGCAAACATTAATATAAAAGAAACGCAAACTTATAACAGTAAATAAAATAAAACTTGAACAGCTAATATAAGCATATTTTATGATTTTCGATGTGCTTATATCTTTAATGTGTGGTGGCTCATGTATTTTATTTTCAATGCATAAATAAATAACACGATTTACTCAAAGATTTTACTTAAAATTCATAATTAATATTTAATTAGTAATTTGTTCGGGCAAGTTCTCTAATTTACGTTAGAGTTTATGGATATCGGACTTTGAAAGCTAAGTATATGAATAACGTTTGGTAAAATTACTAATATTTTGTACCTTTAAAATTCATTGTGGTCAAAATCATAAGCATATCTATGCAAGTAAAATATTTTACGATTATTTGGTATATACGAAACTATGTTAAGTTGTTGTGGATTAATCTGTTTAAAATCCAAAAATTACCCGAACATTTGAACCAAACTGGGCATTGCTTCCTAAAATTAATATATAGTGTTGTTAGTACACGAATTAATCACGTAGTTAGAGTTAAATCACATATATGAATATAACATGAAACGAGAAGGAACCATCTTAACAACTAGAAATCTGGGACATAAATGAAGCATGCTTATCCAGTGATTGTGAATTAAAACTGGGTGTAAATGGATCATCAGTCCAGAGAAAAATGCATCATCAGTGATAAATCTAAAGTATGTGATGTAGAAGAAATTGGTCGACCTCTCGAGATTGTGTACTAAGTTTTCCATTTGTTTCCTTTGTACTCGTACTTTGTAGATTGGTACATACCAGAAGTAGCTGATGCCATACAACCATAAATGCCATACATGTATGGAAAAACTGGCAAAGCTAAAATGATATTGAATTGAAGTTAACGTCAGTATAGTAAGCTATCCGAACCCTTATTGTATCGAAAACAAAACGCTATTCGTAGTGAATTTAACACGTAGTTTTTATTGAGCGACCAAATTCTCGACGACAAAGGTTTCAAGCCAGTGCTGCTGCCTGGTGGCATATTGCGGTACTCCTCGAATCAGTTCTATACCTAGCCGCCAGGCGCACCACCATACAGTGGTGCGGTTCGAACATAACCTCAAAATGTCAATAGGACACCTGTGGATGCCCGTTTAAACTGTTAAGCTAAATATGGGCATAAAAGAAAAGTAGACCCGGTTGTTAGACAAAGTATATTTTAGTGGCGTATTTAAATGTAATTTATGTATTTTTTCCGGAAAAATGTAAACAAATCGATTTCTCTCTTATAGTTCACTTAAAAACCACTGGCGGCAGCACCGGTCGACACCAGAGGTCGGTAATGAAGTGCACTACACGGTAAAATATACCGCTTTCAATAACAAAAACCCAAACAACTTTATCCCTCGTCCTCTTAAGACATATCACTAAAACTATAACTTACTCTCCACACGGTTTCGGTTAGCAGTTTTGCACACTGCTTAATAGTAAACGTTGTATAACTTTGTAAACTCCTGGTATAAGTTATAGGGAAATTGTATTTTAAAAAGCCATTATATATTTTGATTGTGTTACTAGATTAAAAATAAATCTTCTTGAGTAACCTTTTGTAAAGATTTTATTTCACAACACGTTTCGGCAATTATGCCATTTTCTAAATGTAACCTTGCAATTAAAATAATAAAATTAAAAATTAAAAACCAATTGTTTGAAGTATAAACAAAGTAAAAATCAAAGATATAGAGACAAATAGAAATAGAGTTATTACGGTAATTTACAACGAGGTATTATTTTTTCTTTATTACTTCAATCTTTGCAGAAATTGGGTTTTGTTTTTCAATTTGCATCATTGTATTGTATATAATTGTTCTCTTGGATGATACTTGTCCATGATGAACCGAAACTAGAGAAAAAAAATAATGTTGTGATTTAACCGAAATAAGAATAAGAATAACGTTTAGTTCCAAAAGAAGCGTTACAACACACAAAACCGTTTTAAAATACATTTTGTTTACCTCATACAATGTTTATGAGTGTAGTTCTATTTGATCATAGAATACTTATTATATCCTTTAAATAGTGTACATGGTAAATATGAAATAAATATCTTAAAGACAATCATATTTATTTTCTTATAGAAACCCATTTACATATGTAAATACATTCACAATACATCAGTCTCAATACAACATGATTAAATGTTTTTTATGCCGTTTTAAATTGTATAAAGTTATAAACTTCCTGTAATAATAAAAAATACTCTAAAGGAAAACCTGTGTTAAGGCCTTTCAGAAGACTGGGCGATCAATAGCATATTATTAAAAAGGTATTTGTATTATTAAAACAATAATTTTATAATGATGTTATTTTTATGTGTGCCTTGAAACTGATAAACACGATGATAATATGGTTGTATTTTTACATGACTACTAAAGAAAAACATTTAAAATAAAAATACAACTCTTCAATGAGTTAACTTTAAGCAGTTAACGTTAATTCATACAATTTCGTTTATTTTATATTATCCACCTCTTCAATGCAATTTCTAATAAAGTTACTGAGGGTAAGAAAAACTGCTTATCCCAAAGTCTTAATAGGTTAAACAGTTTAGGAGTATGGTAAGTGTAGGACTTCTTGAAGAGATCCTTAAAGCGTTTAGAACTAATAAACAGATGTCCCTTAGCCTATTGGAATACCCGTTATCCTGTTATGTACATTCCCACTCCTAATATAAGGAGTAACTTAAAAACAAACAATGATCTTAATAAACATGAATTTCTTTGTGCTATTGCTATTGGCTTGAGCGTCGTTACATAGGGCCCACCCTAGTATGAAATGCCATATTGAAGAAGTGAAGGAACTAATGAAAAATATACCGACCGCAAAATCAATACAGGGCATACGTATATTAAATCATAAAACTCACTAAGTGATGATACTAACTAACTTTGCAACTTTGGTAAATGCTATTTCCATGTTCAAAAAAAATACAATTATGTAGTTATTTTTAATGATAAGGCATTGACTGCCTACAGTGTTGTTACTGACTTAGGTAAAGGAAGATAAACAATGTTTTAGGTTAAAGATAAAATTGTTATTTGGTCTTAAGTTGACAACAATATATCTATAGTGTTATCACTCAATAATATTTTGCTGTTTCTGAACCTAAATTTAATTTGTTAAGATATTTTTGGATGGACGTTTTAAGCATCGGGTAAGTACTTAAGACGTGAATTTACCTTAAAAAACGCTACAAAAATCGATTATATAAACAAGGAAGAAAATTGCAACCTAATTCGGAACCTTGCGAAACTCCCAATTTATTAGTTAAAGTAGGGCTTAATAAGATAATGATTTTGACCTGTTGATTTATTTACACTAGATAACTTACAAACCATTTATTAACCACTCCTTTATCTCCAGGATGACATAGTTTTTTCCAAAAGTATTTAATGATTACAAAGTCATAATCCGTATTAAAATCTATGAACAACCCATTTACGTGTTTATTTCGGTTTATTCCATCCTGAATTTCCTTCGTTATTGTTATTCGTAAGCATTATTATCGTAAGCAACCCTGGTATCTCACTTTGTGTGGGCACCCCCGTTACAACGCAACTCTGGTAGCTCAATTTATGTGGGCACCCCCGTTACAACGCAACACTGGTATCTCACTTTTTGTGTCACCCGCATGCCAATGGAACTCTGGTATCTCACTTTGTGTGGACACCCCCATTACAACGCAACTCTGGTATCTCACTTTTTGTGGTCATCCACGTGTCAATGGAACTCTGGTATCTCACTTTGTGTGGACACCCCCGTTTCAATGCAACTCTGGGATCTCACTTTGTGTGGACACCCCCATTACAACACAACTCTGGTATTTCACTTTGTTTGGGCACCCCCGTTTCAATGCAACTCTAGTAACTCACTTTGTGTGGACACCCCCGTTACAACACAACTCTGGTATTTCACTTTGTTTGGGCACCCCCTTTTCAATGCAACTCTAGTATTTCACTTTGTGTGGACACCCCCGTTACAACACAACTCTGGTATTTCACTTTGTGTGAGCACCCCCTTTTCAATGCAACTCTAGTATCTCACTTTGTGTGGACACCCCCGTTACAACACAACTCTGGTATTTCACTTTGTGTGGGCACCCCCGTTTCAATGCAACTCTAGTATCTCACTTTGTGTGGACAACCCCGTTACAACACAACTCTGGTATTTCACTTTGTTTGGTCACCCCCTTTTCAATGCAACTCAAGTATCTCACTTTGTGTGGACACCCCCGTTACAACACAACTCTGGTATTTCACTTTGTGTGAGCACCCCCATTTCAATGCAACCCTGGTATCTCACTTTGTGTGGACACCCCCGTTACAACGCAACCCTGGTATCTCACTTTTTGTGGTCACCCACGTGTCAATGGAACTCTGGGATCTCACTTTTTGTGGACACCCCCGTTTCAATGCAACTCTCGCATCTTACTTTGTATGAACACCCCCGTTGCAACGCAACTCTGGTATCTCACTTTTTTTGGTATCCCACGTCTCAATGGAACTCTGGGATCTCACTTTTTGTGGACACCCCCGTTTCAATGCAACTCTCGCATCTTACTTTGTATGAACACCCCCGTTGCAACGCAACTCTGGTATCTCACTTTTTTTGGTATCCCACGTCTCAATGGAACTCTGGTATCTCACTTTGTGTGGACACCCCCGTTACAACGCAACTGTGATATTTCACTTTTTGTGGACACCCCCGTTTCAATGCAAATCTGGTATCTCACTTTTTTTGGGCACCACAATTTATTGCTAAAACGGCATGGACTGGAACTTGATGAAATGCTGATAACGGTCTCAAATTTAGCAAATGCAATGATATTGTCTTTTAATTTTAATTTTTTGAAGCTTCTTTAATGCCCATTAAAGTTATTATTACTTGTAAGATAAGGAATAATTCACCCGTCGCAGCAATCCTGCGTACTCAGGGAATTTCCAATGCATTTATATATGTTATAAAGCTGCTTAGCAATTTCTTTAACATACATTCATAAATAAGCAATATGTAACATTGTAATCATTCTCTTTAAGAATAAAATGGGAGCTAAGTACGCAGGTTTGCTGAAACATTGAATATAAAATATGAGTTTTTATTCAAATATAAATATAACTCAACTAGGTTAAGCTACATACCAAGTTTCATCAATATACTTTCATATATAAGCGATATATGATAACTTTTCGTTTGGAGGTCCCCAGACCAAAAACACCATTCGATTGAAACTGTGAATAAATGAAAAAAATAAAACAAAAATATATCCCCGTCGCAGCAAACCTGCGTACTCATCCCCAATTATTCAAAATAATTCAAATGGTATATATCGCTTATTTGTGAATATATTTTTATGAAACATGGTATGAGGCTTTATGTGATAATAAGACATACATTATGCATTGGAAATTCGTTGAGTACGCAGGTTTGCCACAACAGGAAACATCGGTAAACATTAGATTTTTTTTTAGTTTAGACTGCAACCAGAAACGTTATATACCAAGTTTTGTCGGTACATGTATGTGTTCATAAATTAGAGCGATATAAAATATTTCTTATTCTCCATAAGAATAACATTAGACAACGTACTGTGTTTAGCACTTTCAATATCTCTGTAACCAATTGGCGTAGAGCAGTGATCAAAACACAAAATTGTGTGATTTTTTCATCCAATGGTGAAAACTAAAGTTTTACTTTTTCAAATATTATATGTTAAAATTTAAAAAAATATATATTTTTCGGGTACAAAATCCCCCGAAAATACCCCTTCGGATAAGTCGATTGGTTTTGTTTTAGAACTTAAAGTTATAAATGTTGCTTTCCACGTTAGTACCAAATTTCATCAATATCGGTCCATTCTTACGAGGGTTATCGTGCTCACGGACACATACATATACAGGGTGTTCAAAAAAAGACCTTCAGGATTTTTTTATCATTCCTCATAAAAAAATATAGAAAAAAGTACATTATGTTCTAAAACGCTGAGTTTTCCGTCTATCTGTCTGTATGTGCTTTTACTTAATACGTTATATCTTAGGAACATCTGAAGATATTAACTTTAAACTTGGTATATGTATTACATCTAATAATACCCATTTTGATACAGAATATCAAGTTTCTACTTTGTACCATTTCAAAATAGCGGCCATTTTTGTTTTTCAAAGCTAAATATCTTAAAAACCATAAACTATATGAAAAACCTGTAGGAATAAACCACAGTTATGTGATTTTGTCCTAAAAGTAGTGATATGAAGATATTAACTATAGGACAATAAATAACTGAGTTGTGATTTGGATAAGTTAAAACTGTTTGTCAGCTCAGAAATGGAAAAAAGTCGTATATGTGATTCAAATTTATGTTTAGGGCTACTAATAGTATTATTCTAATAAACATGTTAAAACAAAGGACTCTTTTTAATTTATTTTTGTTATATATTTTAATTGACGTCATATCCTACTCGCCTATCAGGCTCATGCCGGAGTCTTCTAATATGTAACACTTCGAGGTAACATTACAAACACTTTGAACTGGCTTATAAACGATTATATAAGTACCCAATAAAAATACTACTCCGATTAAAGGTTTCTCATTCTCAGTGGGTATGGTCATATTGCAGCTGATATGTCAGATTTAGGCGAGTATTGCGAGCAAACGTCCAAGTACAAATTAACGTCCTATTAGGAAGTTAACGTGTTTTTAAACTATTTACCAGAACTTTGATGGAATTACAACTCCACAATCGTTAAAAAAAGTATGCGTTTGACAAAACGAAATTCCTTCCTATACGTAGTTTACAAATGGCAATACAAATATTTCATGCTTACAAACTAAGGCGTTATTTCAAAATTGTAGTCATTCAAGAAAACAGATGCATAATGTTAACAAATCTATATAAAAATTAATACATTTTTAAAATAAGGTATCATTATAAACTTTACTTATCAGAAAAAATGTCAAATCACAGTTATACTGATTTAATTACTAGTTGTACTGGTTTGAACATACCTATATCGCCCTCATTATAATTAAATCGGAATAACAATAAAAGATAAAAATCGCTCTTTTTAGTGCTTCTTACAACCATTTTAAAGTAGGATTTCAATAGAACATCACTCTACTAATAAATAAGGTTACATACATTGCCGTCGTCAATCCACTATTTTTTTGTTTTGTTTTTGGATTAATATTTTTCGGGATGATGTTCTGTCCTTGCCATCGTCAATTCACTATTTTTCGTTTTGTTTTTGGATTAATATTTTTCGGGATGATGTTCTGTCATTGTTAAAGCGTCTATGTACAAATAAATTAGAACACTATGTCGTCGTCCTGAAGTTTAAAACAGTTCAAACAATGCAAACCTATTTATAACCTATTTCTTCATTTATATCACCATGAGTGGCCAGCCTAGGACAAGAGCATTCCAACTGGGATTTTAAATTTGTCATAACCTACTTGCTTCTTTAGGCTAAATATTACTTTAACTTTTTAAAATTAAAATTGTGTACCAATCCACTCAAGATCGGTTTATGTTTTAACAGCATGTTAATTTACTTTGTTTCTTAAATCATTTAAAATACTCTTGTCTTAACTACATTTTTACCTGATATGTTATAAGTTTAATGTCTAATGTTGCAAAATGTTACTCTTATGGAGGAAAGGCCTATTATATTTTTATCGAATGAATAATTTAAAATATTGTAAACCTCTGTTTTTTTTTGTTTTTTTTTGTTTCAGTATCGAGTTTTAATGAAAATATTATGAGTGAAAATGTATCAACACAATGCTTGCGTACAGCAACGTGTGCCGCGAACCGCTACTCCGAGATTAAATATGAGTATTTTTTTACAAAACAACATGAGATATATATGAATGATACTTTTATTTTGGAAAATCTACTCACCGTATTTAATAAACTGGAACATATCCGGTCTTGTCAGGAATTCACACAAAATATACATAAACAAAGTTGACGTCAAAAAACTTAAAAAAACCGACACTATTTACATGAACAACCGAACAGTTCAGAAGTCCGACGTTTCGCCACACCACGGTGATAACGTGCGGCGTTATCAAGGTTAACACTAGCGTCACGGTCGTGCAACCGTTGCGATCGCCTTACCACGACTCGCGCCTTACCACGTGCAACGGTTGCGCGACCGTGACGCTAGGGTTAACCTTGAAAACACCGCACGTTAACACCGTGGTGTAGCGAAACGTCGGACTGCTGAACTATTCGTTTGTTTATGTAAATAGTGTCTTTTTTTAGTTTTGTGACGTTAACTTAGTTTATGTGTATTTTGTGTGCATTCCTGACAAGACCGGATATGTTCCTGTTTACTAAATAAGGTGAGTAGATTGCCCAAAAGAAAAGTATCATTCATAAAAAATACCTCACCTAAAGCCATGCCTTTAAATAATATGAGATATATATGTAAAAAATCGTAGAATTTAATCTATTGTAAGTTTTTCAACCACCGACCAGCTCTGTATTTGCCGACTGATTTTATATCAGTCTGATTTTAAAAAAAATACTAGCTAATCGAGCAGACATCGTAGAATCACGTGTTGTGGACCAACGAACCAAAACTAATAACTAAAACCTTCTAACCGTGTGGAAAAAGGTAAAGATGGAATCAATAACTAATTTGTATTCAGAGCTCAGGAAAATTCTAACTAGAGGTAAGTCCAAGTAACATCACTGATACATGTAACTGATACTTGTTACTTTCCAGAGTATCATGTACCTATGAGCAGAAGTATCAATTATATGATACTTGCGCATCCGGGACTAGATACACTGTTACTCTGTGCCTGATACGACATAATTTGTAACTCATTATAAATAATGTATCAGTTTGTTATATCAGTAATATCAGTTTGTGTATCAGTAGTATCAGTTTGTTTTTAAATATCAGGTGAATGCGCGCGCAAAACGGACTTATATCTGATATGTCAAAACAACCTGTACAATTGTTGTGCACGTCATAATGTTTAAACGAATTTGTTTATCACGAGAATACCAATTGAATAAACTTTATATAGTATAGTTTTATGGAATAAGAAAGGACTACTTAACAGAAAGAAACGTTCAATAAATTGTAATTTCTTACAATGTATGCTTACTTTTTGATTGTTAAGCGTTCTTTAATTTTCGCAGTGATACAAATGTTATGTTTCTTATGAGATGTAAAGTAGTTTGAGAAATCAAAAGGAGTGCCGCAGGGCCCATTTTGTTCACCTTTTACACTACAGATATGCCCAGATGTAAATCACTGCAATGTAAATGTGTATATTGATGACTGCCAGTTGCATTTTTCCTATGAGGTCAGATCAACTGACCAACTTTTCGCTTGAGTTAACTCTGATCTGGTGAGAATGGTCACAAAGGCATGGTCTAAAGTTAAACGCTGACAAACGCATGACCCTCCATATTGCACCGCCTACTATTTTGCAAAGAATTCTGAATGAAGATATGCACGCGAAACTTGAAGGCAAAAAGTTAATGGTGAGTGATACTATCAAGACGTTGAGCGTGGTACTTGACATAGGCCTCACATTCTCGGACCACATCACTCATGTTTCCCAGGTGGCTTTGGGAAGGCTGCGAGGTACATGTCTCGACACATCCTACCAGAGACAGCCAAGCTGCAGATGGTCCAAACGCTAGTGTTTTCAGTGCTTTGTTATTGTTTTCCTGCATACGACAACAGAATTACCAGGGAGAAAATGTCCCGATTCCAAAAACTGCAGAACACTGCCGTGCGCTTCGTTAACGATATTCGTAGACGAGAGCGTGTATCGGCCTTTCAGGATGCTGCAGGGCTCTTTCCAATGGAGGCCGTGTGCAGGATGCAGACTTGCAACCTCATCCACCAGGTCTTGGTTCAAGAGGTGCCTCAGTACCTGGTGGAAAGACAATACCTGTACAATACGAGTATCTGGTGGTTGCTCGTGGGGAGGTGGCTCAGCGTAGTACCCAACATGACGCGCTGCTCCATTTTCCAAAAGTGTGCTTGGAAATGGGTAGGAGAGGGTTTTCCTACTTTGACCCCAAACTCTAGAATGACCTCTCCTGCGACTTAAAAAATTGGGCGTCCTGGCTATCAAGGCTAATATTAAACATCATTTGAATGTTAAGAAAACTTGTTGAGCCTCTGGAAATATTGTCATCTGAGTATTGTAAATATTGTTATTTTTTAGTTTTAATTACTTTACATTGGGTTGTCTTGATTTCCTCTGTAAAACAGTTTTGTACTGAGAGTTGTTTGTAAATAAAGGCATTTTTATTTATTTATTTCACACAAAGAACTAGAATGTTAAGGTATGAAGAAAACCCAAAAATAGAAGAGACATTTAGACTGTCATTTTTTAAAGTAATATTTTTGAGGTTCAAACAGGAAAATAAACTATCCCAGCTAAATTGTAACAAATTAAAGTAATAACTATCATAAATTAAAAAAAAACCTTTAATAGTTAATTGAGCAATAAACCACATAAAATATGTAATGAATAGTAAAAAGTGCGAATTTTGAATCATAAAACTGAAGTATTTCTTTCACTCCTAGCATTATATTGAAAGTGTATGAGTTACGTAGCACTGAGCCAGCCCCCCCCCCACCAAATGACGCAGAGTAACGCTACGCATCCTCTCTCGCCCTTAAGTGCGTTACGTAATAATTGTATGGTCCCAAAGTATCAGTTAGTATCAGTCACTGATACTTGTACCCTGATATATGAAAGCAAGAAAGGACCAGTATCACTTTAGTCCACCTCTAACCCGAACAAATCTATGTTGCTGCATCGTTTCAATTTGGCGGGAAGCTCAAGTCCGTCAGGTGGCGCGGTGTGGTGGTGAGGCCGGAAAACTCACTCTTCCAATACCGTGGTTCGCCGCTAGAGTGCATCCACCAACCGCACACATCGACATTTGATTTGATCTAAAATATTGAGTTTTATTTCTTTTAGTTGTGATGTGTAAATGAAATTATTGATTATAATGTAAATAGTGACTAGGCCCTATAAGGGATAGAATGTATTCAAAATAATAGCGATCCTCATATTATTAATTGAAAGGGCAGTTTAAAATCAAATTCGTTTTAGGAAAAACGTTTTTATAAAGATACTAATGAAATGTTGTAAGAATAATAAGGTGTAATTTGCAAGTTATGGTTGGAGGTTTTGTATATGTGCTCGATGTAGCTTCTTATTATCTTAACTATTTGTAGCAAACGTATCCTATGGAATAATGATTATTTTAAATATGTTTGGTATTTTTTTATCCGAAGATACCTTAAGGTTGTTATCATTTATATGGGATGGAAATTGGGATGGATAAGAAAATAATTCCGACAATACTATTGATGAAATAAAAATATATTCTAATTTATATGCCATCAATCAACATTAATGGAACCCGTAAGCTCTTTAATAAGCATAGGACGCATAAACTTGTGTTTGGTCTCACTTCATCATAGTTATATTACTTCATACTATTTGTTTATTACTGACACATTTTACGACCAAAGGTTATACGATTTTAACTAATTGGGAGTCAGTTAAAATTGGGTTGCAGCCGTCACAAAATGTTATTAATCTATTCACAAAAATTGCTTCGAAGTTAATATTATTAATTAGAGATATTGAAAACAAATCTTGGAATAAACTCTGTGTTTGAAATAAGTTATGTATCTAACAATTATCGAAAAGACAAGTGTTGTGTGGAATTAATTGTATAAATTGTATCTTTCTTGGAAAAATATAATACAATATAGCAATCCACCAGTATAATGGCTAAAAAGTTATTTGTTTCTTACTTCTTTACATGTAATAATTTAGATCGAAAAGGGATGACGTTTTTTGTTGAAACAAAGGTTTTTAAATTGTTCTTAGTATTAAGGTGTTTAGATTTTCTTAAAAACTAAACGCGAATAAACATTCACGGAATTAGTATTCCTTTAATTACAATTATATCAAACTAACTATTTTTCAAATAATACATGTACACCCTGCATTAAAGTGAAGTCGCTAACAGAACTGTAAAAATACATAGATAACAAGTGATGCAACATTTAGTTATTCTTTATAAAAACAACCTTGGATATACTATGCAGGTTTGTTGAAATTATATAAAATAATACACAACAAATTCAACCATATGAAGCAAAATGTAATTTATATATGTTCATAAATAAACAAAACATTCAATTTAATTCACCCCATACTTTAGAATAAAATTGGAAAACGTTTTGAGTTTACGTCTTGAAATATGTACACTATTAGGCCTACTCGACGTAAAGCAATTACTTAAGAGTCTTAATTCTTGATTTTCATAAGCTGATTATAATAGTGATGGCAGTAATTTAATTAGAAGCCATCCTCTGAGCCATCTCTCGATCTCTGTGTTTCTACACTCTTGTATGGGGACGTCGAGAGGACAAGTTATCCTAGTGCTCGATCTAGATCTTAACGTGCTGAGAAAAAAATATCTAAGCCACCAGTTACGTGTCAAAATTCAAAATATTTAATTATATTAACACGTGACACAATCTACAAAAACCACAATCTACAAATGGTGGTAATACTTAAGATATAATGGTAGAAATATTTTTATCTTGAACTTTCTTAAAATACGGTATACAAAACTGAAAGAAGATATTTTACCACTCATTTATTAGCCTTCATTTGAACATAAGTATAGGCATTAACAAACGGATGATTATTTATTTTGTTGTAAATTCCGATCAGTAAATACTTATCTATTTAACATTATTTTATATTCCCAGTCGAGTTTTTTCCAAGAAAAAGTCTCATCATGTTTAATAAAGAAAATCCCAAAACACCGATAGTTACTTTGATTTCAAAATTTGATCGATATTTTGTTCGTTTTGTGTGGGTAAATACGAATTTAATACAGGATAAATGTTTCTAGAAATTGATAGTATGGTGATTGCAAGTTCAAGGTGCAACACGGTACAAACAGTTTTTTTCTGAAACTTTAAAACTGATGTCAATAATGATTTAAATAATGTCATACTTAAAATACAATATTGGGGTCGATAATTGTAGGCGAAGAAAATATAACTAGCTAAGTAAAATCTATTATTTAGTTTTTATTCAACAGTGTTAACAATTACTTTAATCTCTGGGTGTAATCCCAAATGTAATATAGTTATTTATAGATGACATCAAAGATGTGTATGTTTTCTACTTACTAATCTATGTAGATTGTTAAAGTACTTTCAATAACAAAGGACCATTCTAATGATTTTAGTGACAGTACATATTTTCCTTTTCATTTTATTTTTTTGTGTCAGAAATTGTCTATGTTTTCGTCCTTTGGGACCCTGCAGATACATCAGTATAGTATAATTCAATAGTTTATGCCAGGCACTACAGCTAACAGAATACAATTACGGTTTGTCGGACACACGGTATCGATGATCATACAATAATAAGCTAATTCTTGTTAACATAATTGGCTTTGAACCGATTAAAGAATATGATAGGTTTACAAGAGGTAGTCATATAGGACATTTACAGCGTATGTAATCAATATATCACATGATTTGCTTACATTTACTATCCTATCTGATATAAACATTGGTTTATAATGTTGAAACCTCCGGTAACATTTCTTTAGTTTGGTTTTTGTTTATATGACTGTTGTTCGATAACATTATGTTGAAGTAAGACACATTTCTTAGCTGGTACACCTTAAAGTTATACTTGACAAAAGTATTACCTGACGAAATTTAGACAAAATATAATTTTCCTCGAAAAACTTATCATTAGAACAGTATCGTTAATGCCGATTTCGTTTCTTAGGCATATACTTTACATAGAATACAAACTATTGTGCTTTTAATCCGATTTATTTAGAATATATACAATTAATCTATTCAAAATATCCGTTGAGAAGAATTGTATACTCTTATTTCGTAGGTTAAGCCAGTCTCACCCTACTTTTGGGTGCAAGAATAATTGTTGTAAAAAATAGTAACACTTGTATTTGAAAACAGCATGTGATGTAACATTTGTTAAGTAAACTGTCTACATAAAATATTAATAAAATATTCTCCTTTACCAGAAACAATTAACTGCACTTACCACTTCCATTTACCCTGTAACTAATTGACGTGGAGCAGTATTTAAAAATGTGTTTTCGATCATTTTGTATTTAAATTTACCAACATTATAATATAAACCAAAATAAGAACATCCTCTTACAGACGAAAAGTCAACGTTTCTGTACAAATTTCACACAAACCCCTACCATTATCTTTATATGAATAAAACTCTTTGGTAAAAAATCATGTCTTACGGATTATGGGCACTTTTAAGTAATGACAATTAGTAAGCATACGAAAAATAAATAACATAGTTTTCTTCACTTACAATATGCTTGAAAATTCATAAAAATCAGATATAATAACTACGAGTTTAGCTTTTGCTGGTGGTAGTTTTTATTTTCAAATAGCAACCCCTAGCAAGTTACATATAATTTTAAAGAAAATGAATGCCGCAAACTAGACCTCTCTATGTTTATTTAAACTAATGTTATGGCCAGCCAAAAATGTATTGATTTTATTATTTAAGGACTCCATCAGCTACATCAGAAACACGACCCGGAGTTGCAGAGAGTAATGAACGCGCGAAATTAAAAAAAACCACTATCAACATTAGACAAGGATTTGAACACTGGCCACTCTGCATTCGCCTTGTTAAGGGACATAGGTGAATTTAACACAATTTGTCAAAGTTGTGAGGGCGCTGCGGGAATCGAACCGGTTGCCACTTCCGCCAAAATTCAAGACTATAACAGTTAGATTAGTGAGGTGAAAAAACACTTTCATATTGACATTGTTTCACCGTTATGTTTTACCAGGATTTATTTCATTTGTAAAGTTTTTTCATTGGTCATTTACGAGTCAAACTTAGTTATTACAATTATTATTTATTGTACATCATTTACATATTATTTTTACATTTACTAAAAGTTTAAAAGTAAAGCATGCTCTGTGGAGTTTGATAATTTAAATTCAAAATATTCAAACGCCGAATGAGCAATGAAATAAAGCAATAGCTTTGTTCATTCCAAAGTTTTTGATATTATTTGTTATTGTTAACTAATGCACCTCTCGTACACAGTATTTTTTATTAATATATCAGACAATCTTAGCATCAGTATGCTATTTTTGTAGAGCGAGAAATTTGTCATGAAATGGCAATGACCATTATTGTGTCTTTAATTGTAAAGTCGGAGATAATAACCGGTTATTAAAACAGATTTTTAAATTTACAATTTTAAACTCCTAATTTTTCTAATGGGTATATGTAATAAATTTGACATAAGATTACTTTACTTTAACTTGGTGATTAAATTTCCAAAATTGTTCATAAAATTTACAAAAAGTTGGATCTTGAAGAGTAACAAAAATTTTCTAACTAGATGAAAACCAAAAAATATTCAGTATTTCCAATCCAAAAAACAAAATCAAGTATTGTTGTTCTTATAAATTCATTATTTTATATGCTCTGACTAAATTATACCCCGCATATTGGCTATTTGTATTAATTGTAAAGTTAGGCTAAGTGGATAATTTAACAAAACAGGATAAAAACATTCTGTGATATTAAAATATGATCAGTAGTATTTTAGATTATATTATTTTTATGTTCTTTCATTGGTTTTACATATTTGGGAAATTGTTAAACTATTGTAAACGCCCATGTATTTAGATAACCAAATAATTTAAATAATAAACTATCGAATCTTGTTTTTATTACCTTAACCACTCGTAACATATGAATGCAAAAATCTTCCCCTGAGTTGGCAAGGAATTGAACAATTTTGCACGTTCGTAACATTTCACTTTTGTGGTTTTATATGTAATTTAAATTGTAATGCTAAGCTTCCATTATATGAAGTTGAACTAGCGGGCTCGAAAAACATATAACTCAGAGAAAATAAGATTAACTACTATCGTCAACATACCCGGGTGTCCCATAAAAGTCCCCCCCTCTTAATTTTTAACCGACTGCAAATTTTTTAACAATCTTTGGTAAATGTTACTAGCACAAGTCAAAGTATTTTTTAAGTGGTCAATGATTTCAACCCTCACCCCTAAATAGGGGTTGCTGGTGGTAGTTTTTATTTTCAAATAGCAACCCCTAGCAAGTTACATATAATTTTAAAGAAAATGAATGCCGCAAACTAGACCTCTCTATGTTTATTTAAACTAATGTTATGGCCAGCCAAAAATGTATTGATTTTATTATTTAAGGACTCCATTCACCTCTTGGCAAAAATAAAGAAGGTTTTAAATAACTTTCTTGCATTTTAAATGGCATTTGTTCAAAGGTCTGATCAAGCGAAAGTTAGATTTGCCCACTTTGTATCTGATTTCTGGTAAGAAGGGGAATCTTATTAGTTTAAATAAAAAAATCAATACATTTTTTACTGGTCATAACATTAGACTAAATCAACTTAGAGAGGTCTAGTTTGCGGCATTCATTTTCTTTTTTTATCCTCTTTAAACTGATATGCAACTTGCTAAGGGGTTGCTATTTAAAAATAAAAAATACCCCCAGCAACCCCTATTTAAGGGTGAGGGTTGAAACCCTTAACAACTTAAAAAATACTTTGACTTATGCTGGTAACATTTACCGAATATTGTTTGAAAATTTGCAGTCGTTCGAAAGTTAAGAGGGGGGGACCTTTATTGGACACCCGGTATTTACAAGCAGTAAAATTATTATTATTATTATTATTAATACATTATAATTTCTATGATACAATACGAATTACCAGCTACTTCCTTCAAAACTTGTTTTACAAATGAAACCTTTAATCGATAGTTCAAAATTATAAATCCTTCGTTAACAACCTCCCACTGAAATCACGCCGATGTTTTGAAATACCTAAAGTTGACACCAGATCGATGCAGAATTACCAGCACCAACAACAAGTGGGGGATATCAGAACATCCAAAGTAGCAATTATAAGAGGACAACTGCGCTTTTGGAATAGACAAGTTGAAATAACATGAAGCAACCAAAATAATTGGACGCAACCAAAAACTATATTGAAAAAACACAAGGTAAGTCACTTACCTGATTCTCTATTATTAGTCTACATGAATGTTGTGATTATTTTTTTGCAAAATATCGTATATTATTTGATATTTTGGTGGTTTTGATCAGAATATTTTTCCTTTTTATAAACCACATACCTAATTTTAGAATTATGTATTACTAGGAATTAAGTTTAACTTTGTCAACAATCAGCACTTAACAACTTGCTGATACCCAGTGGAGCATTGTAAACTATGGAAAGCTTACCTAATTTGTATTAAAAATTATAAAAAATAAAATTAGTTTAATATTGACCTGACAAATGCATAATGGTAAAACAGAAATAACTACGAATTAATTATGTTTAGCTACCGAGGGGTAAATTATACGTTATTTATACGTTTAAAAATAATACTAAAGCAACTTTTAGTAAAAGCCCTCACTTAAATCTTAACAGCTAACAAGTTATAAATTTATTATGTTTTGATATATTATTTCTCTTTCTCTCTCTGTCTCTAGTGATTGTTTAAAATTTAAAATTGAATGTTAAACTTTATTAAATCAATTTATATTTAAACTATTTTAAACAAATATTGAAAAAGTATCTTTTTATGTATCCCTGAGGTTTCTAAATGAAAAGTGTCTCTATTGCTGCATTTCTGAAAAAAAATATCTGATACGGTAAGATTTGAAATAAAGTTACTGTATTCGCAAACTTTTAAAGATTATTAATTATATAAGTTTCAACCTAGAATGCTTCATCGCAGCGTTTCAGATAGTATTAATTAATTGTGTTTCTCGTCGAGAGATGCCACACGGCTCCAGGAAACCCGACGCTGTAGAAAGAAGACGTCGAGTTGGTGCTGTTAATGTGACGGGTAGTTAATTAAAGTATGCACCGGTAAACAGGTGCAGCACATAGTTGTAGAGTAACCAATGGGCGGTGGGGGCGTGGCTGGGGGCGGCGCTCTCATTCATTGCTCCGTTAATATGGAATATCTCGCCGGCAAAAAACTCCGGATTGGAGCGGCGCGCGGCACCATAGCGATGAAATATCGCTAGCGATGGTAACAAAATATATCAATAACTGTTGGCTGTCATTATTGATACTTCGGTGACTCTGAGTGAACCCCGAACCACCTTGCGAGATTGTGGAGTTAATATAACTGTTCTAGGATAAAATGCGCACTCGATTTCGATACCACGTGTTTGATCTGTTGTCACCCGCCAGACGACCGATAATAACGGGCTAAAATGGAGAGCGGGCTAGACAGGCGTTAAATGTCACTAGTTGCGTACAGGTTATCATTGTAAGCCGAAGAGTGATTCTTGAAATTAACTTTTAACAAATTTCCTATGGAAAGGTGAGCTATTAGTATTATCCACACATTGAAACAGTGACGGGTCCACTGGGACTTTGTTCCCGAGACCACTATAGAAGTTACTACCGTTACCCCCTGAACACGCTTCTGGGGACGCTAAAAATTATATAGGCGTTCCTTTCAACAATCAGTTTTACGGTTTCGTTGAGCAGAAGAGTCGGAAAGCCTTAACCCCCTTTCATGGTTTTGGATTGTTAAAATTTGTGGATATAGGGTCCAAAAAGGGAATGAAAAAGTCCCCAATTTTGAACCTATGTATATTAAGTGATAGATTGTAAAAATCTAAATTATTTAAGTTCCCCTTAATTATAAGCACAAAGATTTACCTAGTTATTCATGAAAATGTAAATTTACTAACACAGTACATTGTCTTATGGCGATTTTACACTGGAAAAGGCTGTTCATATCTTTTTGTAGTTTTATCACCCCTAATACCCCCATACTAACTTTCGATCCTGACAGGACCTTTTCCTAACCTTACACAACAATCCTATCCATATATTGCATTTAAATCAAACCAAGCGCATCAGAACAGCCAAAAAATCTAATATTTTCCAATTTCCAGAACATAGCACGTTGTTTAAACACGTTATTTGATTTGTAATGTTTTCTTCCGGATTTTACGAGAATTCGCTCCTTTTAGGTCATCGTACTGCGGACGAACTCGTTTAGTTATTAAAATGTTAACCAGGTAAAACAAGCAGTACGAACCAATCGAGTTTCAGACCTGGGGTTAGTAACAATTCATATCGAACGTGTTAGCTTTTTTATGATCCACCCAGCAACTAACAAAGTTTTTGTTAACGCATGGTCACTATCTTCATTACACACATTTAAAATTACGGATCCTAAAAATAAAAGCGTTTACGTCGCTTAACAAAATCACAATATGTGTAACACATATATTAGATCTGTACATATTTTACTCATTTACAAATTACAGCTTATCATGTCCCGAGCCAAGTATAAATTATTCATGACACTATTTTATGTTAAGTCATTAGTCAAAAAGCACATCACCCCAAATAGATCGATAGTTTAAAAACTTAAACTTGATCGATTAACCTCCTCACTGACGTTCACAAAAGCGAATTGTTTGTTTGCAATACTGTGTATACTTATAACGAAAATTATTGACATTTTAATTTAAAACTTTAATTTTAATTTTCTGATTTTCAGTGTAACATAATCTTAGTTAATGCTCTAATACATTAAACCTATACTCTTACACTGTACACTGGTAATTTACACTTATGGTAAATCTATACAAAACGTGATATCCCTTATCAGAAAATAAATTTGTTAACTGTATCTGTCTGGACCAGGTAAAATTCCTTGCTTGTACTAAAAATATATATTATTAAATCAGTAATATCACTTCTTATCTAGTTAATAAGAAGGATTACAATAAAATCTGTTTTGAAAATAGCAATGTAAAATAATTTTGTTCAAAGAATGTCAACGCTTGGAAGATGAATAAGATGAATTGGCTATACAGAGTTAAAATATAGATTTTCCTAAAGTTTATTATAATTTAGGACAAAAAATTTAAATAGTATTGCATATTAATAAAATTAATCTTTTGTGAAATTTGTATTTAAATAATTGCAAAAGTAATAAAGAAAACAAATGAGAAACGATTCATGAGGTGATCTTTTGACCAGCTACACCTTCTCCTACCATGCCTTAATAAATGCTATTTTTTACCAAGGTCTCTACTACACTACTTTAGAAAAGTAACATTATATGTTCTTTATTTACCACCTTGGGATATATTTAGATAAAATGGTCCCTTCAGCCTATAAATGTTCTTTAAAGTATGGAAACAGCTCAGAAATATTTTAAAATCTAAATATATACATATTTCACATATCTAACGTATTTTTCAAGGATCATCTCACAGGTTTAAAAGATTAGCAAGGTTAGGTTTCATTATTTTCAAAGCCAAAATTTAGTTTTTCCTTTTTGAATTGGCTTAAAAAATCAAATAATTTGGTATTTCGATCATCGTTCTACGTCAATTGAAAGTGTTAAGCACAATACGTTGTCCAATGTTAATCTTATCGAGAATAAGTAAAATGTTATACCTCGCTTAATAATTAACATATATTAATGAAACTTGGTATATGTGGCTTTATATGGTTGGGATTTACTGATATTTGCATACAAAACCCATTTTTGTGGTCCCCATGGCAGAAAAATTGCGTACTCAGCAGCTATAATGTTTTTTCTTACGGAGAATAAAATAAAATTTCATATTTCGCTGATTTGTGAATATACTTTGATGAAAGTTAGTAAGTGGTTTCATGAAGTAATCAAGTAACACTTTAAATTCGCTGGGTATACAGGTTTGCTGCAACAAGGGGTATTTATTATTGCTATACGTCAAATTTGTATCGAGATATCTAAAGTGCTATACACAGAACGTTATGCAATGTCAATCTTATGTACAGTAATTCAAATTTGATATCTTGCTTATTTATAAACATATATTTGCTGAAATTTGGCATGTGGTTTCATCTAGTTGTGGTCTATTGATATTTGCGTAAAAATTGCACTTCCCAGCTGTCCCCGTGGCAGCAAATCTGCGTACTCGTTTCTAATGTTATTCTAATGGAGATAAAGAACGATTGGATGACTCGCTTTGGTATGATAGGAAATAGATACAACTTTTTATGTTACTTCTTCTGGTTGCTGTCCATTAATATTTGCATCAAAATCACCATTTTCTTGACCTCTGTTGCAGCAATCCTGTGTACTCAGTCCTAACGATATTCTTATGGATAATTAACTAAATGTTATATCTGGATTATTTATAAATATATTTTGATGAAACTTATTATGTGGCTTAATGTAGTAGTGAGGTAATACACCACTATAGTGACCACCACCACCACCACCGTGAGTTTTATATGAAGTCGAAACTCGTTGGGTACGCAGGTTTTCTGTGAAGGGGGTATTTTCAATATATCATCACCTGTTTAGTTATTTTTATAATAAATACGCCCTTATCGACGAGATTATACTTATACATTTTATATCTCCGAAACCACCCCTATTCAACATGGAGAACTAACTATCCGTGATGGATATTGTAACTATACCGCAAGTGTTATATAATCTTTTGATCCATTTTGGTCTGTGTCATCACTAATTCATAATCGAGTAGGGTCATATGTATGTATGTTTTGACCAGGGAAATATGCGGACCCGGCCTACTCAAACCCGATGAAATAATTTGATCTAATCATCGGCCCGGCGACAAGGGTGCTTCACGCGACCGGCCGTCGAATTAAAACAAACGGCGGCCGGCAATATCGTCACTCACTAATCACCGATTAATTTGATGAGATATCGAGTGCGGAGTGCTGGTGGCACTCGCATCAAATCAAATTACATTAGTTGCTGTTCCCCCGAAAGGCTTAAATATACTCTATCTATAAATTAATAAGGTTTTCCTCGAAACTAGCCTAAATAATCACTCCGTAATAAGCGATATGATAAATGACCGCTTTTGTGATGCGGAGAAAACTGTAAAGAGTTAAGCGACTTTTGATTAACAAGCGTGAGTTAATTAAATAATCAAATCGAATCATTTGTTGTCATCGGACTATATACAGCATTGAAATAGGCCAGGTCCTAAATTATGTATACTAATAATATGCACATAGTAATAGACTAACAACATAATAATATGCTAAACAAAACAGTTCACATAATATGCTCAGTATGATAAAAACTATACTTTTAACATAATTTGTCATTGAGATACTCTTGTACACTATACTATTTCCTTTCCAGGAGGAACACTTTTCCTCCTTTAAAATCAAACTATGGAACGCATTATACTTATATTATTCCCACATGGTAACAAAAATGCGTGTAAGATAGTAAAAGTGAATTAATTTCGATCGGAAACAACGACATTGAGCTCAATGATAGTATACAGTAGAACAAAAACAAATATTTTATTCATTTTATTACGTCCTTTCTTTTTGGCCTGATTGATATTGTTGCCTGGTAGAAATGGGTTGCCTTTTATTATCTTATAAGGATATCAACCAAGTTGCGAACAAAGTGTAATATCGGATATGAATATGTAAGATGCATTTAATTATATTCTATTTAAATAAAATAAGTAACACTGTTATATTCTGAGAGATGAAATCAAGTTGTCAATGTGCCTACAGTTATACTTTTTGTTTAATTGTAAACTAACATTAAATTGTGTTTAGTAAATTTATGACAACATAATTCGATTTTGTAATATACCTCATCTTAGCTTGTGCAACTTTTCTTCATTTCTTAATCTTTAAAATTCCATTGAACTTAAAATATAATAAAAGATCTTCGATAAGCTGGAAAAGTTAGTTTACTGAATAGGTCAGAGATTTACCGTCAGTGCGTGCATCAGTTTGAATGGTTTATCGAGTTTATACACAATTACAATTTATTTTTACTCTTTTTAGCGAATTTCCCCTATAGGGAAAAAGCTATTACTGTAGATGGCATAGTAAGACTTAAGCCCGAGACCATCAAATTATCAAATGTGTGTGTGTGTGTGTGTGTGTGTGTGTGTGTGTGTGTGTGTGTGTGTGTGTGTGTGTGTGTGTGTGTGTGTGTGTGTGTGTGTGTGTGTGTGTGTGTGTGTGTGTATGTGTGTGTGTGAGAGAGAGAGAGTGTGTGTGTGTGTCCGTTACCGCGATAATTTTTTAAAGAAACGCCCGATTTTTAAATTTGGCGCAAATGTGTAGAGTAACATTTATGACTTTAAGTTCGAAAACCAGATCGATTGGACTGAGGGAAGAGGGTTTTATGGGTGTTTTAAGTTTTCCAAAAATCAGTTTTTTGAATTTTTTCCCCTGAAAATTGTAAAACACAATTTTGGTTATAGCCATTTTATAGAGCTTAAAAAAAATCATAATTATAATTTTTAATCATTAACCTAGGTTAAGTGATTGTAGAGAAAAGTAAAAACACGTCTATAACATTTCCCATGTTAATTTTATGGGAAAAGGTTTTTGGATTTTCATCAGATAATTTTACTTAAAACTTCACATTTATATTGACCAATCAGTTTAGCTTTACAAAACAATAATTTTGGTGTTTTAATTGTTGTTCTATGTCTAACCGTTGCAGAGATATTCAAAGTGCTAAACACAGTACGTTGTCCAATGTTATCCTTAACATTGCTAGTAAGCTAGTATCCTTATGGAGGATAAATATAATTTGATATCTCGATTATTGATGAATGTATATTAATGAAACTTGGTGTGTGGCTTCAACTAGTGGTGGTAAATTGACATTTGCACAAAAAAGGTTTATTGTTGATTTTCCCCGTAGCAGCAAACCTGCATACTCGGCCCCACGTTATTCATATGGAGAATAAGTAAAGTTATAAACCTAAATTAATAAAACTTGGTCTTTAGCTTCACCTGGTTGAGTTATTTTGATAATTGCAAAAATACTCATTTTTTATCTTCCTCGTAGCAGCAAATGCATAATCAGCCCTAATTTTATTCTTATGGAGAAATGCTAAAATGCTATATACCACTTATTTATGAATGTATTTTTGTGAAACTTGGTAAGTAGCTCTATGTAGTAGTGAGACACATATATATGCATTGGAAATTCGCTGAGTACGCAGGTTTACTGCGACGGGGTATTTCTTATAATACACTTTGTTTAAATTGATACATGTTGTAAAATATAGAAGGTAACAGGTTAATTATACAATTTGTAAATAATTATATCGGCACAGAAAAGAGGGGAGACTCGCGTAATTTACTGGGTTAACACTTTCCACACGCTAAAATAGAAAGAATAAAAACCCTGTTCTTTTGATAGAGTGAATCAGGTGTTCACTCCGAAAGAATGAATATTCACTCTCAATAAATGGAAAACCCTCATCTTTTCATAAAGAGTGAAAATTTCGTTCATTAAAAGATGAAAAATTCATTCTTTAATTAGATGAGTACATAATCATCTTTGAAAGAGCAAAGACATTCCTATTTCGAGTGTCTTTAAAGGCAAGAATCAACCAGAATTCTGCCATGTTGGTTTTGTTTTGTTGTTGTTGTTTGTTTTGAGGTTAAATCCAGCGAATAACAGTAAACACAAGGTTTCATCATAACATACAACTGCGAAAGACAAGGTAAGCTAGTTAAAATCAATTCTTATGTAGTTATGTTCACTCGCTATTAGTTTAACGGTGCGGTTATTTAACGGTGCCGAATTATAATTCAGTATCGGATTTATAATAGTGGCGATGGTGATATATAAATTTCAGCTAGGTACAGTAAGTTACTGGTAAATTAATGTTTTCACAAAATGCTTGCAAGTCTTAAGATTCAATAACCTGTATAAGGCTTAAGCTATCTTCATGTAGGTATAACTTGAATATACCTACTTAAAGTGCTCATTTGAGATAAATTTAAATTTGTTGTCATAACCTAAAGCTTAGTTTCTTTCTAACCTAAAGTCCTTTGTGTGGATCTGTAAGGGCTAACTAAGGCCAAATGTTGACCTGCATCAGTTTGTGTTATTTAGTACTGAAAACAACTGTAAACAGGCATACAATTAATAATTAATAACTTACTACAAGCACCTAAGTTAAGTAAATTTGTTTCTTATATTTGGTTACCGTATAATGTAAAGGTATTTAGGCCTAACTTAACTGTTTGACAGCAAAACTGAAGCACTTACTCACATGTTTATGAACTGTTTATTAACACGGTCAACCAATAAACTATTTTTAAAGTCTAATGTTGTTTAACAAACAGCTGTATGATAAAGTTTGCCGGATCGCAAAATTTTGAGAAGGTTCAAGACTGGACCCAGCTGTCATTTGTAATTGGGCTATTAATTAATTATGCTTTCTAAGAACAGGTAGACCTTACATTGTAACATGACCAGGGCTTAGACCGTTCCCTATCAAAATATTAAAAAAAATCACTGGCGTAGATACACAAAAAAAAAACGAAACAAAAACAAAGTATTGCAATAAGAAACATGTCACTCAGCCCAATGGAGTAACTAAGGAAGGATTGTGGTGGGGAGTAATGTTCCTCTCACCACCTTGTATAGTAGCTGGCCATGAAGACATCTCCTCTAAAAATAGGCCTAATCGCCTGTAAGTTTATACGGATCCAATTATTATAGTTTAGACCAAACAAATTTATTATTAGCCTACAAAGACTAAGTTACGGTACCGGTAGGTAGCTAATGAGAGGCCTAGCATAAGTCCTATGGTAATTTGTTTTTTTTCAGATACCCCATACTGCGGCGGTCACTGACCAGAGAAGTTAATTGATCAGCAAAGCCACCGCCCACAGAACAACATATGACAGGGAATTCACGTTGCCGTCAACTACCAATAAGAAGATCGTGCCCTCCATGTGACATATTGAAATATAATCGGGTAATAATTGTGAAAAAAGTGGGGAAGAGAAGGAATATGGGAGATTTTTCGGCTGAAAGGACGGGATAACGTAGATGAAGATGGAATAAATTTTTGTTCCAAGTCCTTCAGCATAAATTTCATCAAAAGTGATATCTATGTATTTAGTGACAAAATTACCTGGTGGCGAATTGCCGATATTATAAGTGACGTGTTTTTGTCATCATCATACATTGAAAGTAAGGTGTTTTAACATCTAATTAGTAATATATTAGTTCTAATGTCTGCTTTCCAAGGTACCAAGTAGAGATGACAGTCGCCAGTGACTGTTTCCGTCAGATTCAACTATTAACCGTGTACACGGAATGACGAGTTACTGATGTGACAGTTGTACAGCGGCAGTAGCTGACCCTCCTTGCGAAAAAGGTAGCTTTTGTCGCTTTTTTACCAATCGGTTGAAATAGAAAACATGGTACCGTACCGGGACTTTTCGTTAAGTTATAAATATTTTATATTTTCTGAAAGATTTATTAGTGTAAAATTCATAAAAGAGCTTAGTTTTTATCAGTAACTTACAGTTATCCTGAAATTTTAACGTTTTCAATACCTACAACGGCTGGAAAAATCAAAATATTTCTCCTTTCTGTTTTGGATATTCCATGATGGGTAATATTAACAGTTTGACCAACCTCAATATTTTCACAATCTTATGTAGTCTACAGGGTACGCTAATATTCATTCGATAGGCCTTGTAATGTCGCGATAACTTTGGGCGATACGGAACGTATCAACATAAAAAAGTCCTGTTATTGTCTATTTCGAGATGTATATATCTTGTATTGTGTCGTTTTACACACGATTCCCGGTGGAGCAGCTAAATCTAATACTTATTCGGTAAAACAATCCTAACATTATGTTTTGATTGGACTCTATTTGCATTTGCTTAACTACTTGCACTGTAATCTGGTCAGCTTGTCAGTTACAGAAGACCCTATCTTAACCAACCCCGGATCAACCACCACTCAGATTAAACGCCTCTGCCCGGGCAAAAATAGAGGTTGTTTTATCCGCCCTGAGTTTTAAAACTGGTCATTTTAACCGATCTTATCTAGGATTCGAAATACTTCCGATCCTATTTTTATCGCTTTAATGATAACATAGAAACGTACCCGTTCAGGTTAAGTTTTGTTATAAATCACATGGGAAACTCACAATAGTGTGGAACGTCAGTTTTTTGTTACTCTGTGTCAAGTAAAGTACAGAGCTTTTTCGCTTGTGCGTCGCGCGTGTGAACAGCTTACTAGTGTGTGTGATTTATTTTATACAGACATTGAAATTAATGGAGTTTCAGTACATTGGAAAATTGATTCCGGTGCTGATGTTTGTGTCTATGGTCCAGGTTTGGCCAAAGAATTAAATCTTAAGATCATACTGACCTCTCGTAGTTGACATGGTGCAGGTAACAGTAAATTATCTTTGAAAGGTCTATCTAGAGTAACATTTAAGAAAAACTCTGTTGAAACCCGAATGGACTTGTATATTGTGGAAGGCCAAAAAGAGCCTTTACTTGGGAGGCCGGCGATCATTTCATTTGGGTTGTTGCATAAGTCTGTGGATCACATTAAGTCTGGCGTCGAGTGGATGACCAGGTACCCTAATGTTTTTAATGGTTTGGAGGTTGTAAAAGGTGATCCATATGTCACTAAATTGCCTGATGATGCTAAGCCATTCTCTGTATCCAGTCCTCGTCGAGTTCCTATACCTTTAAAGGCTAAGCTTAAGGAAGAATTGGATCGCATGGTAAAATCAGATATTAATGTCCCAGTATCTGAAGCAACAGATTGGTGTTCGCCTATAGTAGTCGCCTATAAAAAAGAATGGCACAATTAGACTTTGTGTGGACTACACGGAATTAAACAAATTTGTTGTCCGTGAAAGGATCATTCTGCCATCAGTGGATGAGCTGTTGACATATATAGTCTGCTTTTGTAATGTCAAAGCTTGGCATCAGTATAAGTATACGTTAGGTTATACTAAATATTATACTAAGCAATATTATACTAAATGAAATATTTATAAAGCACGACACTAGTTAACTGTGTAAACAAACATCGTTTTTGTAAAAGAAACATAATAATAGAGTAGGAGGCGTGGATATTTGATTAAATCAAAATCATACTTGTAGAAAATGAGAGTCATATTTCATACTACTCATGTTTTATCAGCTTTTTAAATTGTTGATATAAAAATAAATGCTAGTACAATTTTGTTTAGAGATTGCATAAGAGTAAATTAAATGCTACAATTTAACACAGCTAGAACATTATCTTGTAGGCTAAATAATCATTGCATCATTTACCTCCGGTTTGTATCACAGGAGGATTAATGTTGATCATCTGAGTAAAACATATATTGTCAATAGATGCAACACACTGCAGTACAATTTTTAATTAAATGAGCTTGTAAATGAGCCAATTATCACCAATGAAAACTCAGAAATACGAATCAAACAATTAGAACGAAAACCGCACATTACGAAATCAACCCGTACAATAGATTATTGCGAATAACAAATCACAACTATTACACAACGGATAAAGGTGAAGAGTGTTACCGCAGGAAAATCAGTTGGGCCGTTGAAGATGAGGCATCAACAACGGATTAGATGATAACGCACTGGACACAGCTGTCTGGCGGGTTGTATACAGCGTCGAGCATGTCATAAATACATGCATTGTAAAATTATTACTTATAATCATGTATCGAATATTGTAAAGTGCGTTGCACGGGTGAAAAACCAGGCTGCCCATAAGCTCAATGTTAAAATTAACATTTGTCTTATGGAAGCCCTGGTTTTTCACTCGTGCAACGCACAGTAAAACAATTCAGTGTCAAGTCTTCATCTTCGCAAATAGAGAAGTGCACTAATTAAATATCTCAAAGAGAGAAATGGTAGATGAGTCTGCTACCAGTCCCGAGACTTGTCGGGATGCCCGTGACTGTGATAGCTTTATCTAAATGTTTATTCGTTCGTATCGTGATTCGTTCGTATTCGTGTTGTGTTTTGCTTAAATTTTAACATCTTGACTACATGTAAAACTTGAAAATGTTGCACTTGCAACGAAACATATTGGCAAACCTATATGTCAAACATGTTGGACTTTTGACGGAGGTAAGTAACCTATTTTAGTACTATTGAAGTAGTATAGAAGATACATGTCAGTAACGAATGAAACAATTAGCCACTGCACCCATATTTAAACTGTTTTATCTGCGTTAAAGTAATTTTTAAACCATTTATTTTTTTAATTTTTAAACCATCACTCTGGGATTGGTCAAAATAAACAGCTCTCCGATTGGTCAAAATTAAATACTCTGCTCTCTAATTGGTCGGCTGAGGGATGAAGTGCATGTGGGAAGTACTGAACCTACAGGCTGAGGATTGCAGCGTCATTCTGTCCCCTGCTGTCGCGTTGGATAAACCTCCCTGCACTCCTCGTGTTTGTGAATCATGTCTTGCATTACAGCGTACGTGTTTAAAAATCGCAACGTTATCGTACTATTTGGTAGTGAAACTAATCCATGGTTTTGTACTAAGGAGGTAGCTGGCATTTTGGAATATGTAGAAACTAAAAAGTCAGTAAGAGATCATTTAAGAACAAAACACGAAATACATTACAAAGATTTCAAGAAAGGCAAATCTCCCATAATGCCATTCATACATCCACAAGCTATTCTTATAAATGAACCCGAGTTATATTCATTAGTTATGAAGTATAAAATGAAATTAAAAGAAGGTTTCATGGACTGGATTATAGAAAACGTCCTACCGTCCATACGAAAGCATGGGGAGTACAAACTTATAAATGAAAATCAACTTCTTAAGAACGAAATCGCTCATTTCACACAGTTGTTCGTAAACTCAATCGAAAACAATCGACAATTTACCAAGATGTAAAATAATTTCTCTGAAAACGAATCTATTAATCAGTTGTTTTGTGACCAAGTGCCAAAAGTGGCAGTCTTCCATAACAACGATGATCTTAAACATGTTTTCTGTGTGTTAGTAAAATAATTACCACTGAAGGATTACGGAGTGTGTGAATACAAGTGTATCCATATAGAGAAAAGAAACTTTAACACAGCTTTAAGTAAAGCGAAGAAAGAAGGATTCGAATTTTGTCTTATGATAGAGAATATTCCCAACGGAGATAACATCTTGAACAAAACCAAAGAATACATGAACATTTGTAGTATGCACTATGACTCTACATTAAACAACATTATTACCTCTCACAATTGTGTAAATATTGTAAAGCACATTATGAATGAATCTTCAACGGACATAATCTAATTATAGTAGTGATCTGCCGAGAAGAGCGTCTCAGAACATTCATTAAGCAGATACTAATTCGCATCGTACCATCAGTTCGACTAGTGCTGTTGCAGAGTACACTCAAATATGACAAGTGTAGCCGAAGTGAATAAATCAATCCTTATGTTGTTGGAGGAGTTGGAAGCGATGGATGGCAGTGCCATGTACCTTCCTCCACAAACTCCAGAATCACAACAACCAACACCCTCAGTACAATCATCACTACCACACTCAGTCTCCACCACTGCACCATCATCGGAAGCATCGACCTGCTAGTGTCCGCACTGCGGGAGGTCATTTACGACGCAGAGTGGACTTCGTCCCCATCAACGGTACCAATGTCCCAATATTGAAAAGAAGCGAAGAAACCATCAGTTCAGGCAACCGAGACCACTGTAAACACAAATCTCCGCAAGGAGAAGTCTGCAGGACGTCATCACCACCTGTGTCGATAGCAGTTGCATAATCGGTAACATCAGTGGAAGTGTATGGTGATCCTCCGGAGTTACCTGGAGACTTAGGGCATGTGATAAAGAATTCAAACGTTTCACCATCAGTCAGTTGGACCGATGCCATTTTTTAATAAACAGTACAGAATACCGTGAATCGGGGAAAGGCGTTCTTGAAAAGCCAATTATACCACAGGAGTCGTCCACACATGGTTGCGATTTATATTTGGACGAAAATAAAGACTATGAAATATACATCATCCTTATGAACATCTTAACGCGATTGGAAAAATTGTGGGCAGACCAATATTCCGGAGTACCGAGAGTCACCGGATTGAAACAGACAGTGATACCGATAGCGGGGAGTTGTTAAACCGATGGCAATGAATATAGCATAACGAAAATCGACGGGAAACGCAGATGGGCAGTGACAACAGTGAGTAGCGTCGGTGTTGTCGCCAATAACGATTGCATCACACCTGAGGGTGATGTGCAGGTGTGAAACAAACAAAATTGTATTTGGAACATTCAAGAGGGAACTAATCAACCAGTTTGAAGTGTACCTTTGATATTTTCAATATTAATACTTATAGCGAAATTCACATTGAGAGAGCATCATGCTTCACCGGACCAAAATCTCGTCCACACCTACTCTTAAGATCAAGATGTCTGCCTGCCTAGGCGATTCAACTAGGTCCTGAGCAACACCGGAATTGAGTGCTACAACAGCGGGTTGGGAGAACGCCTTCGCTTGGTGAATCGCAGTCCAAGGGGTTCCAATAGTGGATTCACACCATTGTAGTTTATGTAAATATGTAAAACAAGGCTTGAAGATTATGTAAATACCTTTGTAAATTAGTTTGCTTAGTCAATACATATAGCCACGTTCTGAACATAACCACTGTGTTAATTAGTACACTTAACCCGCCCCCCAAAAAAAAATCCTTTAGTTGTAAGTTTAAAATTGGAGTGCTTGTGTGGGTATGTATAGTAATTATGAGCTGTTTATTGTTTAGTTAAATTTTATTTATGTCTTATCGTTTTTCATTGAATATGAGTCTGTAAACTAAATACTAAAGGAGTAGGATGGGATAATAAAAAAAAATAATATTTTTTTTATTCTGAGTATACAAATAGTATATTGATAAAAAAAAATATTTTCAAAATTCAATTGGTATACATTTGTACAAAGAATCTTCTGATCAGTGCATCGTCTTTAGCAGTAGAATAGTCGTCAATGAGCTGCACAAAGTCCATAATCTTCATGTCGTAGTGGGAGCTGCAGTACAGGTATACCAGGCAGTATTGACTGCAGACCAGAGTGTTGTCACTTTGAAGGCGATGCTCGTCGTACAGGTAGTGACGAGCGTTGCGTCTCAGGAATCCTTGGTAGAATTGTAGATGTGGATGTTGACCGTAGCAGTCAAAGTATTCAATTATCCCTCCTCCTCATTTTTTAAGGTAGAAAGCTACCCAGCGAGTACCTTATTCATGTAATACCGATAGTGGAAACAGTAGTACAGTGGAACCTCGATAACTCAAACCTCAATAAGTCGAATTCCTTGATAACTCGAATTTTTGTCATTCCCCTTGAACATTCCTTCCTAATGCTATGTTATTTTACCTCTATGAGTCGAAGGTTTAACAGGAAACACCCCGATAACTCGAATTTTTACAGCATTCTTAGCCTGTTTCCGCACCTCTATAAGTCAAAGTTTTAGCTGTAGAACCTCTATAACTGGAATATGTACAATTGCCGTACCTCTATAAGTCGAAGTTGTTGATTCACCAAACCTCCAGTGACTTTCCAGCCGGAAATTTCAACCCTCCCTCCCCACTAAATCTCTTTCCCGAGTGCTCCTGTTGTCGGTAAAACAACCGACAGATTTATGTTGATGAGCAACACGCATATCAAACACACTCATCCTCACGCGTGGGTTTCACCTATGTGAGGATTTCATTTCGTAAATAAGGAACAGTCTCATATTGTTGTAAATTATATATATTTTAAATAAAATTATTTTGATTTGATTATATTTGTGTTCTTAATCGCTAGTTAGTGTGAGTTCAGAGGTTCTGGATGTAGTACGTGAAACGTAGTTCTTAGGTTATTTTTTCAAAGTGTTTGCAGTTTGGTAAAACGTGTTGGCTAAACTCTACACCATGAGGAGAATATCAAGACTATTTAAGGCTATTGACACAGGATATAAAAACAGTGACATCGGGAAGTTTGGAACACCAGTGAACACTGTCAAAAATTTAAGAATTTAAAAAATAACGTACTGCTTCACTCTAATTCCAACAATGCTCTACAATTTTAACCGTTATCACGTTTCGTTCCCTTTTAGTTTTGAAAATTATTTTAATAGCCTACGGTAAATTAATGTTCAGCTCAATTAAATTTATTTTCTGATTTATTTGGACTTCACCTATCGCTTCTACTGTTTAAAACAACACTACGCTTCGGGAGGTAAGGAAACTCCTCCCGTTATCAAGTGAACTCTACTTACATCTAAATAAACATACAAAGAAACCTCCCACAAGTGGGAGCCACAGCCACAAGCTACAAGTGGGTGGCACAGCGGCTTTTGTGTTGGTGTAGGTGTTCCTACACCTAACTAACCTAATTTTTTTGGATTTTCCTAATATTTTTCTTTTACATTTTAATTTACACTAACAGAAAGATAACAAATACATTTACAACAAATCAAATGCAATACACTAACACAACATTTATTAACACGAACAAATGGAATACTGACATTACATTGCCTGTTCTGTTCGTTGCCTCCAAGCTGACGGCAAACACGGGAAACTTCACTCTCACGTCAACTCACCACCAGACCACGCACTCGACTAGTGGCTAGCGGTTATGGAGGGGGAGAGCCGTTACCCCCACATACCGCCAGGGCCACGTGATGACACAGCTGTGGCTACCAACCCGTCTGTGTCAACGGGAATATGACACGGAAAACAAAATCTGCACTATTCCTCCTTGAATGCTACACGGGCACCCGTACGATATTCTCATAGAGATTACCGCATGCCTCCAAGGTGAGCATTGGGAACTAGTCATGCAATCAGGTTGCCGTGTTTCCTCCAAGGGCGATCACGGACGCATGTGTCGTAGCCGCATTGGATGGACTCAAGACGCAACTGGAACACAAGGAACTGGCGTGTGTTTCTGGGGTGATGTTTTACTGAAATGGTTTTTAATTAGGGGAACCCATAGTGGCCTGATATCAATACTACGCTGACGTATCGGATTTTCATGTAATTTAATTTATGCCCCTTCAAAAAAATTTATTTTATAATAGTGAGACTCATGATGTATAATTTTTGCCTTTTCCCAACTAAATTTATGATCATTTTCCCATGCGTTTTTCCCCGATTAAAATTTTACTGTTTTGCCATTTTTTTTTCTTTTATTTTAGTTTATACGACCTTGCAGTGGCCTTTTATTTTCTCCTATATATTGACAATCACATTCACATTTTATACTGTAGACACAGTTTTTTTTAAACTTGTTCTTCGTTTTTCGGTTTTACTTTAGTTAATTGCTGTCTCAAAGTGTTTGACAATTTAAAAGCTGTTATGATCTTATATTTTCTGGCAACTCGCCTTACTTTTTCCGATAGTTTTGGGACATATGGGATGCTTATGAAAGCTGTTGGTTTATCCACATTTGGAATAGTGTTTGGCTTCGTCCCCCTTTCCTTTTTGCATCTGTTAATTATTTTTTTTAGGATAACCATTGTTTTTTAACTCTTGTGAAATTTTATTGTGCTCCGCGTCTAAAGTTTTCTTTTCACAACAAACTGATTTGGCCCTGACGAAAAGAGACTAAGCTACTGATTCTTTGACTGATTCACAGTGGTTTGATTTGTAATTGAGGTATCGACTTGTGTGGGATTTCTTTCTAAACATCTCCGTTTAAGGGCGTATCCATCTTTAACTACATTTACATCCAAAAATGCTAGTTTTTGTCTTCTTCTTTTTCTATCGTGAGTTTAATTGTTGGTGAAACTTTATTTAAATGCTCAGTAAGCTCATCTAACTTTTTATCGCCATGATTTTAAACTGCAAAGACATCGTCAAGTATCTCAGCCACACTTTCGGTTGAAAACAAGCAGACGCAATAGCTTTCTGCTCGAATTCTTCCATAAATATGTTGGCAAATATTGGTGACAGAGGTGATCCCATAGCCATTCCCTCTTCCTGGCGGAAGATTTGGCTCTAAATTTCAAAATAATTTGACTCGGCACATTATTTAAGCAATTCTATAGTTACATTTACTGGGATTTTGGTTATTGTGTTTAAGTTTTTGTCATTGTGTAACCATTTTTCAATGATTTATAGTGTTTGGTTTACGGGGATATTAGTGAAAAGACTTTCAACACCAAAACTAACTAACATGTCCTTACCTGAAATTTGCATGTCTTTTGTGATTTCTACAAAACACTTTATGTTTGTTACATGTGAATCAGTATTTCCTGACAAAGGTTTGAGTATGGGCAGGAGAAATTTACATAGTTCTCTACTTGGGGAGTCTCTTGAATTAACAATGGGTCTCAGAGGAACACCTTCTTTGTGTATTTTTGGTAGCCCATACATGTTTGGAGTTTTTGTTTGGTGTGGTGTAAGTCGTTTACGCTGTGCGTCTGTAAAAAAATCTTTGTGTTTTCTGAGAGTCTTTTCGATTTTAGTTTCATAACTTTTACTTGGGTCCTTCTTTAGCAGTGTGTATTTTCCAGCTTTAAGAAAATCCTGAATTTATGCCAATAATCAACTTTATTTATTAACACAGTTGCATTTTCTTTGTCGGCTGGTAAAATCTTTAGGTTTTATTCTTTTTTTAAAGCATTTAAGGCCTCTTTTTCATTTCTTGTTCAGTTCGGTTTCACTGGTTTTACATTTTTAAGTGCCGCACTGGCCTCACTTCTGAATTGATCAGCTACATCCTCAGGGAGCTAGGGTCTCGTCGATTCAGTACCAGTAATGAAATCAAGTACGTTTACGGCTTTTGGAGCTACAGTAAAATTTAGGCCTTAATTGTAGTTGCATTTCGTCGTGAGTCAGTGTTTTGTCCGAGAGGTTGACGACGGCTTGGGGCATTGCGGAATTCCTGGAATTTTCCACTTCCGTCGCTAAGCCTGTCGTGTTCAAACTTTCTCTCACCCTACCGTCCATTTCTTTCAAGTGATTTAGCTTCTTTATCCCCTGAGGTTCGAATTATCGAGGTTCCACTGTACTACTAGAAGTAGTAGTAGTGGTCATCGACACATCGATCACTCTTCTTGATTTAGTCACAATGTGCATTATATTGTACGTGACAACTGGTACTAACAGCGATTGAAATAAACTGAACACGTGTTGCGATTCGTCTTTTCACGACAGATGTACATTAGATGTATTTTCTCATTCAACGTCAATTAAAATTCTATGCGTAATCTGATTTTATCGATTGTGATTTTAGTACACATTCACTGTTGTACATACTCGCGTGGTTCGTAAGTGTAATGAGTAATTTTTTTTGCATTAAACTTAACGGATTCTTTCGTTTACGTTTTCTTAATGATGCTATTGTTTTATGATGTTGACAATTCATATTGAAATTGCTTGGTGTATATGATGATTGGTACTACTAGATCTTGAGGTAAACTGCGCACCTCACAGTGTGCGGACGTTGTTAAGTTTTGAAATGTCCAACTCAACAAGTTAGATTTATCATTTTCTCATTCAACATCAGTTGAAATGTTATGCGTACTATCATTTCATCTTGTTCGATTTGAGTGAATAACTTGCCTTCGAGCCTTTATCGTATGTTAATTCGTAAACAACATAACTTGTACATTGACGCATCGATCACTTTTCTTGCTTAAGTTACACTGTGCATTATGGTGTATATGACGACTGGTAATAACAACGCTTGAAGTAAAATGCGCATATGTGTTCTGATACGTCTTGTTACAGCAGGTTAGATACCTCATTTTCTCTTTCAAATTAATTACAATTGTATGCGTAATCTCGTTTCATATGTTGTGATTTAAGTCTACGTTAACTGTTTTACATCCTCACGTGGTTCGTAAGTGTAATGAGTATTTAGTTTTGCATTAAGCTTCTCATATGTTAATACGTTAAAACGTAGCTTGTTCATTGATGCACGATTTTTGTTTTAGTCTCAATATGCATTATGGTGTACGTTACGATTGGTAATAAGAGCGCTTGAAGTAAACTGCACACATGTGATGTGTTACGTCTTGTCTCAGTAGGTTAGATGTCTTATTTTCTCATTCAACGTCAATTAATTAAGATTGTAGGCGTAATCTCATTTTACCTGTTGTGATTCCTCACGCGATTCGTTAGTGTAATGAATACTTAGTTTTGCATTAAACTTCTTGTATGACAATTGCAAGTAATCGGTGTTTGAAGAGGTTTGCCTTCCCATCGAGAATTGTTCATTTTCTCTAAAGAAGTATATTTCTTAGCTTCTGGTTTCAAGGTGCGCAAAATAAGAGAGTACAATCCAGATTCATTGATGAAGTTAGACTTATATTCGAAGTAAAAGAGAGGTACATAAACGTACCCCCCTTTGCTGATTATGCTCAGAGCATTACACTTATACTCCTCATCAAAATTAACCCGCACTGAGTTTTGTATCTTGATAACCTAGTATTTGAGCCACTTCTTTACCCTTGAACCAAGTACTAACACTGTTGTCAAACGGTACATCAATTTATGATCATTAAATATAATGGAAGTTAATTGGGACATTTTAAAGGTTATGTCAAAAAGCGCAGGGCCTCTGACAGGACACACGGAAGCACAGCAACACTATCGCACAACCACACACTGTGAAGTATAGACCATGAATGTGATTGCGGGTGATGTTAACTTGGTAAGCACACATTGGTTTGTTTCTCACAGTCTGCAACGCAGGTGCATCGTAAATCAACCCTTATATAATGACATTCTGACAAGGGCCCCCTACTATAATGGCATTCTGACAAGGGTCTTTTGTTAACGAAATTACATGACAGTAAAAACAACCCCAACGTTTGGGAATGTTGGGGTGAGTCTGCAACGCAGATGCTAACAGTGATAATGCTTGGTTCAAGGGTGAAGAAGTGACTAAAATCTTGGGCTACGTTAACCCAGGTAAAGCAATCCGAACTCATGTTAAATAAACGCATCGAAAACCAATGGCGGAAGAAGGGGGATCCAGGTCGTACCTCTCTTTCAATAATCAATCTCATACAGTATTCACCAATGAACCTGGGTTGTACAAATTAATATTTTCCTCTAAACTAACGCAGTTTCGGCACAGGTGTTACAGTACAAAAAACACCCTCAGTCTATGAATGTTAATAATACATAATGAGGGTTGTGTGTTGTGAAGCTCTAGGCGGAGCGTTTCCCATGGGCTGGTGCAGCTGCAGCGCAGGTGTTGGCACACCAACCACCCTTGTCCAATTAATATAAAAATAAAAATAAAACAATTCTGGGAATGTTGGGGTGGCTCCTTTGTCGGTATTCCATTATCATCAATCACTGTCATGGTCGTTGTGTGTGTCGAAACCACCCCATGTCTGGGAATGTTGGGGTGGCTCCTTTGTCGGTATATCATTATCATCAATCTCTGTCATTGTCAATGCGTGTCGTCGGGGGGGGGAGCAAAAAAATCGGGGGGAAAAGATTCGGGGGGGGGCAAAAATGTCAGAGACAAAAACTTCTGGGGGGCAACCCTCCACACCCTCCATGGGAGGGGGGGGGCAAAATGGCAGAGACAAAAACTCCACCCCGTGGGGGGGAAATGTTAGAAACTCCGTGGGGGGCAAAAAAATCGGGGGGCAACCCTCCACACCCTGCACGGGCAGAATCGGCTAAAGACCCCTGTAAAACTATGGCCAATATCTAAGCCTTCCTTTATTGCCAAGCCCATTTCCTTAATGTAAAACTAAACCTTTTATCCATCATATAAATAATTGTTCGGGCATACAAAATGTAGATAAAAAATCAAACATTTTTATGAACGTATGTTCACATATTATTAAATATACCTTGTACTTATATTAAACCTTTTTTCATACATTTCACGTGATATGCAAATATCTTACATTTTTTAGTTAAATGTTTGTATTTCAGATCTTTTATGTTTAGTTTACTTATAGTTTACATATTTAGTATTACCGCCATCTCAAGTGCTAAACACAGTACGTTGTTCAGTGTTATTCTTATGAGGAATAAGTACAATTCTATACATCGTTTATTTATGAACATATACTGATAAAACTTGGTATGTGGTTGCGATCCATTAGTATCCGCACAAAATACTCCTGCAGCAGCAAACCTGCACTCACAGTCCTATGTAAAAATGAACTTCGTGCTATCCCATGTTATGCTTTTGGGGAATGAATCAAATTCTGTATTTCCCTTATTTATGAGTATATTTTGATGAAAATTTGTGCCTTCAGAATGTTGTGCTCTGTTTATATTTTCATGAAAACCCCATCCTAGCGAAATTCCCCTATGGCGAAGAAACTATTTCCGTAGGTGGTATGGTAAGACTTAAGCCAAAGACCAACATCCAAAAACACCATTTGTTCAAATGTATATTACATACACATGGTATTTTTGGCACGCCGACGATGGTAATAGCTTCTTCCATACGGGGGAAATTCGCAAAGATTTATGATCTAACTTACAATACAGTACAAACGCCCTTTATATTGCATGAGTAGTGTTTTAATAACGCACATTAGTTAACCAATGTAGGAATTGAATAATGTAATATATTGTAATGATGACCACCTAATATCGACCATGAGAGGGTTGTTCAGCTTTGGCTAGCAGCACTGGCATGATCTGTGTTAGGTTATAGTGATCATGTTGCGTTCAAGGCTAATGGGAATTGAATTGTTTAATAACGATAGTGAAATGCACATCTGTACGTGGAGATTCAGTATTAAATTACGGCATATCTGTATACAAATAGGATTATTAGAATAGGATATATCAATTGAATAATCAAATCAAAACGTACCACAATAGATTTCAACATTACCCGTTTTTTTCATAAATAGACGGATATTACTTGTATACAGGGTGCTGACCAACTATCTACGCAAACTTCAGTGCGTTGTTCTTTTGATAAAAACAAAATAAAATATTGTATACGTGTCCTTTCTCACTCCGCTTTCCTTGTGTGTGTCTGAACGTTGTTTAAATGAATACCCAGAAATATTTGAGGAGTTTGGACCGCTTTCCCTAAAAGCGTTTGTGTACTTGTACTTTTGTATTTAACAAAAATGCCGTTGGCGTTGAAATACAAAATACAAAATAAAATAAAAAAATAAAAACATATCTCAGGAACCACTTCAGGTAGTAATATAATATTTGGTACAAACATGTTTAATGGTTAAGGATAACTATATTAAACTATATTAACTATATAACTATATTAAACTATATTATTAAATATATACTATATTAAAATTACGGTAATTTTAATTGTTTATCAATTATTATCTTAGAACTAGTTGTTATTTTACTTACGTCGTTAATCCAAGTTGGTTTGTGATTAACGCGTTTCGGCGCTAGGCCATCATCAGCATCCATACACTATACACTAGATTACTCATGAAATCTGCGTTGCGTGGATCTAGTAGCAAACTGCGTCATGTTGATAAAAAACGAATATTTACACACATTAAGAACATATACACGACTAACAAAAATACTATTATAAAACCTCGTGCGCACGGGTAAGGAATCCGAGCCAAATTCCGAGCCGGATTCCTTACCCGTGCGCACGAGGTTTTATATGCGTTTATTTGGGAGTGTCCTTATCTGTGTAGCGGTAAAACTGCTTGATGTGTAACATTCCTTAATATATACGAAGTATAAGAGACAGTAGTAGCTGAAGATGTATCAGTAGTAAAAGACTTAGCAGTATAGATAACAGGGTTGCTTGTCTCTCCCCCTGCTTTACTTGATACCTCCTACACCGAGGCTTGAGGCCTAAGGCGCATGTGGACGGGCAAAGTATAGAGAAAAATTGACCACCCACTTCGAAAATAAATATATGCTGCACATATTATTATCATCATTGAAATAATAATTCGCTATCTTGTAGTAAGGTCATCCTATTTTTTTGTGTTACGTTGGTGGTTTTAGTTAAACACGAATATAAATCAGATTTCTTACCAGTATGGAAAAAAACATTAACATACGTAGGTTGATTTTTACTATTGAAAAGAATAACCTTTAAACCTTTCATAGGTTTTAATTGCTATAAATTTAAAGGTATTCACTTCATAGAAATATTTACAAGTTGTATACTCTGATTACACGTATAATTATGAGAGTGATAATATAAGTAAGAAATGTAACTTGATTTGGCAGTTTCTCAACTGATCAGCTCTAGAACTGCTTAGCCTGCAACCCTAGTAGCCGACATCGTTGGCCTAACGTTGGATTATTGTTGGATTTATGATGTGGGAGGGAAATGGTCGGTTGGCATTATCGCGGTTGGGTCAACGAACTTATCGTTGGGTAGCCCGCGTTGGCAAATCCAACCAGACGTTGGGCCATCAAAAGCTATTGTTGGCAAATCCTACTTTCGGTGATATTTAAATAATCTGTTATTTATTCCCATTTAACATCCGACGTTGTTGGTATATTATGTTAATTTTTGTATTATTATAATAATAATAAATAAATATGTTATTTCAAAGTATATTAAATATACGTTAATTTTCTCATAGTGTATCATATTTCATGGCAAGAATAGACACACAAATCTAATGAAACAAATGAATTTGTTTAAACTTTTATTACTTTTAATCCAGTGGTTTGCACGAGCAGTTTTAATTAGAAGAATAAAAGGAAAGTATTGTCCAAGTCGTGTAGGTGTAGACTATTAGTAAATTTTATATCCCAGTCCGTCCTTCTGATCTCTTGAGTGAGAATAGCCGTGGGTGTAAAGGCGTCTGCACAGTAAGTAAAAGATTGTAGGTTCATAAACCGATTGGGACACGATATTTTTGCATCTAAAATCCTTTAAAATATGTATATTATTGCTTAATGAAGCAATTACATAAACAAAATTAATGCTTTTAAAAATAAAAACAACCATTAAAATAAAATTATAAACTGTTGGCATTGTTGGCATTTGGTTGGCAAGTACAACGTTGGACCAACGGTGAGCCAATAAACATTTCCTACCGTTGGCCAACGAACTGTGCCAACCATTTCCCAAGGTTGGCCCAACGATTTGTGCTACTTGGGAAGAACTATTTGTAAAACAAGTGAGGAGAAAGAGATACATGTTAATCTTTGGTTTTATTCATAAGAGTAGTATTACATAATCTCTGTACTTATAAGTATGCCTAAATTAATTTTCAAATCTTCAACATAACCAATAGTCGTATACAATTTTATCCTATTCATTTCAGTGTTTTATTGGTGAAAGATACATTATACACTAAGTCATGTGTTTCGGGCAAAATATAAAATAACGAGCTTTTGAAATTCTATGTCCTACAACCTCAGGCCCCAAATTATTATTCCAAACATTATAGAATAGTTACCGCCCTTGGTCATTTTGTTGTAACTTCAAGCACTGTGGAACACAAAATATAAATAAAATTCGTGGAGGTCGGTAAAATCACCCTAACTAGAGTATCTAAAACCACGACGCCGACGGAACCAGAATGAATAAATATGATGTTTTGCCTTAATTGAAAGGCAGTTTAAAAAGCTAATGACATTAACTAAACGATTATCTAACCATTCTATGTATAAATCTGTCGGTTGAATTTACGGATCAGACATGCAAATGCTTCGTCTTGTAACTCATTCAATAAGTCGCGTTTTACGTTTACCACATCAGAAGCATTTCTGAGACAATAACCCCTTGAATGATCAAGCGACCGTGCGAACCGAACTTAGAATCTTCAACTTGTAGCTTAGTTTAATATTCTTGGGTAATGAAAGATAATTGTTATAGTGGGAGGAGAGGGTATTCAAAGAGATTCCTCTCTTAAGTAAATTATAGTTCAATATCAACATCCGCCCGATGTTTGTGCAGAACTGCTAAATCTTTTGAAAGATAAACCCCAAAATATTTTAGCTCGTTACTCAAAATATTTTATCTATTGCATGGATGGTTAAAACTATTTACTGTTAAACTATAAAGTAATACTTAAGTAAAAGTTCTTTCAAGTGGCGGATTTCGTAATGGAAAACTAAGACATCTTTATGCTTTCCGTAACGAAAACCTGTGAAATGTAATAATTTAGGGGATGTTAAACCAAAAATGATGTATATGTTATTAGTTTATTTTAATTGTAGTACGTATGTGTAATTATTTGCAAGAACTGTTATTATAAGCTAAACATTACAAATCCAATTTAATTCAAACATTAATTTTGTCTATACGAAAATGGATAACCAGATTATAATAAGCAACAGGGTTTAGTCTATTTAACAAATGTGAGCAGTGAAAGCCCCATCATTACGATAAGAGACAATATTACATACACCTTCATCAGCACAAATCGTATTTGTATACATTTGTTTTAATTCAACTAAAACCTATCATTTTCGCAGTGTTTATAATACTATAGTAATAGGTTATTAAGACCTTTATCTTCTAAATGTACATCTCGTGTATTAATTTGGAAGTAGTAACTCTCCTAAATGTGTAGGCATTATAGATTTTTAAATAAGACTGAAAGTTAAAAAAAATATGTAAGTAGCATGAAACTCGTTTGAAGTATTGAACTTTAAAAATCCGTAATTGCTGAACGTAAAGTCGAAGAAATCCATTAGTTCGTCAGATTGCGATTATCAAAACTATGCAATAAATATCAGAAAGTAATGAAATAAATTTATAAAAAATAACGTTTTTATTTACTGTCTTTTAATTTAAACTCCCCTTCATAATAATTATACATACGGTAGATAATAATATTTTACTTGATCGAGGGTTACAAATAGCGATATACAGATTAGCTGTTTATTTTTTTTAATACGTTTCTTGATGTAAATTAAGTGATTACCTATTGGGAGCTGATATTAATGAAAGCATTTGACAGGGATTAAAATGTTTCATTGCATTTGTTTAGTATCATATATGCCTTTCAAGCATATTAACGATTGGCGAGAGCCACTGGAATATATTATCATCTTCAATATCATGTTATATCCTATAAACTAATATGAGTAAGGTTTTCGTGCAACTCTGATCTCAAAAGCTTCTCAAACGATATCATTCAAAAGTTGTAATTAACTAATTTCTGGGTTAAAAATAAGTTATAGACAGGTCTCATGCCCACAAAATATAATTAGTACGTCAAAAACAAATTTTAAAAGTAAAAAATAATTAAAATTGGGCTTGTAGAGTTTCAAATCAAAACAGTAGAATCATAACAGCTGTTTATAATGTGTGAAGGAAATTAAATGAACAATCTATTTTATTGTTTTGTCGAGATATTTTAAGTGTCAGAAACCATGGTCTAGCAGGTTCTTATTTGTAACATACCACGTTTGTTGCAGGTGAGCAGAAACCATTGCATGTATAAAAAAGGAACGGTAAGTACTCTAATTATATATTAGACAACCACTATGTCACAAATCAAAGTAAAGTTTTCGATTTCATCTAAAATGTGGCATAGTCAAGGTTCTCCTACTACCAATCAGTGAGTAGTTCTTTACCCCTACAAAACTTGGCAGAGAACGGATTGAAATTTTGTTCGTTAGTGTTTTCTCTAGTATTACCAATGTACCTCCTTGTAACTGCATGAAGAAACTAGATCAGTGTTCATTCGCAGCCTCTCTTTGTCGCCATCGCAGCCCGATTAGCTGGTTGTGGTGTGCAGACTAGTTTTATTGTTAGTCCGATTGTATTGTGATCAGTTATTCCCAGTAAATTACAGAAAGGTTTAAGTTGAAATTGTGTTTGTTCTCTTATTCTTACAGGTTAATGTAACCCTTTGGTTTAAGCGTAACTCTTGTTGGTTCATTAATTAGTGCCTCAAGCCGTCTTCAATCTAGCCTTAAGCTGAGCAATCTTAGTCTTTAACATTTAGTTTTCTGTCATGTATTTCTTAACATTTTTTCTAAATTTAATGACGGATTTTTGAGAGCCCTAATGTTATCTTCAAACTTATTATGCAGTGACTCATAAGATTTATTAAAATCGATCATAATTTTGTGTTGTTGCCTTACTTAACTTATTTAATTCAATACAAGGTTACCTCTTTCTTCTCAACTGTTACATCTGGAACCATGGATCCCCTTATTTTTTTTCAAAAGGATCACATATTATCCATATGCCTTCCGCCATTTAATAATATATTATCCATATATATTATTTACCTTCCGCCTGTAAACGTAGGCCTAGTTAAATCGGCACAGTTGCAGTTGCAGTTGCTCTCACAATCCTTGCATTGAACCTTCAAAGAGTTGACTTCGCTATTTTGCCATTTTGAGGTTATATTTTAGGTTAATTTTGAGAAATTAAATTATAATAAGTATGTTATGTCTTTATACTAAATATTAGTTTAATAAATATTATTTTAAAACTTACATATGCAGCCACACAATTCATTAAACACTTCTCATTTACTTTAAGGTTAAGCCATGGGAGGAACACTTCACATATGTATATCGTGTGGTATACACGTGTGTATACACGCATAAAATATATTTTGATATTTAGTGTACATATTTGTTTTGATTCAAATGAATTTTGCTAAATTTGTTTGATGTGTTCCAGGTGTATAAAAACTATAATAATTTATTTTTCAAACTTTTACTTTAGGTACTTGTTGAAAGTTATCTAATTAATTAGTGTTGTAATTTAAACATTCAGTTCTGTTCTGGAACAACTCATACGCTAGAATAATTTTATTTGAGAAAAATCTACGTTGTCATTTTATAGTTAAAGATACGATGAAACAAGCTTTTGAGATTTGGCGATATAATATCTATATTTACGAATTCAAATAAATCATTGATGAAATTAACTGTTTACATTTTTATTTTTATTGATTCAATCAACACGTTTACAAGGGCAACAATTTAAAATAAAAGTTCAGTAATAATTGTTTTATAAATTTACGAGTCATTACCACAAAGTAAGTACGGCCTGAGTAGTCAGTTAGCACTAATTTGACGAGTTTAATATCATAGAGCATTTCCGATGTTCCGTGTTGAAATTTACCTGAGAAGCACTTAAGAATCCTTCCATGACTAACTAATTATTACAATTGTTATTTTTCAGATAAATATTTTTTAATTGGTCCAGTTAATGGTTATAAGACATTCCAAAACTGAATAAATTGTTTATATTACCTAAAACAAAATGTCATCCAGCAACGCGAGTTATAAATGATCGTAAGTTATTATGTACGCTGTTCGTCAATTGTGTATCGGATACACACCAATTAAACTTTTATTTTTTTACTGATGAAGGGCTCCACTACTCTGCGTCTACCTGCTTCTCATAAAACCCATGCCAACTTTCAAAGCCCGGCCCTCCTCAACCGATGATTTATGGTTCATTTTTAAAGATGAAAAAGATACCTTGTGATTTCAGTGAGCAAAACTTCGATATTACAAATAGTTCACCTGAACCAAATCGTATATATTAATTATCTTGTAAATGTTTTTAAACGCGTATTATTTGTGATATCGAAATTTTGCTTACTGAAATCGCTAGGTATGTTTTTTTCTGTTTAAAGTACGCCTTGAATGAACAGCGATATCGGATTATCCGTTGAGGAGGTAGGGGCTTTGAAAGTTAGCATTAGCCTTATGGGGGAATCAGGTAGAAACGCGAAAAGTATCGTGAGTTCAACTTTCTCCTAAGTGGTATTAACTGATTGTGTTATCTAACAGATTTGTTTATAATTTTTTTATCTACGATTGAATTTGAAGTGGAAGAAACGTGTCTCTTGTATTAGCCAACAGTGATCTTAACTATTAGATTTTCTATAACAATTTAGAGCAAGGCTAATCTCAAAATAATTACTATTGGTATTTGTTAATCACTTATTGACGAATATGGTCGAGATAAAAAACCTAGCAAAAATAAAATATAACGATTTCACATGCTTTTAAATCAGTGCATTTAACGTAATGGTGTGACTCCACCAACCTTAATACTACTAATCATATATACTTAATATAGAGTATTCGGCTCTCTAAAACGTTATAGTTATAATATTAAAGTTGTATGGGGGGTCTGAATGTACTCACTTGAAACCTTTTTATCCTTAAACAACTACTGATGTGTCATAACAGGAATCGATAAAAACAATCCTTATTTAAACCTTTTGAAGTTTTGGCATTCCCATTAATATTTTAGAGTCGTTGACATACAAAAAAATAGAAAATAGTTAACAAATTCTTGCCACCTCACAGTAAAACCAGAAAAGGTGACAGCTATATATAATATACTACCTCAAAAATTCACCTTCTTTAAGAAAATACTCCTTATAACTCAATAAATCTATTCAATAACCTTCTAAACATATTTAAAAAGAATATAAGCTAACTAAGTTTAGATAAATGTTTACAGGTTCTTATTGAAGCATTGCCTCTTCAATAAGAACATCTATGTAAGGAACATCTATGTAAGAAGTAAGTATTAGTATTGGTGTCTGTACTGATAATGCAATGATTTGTTTGATGTCAATGCATGGTTTAATTAGCTTTGATTAACTTGTCATTAAAGCGACAATCATAAACACTTCCTAAAATTTATAAGTTCATATTAATATTTGATCAAATTCTAAATTCTGTGTAAATTAAACATTATGAAAGAAAGTAGTTAATACAATTTTACTACCTTTACTAACAAAAAATACATTTTAATCTGGAAAGTAGATGATCGTCCGAGTGAGGTTTTAGTACACTTGGTTTTGTTCTTAATATTTGTATAATTTCATTTACCTTAAAGAAAGTTTATGCCATTATAAGGTTGGTGTATCGTTACGACTGTAATAGATTAAATTTTAAAAATAACTTTTTGGATTTCAATTAGTTCAAATGGGTAATCTGTGGTAACGAATTATAAGGCGTTCTTGTGACAAAAACTGCTATATAATTTATCAGTGTATTTCTGTATAATTACTACATAAATGACATTATGTTAAACAAATTTGAAAACCCCTTATATCCCTACTTAAGGCTTTGAGATTTTTATATTTATATGCTACAGATGAGGATTATTGGATTAATTAAATATATATGTATATATATATTTAATAGCTGCAAAAGTTCGTTTAACTAAAAACAATCAAACAATTATAGATATTTCTTAAAAAAAGAATAAGTAATCAAACAAGAGTTATGTATTTTTAACTATCATCCTTGAGGTCAGTTATATATTAACTGACAATTTTAAATAATCAACACGCATAGAAAATAATACACCTACCTATTTTTAGTATAAAAAATTCATTTTCATTTTTTTTACAAGTTTCTCACAGTTACATAACATGAAAATTATCTCTAAGATAGGGGTTTAATTTAAAATTCGTCGAGACAGGAATAACTTAATATAAAAAGAGTACTACTTAAAAACGTTCAAGTCAGGCGACTAAAATAAATAATTTTTAACCGAAAATGTAGGAAGGTGATTGTTTTTCTTTTTCTTTTTTGTTTAGAGAGTATGTATTTTTTATAATGAGTGTAGAGGTAGGGACATTAACATCTGTCGGGACAGCGTGGGACCCAACAGTCGTCGTTACTAACAACCGAACAATAATTGAACTGTCTTACCGGCCGCGGCACTTCCCATTTATCGGCAATGTAAGAGGCAGCAAGAGATTCTATGTGTAATTTTTCATTGAAAAATCATATATATATTTAAACAGAATTTATGATTTTATTACAGCGCAATATCATTAATACACTTTGTGATAGTTTTAAAGGGCCAGTTATTGAAAAAAAACCATTCATTCACCGGCTGAGATCGGAATAATATTTTATTCAGTTTATGAATAGTTAGCCATGTAAACTATATACTCGTATTACAATAGCAATATTTTCAAAGGTTATTTGGCTAACGTCCTGTTGATGACTTTATACTAATTGGATTTTTTTTATAACTAATGCGAGTAAAATTTACAACCATGTACGTATACATATTTTTTTATTTTTTTACTAAATACGTTTATTTTTTTATTTCAATGTAGTTAATTACTTTGCATTCATACAGTTTAAATTGTTATAATTTCTTCATTTATATCCATTTATTTCAACGGCAATAAACCATTTTTAAAGGCGCAACAAGTAGATGGCTAACTAACATACATGATAAACAAGAAAATAAATAACATAAACAATGACTGTGATAACAATAATACAAAGAATTATTGCACCAACAATATCGATATCAATACAATAAACATTTGGTATCAAAGACAAATGAATTAATATAACACAAGCGATGCAGCACTCTGCGAAGCTTGATTAGGTTGCGTTATTACTAAATATCTAGCCTAATAAAACATAGCTCCACAAAGCGCGGTATTAGCTATGTGTCGAAGATAAATTAAGATGACTGACATGTTTGATGTTTATATTTTCATTTAGGCTAACTTAATGAGCTCAGGAATCACGACGATAAGTAAATATAAGTTAGCTGTGGACCTCCCGTGTTTTGTTTGTCGTTTGTTTTTGTGCAGAAGTTGTCATACAAAAGTCATCATTCTTTGTGTAGTGAGAACTAAGAGTTTCTTATCTTTTCCGGGTTGTTAACAGTTTATCTGGAACTAATTTATCCTGGTACATATTCCATATAATTTTTTAGATTAAGTCAAAATCGCATGGGAAATAAGTACCAATACTTTTATTGTCAGCCTCCATTATTTTTTTGGATTATGTAGATTACGATAACAATTAGCATATCATTATCTATCGACAGATAAATTAGTATTTTTTTATGTTTGCCGATAAAAATAACTCATCCGGAACAAATTTAATAATTAACAGGAAAAGAAGTCCTTATTTTTTAAACAGGATAAAATAAATTACGATACACACGTCGCTAACACCAAAATATATTTACAGTTATACTTTACTAACAAGACGGTAAATATACACAAAATATGTAAGGCCTACAAGTCGATTGAATTCAACCAGTTACACCGGTCATAGTAGGGTTCAATTAGAGAATTATTTATCGATCGCCTTGTACCATATTTTGTGTATATTTACCGTATTTTATGTTGGTACAGTATAAGTGTAAACATATTTTGTTGAGTTGTGAGACGTAGTTTATTTTATCTTGTTTAGTTGCAACAACAAGTTCCTCATGCCCATGCTGCTCATGCATGTTGACATTAGTGCCGGTGTGCCAAGCACATTAAAGATTTTGTAATATCTATAGATTTTTTTGAAGAATTTTTAAGTTTTAAACATCTCATAGTGCGACATGAAAATCCTCGTTATTTGCTGCATCAGTACAAAACTGATGGTAACAAATTTAATAGAAACCACTTATCAGGGAAAATTGTACATATTTTTTTAGATAGTTAGAAATAGCACGGAAAAATAAGTCGTTAAGGTGACATTAGCGGGGCGTCGGCGCCTGACGGGCCGGGAACCAACAGGTGCGGGCGCTAACGACTTGGACTAATTACCGCCCTACTACAACTACTAGCCCGTCACGCCAAATTCCCACGCCGCACCGTCTGCTCGCTAGTTTTAGTGTTCCTAGAAAAATATTGTTTTAACTGAATCATTTCAATTGTTCTAAGAGTAAATTAAAAATCAAAAAAAATACATTTAACTTTGATCAAAATTAGAATTTGGCTTGTTCTAAATCCGAGTTTTGATATGTTTTAGCGAATTTCCCCTAAAGGGAAGAAGCTATTACCGTAGGTCTCATGGTAAAACTTAAGCCCGAGACCATGATACCTTTTTTGTTCTGAGGTCCCCAGATGCCAAAAACATTATTCGTTCAAATTTTTACATATGTATGGGAAGGGGGTTTTATGGGGGTTTAAAATTTTCTAAAATCAGTTTGTTGAACTTTTTACCCTAAAATTTTAAAAACACTAGATTTTGGTAATAGCCATTTTATAGAGCTAGCAAACAAACAATTTAGTACTTTGAATCATTAAGCTAGGTTTAGTGGTTGTGGAGAAAAGTAAAAAAAATGTGTCCATAAAATTTCCAATGTTAATCTTATGGGAATACGGTTTTTAGATTTTCCTCAGATAATTTCCCTAAAGACTCCACATTTCTTTCTATCAATCAGTTTAGCTCTACAAAACAATCATTTTGGCGTTTTAATTGTTGTTTTATGTCCAACCGTTGCAGTGATATTCAAAGTGCTAAACACAACACGTTGTCCAATGTTATACTTATGGAGAATGAATAAAATGTTATATTTCGATTATTTATGTATGTATATTGATGAAACTTGGTATGTGGCTTCAAGTAGTTGTGGTATATTGATATTAGCACGAAAAAATGGTTTTTGTAAATTTTTCCCGGTAGCAGCAAACCTGCATACTCGGCCCCCATGTTATTCATATAAAGAATAAGTAAAGTTTTATATCTCCCTTAGTTATGAACCTAAATTAATAAAACTTGGTATGTAGCTTCACCTGGTTGAGTTATATTGATAATTTCAAAAAATTACATAACTTATCTTTCTTGTTGCAGCAAACCTGGGTACTCAATTATAATTTTATTCTTATGGAGAATAAATCAAATGCTAAATATCACTTATTAATTTATTTATTTTTGTGAAACTTGGTAAGTGGCTCTAGGTAGTAGTGATACCCATATATATGCATTTGAAATTCGCTGAGTACGCAGGTTTTCTGCGACGGGGTATTTATTTTTATTTGTAACTCAAAAGAATGTACACTTAAATGAACTCTTCCCATGCATTCTTTTTATTTTTAATTTTATTTTCATTTATTTCCAATGGATCAACCATTAAAATCGTAGGTATATTCATATACAATACATTTGTTTAAACTGGTTAACAGTAATCTAGTGGAGGAATGTAGAGTTGCTGACTGGCCACTAAATGGTAATTAATTTTAATAAGTAAACAGATGAATAAACCAGCCGAAAATAACGAACTATAACAGTAGCAAACAGCATTTAATTATGTAGAATAAACAACAGTTACAGTGGCATGAGAACAAAACATAACAGCAATAGTGCAATAATGATGCTAAATATAGTGATTATTAATAGTGATAATAATAACAAATATAATAGTTTCAAACTATGTCAACAATACGTCTCTCCTGTAATGAGAGCAGAACGACCCGGCCACAGTCTGAAAATGAACACTGGTATGGTCCTTTAAAGACACCATCAACAAGAAGCACAGGGTAATTGGCGGCACTACAAAAATAAACCGGTAGGGCCATTTAAAGGCACCATAAACACTTTAGCACTGAGAATTAGGCAGTTTTGGGCATGGGGGTATTGTTTGTGTGATGGGCAATTAGGTCTGTGTAGTGGTGCACTACCGAGTCCTCTTGACGGAAGACGAGGAAGAGCAGAATAAGTCCAGGTGCTCTGGTAATAAGTTTCCGTTGAATCATCGTCATGGTACTGTTCTTTGCGGAGGATGTGGGCACAGCCATTCTTGTTAAAAGAACCTTCAGAATCTTGTGCAGTAGGAATTTTGAAATTTACTCCCTGCAGGAAGTATAATCAGTCAAGATAAATTGAAATTAAATAACTTATTGCCATTATTCATACATAATATGAAATAGGCTTTGTCAATACAAACCTTTTGCATAACACCAGTTAGGCAGTCTTGAGAATATTACAAAATATAAGGAAAATATCACATCACAGGTTAGGTAACAAACTATATAAAAAAATGCAAAAAAAATCTTGAACAAATAACACAGCAAAAAAAATAACAGTAGGATAAATTACTATGATATTTAAACATTAAACTGAATATCTAGTTCAGGTCCGTTAATAAAATTGTATAAGAAGAGAACATCTTTAATAAATCGCCTTGTTGAAGAGGGGGCAAGTTTAGTAGTGACGGCATCTCCTGCAATAGAATATCCAGATACCTAAACCCAAGAGGCTATCTAGGGAGTCTTACGAAACGTCTCTGCACTCTTTCAATATCCTCCTTCAAGTACTGTACATCTGGTGAGGAGACCATACAACACTACAATACTCAAGGTGTGGTCTGACTAGAGAACAATATTGTAGCTTTCAGGATTGGTTTTGGTAGTTGCTCTATTATAAAATCGTGTTATGAAAGAATCAAATTTTTACTTTTACTTACATATTTATTTTAATTTATCATACGCTCAGTTTTAGTAGAGACGCATACAATACTCTTGTTACAAGTGAAGTGTGCTTCATTCCCAAAAGCACTACGCATTCCTCTAACCCTACGAAGTGCCTACGAATTTCTCTCACTCGAGTTAAGTTTGCATTCTTTCTTAATTAATCATTGTTTCAGCTACACATTTAAAACTACATAAACTCGTGTTTTAGAATAAGCGTACACTCATTGGTTCCTATTAAGAAGTTAGTATAGTATGATGTTCATCTACATGAGAGATATTGACATTTACCTTTTAGCGAATTTCCCCTATAGGGAATAAGATATTACCGTAGGTGGCGTGGTAAGACCTAGGCCCGGGACCATGGTCAATATTTGTTTTGAGGCCCCCAGATGCCAAATACACCAATCGTTCAAATTCATACAAATGTTTATATATATATATATATATATAATATATATATATGTATATATGTATATATTTCTTGCGGTATGGATGCCAAACGCCTTTATATACTAACACATTAAAGCAGATAGATATAAATGATGAAAACTACGTTTTTTGCGAATTTTCGTTTATAATACAAAGGTTTTCAAGCAATAAAGGAGAAAGAATAGAATTTGAACTAAAATCACATGTTTTAGTTTTTAAAAGTCAGATGTAAATTATTTGTTTAGTTTTATTTATTTCTTGTTCAAATTCCATTCTTTCTCCTTTATTGCTTGAAAACGTTTGTATTATAAACGAAAATTCGCAAAAAAATGTTTTTCATCATTTGTATCTATCTGTTTTAATATGTTAGTATTTATATATATATATATATATATATATATATATACATATATGTGTGTCCGTAGGCACGATAACTTTCGTAAAAATGGTCCGATGTTGATGAAATGTTGTATAAACATGTAAGGCAGCATCTATTTTCATGAGTTAGAGAACCAGACAGGGTACTCTACTTTAAGGAGGGTTTGGGAGGGTTTTGTACCCCAAAAATAGGTTTTTTGAACTTTTTACATATAATAATTTTTAAACAAAAATTTTGGTTTACAACATTAAATTCAGCTTAAAAAAACAAACAATTTGATATTTGATCATCGCTCTACGTCGATTGGTTACCGAGATATTGAGAGTGCTTAACACAGTACGTTGTCCAATGTTAATCTTATGGAGAATAACTAAAATTGTATATCTCGCTTATTAATGAACATATATTAATGAAAATTGGTATGTGGCTTTATATGGTTGGGTATTAATGCTATTTGCATACAAAACTCATTTGTGTTGTCCCCATGGCAGCAAACCTGCGTACTCAGCAGCTATAATGTTATTCTTATCCATATAAATAAAATTAGAGTTTTTGTCTGTACATTGCTTGGAATTATGAAAGTTTTGAATATTTTTACGTTTCATACCATAGGAAAGCAGAAACGCGTCTTATCTCAATTTCTGTCTGTCAGTGATGCTCAAGGACAGGTTTTTGTTTGCTTTTCACGGGAAAACAGGTGCACTGACATTGATGAACTTTCTTTCTTTGTTCTATACATTCGTGAGAAGATTTTGGGCTACTTTAAACCGGCATACGCCTTTTGGAAAAATAATGGCGGCCGCTCAAAAACGTGATTTCGTGCGATTTTAGACACGTTTTGTTCGCTTTTTACAGGGAAGCGGGTGCACTGACATCGATGAAACTTTTTTCCATGTTCTATAAGTGCGTTAGAAGGTTTTTGGTTAATTCGATTTTTGGAAATCTCCTTAGGACTCTGCGGGGTTTTAAAGATCCTATATTTTTCTTAGGGACAAAGTATTTATTTACTTTGAACCAGATGATTATTTAACAGTTATATATATAACTTAAAATATTGTAAACAGCTGTTTATCATTATGGAAGAAACCTACTTGAATGGCAACTCTCATAATGGAAATAAAAAAACCTACTTGAATGGCAACTCAAACTCTTTTTTCGATAGGCGAGAGTAGAGGGTATTGGGGAACTCTGGCGCTCCCACCCTCCCCGATCTTAATAACCCTCCGATTTTATATTTTTGCCCCCCTCTTCGATTTTTTATTTTTATTTTTGTGTCTCCCCATTTTATATTTTTGCCCCCCCAACACCACCCCGATATTTTTTAATTTGAGACACCATGTGTCATTACAGTTCCAGGAATTATCGCCGACCTGAACGCACGTGTCACTCCCTCCACCACCTTCTCCCACCACATTCTCCCACCATCACTCCATCAACATTCTACCATAACAGCTTATATCTAAACATACTTGAAAGGCATAAATAAATGTTCATAATGGAAGTAAAAAAACTACTTAAATGGCAACTCAAACTCTTTTTTCAATAGGCGAGAGTAGGGGTATTAGGGAACTCTGCGCGCTTTTGCCCCCCTCCCCCCGATCTTAATGACCCCCCGATTTTAAATTGTTGCCCCTCTCTCTCTCTTCGATTTTATATTTTTATTTTATGCACCCCCATTTTGTATGTTTGCCCCCCCACCACCGATTTTTATTTTTGCCCCCCCCCCGATTTTATATTTTGCACCTGCCCCCACCGATTTTATATTTATGCCCCCCTCCCCCATATTTTTTAATTTTTTTTGTGCATGAGTTCTTTTATTTCTAAAGGCGAATCCACAGTGTTACGTATACCAATTTGGAGTCGCAAACTACACGCCGTTTACTACCCGACAGAGTTCCTCGACTTAGCAACAGTACCCGAACTATCTGCCAGTATATTTCGTTAACTTTGATTTAATTGTAAATTAAACGGGAAAAATTTAATTTTAATATTTGTGGTTCTTTATTCAGCAAACCTGCATACTCAGTCCTAATGTTTTTCCTATGGGGAATAAATCAAATTTCATATCTCGCTTATTTATTAATATTCTTTGATTAAAGTTGGTAAGTGGTTTCATGACTTAGTGAAGTACCATTTGAAAATCGCTGAGTATGCAGGTTGGCTGCGACGGAGGTATTTTTATCTTGCGAGATATCAATGGTTTATTAACAATATATAGTTAATAATTTAAAACGTCAAATAATATTATTCTATTAATTTAGTTTATTTAATCGTATTTTGTAGGAACAATTTAAAAATACAAATTATTGCATAGATTGTAAATATGTGTAGATAATATAATATTTTAAACCTATATATTTGTTTCTGATATATTATCCAAATAAAATCAAACAAACGATTCTCTAAAGTTTGATACATACTATACCAAAGCCTTAAACACTTAAGCATTAATGTTGTTTTATTTAAAAAGTAACTATTTAGATTAACATATTATTGCATGTAATGAACAGTTTAATGTCGATAACAGTATATCTGTAAGTAATGTAGTATATTTACACTTACATAGATAATATTACTTATTATATGTTGAAGTAAGTAACAGTATTTTGTTCTTGCTTTACACTTTATTCATGACTTTTTAAAATTAATATTTTTTGCAATTGCTGTATTTAACTTGATGACAACAATATTCAAGTCAATAGTAGAAGTCAAAAATGACGATGAGTTGATTGGCGTAGGAGGAAATAGGTGGGAAAAACACATCCACTACAAATCCGTTCACATACAGTGTGAATTGGCACGTCCATGGACGTCCATGCCATCCACGGACGTCCATGGACGCCACAGATTGCGGTGTGAAAAGGCCTTCATGAGTTAGGTAGAAACATATTCCGAACATTATCTAGCCTTTAACGTCAACTGATACGTAGTTTGGAGGCATTTTATCAGTAAATATTAGATAAATGAACACAAATATTCCAAATAACAATGGCATTGGACGATATAATGTGTTAATTGGTTAAATAACGTTTATGTTTTCTCTGAAACTACTAGTCATAGTAAAACTATTCAAGATTTTAATTAATTTAGTTTTTAAGCTTTATTTAATGGTAATAATACATTTTATTTCAAAACTATGGTTTTGAAAACCAATGAAACCCGCTAATTATCGGTCATTTTACGCTCTTTATTTATGAACCAGAATTGTTCAAGAATAACGCAGGCCATGTTATTTTGCTCAATACTCGCAACACTGGAAACCAAATACTATATGTCTTTGTTCAAATTGTTTGAACCGTTTTTGAGAGGTGATGATTTTGTATGTTTTTTTATATTTATTGCTTTGGAGAGGGGGATAGTGACTATCTAAAATTAAAAAAACGCCTGGATACACCGTAGATTAGTACTTGCATACTAAGTTTTATAAAATTAGGGTTTTGATATGGTCTCTTGGTCTTTACACGTCCATAATGTGACAGTCAATAATTAAAAAATCCCTTTTTGGGTTTTCGGAGAACTAAAATAAATATTTCAACCGACTACTCAAAATCGGAAATTTTTAAGAAAACAAAATTTTCTACATATACCATATACTAATAGTGTGAGAACGTAAACATTATATGATACCTGTACATTAAAGCTATGACAGAAATTGATATTTCTAGAGCTTCAAACATGTTCAATTTCTAAAGCCTCAGACCTACTAAATTAAAGGACACCTCATTCAAGGTTATTAAGCCTTACTGTCTTGTTCAGTAGTTTAGATAATGTTGAGTATTTAATTATTTTTATCTTCAAAAGTTGTGTTGGGAACTATAAAAATAATATACTGCTCGTATAATTTTTAGACTTATCTTATTGCTAACATTACTTATTTCATTAAATTGCAGATATTGTTGCACGTTACTTTAAGAAAATCGTGGTCGGGGAAAAAGTATTATTTTATAACATAATTAATTGGATCTGCCTCTGATACATATAAACAGGACATTGCAATCATTTTGCCATTGACGGCCAGATTAAATTTATGACTGTTATGAACCCATAACTTTGTTGGTGCAGAGCTTTATAATTTACCATAAAAATGAGTCAAACCAGAGACGCTGATATAGTTATAGTATTACGGTACTAGGGATAGCAATGTCATTAATTACTTTTCTTTTAAACTGTGGAATTATTTGTATTTTTTAATCGGGAGTAAATGTTATAGTATAAGCTATATTTACTTCTTCAGTGGAGATTTTCAAACAAAACAAAACCGTTGGTAAGTTATGTTTTTGTCTTTCACGCATGATATTGTAAAATCAATTTATTCTAAAATATGCATCTTGTAAATTTAAGTTTTAATAGTTCTATTTAATTTGCATTGTATGTGTACGTACTTTATTTCTTCACTACCTAAACTAGGTGTACGCTCATTCCTCGCGTAAAAGGATAATCGAAACACATGATCAAACTTAAATTGAGTCTCATTAAAAATTCGAGATCTGTTTTGAGTAACGTCATCAGAATACATTCCGGTATCATTCAAGGGCCGCTAGAATGCAGTTTTTAGTCTAGTTATAGTCACTTCTCCGCGAAGACATCGTATCGCGTTAGCTTAGTGGCTATCGCACCTGCTCTCATTATTTTGGGCTATAGGCAGTGATTTTAACAGTGTAATTAAGTTACTTATAAGAAAACAGCGAGCTTCCTAAATAAACTAATGTTACCTACAATTTATATACTAAAAATATCATTAAGAACTAACAAGTTTAGTTATTTAGATGACAAAATGAGATTTCAATATATTGTTTCAAAAACCTAGGCTAACATGAAATTAAATGCTATAAACATGGGTTGGTCGATGACCATACATGAAACTTTTAAAATGGCAAGTAGCCTAAGTGTATAGGCCTAAATTTCATAGGCATGGGCCCAATATTATGATGAAAACGGCTCACTGGAATCCAAACCAAGGCAATGTCAAATCATTTCAGATAACCTACAAAAAAGGCTTAGTTTGATTAGAATAGTTTAAAGCTTTGTTTTGGTTTGCTACAACATTTCTGGTAATGTATTTTTAGTAATAATGTAGAACAGATTTATTGTTAATTTAGTGATAATATAGCAAATAATTGTGCTACAAAATAAATTTAAGGTTGGTCGCTTACTGTAATTAACTTTATCAAAGCTTTCTAGACACCAAAACTCAAAGCTTTGTACTTTTTACACATGACAATCACGATATTTCCAATTGTCTAACAATGTAATAAAACAAACTATTTTATAAGTTAAGTTAATATCTCAGTATCTTCAGTCATCTATTTTGAATAGTTATTTTGAGTTTTTCGATCTGCCACATGCGTCGTCTGCCACTGTTACTCGTCGTCTCCAAGGAGTTATATTGGTAATGCTGGAGACAACACTGATGAACAAAATTGCGAGCCGTTCTTTGCCAAATTTTGGTGAGGCAAAGAACTACTTTCTGGAATCAAACAAGTCGACAAAGTGAATTAAAAACGTTGTAATTCATGATTCGAAAATTAATAAAACTTTAATTTATTTATTTGCTCATAATTAATAATATTTCATGGCAATATTAGCTACATAAATCAAACGAAAAAATGAATTTGTTCCAACTTTTATTTCTTTTATTCCAGTGAGTTGCATGAGTAGATTCACTTATAGGAATAAAACAACCAATTAGGATGGTTCAAAGAACGATAAATTTGCCTCACCAGTGTACCAACCTGACAAAATCACCGGTTCACTTTTTCGACAAAAATAGTGAAGCAGTGTTACCTCCAGTTATACAATAAACCTCCTTGATCGTCCCTGACGACTGACGATGTTTTACACATAGAGTAGTCAGACTTAGGGAATATTAACTGTAAGGATATATTTTTAATAACGTACACTTTATAATTTTATAAAATAAGAAATATGCTCAAAACTTCAAAATATACTTCGATTTATCTGTTTTTGTGTGTTTTCTTTAGCCAAAAACCTTTTGTTATACAGTATAACAAAGTATACTTTAGTAAACTAACTATTGTTACTCTGTTTTTGAAGCATAGACGTTGGCTAAATTTTAACGATTCAAGTACCACTAAAATGGCTTCCAATATTATTCTTATGGAGAAAAAAATAAATTGGTTTTAAGATAATTTTATTAATACTGAACAAACTTATCTGAATAACAAACTCGACCGAGATTTTGTACTGTTAAGCTTATCTGGAAGATTTGAAGTTTACCTGTGGAGGCGTTGTCGAGTAATTTTGATCCCAGACTCGCTACTTGAGTTGATTCTCTTACCACTCTAAGCAGTGACGTCATGTATAAGGATACCATTCACTTCGTTCGATTATCCAATTAAAATAAAATGTAATAATAAATCGGTGATATTAATATTTTGTACAGGAATACATTTACAACATATCATAGGCATTTAAACTACATGTAAAAATAAGAGTTGTACAGTAAGAATTATCTACTGATATGCACTTGTAAAGTATGTGATTTAACTTTGACTCAGTATTTAGATTTGTATAAACCTGCTATCAAGAATATGTATTTTTGAAGTTTTAAGCCACATTTGTTAACTATCAAGGAAATGGTTATCCCTGAATGCAAATTGCATAAGAAATTGAGGAAATAGTTATTATGGTAGGTTAGAGACTTATACAAACGTAGTAGATAGGAGTTATTTATTAGTTAGAATATGTAATAGGGCCTAGAGTACATTAACTATTAGTTATGTAAAAACGTATCCGATTTAGACTTTACTAGCAGCTCAAAAGTATTTTGTTTTTTTTTCTTTTTCTTGGAACTTCGTGGTGCATTCTATGATAAACCACGTGTTTCTTTATCCACTAAGCTAATTAAACGCCCGTATTAAATCTTAGTAATGAGCTATTGCGTCTGTTTTCGGAAACACAAAGCACAACGCATACTGGACCCGACATTCCAATTTTAAAATAGCTATTCGACATAGTTTCACTAGCTTTGATCGCAATCTATTTGTAGATGAAACTATGTCGTTTTTCAAAGGAAATATTGCCAGTTATATTTTGTTTCATTAAATCGCATTCTTTTCAATTGTTATTACATTATTAACAGAGTTGTATGAAAGGGTTTCTGGCGAGCCGGAATTTAGTTGTAATACTGGTAGAGCCCATGACCGGCATTGTTGAGCTGTATTGTATGTCCCTTTGAAGTCCGCCATCACACATTCGCTGTGACCAATCAAATTACGTTTCAAGTTAAATCCAATATACTGTCGGTAATTTGGCACCGGCCACTGGTAAAGCTTCCCAGCTATTCGCTGCCTCTCCGTCCTTTGTTTCGATGCTCGTAAGAACGGCAAACAATCGTGTGGATCAAAATAAAGGAGGAAGACCTTATGAGAAATAACACTTTAAAGTGTTTAACTATAAATTAAGTTTATTTACGGTATGTTGGCAGCAAAATTTTGGCTCGGTACGGCCCAACCGGAACGGTACCGGTTCCGGTGCGGTATGTTGGAATTTCATTATTTCCTTAACATACTAGAGCTCATATTTTTCTATAGTCCTTGTTTTGAGTCGCTAAGGCGATATCGTAGGCATAAGTAAAAACTTCTTGAATCTAGTTGTCTAAATAACGGTAGTGTAGATTCAAAGTAAATGGGCTAAACGCCCATTTAAATGGGCTGACGCGCTCTTTGAAGAGGCCGTCGTGGATTAGATTTTTGAAAGAACATTCTTCGCGTCCCAATCAGACGATAATCACCCTGTCGCAGATAAATACTGTCTAATATATGTTATAGGAATGGGCATGTAAGTTGACCGGCAAACTCATGTAAGATGTCTCTCCTCGAAACTCGGTCAAAGACTATAGAGAATTCAATACACGTAATAGATGTTAGTAGTTTTCTGCAACATACAAAAACTTAATTACATTATAGGTTTTATAACCAGGTAATACATCAGTCAAATATTACATGCGTTTAGGTAATTTTTAATGTAAGGATCTTGACCGTATTAAAATTTCAGTTACATAACTTAGTACAGTTAGCTTTTTATTAAGAGTTTATTCAGCTTTGAAAGTTTTAATGGTTCGTTATTTTATTTTATACATTAAAATAATTTTTAACTATTTATAATCTGAATTATAAATGACTAGTTATGTAGAGCTATAGGAAAGAAATTTAAATTAGTTTTTTGTTGTAAGGTGTGATCAGCGTGTTATCATCTTTGCAATTTTAATTTAGCTTATTTTTTAGGGAAAGCATAAATGCAAATTAAAAATAATTGTGGCCCCAATATCGTTCATTGCGGGATTCCCTGAGTGATTTCTGAATGACAATCTTTATTTATACCAATGTAATTTTCTTGCAATTTAATTTATACGACCTGTATGCTGACGTTAGGTGATTTTAAATCAAACTTAACACTGACCGTGTGATGTTTATTTATTTATTGAGTATAAAAGGCATTCGCCAGTGTACAATGCAAGTATAAAAAACAGTACATATATAATTCAATATTCAAAATAACTCTTATAAATACATTTGGAGGCTTCAAGATCAAGATAATATGCTTAAAAGTTCATACAACGATAACATAGAGACATGCTGTGAAGAAAGAATGCAAAATATGCCAAACTTTAAATAATCAAACACGTGAAGGCTTTACAAAAATTCCTCAAAAACGATAACTAGTGACAGAATGCAAAAATAAATATTTACATGCAGAAGATTTACAAAAAAAATTACAATGACAGAAAAACAGATTTTAGTCGATGATCACAATCATTAAAATAGTCAAAATGAGGAGAGAGTAGGTTGCCCAGCCTGTGCAGCCTAGGAATAATACCGTTCAATTCATAGTTGGTTGAACAGGGACGTCTTCTGAAGAGATGAACTGACCGTGTCCGACCTGGAACCCGGAAGTCGATGAGGCTGAGCAGAGGCTCCACTTCACTGACAAGCAACCTCCGAAGAAACTTGAGATCATGTAGTTGACGTCTAGTTGACAGTGGGCAAAGACCAATCATCTCCTCAATCTGTTGCAACGGTACTGATTGGTAGTCAAAGCCCAACCTGACACCAGCGACTCGCAAAAATCTGTCCTGGACGTTCTGCAGCCGCTGAATTTGCCCAAGCTGATATGGAATGTTGAGAAGTTTAAGTTGTGAAAGCAATTTTTCCAGTTTAGATAGTCAAAATTTTTTTTTTCTTCCCAAATTGCTGTTTATGGATTTGTTGAGCCTAATATCATGTTGATTTGTGAAAGTAGGTTGTTTGCTTTCTCCAGGTATTTAGTGGGAAGTGAACAAGTTTGTCCGTCATTTTCTAAATGCTGTTTGTTACCTATTTTTAAGATTGGAGTAATTTAAAAATAACATGTTATGTATCAGGTACTAGTGATTGTTGAATGTTAGTGTTAATATAATCCTGTACAGGTGACAGACTTCTTTGCATAAATGTATTACTTTATTCAGTATATAGTCTATTCCAACGGTTAGGTTATATTAGCTTATAGCTCTTGAAGTATGTTATGCAATTCTATTTTATAATTTGAAAGACAATTTACGTGGTTGTCTATGGTGTATTGTAGAGTTGTTCTGCCTATTCTTCTACATTTTCGTCACTTTGACCTATTTCAATTTAATATTTGTTTAAGATATTGCAAATATGATATGGATTGGAAATGTTTTAGCCATTTGTTCCTATACGAATATTTTCGGTGATTGAGTTGTATTTATTGGGTTTTTTGTTAATAATTCTATTCCATATTTCAATTAACATTAACAATTTAAATTTGCTAGTAGATCCCTCTATTTTGCTGGCAACGGATTTGGCTTTATGCTTCCTAACCTCGTGGTCATAGGTTATATTTAATTTTGAAGCGATATATTACCCCGAAAATAATTTTATGGTTCTTTGAAATTACCCGTCAGATGTTCTTATGCCTCGTTTACGTTTGTAAGTACTCTACAAAGATTAATTCTATTATGGAAACAAAGAGTTTGGTCACCAAGTATCCAGATAGCCACTCTACGCGAATGACCTAGTGACCCGATTTCCATTGAGCCTTCTAATCCATCGCTTTTATTTTGTTAATATTGTTCATATATTTATTTCAACTTAATATAAACTCAGATATTGGTCCACGTGTTTGTTTTCTGGGTTAAAATTCCGTCGCGTACAACTCTAGTTACTGTAGCTTATTTCTCGTCAGCATCAGTGCAAAACAATGTATTTCATATACAATTATTTGTGCTCCAAATGTTAATATATTTTTTAATCATGGTTGAATAGCTTCCAAAATAGTATAAATTAAAGTTACTGTACAGCCGTCATCAGCTTTAAAACAATAAAGATGGATGTCCAGCTGGATCGCTGAAGACGGAGGGGCTGGAGGGGAGATATGGTGTTATCGCCAGTTGAAAATTGTATATCTTACGAGGGATCATATTTAACGTGTTATTCGCGTAGACAAATCGTATTCCTTACGAAAGGTGAAGCACGAAATCGAAATAGAATATAATATCGAGATAACACGGTATGAATTGGTCATCGGTGCGGAAGAGAGCGACGGCCGGGCGGTAATGCCCGCAAACAAGCCGATCACCCATTAAAGCCCGGGCTGGGCCGGGCCGTAACCCGGGCCGTTGTCTCTTGGCACGGCCGGCCGCCTCTCACCTCCGACTCCGACCATTGTTTCGCGCCCCGTCGACCGTGACGCGGGGTCGATTTAAAACCCATGTAAATTGTGTTTTCACCTGTTTGCAGGAGGGAGGCGTTTTCCCGCCGCGCCGTTGCCTAGCGACGGACAGGTAGCGGCTCGGCGTGTTGGGTCGTCATGGCGACCGAACAAAGCTCCTACCCTCCCTCTATCCGTTCCGAAAACATCGCCGTCGCCGAAACACACTGCCCATCACTTGCTGCGATTTTCGAATCTGACCCTCGGACTTTCGCCACGGGTCCCGAGGAGCTGCTTACCGTGAAGGTGTAAGATACACCGTCTTCACGTGGTTCGATATATGTCTTTAATCAGAATTATAGTGCTTTCGGGTAAAATTCCAAAACTTATTAATCGTAGTTGAAATGTACGGTTTTGTTTCAGAAAATCTTACTGACATGTGAATGGAGCGAGAGAACAGTTCCTGAGCAAGATTAGTTTTTGAGACGTCGTTCTTTATTATTGTTAAACGACTTTTTAAATCACTTCAGGACTCGGAAAAATATAATAGTAGTTTGATATAACGGCGTACTTTACATTGGTCACACGACAAGTATTGTAATTGAATATAACGATACCGATAGCATTTAACTTAAATAAATTCCGTTTATGAAATATCCTATACATAATTATGGTTATTACTCGTACTCTACATTGACGAATAATTTAATTTAAAACAAAAGCTTTTTAACCTTCGTTTATACTACGAAATATTGCATGTTACATTATTCTTCATCGGCATTTTGCGCTTAATTACACTACAATATAACTATAGTTAGATTTTTTAAACGTGAAAAATGCAGAAATGTTATTTTTAATTTAAAATTATTTAAATAACACAATGTTAAACTTCACAAGTGCCACTTGAATAATGAGCAAACCGGCTGGCAATAATTGTGTTTGAAACGAAATAATAATGTATGATTTTGGTTTGTAATATATTTCACTAATGATTTTACAATATGAATTTCAGTCAAATAAGCTGAAACGAAGCGCTAAGTACTTGTGGTAGCAGTTACATATCTTAACCAATATTTTATTCGTTTTAGTGTAAATTATGAACCAAATTATTTATTAATTAAGTAAGATTTAAATGTACTTATTCTAGATATTATTTCATACCCCTCTCACCACTTAAATACCTCCAATTATCAAAAAATAAAAACTCATAAAACATTGAACTTGACTTGCAAAAACAAATTTACAAACTTATCAAAATGTTATGTTTTTTGTAATTTTTTTATTACTCGGAGGCTTCGTTTTTGACTCACAATGTTTCAACAAGACCGTTAGTATTTAACATTAGTGTATGACTTTTTTAATTATTTTTATAAAATTAATATAATAATGTTATTTAAAGACTCTTAATACTTGTATAATTAGTTTCGTATTTTCTTGTCATATTTATAAGTTCTGCTCACATAAACGGTTACAGCCCCCGCAAGGTTGTATTAGTGGCAAGTAACAACCTGAGGCACAGAAAATAGCGAATATTAAAACTATTACTAGCGAATATTAACAATTGCTAATATTTGTCAAAAATCATATCATATCATATTTTTTCGGTAAATAACGTAGAGTCTATTTAAGTTATCTTCTAGTTATTTGTTTATTGTGAATGCGCCACATTGCCAAAATGGTGAATCGGTAATAAAAAAATTACAACAAAAAATGTACAAACAATTTAAATAATTGCCACTACAATCTTTAAAGTCATTCTTAGCAACATTTGTCTTCCTTTAGGAGCCTAATTAAACGAAATAATTTAAGTTATAGCAATTTTTATTGAAATCTACTGCTTATCATCATCGGTATTTTATATTTTTCTTTTATTGCTACCACTACTTAAAAACACTAATTGTATAAACTCGATGGTAAAAGATAATAGATAAGGACAAATACTTGTATATCGGACCGGTTTGTCGGATACTTCGTTAAAAATCCTTAAAAGAATTTGCCAAACACAATACATCCAAAATTGTCCGATATCTGTATTGTCGGGACTTCAAAATCTGCAAACGTAGTACTAAATATTCAATAACAACTAGCAAACATATACATTTGCGGGCCGACGTGAAATGTAGGGCAGTAGGATGATTGTTGGTGGGATGAACGTAGGACTAATTGATAGCGGGAGGTTAGGACTGAAATTGGATTACTGTAGTGGTGGAATCAGACTGCGATGGTACTAGTGTGTTGATCGTGGGTCTATTGTATGTCGCGCCTGAAACAAGTGTGTGAACAAATATCGAACAAATTAGGTATTTAACAATAATAATTCGTAAGATTATTTAACACATTTAACATTTACTGCTAGTAAAAAGCATTTTGAAAATTACTAAGTGGGTGAAAAGTGTATAAGTTGCATATTGTAGGTTAATAATTTTTATATTGTTATGTTTTTCCTCAATGTCATGTGTGATTGTAATGTATTGATGTAAAAGTGTTATTTGAATTTTATTGCGTACATATGACAATTTTACTGTGATTTCATTATGATTGCTGCTAGTAGCTGGTAATTTGTTAGTTAGTTACTATGCATTTAAATCACAATTTTGGAATGTATTTATATTGTTGCCACTTAGATTTAAGAATGATTTGTAATGCTGTAGTGGTGGAACTCTTGGAAATAAATAAATACAGTGTTTTACAGTACAAAAATGGTTAAATATAATAATATTAACACAATGTTTTTAAATGAAATACTAAGCATTAGTAATATATCTATGAAATCAAAAGATGGTTTTGACACACTTGTCTTGTGACACGACTAGTATTACCAAGATTGTTGTGATTAATAGTTAGTCAGAGTTGTTCACTATTAGGAAGAAACTTAATAAAAATAACATGGTATTGAGGAAATGTGCGTAATAAATAACTACGTTGATATCAATCTTTTTCGGCTTAAAATTACAGATTTAAATGCATTATGGAGGTGAAACTATAAAGCCTAGCTTAAAAACTATTATATGTTATACGTGTTGTCCTAATTTCAATAAAACTCCGTCATAACACATAAGCATATATTTTTGTATATCCTGAAACAGTATACAGGTTTTTTTATTTTAATATACCACAAATTTAAGCGGCTTGACCCACGTAAGTTATTATTTTCGCAGTTTTATGAGTAGGACAGTTTTTAAGGAAAATATGAAAATATTTAACTAGTGAAAATAATATAGTATAACTTTTAATATAAATTGTGTTTTATACTCGAACTGAATTTACTTAGGTATTTAATGAGCAAATCATTAGGTCTGTTTTATTTTATAACTGCTTATTTTTATGAAATAAGTAAAATAGTGAGGGATCTACAACTATTTATTTCTGATGCTTAGGACAGATACAACCCTTTGTAACCCGATAACTATCCTTACGACATACCCAGGCCCCAGTGAATAGTCCAAAACTCATAACACAGGCGGAATGACTGAAGGACATGAATCCCCTCTGGCTGCCGAAGAATCCTCCTGCCGTAGAAGCGGCTGCTCCTTGATCTGAACCGAGGAAACCGGCATTATCATGTGCCGATTTAAGACAATACTGGACTGATCCAAATGGGTGCCATTCGCATATATACCAAAACATAAATCTTCGTGCCAGTAGCTCGCGGGATACCATCCGACCACTGATGATCAAGAATTGGTGACCAGACGTCCCGTAAAAACGGAAATAACCCGTTTTCTACGGTATGTCCTGCTGTCTCTTTTTCGGGACGCCTAAATGTCCCGTTATTCATTTCAGCAAACAGATAAACGTCAAAATAGTCAGAGGTTTGATTTATGTTCAATAAACATTGTAAATTAAAATTTTTAAGGTTTTACAGTTATATTTTCCCCTCGTTTAGTGTAGATTATATATAATCATGCCGAAGCGTAAGTGTAAGTTATGTATAAGATAATGAGGCTTAGTGTATTCGGTGCAATAGCTGTGCTTTGAGCAAATATTTGGGTGATAAGAACGCCTGGAAATAAACTATTTTAGTAATAATGTTAAAATTTTTCCTGGGTTGGACCCCTGAACCACTCTTTCCATTAGGAGTATCCCATACCCCTTCCTCCGCGTTTTATAATCTTGCCGATCTAGTCAACCTAGTCAAGAACCACGGATGATCATGCCAGAGCAACCTAAGTTGTCCATTTAGCAAGTAGAGCCGGGTACTAGTGGCTGAGAACTGGCCCCAACGGTTATTTGGGAAAGTGCTACTAGGGCAAGGTAGTACACCGGCAAAGCGCCACTGCCAAATTACCCCCCCCCCCCCTCTCAAAAACACCGTCATAGTGCCAGTGCGACTTTTCTTTTGTCAGTAAATATTACTGATAAACTGCCCCAGCAGTAGGCAAATAATGGTTGACATCGCTTATTTACAGTTCAAACTAAAGTTTCTCCCTTAATTATCGGTTTATATATAGACTTTTATATGATGACAACTTGCTTCGCTCGCTGGGGGCTCCGCCCCCAGACCCCTGTGGGAGGCTTCGCCCCCAGGTCGCTGTTTGTCCTCATTTCGAAGTGGCGTCATATCAAGTGGCCCAGAACCCCCATAAGACTACTACTCATGCTAAGAAAGCAGACAAATCATCGGAAATTAAAAAAATGAGAGCATCTTTATTGACGTTGGAACTGTTTGAACAACACTAGATTTTGATTGTTTCTATCCGCCATTATTAAGTTATTGAAGTATTAAAACTGGGAAAAGTAAGGCTTAGGATTTTTCTCTGGGGTTAGAAAGTGCAAAGCACATGCATGCCAAATCTGAAGTTCCTAACTCTAGGAGATGTAACCGACATACTACTACTATTAATACTAATATTACGTGGAAATAAAACGCAAACTAGGTAAATAATTATATTAGTGGTATAATAAGACTCCAGGTATAATTTAAGTTATTCAAATAATTGAATAACTTTGAAACATTTTTTAGTATTACCTGTAAATAACGATTTTTAAATTTTGTGGATGGATACACCATCATAACAAACCATAAATATAATACATGTGGTGTCTGTAGGACATGTACAACTAATTAAAACAAATTTGAGCTGATTTTTACCAACTATATAAGTCTAATATGCCCAAATATCAATGAAAACACCGGAAAATCTCAAAAACTGGAGGATTTTCAAAATCTTTTAGGTTTCAAAGAATTAAAAATGGTCATGCGACTTCTGCCACATACTTCCTGTAATGTAGAGATATTCTGTTAAATATATTTAAAGTTTTTGATTTTACGGCAGGTTTAAGTAATAATAACTGGTCATATTACTGCTGTTATTTATTGAGTGTGATGTAGATATACTGTGCGCCCAATATTAGGCATCCATCAATTATATTAACGTGATAAAACATTAAAAACCACCACAAAATCTCGAAAATATGCCGAAATTTGAAAAATCTAGCGCTACCTAAGGGTGAAGGAAACGAGATACGACAAAAAGTGATAGGATCAAAGCTGTAGATCGTCTAAAATCCGTGTGTCGTGGTGGCCTCCGTTTCTCAATAGGACCAACCGCTGGGACGCTACAGCTCAAATAAAAAGGCACTATTTTGGACATGTTCAACATTTCCTCCATTTTGATTTTTTTTTTAAGAGGTTAAATTTGAAAATCGTAACTTTTGGCGATTTTCCATGGGGTTACAAGGTACAAGCTACGTGCGTGCCAAATTTCACGTTTCTAGCTCATCTAGAAGTGGTCTAGAGTTCGTATACCTCAGTCAGTCTGTGAGTGAGTGAGTTACATATGCGGCTGTATATATTATAGATCTGCCTGTACTTTAAATTTCAACTATCTACAATCATTATATAGACTGGGAATTAATTAAGGAATAAAAATCAGTTAAATATACAACCAGTATTTATTTTAAACATAGGTTTTAATATTAAAACAAACTCATTTGACTTCCGAATTTGCAATCAGCCCACCTTCACAAACACGTTCTTCAAGAAATTTAATGTGTAAATTTCTCCATTTTTAGAAGCAGAGTTTCCTATCAACGAACTGTTGATGCGCAAGGGGTTTCTTCTTTCGTTGCAGAGGTCCTCTAGTTTTAGCGGTATTCATCTGGGCCTTCTTCAGGGTTTAGAGAAATATGAAAATGTTTGGTGGGAAAACGGACACGACTTTTTAAACTTACTATAAAAACTTTCACAGGCGTTTGTGTTCCACCAGGTCCGATGAGTATAGAGCCTAAATGAGTATAAGGATCCGTAGCGGTTACAGTCATTTGCTTACAGTCCATCTTCCTCCTGATTACCCGGCTACATGGCTGGATAGTGTTGGCGCTTTCCCGGTGTGTGCCAGGCTAACCCTATTTCGACCCTCGCATAACTGACGGTTATGAGCTTGAGCCAAGTGGCAGGTCACCCGATGTGACCGGTCACACGCAGTCGGCTACTTTCAAAGATACGGACGTGTTTGTTTCGTAAAAGTGTGTCAGACACTACCCTCTTTCTACGGGCACACATTTTCTACAGGTAGAATCTCTAATTAAACCTCGGTCATATTTATTTCTGTTGTCGAAAGCAACTATTGAATTTCTCTGGGCTGGATCGTTCTTAGCCTGAGCCATGTTACAACGCGAGTGGGCTTTGGGAGCAATGAAATCAAAATTTTAAACCCGAATCATAGCTTTGTAAATGATCGGGACCTGCAAGAGCAAGACTGGCCCATGAAAGTAGAGATTATACCTTCTGAAATCACTCATTAATTTTGTCCTTAGATTGCCTGATTGCTTGAAAAGACCTTGTTGATTTTTAAATACTTATTTTACTATATGTGTAGTATGTGAAAGGAGATTTATAAAACCTCGACGATATTCTTCGGATGAATATTCAGTTGTATATTAGCTTGGCGAACCCATACAGTCCTAGCTAGTCCTACGTACCTTTTGAAATTATTAAAATTAATCGAGAAGCTGAATAAAATGCAACTGTATCACAAATCCGGCAACGGTTTGAAATTCTAAACGAAGAACTCTATAAAATGATCGGTAATCTCGGGGAAAATCTAAAAATGCGATAAAATAAGCCCAAATTATATTTCTATGTAGAAAATGCTCTCATAGAAGGAGTGAATACAACGGAAAGGTTGAACCACGAATTTAAATAAATCGGTCGGTTATTAGGAAAACCCATAAACTCTAGATTGGGAATGCTAGATGGCGAAACAACTTGATGTCCGAGTGTTATTTATAGTAAGTCTCTTACGGGGTGTACATAGCCAGTAAGTATTGTCATGGGTGTCCAGCCAATTATTTTAGCTGTGAGGATTTAGGAGACATAAAGATATCGGGTTATCGGGTTAGTAAGTGCTATGTAATTTAATGGCCAAATTTGAACTACAATATATCGCAGTGCCTTGTCCTCATTTAACAATACGATTGACGAAAACAACCAAATCACCATACGCCATGATCTTTCACCTATGATCTTTCTCTGAGGACGAGCTTTATACATGACCACGTTGTTTGTCCAGATGGTTCGAATTTATCCGCTGATTGGTCCATTTTGATCATAAAGGATTTGTAAGTGTTGTCTATTTAAGTGTAAAGCTGACATTTTTCATGTTGTATTTATTTTTACTTATAAAATAAATTAGTATGTATGATTTTAAATTTTTTTCAATAGCTTTAATTTATAACCGGGTACCAAAATAGTTTAAAGGACTTTCTTATATAGTTTTACCAAAGACTTTTTTTCTCATCAACGCATTTTTTAAATGTTCGATTTGATTTGAGAATGGGGCCGAGTGTGTTTATTCATGGGAACCAGTCCTTACTTGGTATTTTGGGATACCATCGTCCCTTCGAGTTTTTATTTTCTCGCCTATGTAGGTGTTGTCCTGTACAGTGAACCAAAGAGGGCTGCAAGGGAGTTCTGCATAGCGCGAACTAATTAAACATAAATATGTTGTAGGGAGGTTGTCAAGTCACATGCTCCGCATTTCAAACTCTTGCGCTACACCTTTTAGCTTCCTTGTTGTCACTTTATTAAGATAAATGTGTATTCAACTTATATTTTATAGAAAAAATTGGTTCGTTATTTAAAAAAGTACATACAGGCTAAAGATTACGTTCAATTACTTTTAAATTTAAACTCGTTAAGGGTTTGACAGTTTTTAATTTTAACATCCCGAGTTCTAATATAATATTGTACTATAATTAGATTCTACTATATTTCTTGATAATATGTGTTACCCATGATAAGTAAAGACAATAAGTTTAATCAAAATTCATGTTTAGGCCCCTGGACTATACTCTAGACTTAAACAGGTTATCTTACCTCCGTCAATAGTCACGCTAACCCGTAGGTAAAATAACCTATTTCAGTAAATATGTTTAACCAATAAATATTGGATTGATTTTAAAATGTTTATTCCTCTAAAATTGACTTATGGTAAAACATTCTATTTAGACTTTTTTTTTCATCAATATGAAAATAAATCAAGCATTGTTTATGCTAACTTTAAAAGAGCTACTGCATGTTTATGACTTAAAAACAACAATATAAAAGTAAACATATGTTTGATTTATTATTAACTGAAGTAAGTTTGTGTTTCATTTTACCGAAGTAAGAACTAACGTCGCTTTAGCAAGCATCAGCTTTGAAAGAATACACAGTGCAGTTAATAAGTTGTTGTGTGATGGTATATGTTCAACATTATTTATCAAGTTTAAAATTAATCGTTAAAAAATTGTTTTCAGTTTCATTGTATCACAACTCTTTCTTAATATATTATTTACATTGTTTAAAGTATTTATAACTTTTTTGTGGTTTTTCCGTTTCAGTTTCTCACTTATGAAGAAGGTTAAAACTACCCCCGTCACAGCAAACCTGCGTACTCAGCGAATTTCCAATGCATAATATAGGTCTTAATACCATATAAAGCCGCATACCAAGTTTTATAAAAATATATTCATATACCGGGTGTCCCACGTAAGGTGTCTCAAATTTATTACGGAAAAACGGCTTAACGTACAAGGATGAAATAAAATTATTTCCCGCTAAATCGACTCCAAGGAATAACGTAAAAATATTTTTAACTTTTTTCCCATACAGGGTGTGCCAAAAACTGAGGGTCACTAGTTCGAATCTCGGAATTTTCAAATGTAAACATATGTCATATTATACATCATTTTAAAGGTATTTAATAGACAAATATTTTGGCGAAAACAGAAATTAATTATCTTTTTCCGTTTCAAAATGGCGGCAGTTTTTTTGGGAAAAATCAATATGTTTTTAATACTCTGTGTTTCCTATACCACTGTACATAGCCCTTCTCCGGTTGAGTTTTCTTACTCGTTATGAAATTAGCTTTACGGTGATATGCTACAAGTAACGGTTTTTTGAAATAATAAAAATTCCAAAAAAATTAATTTTTGAAAATTTGCAAATGCCCATTGTTCAAAATTTCCAAATAGCAACATATGTCAAGTGGCACATCATTTTATAGGTTTTTTAGTTCTTAACAACTTTCTAATTTACACTTACTTCGTATCTCTTTTAGTTTTTGTGTAAATAACATAAAACCTAATTTTCCTATATCAAATGCATGTTACTTGGGTTTAACACTAAATGAAATGGGGCCATGATCAGCTGTTCAGTGTTAAACCCAAATAACATGCATTTGATATAGGAAAATTAGGTTTTTTGTTATTTACACAAAAAATAAAAGAGATACGAAGTAAGTGTAAATTAGAAAGTTGTTAAGAATTAAAAAACCTATAAAATGATGTGTCACTTGACATATGTTGCTATTTGGAAATTTTTAACAATGGGCATTTGAAAATTTTCAAAAATAAATTTTTTGGGAATTTGTATTATATCAAAAAACCGTTACTTGTAGCATATCACAGTAAAGCTAATTTCATAACGAGTAAGAAAATTCAACCGGAGAAGGGCTATGTGCATTGGTATAGGAAACACAGAGTATTAAAAACATATTGATTTTTCCCAAAAAAACTGCCGCCATTTTGAAACGGAAAAAGATAATTAATTTCTGTTTTCGCCAAAATGTTTGTCTATTAAATACCTTTAAAATGATGTATAACATGGCATATGTTTACATTTGAAAATTCCGAGATTCGAACTAGTGACCCTCAGTTTTTGGCACACCCTGTATGGGAAAAAAGTTAAAAATATTTTTACGTTATTCCTTGGGGTCGATTTAGCGGGAAATAATTTTATTTCATCCTTGTATGTTAAGCCGTTTTTCCGTAATCAATTTGAGACACCTTACGTGGGACACCCGGTATAAGCGATATATACAATTTTAATTATTCTCCATAAGAATAGCATTGGTGATGAGTACATAGGTTTGCTGAAACAAGGAACACAAACAATTGGTTTTTATGCAAATATAAATATAATTTAACTAGGTGAAGCCACATACCAAGTTTAATCAATATTCAATCATAAGTAAGCACTATATTACATTTTAATTATTCTCCATAAGAATAACATGGGAGATGAGTAAGCAGGTTTGCTGCAACAAGGAACTAAAAAAATGGGTTTTTATGCAAATATCAATATAACTCAACAAGGTGAAGCCACATACCAAGTTGTATTAATTTATGTTCATAATTAAGGGAGTCATTACATTTTACTTATTCTCCATGAGAATAACATGGGGGCTGAGTACGGAGGTTCGCTGCTACGGGGATAATCAACAAAAAATAAATTTTTTGTGCATATATCAATATACTAGTACTACGTGACCTCACGTGCTAAGTTTCATCTATATACATTCATTAATAATGGAGATATCAAATTTTATTTATTCTCCATAAGGATAACATTGGACAACGTACTGGGGTTGGCACTTTGAATATCTCTGCAACGGTTGGACGTAGAATCACAATTTAAACAACAAAATGATTTTTTTTGTGGAGCTGAGTTGATTGGTATAAGCAAATATGAAGTTTACATTAAAATTAACTTAGGAAAAGCCAAAAACCTTTTTCCCATAAGATTAACATAGGAGATTTTATGAGCAGGTTTTTTTGGATTTTCTCTGCAACCACTTAACCTTTATTAATAATTCAAAATACCATATTATTTGTTTTTTTAAGCTCTATAACATGGTCTAAACCAAAATTAAGTGTTTTAAATATTTTAGGGTAAAAAATGCAAAAAACTGATCTTTGGAAAATTTAAAACCCCCATAAACCCCCCTTACCATGGCCCGATTTTTCAGGTTTTCGAACTTAAAGTCATAAATGTCACTTTACACATTTGAGCCAAATTTCATCGAAATCGGATAATTTCATTTTTACTCAAGTTATCGCATTCACGGACACACACACACACACACACACACACACACACACACACACACACACACACACATATATATATATATATATATATATACATATATATAAATTTGAACGAATAGTGTTTTAGTCATCTGGGGACCTAAAAAAAAAATTTTCATGGTCTCGGGCTTAAATCTTACCATGAGACCTACGGTAATAGCTTCTTCCCTATAGGGGAAATTCACTAAAAACTGATAAATTGGCAAGAACCTAACTAAAAGTTGTATTAGACTACACATTATATACATTATTTCTCACTTTTCTACTTTTAGTAAGTATGGTCACGACGGACTTTAGTAAAAATATAAAAATTTCATACAATTTTAGGCAGTGCCTTAACACGGCTTTAAGGAAATATATTATCATTTGTATAACACAAATTGTATTACTCTTGATGTAAATATATACTAAAAAAGCCTGTGAAAATGTGTGGGCAATGGTTGTTTCGTCCATAAATAGGTTTAAACTATTATCTTTGTAAAAATAAAATCAAATTAGTATACTTCTAAATATTTGTATTTGTTACTGCAATCTAATTAAAGCTTTTGACAATTAAAATAATAACAACTTGAAATATTTGTAATTTGACATATCGCTTTTTTAGATCAGTCAATCTATACATCGAGTAACTTTATGTGCAAGACATTCCACAGTATTTTTAATGAAAGGGATTTTATTTGTATATCAGAAGAATCTGCAACGGTCGCCTCGTTATTACCTCATTACAGTCTCTTACGAGGCTCCCAGAGTCCCGACAAAGAGTACCGCGATGTTGATCTAAGAGTGGGATTGAAGATTTCAGAAGCAAATAAAGTGAACAGTACCGCCTCCTGGTATCGACCTGATTCTCGACCTCCATGGAGACAGTCGCCTGGATACAGGCGGAGAGGTCGCTGAAAAATATTTAACTTAATCTCGATTTTACCCTCCTACTTTTGATCTCCTTTTCGTACGCATTATGCATGCAAAGAAGAATTAGTAGATTTGTTTTTATATTTTAAAATACACCCTTTGGAAGAAACTTATTTGTTCGAAGAAAGCAATATGATTCGGCGGTTTTTTATGATTGCCCGTTTTACCTGCCTTCTAATAGATCAAAGAATGTCTGCACCAAAGGGTTTTTAGGATATTTTAAAAATGTGTTTGATTATTATATTTTTGAAATACTCGAGTTTGCTCGTGGGTTATTGTAGATTACTTCAGGAACAATTACCAAAAAAACATATTGCGAAATAAAAGGCAAATATTTTATTTCAAATTAAATAATCTCTGCTTTTGATTGAACGTTAAAGCATTCTAATTATGTTACTTTACTATTATTCAAAAGGCTACGCAATTTCCGTGTATTTTCCAAACCAACATTACTGTACTGACCCATGTGGACATTTTCCTTTGAACTTTCATATTATATTTGTGAGATATTTTATCCTGCACCGTGAACCCTGATCGCCGGAATGGTTTCTGAATAGTAAAATGTGTCTACGGCATGCTAAATGGAGATGAATAAAATGGCTTTTATTTTTCCTCAGTGTTTTACGGAGTTTAAGTAAATCTTCAAACACTGCACTTAAATAACACTTACAGGGTGGGTGGAAATAACAAGATATAAAAAAACTGTCGTACATTCTGTGGTTAGGATTGTTATTTATAAAGAAATCACGTACATGTGTCATAGCTACATAAGAAAACATAGATATCAGTTCAATTTTAACATAGCCACTGGTGCTGTCAATCAACTTACATCAGGCCAAAATTATCATATATAAAATTGTATATAGGGGCCAGGGATACAATTTACACTCTTCTGGAGGAAGCCAATTGGTACATTGGTGATAACTACTTGAACTCTGTTTTCCAATTCCTCCACTGATCAAGTTTAGGACTTGTATACCTCCTCCTTGGTGTAGCTAAACCACTCAGTATTATGACTCTTTTTCCAAAATCAAATAAATGTTTTGTGATAAATATCCTCTTTTTAATCAATTTTTAATACAACAAATACAACGAAGATAAATATCCTCTTTTTAATCAATTTTTAAGACAACAAATACAACAAGTTTTTCATGTTGAGTTTGCAGAACCAAAAACTAAATTTTTCCCAGTTTTGCCATAATACACGATCATAGTATGCAACAATAAAACAAATACCTCGACAGCACCTAACGCTGTATCATATTGTTGAAGTACCTCAATATTATTGGGATCGAATAAACCGATAAAAGCTCAATCAGTACAGACCGATGTAATTTTCAGTTCTATGATGGAACAATGATTTTACCAGGAACCACTAATACGATAAAGTACACTCCATAATTGTAATAACTCGTTATTCTGCAATATTCCGCACACGTGGATGTTAAAGCGGCTCTTGCGCATAGTGAAGGGCCCTCCAGTGGCCACCAGCCAACTAAATATCGACATCAACAAAACAGACCGTCCCATTGAGCACTGATCTCTAAAGTTGCTAAAGTGTTTTTGTATTGAATAGAATATTTTTAACCGATCAAGATTTTATATATGATAATTTTGATTCTCTTACGCGACTATTTTATTTTCATTACATGCAGCATCTGAATTGTTTGAATATGTATAAATTCTAGGCTTACATTAACAATATCAGAACCTCTTTAGAAGTTAAAATCGAGTTCAAGTCCGAAGGTCATTGTGTATAGGGGACAAAGTTAGTAGTTATTATCCTAGCTGGAATTCGTATGGTTTTTACAAACTGATTCTCAAACAAATGCATAACAAGACTGATCAAAAATTATTTTTTGAAGTTCCTAGAACCATATCAAACTTATCATGATGTTGATACCACGATGAAGACAGTTTTATAAAAGTACAGATTTCCTTTATTAGGAGTAAAACAGATTGTTATTGTTTATGCTAATGTGTTTTCCATAGCATAATGGTGAATTGATTAATTAATTTCTGCTATTTATTTTACTGTGGAATCAAAAAACTATAAATGCAATAAATATATGTGATTGAAGCAATAGAATAAGATTGGTTGGATGGGTAAGATTGGGGGCTTTATGCATATTTCTAAATTTTGACCCATGGTGGTGCATTGATTAGGTGTTTTGCAAAGGTGTAAGGGGTTTGTGTATTACTGTCCCAGTACAATCTTAAAACTAGTCTATTCCAGTTTTGAGGCTGGAAATGGGTACAGCAAATGAAGTTGTCATTACATATGGTAAATCTTTTGGCTGTCCATTATGACAAACTTCCCTTTCACCTTTGATCCCTCCATTTGCAGTGGCTGGGGACGGAAACTCTGGGTTTGGACCCCAACTTGAGAATGTGGTCCCTGGCTGTTGTACATGGATACAATGTCAGTTGAGTTGGCCAGTTGGAGGCAGAGCGGGTCCGCCTGTTTGAGCCTGATCACAGCTGTCACAGGAGCACGGGAGTTGGCCCTCTGAAAGGTCAATTTGGCTGCCTGTCCCATCCCAGCATTTCCCTTCCTGCTATATCCTTTCCTTCCGTTAACCTGCGCAGAATTCCCGCTTGTTGAAGACGTGCCTAACAGCTAATGCTGGGGTTTTCTAACCCACCAATAACAACAACAACAACAACAACAAAGGGTTTGTGTTCTATAACCTATGTTTGTCCAATGTATAATTTAATGCATGCAGCCTATATTTATTTATAGACATCCGAGTCATTGAATTGGTCGTCAGTTTGGGGAATTTTTGGACCTTAAAGCATCTATTGCAAACTGTTCTTTGATGTATATGCTATTTAGAAGTTCTGATTTTTACGATATTGCTAAGAGGTCTATTGATTTCACAATGGTAGGTCATTAGGACAATTTATTCCAGTCGCCGGATAGTTCCTGTTCGTTTTATTTGTGAAGTTATGCTGAACGTTGGATCTTCTAATTGTTAGGGCAGGTGCTGGTTGAGTTCGTTGGTTGGTTTGCAATTCAGTTGTGAAGGTCAGATATCTGTGGAAACTCTTCATAAATTTAGAGAGAATTTCAAGACAACAATTTTAAAATTGGTTCTCCCTATATAGCATATCCATCGAAACCTCGTAAAAATCAGTACATCTTGAACGAAGAAATCAACAAACAAGCAAATAAAGTTATCTATTATCACAGGTAATCTGATGCATCAGTTGCGTATTCTAACATTGTCTAGTAAACAAGGCAGCTCGAAATTCCCAGTGAATTCAGGTTCATTATCTATAACAATTTGACCTTCACAACCAAATTAGAAATCAAAAACGAGCTCAACTAACTTTACCTAACAATCAGAAGATCCAACAACTTGAACAAGTTAAAAATGTATAGGAAACCAACAGCTAATGATTATGTTCTCCATAGTGCTTTCTACCATCCACTTTCAAATAAACACGGTGCATTCCATTTTATGGTTCTAACCTACCAACTATCAATTTAAATAATAAAGATCAGCAAATAAAATAAACAACAAAATGTAGTTAACAGTTAAAAAAAGGCTAGAACTCCACCCTCTTTAATAAAACCCTGGAGTAGGGGTATTTAGACAGTTCTGCGTGTGGAGGGGCTGTGGTAAGTCCCCTCATTTGCATAACAATGAAGCCCCCCCCAGCTGGGAAGATTTATGACCTGAATAGGAAAATTTATGATCTAACTCGGAAAATTTATGACCTAGCTGGGAAAATGTATGATCTAGTTGGGAAAATTCTTGAGCCCCCCCCCTCTGCCGACCACCCGCAGAGCCAAGGGTCAATGACCCCGGTCTCCCAGGATCTCTATTTTTTGTACTTTTTCTTCATATCTTCGTTGTTTATCGATCGATTTTGACAAGACTCGGGTATCTAGACATTAAAATTGATGCGTTTATCTATGACATCATCATCATTAGCCGCCAATTTTTTTCAGGGTCACTTCACTGGAACCTGAAACTTAAAAATTGCTGTTTCTCCGTTATTTCTGTTTCGATTTCAACCAAACTTTATCTACCCGCAATAACTATTTTCGGGTCCCATGTAATGCAGGTTGCCTTGTAACATGCTAAAATAATCAGGGATATATTTTCATGTTACTATTTCATTTCTTGATTTATTTTATTTATAAAGGAGCAGAAACTCTTTTTATTTCGCCAAGAACGGCAGAAGTTTATTTTCGTGAGTAATCACGAAGACATCAACTACGAGCAGGACGGTTCAGGCAGTCCCACCAAACAGGTTGAGGCTTGCCCCGCCGGCAAGTTGGTGCTGGCGCGGCCATATACCGTGGCGTTCGGAGATGGAGGGGGTAGCGCTCGTGCATGCGCACTAGGCTGACCTTCCTCCACGGTCCCGACCGAGCAGTCAGTTGTGCCCCGACGACCAAAATGAGTGGACCTGCTGCGAGAAGGTAGGACCTTTCAGATTTCGATTATTTGCGATTGCCTATGTTTTTACTTGTGCTTAACGATTATTTTGAATCCATTTTGATAATTTATTAGAAGTTTTACTATTTTGATTTATTGAATAATATTTTGAGAAACAATAACCGATTGATTTTATGTTTTGATTTGCTTGTCGATACCTGTTATACAAGCATTCTGAGAAGTATTTAATACATTTTCCTGAATATTTTCCACCTAAAGTTTTAATTATTAATTTTGGTTTTGCAGAGAGGATTTTAATTTTATTTACGAATTTACCTTTTTTAAAAAATAAGGACATTTAGTTGAGTTATTATTCTGGAAATTCTGTTAATTGAAAACAGGGTTATGGCAATCAGTTTATTTTCCTAACAGTTAGCTACTGTATTGCGAAACAATTTGAATCACTTAGCAGTACTCTTGTCATGTTATAGTGCACCTGTTTATATTTTGAACTGTGCTTTTCTACGTATTTTTAGTGGTATTGTTGAAACATGCTTATTCTGTAGTGCATGTCTACTATTTGCATTAGACTCTTGCACCTATTGAGTTGATACTTTTGAAATAATTACTGCATAAGATTTTGGTAATTAATAACAAATATCATTCATTTATTTAGTGTTGTGCTTTAAAAACCGTGATTTCCATAAGTGGCTTCCAACATGTTTCCTTAATTTCTCTGCGCCTTTGAACCACAACCACATACAACCTGAATAGCGGTCCTGGCCACAGCTTGCTTGATTACCGATTCCTTCCAACGTCCGTTGGGATACCGACCCTTTCCAACGTCCATTGGGATACGGACTCCTTCCAACGGTCGTTGGGATGCCGATTCCTTCCAACGTTTATTGGGATACCAACTCCCTCCAACGTCCGTTGGGATACCGATTCTTTCCAAAGTCCGTTGGGATACCGATTCCTTCCAACGTCCGTTGGTATACCGCTTCTTCCCAAGGTTCGTTGGGACACCGACTCCTTCCAACGTTTGTTGGGATACCGATTCCTACCAACGTCCTTTGGGACACCGATTCCTTTCAACGTCCGTTGAGATAATGACTCCTTCCAACGTCTGTTAGGACACCGACTCCTTCCAACGTCCGTTGGGACACCGATTCTTTCTAATACCTCAGGATATAGATCCTTTCCAACGTCCGTTGGATCACCGATTCTCGTCCAACGCCCATTGGGATCCAGCGTCCTTGCCAACGATCGTTGGGGCGAGTTTGCGTTAACCCGGTACTGTGATTGGTGTACGTGTCCCTGTTGTGTTGGGCTATGATGAGCCGGGCATATTGACTGAGTCAAAATATAAAGTCTGAAATACAATACGACTGAGCCTAATACAACATATAAAGGATTCCCGCCGAATTTGTCAACGTAGTTAGTAATCTACGATCCGTGGAAAGATCCCCGCTAAGCTGAATTACTTGGGTCGATCAAATTTCATTATTTTATATTAAGCCTCCGTGAAGTTCATCACATATTTATGGTGCCCGAACAGGGACGATAATTACGATAATTATAGATAATTAGGTAATTAATGCGATAACAGTTTTGATTGGTTTGAACTTTAGGGTGTTATTGATCCGCAATGTTTTATCCCCTGAAATGTCTGTTAAGACCCTTTGAAATTCTTTTGTTCCCAAGCATCGACGGTAATGACAAAGTTGGACATAAAACCGGCGTGCTTATGACATCAGTAACTACCCACGTAACGACTGCCCCTCAAATGACGATTACATCGAAAGCGACGTCGGCCCTACTGTAGTAAAAACAACGGAAGTATCCACCTCCACTGCAACTACGACGGGTGCGGTATCAAAGTACCGAGTCAAATTATTTTGAATTGGAGGGCCAAATCTTCCGCCAGGATGAGGAATTGGCAAAGAGATCACCTCTGTGACCAATATCTGCCAACATATTTATGGAAGAATTCGAACAGAAAGCTATTGCGTCTGCTTGTTTTCAACCGAAATTGTGACTGAGGTACGTTGACGATGTCTTTGCAGTCTAGAATCTTGGCGATAATAAGTTAGACAAATTTACTGAACATTTAAAAAAGGTTTTACCAACAATTAAACCCACAACAGAAAAGAACAAGACAAAACTAGCATTTTTGGATGTAAATGTGGTTAAAGATGGAAACGCCCTTAAAACTAAAATTTTAAGAAAGAAAACACACAAAGGTCGATACTTCAATTACAAATAAAACCACTGTGAATCATTCAAAGAATCAGTAGCTTATTCTATTTTCGACAGGGCCAAATCAGTTTGTTGTGAAAAGAAAACTTTAGACGCGGAGCACAAAAAAAGTTCACAAGAGTTAAAAAACAATGGTTATCGAAAAAAATAATTAACAGATTCAAAAAGGAAAGGGGGTCGAAGCCAAACACTATTCCAAATGTAATTAGACTAACAGATTTCATAAGCATCCCAGATGTCCAAAAACTGTCGGAAAAAAAGGCGAGTTGCCAGAAAATATAAGATCATAACAGCTTTTAATCGTCAAACACGTTGAGACAGCAACTAACTAAATTAAAACAAACAAATGAAGAACAAGCCTCAAAAAACTGTATCTGCAGTATAAAATGTGAATGTGAGGGTGAAAAGTTCTTATAAACGAACATAAAAGATTAAGCAAATAAAAAAAATAAGTTAGTCAGGTGTAATAACTTGATATTTAGATGTAAGTTGGGTTCACTTGCTAACGGGAGAAGTTTACTTACCTCCTGAAATGGAGTGTAGTTTTAAACACTAGAAGCGATAGGTAAAGTCCAAAAAAATCAAAAAATATTATCAAATCTATCGCTATTATGAGTTTTCGCAAAATACAGCAGTATGGATACAAAATGACGCTACAATCCTCAACCTATAGCTTCAGTGCTTCTCATTTACACTTAAGATGGCAGTCGAAATCTTGTTTTGCTCGTGACATGTCTGCTCGGAACGAAGGTCTGACAGAGAATGACGCGGTCAGAACGTTCCCACCAAAATGATGCTCGATCGGTTTCTAGAAGGTTCGACGCAGTTGGTGGTCCAACAGGTTTCGACGTTTCGATTTTGTGCTCCAATTCCTGGAATTCGACACGTAGGGTGGTCTATAGATCTCTAATGATTTATTGCTTTTTGAGTGACAGGTCTATTGTTCCGTTTCTAGAAGGTTCAACGCGGTGTGTGGTCCGACAGGTTTCGATGTGTCGAGTTTTTGTTCTGTGTTCTAGAATTCGGCGCGGTGGGTGATCCGACAGGTTTCAACGTGTCAATCTATTGTTTTGTTTCTCGGAATTCAACGCAGGTGTTCTTTTGTTCTAATTCCTTGAATTCGCTGCAGGTGGTCTATTGTTCTAATTCAAACATGTTTCAACTTGTTGGTCTATTTTTCCTTTTCTATGAAGTCAGCTCTTGTGAAATGTGTGTTTCTATCGTTTTTGGTGGGAATTTTTCACGTGCTTTTTCTGTAACAGTGTTGTACAATCGGTTTGGCTCGATGCTACAGTTTAAGACAAGCCCATGATTTTTGGAACACCGGTCGCTTTATTGACCCACAAATTTTCTAGTTTCTCGATAAAGTCCATTACACTTGCGTACTCACTACGGTTATTGCCCAGAAATAAACCGCACTTGTAGATCATTTCCGGACCATTGTACAGTTGCATTTTCAATAATGACCTCCGTTGTTTGCAGGATTTTGAATCGCATATACGTTTCCATTGTCAACCCATGACACTATGGGACAATGCGCAGCAGGTTTCGGCACCCATCCTGACTTTTTCGTTTTTACTTTGAGCGAATCCGGTTCCTTTCTCTTTTTGCTAGAGGTGACAGGTGTTGTCTGAGGCCGTAATGGTGATGAAACTGCGTTATCGTTCATCGCCTTGATCTCGTTTTTAAACGATTTGATGTACTCGTCCACGGAGCCGTAAGTGTTCATGTTCACGTCCACACCATGCAACTGTTCTCATACTACTAACGTGAACCGCAATTATCGGTGCTTGAAGTAAACTGCGCGCACGTCTCGTGACACATCCTGTCGCAACAGACTAGATGTTTAATTTTCTCTTCCAACATCGATTACAATTTTCTGCGAAATCTCGTTTCATCGAGCGTGATTTGCATCCATGATAAGTGTTGTACATCGTCCTCGCACGATTCGTAAGTGTAACGCGTATTTTTTCGTACTACGGTCTTCCAGTAAAGTGACATTTAAACATGTGTTAGACATACTAATTGCACATTATATATGTTACAGGTTGCATTAGTAAACGTAGATACCAATTTTCACGAAAATCCACTAGTAAACCGATTTTTAACAATTTATATATATTTCGGTCTTCCAGTAAAGTGGCCTTGAAAAGATATTCTGGGATATGGTAGTCACTTAATATTATAGAGCGTAATTTATTATACTTAGATACCGAATCTCGTTAAAAAATTCCAATTAATTTTTAGTTATGATTTTTTAAAGTTTATAGTGCCTTCAATTTCCCGGATATGCAACCCGCATTACATGGGACCTGAAAACAGTTATTGGGAGGGACGAAGTTTGGTTGAAATCAGACCGGAAAGAACGGAGATACAGCCATTTTTAAGTTTCAGCTTCCAGTGAGGTGACCTTGAGAGAAAATTGTCGGCTAATGATGATGACGTCATCGATACACGCATTAAGTATAATTTCTAGATACCGAGTCTTGTCAAAATCGATCGATAAACAACGAAGATATGAAGCAAAAAGTACAAACAATAGAGTTCCTGGAAGACCGGGGTCATTGACCCTTTACTCTGCGGGTTGTCGGCAGGGGGGCTCAACAATTTTACCAGCTAGGTCATACATTTTCCGAATTAGGTCATAAATTTTCCCAGACAGGTCATAAATTTTCCCAGCTGGGGGGGCTTCATTGTTATGCAAATGAGGGGACACTCCACAGCCCCTACACTCGCAGAACTGTCTAAATACCCCTACTCCCTGGAAACATACAAATAAAATAAAGAAACACGATCTGGCCAATCAAAAGAAACCATTCATTCGGATGACCTATCATAATTTCATAATTAATCAATAATCGTTATCAATAATAATAATCTTATAGTAATCTGATTATAATCTTTTAAAATCAGTAATTCTCTTCACTTTATCCTAAATATTTCATGATTCAAGATAGTTTGCAAAGGTCAGAGATCGGTCTGCAACAGATGACTGACTGTCTTAGCTGTCTAAACATCCCCCGATTTGATAGCTCGAGCATCATTACATTTAAATTTGTTACATGTCCTAAATTTTACATTGGCCAACAGGTCATAGTTTCAAACAAAGGGAAAAAGAGCATTCAACTTAAAAACTTAGCTTAGAATAATACGTGTTTATTAACTCGTTTAATTTTGATTAATTCCACGTTATTGTAGGAAGCAAAAATAAACTGTATTGTGATACTTTATCGGGATGTCGTTTCAGGAAAGAAGCGTAAGGAATATTTTCAGGATGGCAGGAGCAGTGCACTCTAGGTATTCGTAAATTTGTATCAAGTATGTTTTAATAAAATGTGTTGAGAATTCCCAACTTTTAATATTTTTATTAATAATACCTGCAGCTTATATGAGTGTTTATGCGAAAAGAATGTTTAATAATGTTCAGTAATATTAAGCTTCATAAAGGATCCCAGAGAATTTAGTTTCTTTCTCTATCTTAAGTAGAAATTCACGCAAATGTAACAAAATAATATATACCAGATTAATAAATAGTACTATCTAAAATACCAATGTTTAAGAATCAAAAAATGTTATGAAATCAACTTCCAATTATTATTCTCTGCAATATGGTAATACAATAAGTGTTTCTCATTTACTTGTCTTCCACCCCTCCTCCATTTTACATTACTTCCAATACATTATATTTTCTATAGATGCATTATCTTATATGTGAGATCAAATTAAAAGGCTTATATGGATGTAAATACGAACGAATATCTAGTGACTACTTATAAGAACAAACTGATATTTCTGTAATGAAAAATTAATTTTATTTTCTAATATGAACATTTATAACTACATTCCGGTTTCGTTTGAAAATCAAATTGATTTTAATGATAAAATCGCCTCCGAATCACTTACTAATACCAACAAGGTTTAAATTACCTCATTATACTATGTCATGGTAAATATGTATGTCATGTTGTACTATGACATAGAATCACTCAGCAGTATCAACAGGTAATTTAAAATTTTTGGTGGATTTAGTTATTAATTTTCCTAAAATAAAAGGGAATACCAATAGGAAATGTTGTGATGCTTAGATACGTCCGAGTTATAACAGGCTGACAGTAATCGGGTGTTATTGATAAGAAGGAGCATTAATAAACTGACATTAAACTAACAAAACAACGACATTGCTACAAACGTGGTACGAATAATAAGTAATGCACATCAAACAAGCGAAAAAGCATCTAGAAGAAAAGAGCGTTGAAAATTACTCGATCGCGTGGAACACGCGTCCTTTGGGAGAGGTTAACGCGAGACTAATTGATGGCGAGAGTTAGGACTGAAATTGAATTACGGGACGATTATGTATCAGCCTCCATGAGCACCATAATCCCCCGGCAGTCCTGTCACTTCCAAGATACTGTTCTGAGCCTACAATGTTACACTGCTACACTGTGACACGATTGCGTTATAATATGGACGATTATGCATCAGCCAACATGAGCACCATAATACCTGGCAGTCCTGTTACTTCCAAGATACTGTTCTGAGCCTACCACGTTACACTGCAACACTGTGACACTATTGTGTTACAGTTTTGGCGAATATGCATCAGCCTCCGTGAGCACAATAATAATAGCCAGCAGTCCTGTCACTTCCAAGATACTGTTCAGTACTTACACTGTTACACTGCAACACTGTGACACCATTCTGCTACAGTGTGGGCGATTATGTATCAGCCTCCATGACCACTATAATCCCCTGGCAGTCCTGTCACTTCCAAGGTACTGTTCTGAGCCTACTATCTTACACTGCAGCACTGTGACACGATTGCGTTATAATATGGACGATTATGCATCAGCCAACATGAGCACCATAATACCTGGCAGTCCTGTTACTTCCAAGATACTGTTTTGAGCCTACCACGTTACACTGCAACACTGTGACACTATTGTGTTACAGTTTGGGCGTCTATGTATCAGCCTCCGTGAGCACCATAATAATACCCAGCAGTCCTGTCACTTCCAAGATACTGTTCATTACTTACACTGTTACACTGCAACACTGTGACACCATTCTGCTACAGTGTGGGCGATTATGTATCAGCCTCCGTGAGCACCATAATACCTGGCAGTCCTGTTACTTCCAAGATACTGTTCTGAGCCTACCACGTTACACTGCAACACTGTGACACTATTGTGTTACAGTTTGGGCGACTATGTATCAGCCTCCGTGAGCACCATAATAATACCCAGCAGTCCTGTTACTTCCAAGCTACTGTTCTGAGCCTACCACGTTACACTGCAGCACTGTGACACTATTGTGTTACAGTTTGGGTGACTATGTATCAGCCTACGTGAGCACCATAATAATACCCAGCAGTCCTGTTACTTCCAAGATACTGTTCTGAGCCTACCACATTACGCTGCAACACTGTGACACTATTGTGTTACAGTTTGGGCGACTATGTATCAGCCTCCGTGAGCACCATAATAATACCCAGCAGTCCTGTCACTTCCAAGATACTGTTCAGTACTTACACTGTTACACTGTAACACTGTGACACCATTCTCCTACAGTGTGGGCGATTATGTATCAGCCTCCATGACCACCATAATCCCCTGGTAGTCCTGTCACTTCCAAGGTACTGTTCTGAGCCTACTGTCTTACACTGCAACACTGTGACACGATTGTGTTACAGTTTAGGCAATTATGTATAACCCTCCATGAGAACCATAATTCCCCGACAGACCTGTCACTTTCTTTCTCGCCACCCAATGATAAAAGGATGATACCAGCAAATTAAACGTTAACTGGTTAAATTTTACGGGACAAATTCTTAAAGGAAGCTTTGCTACGGCAATTGTGAATCTTTGCTGCATAAAACATACCACACGTTAAACGAACACTTGAGCTGTGGACAGCAAAACAAGTAATTCCAGGAGTAAGCCGGAAAACCTTTGGTAGGTTTGGTAGACACTAGATTGTTCAGTATTCACTGGAGTAAACCCTCGTCTGTTTCGCCCTCGAACCATCGGACAGTGAAAGAAGAGTTCCTAAACTAATTTTTCTTTATGTTAGCATTTATTTTCTTGAACATATTTACAGGAAGGTAGTTTTTGTACTAATGCGTTTTGCTGTTGTTTGATTTAAACGGCTAGTATTTACATGCCAATTCCCCGATGCCCATTAGGGCATGGTTAGGCACGACAAAATTACGAATTTGAATCGAAATAAACTTAACCCGCTTGGCGTGTGAGTGTTTTAGAATTTGTCCGAGTAAAATACTTTATCATTTACTTTTTCAAGTTGATAATCAAAGAACTCATCTGCATCTAAATCCATTTGTAAGAAGTAACCCTTAAAGGATTTCTAGAAAACTTACGTAAATTTTTGGGTTTTATTTTTGGTGGAAAAACAAGAGGAGATACTCAAAAAAAGATTTTTTTAGAGTTTATGGATGGGAAATTAAGAAGATTCATTATTGCATTGCGTGATGCTAAGATCAGGCGCAAGCAGAACACAATCAACCTCCCCAAGCCGCAATCAGCACGTTTGCACTAATCGAGTTCGTCTTAGATTAGCAATTGACTGTTTCTAATCGATACTTGATTGTCATCAGGCAACTTCCGACTGCGCCGGATGACCGCAACTTCCTACTACCCTGTAGTTCAGTTATAGCGTGTACACAATGGGCGATTGGTGGTTTGGAGAAAACATCAAGCTAAAGCCGTCGTATTATCGATAAACAAATATAAGTTACGGTTTATTACTGAAATACTTGTGTTAAGGGCGTGTCCTTATGTACCGGGTAGACGACGTGACTTCGCTACCCACAAACCACCGAAGGCTTTCAGCGATGAGATAATTCCGAAACCCGGCAGTGGTTCGGAGTCTACATGAAGCTGAAGGTTTACCTATCTAGAAAACCTAAAAAATACCGGGAGATCCTTTTATTAATTGAAGAGCTCACTGTGATTGAAGCCACAAAACACTCTACTAGAATAATAACTTACATTGGCACTCACTATAACTAAAACAAAAGTTCCATTGGTGTAAGTTAATATAATTTTAAGAATATTTTTTAAACACCAGATTTTAAACTTGTATTAATCTTTTACAAAATAAGCAACATATTTAATTATACAAAATGCTACCATATAATTTAACCATAACTGAAAACAAACGAACAATCATACCGGAACACTATTTTAAATTAGTTTTTCAGAACAATCCTAATTTAGAGTTTACCATGAAGTATGAGGCGCTATATGCAATAAACCACAGTTATTAATGAAACCACAGTCAACCGAAAGTATACTCAGTATTTAGTCACCGAGGAAAAATGTATGGAATGGAAGTAAATGTTTGTACGTTTGGTCCTTTTTGTCAAACCGTTTCGTAATTAAAGACTGTTTCCTAATTGTTTACAAACCGAGTTATAATCCGTATAAGACTTATTAAATTCAACCAATAGGTGGGTACTCATAAGGTTAAAGCAACTCTTTTGTGGTAATACGACCCACGTTTTCTGTCTTAGAATAGTGTTATCCACAAGGAACTTCAGGGAGATTTTATTTAGTGTAAGCCCCTCAGTTGAGGGTTTATTCTGTCTCCCATTAAGAAACCTCTTTTGTGTACCTTCGTCTTATCAAAAGGCCAATTTATATTTCGCGTATGTCACGTAGAAATACGACAAAATCTTTGAAAGTCTTCTTTTGATCATCGATAACAAGTCGTCTGGGATCGCCGGAGACGAGATACATACGTCACCAGTAATAGCCGAGCCCGGAAAGAGTGTTGCGCGTCATTTTTTACTTCGCTTATTAAATAAATTTAAAAGTGATCTTCCTTATCTAATTATCCTAAACCGATTTACACGTTTTAGCTGTATAATACTTTATGAAACATACAAAACGACCAAATCTTTAGTTTCAGAATAAATTTAAAACTCCTACTTACGCGACGGCCTTTACATTAATTACTTTTTAATCCATCTTAAAAGGACACACACAAATATACGTCTAGAAAACATCAAAACCCTACTTTTATTCTAAGTTTAGCTAGAATAACGAAATTAAATCGACTCAGTGTATCTGCGTCGGGGGAGCGCGTAGGCCGGTGCAAGGGTGCATGCGCTAGCTGGCTAATTGAGTCAAAATATGTTGTCGGGGGCTTATTAGGCCGCATTCCACAAATGCCCAGCCCCGAGCCCGCCATTCTCTTATAACTGCATATGCGAGGGGAGCGCTGTAATTATTGTCAACTGAATTTATTTTGTATTTTTCTGTTAACGGTGCAGAATCAATTAGCCTTTGTTAAAAGTTGTTCTGTTAATTAATTGGATGGCGTACTTTCAACAGAACAAGGCGAATCGAACAGAGTAATTGACGGGGTGCTATCTATAGTTTTTTAAATATATAAAAAAACATTGTAATAGAAGGCCGAAAAGTAATCTATTTTATAAAATTTAGGTGGAAAACGAAAGCCTCCAGCTGAACATATATAACATTTACATTACGATTTAGACGATAGAGTAAAATACTTTTTACATAGTGACAATGTTTTTAATGAGGTATTTGTTTACTACCATACATTTTGAGTAGTTTCTGATTTCTCCTAGCCTATTGGGTGATTTGAATAAAGCTTAGCAAAAGTGTTTACACAATGTTAAGTAAATATGTTAGGGAAAAGTAAATACTATTTTATTATTCACATCACCCATTGTACCATTTGTCAAATCATGAGGTAAAACTTGCAAGCAATTCTTTGGAAACTGATAATTACAATTTAGTGCCAGTGTGTGTATGTCATACGTCATGAGTTGATGACTCAGTGGTTCAGACTTTGGGACTAACTACAAAAATTTGGTCCCACTTTAGTGGTTATAAGAAAACTAGAGCAATAAACACATAATTTTTAACAGAAACATAAAAGCGATGTATAAATTACCACACACCATGCCTCATATAGGGTGTCTTCCTATTTTCCTATGATTTTAAAAGAAAATGTATAAAGCGTTTAAGCTGCATTCTTTAGTACAAATATTTAATTTATATTGCTATTAAAAATTTGCAAACACATCCATATGACGAAATAAACCTTTTATCTTAGTTAGGGGAATATTTAAATTAAAAAGACTAACAAGTTAAATCAATTTAATAAATTTAACATAGCAGAAACAATGAAGTGCTGATGATAGTTTTGTTGTACAAATATACAATAAAATAAATTCATTTCAATACTGGTAATGCATCACAAAATCACCAATATAAGCTTTACTCTTCCTGAAATAAATAGAATTTAATTTTGGATCGACCAAACATTAATACTTCTTTAGAACAAATAGAAGGTTTCTCATTTTGAATAAAAAAGCCCTACATGCAAATTAATTCTTACACATTCTGGTCTCTTTTTGATAAGCGAAAAGGAAAAATACAAAAGTTATCTTTTGGGCAATTTAAACATCGAGTAAAGCTTCAACAGGTTCTTTTAATCTTCTGCCTGTCAGCGAGAACGTATTTATATGGTCATAGACTGACTGTCCTTTACATCTCAAAACCCACCGGTGTATTTTCCAACATTGTTTCGGAAAGAAAACAAACAAGTGGAAAGGATTGCATTGAAATATACCAGCGTACTAAAAAAAACACTTATCTGTAAAGTGTGTTTATACATTTTATTGTATAGAAATTCATTACTATTTAGGGTTTTAAAGTATATTGATTCATTTTTGTCTATAAATACGGAAGATCGTTGAATATACAATTTTGGATCAGATAAAAAGTTCAATAGAATATCATTCATCACAAATAATTTGTTTATTTCATTTTGACTCTAATATGTTAAAACTCACAGCTTTTGTTGTGAGTGTTAACTGATATCAAGTTATGAATATCTTATTTTAAATTGTTATTCCAAAGGTGAGTTATTGCGTAAATTGTTATTGAGTTATTGAATCTGTTTAACAATCAGTATAAGCAGCTTAAAAACTACCATTTTAATTGTTGAGTATTTTTTAAACGCCATACATGGGAAGAGGTATTAAATGTGAAAAATTATATACGTTTCCTTTGTTATGTTTATGGAAAATATATTTAATTTGTAATCAGTACTTGTTTTTGATGTTACTTGGAATTGTTAATTGCTTTGTGATCAACATGTAAGGTGACAAATATGTATTTATATATTTTAGATTGTTTAATTTTATCATGTCCTGCCTCTTTTTACGTGGAGAGAGTTGTCAAGGTCTTTTAGAGCACTCGAGCAATTGAAAATAAAACCCTTACATCACTCTACTTGCTAAACGCAATCTCGTAGCTCATGATGTGCGGTGTTTCCAAGAGTAAACATGTTTTCACGGTAGAGGAAATCACGGTTTAAAAGCGTATAAGAGCTAGGGGTTTCAAAGCATATAAAGACTGGAAAGACCGGCCAGTTGAAAGGGCACAAAGAAGGAAGACCCGACCGTTGTCCACGGACTCTCGATGTCAAAGATTCTGACAGGGACAGGATTAAAAGAACCCGCAAGCGAACACTTTACAAGACTTCATAAAAGGTCCTTTACATTGTTACCCTTTATTTATAAGGTTGTTTATGTTAGATAATAACTGCAAGAGCTCAGGGCGACGCAAACACATTTTTGCAGTGTACCCGCTTTGTTATTTCGTCAATCGACCTTTATATTGATATCATTGCCCTTCTGGAACGTAAAATAGCCATTAACATCAATAGTGCAGTCGCAGTTAGTTAAATGAAATGCATAACTTTTGTTATTATTTGTTATTTTGTGCGTGTGTGTCAAAGCAAAATGATTTTTATACGTTCTTATATTTTATTTTTCTATTCGTTATGTACATTTTACCAATGTTACATCTATATTCGTGGTTACTACTAACAGCAAAAATGAAAAAAATATCTCAGAATGTAGTGAGTTATTAGATTTACTCCCATACGTCTCGATCGATTAAAATAAATAAGCATATTTTTTAAAAGGTTTTAAAGCGTAAAACTAAATAAGAATACAAAATCATCCCAATTGAAAACAAAAATGTTCAACCTCTCGGTCGAAATTTAATACGAATCTCCGGTGGAAAATAACCGTGGAATCCTCGTATGTTTCGCCTATTCATCTCAACGTTACTCTACGGCTTCTAGTTGATCAACGTCGGTTGAAGTTATTGAGAGAAAATTAATTATAACTTCGTTCCTCTCTGTCGTGTGGAAGAGCGTGGAACTTGATTGCGTGCCTTATAAATTTTGTATACCAAATAATTAAAATTCAATATTTTCAACTTATATAATTACTGAGCAAATTTTCAAAAACTAACTATTATTCACAAAATAAGATTATATCTTTAGAACTGCATTAAAAATTCATTTTGAGACGTAAATGCTTCATTTGGATTGCTTTATATTAGCTTTTAGCGGATTTCCCCTATAGGAAAGAAGCTATTACCGTAGTCGGCATGGTAAGACCTAGGCCCGGGACCATGATAACTTTTCGTTTTGAAGTCCCCAGATTCCAAAAACACCATTCGTTCAAAACTGTATATATATATCAAAACTGTGATTTTGATGACATTTGGTACAAACATGTAAAGCAACATTTATAACTTTAAGATCAAAAACCAGCCAAATCGCTCTATCCAAAGGGGTATTTTGGGGGTTTTGTATCCCAAAAATGGGGGTTTTACATATAATATTGTTGTAAATCAAACTTTACTTTTCACCATTGTATTTGACTTTAAAAGGCGAACAATTTGGTGTTTTTATCATTTCTCTCCGTCAATTGGTTACAGAGATATTGAAAGTGCTAAACACAGTATGTTGTCCAATGTTATTCGTATGGAGAATAAGAAAAATTGTATATCTCGGTTATTCATCAACTTATCCTGACAAAACTTTGTATATTGCTTTCCATCGTTGTGGCCTATTGATATTTGCACAAAAACAATTTTTTTGCCGATAGTTCCCGTAGCAGTAAACCTGCGTACTCAGCCTCGATGTTATTATTATGGAGAATAAGAAAAATGTTATCTCCCTTAATTATGAATATTAATTAATAAAACTTGGTATGTGGCTTTACATAATTGAGTTATATTAATGTTTGTATAAAAACCCATATTTTTGTGTTTTTTGTTCCAGCAAACCTGCATACTCAGCCGCCATTTAATTCTTATGAAGAAAAATTAAAAATGTGATAAATAGTTTATTTATGAATATATATTGATGAAACTTAGTATGTGGCATTACGATACATGTATATGCATTGAAAATTCGCTAAATATGCAGGTTTGCTGCTACGGGGGTATTATAACGTTTAAACGATTCAACATTCAACCCAAAAATTCCCTCAATTTAATGCATTTTAAACTGTGATTATTTTTCACAGGGTTTAAATGACAGCTAAAAAAATCGTTTAGAGAGCTTTAAATGAAAACAGCGTAGCTTTACTTGGTCTTGACGTTTACGCGAACAAAGCAGCTATAAAATCTTAAAGTTGTAACCATCTTTAAGGCATTTTATAGTTAAAATAAATACCTACCCAGACTTTGGCAGATCCAAATTATTAATTGTTTTCACATTGACGATATATTAAACACATTTCTCAAAAATAAATCCAAACCTTGTTGTTTTATTTATGTTTGTATTTCTTTAAATATAAATTTTGATAAAAGGAAAAGTCCGTAATCCTAGTTTGCGTAAACTTCTCATCCATGCTGATCATTTGTTCTGTACAACCCATGTTAAATCCGTTACCGCTCGTTGAAATACTTCAAAGTGTTATTTCCTCATACATTATTTCAACTAAATATAAAGTTGAGATCGTTTGATGGTGGGCACAATGTAGGGGTATAAGATTTAATAAAATTAAGATACTAATAATGAACGTTTCTAGAACCTTAGATACGATGAGTTCCAAAAACGGTAACTAAATCGTTCAGTATCGCATGTCCTTCAATATTTTTCCCTCTGTAAGAATACATTTGTGTTGGTACATATTGCTATGTTACTTGTCACAGTTGATCTAATATGTTTGAAATTTTCCGAGGTTTTAATGCGTCCTTTAACTGACCCAAAGTAAAACGTAAAACAACCTTAAAAACCCAAAAACCCGACAATAGAGATTATGACCTCCTAACATTTTTAATTTTGCATCCCAGTAACGATCGTTATTTTTGTGAACTTTCTTCCGCTCCAGAAAACACGACGTTCGTCCTCGCTGTTACAGCTAGGTTTATTGGAGCTTATTACAGCGTAGTTTTGTCCGATGCAGTTGTCTGTGCTGTAATGTTGTCGGCGGACCGTTGATAGATGGTCAGGACAACACAGCGTACAAGCGTTGCCGTGTTCGCACTGTGACACTCGTTACAGTAGCCATCGTCTCGACGTAAACAAGTCTAGTACGGATGCCGGGTGCATTGTTATCCTACATCCGTGTGGATCCCGTGTTATCTGTTTTCATTTATTTATGATGCCTATCAAATACTCTGCCTCACTATTTAAAACGCATATTCGTGTGTAAAAACATAAGGCAAATACGTTCGAGTACGAGTCTCGGATGAGATAGATACCCGGTGAAGCCTGGTTGCTGGCTGAGACCGACTGTGTCTTTAGCCCTTGTTAACTGTTGCTGGCCCGGTGACCGCCGAGGACCGATGGACCCACAGTATAAGGTGGGTTCCAAACCACTCACCACTACTCCACTCGTACATGATCTAGACTGGATTGACATCTTTGACATGATCCATATCTTAGATTCTGGATGCTAAGTAGAATGTAATGTTAATAGGAGGTTGTTATGTCCAGAACAAATGTTGTGAAGAGTTCTTGAAAGTAAAATATTATGAAAACTAGACAGTGGGTTTTCTAAAATAAATAACTACAGCACAAATATTACTCGTAGAGCGTTTTCCACTACCCATTAAAACGCAGTAATTTGTTCCTTCGTCTCTATTACATACATTTTACCTTTCATCAAAACCCATAGGTTTATGCTTTGGAGAAATTATTATTCTGGTATCAAATCCTTCGAAATCTTAGCAGTTCACCGTCAAACGAAAATAATCCAATGCTGAAATTTTACTTGGAAATATAAATCTGTTTAGTCTATTCCCAAGGTAGATCCCAAGGTTGGTCTTTCCCAAGGAAAGGTCATAAGCAAACATTGAAATTAGTAGTTTCCTTGACGTAGCATCTGGTTTATCAACAAGTGGGAACTTCCCCGACAATCCCAAAAACGGCTACTCGGTGCTATTGATGAACGTTGTTCTCTTTGCCCAACCACAGGGGCGGATCCAGGGAGTCACGTTGGGGGGGGAAATGCCGGGGATTTGGGGGGGGGGGTTATGGAAAACTCTTCAGGGGTGGGGGCTCCGGGATTCCACCCCCAGAAATTTGTTAAAAATTCCATATCAATAGTTTTATTGGCCACAAAAAATAGCCCAATGCGTTTTATTGACCAAATTGTGTGTTATCGGCCTAAAAAGACGACTGTATAGAATTCGTGGACCAAAATCAGAAATTGTACCTGTTATTTCGGATAAAAAACTGGCAATTTGACTGCATTTCATGGTCACCGTAACTTTTAGACCAAAAACGACCAATGAACGTAGTTTATCGGCCAAAATACTGCAATAGTTTATACACAAACCGCAATTCAAAGGCCAACCGCCAGCGGAAGTATCAACGTATGTAATCGTCAAAAACAAAGATTTTACCGAGATTAAGATCGAAACAAATTTTATCGGCCGAGATACGGTGATTTTAAAAGACACCCGAGCCTAAAATATTCTCTATTATATATTTATCGGCCTAAAATAGCAGCAATATATTCTCATTTTGCCGTTTAAAACGTCACTCGGACCATATTTTTAGCCTGAAAACGGTCAAACTGTGTTATTAGATAAATTTACTGACCGGGTGTGTGTTATCAGCCAAAATCGATAATGTTATCGGCAATTTTACAGCAATTACTAGCCAAAAACTACGACCGCAAAGTTTGTTATCGGCCGAAAATTGAGTAGCAACCGTATTTAATGCCGGAAATGTACTTAATCGCTCAAAAATGGCAATTGGACCGCATTTTGTCGGTAAAAAATAAATCCGGGTCTTGTTTTATATACAAAAGCGAAGTCCGAAACGCATTTTATCGGGCAAAATCAGAGATTTGGCGGTGTTTTATCGGTAAAAACATAAATTTTGCCACAACTTGGTGGTCAAAAACACCAAAATGACTGAAATTTTTAAGTATAATGGACTGGACCACGTTTTATTATCACGGTAAGTGAGCCGCATATTATCCACGGAAATAGCAATATAGCCTTGTTTTAGCGCCCGAAAAAGACAATTGACCGACAAACCCCGTTTGCGATGTGTAGGGCAAAAACATTGACCTCAACAAATTTAAGGGCCGCATTTTATCGGCCGAAAAAGTCTGCGTTTTACCGAAAAAATTATTTTTTTTAACAAAATAGGCAATTTTACTTCATTCTATTTGCCGAAAACAACCGTTTTCCTAGCATTTTAAAGTCCGAAATCGACGGCCGCAACTTGTTTATAGACCGAAAATGACGACAGAGCCTCAATATCTGCCAAAAATCACAATCTAACCGTGATTTATCATAAAAATTGACAATCGGACCACATTTCCCCAACGAAAAATAAAACTGGATCCCGTTTTATAGGCCCGAACGACATTCGGAATGTATTTTTTACGAATACAGTCGGTGATTCGACCCCAATCTATCGCCAAAGAAGGCCTATTTTTCCGCATCGGATAGATCAAAAACAGGAATTTAGTTGCATTTAATGCCCGAAATGACGATCGGCAACGTTTCTTATTGTCTGAAAATGACAACCAAAACTTGTCTTATTGACTGGGAACGACAGCGAGGTAGAAACCATGTCGGGATAGACCATGCTCGCGCCCATAGTCGGGATAGACCAAAATTCGGTCCGGCCGGGCTCAAGGTCACATTTTAAAGTGTAGGACTCGGTCGCAGAGCTCAGTACAGCGTCTTATGGATTATTGGCGACACGTCCTCAGTTAAATGAGGTTTATGGTGCAAGGGATTTTTTTATAGTAAAATGGTTTTTGGAATCTATTACTGAATAAATTCTTTATATTTTGGTACTGAATTCAAATGTATTTAACCTCTAATTATGACGTAAAAACACGTGTAAGTTTCAATATAAGTATACAAATCTCGATGTTCACGTACTCAATCTGGATTTTCATCAAAATTAATTAATTAACGACTCAATGACTCCCATATTTTATTTACTCGATACATGAGTCAACTCTTTTCGTGAAAATAACTATATAATAACAATTGTACGGCTTTTAAAGAGGCTTAGTTTTGAATTTTGACACAGCAAATTTGATTCCATACTATTGCATTTATAGTTTTGGTATAAAAGTTTATTCAAAACTAAGTATCTTTTGTATTCGAGTTCCTTGTGATCTTCCTCAACTTTGAACACCAATATGATTTTTATAGGATTGGTTATTATAGTATTGGCTTAGTAGTATAGAGGTTTAGTTCTGAGTTTCGACGTAAAACCATAAGTTCATTCATAATTTTGATTAAATATTTAGCTACATATATTTACTTACGACTCTGTACTTCAGTTCCCCGATCTATTCCTTATTTATCACACAAAATCAAATTATAGGTCTATTTGAATAGTTGTTAGGGAGGTATAACTTAAGTTTCTGTAAACAGATGTTGATTCTCTTCTATTTCAATGTTCACGATTAAAATCATAAAATATGACCATAAAATTAAGGATTATAAACCTGGAAAAATGTAACATTTAAATAAAATCTAATTTAACGATGTAATGAATACCTACTAGAACTAGAAGGAAAAATGTTTAGGTCATACAAATTTTAAAGGGAGAACGGTTTAAATAAAAGGCAAAGTTATGTTTAAATAAAATCCAATACATATCGAGGTAATGACTCTTGTATTTTAACTTAGAAAATGGACAAATAAAGTATTTTGTGAGGAATTTTTGCTTCAAGAACACATTATAACAAACAAATATGTTTATTCTTGCATAACATTTTACTATGTACAACAAATAAGTCTCATATTATTTTTCATTTAATTTAATTACATATCCATTTATAATATTTAATATGTAATGTTTAATCATGAGTCAGATTACATCTCAATAATTTTTGTTTATAATTTTTTCGAATAAATTTTGAAGATCAACTAATTAGCTACAACTTTCTCGCTGGAAGTTTGTTTTTACCTCAGGAATAAAAAACTTTCTCGCTTACTGACTTTTTTATGTCATGATCTTACAGCCTTCTAATATTTTAATTATTACAAATTACACATAATTTTAAACTAAAATATATTGATACTGTTAGATGCGGACATTCATGCAGAAAAGGAATATATAAGTTTCATTGTAGTTGTATTATTATTAAGAGGTACAGGATTGCGTAAACGACAACGCACTCACCGCTCGGGATTACTCAGATTGCCGTGTCCTAGACTTTGGGTCTAGCCTGACAATGCGCGGACCGTTTTCTGTCCAATTGACGAGCTCTCCATGGTTTCTACCTCCCTGGGGCACGACAACCGAGCCGCATGAACGAGAGTGGCCGAAAAAGACGTTTAACTAAATTAACGAATTTTCGCCGAAATTCCCGTAAAATTATCCGATTTTCCAGGAATTTCCGGTCTGTGAAAACTCTCTGTAGTAATTTACAGGGATATGAATCTGACTGACGACGCATCAATCGGACGACAAGTCGAGATGACGCTGCCGGGCAGACGTAGCACTGGCGCTAGTGCGGGGGTGCGCGCGCAACTCCAACCTTTTGCCTTGGGGGGGGGGAAATTTCCCCCATTTACCCCCCCCCCCGTGGATCCGCGCCTGCCAAACCATAGTTATTTTCCTCGGCCTAAGTAGATAAATAAAACAAAATACAGTTACGGTTTCAAGGTTTCAAAAGGTGCTATTATAATTTGAATATAAATCAACTTTACGGTGAAATTAAGAGTCTAATAGTAAAAGTTAGCAAAACCGGTTGTGAGGAACAGGCGGTTAGATAGAGGAGATGGATGAGAAATTGTCCATCCCCTTTGACATGAACACACCGTGTCGTCGGACACAATGGGACTTCTGACAGTTTCACGCGCAGACTGAAACTCATGTGACCGGACAGAATTAGGCTCAAAGCTTGTCAAACACTTTAATTTTAAACATTTTCAAATTACGTGGTTTTGTTGTCACTAAATATGACATCAAAGAAAAAAACACCTATTTGTTTGATTGTTTAGTGAAAGTATATTACATCTAGTTCAAGACAATTATATTAACGGATTTGCGCTAGGTTTTGATAACTATTTATATTTAAAAAGGTATTTAGAATAATGTGATTATTTATTTAATTATACATACGGCATACACCATGTTACAAATATAATCATTACATACATAGGCACTACTGGGAGTGAATATTACAAAGCATAAAAAAACTGTCATTGTGACGTTGAAGGATTAGAGATGACATTTTACTTAGTATTAGACAATTCTGCACAGAAGACGATCTCTAAGAAACTTATCATACTTAAAATTTGTACATTGAATCAACATGAATAAATATTTAAACCTTAATTATTTAACGAATTTTTTGACAAGAAGCTCAACAATACACTAAATATGCTACAATGAAATCAAAAAAAGAAATAATGATAGTGAGGCACAGTAAACATATGAATAAATCTTCAAAGCCCGATGCATGCACAAAATAAGCTAGGGTTCAAGAGAGTTCAATGTTTATTAAATACTATTTAAAAAGTTGTTTAAACATATTTAAAGTATTTCAAATGTATCAGTGTTTATTTAAATTAAATTATGTAACTAAACGTTCATTTCTTGTAACTTTACCAAAAATTTATTTTTTGATTTATTTTACTTTACCTATCGCTTCTAGAGTTTAAAACTACACTACGTTTCGGGAGGTAAGGAAACTCCTCCCGTTATCAAGTGAACCCTACTTTCATATAAATATCAAGTTCTTACACCTAACTAACCTACATTTTTTTGGGGATTTTATAATTTTTTTTCTTTTACATTTTAATTTACACTAACAAAAAAATAAAAAATACATATACAAAAATCAAATACAATACACTAACACGACATTTATATCCACAAACAAATGGAAAACTGACAATACATTACCTGTTCTGCATCGTTGCCTCCAAGCTGACGGCAAAATCGGGAAACTTCACTCCCACGTCAACTCACTACCGGACCGCGCACTCGACTAGTGGCTAGCGGTAGTGGAGGGGAAACCAAAATTGCACGATTCCTCCTAGAATGCTACACGGGCACCCGTACGATATCCTCATAGAGATTACCGCATGCCTCCAAGGTGAACATTGGGAACTAGTCATGCAATCAGGTGGCCGTGTTTCCTCCAAGGGCGATCACGGACACGGACGCATGTGTTGTAGCCACATGTGTTTGTGGAACTGGCGTGTATTTGTGGGGTGATTTTTGAATGAAATGGTTTTTAATTGAGGGAACCCATAGTGGCCTGACATCAATACTACTCTGACTTATCGGATTTTCTTGTAATTTAATTAATGCCCCTTAAACAAACTTTCTTTTATAATAGTGAGACTCATGATGTATAATTTTTGCCTCTTCCCAACTAAATTTATTATCATTTTCCCAGGCGTGTTTCGCCAATTTAGATTTTACTGTTTCGCGATTTTTTGTGTTTCTTTTATGTTCGTTTATACGAACTTTTAGTGGCCTTTTAGTTCCTCCTATATATTCACCCTCACATTAACATTTGATACTATAGATACAGTTTTTGAGGCTTGTTCTTCATTTTTCGGTTTTACTTTAGTTAGTTGCTGTCTCAAAGTGTTTGACGATTTAAAAGCTGTTATGATCTTATATTTTCTGGCAACTCGTCTTATTTTTCCGACAGTTTTGGGACGAATGGGATGCTTATGAAAGCTGTTGGTTTATCCACATTTGGAATAGTTTTTGGCTTAGTCCCCCTTTCCTTTTTGCATCTGTTAAATATTTTTTGAGGATAACCATTGTTTTGTAACTCTTGTGAACTTTTTTTGTGCTCCGCGTCTAAAGTTTTCTTTTCACAACAAACTGATTTGGCCATGTCAAAAATAGAATAAGCTACTGATTCTTTGACTGATTCACAGTGGTTTGATTTGTAATTGATGTATCGACCTTTGTGTGTTTTCAATCTAAAAATCTCTGTTTTAAGGGCGTTTCCATCTTCAACTACATTTACATCCAAAAATGCTAGTTTTTTTCTTGTTCTTTTTCTGTTGTGAGTTTAATTGTTGGTGAAACTTTATTTAAATGCTCAGTAAGCTCGTCTAACTTTTTATCGCCATGATTTTAAACTGCAAAGACATCGTCAAGTACCTCAGCCACACTTGCGGTTGAAAACAAGCAGACGCAATAGCTTTCTGTTCGAATTCTTCCATAAATATGTTGGCAAATATTGGTGACAGAGGTGACCCCATTGCCATTCCCTCTTCCTGGCGGAAGATTTGGCCCTAAAATTCAAAATAATTTGACTCGGCACATAATTTTAGCAATTCTATAGTTACATTTACTGGGATTTTGGTTATTGTGTTTAAGTTTTTGTCATTGTGTAACCATTTTTCAATGATTTATAGTGTTTGGTTTACGGGGATATTAGTGAAAAGACTTTCAACACCAAAACTAACTAACATGTCCTTACCTGAAATTTGCATGCCTTTTGTGATTTCTACAAAACACTTTATGTTTGTTACATGTGAATCAGTATTTACTGACAAAGGTTTGAGTATGGGCAGGAGAAATCTACATAGTTCTCTACTTGGGGAGTCTCTTGAACTAACAATGGGTCTCAGAGGAACACCTTCTTTGTGTATTTTTGGTAGCCCATACATGTGTGGAGTTTTAGAGTGGTGTGGTGTAAATAGTTTGCGCTGTGCATCTGTAAAAAATTCTTTGTGTTTTCTGAGAGTCTTTTCGATTTTAGTTTCATAACTTTTAGTTGGGTCCTTCTTTAGCAGTTTGTATTTTCCAGCTTTAAGAACATCCTGAATTTATGCCAATAATCAACTTTATTTATTAACACAGTTGCATTTCCTTTGTCGGCTGGCAAAATATTTAAGTTTTCTTCCTTTTTTATAGCATTTAAGGCCTCTTTTCCATTTCTTGTTCAGTTCGGTTTCACTGGTTTTACATTTTTAAGTGCCGCACTGGCCTCACTTCTGAATCGATCAGCTACATCCTCAGGGAGCTGGGGTGTGGCCGATTCAATACCAGTAATGAAATCATGTTCGTTTACGGCTTTAGGTGTATTTTTTTGGGGGGGGGGGCCTTTGGAGCTACAGCAAAATTTAGGCCTTTAGAAAGTAGTTGCATTTCGTCGTGAGTCAGTATTTTGTCCGAGAGGTAGACGACTGCTTGGGGCGTTGCGGAATTCGTGGAATTTTCCACTTGCGCCGCTAAGCCCGGCATGTTATTCAAACTTTCTTTCGCGCTACTGTCCATTGCTTTCAACTGGTTTAGCTTCTTTATTTGTGATTGTTTGTTGGATTCACTGTGCCTATCAGCAGATGCGTTTAAGTTTTTTAAGATGTTTTCAAACTCTGGCCTTATTAAATCAAACAATTTTTCTGTTTTAAAGTTTACTTGAGTTTTGAGTTTTTCTTTGTTGCTCAGATGAAAATTAACCCTATCATTCATTAGTTTTTGGCTTGCTGTTGATAAAATCTTTTTCACTCTATGGCTGTAGTAAGGAGATTTTAACATGAGACCTTTGGGAACGAGTCCTTCTTTTTTACATATGGTCAAATACGTGACATGATTATATTCTTTAGTAAGTTTAATCTTAAGTTTTTCTAATTTTCTGATTTGTTGTCTGGTTCCGGGTCCATACCGTGAATCAACTGTGTTTTTCCCATAAATACAGTTTACTATAAATACTATAACTTTAAATAATTTATGACAATCGCTATAATTTATGTATATTTAATATTTGTTTTACTTTACATATGGGGCTAAAATGGTTCATCATGTCTTAATTAGTCTTACTGTTTACCAAATCATATATCTAAAACACAAAGTCTCCTCTGGCTAAGTATAAATAGTTTCTAATATAACTACTTATTTATTCCTTACAAACTCTGTATGTTCTCCATAAAAACAGACGTGTAACGCTAATACCTTCATACTACATAAGGACAGAGATAGTGTTATCCTACGATACGACGTTAAACCGAACTCTCAGTCAGTAAAGTTTGTTGCTCGGTTCTATTGGGTGTAGTGTTTGTGACCTTGCATCATGCATGGAGTGCCTATTACAGAACTGTAAGACTACACAATGTAATTTGAGATGAAGTTTATTTTATTATTAATTGAACTGTAATTATATCCAGCCGTATGTGTACTTTCAATTTTCATTAAGATTAGTACTTTACAGTTTCTCAACTGTCTAGTGTTATTATCTATAGTCACTAAATTTAGTTTTATTAACATAATATATTATGTCTTAACAATGAATACTTTCATCATATACAAGTTAATCCTATACATATATTTAGCGAATTTCCCCATGGGAATAATCTATTACCATAGTCGGCACAGTAAGACCTTAAAAAACCATTCGTTCAAGACTATATATATATATATATTTGTGTGTGTGTGTGTGTGTGTGTGTGTGTGTGTGTGTGTGTGTGTGTGTGTGTGTGTGTGTGTGTGTGTGTGTGTGTGTGTGTGTGTGTGTGTGTGTGTGTTTGTGTGTCCGTGATCACGATAACTTACGTAAAATGGTACGATTTTGATCAAATTTGGTATAAACGTGTAAAGCAACATTTATTACTATAAGATCGAAAATAAGACTGATCAACCTATCCGAAAGGGTATTTTAGTGTAGGGGGGGTTTGTACCCCAAAAATGTTTGTCTTTGATTAGATTGCATATAATCTCTGAAAAATATATATTTTTACTTTTCACCATTAGATTCAGCTTAAATAACACACGATTTGGTTATTTGATCATTGCTCTATGTCAATTGGTTATCGAGATATTTAAAGTGCTATACACAGTACGTTTTCCAATGTTATTCGTATGGAGAGTAATAGTAATTTCATATTTCGCATATTTATGAACATGTACCGACGAAACTTGGTATATGGCTTTGTCTGTTTGTGGTCTGTTATATGCACAAAAAAACTATCTTTACTGATGGTTCCCGTAGCAGCAATTTGCTGATAAAGGAACCCAGCAAACCTGCACGTACTCAGCCCCCATGTTATTTCTATGGAGAATAAGTAAAACATTATGTCTCCCTTAATTATGACCATAAGTTAATTAAACTTGGTACGTGGCTTTACCTAGTTGAATTATAACAAAATTTCCCTAAAAACCCATTTTTTGTGTACCTTGTACACCTATGTACCCAGTCTCCCTTGTCATTCTAATGGAGAATAATTAAGATGGCATGGATCGCTTATTTGTGAATGTATTTGATATACAAGAAACTTTTTAAAAAATATTTAAAATCATGTTACGGCCTAAAATGACGATTTTATTATTTGATTTACGAAATGGACAACTATTTTAGAGAATCAATATAGTGTCATAAAAAAATATAAATACTAGAAACACAATGACAATGGTGACAATAATACGGTATGGAACACATAAATTATAACAGGAATTTGATGATGAGGCAAAAAGGCCTCAAGGTCATTGGTGACATACAAAGAGAAAACAAAGAGAGTTATATTACTACTCTCCAATGGTTAATTTGCCCTAACTATTTTTCATAGAAATATTCTGCTATGACTATACTGCCAGAACTATTCAGCCATAATTCTCTGCCAAGCCTGTTCAGTTAGGACTCTTCAGCCTTGGCTATTCTGTTAGGACTATTCCAACTAAGAATAATTTGCTTCCACTATTCTAACAGAACTGTTTTAACATGTCTATTCTGTGCCATGACTATTCTACTATTACGATTTTTCGGTACTATTTCGGTTGGACTATTATGCTATTACTTCTCTTTTAGAAATTTTTTGATTAGCATATTATGTATTGTTATCACTTACGGGATATAATAAAAGACGTCTTACAACAATTACAAATATATTTACAATTCTACTGTATTCTTTTTCCCCTATAATGAGGATTGTAGATTGAAAATTAACATTTTAAACTCTAAATAACCTGTAATGGGGGAAAACCTAAAAATCCATACAAAGAACCTACCAATCAGACCTCTAGTAAATTTAATATGTGCTCCTACATACAATGTATTAAGAATGTTAGAACTTATACTTAGAAGTGATATGGAGCTTGAATACAAATACAATGTAAACAATAGTTATGGTTTTGTTGATAAAGTAATGGAGATTAATGTTAGTGTAAATAGTAGGCTAGTTTGGTTTGATATTTCAAATTTATATACAAATATTCTGGTAAATGACACTATTGAACTAAGGCTACCCAAGTAGGAAATACGTTATTTTAAACTAATGTTAATAAGTTTTAAAACATTTTTAAGTTAGTATATTTTAAAATATATTAAACTAATAATAATGTAATTCAAAATGTTATCAGAATAAATTTTAAAATGTGTTGAAAATTAATATTGGTATAAATGAAAATATAATTTTAATTGTTACGGAAATAAGTATTACAACTTTTTGATAACTTATGTTGATATAACAGTAGAGAATAATTTAAAATTATATCAAATCAATTTAAAATTGTATTATAAACTGAAGTTGGCGTAATGGACCGAAATGATATTAAATAATATTGAAATAAGTTTTAAAATATATTAAAAACTGATGTTGGCATAACTTACCAAAATAATATAAAATAATATTAAATTAAGTTTTAAAATAAATTAGAAAATTATGATGGCATAGCTGACCAAAATAATATCAAAATAATATTAAACTAAGTCATGACATATGTTCGAAACTGATGCCAGCACAACAGAATGAAATGATATTAAATAACATTGAAATAAGTTTTAAAATATATTAGAAACTGATGTTGGCATAGCTGACCAAAATAATATAAAATAATTTTTAAATAAGTCATGACATATGTTCGAAACTGATGCTAACGCAACAGAATGAAATTATATTATATAACATTGAAATAAGTTTTAAAATATATTAGAAACTTATGTCAGCATAGCGAACCAAAATAATATTAAAATACGATTTAAGTAACTTAGAAACTGGAGCTGGCATAACAGATAAAAATAATCTCAAATAATATTGAAATAAGTTGTAAAATGTGTTCGAAACAGACGCTGACATAAGACTTAATGAGTTTGCAAGCGTAATTTGTGACAGCTGACACGTTGCACGCTGACATGTGGGAAGTGAATTTCTACAAAAAAAAAACTTTAAAAAATCAAAATGAGTTTTGAAAGGTACATTTATTTCAATTGCTATGGAAATCTGAAAATATTCAATTTTTTGCTGTTCTGATGCTCCTGGTTCTATTTGCCTGAAATGCTGGGTAAAATGTTGTGCATTATAAGGTTAGGAGAAAGTCCAGTCAGGATTGAAAGTAGGCGAGGGGATACACGGGATGATAAAACTACACTAAAATATGAATGTGTTTAGTCAGTATACATTCTATTTAATATAGCATTATCTAGGCAAATATTTGTGCTAGAATGATAAGAGAGGGCTTAAAACGTTCGCCTCACTAATCTCCATCTTTGCATGCAATAAATGTACATCCGGGGCCTTTCTGACCCTTTTTGGGCCAAACAAATCAAAAATTGTAAAATTAACCCCACTAAAAGGGGGTTAGAGTTTCCCGATTGGTTCGCCCAACAAACTTGTCCAACTGAATTCATAAAGGAATGCCCATACCAAATTTGAAGTAAATCGTACAAAAAATGCGACCGCTATCGAGTGCCAAAACACATATACATATATAGGTATAATCGCGGGCCGTTTTTTGATAATTGTATTAAACTTTACCGACTCGTATTGATATTTTTCCAAATGTTCATACTATCATTATAAGAGCACCTGGTATCAACATATCAGTTATACTCCCTTGGAAATCTACATAACTACAGCGTTAAAGATGATTCTGCACTCTGCGCCAACAACTAAAATGGTGGCTATTTTAGTAAATACTATCCATTATCCATAATATTTTGCAATTCAACCACAATAAGAACATCGAAAGACCGATTCTTAATTATTACATATAACTATTATAAATTGCTTAAATATTAAATCCACTTCTTTGTTCGTATACGTTCTTTGGTCTCTGGTGGGATTGGGATTGTCTTCGAGTGACAATAATTGTTGGTTATGTTATGTATAGTGCAAAACGAAGGAATCAAAGAGCCGGTAAGCTAATTAAAATAAATTATTCTTACTAAGTTAATTCTACTAGCTATTAGTTTTACAAATATTTCTAACGATGCCAAATTCTTATTTAGATTCCAATATAGTATGGTGGTTGGTGCTGACATAAACATCCAATAGGTTCCGGTAGGCTAAATGGAATTTTTACAAATTATTTGCAAGGCTTAAGCCTAAATAATCTGTACAAAGCTTGTGTTATCTTAGTATAGGCATAAAATAAATAAAAGTATTGATTTATGAGCAATTAAAGTTTTACTTCCCAAGCTAAAGTTAGTGCTTATTGTTTGTCTCAATATAATAACAACCTAGGAGCTCCAACCATAGAATTATCCAAGCAATTGTGTATACCTAGGCCTATTTTTTAAACAGTCAATAGGACCAAGACTTAAGATTGATTTGCATTTTTGATTTTTGGTTAGTGTTATTTTGTACTGAATAATTGTAAATTGGCATATGTGTGCAGTACAATAAGCGTCCACCAAGACAATCAAATATAAAATATCGGATTACCGTGATTGATACACCGATAACCATATTCCCATTAGATTGTTATTGTTTTTAATACGCACACACAAAGCGTTTTACTTTACAATGCTCTGTGGTTAGCCTAAGCACTGTGATAAACTAACCCAACCTAACTCAGCTGAGCACTGTTTTTGTGACGGTTTGGTTGTTTTAATTTTGTTTTCAATATTCTCATCTATAATATCGATGTAACTATCATAAGTTAGTAGTTCGATATTTTAAAGGCATTGGATCGTTTTGGTGGGCACTTATAGTACGGAACCCAGGAAAACAATTAAGTTAAAGAGTTCAATTAGAAAACAAGGTACCGTTCTTGAAGTTGTATATGTTTTACATTTTCTGAAAGATCTTTTAGTTTAGAATTCATAAATCAGATTAGTTTTCGGCGCAAACTTATGGGAACTGGTACACTTTCATAAGCGGAACGATATAAAAACCAAATGAAATTCTTGGATTTTTTGATTAGGTCAAATGTAAAATATTTTATCGCCTGCATGTTAGTTATAACGTTACGTTTGTTTTGTTTTGTGTGTTTGTCAATTAAAATTAGGCTATGCTAAAATAAAAATTAGACAAACCATACCAGAATGGTATATACAAAAATATATATTTGATTATCTAAAAACATAAAACTAAAAACGAGACAAATCAACAAATTTAAAATGTTTACAGTATATAGCTTTCTGGTACTGGAGCATGTTAAAATAACATAAAAGAAGTACGATTTCTATAGATTCGTTACAATAGTTGTTCCTGGCAATACATGTTTACTTTAAGTATTTGTGTAATCAACATATGTCATCTGGACACATTTCAAGGTGATAACTTTACATGTTTGAGACTGAGTATAACCAAAACGTAAATAATCGATATACCATACCGTAAAACTGGCTAGACCCGGACATGTTGTACATATTTGTAAACATAAAAATGTCTAAACTAACCTGCAAAGTTGAGCAGTCGTTCGTTATACTTTCTTGTAGAACAGAACACGCTCTACACAGCTGTATAGGTTATGACTGAGTAAGATGGGTTTTTTGTTTTATTTTTCAGGTTAACCAACTAACGAATTTTTGAAAAAAAAAAAAAATATATGACTAACTAAGACATGCGATTTTCTTCATGTTTATCCGATAGTTTTCTTGAAGGCGTATTTTTATTCATAATTTAAGCGCGCATAATGCCATGCTATTTAAAGCTATATACAACATATACAGGGTGAGTTTATACTAAGTGTGTTAATTTTACCAGTTATTCTACTCACTAAAAGAAACAAAAATGTCAAAAATATTTTTCTAAACCAACCCGTTAAGCTCTAATGGCCTATTTTGCTATTTTTAAAATTACCTGTAGTAGCTTCACTAAACCAAGCATAGAAATCAAATCAATCACCGTACAGCATTTTACCTTACACTAATGAAAATAACGTTAAATTTCCTACAACATTATTGCAACACCTTTAACATACAATCCTATGTCTACCGTTTTAAAACTCACATAACATAAACAAATTAGTTTGTAAATAAATTCTTTAAAAATTCAAAGGGGTGTTTCAATTATTAACACTAATTGAGCTTGGTACCAAGCGGATGGTGCACCTCCCCACTTCGATAATGGTGTGCGTGCGTACATCGGAAATAGTTTCCCAATGTGGATTAGAAGGGGTGGAACAATCGCTTGGCCACCACGGTCACCAGATCTAATTCATATGGACTACTTCGTATGAGGTTACCTCAAACAGGAAGTTTACCGAACACCAGTTCAAACAGCGGATGAGCTACGAAATCGGATTTTCGATGACGCACATCCATTGGGACGTCTTCAAGGAGCCTTGGTAGAGTATCAGTAAGGAAGTTGAGGTACTCACGGTCATTTAATGATGGCGGAAGATCAATGTAAGGGCCGATTAACTGGATTCCAATTCGTTCACCTCATACATTCACTTTAAACCTTGTTTGGTTTCGACACTGGTCTATCACATGTGGGTTTTCTGTAGCATAATGATGTTCATCATGGATGTTGAAAATATCATCCCGAGTAAACGTGGATTCGTCAGTCCACAAAATCGTCTTGAGAAAATCACGATGATCAAGTCGACTAACAGAGTGACAAAACTGAAGTCGCTGAGGAGGGTCTCTTGGTTCAAGAGTTTGTACTCGAGTGAAATGGTAGGGATGGAATTTTTCCTTTCTCAGTAGCCTGGAGACATGTTTGAGAAACACCAAACTAATGAGAACTGTTCTTGTGCTTGTCCGTGGATCTTCCTGAAACCACCCCACCACAGCTTCTTCAACACCCACATATTGTATCACGTTCCCAACTGAACGATGTTTGGTAGGAAATTTACCATCTTCACGCAAACTCCTATGAACACTGATGGATGATCGTTCATTCGGAAGTAGCCTATTAGGAAACAGACGACTGTATTTACGCCGGCTTTCAGCCGCATTTTGATAATAGAACCCGTAAACTAAAATAATATCAACACATTCTTCGTTCGTGAACACCGACATAGCACTTAACAATTATGATATTTTTCTAATTTTTCATGAAATAATTAATAATTTTAATGTTTACAATACAACAATCAAAATCAGCTGGTTTTTTAAATATAGTTTAAAACCAAGCTGATCAGATGTCGGCTAATTTAAAGATAACAACGAAAATAATGACAGATATTAAATTTGATTCAATGTTTTGATTCCCTAAACTCTGACCTTGACGCAGTTTGGACCTAATTTTTCAATATTTTAATGCAGTAATTACCTTATTGGTTACATCATTTTAAAGGTTATTACATGCGAAAGTTTTTACGTAATTTGACACAACATCACATTAGTGTTAATAATTGAAACACCCCTTTGAATTTGTAAAGAATTTATTTACAAACTACTTAGTTTATGTTACGTGAGTTTTAAATCGGTAGACATAGGATTGTATGTTAAAGGTGTTGCAATAATTTTGTAGGAAGTTTAACGTTCTTTTCATTGGTTTAAGGTAAAATGCTGTACGGTGATTGATTTGATTTCTATGCTTGGTTTAGTTAATAAAACAGCATCTTCTTGGCCTCCCATTTAAAGGAAGCTGGTGATTCCCCGAAGAAGTTGATGGATGGAGAAGCATCAGCACCAATCCTCAGGAGCCTGGAGATTCCATGGTTGAGGGCATCATCGGTGTGACTGGTGGAAATCGATAGCCTTGTACCATCTGCTATATATTTTTATCGTCTGTTATGTAATATAGTATAAGTGTAAATATATTCCTTTTTAGTTACATTCAACCACGATGATTTTGAAATGAGTGTCAGGATGAAACTAGTACTTCAGCAATATGAAATATCTGACAAAACCCTGAATTGGTGGTATATCTCCGTATATTTTTCAATAACTATTGAATTAACATTGAGAGGATTATTTCAAACAACAGGGAAACACTATATTTCATTGCATTATGATGAGATCAAATGGAAGCTATTTGCAGTCGCCTCTTCTCAAAACGTTTCAAAATGTGCTTTTGATTACCTATCAAATATTTTTGTACTATTAAGCTTATTTTAATAATACAAGTACAACACACTGTAATAACTTTAAGCACTATCCAACACAATGAAACTAAATGTAAACCTAATTATTTCTTTATAAAATGGTACCGATATTACTAAACACGAATCTATTAATAAATAAATTAGCGGTAAATAAACTACCGACTGTAACAAAATCAACTAATAATGTAGATGCGCATGTTTGCTGGTAAATATGAGATGGACGAAATCTAACTAATGACGAGGAACAAAAGCGATATGCAGTGAGGGACTGGTAGCGCACACAGTACGAGCAAACAGCCCCTGCCACTATCAATACGCTTTGATACCTGCTATATGGACATTTATTGCAGTTTTCTCTTTGTCTGTCACCAATCACCTTGAGGCCTTTTGCCTCTCACATAAAAACGCACACATTATGTTCCTGCATAAACAACAACGCAATTGTAACATAGTTTAATATAATTTTGAATATTTGTGAGCTTTTTTAACTATATTGTATTTTCACAAAAATCTGTTAATCTTGAACAGGATTCGGTAGTCTCCTATTTCAAAGATTTCAGGGGATGTAAATCAAATTAGTTGAAAAATATTGATATTTCGCATTATGGTGTTTTATCATCTATCTAGAGTATCCAAATTACAACCAATTTGGACGAAGCACCGAACAATGAGAGGCCGAGATCTGTCCGTACTGCATTCCTCATCCAAGTATAGTGAGGTCAGTGACTATAGATGCTATACTATACTATAGATGGGAATAAATGACCTTCTTACACAACTTGTGCAAGATACATAAGACAAATGTTGTGAGTTAAATAAGAAATCTGCTGGCTCCACCAACAATTGCCATGTTCTGCTCTAATCAAACCATTGGCCTTTTTTATCGCCTCTTTTTAGATACATCAAGGAAAAGTGAGAGAAGAAGGTTGTTTAATCAGGGGGTCAACTGTAAAGGTATCTTGGGTGTCCTTTAAACTTGGCAGGATACATGTGGAGAAAGATTAGTTAACAAATCATGGACTCATCATCACTGCTTTCCGCGCTTCGTCCAAGATGAAACTATCCGTAGTGTGTTGACATTGGAGAAATTACTTTGACTGCGACAGACACTTAGGAGCTTGTAACCTCTTAGAAAGTATGAGTTTGGACTGCTTTTAGGAAAGTATTATAACATATTTTTAGTAAAGTTGGCAGAGAACCTAAATTCAGTATACATATTATTCAGCATCACATATTGTATACAAATGCAATTAGCAGCAACAAATTGTAAATTAACGAAATCACATAAAGATGAAATTCAATTTGAATGATGCCCGTAGAAATTAAAAGCAGTATTAACAATAAAACAAAAAGAAGCAGATTCAGCAGGATAGTATACTGAAAATGCATCAATACCGGTATATTGTATGTTTTAGATTAGGTTTATTTTATACCAATGATCACTATGATTACTTTGATTTTACTTAATACAAAAATTGATTTTGTATGGAACTAAATCTATTGTGAGGAAGGTTGCATGTAATTCCAATGAATAACAATTTATCTCTAAAAGTTGAACATTATTTGAATGATGTCGATTCAGAATGAATGTTAAAATAAATTACTGGAAATTTCAAGTCAGTTCAGTAACATTTGAAAATTCCCTTACAACACATTTACTAAGATAAATGTATATCCTTATTGATTTTAGTGTTAGATTAGATGTTGAACCGTCATAACAGGTCAATTTAACCTGATTTTTGGTAATTTGCATGTATATATTTCATTCATTATTCTATTAATTATTAATTCATTAATCTATTAAAGTCTACCAGTAAGTGCGTTTGAATTATATTGTATCGTTTTATGTATAAAAATTTGTATTTAGTAGAGAAAAAAATAAAAAACAATCTGCTCTTTGTGGGTTAATGGACTTAGTTTATTCCTTATGTGATATTCCAGATCATTCAAGCATGTATAAGGATATTTATGTGTTAAACCTAATATATCATCAACCAAATTTATGTTTGGCTGTTAGTTGATGTGCACACAGATAGTTTGATGATATCCTAGTAAAAAAGTAAGCCAACAAATATTAGTAGTAGCAAGTTACTTTACACAAATAAATGGTAATTAGTACTTTATATTTGTAAGTGTATGAGTATTTGCCTAGTAAAAAGATAAAGTGACACTATGTAGGTAATATGTGTTTACAACACCTCAATTAAAAACAGATCGTGGGTGTAATCTAAAATTAAATCTCGTAAAATAAATGGACAAGGGAATGTCATTTCACGAGTTTGAAACTGACGCACCGTGTACAAATTTATAACGGTTGTATAAAAATTCCGTACCCCCCTCTATTTTTTTTTATATGTTAGTATAAACTAATAACTTTTAGGCAGAGATTGTGCCTTAAGATGTAGTATAATTTTATATTATTCAAAATTTTGGTTGCCCCCCAAAAATAAGAGATTTTGGGAGCAACTCAAAATTGTTGAATGTAAACCCCCTTTGAGTGACCCCTTATTTTATAAAACTATAAAACATTAGATAAATGGTGCAAACTAGAGATCACTATATGTTACCTATCACAAATGATAGCCAGCCAAAATTCCCAACAAAAACTTGTACTCGAAACTGGAAGGCTATATTTTTTGGTTTTATTTTACCTTTACTAAGTTAAAATAAAGAGATTCTCTTCGCGTTGTGATATCAACTACAGGTGTACTTCCTTTTGACATAGTTAAAATGTTGTGTGTCCCCAACAATTTACCTTCTAGATTTGAATACTAGCTTTTCTGGGAGCTTCAACTGGCTGCCCTTTTAGTTAGGGAAGAGATAGTGGTCTCTAATTTTCAGCATTTATCTATTTTGTTATAGTTATTGAAAATGAGGTACACTCATAGGCGGTTTACATTTAATTATATAGAGTTGCCCCCGAAATCCCCAATATTTGGGCAACACTCAACATTTTTAATATTAACAAAAGATACTACAACTTAGTTACTATCACTACACAAAAGATACTAGGTTTTTTAATAACTACAAATTAGAGGGAGGGTCCAGACTTTTTTTACAAACAGGGTATATCCTTAAGGTATACAATACTAATACTTCGGCACTTTTCGTGATTTGGATTCGTTATTGCCACCTTATCACTGACTCTATGTCTGTACGTACCCGATACAAGCGTAATAAATGGAATTATACGCACCAGCTGAAGACAAACGTATGCGCAGCTGATTAGCTGACGCGAAATCTCTAGCGTTAGTAAAATATGTATACCCCAGTAAGGCACCTCCACCGTTAGTGAAGATATATTATGTAGCCAAAATGAGTAAAACATCTTGAAAATCCACAGAAACCTTTTTGTAACCATTTCCCAGAACATTTTTAGTTTTCGATAATCAAACAACCTTCTTACCTCTGTAAAATACATGTTCTGTGACCTTTTATTCAGAGTAAACTATTTTTTATCGGTTGAAATTACACAGTACTCTCAAAAGACATTAAACATTTCAGAAATCAGTATTAACACTGCGAACCTTAGAGAGGAAGGTTTTCTCAACAAATGAAGCACAAGAGATTGTTGCTGACATAATGTCCGTCTGGTTCATTGGACAGAGAGGAGAGCCCTATCGCAACGCTCGTCTCAACCTCTAGTCCGCACTTCGTGCTACTTTCATAATATATGTCGAAATGTTTTTACCACTAAACTACCAACTAAAATATAGTTTCATTACTCAACAGTCGGTTGCTTTATTATTTAAATTCAGGCGTGGTTTATTAATGCATAATGACACTAAGTTTAGAGTTTCGGAAAGTTTTGACTGCTAGTGGCACGACAAGACATTGTCATAACTTCGTTTTATAACATTTAAGTTAGGCTATTTTGTAAAAAATTCTGATTACCTGTTTTGCAATGACTCCTGAAAAACCCTTAAAAACTAAAGTTTGTTTTCATTTACTTGTCTAAATTTAAAAGAATAACTAGGTTGCGTACTTTGTAACAAGCAGTTACACATTTGTTTATAATTTGTTCCTTTCTCGATAAAAATCGTACCTTCTGGTTGGCACAAATATATCGGGCCAGAGTCGACTATGTTTAAAACTGAACTAAACACTACTCTACGCCTAGTATTACTCTGTGGATTTTTTGTTTTATGATATAAAACATGATTTTCTACGAAGGAAACAAAGAATTATAAATAAGTTAAAGAAAATGAGGCATATGTTAACCGTCCTTAATACTCTTAATGCTATTTTACGAAAGCATTTCCGTTGGTAAAACCACTGCGATATCTTAAATGTATGACAGTGGAATTTGGTTACTTTCTGTACTGTGGAACCGATACTCGCAAAAATTATTTTTTTAATTCTAGATAGCATAATGCCCTGTAGATCTACCAGTCAAAGGGGTCACCGGTTCGTTGCCCTCTGCGGCTATTTCTCTTAAAACGATTTAGAACATTCCGTAAATAAAAAAAACTGGTGAAGATATGCATTAAAATAAACTAAGGTCAAGTGGGTTGTTTGATGCCTTATCTTACACGTTTGCAGACAGGATAAGTTTCTGCGTGTGTTTATTGATTGTTTAGGGAAGTTTAATACCTTAACAGTAACTAACCCTTAATCTAAAATCGTTAAGTTAACAGAATATCGGTTAGAACATTGATATTCATTAATAAAACGTCGAGTTTAGTTTTTAATAGAATAAAGCTTGATTTAATAGTCCTTATATTTTACTTATATTTAGGTCTGTATAGTTTTACTCAAATCTAATATATGTTCTAAACAAATTTCACTATACCTAGTGCATGTTTGAAGACCTGACTGATTCTCAGTAACAGTTATCAGATGAGTTTTAGAGCAACAACTATTGCGTGAGATATGTTTTTGAAATATAAAAGGGCCGTGTTAAAAACGAGCTCTATCTTAAAGAAAGTTTAATTAGTGGGGGTTTCGATGGAGGTAATCAGCAGCGACATTACTACCAACTGCTGGACGATACAGGCTTACAGTTGGCGCCATATATTCATCAGGCTGGCCACCTTTGCCCCTCTAACACTAGATCTGTCTGCTGAATCCCCTTCACTAGACGGGGCGCCGCTAATTTATTAGCTGTGGTCGATAAATTCGCATTAATAAATAGCTTTCCTAATTTTGTCCAGGAACACATTTATGAAATGAGTAGAAATCGTTTTAATATTCCGGATTTTGCGTTGAATTTATTTCCCTAGCTATATATTGTTTTAGTAATTTAAAAACGACAATAGGAAGAACTCCCGTTTAGTTTTAATGGTGTACGAAACACTTTGTAAAACTAAATTGGATTTTAAACGTATTTCAATTGGCCAGTGAGACGTGGTTAACCCGCCTGACAATTTTCGTTTTATTGGTGTTGTAACTGATGAAAATGTAAAGTTTTATTGACATATTAAATACAATTCAAGGTCTATAACTTGTGGAGTATTTATTATGAGACAGCTTTCACAATTCATTGATTTAAATATTCTTGTAACCGTAAATGTCGGTGACATGTATCCACATACCGGTATCCACTTTTGATGTACGGTGTCTATTCGAGGAGCTCAGTCATCTAGGGCTGAGTACATTTTCAGGTTACAAAAGCGTGCCCTCGGGATAATCTTCTAGCTTGGTAAACCTGAAACATGTACCTGAGACATACTTTCAAAAAATACAATATCCTAACTATCCCTTCGATCTTTATTTTGAAATTCTTGTTTTTTATAAATAAAAATGTAAGAGTTTTTACCATAATTTCACATCCTCATCACTTCCCCCTCCAAACCCAATCAATGAAAAATAAAAGCATTTTTACAAGATATACGTAATCTAAAAAATCCAAGCAGTAGTTAAACACGAGATTAACAAGTGGTTTGACCGGTTTTCCCCATAAGAATAACATGGGGATCAAAAATTGCGCACTAGCCCGATCCTAAATATACAAATTTCCTCTTTAGCCTGTACTAGTGTCCAACCCCTGCCTATATAAAATAAATTGTTCCAAACCTAATCCGTCCCTCTATATTTTTAAAAATTAATTTTAAAAAATCAGGCTAGATAACCAATTTTGGTGTTTACAGTCCGATTTGACTGATTTTTGGATATGTTATTGTCCTAAGCTAATGCTTTAAAAAATTCCACTTACATTACCCAAATTCGCTATTACGGTCAACAATATATTGAAAAAATTCTGCCAATTAACAACTTCTTTATTTACTGTCTCATTAGACTGATTTTTGGATATTATGTTATAGCCTTAAACTATTGTATAATTACCATATAAAAGTTCCAAATTTGATACTTTATATATATAAACCAGAAAAAACTAACTTTGGTGTTTACTGTCCGATTTGACTGATTTTTGGATATGTTATTGTCTTAAGCTAATGCTTTAATAAATTACACTTACATTTCCCAAAAATATTTTGAAAAATTCTGCCAGTTGCCAACTTCTTTATTTACTCTTCGATTTTCTGCTATAGCTCCCTTATAGCTAAGACCACACTAATACAATTCCCCCCAATAATATAGTCATAATTTTGCCTATCCTTTTATATCTTTAGTGTGTATCTATGTGTTTGTATATTACCCAAAATATAAGGGTGGTCCAACTCACCCTCCCCACTTTAACTTCGAGAATAAGAGCGAACCCCGCACCCCGCACTTTTCACACTTTTATATCTTTATTGTGTATTAATACCATAAATGTATAAAAATAACAAGTCGATATTTTGTTTATTTTGCTGTAATCAACCAACAAACTAACTTTGGTGTCTGAGCTATTGCATACGTAAATACCCCATTTCAAAATTCAATATTACGGTTAAATTAAATTAAAATAGTGTCCAATGCTTATTTACCATCCGATTTGGCTGTTACAGTATAATTGCCATAATACCAATACTTTGGATTTTTATATAATATATAGATAAAATACTAACTGTTGGCTTTATAGTCTAATAGATATTAAGATACCTTCTTATAGGTAGATCTCACTAAAATTCAATTTAAAGAATATTTTGAAAATTACTGCCGATTTTCGGATTTTCTATTTTCACCCCCCACATGTAACTGTAATTTTGCAAAATACTACTAACTTTAGATTATTATTACGTTGTCCTAGACTAAAATGTATATAACTATCCCCCAATTCCATTATCTTAAATTACAACCTTTATTTAGCGATGTTATTGATTGTCAAGTATAGCCCACAACTATTGTCGTGCCCCAACTTGGGCTACACCTCCTCAACCTCTTGGCTGTGTTATTCACAAAATACTTTGGTGTTTATTGATTGATATGTTGTTGTATGTAAATGCATATAATCATGTCCCAATTCTTAAATTATAGTGCCATATTAAATCTTTGCGATATTTTAGGAAAAAATAAATTGTTTAAACCTAAAACAACTACAAACAAAACACCAACCTTTCTTTGTGCTTGTTCGGAGTAGTCTTTATTTTATCCAGCTTATTATTAATTATGTAGTTAAAATCAAACTTTCCACTGTCTAGCTCCCTTTCCAGCCAATAGTTGGAGATAAAGGTTACGACCCCTATGTCGTAACTACGTATAGGAGTTTTTCTACCCCTATGCTGGACTTGTTTAATAGCGCTTATCAATAGTTCCGAGCCATCTTCCAAATCCTCCAATCAACTACTTCTTTAAATTTAATATTATATTTAATATCTTGCATTAACATTGCATTAGACATCTCTATATCTTCTTGCCCAACAACGGTATCCTACACACTATAGTGGAAACTTAAGTTTTCTATTTTTTGAAAGGAATTACCGTAAAATGTTGCGGTTCCGTTAGTGTTAAAGCTTACAAGTGGTTCGTTGGTAGGTAGATAAATAATGTCCAAATCACCAGTGTATGGCAACACGCTATAACCTTCCCTATTCTTATTTATCTCTATAAACGCAGTTTTACAAACATCTTTAACATAGTATACACCTATCTGTCCATCTTTCTCTGTCAACACCACCACAAACTTTTTTTATTGTTTACTACAAACGCATACACTATATAATGTCCATAATGCACTAGATCCTCCCAACGTTGCAGGAAGTAATATTTTAATTTATCCTCTCTTTCCCTTATTTCTTGTTCTTTAGCCAACTGTGCTTTGTATTCCTCTTTAACTGCAACAGTCTTCTCCCCATATTCCAATTTACGCTTATTACTGTCGATATCTTCTCATCCCAATTTCCTCTATTTGTAACACCTCTCTGAGAAAGGCTTGGTAATAGGTTCTATTTCTTTAATAGTGTAGGGGTACAGCTTATTGCTACTTCTTACATTTACATATTCCTGAACATACAAAAAATAGAAATATCAAATTATAATAACAATTCAAGAATATCACACATTTATCTGCAAAGTGACAAAACCTGTACAATTTGTGTAAAATGTCTGTAAAACCACAAACGTAATTTAACCGAAAACGTTAATTGTAACATAATAAAATAACACAACTAATCTAGTAAGTTATTTTGTGTTAATTTATTGTATAGTCCTCACATTAGTTCGAACTGTCTAAGTGTACACTCTCTTTTGTCGATGTCTATACACAATATCCATATATTGTGTATATGGATAACAACCTCGCGTATGTTGGAAACCTATGCCTATATTATAGTGTAATTATATCTGACTTGTTTACATGTTTCCGCTAATTTTTGTCTATAAATAAAGGAGATGTACTCTGTTAGCCATTTATTGGGAAATAGAATTAAACCTATTCACGAGAGATTTGGTATATGGTTTTATTAGAAAATTTCCGTAATAATAACCTTCTTACAGACATTGGTAATATAAACTAATGCGAGGGCAAACCAGAATTAAATAACTTAACATCCATAACGGGTGCGTTTTGTGATAACATAATGATAGTTAAGATAAACAATGTTACGGATTGTGATGGGGATGTTCGGAATAAATTTAAAGTTAAGAAGGAAATATGTGGCTCGTTTAATAGCTACTTACGAGGAATATTTAAAAAGTTCTCTTTAGCTCGACATGGTGTTGTGGCCAAACTATCATTCTCCCTGGAGAAGTCCGGGGTCCGGAGCGAGGGTGTGTTACAAATAATAAAGAATGATATTCACCAAATTAAACAAAAATACGAAGATCCTATAGCAATTCTCTACAAAATAGAGCTTGCAAATGTTAAAATTAAGGATTTGTTGGAACACCTTCCCAAGATACTGCAAGACCTGGAAAAAGAAATGTACTATCTTATGGATTTCGATATAACACTAGATTTGGCTGGAATATTTAATAAAGAGATGTGCCAATATCTTACAGACAAATTTGACTTTTGCTACCAAAGGGAGTACAAGGATGGTTATGACGTTATCGTAGATAATAACTTCTATATTAGTAAAGATTGTTTAACTTGGTTTAATGTAAATAGCAGGGTGAAATATATAATAAATTTATATGCTAGATTACAAGCCCTGAAGTAGTTAAAACTATAGGAAACCATATAATAAAGTTTGTAAACTGTCCAGATGCGAAATTAAAAGAAACGTTCTCGTCTAAACTAGCTAGAGAGAATGGAATAATAAGGTTAGAGGCAACAATCTATAACTATTGTAGAGGATTTGGTAAAGAATTCGAACCTTTAAGAGATTGTTTAAGACTACCATAGTAGCATTTGTAACGGTCAAATCAATTTTAAAATAATGTTATTCTTATGGGAAAAACAGGTCAAATCGCTTGTTAAACCCGTGTCTAGCTACTCCTAATCTCTAGTCATAATTGAGTAAACCAATCTAACAGAATACAATAGTCCTAGATACGAATTTATAGTCTGGCATTACTGTTTCTATACAATGTCAGTAATAGATAAAATTAACCTATAATCAATAAAATACATAAAATTCATTAAATACTTATCCGTTGACATACAAAAATAGTTAGAAGAAATTTAATTTAAAACAACCATCGAAGTAAAATTATGTATAGTTTAAAACCATAATTTAAATATAAAAATATTAAAACTTCGTTCATCAAATCATCGTTTAATGCCACTTTAAATGGATACTAGTCCTGTTTTTAGACATTAAATTTGCTTTGGATATTTTTAAATAGTTTGACTGTACATATTTAGACATGCCAATAAATGTATGGTTGTGTTGCAAGTTTAACATTTCGTAGCGGGCCGAGTTGTAATGGCAAACCGGAAGTTACGACTTTCCCGGAAGCCCTAATTGGGCAGTGGAGGCCCCGGATATTAGAAGAGAACCACGCTGCACACAATTTCTGCTCCCGTTACATGCCACAGTACAGCACATATATACCTTACATCTAACGCAACTCTGGGGTTTTGATGGCAAAATTACATTCACACCTCCATAGTGCTTTGATTTCTAAAATAAAATAACTACATAAAATCTTTCATTGTAACTGGAGTAAGCGGGGTTCACGAATACGGCACCAACCCTTAAATTTTATAAAAAAGACATTAATACGGCCCCAAACCCTTCTCCGGCCGCCATGACACACACTTACCCGGCACCAACTACTTCTCTTACCCATTCCACTTACATCCCTCCTCCTTTACCCCCTCCCTCTCACTAACTACTCTCTCAAACACCTCACCGGATTTTTAATAGACTAGGAGTGAGAAGGGTGTTTTTTATTCACGATAAATAGTTAATTACGGAGGATAAAAAATCCATCTATACAAGATTAGAGGAAAACATGTCCCACAATCAATAGTGTTCTATGCCCACTTTAAGAAATAACAAAAAACATCATGCACTGTTAATTTGACGATAATGTATTTCTTCCATTCATATTTTAAATGTACTATTTACAACTCTAAAAGCAATTCAATCTTGCGCGTTTTTTATGTTAAAAACTATTAACTGGCAAGTTGGATTTTATTTGGTGGTGGAACCCTTCATCGTAAATGTCCTTCTCTTACCTCTGAATTTATAACTAACTCCCTTCATACCAACTATGCATGCCATTCCAGAAGTAATTGTATGCTATTTGTAACAACTGGTCTTACTAGAGTATTGTGCTTTGTTGGTAAATTAATAGATGTTAAATTCAGTTGATTTATTATTATTTTTCTACAAGTTTTACAACAAAGCATTGGCAACCTGAAGCTTATCTTCCTATATATATAGTCTCTATTCCAGTTTTTTTAATGTTACCTTAATCGTATAAGGTTTACATTCAATGTATTTAATGCGGAATTCTACGTTTTTATTTTAAATTGAAACTATGGACCCCGATAAGTAAGCTTGTGGACCTATCGAAGTTGGAGTATGCGGGGATATTTTCGGTTTTGCTTTTAAAAGGCGTGTACGATTTATTATTATTATGTGTTCGCAGGTTAAACCATAGCTTTAATATACTGAGAGAGTTAGAGGCAGATGGGACTGAAACAGTTGGGAGTGGGAGTAGAGAATGAGGGGAGTTTATATGGGGTTGTTGAGGGGGAACCTTTCTACCCTACATGTATTTCTACCCTTGGTGCCGTATTAAAGCGTGTAATTAATAACGCCTGGTTAAACTCTAATGAGGGTTAGATTTGGTGCCGTATTCGTGTGCCGCCGGAGTAAGCAATATAAAAGTTGGAAATTAAAGGAGTGTTATGAAATCTTTTCTTAACATAAACATAAGAAATTAACATTATGAAGAAAATTAACTGTTGTCTTTATTTTGCAAATATTATGGGACAACTTATAATTTTAAAAAAAACTTACAAAAGACCGAGGTTCTAAAGAAAGAATTTCATTAGCTAATTTTTACGCTTCTCTCAGCTTATGCAGTATTTTATTTCTTGGGACTTCCCGGAAAACTTATAAAAAGAGAAAGATAATGAAGCGTGAATAGTCTCATAATATAGGGGTGTCACACAAATTCGTAGCGTGCTAAGCAGAACCGAATTTTACTTACAAAATCAAGTCGAAAATGTGAAGTAACATTTTTTCGATTTTGGCTTAATTTAGCCGTAATCCGCCATTTTGTATTATTTTGAAAATAATTAATAACTTAAAAACCCTTGGAGATACTTGTACAAAACTTAGCATAAACTTAAAATTGTATGTTATTAAAATTTTTCAAAAAAATTTTTTTTCAAACTTATCAAATTTCAAAATAGCAGCCATTTAATGATTTCAAAGTCAAATTTCATGAAAACTAGCAGCTAAAACAAAATTTTACATGACACAAATTTAAGGCTCTTTTTAATCCAAATCTAATGATTCTTTGACTGTAAAAACAAATTAATAAATAAACAAGTTATGGCAATTTTTAATAATAAATTTCAAAATGGCGGCCATTTACAAAATTTTCAAAGTCAAATTCCATGAAAACTAGCAACTAAAACTAAATTTTACAAGGCATCAAATTCAAAGCACATGTAATTAGATGGTCAAGTACACTGGGGAATTTTACTTCGAAATTGTTAATGGCAGCCATTTTGAAATTTATTATACAAAATTACCAATACTTTTTTATTTATTAATCGATTTTTACAATCAAAGTGTCATTGGATTTGGCTTAAAAAGAGCATCAAATTTGATATTTTGTAATATTTTGTTTTAGCCGCTAGTTTTCATGGAATTTGAATTTGAAATTGTTAAATTGAGGTCGTTTTGAAATTTATTATTAAAAATTGTCATAACTTGTTTATTTAATCGATTTTTACAATCAAAGTGTTATTAGATTTGGATTAAAAATAGCCTTAAATTCGATGCCATGTAAAGCTTTGTTTTAGCTTCTAGTTGTTATGAAATTTGACTTTGAAATCTTTAAATGGCCGCCATTTTGAAATTTAATAAGTTTGACAAAATATGCTGTTTTAAAAATTTTATAACATAAAACTTAAAGTTTATACCAAGTTTCGTACAAATATCTCTAAGGTAATTTGAATTATTAATTATTTTTAAAATAATACAAAATGGCGGATTAAGCTAAACTAAGCCAAATACGAAAAAATTTTACTTTACATTTTCGACTTTTTTATGTATGTAGAATCCGGTAATTCATAGCACGCTACGCATTTTTGTGACACCCTGCATATCCTACAATCTAACGCAGAGTATGTGTCCGTTATATTCTTCTTAAGGATAGAATATTTTGTAAAAGGAAAGTGACATAAAACTGTAAACTCTCGAAATGTATATACAAACAAAACTTACATTTTTAAAAATTGCTTTGTTGAGATAATGCTTCAACGTTTAGCCAGTAAATATTGTGATTTGTTTTCTTTTAAAGATTCATTTAAAGTTGGAAGCCTACAGAAGCTCGTTTCTGTACGAGCTGTGATGTGTGCCGGCCTCCAGGGCCTATGATGCACTCTAATACAAATCACGGCTGTATCAACAAGACTTTTTACGTAATAGCCAATAAAGGTTTATTGTTAGAGGCTTGGCAAACATGAACTTCCGTTTAAAGTAAATATAGGTAAATTAATTGCCTGGCCTTGTTTGCTCGGATAGCATATTGAATTTGAACGCAAAAACCGCTTTACCCCCGGCTACTATACTGCATATGGCAAACTGTTTGGAGGTGAAAGAACAGTGAGCATCTCTATTACTAATACGCGTTGGTTGTTTATGAATCGGGAGCAATAAGTGTTGATGGGCAGAGGAAGAGTTGATGGTTTTAACTAACACGACGGTGGCGAAATTAAAATTCATCGTTCGCCTTTAATGGAAGCCAGTGCCAACTTAACACTGATATTTATGATCACACATTCGGCCTGACGTATTCGGAGATGGAAAAATCGTGGTGTGGTGAGGACATCCGGTTAGGTCCAAGGCAAATCATAGTAGTCCCCGGTTTTCTAGACCGTTAATCCCTCAGCTCGGCCATCTGTCCGTGACCCCGTCTTTCCTCAGATCGGCCATTAGTTCGCGACCCCGTCTTTCCTCAGCTCGGCCATCGGTCCGTGACACCGTCTTTTTTCAGCTCGGCCATCGGTCCGTGATACCGTCTTTCCTCAGCTCGGCCATCGGTCTGTGACACCGTCTTTCTCAGCTCGGCCATCGGTCTGTGACACCGTCTTTCTCAGCTCGGCCATCGGTCCGCGACACCGTCTTTCCTCAGATCGGCCATTGGTTCGCGATCCCGTCTTTCCTCAGCTCGGCATCGGTCCGCGACACCGTCTTTCCTCAGCTTGGCCATCGGTCTGTGACACCGTCTTTCTCAGCTCGGCCATTGGTCCGCGACACAGTACTTCCTCAGCTCGGCCATCGGTCCACGGCACCGTCTTTCCTCAGCTCGGCCATCGGTCCGCGACACCGTACTTTCTCAGCTCGGCCATCGGTCCTTTACATCGTACTTTCTTAGTTTGGCCATCGGTCTGCGCCACCGTCCTTCTTCAGCTCAGCCTTTTTCTTCGGGTTTGCAAGTGCATAAACTACATAGTAAATACAGCCTTTGATTTTCCTCTATATTACCTCAATAAGGCTGAATGGTATTTGTATATTAACTCTACATATTTTCTTCTTAAATTTGAAGACGTTTACAATCTTGAATATTTGGAATATTACGTTGATTATTAATAATAACGAGAATTAATACTCAAGGGATACCATGAACAAAAAGTAGTACCCGGTAGTTAAGTTACCTATACATATAAATTTATTCATGCAATTTGTTTTGGGTGTAATGAACGCTGAGACATGCTGCTTTAACACGGCCATATAACATTTTACTTAGATAGTAAATTTCTTGCCACGCTTAAATTATTTTTACATACACATATGTATTTTTCTTTTTGTATTATGGGCAAGCATTTATTGATTTGTGTTTACTTATTCTAATTAGAATATGAGGAGGTAGCTAAAAGTTACTGTTATTCCAGCAATGTTTATATCTTTAATCTGAAGGCGGTTTCTCCGTTTCAAATCATTATAGGACGCTATCATGATTTGGGTTTCTATTAACTCATATCGAAACTTGTTTAACATTATAAGTAAATATTTCTCCGGAGGAAAACTGTTTAAAGACCTTTGTTCCGGTTACTGCCGGCGAACCTTACGATAATCTTAAGCATTGTGTAAGTGTTCATGAGGTGTCCGCAAGCCGATTGCTCCGTTACAACTTGCAATGTCAGACCCGAACCAAGCACGCTGTTGTAGCTGTTGTGATGTCGAATTAAACGTAAGTAAGACAGTTATAAAAAAACAGTTATAAATCCAAATGTCAGTTCTTATAAACGCTTCTAAAACTGTCCTTTGGTTAAACTCCGCATGCATGGGTGCAGTTTACAAGTCATTGTTATAAAGTACATTGTTATCTAACTACGCATTGTTAACGTAAGGTACAAGACATCTGCACTAACAAGCAAGTTGGGTGTAAAGGAGGTCCCTTAGGCTACGTTGTCATATCCCCCCTGCCCCCTCGCCGTGACGTACCCAATTATGGAGCTTGCTGTATTTAAAACTTGCGTGGTGTATTTCCGTGCCATCCTGAAACTTGTAGGTAGGAAAGAAACAGTACTAAACATTTATATGTATTACATTTTATATTATGTTTAGTATAAATCGAACTGTTTTACAACTATTTGCATAAAATAATAATAAAATATGTCTGACATTTATGTAAGGCTTATTTGCTTAATTTGCCAAGCCAGTTTTATTAAGAACAAAGGATATGTTTTTCAAGTGCTTAGAGTAAAGAAGATTTGAATATTTCTAAAACCACAGGGGTAAATCCCAGAAATATAGGGCACCAGTTAACACCAAAGTCAATGATTTTGTAAAGAAATATGAAGAGTTAAAACTAAACATATTAAAAATAATGTATAGAATTAAGCAGTACTATATCCCTTTAAACTCCGTAGGGAAAAGCACAACAAATCAAAATTTAACTCAGAGAAGGGGGGGGAGTTAATCATGTTCAGAGAAGGGGTCCTTTTAAAAGTTTAACTAATATATAAAAGCTTAATTTAATGTTAGCAGTATTGTTAGAAGGACTTTTTATTTATTATGTATTTTGCGTTAGGACGAATTGATGTTTGGTATTTGTTTGTTTTTATTTTCTTCTGGCTTCAAATTTACTCGTGCTAGGCTTCCGTAACTACTTCATTCCTCTTAGTCTAAGTCCATAATTAGTTTAAACCATTGAGGGAACATTTCCTGCCAATTTTTAAATAGTTGTAAAAATTACAATTTTGAAGTGTCATCCAGTGTTCCAGTATTTTTTTTTAGTGTAAACTTAAATACGGAAATTTGGGATGTCTTATTTTCTGTCAGGGTTGCGGGGTTACAAATACTCGCGATTTCTAATGAGAGTGTACTTTACTTTATTATTATCAAAATTTTTTAAACCTGTTGCAATAAACGAAAATTAAAATATGATTGCGTTACAAAAATCATTGGCAACTAAAAGATAAAGGTAAATCAAGCGTCGATAAAATATTATCTCCTCTTTGAACCTTTAATGGTTCTCGAAATCACGTTTTATTTCTAGACAGCGGTCAGGTCCGTCACCTAACTCTCTTTTCCCTCAGTTTAGCAGTTTGGATATTTTTAGCGGAGCCCGGGAGTGTTGAAGCGCTCCACTCATTACGAACGTAAACATAAGCCTCTTACAAGTCACCCACAGGTTCGGGCTTACGTCAGTTCAATTTTGCTCACTGGGTGGAAGAACCCGGCAGAAGACGGTAATGTATTTCATTCTGCATCGACGCACAAGCAAATATATTAAACGAAGTTTAATGTGTAAACATTTTAGTAGAAAGGGAAACACATTCCACTTCCCAGAGCGGTATTACTTGGTAAGTTTGGTTTGGAAGTCTTTCATTTAGAAAGCTGGTAACAATGCGGTTCATGCAATGTATATGTACACCCCGCAAATTTAAGACTGGCAAAATGGATAAAAGAGTGAGTTTGTATATTTTTATCGGGTAAAATTATTGTATACCGATGATGAACCATACTGAAATAGACCTTCTAAATATATTCTTATAGTATAAAATGTGTCTAATAAAAATACTGTGGTTTTTACGAAATAAAAAATGTATGAAAATATGATTTTAATAATTTCGAAAGCCTTGAAAACACTTAATTGTTCTTATTCACTCGCAAACAATCAATTTACACAAATATATATTCTAAATAGCACGATAACAATTAGGTAAACTAAGTATTAAAACAAACAGTTCTACTTTATGATTTTTTAAATTTAAAATTTAATTTATTTCACAACAACGTAAAAATACAATATAAAATCATGTAAAAAATAGATATGGTACTACATACAAAAATGTACAAAACGAAAAAAACTGTTATGGCTAATTATACATAACCAATATAATAGTATATAATAATTATTGAGAATAATATATAATTATTATAATTTTATAATCAATTATATATAATGATAATGAACATTGACCTGGTATCTTACATGTTGTTATAATCAAGAGTAAACGGATCTATACAAGTGAAATATATATCTCAAAAGCATAAAGCTCGTGTGACATAGCAATCATTCAGCGAAATTAAAAACGAATGACGAAGAGTGAAGAAGCCCTTCTTTGAGTAAGTTGCTCAAAACCAAACGAAAACAATAGAAATCAAAATATATAAATAAAGGACAGTGACAATAAATATACTTGCTGCACTCAACATAATACTTTTTAATTAATATAAGGTCCTTAAAGATATTTACAATAATATAAAAAAAACTTGATATATAAACTTATAAGTATGTAGGTTACGATAATCTAACAAACAATGAAAGGGCTAGTGGGAATAACATAATTGATCTAAAATACATCTTTCATTTAAACTAAGATAAATTGCATTAAGAATACTAAATAAACAGTTGTACTTCAATAGTAAAACCATAGGAAAATTACCTGGTTTATTTTTTTACGGTAAAACAGTGGGATTTAATTCTTATTGTAGTGTTTAATATAATAATTCGAAGTTGTCCAATGCGTATAAAATGCGTGTATTTTTAAACTACTCAAGTTAAACATGTTATGTTTTTTTTATCGGATGCTTCTTAAATGACAAACTATAATCCTCAATTTTAACTATTTTATAATGACATAAGTATGTTTCTAACCCTTAAAATTGTGATCCACCATTCTGGCCGACCAGCAATAAAACAGTAATATTTTATTTCGTCAGTAGTGGGGGTTTGCCGGTGCTGGCTCACTTGATTAATTGCTTCCGGAAGCGCTGCGTCATTAAATACGTCATCTGAGGCTGAGCCAGTGACGTAGGCGGTTTTGTGACGTAATGAGTGAAAGGTTAAAGTTCAAGGTCACGGGGAGGTAATTTTAAAAAAGTACTACCTCGCACGCGTAAAATCCGATTGTGATTCGATAGTTAATCGATAATAAATATCGAATAAATATCGAATGAAACAATCGAATGATACGAGTGCGAGGTAGTACTATTACAAATATTACTTTATTTACAATAATTCATGTTTACAATAGTTCCCCGTTGTTCGTTGTCATCGATGTTGTTGATCCGGACGAGTTGCGGCCATCACTTCGCTTTCTGAAGAAAGACGGTAGATACTTCGATCCCTGCGCAGAGTCCATGTTGTTTTTTGATGCGTAAAGTTCCAAAGATAAATCGTAACTGGACGCAATAAGAAGTCTTAACTCTTCACTAAACACCTCGAGGTCTTGGTAAGTCGCAAGATGAATAGAGTCATAATGAATACACCTAATTTTAATGGACATTTTAATATAATGTTTTACGTTTGTGAAGAGCACTCGATGTTCACCAGTCGAGAGCCGGAGGTGTACTGACTATTCGCTAGCTAGCGTTTTGGTATCAAACAAAATGGTGGGGGTAAAAGTGTGGTGGGGCGGAGCAGATGGCGGGCGGCAGATGGCAGGCGGCAGGTGGCAGCTGGTGCGAGGCGGATGGTTGCTACTACATTCGCCGCCACAGTAATGCAATCCTTCGGCGTAATTCTTGTATTTTATCTTGTCGGTTCATTTGATACGTTTTACATCTACATATGCAATAGCTAAAACACTTGCACTTACGACAAGCTTTCCCGTCAACTTGATCGCCTGGTATTTTAAAACATTGTAACTCGCAACAATATGTCTTCAAATTGTTATCGAAAAATAAATTGTTCATAGGTGGCACCGACATGTTAGCTGCAGCGTGTGTTAGACAAGACTGAGACTAACTTCACTGCTCCCTCTCTTTTATACCTCTTCATAAGTTAACCCTGAATGAAAGTTCAAGGTCACCCATTCGAATTTAAAAAAAAAGCAACACAGCAGTATATAAAATAATATACTGCTGTGTTGCTGTTTTCTTTATTTTTTTTTCATATTTTTTTTATTTTTTTTATTTTTCTTTTCTTTATTAAACAAACATTTTACAATACAATAAACTTAAGTTTAACATTGATGACTAGAAATACAAACAATAAAATACAAACAGAGAAATACAAACAGAGACATTATGTACAAGGATGCATGATGTGCAGAGTGAGTTCCGTTGAGTTGTTGCCGCTTACACCGTGTGATACCAAATACAACGTCCCCGGTTGAATATCTCGCAAATCTTCATTCTGTAGCAGTTGAACAAATCGTTTTGGAAGAAATACTTGAAACTTCGGCTCATCTCCTGAAGTTAAAGGTGCTTCGCTCAATGAAACTAGAATTGCTTCTCCATGTGTGGTTTCCACTTTCTTGATGTTATGAATAATGTAGTGTTTTTGTTCTTTTAATTCTGAACACTTTTTAGTTAGCAGAAGGTCGGATTTTGAATGAGTGTTGAATTGATCAACCAGTGTTTGTAGAAACTGTTGTGATGCCATCTTCGTCAGTGGTGGTTGCGATGTCTTCTGTGATGTTGCCTCTTCGGAGTCTCGAATAATACTCGTGCCGGAGCGGTGTTGGATCCTCGTATTTATAGGCCCCGCTACCCCCACCACATTCTGGTTCTTTGCTACCCCCACCACATTTCTGCGTTTGTTCCAAGTAAGCAGCCAAACGATATGCGTTGTGCAATGCGCAGTTTGATTGTCCGTGTTTAGGATCTTTTGCAGCAACACAAATATTACCGAGATTAATGTTAAAGTCCTTACCGATAGTTATATCGAAAACATCACCGTGCGTGTACTTTTGTATCCAGTTCCTTTTTTCTAATCCTCTTGTGTATATATGTGAATATTGTTTGCAAAAGTTAAACATAATACTGTGCAGATTACTGTAGCTTATAAATCCTTCATACCAATGTATGTGATGAAAGTAGTTTGTTATCCATTTGTTTGTACTTTTTGCTTTGGCGTTAAGGTTGTTAAAAGAAAAAGGAGCTTCAAACGTGAATGGGTAAACTACAAATGTAAGCAAGTCTAAAATTACTAATTCCTTGATAATAAACCTATCATCATTATTTCGAAATGCTTGAAATTCTATTACACAAGGCTTTACACTCACTTCTTCATCCCCTCCGCTCATCATGACACCTAACGATCAACTAAACTGTTTTCCACACCACGGTAGGTTAAATACCAGGCCGTACAGTTGCAGGCGCGTTGGTGTATATTTAACGTGGGCACCGTCCCCAATAGGCCTACCCCACGTGTGTTCTTCTTTACTAAGTTAAACTTTAGTCTTTTTTAACTTCCTCTTCTCGTGTTTCGTTTTCTTCATCTTCTTTTTTCTCCGTTTCTTCTTCCTCTGTTGTTTCTTCTGTAGCTTCTGTAGCGATTTCTACAAGTGGTTCAAAATCCTTTAACTTTCTCCACATGCAAACTTCATGAGGTATTCTATTAAAAATAGATGTATCCACAGGTCCGTACACGATGGTGCTATCAGGTTGTTTTTCCAAAGTATCGACCAAATATTCTTTAATAATAGCGCTTGCAAATACCAACTGTCTCATGTACCTTGTAATAGGTTCTGTTGCGTAGTTTAAAACGTAGAATTCTTCACGTGACAGTAGAATCTTATTTTCATGTTGAGTCAAGTCTCTAATTCGCACTTGTAGTTGTCCGCGATGTTTAACAATATCGATTTCATTGTCACAATCCAAAAGTCGAATATGTGTTTTTCTTCCACACAAACTGTTAGTTAAATAACATTCTATTAAATGTACATGTTTCAAAAATGACTCCCAAGCATTTTGCGAAAATAAAACCTTTTTTGTTCCATGGTGTAGAATTACTGTAGGGGAATAATCCAATGACTTTATCAATCCAACTGATACACTTTTACTGATGCATGCTGAGATGGGGTAAAAGATTCGCAAAAACACTTCAGTTAAAATGTGAGGAGGAATATTTTCTTCAACTTTCTTCTTCCTTTTTGGTACTACCTTTGATGGGTCTGCATTACTTTCCTCCTCTCTATCTCTTTTACCAAACTTTAAAAATGCAGTTATTTCCTTGATAATTTCTGCTTCGCTGGTATTATCACGTTCCAATAACGGTGCTATTTCTGCATCACCTTGTACAACAGATGGAGAACTCATTTTGTAGAAGATGTTGCCCATGCGACGATAGACGATCAACTGAAGACCTGCATTGTTGCTCCGCTATTTATAGGTTAGCGACAGTGGCGGTGCCGGTGGTGGTACAACGTTTTACAATACCGTCTTTACGATACCAGTCAAAGGTGTGTATGTAACAAATTTATCGTGCAAAATTATACAATACGCAGATGTATTTGCAGGTACGTTTTCTTGAAATTCCATTTCTATCTTTATATCAACACTAGACGATTTTACAGATTCGTTTTGTTTGGAGCAATCAATTACAACAATCGGAGCTTTCGATTCAAACTGTACGGGAGATAGTAGAGGTGTGTTTGTTTTGCCGTAATATGAATTTTGGAACCTAGCGTACATATCGTATAAAACACTGTACCTTTTTTTATCAAAAGAGATATTAAAGTTGTCGTAGGGAAAGAATTGTGAATTCAGGAACACTTTACAGTTTGTTAATTTACAATGGTCAAATTCACCAGCATTTTCAGTTAATATACTTTTTTTCTTTGTTTGTAATCCAAAGATTACATATCTCGCTTTTTCCAAATGAGTAGAAGTTTTTACAGTCCATGTATGCCGTTGTGTTGAAGGTAAAACGGGGTATTCATGAAACTCCCAGCTTCTGAATGGCATTACAATGTCTCGATCTGATTTTAACTTTCTTAATAATGTAATCCTGTGTTCATCATTTAGTCGCACATGTGGTACTCTCCAAACAATCTTGTCTAATGTTAGTTTCCAGTCTAAATTGGCTTCAGTTGTTCCAGCAGATGCTTTAATAATATCATTATCGTTTGATGACCTTAATAAAACTAGTTCTTGTTTTACATTTATTATTATTCTTCTGTAATCTTCAGCAAATCCTAAAAGTAATCTTAAAGGTACGTAAAAATCAAAGTTTCCCGAAGCGTCAGGAGTAATTATACTTTTGTCTGGTGCAACCCATCCTGCAACAGCTAACAGATTCTTCTCATTTGGTGTTAAAGACGCTAATCCTTTTAATGTACTGGAAATTCCAACCTTTTTTGTTGAATCGACTGTAACTCCTGAAATTTCATATCTAATCTCGTCAAACAAAAATGCCATAGGATTATTTATGAACGGAACAGTGGTTCCAACAGTACCGTCAGCTTTTGTTACTTTTCCTTCAATATATAAATAACTTTCGCATGGAAGAGTATAAATGTCTTGTTGTTGTATAGGAATCCTAATTTCATCGTTATTGTTTAATTTGGACGAAGCGTAAGGGTTGTGCGTGTGATATTCCTTTTCCCATAAGGTCTCGTTGAAAGTTGGGCCCTGCGCTATATCCAGTATATCCATTGTTAATGACCTTTAATCCAATTTCTTCTAGAAAACGAATGTTGTCACTTGTTAATCCTTCTACAGCTTTAATAATATCATTATCGTTTGATGACCTTAATAAAACTAGTTCTTGTTTTACATTTATTATTATTCTTCTGTAATCTTCAGCAAATCCTAAAAGTAATCTTAAAGGTACGTAAAAATCCAAGTTTCCCGAAGCGTCAGGAGTAATTATACTTTTGTCTGGTGCAACCCATCCTGCAACAGCTAACAGATTCTTCTCATTTGGTGTTAAAGACGCTAATCCTTTTAATGTACTGGAAATTCCAACCTTTTTTGTTGAATCGACTGTAACTCCTGAAATGTCATATCTAATCTCGTCAAACAAAAATGCCATAGGATTATTTATGAACGGAACAGTGGTTCCAACAGTACCGTCAGCTTTTGTTACTTTTCCTTCAATATATAAATAACTTTCGCATGGAAGAGTATAAATGTCTTGTTGTTGTATAGGAATCCTAATTTCATCGTTATTGTTTAATTTGGACGAAGCGTAAGGGTTGTGCGTGTGATATTCCTTTTCCCATAAGGTCTCGTCGAAAGTTGGGCCCTGCGCTATATCCAGTATATCCATTGTTAATGACCTTTAATCCAATTTCTTCTAGAAAACGAATGTTGTCACTTGTTAATCCTTCTACAGCTGATGAGCTACTGACCTCTTTGCTGGTTGGCTCTCTCTTTTTAAATGATAACCCCATTATCTAAGCGGATGATTTTATATGTATTCTTACAGTAATAGCTTCTCCTCGAAAGTCATTAAGGTTTCCGTCTTGATCCACTATGTTCAGCACGATGTCTGAAATGAAACTGGTGTTTAACGGTAGGTACACAAGGTTTTGAGGCTTTTCTACTATCTTGAAACCCGGTGCGACTGATGGGTAGAATGTGTGTAATATATGCCGATTTTCTCCATCTCTGTAGGATCCTTGTATAATGTTACATGTAATGTCTATGCTGTTTACTTTGATGATCGTCACAGTTCTATTCCCAGAATGAGTTGTATTAGGTTCTAATACCTTTGTTTCCTTAGAAAACCCCAATAAACTACCAATTGAACGTTCTTGGCCAAAATCAATATAATACTTAGAAGTAATTTCGGCTTTCATTGTATTGTTATTGCCTTTTATCGTTATATTTTCTTTTCCCATATGTTTTTGTATAACTTCATTTATATTATCAATTTCATAAGCTCCTGTTGGTAAACTGAATTCTTCCAAAGCTGAATATTTTCCTTTATTATCTTTTGTCTTGTAATAATGTATTTTGTTATTAATTCCTTCACTAACGTTTGGAATAGAGTTATATGTTGTTAAATCCAATAATGCGGCTTCCCATAGTCTTCCTTTTTGCAAACGTAGCGCTGGAAACAGAATACTGCGCAAAGTACATGAGTTACCGGTTAATGACACTGTATACGAAGACATCTTAAAGTTGACTAACACTTTTAGCTAAAAAGTCTAAACATAAATGACCGCAAATGGATGTATCATCAGGTTGTTTTCTTGTATAATTGTAAAAAACATTTTCTGCCGCACGAAAGTATTGTTGAAGTTCTTTCGGTGGTGGAAGGTTTCCAAAACTGTCGAAATAATAAATCGTTTCACCAAGTTTCTTGTAACACACCCAATGAGTGCCTAATCCTTCACTATTATCCAAATTTACTATACCAGTCTCATTTTTCCACATTTTAACCGGTAATTCATCTTTCATAAATACTCCTCTAAAAAATGGGATTTTCAAACAAGAAGCATATGTAATCAGTTCTTCATTGGTTAATTCTTTGTTTTTAATTATTAATTGCTCTTTCTTATTTAATACACACGATACGGTCTTAGGTATAGTCCTCCTCCCTTTTTTATCATTGACCATATTGTTGGTTTCTTTTTACCTTTACCACTAGTAGATCGACGTTTTCTTCTGATATTACCTCCTTGTTTCTTAGCGGGTCTTTTCCCACGCCTTCTTCTCTTTCCTCCTCCAAACGTAGTTTTTGCTTTCATTGCTGCTGTTACTGCTAAAGACGCTGCTTTTTCACCAATACTCGCGTCACTAGATTTTACTCTTTGCCAAGCTTTCTCAGAAAGTGCTCTATCCGCTATTGATCTATTTTTTGTATCACCAAATTTGGAATACGCTATATCGTGCTGTTTACAGGCCTGATCAAGCTTATTTATTCCAGGATCTCCTCTAGCAAGCCGTTTCTCTAATTTGGTTCCAGGACCACAATATTGATATCCTCCAGGTAAATGTAATTCCACAGGTAATAAATCAATCGCCTTGTTAACTATAGCTCCAACCGGTTTACTTAATAGAGAAAATGCTGTTGATGCTATTCCCCTTCCTCTCTGTAATCTCTCTCGATTATGACTGATGCGTTTAGCCCTCGGCATGACTATTTATAGCCAAACTTACAATCAGTAGGTGCACTCTATAAATGTTTTACAATGAATGTAATATTAGTCTTGGCTTCTTGTATTATATATACTGTTTAAAATCCATTTATTATATAGAAATGGATTAATTAATTAAATGTAGACATAATAAATAAAAGTAGTAAAAATAGAAATAAGGTGTAATTGAAGATGTTTTAAATGTTTCTCCGCTGGTGATGGTATCGTTGTTTTCGGTAAAATGAATAAAATCTAAATAGTTGTCATGTTCCCTTAGAAACTTGCCACTTAATCGTTGGTAATTAAATAACACATTCCAGTCTAGTTTATCTTTAAAATTGTCAATGTAATTTTCAGAGAGATTTTGATATTTACTTATTACTTCCCAACAGTTATTAAAATTTGATGTCATCTCTACAAGGAAGTCTTCTGAAAACTGTTGTCTTTGTAAAATATGAATCCAGTTAACTCTGTGAAAATAAATTCTTAACATAGTCATTGTGAAGAGGTAGTGTATGGAAAGTTTTTCCCAATCCATATATCTATCAAACCGTTGAACAAAACCATCTGTCAGCACTCCTTGGGGAAATCTCGGCTCTTGAGATATTAAACTCCACGCAGTAATATTGGATTCCATCATCCTCTCTGTATTATCTCTCGAATATGACTGATGCTTTATCCCTTATCATGGGTATTTAAATTCTTTTTTCTCTTATATAATCTTCATCGTTTTCTGTTGGTTCATTAATCACATTCACTTTATCCCCCTTTCCTAATGTCTTGACTTTAGAAGGCTCAGACGGTTTATCTAATTGATTAGGTTTTTCTGGATTGTGTATCTTTTTCCAGTTTAAATAATTGTGGCTGTCAACATCTGAAGCTACAGCTCTTCCTGAAGCCCGATGGATATAATTAAATAAAGCTGCACCAAACCTTTCCATATGTTTTTCATATTCTGTAGTCCATTTCTTGTGTACTATATCAAATATTTTCTTATTTACAGCGTCTCCATCCTGCTCACAATCACCTACATTTGTCAATTTTAATTTTTTTACATCATAGCTTGTATCAGTTTCATTCTTTTTGTAAATATGTTATTAATATTGAATCGATCTTTATGGTGAATAATCTCCATCCTGCTCAAAGGTTAACGATGAAATGAGTTGCTTGCATTAAACCAAGTCCTTTATAGGTATCCATGAATCCTCAGTTTTGTTAAACCCTAACCACCGCACTTTAACTGCGTCCTTTTTTCTTTGTAACACTTTTTCAACAAGATATACATCACCTACTGTTGACTTTAACATTTCATGTCCATAAAATGCACCTTGCAACAAATCTCCTTTGTTATCTTTTAGAATATACGTTTCAGGTACAGTCGGTTGCACTTTATACACTGTAAAAACTTCATTCGTCCAATTGGGAAGGTATTTCTTGGTAAACACTCCCTTATATTTACTAATCCGTACTTTATCACTTACATTAAATTTTCTTGGCTGCATTTTTTCTACTTTAGGCTTTGTATTTTTCTTTATGCGTTTTAATACATCTTTTGCATTTCTTCTATTTACTTTGTTAGGTTTCATACCAATAGTTCTATGAAACCTGTTGTTATAATCATTTATTAATTGTGGTAAAACATCATACCATACGTAAGAACCTCTTTTTGAAAATTGTTTATACAGTGCTCCTTTCAAGGTTCTATTGAATCTTTCTACAATAGCTGCTTTTTTCTCTGGATTTGTAGAATAATGATTTATTTTATATTTATTCATTAACTGTGCAAAGTTTGTATTAAAGTATTCTGTTCCATCATCAGTTTGTAAATGTTTAATTTTGTTTTTATCTCTTTTTATGGCTATTTCCATGGCTTCTGTTACACTTTTACCAGTCTTGTCCTTTAGAGGCAAAGCGTCTGCAACTTTTGTAAAACAATTAATAATTGTGAGTATATATTTAAATCCTTTGTTTATTCTGCTATGCGGTCGCATTTCAATTAGATCCGCTTGATATAGATCATTTATCCCTTTTATAACAGTATTTCTTCTTGGAAACTTTATTCTTGCAGGTTTGTGTAGTTCATTAATAATCTTCTCCTTCAGGTCTGACATGATGGTTTCACGAAGGCAGCTGATATGGTATTAAATATTCGTTGGTATAAATCTCCTTATATATACATATAGTTCAAGGGCATTCAAAACTTGTGTAAAAAAGGGGAAACACAGCTTAACATTGCTGTGTTTCCCCTTTTTTACGGAAAGGAAAAGGATAAAGGATCTAGGACGATGAAAAGGTTACTCGTCAATAGGGTTGAGGGAGTAGTGGCCGAATGGTAAAGTGTGGATGTTGTCTGGAAGAATGTGTCGTTTATCATCATTGGAAGAAAGTGCTTTTTTAACTTCTGTTAGGCTGTATATCTGATGGTTAAAACTTCTAATTGTATTGAATTTAGCTGTAATGACTTTATCTTCAAATAAACATTGCTTGTATTGATCAAAAATAACTTTCTTTTCTAAATATAATTTCTTTACACCTTTAGCTTTCTTAATATAGCTATTCTTCTCGTCTTCTTTTTCATCATATAGTTTTAAGGAATACAGTTTTGACATAAGTGCAACAATCTCTTCAAGTAGAACTCCATTTGCTTCATCTTTAAATTTGCCCAGTACTTTTTTGTTTTTGTCTTGATCGTAGTTAGGATGGGTCTTTGGGTAGTCAGAAAAATCGAATTTTTTTTTGTAAACAAATGTACGAAGATCTTGATACATATCATTTGTAATAATCCAATACACAAAAGCGTCTGTATCCATGTAGCTAATGCCAATGTTCTCTCTTCCATAGAAGGCAACCATTTTGTTATAATGAAAATCGTACATGTGTGTTTTTGAGATGTCCAAGATTGACATGCCTATATATAAAGGACGATCCATCTTCACACTCGTCTTCTTCATAGACACTGCTACAAGTCTTTCATTAATAATTATAGATGTTCCAAAGTTTGGCTGCTGTACGAGTTTCTGTAGCTTTTTTGCGTCAGTAACAAGTTTAACATTTTTGTGTCTTCTTTTGTTTTCCAATGTTTTTCCAAATATCGCATTATTCATTAATTTAAAAAAGTCTTTTTGAAATTCTGATGTAGCGGCTGCTCTTCTGGTGGTGTTTGAATCAATGTAAGGTTTTAACCAACATGACTGAGAAAATTCCAAAACTCTATTAATTTTTGTAATACGTAGTCCTAATTCGATGGCTTGTTGGACTACCCAAAAGTGAGCCACGTAGCGCTGTTTATTATTTAGAGTCATCATTAATTTAGGGTGTTTTCCAGTTGGAGAAACTTCTGTTTTAGCGAGGAGTGGGAGGTCGTAATGGAGATCGTGTAAATGTTCCGGGTATTCAAAATCGCAATCTAAAATATATCCAGTGTCACCATGTTTTGGAATTTGTGAAATATCGCCAATAGAGTCGGGGTTAACCCATTTGAAATTATCATATGGAAGTGGGTTTGACATAGCCCATCCGTATAAGTTGTTTGCATCGAAATATCCCAAATAGGTTGTTGGTTTAGTTTCGTCGTAATTAGGAAGGTATTTGTTGTTGGCCTTAACATGTCTGGTAACACTTTGAACCAATCCACCTCTTACACCTGCTTCAATCATTAAAACCATGTCAATATCTGTTAAAAGTTGGAGTTTGCATTTTGTTTCTTTTAACATAGCTTGCCAAGCTAATCCTGGAGAAGTATACGAATGTAAAGGGTCCAATCCATATGCGGCAAAACAGGTGTTTCGAAATTCTTCAATCACATCACAAAGAAGGGTCACATCTAGTTTGACATAAAAGTCTGAGTAATCCCCTAAGGTCTCCATATTCATCTCGTTCCATACTCAAAGTGCATGTTGATAATCTTCAGGTTCTATTTCTTCATCATTAAGTTTGTTTTTGAATTTATCTGGTGTAGGAAGTGATGTTTCATCAAATCTATTCAGTCCGTCAATGTAATCATAGGGGAAGACTCCTTTTCGAAGAGCTAAATCCATTTTATCATTAGGCACAATTTTACTTGTTTCAATCAAATCTTGTCTTCTTAAATTTTTAGTTAATTTTGCAAGGCTAAAAGGCATAAATCTGAATGAATCAACAAATCTTAGTTTTATTTTACCAAATTTTTTAGAGAAGCTTATAAATTTTTCCATGGTTGTTGCCAAGACATCTATTTCTCCATTATCTCTGCCCAATTCTGGGATTATAAAGTGGGAGTCGTATCCACTAAGATTATGTAAAACAACGGGGATAAAGTTTGGAAGTTTATAGTTTAAATTGCAAGAGTTACAGGCTGCACCTCTGTAAGCTCCTGTTAGATGGTCATGGTCTCGCACTTTACTGTTGGTCAGTGTAAAAGTGTTAATACACAAATAACATGTTGTTGCTGAGTCGTGTCGTTGAATTTCATCTTCATTCATAGGAATCATCGGTACCACATTTCTGTACATTTCTTCAACTTTCCCAGCTATGATATATAAGTCATCGACGAAGTTTCGAGCTGCTTCTTCACCGCGATATATCTTCGGTGTTGTTGTTAATTCATATCTTCGCAAATGTTCTTCAGACAGTGTTGATTTTATCATCAAACAGTAGCTGTTTGGTGTGTGCTGCTGGTATTTGCTTCTTCTTGTTACGTTTTCTTCTTGATGTTCGAGCGGAAGTAAAGACGCCTCAAAATCAGCATACACAACAACAGGTAAACGGTATTGTTGGATTACTTTGTCAAATTTTATCTGAGCTCTGCTAGGATGCGGCAATTTAATTCTTACTTCATAGTTTTCATTACATAGCCGTTGGTGTTCTACAAGCCAATCTGATCCTCCCCTTCTTAGTTCTTTGTTTACGTGACAAAAACATCTTTTGCAAATTGTCATCTTTTTTTCATGTTTGGATAATTGTTTAGAAACAAGACTTTCAAATTGTTTGATATACACAAAGTGTGAAATATCACCTTTAGTTATCAATAACAAATCGGTATGATCTCTGCGCTCATTTGGTGTTATACGCAAGGGGTACACATTGTTTGACGAATCCAATCCAAATAGGTTGACAGAAGCTGAAGGATTTTGTTTTTCAAATTTTAAAACGTCTGTTATAGCAACAGGGTAAGTCATCCCTTGAAAATTATATCTATGTTGTACTTCTTCATATTTGTGACTTGGTCTTATCGGATTGTCTGTTACATATTTGACCAACATGGCATATTTAAAACATTCAGTATCTTGATTTTGTACATTGATGCAGGATTTGGTATCACTAATCTTTTTTGGTAAAGGGATATAGCTACTGCCACGAATTCCATAACCGTGTTTGTGTACTCTTAAGTCTAGCCCTGTGATGCTTAACAAACTCCATCCTGAGCCTCTTCCTTCATGTTCTTGTATTTTTGTCATTAGCTCTTCAAAACATTCAGATACGATTGAATCAATATCTGACGAAAACATAATAGTTCGGTTTTTTGTTAAAAACCCTCTCGGTGAAGTTTCATTTTGAATGTTTGTAAATAAAGCATCCATTAATAGTCCAAATTTGATAAAATTTAATCTTTTTAATTCATTTTGCAAAGTGTTGATTACCAATCCTTTTGCGTTATTTAAAAATTCTTCGAGTTGTAATTTTGCGTTGTCAATTTTGAAGTGGGTTACTACATTACCCGGAAGTGCTCGGGCATGTAGTTTTACATTTACTGCTGTTGATGCTGAAGGACGGTGAAGTGTAGACAGAGCATGCGTAGAAGTCGATGCAGCTGATGATGTTGAAGGACGATGTAGTGTAGACAGAGCAGGCGTAGAAGTCGATGCAGATGATGATGTTGAAGGACGGTGAAGTGTAGACATAGCAGGCGTAGAAGTCGATGATGATGATGCATATTGAATAACACTTGGTCTGGAATGTTGGTGTTGAGCTAACATTCGATCTATTTCTTTCAATTCTTCTTCTTCATACTTTTCATCTTGGTTGTTGTTATGTTTTAATTCTTTATGAATCATTAAAATAAATTCATCCTTAAATGAAGACTTGCAAATATCGCAGCGATGCATAATGTAGGTGCGATCTCCACAAGGGTCAAGGCAATAATGAACAACACTGCAAATGCCCCTCTATTTATACTCTAGCAAAAGTGGTGGGGGTACGTTAAGTTTACTATTTGTTTTTGTTTTTGCATTTATATTTACTATTGTAGCTGGAGGCTACAAATTTCTGTATTTAGGTCAAGGTCATTGAACAAATTTGCCAAAACGGGGAATAGAGCAGTAAATGATTTCATATTAAACCATCAACTGATCTATTCCCCGCTCTGTATTTAACTAAGACAATTTTCTCCAACAGGAACATTTGATAAATTTTAAACTCGGATGTGAAGTTGGATTGTACATATTGCATCTCGATCAACTAAAAATTTCATAAAACAATAGGGATCTTCAGTTGTAGATTCATCTTTAACATATTCAATAGTCAACATTGCCGAACGAAGATCTTGTGGAATTACGTCGACTTTTATGAGTCGCCTTTCGAGTTCAAACCGTTTTGTTATTGATGTAAGTTTTATCACATCATCGATATCGATGAGGGGAAAGCTGTAGCAAACGGAGTTTCCTGGTGGGTTCATCATGCCGATATGATAAATATACACTGTTGCATCGTCTTTAAATAGACGTTCCCCCACCATTAAATGTATAAGTTACCCCACTTTTTCAATCATGTAAATGGGTCAAGGTCATACAACGATATTACCAAAACGGGGAATAGAGCAGTAAGTGATTCTCACTATAACCACAAACTGATCTATTCCCCGCTTTGTATTTAAAGTAAACTATTTGAAGACAACAAAAATTTATTCAGATTCTTCCGATGAGCTCATATCACTAAATAACCGACGACGAACACAAAAGTTCCCTGTGACCGGATCTAAAACTACGTCATCGATATTAATACTGCTTGGAGGGGTTCCACTATCAACAAGGTCCATTTCCTCCAAACAGAGCAACTGATGATGACATTCTGGTTCATTATCATCATCGTCGTCGTCGTCAGTCAACAACTCCAACAGCTCCATCTCTCCAGCATATGGTTCACTGCTAGCAAACTCACTTAGTAGTTCAAGATCACTAAACAGTTCATCTTCCATTTCTGAATCGTCTTCGTCTTCATCTTCGTTTATATTTACTGGAATATTTTTAATCATTTCCAGTATAGTCTTCTTAGAAGGGAAAATGTTATCTCTGGGCGACATGATTCCAAGTAGCAGACTGATGTTACCACTAATACAAAACCACCTTTTATACCCCGATTCCGGTGGTGGTGGGGGTAAGTGATGAAAGTGCAAGTGGTAGGAAAAAGTAATAGGGAAGAGGTATTATTGTAACACAAATGATTAAGTCCTGTAAGTAGGTCAAGGTCGCCTTAACCTATTACCAGAACGGGGAATAGAGCAGTAAGTGATTCTTACTTTAACCACAAACTGATCTATTCCCCGTTCTGTCTTCCGCTGTTCAGTATTTCCAAAGTCTCTTAGTTAGTTGAAGAAAGTTGATCAATTTCCATCGTTAGCAATTCTTCAGGCAGTTGAAACGATGTATTTTGTGATAACATTTCCAACATATCAATATATTTTATGGCGTGTTTTATAGTAGAAAGTCTTGAAGCGTTCGGCTCGAGAAAAGGTAATTTTGTTCGTAATAAATTATAGGCTTCATTCAATATTGCAATCCTTTTTCTCTCTCTAGCACACCTTCTTTTCTCTCTATCATTCTCCTCCTTTCCTTTAACATCGAAGTTAGACGATCCTCCTGGGCTATCCATAGCTGAACAATAACTATACTCCGAAGCCGACTGCCTTATATATATATGTTTACCCCCACCCTTTTACAATGAATATAGCTGGTTCAATGTCTTGTTTGGGAAAAAGTCGCTAACCTAACGTGTAGTGTAATAATCGGTCTCTGCAACATCGCGCTTTAATACCCATCATGTAAGTGGGTCAAGGCCGTCTGATTATATTACCAAAACGGGGAATAGAGCAGTAGGCGATTCTCACTTAAACCGCAAACTGATCTATTCCCCGCTCTGTATTTAAATTTTTTCCTTTTTTTTTGATTCAGTTAAAGGTTTGGTTTGATATAGAACGTTATGTTGATTATCCATCCCTTTTCGATTAACCTAACCATATTAGCAAAAATTTAAATAACTTCTTACTATCGTTTGTTTTGTATGCTTCATTTTCATTACTATACACTTCACCTGTTGGCCTCCACATGTACAGTTCACAACCAACCTCTATGACAAGATACTTGTGCAGTAATCTTCTTACAGCAAGCAGCTGATCGATGTTTTCAACTCTTCTGCTAACTACTAGAGTTGCTACAGAGATAGAAGGAGCCGATGCAGTCATTTTCAGCAGAATGATCTTTACCGGCAATGGAGACCCCCTTTATACTCGCTGTAGGTGGTGGGAGTAATAGGGTTAGGGAAGGGATTTTGTTGTAAAGAAATAATAATGATTTTTAATATTTTTCTTTTTGTACCAATTGATTATTTTCTAAGTCCTCAAGGTCGTTTGATCCTGTTGCCAAAACGGGGAATAGAGCAGTAAGCGGATCTCAATTTGTCCGCAAACTGATCTATTCCCCGCTTTGTATTTTAAAAGTCTTTAATTTGTTAAGCTTACGCATCCTGATCTTCATCCATGAGGAAGATTTGTTTGTAGGCTGAAGGGTTTTCAGCGAAGAAATGTTCATCCGCCAACTCATCCTCTTTAAGGAAAACTGCTTCAAAAGGTAGAGGGGTATTCGAGATTTCTTCGCGAATTGAAAGCGGATCTTGGAGCTGCGATTGAAGGTTTGCAATGTACTTTATTGTATTTTTTATAGTGGATAATTTAGAATCATACGGATTGGAGGATGGTAATATGGTTTTTAATATTTTATATCGATCAGCGATTCTCGCTCTCAATTTCCGAGAACTAGCATTGCTTCTTTTGGCTTTGAGAGATCTCGAGTTGGAGTTTGGTGACGTACTACCTGTGTCTGGAAGAATGTGAGATAAAATCATAGCCTGGACAAGTATCGATGGGACAGCAGAGGATGAAACAGTACAAGAAGAGGTGGCAGAAGTTGGTTTTCTGATGTGCTCCATGGTGTCTGAGGTGAACGAACACAAGCAGCAGACTGATTTTATCATCGATAAGGTGTCTCTTTTATACCCAATGGAAGTGGTGGGGAGTGCAAGTTTTAGGGAGGAGATATATATATATTTTAATGTTGTTTTTTACCAAACAAAAATTTTCTAAGTCCCAAGGTCATCTGAACAAATTACCAAAACGGGGAATAGAGCAGTAAGTGGTTCTCACTTGGACCGCAAACTGATCTATTCCCCGCTCTGTATTCTAAAGTAAACAATAAATCTTCTCACTATTGAGCAACCTTTGCTCTTTGAAGCTCAAGTTCTAAGTCTCCAACCAGGCGAAAGTCTGCATCGTGCTCCTCCCATTGTTCAGGAGAACGCGGTTGTGCACACTACTTTGTAAAGGCGTACCTCATTGCCTCATTATACTCCTCCAGGATAACATGATAGGGTCTTGGTTGCTGCGTTGTAGACTGCATCGATGATGTAATTTGTTGCGGATGTGACTGAGCATCATTCTCCGCAACCTTATTAATCTTAAAAACTTCAGTCATTTCTGCAGCCTCAGCAATTGCGTACAACTCCTCTTCGTTAATTTCCTTTCCCCATGTGTTGCTGTTGACGCTCATGATGATACAACTAATAATTATATTCCGAATCGCTCGCTTAAATACCCGCTTACCCCCTCCCCTCTTTACTGTTGAATAATGACTTTAGTATAATATTTCTCCTTTTTCCTTTTAAGTTTATCTTTGACTTAGTGTAAATTATCCAAGTCCGTTATCTAGGTCAAGGTCGTTGTAACATTGCAAAAAAAAGTGTGGACAACTTATTTACACTCTGCAGCATATGCTACAAATTGTAAATAGGTTGTCCACACTTTTTTTTAATTTGGAAAAAATGCTTTATTTAATTTGGAATAAACTTTTGGTCTTTTTATTTATATTATTATTTTAATGATTTCCACACAGTGATACCTGTATCATTTCGAATTAAATAGTCCTTGTGGGTAGGTTTTTTGACGTGGAGGTCCATGGCTCTAGGTAACTCTACATAGTACAGTTTACCTTCACATTGAACCAACACCTTTGCAAAGTCCTTTATTTTAACAAAGAAGTAGCGTTTGTTTTTACAAAGCCTGTTAATTCGAATTTTAATTGGCACCACTGTTGCACGTGGTGAAGAAGGAGATGCGCCATGGTTTAATTTTAAATGAAGACTGCACGTTTCTTCATTTAAAATACAACGTTTAACACAGCGTTCACCTTTCTTAGCACCTTTTTTGAATATATAATTACATTGTTGTGCAGGAAGCATGCACATCCTTTGTACAGATTTAAGTTGTTTAAATTTCTCTGAAGGAGATGAAGTATATGTGCAGATTACTGAAGGTCTGGTTGGAGAAGATGATTGGGTGGCTGGTTGGCTTGGTCTCGAACTTGATGTTGATGAGGATGAAGAAGCAGACGATTTGGAAGACTTTGATGAACATGTAGAACAACTTGAAGATGTAGAAGGACTTGGAGAAACAGCACGAGACGTTGACAAAGGACTTGGAGAAACAGCACGAGAAGTTGACGGAAGAGGTGAAGGACTTGGAGAAACAGCACGAGAAGTTGACGGAAGAGGTGAAGGACTTGTGTAAGTCGTTGACGCAGCAGGTAGTGGTGGACAGTTCTCCGGGACGATGTTAGCTAACATCAGGGCTGTCCGAAGGATGGATGGAACCGCAGAAGACGGAGTGGTAGAGGCGGGCGAAGACGAAGCAGAAGGTTTCAATTTGAGAGGTTGTGTCTGCTTCCTAATGTGTGCCATGGTGTGAGGTATAACAGCACAAGAGGAAGAATGATTTTACTAGTGCTGGGGGACCCTCTTTTATACATACTGATAGTGGTGGGGAGTGCAAGTGTTATACGGTGGGGGTAATAATGTTGTAACGAGTAAATATATATTACAATACGGGGATTTTCTAAGTCCCGAAGTGGGTCAAGGTCGTTTGATCATATTATTAAAACGGGAAATAGAGCAGTAAGTGATTCTCACTTGGACCACAAACCGATCTATTCCCCGCTTTGTACGTGAATTTTCTAAGTCCCAAGGTCATCTGAACATGAAGCCAAAGCGGGGAATAGAGCATAACATACTGCTCTATTCCCCGCTCTGTATTTGGGAAGGGGACAAAAGACAACAAACAAGAGACTGATTTTAAACAAGAGACTGACTTTATATTTTACAAGGTTTTCTCAGGCTAAGATGGGTAATGTCAACCGGTTTACGCGCCGTATTGACACAAGGTCGGTTTGCGCGCCATACCTTAGAGGGGTTAGGAAAAGGATGAGAAGCAAGATACATTACTTTGAAAATAAAGACTTTGCCAGCAACTATGTAAACAAAAATTAATCAGTTAACGTTACTTTTACAAGAACAGCCAAGGTCGGTTTTGCAAAGGTCAACAGTATCACTGAAACCCGGTGGGACGTAGACCCAAACACCCGGCGTCAGGCTGCTGCGAACCCAAGTTTTGACCAAGGTTGTTGAGGGACCTGTAGGGCCGGGAGTACATATTTCATTAGTAAATAGGACACTTCAAACCGATACCAAACATTAACATATATTAGACTAACTACATTATCTAGCAGCAAACTACAAGCGTTATCTAACATGCTTAACAAACTAACTAAACATGCAAGGGCGCGGATCTCTTAATTGCGCGTCGGGCCCAACGCACACTTAACAGACCTACGCTGCAGCAGAGTGCAACCCACTGGGACGTATACCCAAACAGCGGGCGGCAAGCTACTGCGACGAGACTGCGGACTGCTCCCGCTTATAAAGGCAAAGTGACGTCACCAAAGCGGAAGGGGGGATGTTACGTCAAAGGGGGGGGGATATTACAATACGAGGATTTTCTAAGTCCCGAAGTGGGTCAAGGTCGTTTGGTCATATTATTGAAACGGGGAATAGAGCAGTAATTGATTCTCACTTGGACCACAAACCGATCTATTCCCCGCTTTGTACGTGAATTTTCTAAGTCCCAAGGTCATCTGAACATGAAGCCAAAGCGGGGAATAGAGCATAACATACTGCTCTATTCCCCGCTCTGTATTTGGGAAGGGGACAAAAGACAACAAACAAGAGACTGATTTTAAACAAGAGACTGACTTTATATTTTACACAGTTTTCTCAGGCTAAGATGGGAAATGTCAACCGGTTTACGCGCCGTATTGACACAAGGTCGGTTTGCGCGCCATACCTTAGAGGGGTTAGGAAAAGGATGAGAAGCAAGATACATTACTTTGAAAATAAAGACTTTACCATCAACTATGTAAACAAAATTAATCAGTTAACGTTACTTTTACAAGAACAACCAAGGTCGGTTTTGCAAAGGTCAACAGTATCACTGAAACCCGGTGGGACGTAGACCCAAACACCCGGCGTCAGGCTGCTGCGAGCCCAAGTTTTGACCAAGGTTGTTGAGGGACCTGTAGGGCCGGGAGTACATATTTCATTAGTAAATAAGACACTTCAAACCGATACCAAACACTAACATATATTAGACTAACTACATTACCTAGCAGCAAACTACAAGCGTTATCTAACATGCTTAACAAACTAACTAAACATGCAAGGGCGCGGATCTCTTAATTGCGCGTCGGGCCCAACGCACACTTAACAGACCTACGCTGCAGCAGAGTGCAACCCACTGGGACGTATACCCAAACAGCGGGCGGCAAGCTACTGCGACGAGACTGCGGACTGCTCCCGCTTATAAAGGCAAAGTGACGTCACCGAAGCGGAAGGGGGGATGTTACGTCACGGGGGGGGATGTTACGTCACGGGGGGGGGGGGTGACCTTGAACATGACCCAAAAAAGGGGGGGGGTGACCTTGAACATGACCCAAAAAGGGGGGGGGGAGGTTGTGTCGTCACGGGGGAAGGGGAACCGGATGTAGACCGGTTTTTAGCTTTCTACCCGTATATGGAAATGTCACGGTTACACTTGGCGACCCGCTTTGCTCCGTCTGGTACCTCATTCCAGCTTTGCCTTGCGAACTGAATACACCTCTGCGCTATGTCTTCTCCCATTACACCCGAGAAACTGCAACGTTTGAAGGAGACTTTGAAGAAGTCTTCGGAAAAAAGGAGCGGATTCAAAAGACCTAGTTCTTTTAAATCTTGCATACGGAAGAATTTTCGAAACCACCCACTTTACTTCGACCAACGGCCTTCGACGTCCACTGCATCTTCACCATCGCTATCACCTCGTCCTTCATCGCTTCGACCTTCATCGCCGCCACCAACTGTTGAGGAGATAATGAAGAGGACGGCTACGGTGAAACTTACCGAGTTGGTAACGCCGCTGGAGTCGGTCGCCGTCAAGTTTGCGCAGTTGAAATTAAACGTGGAGTATCTACTTGTGGGGAAGATCAGCGATGATGAGTACCTACTCCAACACCTCTTTGGCGGCGGCCGTTACGTCAAGGTCCACCTTCCAAGGTCCACTCTGCCACCTCCTGAGACCAAGTGCGACTTGATTTTAGTACGGCAGAAGGGACAAGTAAAGTGGGTTACAAAGGAAAAATAAACACTGACTACCGCTCACCGCTCCTTATCCACCATCTCCTTCAAACACAAACGGTCCTTTTCAGGACCACCCTAAGCATTTCAAGTTAGGGACTTGGCCTGTACATAGGCAGGAGACTATTAGTCTTATGTTTGTGTGCAGCCCACTTTGTGAAAATTTCTAAGTCCCAAGGTCCTTGACCTTGACCTTGACCTTGAACATGACCCAAAAAAGGGGGGGGGGTACACATTTTGTGCAAAGTATGTCATGTGGGTACCCAAATTACGCGGATTGATCAGACGAACAAGTTGGCGCAAACAGAATTCAGATCCGACAAAGGGTATAGCAGCAACAGCGAAAAACAACTATTTTCAAGGGCAAGCCTAAATAACTTCTTTATTTACGGTTTAAAATATATTAAGTGGGTACTCAAATTACGCGGATTAATCAGACGAACAAGTTGGTGCAAACAGAATTCAGATCCAACAAAGGGTATAGCAGCAACAGCGAAAAAACAACTATTTTCAAGGACAAACCTAAATAACTTCTTTGTTTTTGGTTCAAGGTCTAACATGTGGGTACTTCAATTACGCAGCTTGACAAGGCGAACAAGTAGGTGCAATTTAAATTTAAATCTAACCAACAGTATAGCATCCGTGGCGTAAAAACGATGGTTTGAAGGACAAGGTAACGTTGTGGTGGGGGTAGATGCCTATTATACACGATAACGCTACATCATTATTCTTCCAGCTCTTGTCGTATGAACATCTACCTAGACGGTCTGAAAAATGTCGCAGTTTTACAGGAACATGAGGAAGGTGACCTTCAGTAGTCCCCTTGACACTACTTTCTACTTCCCTGACGATGAAGACAGAAGGTCTACACTTTTAGTGGACAATGAGCGGTTTCGTCGAAGAATAATTGAGGTTGAAACACTTTTAACCAGTTGTTTGCTACGCAAAAAGAACCATATGAATACATGCACCGGTTTAGATCATAGTAGCTGTTATACTTATACAGCGTTGAAGCGCAAACATTATTGAGGTTTTTAGTTACGGAGGTAAGGTCTTGACAGTCTAAGAGCTAAACCCTAACTAACACATGTAAACTAGTTATTGTGCGATGTAAAACTTGGTGGGGAGACTGGTGTAGTGGGGGACTGGTGTAGTGGGGGACTACCATCTGCCGCACACTTGCCACCTGCCGCCTGCCACCTGCCGCCGCCCATCTGCTGTCCACCATCTGCTTCGTTCTACTACACTTTTACCCCCACCATTTTGTTTGATACCAAAAACGCTAGCTAGCGAATAGTCAGTACACCTCCGGCTCTCGACCGGTGAACATCGAGCTCTCCGAGACGCTCTTCACAAAATAACAATATCATTTCACTCAAGGTCTGATAGATGTTTCTATTTCATTGCCGTCACGTATTCTTTCCTCCTGACAGCAATGAAATGCAAACACCTAGCAGAACAGATAGGTGTCAAAAACACAACATGGACTCTGCGCAGGGATCGAAGTATCTACCGTCTTTCTTCAGAAAGCTAAGTGATGGCCGCAACTCGTCCGGATCAACAACATCGATGACAACGAACAACGGGGAACTATTGTAAACATGAATTATTGTAAATAAAGTAATATTTGTAATAGTACTACCTCGCACTCGTATCATTCGATTGTTTCATTCGATATTTATTCGATATTTATTATCGATTAACTATCGAATCACAATCGGATTTTACGCGTGCGAGGTAGTACTTTTTTAAAATTACCTCCCCGTGACCTTGAACTTTAACCTTTCACTCATTACGTCACAAAACCGCCTACGTCACTGGCTCAGCCTCAGATGACGTATTTAATGACGCAGCGCTTCCGGAAGCAATTAATCAAGTGAGCCAGCACCGGCAAACCCCCACTACTTTCGTCAATTAAAAAAAATAATTTTTTAGTAAGCTACTAGTGCTCTGCAATTTAATATATGATTTCAGCTGCAGAAAATATAAATAATGATGTATAAAATAACATAAATCGTTTGTCTCAAATAAGTTAACTTCAACTTACCGCCCCCATTCGAATGTCCAGATTATGTTTAGGAGCGGTTTTGCACGCTGTTATGGTGATGCGACTGGTTTTATGACAATTGCATCCTTGTTTTGATTGTAGATGAAAATTAACCAGAGAAAATGAAAACAAATGTGCAGGTGGATTGGTTCAGAGCAGCAAACACCAAACTGTTGTAAACAGCGTTAATTGGATAACGCTGGGATGGGTAAACAACTGTAAATATTGTACTGTAACATGAGAACTTGTTTTACTCTTAAAACTGTTTGGAAATCTGTTGTATATATGGTTAGTGAGCACAAATATTAGTTACTACCCTTCTGTACGAAGTTAGAATGATGCACGTCCTAATATTTTAGTAAGCTAACTACTGAAATTTAAAACCTTTCCTGAAGGATGTGTTTCAGAATAAACATACAAAGAGCGTTAAAATACGATTTATATTATCATATTATTTATATTATATTTATATTATTAATTGTTAATAATTTGTATTGTCTGTGAACTGTATTAGGTTCTACTGTATACAATTAGTATTAAAATATGCAAACAGAAGTACAATGTGACTTAATGCATGCGGAAATTGTAATGTAATCTACAGCAAATATATGTTGCAAAATTCGTGCCCAATTTGTGAGTTAATGATGCCAAACAATTATTTTATAATACCTGCCTAGGTAATACGGTAACTCTCAATATCGGTCTTTACTACATGTTGTTTCAGTACAGTAGTGTAGTAAGAACATTAATCAAACTAAAGAACTAAGAACTAAAGAGCTAAGAACTAATTAATTAAAATTAAGAACATATATTAAACATTTTAATTAGAACCTAAACTCTTTTTGATGAATGGTTAATTTGATGAAGTTGAGAACTCAAGGAAGAAGTTGACATTCATTTTATAAGCCAGTGATTTTCCATTAAGAAATTCACATGTCCAGGTACAAATAGCCTTAGAGGAAAGAAAAGTAGAAGTTAGTTGAGTTGATGTGTTGCATTTTCAGTATATGCACAACATATGAAGATTTTATATGTCGAATGTTATTTTTTTGTATGGAAATAGCATGTGGAACAATTTAAAAGGACCGTTAACGAACATTAACAATAAAATAATAATAATAATAATAACCAACCAGGAAACTATTTGACGGTGAGGATTTAGGTGTATTTTATTTTCGTCATTAAATTATTTTATTAAAGTCATCTTCCACTGATCTTTGATGAACCTATCAGACGGTAAAACCAATTTTTTCTGTGTATAATATGTTGAGACACGATTATTTATATTATTATTGATTTATCGATATAATTGATCGATATAATTTATCGGTACAGTTTTTTCATTTTATAATTTTATCAGGTTAATTTTTAATAATGTTGTTGTTATAAACTTAGGATGTATTTTCTCCGTAAAAGCTATCGGCCTTAAGAAAATTGATAATTTCATTCAATGGTTAAAAATAAACAAATCAAAACATTGCTTTTTAACAAATGAAAATCGTTAAACTTGTTTTTCATAGCCACTAATTGTAAATGTCTGCAACAATCGCTTATAAACATCATAAGCTTCCCATTACTAAGAATTTATTTCAATCAAAGTAGTTTTATTTTATTAGTATTACTAACTGTTTCCCGCAGGCTTCGCCCCGAAAATGATTTATAAAATCTATGACAGTTGTGTGTGCTGCATTCTGTGGTTAACCGGTGGAACTACTACGAATCATGATCAGCTGTTTGTATTTTCATCGGCTCAAACAAAAATGAATCTCCATAAGGAATACACGGGAACTTGGAAGTCCCGTGGGGCAGAGCCCTATAGGATTTTCAAAACAGAAATAGGCCTATGTGTTTATTTGGTATATAAGGAAAATTCCCGTAAATTTTCATGTCAATCCGGTTCAATAGTTTTTGAGTGATTGAGGAAAACACAGCAGACAGACAGTCAGACAAACACACACCATCCCATTTTTATATATTAGTAAGGATTATAGAAACATATTAATCCAGTGATCGATTCTAAAAGTAAATACAAAAAAACTCGGTTACACAAATTAAAGGTAAAGCGAAATTTTAACACCTACAGAGTGATTATGCTATAATTTTAAAGTAGTAAAATTATGTTAAATTTAATACGTAATAAATACGAGATCAAATTTTACATTTAAAACTACACGTTACTTAACCACATTATCGGTCAAATGTTCAACATCCCTCCCACACACAACGAAGTTGGTTCAGATATCTACTCACATGACTCATTTAGCTTCTTTCAGATTTGTTATTGAGAAAACAACTTCAGCGATTCATCTGTTTCCCGGCTACACGAGCCACGCGTTTCTGGCTTACCACATTTATGTAATCATTATATGCAGATTGAAGTAGGGAACCAATACTCGCTTCACGTGGCACGCACGTGACCAGTCACGTGACCTCATGCACCATGTGACTCCATCTTACATGCATGCTCCGGTTATGTAACACGTCTACTTGTAGCTTTGCGCGAGTCAGCCAAACATTCGTGGAATGTAATACGTCATCGCTGTCAGGAAGGATGTGTCCGATAATTTTTCTTATAATCTTTCCAATTGTTGTTTACGTGAGTCAGTTTCTACGTGTTACACTTAGTAAAAGGAAATTTGTATGTTACAAATCAATTTAATCGTTTCGCCATAAAATGATTGCATCTTTTGTATTTCACCCTCAACGGTAGCTTTGATAATGTTTCAAATCAATGTAAAAGTTTGTTGTTTCTTAGTGGTGGACAGTTAAACCTTAAAAGTTCGATGATGCTTGTTTATAGTTCTGAAAACTCATAATATGATTTGTGAAATACTGTCTTATTAAACTTCGTTTTACTTCTTGGTACCGGTGCGACCAAGTGGAAATTCAGTTTAAAAAGGGGAATTGAATTATTATAATTAGGAGATCGTGTAACCGCTGACTGAGCAATGTTTGAATATACTCCTCAAATTACTATTAATTATAGTTTTGATCTTGTTATTTTGTTTTTGTTTGTGTTTTTTTATTTATTTAAGAAGTTTGATTTCTATTATTGCTGATCCTGAGATATTAGCGAAACTCTAACTCTATGTTTTATGAAAAAGGGATTAATTTGGTTTACGTTATTGTTGAAATAAAGATGGTTTCATGGTTTTGTAACTAATCATTTAATTATTTATGCTTGTTAATTATTTCCTTTTTTACTTTGTACTTGTCATGAGCATCGCATATACCATTTTCAACACTTACAGATTTTACCTTTTGCCGTTGAAAATAAATTAAATTAAACGCGTTCACACGCAGCATGCTGACGTGAGGGAAGTGAATTTCAACATTAAAAACTTTTAAAACTCAAAAGAAGTGTAAAAACATACATTTATTCCAATTTTTTTAGAAGTCTGAAAACATTTATTTTTTGGCCGTTCTGATTCTCCAGGTTTCATTTACCTGCAATGTAGTGAATACAATTTTTCGGATTATAAGTTTAGGGGAAGGTCCAGTTAGGCTTGAAGGTAGGCGTGAGTTTGCTAGAGATTATAAAAGCACACCAACAAATGAATAACAGGTGTTTACAATATAAAACCTCCAGGAGACAACGTACTGTATTTAGTCGATACATATTTTCTTTAATAACTCGGTAAATATTTATGATAGAATGACGAGAGAGGGCTTAAAACTTTTGCCTTACTAATTTTCATATTTTTACATGCATTCATTTTACATCCGGGGCTTTTCTGACCATTTTTGGGCCCAAAAACTTTGAAGTTTTCCGATTGTTTTGCCCAACGAACTTGTCCAACTGATTATATAAATACAATTTTGAACGACCCTCAAAAACGTGTTCAGGGGGTCACGTTAGGAACTTCTATGGCGGTCCCGGGCTTAAGTTTCACCGTGCGGGTCATGCTAATAGTTCACTTTCCATAGGAAATTCACTAATGATCGATGAAAAATTATGCAAATGCCAGAGTATATGCTGGAAACTATATGCTGAAAGTTCTCAGGTTTTATTTATTATTTCTTCAACATGTGTTCAAATAGTGTAAATAACGTTCTCGGTTATTTACTACTACAGTTTTGATTGGATGCAAATATAAATACTGTACCGTATTTTAATATTATGATAATTTATTTAAGCTATTCACGTTCACTGTGCAACTGAGATCTGACATTTTTTACTGTTATATTTTAATCATTATGTTATGACTCTCTGTTGCAGGTGAGTCTCATGATGTTTACCACTATTCATTAGAAAAAAGGTATGTTTCAGCATTATCCATTTAAAACTATACAATATTCGGATACATATATATAGCCTGCACCTTGTTTTATAGAATGTCAATGTAAAAACAACATTAAAGGTTTAAATTATACTAGTGGCTTGTAGAAGCTATACCCCCTCCTTTTTGGTTTCAGAGTATTTAGATGTTCTACTTCCTGTTAACACTCTGAGGATAATAAATTAATATGAAAGAACGGACGCAATCTAATACATAATACAAACAGAAGCTTAAATTAAATTATGAATTATTATAGGTGATCATTAGTTAATTTTAAGATGTTACATTGTTTTTTTTACTTTGAGGACGTTTTTAAGGGAAAATAAAGACACAAATCTCAAATAAGGCTCTGCTGAGTTCTTTCCTATTAAATTCCCTATGAATGTTCCAATAATTAGTCTTCTAGGTCGTGTGATAACTAATAAATTGCGCAAGAACACGGATATGTATTTTTATTTTTACTTCGCAATTATGTATTAGGATAACGGAAATACAAAATTCAGTTCGACTGACAAATATAACTTAAAATGTTTATTTGTTTAAAGCAATGATGATTGGATAATATGATGAGTTGCAAGTTAACTGTACTACTGAACAAGGATTTACAAAAAACTGACGGATTTGTAGTTATCTGCGGGTAAAACTTATGTTTTGTCACAATACCTAACCCAAACGTTCCAGTTAGGTTTTTAAATCTTGCGATATTAAAATCTCGAACGGCTTCACTGGAGTATGTTCCCGAACTAAACCGATAGATGTTTTTCAAAGTAAAGCCCGGGCAACATCCAGTAACGACTTTAAACATATTCAGTTTTTTCAGGCAATAAATTTGTAATATCTTAAACTCATCTGTAATTGAATACTAACCCTTTATATAATAAAAATATTGGACAATACTGTGTTTAGAAAATATCGCGTATGAAAAATAAAGCAATAACCATGGGTTAGAGGGGCCAGGAGCAATTTGAGCTGCAAGGGGTCGCTTTCTGGTGAGGGGCCAAGCGCAACAGGCGATCAACTGTTGCTCGGTTGGAAAACAAGTGGATGGTTTCATGCCACGATAGCTGCGTAAAATACGCAGCCATGGAAAAAGCCTATGGTGTCATTGTGCTCATGTAAACGTATCGAACTGTGTACTACGATTCTTCTAATTAAGCCACCTTGTAAACAAAATACATTTGAAACTTTCCAACAAATCTTTTGTATGGAGGTCGCCCACAGTACTGAAGTAATACGTTCTTGCAGCTCTTATATTTAACACTATGTATTAAAAAACTAGTAACTCTGTATCTTTGTTTAAAACTCATTGTGGGGGATGATGAGTTTATTTTGTTAAGTAGTTATTGTGGGCATTTGTCACCACTGAAGGAGAAAACTAGTTTTACGACGTTTCGGGATCTGGAATCTGATGCTGTTTTCAGTTGAGGAAAATAACTAAAACATAACAAAATTACACAAAATATGTTGACAAAATCCAGGAAAAGCTGGAGAAACACAAAAAAGCTAAATCAGAGAGTAAAAAACAGTCAACATAAGAGACAAGAATAGATTATAGATTCCACAACATCGTGAAACAATTTTTTTTTCATTCAGTGATGGCAAAAGTCCCGAATAAATTATGTCATAACTATATCACTGTAATCTACGTTAGTCTAATTTTTTCCTCCGGAGCAACGGGTTGGAGTCGAATATGAAATTAGTCTTTCAAAACATTGTTTTAAGCCAATGAGCTCACAAGTCATACAGTTTGAATACATTTTAAATATTTATATCAGAATGTACTTTAGTAGCCAATCACTTAACACTAAGTCCCAATACGTTACCGTGGAACAAAAATGAAGAAAAATGCATGTTAGAGTTATAATTTAATAAATTAAGCTCATTTAACACCCAATTCTTAAAATAAATATTAAAAGCATCTGATATTATGTCGGTACGACCAAATAATTGTTGCATTTAAGTATCTAAATGGCTGTGTATAATAAATACATTCAACTTCAAAATCATCATGTATTTTAAAAGAAAAATGTGTAGATACTGAAACTTGATAATGAGTTTGAACCATTTAAATATGTTTTGGGCGATTTTAGTACGAATCTTTTTCAACAGATTTTTATTTTCATAAACAGCAAATCACGTGCTATTTCTGTATCTGGTAAAAACGTACTAAAATTACTGGTCATCGGATCTTAGCTATAATCGTCTTAAGTCCGGACAACTATCGAAACTCGTCCTGTCTATTACGTAAACATTTTCTAACCAATCAGGCTCTTTCTCTAAAATGTTACTAACAAGCGGGTCTATTTCTTCCCATACACAAGCAAAAAAACTACCAACTATTTTTATTGTAAATATGTAACATGTTATGTTATAATTGGATTTGTTTCTAAATTATAGCAATAAAGCAGAAACAATGTAAAGAAGTTAATTCCATGTCCAAAATGAGACTTATATGGCTCATACTGAAAAATAAATCCAATGTTATAAAACGAAGCGTGTTCTCTAAAACCGTACTGCTCTATGGATTAGTAACGAATTCCACCTAATATAATATAGAAGTATAATAACAGTCCCCATGCCCCTTAACTTAAAGAGAACGTAGTATTTGCGTAGTGAACTCAACCGCCATGAGAGAAAACGAGGAATTGAAGTAAATGGATATAATATTTACGTTGCAGTTCCTCAGCATTCCTCACATACTTAGGGCCTATCTTATTTATTGTGACAAATGTTTAAAGGTTTTTTCCCCTTCCTCCGAAGCTTTTATTAAGACTCTCTACTAATCAATGTGCCAAAAGAGATGTCAAAATCTCCTCGTTGTCACAAAACACTAATGTAATTAACGAATTTTGATATATTTTATAAAAATAAAAGATTCCAAATCTCCTTCTGATTCTTGGTTTCACCACATTTCAACAAATTTCAGAATATCTCAATAAAAAACTAATTTAAAATGTTTTTGTTTCTTTAATGCTATATATTTTGTTCATGCCTATATCCACAACAACAATAAACATTAGAACCATATAAAACCACTTACCAAGTTGTTTGAAAATATATTAAACTTTTTTTTTCGCTTAATTAGGTAAAATAAAAGCTGTACTAATTCCAAACAAGATTAATATAGAACTGTGTTCTACGTCAAGGGCATTACACTAAAATAGATAAAGATCACACCCAGGAAGAGCTCCATACAAAATGTGTTAAATTATATAAATGAAAAAACTAAAAGTATAATTTGATTTATTTTCTCTGTACTGAGATTGCCTCTCACAATATCTCTGAAACCGATTGAGGTTAAAATAATATTTTTAATTATAAATTACTTTCTTGTTAAGTGTAAAACTGTATATTTTTATTAAAAACGTAAACCAATTTGGTCACATCGAATTACAAAATATTATAGTTATAGTAAATTATATTGTTTATCTTTTTCTCACTATCACTTGTAAAACAGTAATTTATTTCAGCTATCCTAAAAGAGTGTAGTTGTAAGAAAATAAGTATGTCACTGATGCCTTAATCGATATCACTAAAAACTAAGATGTTGAAATTGGTGGCAATGATTAACTAAGGGCTGCCTAACAGCGTGAGATACGGTGTTAATAGTCTTTTAAATAAATTAGTTACGGCTCAAAACTGCTTCCGAAATTCATTAATCATTCAAGCACTACTGGGGTTTAAGGGTTATGAGCCTAGATTTAGGATCTAATATTTGGTTACGGATACTGACCAAAGCTACACCTTTCAACCATTAATCTTCTTTTGGCGAATTTCCCCTATAGGGAAGAAGCTATTACCGTAGTCGGCATGGTAAGACCTAGGTCAGGGACCATGATAAATTTTCGTTTTGAGGTCCCCACACCCCAAAAACACCATTCGTTCGAAAATATGGATATATATATATATATATATATATATATGCATATATATATATATATATATATATATGTGTATATATATATATGTATATATATGTCTCTGTGTGTGTGTGCGTGTGTGTGTGTGTGGGGGGGGGTGCGATAACTATCGTAATAATGGTCCGATTTTGATGAAATTTTGTAAAAACGAGTAAAGCAACATTTATCACTTTAGCTTCAAAAACCAGCTAGGACGCTCCATCCAAAGGGGTATTTTGGGGCGGTTTTGTACCCAAAAAATGTTTCTTTTTGAAATTGTTACTTGTAGTATTTTAAAAAGTCAAATTTTAGTTCTAACCATTGGATTCAGCTTTGAAAAACACACAATTTGGTGTTTTGATAATTTCTCTACGTTATTTGGTTACAGAGATATTGAAAGTGCTATACACATTACGTTGTCCAATGCTATTCTTTTGGACAGTAAGAAAAAAATTACATCTCGCTTATTTATGAACGTATACCAACGAAACTTGGTATACGGCTTCATCTGGGTGTGGTCTATTGTTATTTTCACAAAAAAAGCAATTTTTACCGATAATTCCCATAGCAGCAAACCTGCGTACTCAGCCCCCATGTCATTCTTATGGAGAATAAGTCAAATGTAATGTCTCCCTTAATTATGAACATAAATTAATAAAACCTGGTATGTGGCTTCACCTTGTTGAGTTATATTGATATTTGCATACAAATTTATTTTTATCTTCCTTGTTGCAGCAAACCTGCATACTCATCCTTCATGTTATTCTTATGGAGAATAATCAAAAGGGTATATATCGCTTATTTATGAATGTATATTGATAAAACTTGGTATTTGGCTTCACCTAGTTGAATTCTATTTATATTTACATAAAAACCAATTTGTTGTGTTCCTTGTTTTAGCAAACCTACGTACTCATTTCCAATGTTATTGTTATAGAGAATAGGCCTAATTAAAATTGTATAAGTCGCTTTTTTGTGAATTTATTTTTATGAAACTTGGTATGCGGCTCAATTTTAAGACATATATTTTGCATTGGAAATTCGCTGAGTACGCAGGTTTGCTGCGACGGGGTATTTATGTTTTCGAATATTACCAAAAATTAACCATCACAAGTGGCTTACAATAAGTGTTGCTGTTTAACGGTCGATAATTATTTCATTTATCGATATCACGTTTTATACGAACTTGAGTGAATAATATTAATATTAAAGAACTAGTTATTTTAAGAAAAACCAAATGTTTCTGAAATTTTGCTATCATTTTAGTGATTACGGTCAAATTACCGAACAAAAATAACTTTTTAGTTTTTAATATACTGAACAGTTTTTGGTTTTTCATAGCAAACGAATTGTATTGAAACAGATTATTTCATCCGATATAAAATTAATTAAACAGGTTCTAAACCTTCCAATGAACCCAGAATAGATCATCGTAATAGAAGAGAATCATATTATAAATTGGCTTAATATATTTAACTTAATTGTATCTTGAAAGCTATAACACACATCTTAAAATAATAAAAATATAAAACCTAATATAAAAATATGAATTAAGAGCTTAAATATCTTACTTGTTGATAAAATATTAGATCAACAAACACTGTAACATAAAGGAATGTTCATATTTCAACTATATTTGTATATGTAAACGTTAACAGGTGTAATAATACTGATTTCCTCACCCTGATTTCGATGAATACTGTCCGACAAAAAGTATATAACGCACAAACCACTTTGTCTTGAGAGTAGTTGTCAAATATTTCACGAATTTAATTTCAGACATCCGTTTGATCCTTGTATTTTAAGGATTACTCTTCAACCACATTCAAAAAGATTTATGGGGGCTTCAGTTTTCCTAGCAATTATTGATCCCCAAATTGTATCTTTAACTTACTTTAATTTTAACAGGGTCCTAACCATTTGAGACAGCAAAGGTAAAGTTCCATCGGATCGGCTTCGGTTTTTAATCCGAGTCCGTTGGTTCGGGTGAAGTTTGATCTCCGTAAATGTTGTGTCCACAGAGTAGTCCATTAGTGTTATTAAACTACCGTGCCTTTACCTGGACCCCCCCACTCCCAAACAAACCCTTCCCCCACCAACACCCTCACAAGCTTCAACCGACGTATGGCGGACACACCCGGGACCACTACTACTCCACAGCTTTGTTACAGCTTGTAAATTGTCAACGAATACAGATTAATCATTCAGCGCATGAACACCTGGGTTCTATGATGAACTGGTAAAGCGATTAAAAAGTTTACCTTCAAATGGCTCGAAACTCATACAGGACATAAGAAACTAAGTAATGGGGATTCTAATGAAAAATTGTTGCTCAGTAAATAAGAATAATAGGTTAGTAAATAAATAATAATATGGAATCATTATCACTAAACATGCTGTTTTTTTATGTTACTTAATAACTAGAACATTAATCAATAGGTTATCAGGTGTTAAGAATAATAGTGTCCAGATATAATACATTACCAGTGTCATTAAGTACTGCTAACTAACGCTCTGTATTTGTTCTTGTATCAAACACTCTAGAGAATCGTAGGGAGATTCTTTAAGCAACATTTGGAAAATAAAATAAATATAAATAATAATCCTTCGATTTTATATTTAAAGTTTTGTTCTGTCTGCAATATAATGTTGTTTGACCCTTAGCACTTTGATTCGTTTGTTTTTAACTTTCTCCTTAGACAAATCGTTACAATTATTTTCTAATTTAAAACGCATGATATTAATTTATTACATGCTTGTTTGCTTTTTATTATATGAGTGACTATCAACCGTCATAGAAACATTCGAGTTTTCAATATTATTTCGTGAACTCTCCTACATTATATTACGTAAATATTTATCCATTTAGTATTTCCATCCTAACACTGTAAAAACCAAACATGTATTACTCTTACTCCTTGTACCTTGACAACCAATTCACCAAAGATATGTTAGGCATAAAAAGGTTATTTTTATAGTTAATTAATTTTGGTTTTATTCAGTAAGGTGGTAAATTTGTAGTCAATAATTATCTAGTCGAGTTGGCTAGTTATTAATTTTGGTTTGAAAGTGACTGTTGGATATAATTGGATTTATGTGGACCATCTTCTACACAGATTATTTGTTGTTGTTCTTAATCTAAAATACAAGAACTATCTTTAAAACATCAAATTACTTATCTCTTCCGGGGTTGATGGTTATTCTTTTGTTCAGGGTTTAATCCTGTATCAACCCAACCAGTCAGTTTAATAGCATATTTCATCACTAGGGCCAAAAGTGACGCTTTTCGATACGAGCTCAAGTTTAACGACCGAGGCGAAGCCGAGGTCGGAAAATGAGGGAGGATCGAAAAGCGTCACTTTAGGCCCTAGTGATGAAATATACTATTAAACTGACTGGTTGGGTTGATACAGGATTAAACCCTGAACAAAAGAATAACCATCAACCCCGGAAGAGATAAGTAATTTGATGTTTTAAAGATAGTTCTTGTATTTTAGATTAAGAACAACAACAAATAATCTGTGTAGAAGATGGTCCACATAAATCCAATTATATCCAACAGTCACTTTCAAACCAAAATTAATAACTAGCCAACTCGACTAGATAATTATTGACTACAAATTTACCACCTTACTGAATAAAACCAAAATTACTTTTGCCCATGTGATGAACTATATTTTTCGTCTTACTGCACAATATATTAAGCTAACTGCTTTCTCAAAATATTTTACAACTTATTTACCTTTAAAAGCTTGCTCACAAAATGGCTTTCATCTTGTTCTTGCTATTTAAAACAAACAGCTGTTACTACAATTGTATTCAACTATTGTCTGTTACGTTTGTGTAAGTGTTAGGTTAGACTAACTATAACGATAGAAATAAAATATAACTATAATGACAGAAACGGAACAGCTGATGACCTCGACACCAGCTGATTCTTTTCCGTCCTAGGACTGAAAAGAACTACTTTCGCCGCGCAACGCATGTATTGAAAACAGCCGTTTTCAAAGCAGTATGACGAAAAATCCTTAACGACAAACCTTATTATCTATCTTGCGGAAATATTGCCATGAACTAAAATACGACGCACAATTATATAAGTAAAATAACAAAACCAAACTCTAGATACGAATACGAATTTCTTACATATCTCAGACCAGCACTACTAATAATAATATTTTATAGGTCACGTCAACTACAAATATGCATCTATGTTCAAACTACTAAAAGCTTTTAGGTTTATTTAAAAAGCCAATTTATAACTCGAATAATAATATGAGAACAATTTAAAATCTTTCGATAATAGTTTGTAGTGTTTGTTTGTACTTGTATCTGTATGTGTCATCACTTACATGTAAATATACTATGATGCGGTTTTTTTCTGACGAAGCCTAGTGGTCGATTGCAGATTTGCCATTGACCTTGAGGATAATGCAGTAGTACTGAAAAATAAAATACAACTTTTGAGCTGTTTGACGGAGTAAGTAAAATAGTCTTACAATACAAATTAGATCTTAACAGTTGCAGAACCATTCAGTACTTTTGCGATCAGTGATAAGGCAATAAAAGTATTTATATATATATTTTGAACATAGTTTTACCACCCACCGCTTTCCATTCAACCGAATGCTAAACAACGATTTTTAAAATCCTATATATTAATATGCTATGGTTCTTTTTTCTTCACAGCCATACACGATAACGGCTGGACGGATTTTAACGTTTGAGGTGTCAAATTAAAGGTATTTTTACGTAGATTTGCCAATATGTCTCAGAATTCTAAGAAAAGCCATCACATAAATACAGTAAAGGCCTGAATTTTCGGTACAGTGGCGCTATCTGACGGCGGAAGTCTAAACTACATATACGCACTATTCTCAGATGTTATCATCCGTTTTAATATCAGATGTTTTGTTATGTTTGTTTACAACTGAAGTAACCTTCGCTCGAATTCTAGCAACAGGTCAACTAGATACTTCTTAATAATTTCTGTTAGTTTTAAGTTTTAGTTTTTTTTTGTCGTCAAGTTCATTTACATAGACTTTTGTCGCAGATATGAGTTACGAGCAATTGCGTTTTCTTTTTGAATTCTTATCACATTCAATTTGGAACATAATATTGTTCCAGATTCCACTTTGCGAAATCATGAGATCCCTAAAATAATGGATATTCTAAAGGAGAAATTATTAACAAATCTGGTTACTGTATGTAACCCATGTGTATTAATAAATACCAGTGAGGATCACAATATCGAATTGGCCAATTGTTAAACATTCAAATAATTTATATTTCGAGCACAGCTAATCAGTAATAACAATAATAGAAAGAAGTCCCCTTGGGTAAATAATTCATGAATTCTGGCCACATGATATTGCTTAATTTGTAATAACAGATTTTCCTAATGTAAATTCAAACCTCTAAAATATTTTTTCCCTTAATTTAGCTAAAAAAATAACTTTTGGAAAATAAAATCAACAAGTCTTTGACAACAATTATTTTATATTTAATTAATATAAATTTAAAATTAATTTTTTTATTAAAACGTATTTATCAAACCATGTGGTATAAAAGGGTTCCTATGAATCCCAAAAGATCTTAAACCAATTCCTGTGGGTTTTGGAGGAGTTTGATTTGCGTAAAGCAAGTGTCCACTGAGGGAGTCCATTACTATTATTAAACTGTACTGCCTTTACCGGATCCCCTTCCCCTTGTCCACACCATCATTCAAAATACAATACCTTAGGAGCAGCCACTTCAAAGCAGGTTTACCTTTTGGTGAATTGGAATCTCCCTTATGAGTCACCAACTTTTTTTAACTAAACAAATATAAAACTTAACAGGTATAAGATTGAAACTTTTGTTGTAGTAAGTTTCTAACGTACACTTTTCCTTTTTTTTGAGTGCTTAAGGGATTTTTAACACCGATAAGTTTGGCACGTAAAAATTCCCATTTGATTACATGAATTCAAAATTAGTGTTTATAATGTAGATTTGTTATTTAATATGTTCAGTATATCACGTAAAAGATCAAATATTACTATTTATTTTTGTTGTGATAGGAAATATCACAACACAATTAACCACGTTTGTTTAGTATTTCTAAGTTATGGTTATTTTTTATCTGGACAATAAAATAGATAAAAGAAATTAATCTCATATTCACGCGTCATGTTTAAAAAAGTGTGTCCTAGCTATATTTCATCCAAAAAACTAGTTTAGACTTTGTACTGATTAATATACTGTTCTAGCTTAAAACTACTGTGAGTGAGATCTATAACCTAAACACGATTAGGAGAATAGGTTTGAACATGTTATACTAACTTTATCATAGCCAAACTATGGTAAACAAGCAAGTTCAAAACAAGTTAAAATTTGCGTGTTTGTCTTTATATTCTAGAGACTGCAAATAAATCAATTTTTAAAGTTGCGGGCTTGCTATTTAAAATAAAAAATAAAATAATACTCCCACTTAAACATATTAACTGTCCGAACTTAATACTTGAATTGTGTGTTTTATTATTATATCTGCATCATATAAAACTCCCCGGTGTTTATTAAACATATTTAAAATTAATAAATAGTTAACTTTTACTATAGTAAACTATTTAATAATAACTGTATATACGATTCACATATTAATCAAACCACATTCAACTGCAATTGCTTTTCCGAAGTAACTTTTAAATGTTAGTTGAAGAAAATTTTGCAAATGTCATAAGATGTTATCTAGTAAAAAACTTATTGGACCTTTCATTCTATAAAATTTGATACCACATTATTCCGAGAAATATATGTAAAGTAATAGGGATTAAATCATAGTTAAAAATTCGTTAAGCATATCGTTAAACGAAAGATGTTTAGGAACCAACGTATGAGTATACTGTGTCTGCATAATGTATGAGCAGGAAATTCGATCTATGTTCTTTTAAAAATCAAATGAGCATGTATGAAACCGGCAATGTATGTTGTACACACAGAACGATGGACTGCGTTCCAGGACGATCTTTTAAAGATTTAACCACAATATTTAATGAAATAATAACGGATCTTCTATTAAAATTTATAGAAAACTCATAGAAAGTGACAAGAGGATAATGGAGCCTTTCCTAGATTGTAGATTTGAATGCAGCGCCACATCTCCATGCTGTTAAGCGTATTGGTTTTTGAAAGAGCTGCAGTATAATTGGTCGCATTCGTGCTGCGGCCTCTTGATGGGGTATTACATCTTGCTTGCCCTCTTTGTTCGCTTTTAGAAATAGTGTTGACAAAATCCATGATACAACAACTCTATTAGCAAACCCTTTCAAAACAATTCCATATTAAATAAATATTTATCCTGGTTCAATTCTGTCCTATTTTTGTTTTTGTTTCTAACATCTCAGCCCGAGAATAAAATATCCTCGTTCGTAACACTTACAAAAGGAAAAAACAATACCACGTCTCGGTGGGCAGTCTGGAGCACCGGGTTTTAGAGGTTGTACACTGTGGAAATGTAAAATCTGATATTATATATTAACATTATTTAATTTCTATATTTAATTGCATTTTTTACAATTCAGTGGATATTATAAAGTTATAAGTTATATTACTTTCTTAAGTACCATGAGTTAAATTAGTGATAGTACGGTGTATAGAATTTACATAATAAAACCTCAGTAAGAGTTAGCTAAATGCAGCTCATCACATTCCTCTGTCAAGCTCTCCAAATGTAAAAACCCAAGTTGCAAAGACGTGATTTTGAACTAACGTCTTTAAGTTTTAAAACATTTTAAAATAAGTGTATTTTGAAATATATTAAACTAATAATAATTTAATTCAAAATGTTATTAGAATCAATTTTAAAATGTGTTAAAAAGTAATATTAATATAAAGGAACACATAAATTTAGCGAATTTCCCCTATAGGGAATAAGCTAATACCGTAGTCGGCATGGTAATACCTAGGCCCGGGACCATGATGACTTTTCTTTTTGAGGTGCCCAGACCCTAAAAACATCATTCGTTCGAAACTGTATATATATTTCTATATGTCCGTGGGTGCGATAACTCTCGTAAAAGAGGTCCGATTTGATGATATTTTGTATAAACGTGTAAAGCAACATTTTTGGCTCTAAGTTCGAAAACCAGCCAAATTGCTCTATCTAAAGGGGTATTTTGGGGGGGTTGTGTACCCCAAAAATCAGTTTTTTGAACTTGTTATACATAATTTTTAAAATAGTCAAATTTTACTTTATACCATTGGATTCAGCTTTAAAAAAACACACAATTTGCTGTTCTGATCATTCTTCTACGTCAATCGGTAACCGAGATATTGAAAGTGCTAAACACAGTACGTTGTCTAATGTTATTCTTATGGAGAATAAGAAACAAATTATTTCTCGCTTCTTTATGAACGTATACTGACGAAACTTGGTATACGGCTTTATCTGGTTGTGGTCTATTGATGTCTGCTCAAAAATATTTTTGCTAAAGGTTCCCGTAACAGCAAACCTGCGTACTCAGCCCCCATGTTATTCTTATGGAGATTAATCAAAATGGGATACATTGCTTATTTATATTGATAAAACCAGGTATGTAGCTTCATCTAGTTAAGTTATATTAATATTTGCATAGAAACCAATTGTTTATGTTCCTTGTTACAGCAAACCTATGTACTCATCCCCAATGTTATTCTTATGGAGAATAATTAAAATTGTATATATCGCTTATTTGTGAATATATTTTTATGAAACTTGGTATGCGGCTTTATGTGATATTAAAACATATATTATGCATTGCATTGGAAATTCGCTGATTACGCAGTTTTGCTGTGACGGGGGTATTAATTGTTATGGAAATAAGTTTTAAAACGTGTTGATCACTGATGTTGACATAACAGTAGCAAATCATTTAAAATAATTTTAAATCAATTTAAAAATTTATTATAAACTAATGTTGGCATAATAAACCAAAATAATATTAAAACATGTTTTAAAGTAACTTCAAAACCAATTCTAACACAACAGAATGAAATGATATTAAATAACATTGAAGTAAGTTCTAAAATATATTAAAAACTTATGTTGGCGTAGCTGACCAAAATAATATAAAATAATATTAAAATAAGTTTTGAAATAACTTCAAACCCGATGCTAACACAACAGAATGAAATTATGTTAAATAACATTGAAATATGTTCTAAAATATATTAGAAACTGATGTTGGCATAGCTTACCAAAATAATATAAAATAATATTTAAATAAGTCATGACATATGTTTGAAACTGATGCATACACAACAGAATGAAATGACACCAAATAACATTTAATTGCAGGCAGAGTATTCATTTTCATACTACCAGAAAAAAAAAACTTTTTAGAACTTACATCGATAAGATTAGAAATTCCCCCGTAGCAGTAAACCTGCGTACTCAGCGAATTTACAATGCATGTCTATGTTTCTCACTACCGCATAAAGCCACTCACCAAGTTTCATAAAAATACACGACTAAATAAGTGATGTATAACATTTTATTTATTCTCCATAAGAATAGCATAGAGTACGCAGGTTTGCTGCAACATGGAACACAAAATATGTTTTTATGCAATTATCAATATAACTTAACAAGTCGAAAATGCATACCAAGTTTTATTAATTTGTGTTCATAATTAAGGGAGACATTACGTTTTACTTATTCTCCATAAGAATAACATGGGGCTGAGTATGCAGGTTCGCTGCAGTGGGGAAAATCGGGAAAAAAATTTTTTGAGTGCAAATATCAACATACCAGTGCTAGATAAAGCCACATGCCAAGTTTCATCAACATATATTCATAAACAGTCGAGTTATCAAATTTTGATTATTCTCCTTAAGGATAACATTGGACAACGTATTGTGTTTAGCACTTTGAATATCTCTGCAATGGTTGGACGTAGAATCACAATTTAAACACCAAAATTATTTTTTTGTAGAGCTAAACTGATTGGTAAAAGCAAATGTGAGGTTTACATTAAAATTAACTGATGAAAAGCAAAAAACCTTTTTCCCATAAGATTAACATGGGAGATTTTATGAGCAGGTTTTTTGTATTTTCTCCGCAACCACTTAACCTAGGTTAATGATTCAAGATACTATATTATTTGTTTTTTTAAGCCCTACAAAATGGTTGAAACAAAAATTACGTTTTTAAAAAATTTTAGGGTGAAAAATGCAAAAAACAGATTTTTGGAATATTTAAAACCTCCATAAACCCCCATTCCCATGGTCCAATTTTTCTGGCTTTCGAACTTAAAGTTATGAATGTCACTTTACACATTTGAGCCAAATTTCATCAAAATCAGACGATTTCTACTCAAGTTATCATGTTAACGGACACGCACACACACACACACACACACACACACATATATATATATATATATATATAACGGACACATGGATATATATATATATATATACATATATATATAAATTTGAACGAATAGTGTTTTTGACATCTGGGGACCTCAAAATAAAAAGTTAACATGATCTCGGGGTTAACTCTTACCATGCCACCTACGGTAATAGCTTCTTCCCTATAGGGGGAATTCGCTAAAAACTAGAGGTAGCCACATGATTATGAAAATAAGATTATTCAATAGATTGCCTGAAAAAGCTTGGTGTGTTACATTGAATAGATTTAAATCTGTTTTGGATAAATGGTTGCATGAGAAAGCATTTTATACCATTGATGAGTACTTGCCTGGTGATATTAGTTGTTTAAGATTTTAGCCTTGTTGTTGTTGTTGTTATCATTAGGATATTTTTTGTAATTTATTGTTAATCTTTTGATAAATTTATCGTTTGTTTTTTTATAATTTGTAATTAGTATAAGTTTGACTAATGTGTTATTCTAAAGTTATTATATCAAACTGACTTTGTCAATTGCATGTATGCTTAAAGACAATCAAACTCTTGACTTTTGACACAACAGAAGGAAATTATATTAAATAACATTGAAATAAGTTTAAACATATATTAAAAACTGATGTTAGCATAGCCAACCAAACAAATATAAAACATTATTAAAATAAGTTTTAAAATAACTTAGAAACTGGTGCTGGCATAAAAGATCAAAATAATCTATAATAATATTGAATTAAGTTGTAAAATTGTTCGAAACCGACGCTGAAATAGGACTAAAATGAGTTCGCACGCAGCGCGCTGTCATGTGGGAAGTGAATTTCCACATCAAAAACTTTAAAAATCAAAATCAGTGTTGAAAAAATGTACTATACACCAACAACTCCCAAGTAGCAAAAAAAGTGTTTTCGAAATATTTTAAAACTTGTGCTAAACTCGTATTAAACTTAAATTAAAATAATTTCTATTCCCATGTTCTTCTGATGTTAATTGGATTGAGTGAAACGAAATCCTTATACATAACTTTACTGCTTACAGTGGTAAGAGAATCAACTCGAACTGGCGTGTCTGTGACATAAATAACTCAAAAACGCCTCTACAGATCCACTTCAAACTTTAGAGATAGATTCTATAGTACGAAATCTCGGTCAAGTTCGTTATTGGGAATATTTGGTTAAGTGATAATAAAATTATCTTTAAAACAAATCTATTTTTTATCCCATAAGATTAACATTGGGAGCCATTTTAGTGGTACTTGAATCGTTGATATTTAGCCAACGTCTATGTTTCAACTATAGAGTAACGTAAGTCACAGTGCCATAGATTCACTACAGAACTGTAGTTATTCATGTTCATGTTGACTATGAAAAAACTTCTTTTCGTAACTTGAAACACAAAAACTAAGTTTTAAATTTTATTAGCTTTTAAATGTTGTATGTATATTTTATTTTATACTAATTAAAAGATGCATTATTATTTTAAATACTATTATAATAAATAACTTTATTGGTACCGTTCTCTATGTAAAGAAATGCAGGCTGAGCGCTGCACTATTAATGGGACTTTGGCCAGTCCAGACTCCAGACGACAGAATTTTAACCGAAAGTAAAGATGTCAACAAGAAAATTATTAAAGTTATTTTTAAAGTGATTATACGCTAATATATGTAATTATTTACATTAAAATTTCCACTCATTAACAGTAGAAAGTCTTAATTAGTGAAAAACATTATTATCTCGCTTATAAAACTTACGGTAAGTTACCAAATAAAATTAATGTTTTTTTTTTATTTGGCGGCTATCACCAATGCAACTTTACAATATTACAATAATTAACATTTGTAAGAACAGAAAACAGAACAAACTAAAGCTACCTATACATCGTGCTTTTAACTATGATAGTATGTTATTAAAACTTATGTGGCACATTACTTTTCACCATTTTCTGGGACTAGCCTATTTCCTTTTTGTCAGATTGAAAACTGAAGTTTAATATAAATTTATTTTCCTACAAAATGATAATTGCATTACCAGAACTTGTTTATTCAAACTCAATAAGGCAATAAGGCAAACTCAATAAGTTTGGTCCTTTTTGGAGGTTAATATTAAGGTAAGGTATGCCTATCGACTTTAATTTTCTAGGCATAGTTGGATTGAGTGAAACGATATCCTTATACTCAGTTTGGAATTCGAAGTAGTGTGACGCTATCTACATTTTAACGGTTTGATGGATTGTCATGAAATTTTTAGGATAACGTTTTTACGGTTTGATGCTTTAAATAAACTATAATTGGCGAACTATTATTACATTTTAATAATTATCAGTTTTTTCATTGAACATTATTTCAGTACATATTTTGAGCTTTGTAGTACCGTGTTGTTTGAAGTTTGAACTGTCAAAATACATCAGCTCAGCTGCTGTAATTTTGTTGATTGAAGTTTGTGTTCAGGTCAGAGCGGTTTATTTATTTAATTTGTTCTAAAACTTAGTGGTTCTACCTACCTAGACACCTTTCTGTTAGAAATTCAAAACGTGTCATTCTTTTGAGTTCAATAATAATTTCATTAATGTTATACCGTAGTTATAATCAAATGTAAATCTTATTTTCTTGCGAGTTCCATACACATAACCTATGTGAAGCACTTTGGTTCAAGTTGGATTTAATACGATTAAAAGTGTTTTCGGCGAGAATGCCAACATTATACATCAGTACTAAACACAAACATACATTTTGGAGGTTTTGTCTGTGTTCTTTTGTAGATAGTTTGTGTTCGAATAATACTCAGGTTTTGTATATTAGCTTACAGTCGTAGCCATAACATGGATGATTATAGCACAAGGTGTGACTAAAAACGAACTTTTTATGTTATTAATAAACTTTAAATACTGTCTACAAAGTTTTAATCGCCAAAACAGACAGTATCCTTTTGACTAATTTAGGTAGGCCAATGATACTGTAGTTTCTCAACCATCCCAAGTTGGTCAATCATCATACTATTTAAATTTTAGCCTTGCTGTAAGTTTATTCTAACCATAAGTCTGTCTTGGTAGTCTATACAGTGGGAATGTTATGATAGGCCTAGCTTATATTTATATTTGCGAGTTACTAAATGTCCATTTACTTTTCGTGAGAAAATTAAGTTTGCTTAGGCAAACTGTAGGCCTACTTTGAATGGCCAAACATACTTAAATGAATCCAACAGACCAAACCGTCATATAAACCTTACCTAACCCAAGGTATCTACTTAATGTGATAAGCACCCAGTGCCGTCCTTAGGGCGGCGCGACAGGTGCACCCACACAAGGGCCTTGCGCCTATGAAGGCCTCGCACTTGAGGGTTTTTGTATGTGGAAGCTAGAGGTGTCATGGCCATGAATGGAATCAGAAATGTGGACTTTTGATGGTTAACTTATCAATTGAACAACTGAAGACAATGTACAAACAGTTAGTGGTACGTACACATTTTGCTAATCTGTGTCGGGACTATACAGGGGCGTAATTTTATTTTTATATTACATCAGAATGAGTTTCAGGTATTTTTCAGTGTATCCTAGCTATTTTGTCTATATTTTATAACTCATTGATTTTTTCCCAAGAGTGGTAAGACTGACCTCCGATGGTGAAATGGTATCGTTTGTTTTTTACGACCCATCTTGTACAGCGTGCTGCGGCAGTTAGGTTAGGTTATGTTACGTTATTTTGAAATAACAAATCCTATCTTATCCAACGAGGATGTCTATAGAGGTCTCGTCTGGGATAAAAAACTCTGCTTACATGCTGACCGCCATTTTGACCCTTTATAACCTCCGGTCTGCATGGCAACAAATAAGTTAACCAATTAAATACACTCTTCACAACTTATGTTAGTCTTTATTACTCTTTGGCTAGATGTTTTGTTTACAAAAATGTCCTCCAATGAGGCTTCACTTTTTTAACAAGAGCTCTATAATTATTTAAACTTCGTTATCTTATCCTGAACTGTTGCATACTTATTCATAATTGGTTGAAATAGAAAGTATTGGACCAATAACTTATACGTTGCCTGTTTTATTTTTTCTGAAAGATTTTTTACTGTAGAATTCACAAATAAGGTTAGTGTTTATCAGAAACTTTCCTTTTGGGTACCTACACTTTCATAAATGATGAATGAATGATATGAAGCGGTAATATAAAAAACTGAATGAAATTGTTCGTTACGGTTTAGCTATTATTTAGGTTATTTGGTTTTGGTTTCGGTTGTGTTCAGTCTCAAAGATGTGAACGATTTTGTCTTGGAATTTGTCCAGATAAGAAACATTGATTCCATTAATACTTAAATATGTATTCTCGGTACGGTATATCAGAAAGCTGTATCCTGGAAACCTTTTAAATTTGTTACGTTTTGTAGTTTTATGTTTTGTAAATAAATAATTTTGTTAATACTGGTAGGGTAACATTTATTTCATTTTTATTTTAAGTTTATTTGACAAAAAAATTAAAAAACAAAAAGGTTGTGCTGGTTAATTAACGGAAATGATACAAATATTATTTTGATAGTTGTTATTAATGCACTTATAATCTAAATTAAATGAAAATAGAGTAAAAACACTGATTACAGGCTTAACTGAACTGATTTTAGGTGTATAGTATGTATAGGCCTATATGCTGATGACATTTTTAACAAATAGGTATGCCACTTGAGAAGAATATGGAGTAGTAATGTGCAATATGGTCACATTTCGCGATATGGCTGAAGTGGTATCGCGTCACTGTTGAAACGTTGTGTTATCATGTTATCATGGTCCCGGACCTAGGTCTTACCATGCCGACTACGGTAATAGCTTCTTCCCTATTGGGGAAATTCGCTAAAAAGAGCTGAATATTTTGAACACAAGTTAACGGAGGGGGAAAATACCTATTTTAATTTTATATGATTGGGATTTATTTATTCAAAGGATCACACCATTTTTACAGATCGAAACACGCAGTTTTACAAGATGGCTTGTAATATGTTTGGCATGTGATAGGGTTGCCATGATTTTTAGAACCACATACTAAATACCCACGTCGCAGCAAACCTGCATACTCAGCGAATTTTCAATGGAGATATAAGTGTCCTAATACTACATAAAGCCACTTACCAAGTTTCATAACAATATATTCACAAATAAGCGATATATCCAATTTTAATTATACTCCATAAGAATAAAATTGGGACTGAGTACGCAGGTGTGCTGCAACAAGGAATACAAAAAATGGGTTTTTATGCTAATATCAATATAACTCACCTAGGAGAAGTCGTATACCAGTTTTTATTCATTTATGTTCATAATTAAGGGAGACAGAGCATTTAATTGATCTCCATAAGAATAACATGGGGGCTGAGTACGCAGGTCTGCTGCTAGGGGAGCCGTTGGTAAAAAATATTTTTTTTTAGCAAATATCAATAGACCCCAACGAGATGAAGCTGTATACCAAGTTTCGTCAGTATACGTTCACAAATAAGCGAGATATAACAATTTTCTTTTCCTCCATAATAATAACATTAGACGACGTACTGTGTTTAGCACTTTCAATCTATCGGTAACCAATTGACATAGAGAAATGATCAAAATACCAAATTGTGTATTTTTTAAGCTGAATCCAATGGGAAAAACTAAAATTTGACGATTTAGAAAATTATATGTAAACAATTCAAAAAACACATTTTTTGGGGTACAAAACCCCCATAAAATACCCCTTCCAATGGAGCGATCTGGCTGGTTTTCGATATTAAAGTCATAAATGTTGCTTTACACGTTTAAACCAAATTTCATCAAAATCGGATCTTTTTTACGAGAGTTATCGTGCTCACGGACACACACACACACACACAGCAAACAGTTTGCTGGACTTTTAATCAAAAAAAGTTTGTTTTACAAAGTTTTCAAAGAAAGTAATTCAGGCTTTTTTTATAATGAAAACTATAGCCAGGCTATCTTTGCCGCTTCAAATAAAGGGTCTTTTAAGTCCCTTATATGAGGAAATAAGTTAAATTCAAATTATACGGTGCACCTAAAATGATACAGTATAAGGTGACGCGATACACATCATATTGCCATAGCCTATCGTGATATGTGACTGTATTGCACACCAAATTTGTTAAAAATGTATTCTTAAATATTAAATCTCACATAAAAACGATTCAGTTGAGCACTTTAAGCCTGTAAGTAGATTTTTCATTTAGGCCTACATTTCTCGCTGGACTTCATTCCTGTTTTCAAGTGTAATTAACTAGGTGCTATCACTAATGCAACTAGGTACATGTAATACAATGGAAGTCATGCTCTAGGTGAGACAATGGAAAGTCCTCAGTCAAAAACTGTCGCAGTGACGACTACGCGCAGTAGAAATGTTTGGCATGAGAATTGTCACAGCCCCCCACCCTGCAGCTGAGGGGGGGGGTTGTTCTCACTCTGCACATATTAACAGCAGGTCCGCTAACTTCCAGCATACAGTTTAAAATTATGGGTCCCTTATAAATTATGTGTTATGGACGTAAAATTAGAGTAACCTAATGTAACCCAACCGCCGCAGCGCGCTACATAAGTTTTAGTCCTGCATAAAACTGTTATTGTTTACTTTTCATTTATAATTCAATAAGTTATGTTCAACTTTTATTCAATCAATGCTTTTCAGTTTACAAGGTCATGAAAAAAATTTAAATGTACTCTTTGAATTACTTAATTAGTTACGTAAGAACGTAAAATTATGTTCAAAGCGTCCAAAGAATGGCAAGGTTATGGTTTAAAATGGTCATATTTTATGAGTATACGACAATTTTCTTATATGTCTGTTGGCATCACTGATGGTGAGGGAGCAACCTTAGTCAAAGGGCGTGGTCTAATAGTACAGTAATGGTGGCGGCAGGGGTATGAACTCCATGAATGTACCACTCCACCAAATCTTTAGGACTGCTTGGAGTCGTCGCTGCAACACTTTCTGACGTGTCCAATTCTGCGCTCCCCTCTGGGTCATGCATGTGGCGTTTTTAGAATGGAAAAGTCTCAAAACTTTTTGCATTTCTAACTGCTTCCCCCATAAGGCCAATACTTTCAAAATCCGTCCTGTGTTAATTGTGAATATATATTTTTAAAATTTAGAAGAAATGATGTGCTGGTGGTTATCTAGCAATTTTAGTGACAACATTTTCGATTTGCATTTTTAAATTCGATAGAAAAATAGAAATAAAAAATAAATTTGAAACTTTGCTCACTGAAATCGGTTTGTTATTTTTTTCCTCCTGCAAAAAGCTATAAATCAACAACATCCGACCACCCATTGAGGCTGGATGGAACTTGAAAGAATCATTGCTCTTATGGGTTTAGGAATATACATGGATTAACTGGTACCCCCTCTTAAAAGATCTTGAATTTGAATTGTCAATGATAGCCTTGCTGTAGTTTCCATTTTAATAAAAAACCATTGCCGCAGGCAGTGATTTGTTTTGTGGCTTACACAAAACAACTTAAAAAACTAAAGATGTGGGTAGCACTGCGCAGTACTGTATCAAGTCATGATTTTACGCTCTAAAACAACAAAAAACATAGGTTTAAAGCAAACTTACTCAAAATACGCTATGTATTTATTAGTGAATTTCCTATGGAAAGTGAACTATTAGCATGACCCGCACGGTGAAACTTAAGCCCGGGACCACCATAGAAGTTCCTAACGTGACCCCCTGAACACGTTTTGGGGGGTCGTTCAAAATGTTATATTTATATATATGTATATATATACGTTTGCACTCTAGCGGTCACACTTTTGGTCCGATTTACTTCAAATTTGGTAGGGCGTTTCTTTCTATAATTAGTTGGACAAGTTCATTGGGCAAAACAATCGGAAAACTCTAAACCCCTTTTTTGGCGATTAATCTTTTGAATTTTGAGTTTTTGGGCCCAGAAAGGGTTAGAAAAGCCCCGGATGTAAATTTAAGGCATGTAAAAATATGGGAATTAATGAGGCGAAAGTTTTAAGCCCTCTCTCGTCATTCTAGCATAAATATTTACGGAGTTATTAAAGTAAATGTGTATCGACTAAACACAGTACGTTGTCTTAAGGGGGTTTTGCATTAGAAAAGCCTGTTATTCATTTGTTGGTGTACTTTTCTCATCCCCAACAACCTCACACTACTTTCAAGCCTGACTGGATCCTCTCCTAACCTTATAATGTGGAAAATCGTATTCCCAGCATTGCAGGTAAATATAACCAGGAGCATCAGAACAGGCAAAAAAATCAACATTTTCAGATTTCAATAAAAATTGAAATAAATGTCTGTGTTTACACTGATTTTGAGTTTTAAAAGTTTTTTATATGGAAATTCACATCCCTCACCTCAGCGTGCTGCGTGCGAACTCGTTTTTAGTTTTACTGTTAGTAAAATAGTATGACGGAACTAACTAACTGTAACCTTGATTAAGATATCAATTAGATAAGCTTTTAATTGTGAAAGTTTTATAACATTATTAATAGATGTGGGAGTGCGCCAGCTCTTAGGGTTGATATGTGTGAGTTACATAACCCCTCCCCTACATAACGCTACGCCATACCCCCTCCCACCCCTTAAGTGTGTTATGTAATATATGTGTATGGCCCCCTAGCATGTTTTTAAATGTAAAAATAACTAACGTAAAATGAGTAAGTATATAATTTAAATAGGCTACCAGTATAATCAATCCTATAAACAAATTAAAAACTTGAAAAATGATCATTTCATTGAATCATAGCCTATTTCATTAATACTTGTACTTCTCTGAAAACACATCAAACTACTTTAAAATATGTTCTAGACAGGTCTCATCCCCAGGACAAATCAAATACGGTAATTAGAAAAAACTAATTTTAAAAGTTAAAAAAATTAACATTGGGCTTATACAGTTTAAAATCTAAACAAAGTAAATAACAGCAGTTTATAATCTGTGAGTTAATGTTCAAAGTAATACTCATGTTGTTGTTGTTGAAGTAGTACCCGAAGGCCGGGCTTTGCTCGGGGAAGGTCTGTCAGTTTGTTTAGATGACTTAATATTTCATCACATCCCGCAACTTATGAGTAGATTTTCTTAGCTCATTTGTCTCTTTTATGGAGATATTTAAGGTCACTGCAGTTGTTATTATAGCTTAATGTCCCTTTGATTAATTTTGGATATGACATTGCCATTCTAATATAATCTTCATTTTATGATTTTAGCTTATTTTAGTCACTGCTTTGAGGTAATCACATGTTAATACTTAAACTACAATAATAGTCTAATATATATACAGCCCCATGTGTAACACACCAGACATAAGAATTCTAGACCATTTCCAGACGAACTAGAAACGTGATATTTAGCAAGCAGGTAGCTTGTACCTTGAAACCCCCGGTAAAATTGCCAAAATATACAATTTTTAATTTTAAAACCACTAATTTTGATCTTGAAAATTGGATATTTTAACATTGGGCTTATGGAGTTTCAAATAAAAACAAAAGAAATCGTAACAGCTGTAAACAAATATCCAGTAAACTGTCAAAGCAACTTTCACATGGTAGAGTATAAACAAATTATAGAACTATTGAACAATGAAAACATCTAGAGTGGATTTAACCATAATGAATCTAAATAGTATACTATGTAAAACATACTTGAAGGGTCATTGACCAATAATAACAACTGGAGCGACCCCAAGCGGGGGTCTGGGGGCGGAGCCCCCAGCGAGCAAAGCGAGTTCACTATATACTTTGACAGTTCACTTATTTATCATAAACAGCTGTTATGATTCTTTTGTTTTGATTTGAAACTCCATAAAACCAATTTTATTTTTTAAATTTTCAAATTTGTTTTTAGCGAATTTCCCCTGTAGGGTAGCAGCTATTACCGTAGTCGGCATGGTAAGAACTAGGCCCGGGACTAAGTTAACTTTTCCTTTTGAGGTCCCCGGACCCCAAAAACGCCATTCGTTCAAAACTACATTAGAACCTCGCTAATTCGAACATCGATAATTCAAAAACCTCTATAATTAGTAATGTTTGTCTGATCCCCTCAGAAAACCTCTAAAATTTGAAAAATAATATACAGATAATTCAAAGTGATTTTTACGCTTAATGCAGCCTCTAAAATTTGAATTTGTATATACTCGAGCCTCTACAATTAACATTTTGTTGCCGTAATTCGAACTGTTACCTCCAAAATTCGAAGTCAACCTCTACAATTCGAACTGCGTTACCGTTAGCCTCTGTAATTCGAATTCAGGACAAAAAACACGCCTGTTGAGTATTTTGTTCAAGAGATGTGTTTGAACTACACTATTCTGTCTAGCTTTTAGAAAATAAACTTGGACCTCTATAGTTTGAATTTTATTTTGACCTCTATAATTCAATCTCTCTACACTTAAAACAGGGACCTCCATAATTTAAATTTTATTTATTATGACCTCTATAATTCAAACCCTCTTTATTTCAAACTTCCCATGATTCAAAATATATTGTCTTTCCCCTGAAATTCGAATTAGCGAGGTTCTACTGTATATATATATATATATATTATATATATATATATATATATATATTATATATATATATATATATATATATATATATATTACAAAGGAATGAATGACAAATGAGCACGATAACTCTCGTAAGAATTGTACGATTTTGATGAAATTTGGTATACATGTCTAAAGCGAACTTTATGACTTAAGTTCGAAAACCAGACAGATCAATCTATCCGAAGGGGTATTTTGGGGGGTTTTGGACCACTAAAATGGGTTTTTAGAAATTTGCACATTTAATTTTTTTAAAAGACAAATTTTAGTTTTCACCATTGGATTCAGCTTAAAAAAACACATTATTTGGTCTTTTGATCATTGCCCTACGTCAATTGGTTACTGAGATATTGAAAGTGCTAAACACAGTACGTTGTGTAATGTTATATATTAATTATTCTCTATAAAAATAACATTGGGGATTAGTACGCAGATTTGCTGCAACAAGGTACACAAAATAATGGGTTTTTATGCAAATATCGATAGAATTCATCTTAGCGAAGCCACATACCAAGTTTCATCCATATACATTCATAAATAAGCGATATATAACATTTGAATTATTTTCCATAATAATAACATGGGGACCAAGTACTTAGGTTTGCTGCTACAGGAACCATTGGTGAAAAATTGTTTTTTGTGGAATCAACAATAAACCACAACCAGATGAAGCCATATACCAAATTGTGTCAGTTTATGTTCATAAATAAGCGAGATATACAATTTTTCTTTTAGTGAATTTCCCCTATGGGGAAGAAGCTATTACCGTAGGTCTCATGGTAAGCCTTAAGCCCGAGACCATGATAACTTTTCATTTTGAGGTCCCCAGATGCCAAAAACACCACTCGCTCCAATTTATATATATAAGTGACCGTAAGCACGATAACTCTCGTAAAAAAGGTCTGATCTTAATGAAATTTAGTGCAAATGTGTAAAGCACCATTTATTTGAACGAGTTCGAAAACCATATGAATCGCACCATCCGAAGGGGGTTTTCGGGGGGTTTTGTACACCAAAAATGGGTTTTTTCGGGTTTCCACATCTCATTTTATTTAAATCAAATTATAATTTGTACCATTGAATTCAGCATATAAAACAGACAATTTGGTATTTTGATCATTGCTCTACGTCAATTGGTTACTGAGATATTGAAAGTGCTAAACACAGTACGTTGTCTAATATTATTCTTATGGAGAAAAATAAAAATTGTATATCTCGCTTACTTATGAACATAAACTGATGAAATTTGGTATATGGCTTCATCTGGTTGTGGTTCATTATTTTTTGCACAAAAAAAATTTACCTACTTGAGTTATATTGATATTTGTGTAAAACCCCATTGTTAGAGTTCCTTGCTTCAGCAAACCTGCACACTCAGCCGCCATGTTATTCTTATGGAGAATAATTAAAATGTCATACATTGTTTATTTATGAAAGTATATTGATGAAACTTGATATGTGGCTTTTTGTGGTATTAAGATACATATATTTGCATATTTATGCATTGGAAATTTGCTGAGTACGCAGGTTTGCTGCTACGGGGGTATTTATATATTAAGATGTATACAAAATCTTGGACCTTGACACAATGACTCGTGGATTCTAAGAAGTGGGTCAAAGAGTTTTAATTTCTTCCTAGATTATATTTAACATAAGATACTACTTTTCTTTTCTTTTTAAAATGAGGCAATTTATTCTTCTTAAAAAAAATGGAATGATTTAAGCCTTATTGTTTTTTAAGTTCTGCATTTATAGGTTGCCTATGTATTTGAACAACCGTATCAAGCTACAATAACAATGGGAGGCCTGGGGGGCACAGCCCCCCTCCCCCCAGTAAGGTTAATGTGTTACATTAAAACCTCTGGATTAGAGTTTAAAATATTTTGGCATTCAAAACCAATTGACTGATTTTAAAACGTATTGTTCATAAAGTTCTGTACTTATACTTATAGATTTTTACAGCAATATTAAGCTACAATAAAATAAATATCCTGATGGGTCCTCCAGTGGAACCAAAGTGTAAATAACTACTTTTAAACCACGTGCTCTCACTGATTGGGGACCTTTATTGCCGCCAACATATTATATTTTATCAAAATCTTCAGCTAATATTATTATGAGGGCCTAGATGATACAGTCCTCAGTGAGACTGAGGGGTGAGTAACTACTTCATATGCACTTTGTCTGACTGATTGACAGATTTCAGGCCTCATTGTTTGTCATGTTCTGGATTTGTGTGTCATTGTCAAGCTGCAGTTATAATGGAGGGCCCATGAGGTATATTGTCAATTGAAAACTTTTTTGGTATTTTACGCGATCACTCAATCCTTATACGCGATATAAGAGCGTACTCCTAGTATTAGTTTCAACATCAATTTTAAAATGTGCCAAACTAATATTAAAACATGTTAGCTATATGTTAAAACAATATTAACTGGAATGCACTTTCCTCAGGTTCACAATTTTTATATGAATCCATATTACCGGTACAAAACATAAAGAAAATTCAATATTACAATAACAATCATTATAAGTTAAATAGTAACATAATTTGAGCGCAAGTCTAAGAAACCATTAAATGAAAACTGTGTTAACATTGAAATCAAAAGATTGTAGAATGTGGTGTGAACTAAAAAAACTAATGTGTAAACTAATTAAAACTGAAAATTGATAAATACAAAATTATGAGGTATTGATCCAGCTTAAGTCTGCAACTTCCAAATAGTTTCTGCATCAGGTTTATCTTTAAGTGAATCCAGCAGCCTAGTAGCAATAACCTTAAACAATTAATAAGTTGAGTAACTAGGATATCATTACATATAAATCAGAGCAACAAATATAAGTTATAAATCAAGAGTTTTCTAAAAGGTTTAAATTAAATGCCAAAAACATCAACTTCGTGAAGTCAAGAAAATAACTAATAATGAATTCGACAGAAAATATTAAGTTTTCAGGTTGTGCACAACTTCAATGAGACATTGAATTTAATGTTTTTTATTTAACGGGGCCCCACGTTACATCATAGAATGAAATCTGTTTAAAATTAGTCAACAGCACTAAATCTTTAAAGAGTTTAACGGTTCATGTCACACAAATACAAATAACAAAAGGTGACGGACTTGCGGTACAGCAGTAGGTGGCAGTTGGTGAGCAGGTAGGTGGCTAGGCAACTGTTCGCCTAGCTAGGCCGAGTATCAGAAATCAGGTCCGAACCTCGGATGAAATATAATTGGATATCGCCTTGCAATGCTAATAAGAGCCGAAAACCGTGACGTCATTAATGCCACTGGGTGGTAAAAGAGTCTATATCCGCGAGACCCCGATGCTAGACGACAAAACAGTGCTACATTCAAACTGACATTTATACCACACAGAACTGAGATAATTATTATATCTTTACATCAGATTTTCCAGCATTAAATGGTGAAATGAACAACATACATTACAATTGTAAAAAAGTGATGGAACCAATTTTAATAATCAAATAAACACAGAATGTTTTTAGTTTGAATATGGAATAAGGTAAAAAAGGTAGTAAGCGAGGAACTATTTTATTTTTAGGTCAGGTAAAAACTGTCAGCGGGAAAGTTGTAGATAACATTCTAAAGATTATTTTTATTTGTACAGTTTTTTTGTAAGATTAGCCGTTATATGTACAATCCTTTTTTAAGAGCGGATTTCTTGGAAGAGCGCGACAAACCGAATTCAAGGAGCGGCAGAATACTCGGAAAGACAGAACGATCTAGACAATGGGATTATTTTAGGGATTTGGAATAATTATATGCCAAATATAAATAAAATAATACATTATAAACACGTCTACTTTGTTTACGAACTGACATGTGTTTCTCCTTCTATATTATTTTTTATATGGTTGAAAGTCCGCCTTCATGACATAGCCAAAAGAACCAGTATCTCAGTCACTGTTTCCCCAGGTATTCGACAAAAACTTAATAAATTAATTTTGTTTAGCCATGTGTAATGAAGTATTAAATAAATTGTTTTTTCAATTAATTAGCGCTATTTATTCTAGTTTAATTTATTTCCCTTCATTCGTATAAATTCCTAATTTTTAGTATAGTAAACGAGGTAAATCATAACGTAAGCAGCAAGTCCCAAAACTGTAACGACAAGGTTTGTAATATTGTTAACGCTTAGTTCTTTATTTAATTTGTTTCTAAATTGTCAGGTAGGCAAGTGGTTAGATACAATTAAAGCCAATATCCATAAACAAATAAAACCAATTTCAAAAAAACAAATGAATAACTACCGGTACTAGTGTTTACTTTTTAAGTTTTGTTAAAACGTCGACTAATTTTTAAAACGATTTTTTATATATTTTTACAGGTTCCAAATAAAGAAAAATATAAATATTTGTATTTTTACCGTCCATTTGTACAATTTGTAATCAATCATAATGTTAGCAGCTGTTACAGATAGTCATAATAGAAATCACGTTGCGGTCTCGATTGCGGTGCGCAAACTCAAACTTCTTTCTAAGAAAAAAATGGCTTTCATCTTATTCTATTAATCAGTTTTACATTATTAGATTCCTTGGAAGAAAAACTATCGCAATAAAAAGTTCATCTTGTTATATGGTTATCTTATTGTTATTTTATTTCGATTAATCAATTAATTTTAGTATTCGATATATATATATATATATATATATATATCGATTATTAAATCTTCGATATTTTCATTCAGTAGTATGGTAGGACACATACGGAACTGCATCCTATTTTATTCAAAATTTAAGCGCGCATAATGCCATGCTATTTGAAGCTATATACACAACATATAAGTAACAAATATTTCACATTAACGTATTCCAGTTTTGACCCGGACAGTTTAGTTATACTCCGTGGACATGACTCGTGCCGACCGTTGCGACTAAACTGCTACGTAAACACAGTATTCCCTCCGTAACTAATAGCAAACAACATTGTGACATTGTCACTGTAAAAATAAAGGTAATGGTTACTGGTTTATTTATAGGTCCATTGGAGAGCAATTATTCTACACCGTCTTGGCCTGTTACCCTTAGCAGACATCGGCTGATGGCTATCCTCTACTACAGTAACAGTAAGGGCTGTATCGTCAAAAGAGGGCTTCATCAAATAAATTGGAGTCGCTGGAATGCCAAGTTCACAAACTGCGATGGAAGCTGATAGACCATCTCCAGTCAGGACAATTTGTTGTGAGCCTTTTTCGGTATTGTGGAGAGATAGTGATTTCGACACTTGGCTACATGAACTACCACTACAAAAACCCTTACAACTGTGTTAGTGTTGTTCACTCTTTTGATGTCAAGAGTGAATTTAGTGTGCATAGGAGTGAAATGGTGACTTAAATTGAGGGATTATTTTTAGTTCTGATACCGTACTAATTAAATTTGTTCTGAGGTTTTTACCATATACTTAAGTTAGGCCTACTATTTTACTATTTAGACGTATCGGGAACTTATACAACTTATAATACAAAATTACATTGTAAACAAATTGTGTTACCGTTGGGATAAATAAATAAACATAAAAATATACACTTGTCTGCTCATGAAGAATGATCAGGCACAGAGTACTTTATAAAAAATAAATAGGTAGGCTCGAGGATTTTTCAAAATTATGGTACAAGTGCATTGTATATGGGTAAATCCATTCTTAATGGTCCAAAATATAATAAAGTTGTTGCTCGACCGACTCCAAAAAATTGAAAATTTTCTTATTAATTTTGTTATCTTTGGAGAGCTGAAAACAAATTTCATTTTAGTTTGATCTCATCTTGTAAAAATGTGGCCTAGACTTTTTTCTTTTGCTGCGTCGGCAGTTTTTTAATCTATTTTAAAAGCTGACACATTTTTATTGCAAAGCAGAGAATACCCCATGTAATTGTGTGTTTAACCTTATACTGTTCAGGGGCTTATTTGGTCAGAGTCATTTTTTGATCCGGTTTAATTATGAAGGGCTCAGAGCCTTTATTTGTGTGGTAGTAATAGGCTACTACGGTTGTGCTCACATTTTGTCCTCCTTGTCACCCGGCAAAGTAATTTTTCAGAACTTATATTTGGGCAAGGCAAAAATTTTGAGCCCTGGCCTAAGTTGATTGTAAAATTTTCCTGGGGCCTATTAGAGGTTATTTTAATTTTATAATTGAGTAGAGACACTAACATATATCCTCTACAATTTTCATGTAATTCACACCAGATTTAACTGAGTTATCAATGTTTTTAGGGTGGCCAATTTCTGATAATTTTTGGCCTAGGTAACCTTGTAGCCACATCTCATTAGATTTATTAAGTGTTTGATACTATTTGTAAAACTTGTGAACTCTCCTTGCCCAGATTTTGAGAGCTTTTTGAACGAATTTGGTCCTGGTTTTTTTAAGTTATCGTCTGATTTATATGGGAATGCTTCCCCAAGCTAAAATATTTGTTATAGCTTAAATTATCATGTATTTCTAATTTAACTGTGTTGACCTGTGAATTCATTATTATTATTAGCTGCTCATCATTATTTTGAGCTTTGAGAATGTTAGATTTGCCAATTTAAAGTTTTAACTTCAGATTTGAAAAAAATAAAACTTTTCTCTGGTAGGCCTAATCATTAATTTGCTATGTTCATGTGAGTAACTTAAATTAAACCGGCCCTTTCTGAAAGGTTTAGAATTACTTATGCTTCTATAAGCTGATTTTTAAATTTAAGTCATTTTCATTTTTTTGAAAGTGAAAATAATACAGGAGTAGTGGGTGTTGTATAATTCCACAACGTTTTCTTATGTTGGCCAAGTTTTATTTGTGGTGCGGGACCTTTTTACCGGGGTCTCAGTATGTTCTCCCCCCGTGTCCGGAAGGGAGAGGAAGCTGCGGGGATTTCTGGCTGCCGCCCGCCTCCTGCTTTGGAAGAACAGCCTGGACTACAACACCTTTTCCTGACCTGATTTCTGATACTCGGCCTAGCTAGGCAAACAGTTGCCTAGCCACCTACCTGCTCACCAACTGCCACCTACTGCTGTACCGCAAGTCCATCACCTTTTGTTATTTGTATTTGTGTGACATGAACCGTTAAACTCTTTAAAGATTTAGTGCTGTTGACTAATTTTAAACAGATTTCATTCTATGATGTAACATGGGGCCCCGTTAAATTAAAAAAAATAAATTCAATGTCTTCTCATTGAAGATGTGCACAACCTGAAAACTTAATATTTTCTATCGAATCCATTTATTAGTTGTGTTCTTGACTTCACGAAGTTGATGTTTTTGGCATTTAATTTAAAGCTTTTAGAAAAATCTTGATTTATAATTTATATTTGTTGCTCTGATTTGTTGTAATGATATCCTAGTTACTCAACATATTAATTGTTCAAGGTTATTGCTACTTGGTTGCTGGATTCACTTAAAGATAAACTTAATGCAGAAACTATTTGGAAGTTGCAGACTTAAGCTGGATCAATACCTCATAATTTTGTATTTATCAATTTTCAGTTTTAATTAGTTTACACATTAGTTTTTTTAGTTCACACCACATTCTACAATCTTTTGATTTCAATGTTAACACAGTTTTCATTTAATGGTTTCTTAGACTTGCGCTCAAATTATGTTACTATTTAACTTATAATGATTGTTATTGCAATATTGAATTTTCTTTATGTGTTGCACCGGTAATATGGATTCATATACAAATTGTGAACCTGAGGAAAGTGTCATTCCAGTTAATATTGTTGAATGATTATTATAGGGCACTTGCTGGGGTATTCCTTGTTCTAGTTTAATTGTGCTTTGTTATTGCTTAATATATTCTTTTAGTGCGCCTCAACAGTGTCTTTCTTTCTTGACCCGTCCCGTTATTTTAAAAATATAAATTCATTTAAAAAATAATGTTATACATAAATGTTATAAACGTTATTATTAGTTTGACATATTTTAAAACTTTAGTTATCATAAAAAAGGCGAGTTATGAAATATTGTGTAACTGGTGTCAACGTATACGCAAGTGAGTCAACATTTTTTTTTTTTACTTTTTTGGCATATTTTAAAACTATCATTAACATTGAAAAAAGGGGGAGTAGCCTAATTGAAAAATAGTTTTGATTAAAGTTGTAATATATTTTGATATTATTTCTAACATAACATGAAGAATGTTTTGATATGAACATCTTTTGAAAATAATATTAAAATTGAAAAAGGGGAGAATAGTATAATTTAAAAATGAGTTTTTATACAAGTTTTAATATATTTGGATTTTATTTCTAACATAACTTTAACATGTTTTATTATTAGTTTGAAATATTTTGATATCATTTCTAAGATAACTTAATCATGATTTAATATTAGTTTGGCATATTTTAAAATTGATGTTAAAACTAATATTAACATTGAACAAAATGGGAATAGCATTATTTTAATTTAAGTTTAATACGAGTTTAGCACAAGTTTTAACATATTTAGAAAACATATTTTTTGCTACTTGGGAATATCTGCTCGTTAGAATAAAAATAAGGACTTTTCTGGGTAAAAAGTCTCATTCCTTGTAATAAATATTAGTATATATAATACTTAGACATAAATACGATGACAAAAACTATGACTAATCTTATTTTGGATCCGACTTCATACAATATTTTTATTTTACATTTGTTTTGTATATTACAATTCTGAAACATTCACTTTTAACACTATTGATACGTACTAAAAGTGAAGATAACTTTTAATTTTCGGACTTGAATTTCTGTAATGCTTTTACAATTAATAATTTCAAATTCCTTCGTGGAATAAAAGCTCCTGGAGTGAATATTATCGCGTTATTGTCATTAACTTTCTAGTTGTAACTGCGACCGTGCATTGCCCGACAACGTGCTCTCTTCGATAAAGGGCTGTCTGAGCAGTGATACAGATGACGAGCCATGATGATGGTAAACTCTAGCGTAGGGGGTTAAATAACAGGATAAATAAACAACATCTCACAACACCACAGAATGTATTTCATTTGTACTGTATTTACACAAAATAAGGTAAATATAAAAAAGGATGGTACATGACGATCGATTTCATCTAGTTACACTCGTTAACATCAGAGAATTGTAGAATCAAAATGGTGAACAGCTTATATTCCGAAAGCGAATGATTTGGAGCTAATGATGACCGGAGTACCTGGTTGAAATCGATCGCCTTGTACCATCCTTTTTGTATATTTGCCGTCTTCTATGTAAGTAAAGTATAAATGTGAATATAATTTATAGTATTGCGAGATATAGTTTATTATTATTCTGTTTAATTGTAATAACACAAATTCTACTAAAAAAAGTCAAAGTAATTCCGCAGATATCATAATAACAATAAACTTAATAGCAATTCAACGGGTTTTTTAATTTAATTTAATCTTATTTCTTTATTGAACTATTGTAAAGGGGCCAAAGGGATTTCAGCTCCAGTGATTCTTAACAGTAATCAATAGTTTCCTCACTAAATACCATTTAGAGGTAGACTAAAAGCACCGAACTCGTCTGCTATCTCACAAAATGCATGACTAACATATCCAAGCTTGTTTGCGAACATTAATTTTTAGTATGCTAACTTATCACTATTTTTAAAGTTTAACGGCAATGCCACCCACTCTAAACTTTATGGCTTAACAATTTATTAAGACTCTTTTAGTTTTATTCAGCATTGTATTCGTCCTTAAAACTGTAATGGAGGTTTCGTAATCATAATTCACATGGAGTTGTGTCATTATTTACCAAACAACCATTGGTTGTATTGACTGGCGATTTACCAGCTGCAAAATAACGCTACGTTTCCGACGAAGTAATTATTAGTTTGCCCAAAGTTTTTGTATTTTTGCACCGTATCGATCGAAAGATGCAGTGCACTGGTGGGTAAGCCCTGCGTCGTGCCTTTGGCCACGGACTGGAGATTAACGTGTTTACCTGAAACTAAGGACGTTATCTTTATCTTCGCAACTTTACAGTCCTTCGTTCCAAGAACTGCGTGAAAAATTATACTTCCACCAGTATTTACAGTAAGTAGAGGCTGATAGATTTATTTAGTGTTAGGTAGTCGATATATAATATATAGTTTGTATATAAAGGTCTTGAGTTTTTTAATATATATGAGCAAATATCCAAAATAAAAAATATTTATATTATTAGACAACTTGCTTTGCTCGCTGGAGGCCCCTGTGGGGGGCTTTGCCCCCAGGTCGCTTTTTGACCACAGTTTAATGTAAATTTGTCCAAATACTATTTAAGAACTAAATTCTACAACTCTTCCAAGGCTTTGATATTTTTAAGGGTTTAACCTATAAAATCAGGTAATATGCCTGTTGATGAATACTAATTGGCATGTAGACGTAGGATGTTCAATTTTAAGCCTCCATGTATTACTTAAGTGCTTGAAAAAATTAATACCCTTAACTGATGGATAATGCAGCCTTTATAAGGCATTTTTTAAACCTTAGGGGAATACGACCACCGTTAAAAACCTGAAATGCTATGACTTTGAATAACTACAAGACTTCTGCAACAAATATGACATGATTTATAAGGGATTTTCCCTTCGACAGAACGCAACATAAACAATAAACCGAAAAAACACGAAAAAGTCTACAAAAGCTCAAAGACTTATTTTTCATTTGGGTATTTAAGATATTTAATCTAGGTGTGGGAGTGTTGCTTCGTACTAATTGTAATGTAGAAATACTGTGTGATAAATGCTAGGCCTCTAAGTTCTATTAGAGCGACAAACCATTAAAAACCAAGAAAAAACTTGGAAAAATGTTTAAATTTAAAAAATCTAGCGCTACCTAAGGGTAAAGGAGGTGAGATACGGCAAAATGTAATTGGACTAAAGTTGTAGTTCGTCTAAAATCCATGCCACGTTGCCGTGTTCGTTTTTCGATAGGACAACCCGTTCGGCCGCTAGAGCTCAAATAAAAAAATACTACATCTTGATTTTTGTATTCAAAATTATTTATTTTTTTGAAATAGTTCAAACTAAAAATAGTAAGATTTGGGAAGAAAAGGTGCAACGCACACGCATGCCATGTCTCACGATCCTAATTAAAGTATAACTGGTGATACGTGCATTCTAATTAATAACAATTGTTCCAGAATCGGCATTTCCTTACTACTTATACTTAGAAAACGGTAAAATCTATAGATTTTAAGAGTTTTTGATTTTCCGACAGGTTTAAGTAATAAAAACTGGTTATATTTCTGCTGCTATTTACTAAGTGATTTGAAGACATACTGCGTGCCTAATATTAGGCCTCCATCAAGTATATTAAAACTAAGTTATTTAACTAACTAATTAAGTTATTTAGTGTTAGGTAGTCGATATATAATATATAGTTTGTATATAAAGGTCTTGAGTTTTTTAATATATATGAGCAAATATCCAAAATAAAAAATATTTATATTATTAGACAACTTGCTAATAGATTCCAGATAGATGCTAGTTACTCAGGTAACGTGATAGAAAATAAAAAACCGCCACAAAATCTCAAAATTTGAAAACATCTAGAGCTATCTAACGGTAGAGGAGACGAGATACGACAAAACGTCATCAGACCAAAGTTGTAGATCTTGCAAAATCCGTAGCTCGTAGTGGTGTCGGTTTTTCGATAGGTCAATCTGTTTAACTGCTAGAGCTCAAAAACTGGAATTTTAAAATAAGCCTTTTTTGGGCGAATTTAAATATTTTTTTAGGAGGGTTAAACTGAAAATTTTTCAAACTTGGCAATTTTCCTGGGGGTTACAGGGAAAAAGCTACCTGCGTGCTAAATTTCAGGTGTCTATTAGATGACTATAGTATGGACTCGCTTCGCTCGCTGGGGGCTCCGCCCCCAGACCCTTGTGGGGGGCTTCTCCAGGTCGCTGTTTGGCCTTAGGCTGGATATAGTCTAATATATATACAGCCGCATGAGTAACTGACTCACTCACTCACTGAGGTATACGAATTCTAGACCACTTCTAGACGAGCTAGAATCCTGCAATTTTGCATGCAGGTAGCTTATAGCTTGTAACCCCCAGGAAAATCTCAAAAACTGACAATTTTTTGTTTTAACCCCCTAAAAAAATATTTAAAACCCCCCAGAAAAGGTATATTTTAAAATTACAGTTTTTGAGCTCTAGCGGCCGAACGGATTGACCTATCGCAGAACGGACACCACCACGACCGACGGATTTTGCAAGATCTACAACTTTGTTCATATGACCTTTTGTCGTATCTCACTCCCTTCACCCTTAGGTAGCGCTAGGTTTTTCAAATTTCATGCAGTTTCGACGGTTATTTTCGTGGTTTTTAATTTCCTATCACTTTAATTTAGTAATTAAAGGCTTGATATTTGACACTCAATATGTTTACACATTAGCCTTCACGAAACAGTTGATAAACTAACATATTTTAAAAATTAAACACCCCCAAAAAGATCAAAACCCTAACTGTTTCATAAATGACAAACTGCATTGTCTACTTACTCAGGTAATTCTAGATAAGCTATAATCGTTTATTTAGGCCTACATGTAGCTTGTCCATTAAAACCCCAGGAAAATTGCCTAAAGGTATAATTTTTAATCAGAACCACATCAAAAAATCAAAAATGGAGGACATTTGCAATATGTCCAAAATAGTGCCTTTTAATTTTAGCTCTAGCGGACGAACGTATGGTCCTATCGACAAACGGAATACCTCCACTTGCCAAGGGTTTTAGACGATCTAAAACTTTGACGTTTGACATTTTGTTGTATATCTTGTCTCCTTCACCCTTAGATAGCGCTAGATTTTTCAAATATCAATATTTTTTCGAGGTTTTGTGGTGTTTCGCATTATTTATCACGTGAACAAATTTGATGATTTAAAGCCGATCGATCAAAGGGCGAAGCCTCCCACAGTAGTCTAGGGATCTACGGGTTGGGGAAGTGGGGCGGTAGGGGAGGTCTAGGAGGGGAGAGGGTTGCAGATTTTTTGATTGGGTATATGAGATAAAGCATGCAAGTGCCTTGAACCCTCAAATCTCCTTAAACATTCCCAAACTCTACTATTTCAATTCTTAATCCCTAATAATTCAATAACTGCTGTTTTGTCCATTTTGATGTATAAGTAGTAGTACAATGTCGGTACTGGGTCATTTAATATGACACCACTTTCACTTGAGCTAGATACCCGGGTCACCAACGGGTCCTACCCACCCGATAGCGACCTGAGCGCGAAGCCCCCAGCGAGCGAAGCGATTCTATAATATATACAGCCGCATGTGTAACTCACTCACTGAGGTATACGAATTCTGGACCACTTACAGATGAGCTTGAAACCTGAAATTTTTCATGCAGGTAGCTTATAGCTTGTAACCCCCAGAAAAATTGCCAAAATTGGCAATTTTTTATTTTAACCCCCATAAAAATATATTTAAAACCCCCCAAAAACACTTATTTTAAAAATACAGTTTTTGAGCTCTAGTGGCCGAATGGATTGACCTATCGAAAAACGGACACCTCCTAGCCTACGGATTTTGCAAGATCTACAACTTTGTTCCTGTGAATTTTTTTTGTATCTCGCTCCCTTCACCCTTAGGTAGCGCTAGATTTTTCAAATTTCAGGCAATTTCGACGGTTATTTTGGTGTTTTTTTAATTTCATATCACATTAATTTAGTACTTAAAGGCTTGATATTTGGCACTCAATATTTTTACACATTACCGTTCACGAAACAGTCGATAGACTAACATGTTTTAATAATTAAACACCCCAAAAAAATTAAAAACCCTAATTGTTCCATAAATGACGAACTGCATTATTGACTTACTCAGGTAATTCTAGACTAGCTAGAAACGTGTAATCAGGTCTACATGTAGCTTGTCAATTGAAACCCCCAGGGAAATTGCAAAAAGTTATAATTTTTATTCAGAACCACATAAAAACAATTGAAAATTGAGGAAATTTGTAATATGTCCAAAATAGTGCCTTTTTATTTTAGCTCTAAAGACGGAATGGATGGTCCTATCGATAAACGGAACACCTCCAATTCCCAAATCTTTAAAAAAACGTAAATTAGTGGATATTTTATATATTTCGAGTGGGGGGTTAACAGTATTTACACGTTTGCATATACTCCCTAATCATTTTAAGCATTCCTAAACCCTACTTTTTTATGTGACAATCCCCTCAAATTAAAATGGCTGCTGATTTGTATGTTTTATTAATATGAGTAGTAATAATATATGAGTTCTGGGTCACTTGATATATGACATCACTTTTAACCTGAGGATAAACAAACACTTAAGGTCGAAGCCTCCCACAGGAGTCTGAGGTCGGAGCCTACTGTTTGAATTGATAATCCATTACAATTAAAATATTTCACGATTTGTTTGTTTTCTTAATATGAGTAGTAGTAATATGTTGGTAATGCGACACTTTATATGACACCACTTGATCTTGCGGCCTTCACTTGAGCTAGGTACCCAGGTCACTAACATATATACTACCCACCCGACAGTGACCTGGGAGCGAAGCCCCCAACAGGGGTCTGGGGGCGGAGCCCCCAGCGAGCGAAACGAGTCTATAATATATACAGCCGCATGTGTAACTCACTGACTGACTGACTGACTGACTGACTGACTGACTGACTGAGGTATACGAATTCTAGACCACTTCTATATGAGTTAGAAACCTGAAATTTTGCATGCAGGTAGCTTATAGCTTGTAACCCCCAGGGAAATTGCCAAAACCGACATTTTGTTATTTCAACCCCCTTTTAACAAATATTTAAACCCCCCCAAAAAAAGCTTATTTTAAAATTCCAGTTTTTGAGCTCTAGCGCGCGAACGGATGGTCCTATCAAAAAACGGACACCACCACGTGCTACGGATTTTGCAAGATCCACAACATTGGTCCAATACATTTTTGTCGTATCTCGTCTCCTTCACCCTTAGATAGCTCTAGATTTTTTCAAATTTTGAGAATTTGTGGCGGTTTTTTATTTCCTATCACGTTAATATACTTGATGGAGGCCTAATATTGGGCACGCAGTATGTCTACATCACACTTAGTAAATAACAGCAGAAATATGGCCAGTTTTTATTACTTGAACCTGTCGGAAAATAAAAAACTCTTTTATAGATTTGACCGTTTTCTAAGTATAAGTAGTAAGGAAATGCCGGTGCCAAAACAATTATTATTAATTAGAATGGACGTATCACCATTTATACTTTAACTAGGATCGTGATATATATGTCTTGCATGTGCGTTGCACCTTTTCTTCCCAAATCCTACCATTTTTAGTTTGAACTATCTCAAAAAGAAAATTTGGGAATACAAAATCAAAATGTAGTATTTTTTATTTGAGCTCTAGTGGCCGAACGGGTTGTCCTGTCGAAAAACGAAAACCACTATGTACCACGGATTTTAGACGAACTACAACTTTAGTTCTATGACATTTTGCCGTATCTCACCCCCTTCACCCTTAGGTAGCGCTAGATTTTTTAAATTTAAGCTTTTTTCTAAGATTGTTTGTGGTTTTTAATGGTTTTTCGCTCTAAAATAGAACTTAGAGGCCCCAATTTATATTATTGGATATACACGTGACACCAATATTACTTGAGCTAGAGACGTGAGATTTGGCATGCATTTGCCTTCCACCTTTTTTCCAAATCCTACTATTTTTAGTTTGAACTATCTCAATAAAATAAATAATTGTGGATACAAAAATCAAAATGTAGTATTTTTTTACTTAAGCTCTAGCGGCCGAACGGGTTGTCCTATCGAAAAACGAAGACCACCCTGTGTCACGGATTTCAGACGAACTAAAACTTTAGTCCTATGACATTTTGCCGTATCTCACCCCTTTCACCCTTAGATAGCGCTAGATATTTTTTTTTTAATTTAAACTTTTTTCATAGATTTGTTCGTGGTTTTTAATGGTTCGTCACTCAAACATAGAACTTAGAGGCCTAATACTTATCACACAGTATTCCTACATTACAATTAGTACTAAGCAATACTCCCACGCCCAGATTAAGTATCTTAAACACCCGAAAAAAGCAATGTTTTTGAGCTCTTGTAGACTTTTCGTGTTTTTCGGGTACAATTTTTATGTTGCGCTCTGTCGAGGGTAAAATCCCTTATAAATAATGTCATATTTGTTGCAGAAGGCTTTTTTTACCCAAAGTCATAGTATTTCAGGTTCTTAACGGTGGTGGTATCCCTTATAAGGTTCAAAATACGCCTTTTAAAGGCTACATTATACATCAGTAAAGGGTATAATTTTTTCAAGCACTTAGGTAATACATGGAGGCTTAAAATTTAACATACTACGTCTCCATACCAAGTAGTATTCATCAACAGGCATATGGCCAGATTTTCTAGGTTAAACCTTTAAAAATAATCAAAGCCTTGGAATAGTTGTAGAATTTAGGTCTTAAATAGAATTTGGAACAATTTACATTAAACTGTGGCCAAACAGTGACCTGGGGGCGAAGCCCCCCACAGGGGCCTGGGGGCAGAGGCGGAGTTATTTTTAAATTGTTATATACTCTAATATTGTACTGCTAGGCCTAAATTTGTTCACTCAATAAGTCTACTTTATATTTTGAATATAAATAGACCTCGGATTATTAGCGTAACTAAACCATGTGCCATATGTACTACGACAGGGACCTGGGGGCAAAGCCCCCCACAGGGGTCTGGGGGCGGAGCCGCCAGCGAGCGAAGCGAGTCTAATATATATACAGCCGCATGTGTAACTGACTCACTCACTCACTCACTCACTCACTCACTCACTGAGGTATACGAATTCTAGACCATTTCTAGACGAGCTAGAAACCTGAAATTTTGCATGCAGGTAGCTTATAGCTTGTAACCCCCAGGAAAATCGCCAAAACTGACAGTTTTTTTATCATAACCCCCCCAAAAAAATATTTAAAACCCCCCCAAAAAAGGCTTATTTTAAAATTACAGTTTTTGAGCTCTAGCGGCCGAACGGATTGACCTATCGAAAAACGGACCCCACCATGTGCCACGGATTTTGCAAGATCTACAACTTTGTTCATATGACATTTTGTCGTATCTCGCTCCCTTCACCTTTAGGTAGCGCTAGATTTTTCAAATTTCAGGCAATTTCGACGGTTATTTTCGTTGTTTTTAATTTCCTATCACATTAATTTAGTATATAAAGGCTTGATATTTGGCACACAATATGTTTACACATTACCCTTCATGAATTAGACTATAAACTAACATATTTTAATATTTAAACACCTCAAAAAAATTAAAAACCCTAATTGTTCCATAAAGGACAATCTGCATTATCGACTTACTCAGGTAATTCTAGACAAGCTATAAACGTAGAATTAGGCCTACATGTAGCTTGTCCATTAAAACCACCAGAAATATTGCAAAAAGGTATAATTTTTAATCAGAACCACATAAAAAAATAAAAAATGGAGGAAAATTTGAATTTATCCAAAATAGTGCATGTTTTTGTGCTGTAGCGGCCGAACGGTTGATCCAATCGAGAAACGGGGACTACTACGACACACAGGCTTTAGACGATCTAAAACTTTGGTCCTATGACTTTTTGTCGTATCTCGTCTCCTTCACCCTTAGATAGCGCTAAATTTCTCAAATCTCGGCATATTTTCTATATTTTGTGGCCGTTTTTTATTTCCTATCACGTTAATATACTTGTCGGAGGCCTAATATTGGGCACGCAGTATGTCTGCATCACACTTAGTAAATAGCACGAAAAATATGACCAGTTTTTAGTAATTAAACCTGTCGAAAAATAAAAAACTCTAAATATCTTTAGATATGACCGTTTTCTTAGTATAAGTAGTGGTGTATTGGGGGTTCTGTCTCAATTTATTTTATTGGACATACACGTGACACCAATAATACTTGAGCTAGAGACGTGAGATTTGGCATGCATGTGCCTTGCACCTTTTCTTCCCAAATCCTACTATTTTTAGTTTGAACTATCTCAACTAAATAAATAATTGTGAATACAAAAATCAAAATGAAGTATTTTTTTATTTGAGCTCTAGTGGCCAAATGGGTTGTCCTATCAAAAAACGAAGACCACCCCGTGCCACGCATTTCAGACGAACTACAACTTTAGTCCTATGACATTTTGCCGTATCTCACCCCTTTAACCCTTAGATAGCACTAGATTTTTTAAATTTAAACTTTTTTCACAAATTGGTTTGTGGTTTTTAATGGTTTGTCGCTCTAATATAGAACTTAGAGGCCTAATACTTATCACACAGTATTCCTATATTACAATTAGTACCAAGCAATACTACCACGTCCAGATTAAGTATCTTAAAAACCCAAAAAATCAAAGTTTTTGAGCTCTTGTAGACTTTTTGTTTTTTTTTTGTACATTTTTTATGTTGCGCTCTGTCGAGGGTGAAATCCTTTATAAATCATGCCATATTTTTTGCAGAAGGCCTGTAGTTACCCAAAGTCATCAGTTGAGGGTATTATTTTTTTTCAAGCACTTAGGTAATACATGGAGGCTTAAAATTTAACATACTACGTCTCCATGCCAAGTAGTATTCATCAACAGGCAGATGACCGGATTTTATATGTTAAACCCTTAAAAATAATCAAAGCCCTGGAATAGTTGTAGAATTTAAGTCGTAACTAGAATTTGAACCAATTTACATTAAACATGGCTAAACAGCGACCTGGGGGCGAAGCCCCCCACAAGGGTCTGGGGGCGGAGCCCCCAGCGAGCGAAGCGAGTCTAATATATATACAGCCGCATGTGTAACTCACTCACTCACTCACTCACTCACTCACTCACTGAGGTATACGAATTCTAGACCACTTCTAGACTAGCTAGAAACCTGAAACTTTGCATGCAGGTAGCTTATAGCTTGTAACCCCCAGAAAAATTGCCAAAACTGTCAATTTTTTATTTTAACCCCCCTAAAAAAATATTTAAACCCCCCCCAAAAAGGCTTATTTTAAAATTACAGTTTTTTAACTCTAGTGGCCGAACGGATTGACCTATCGAAAAACGAACACCACCACGTGCTACGGATTTTACAATATCTACAACTTTGTTCCTATGACTTTTTGTCGTATCTTGCTCCCTTCACCCTTAGGTAGCGCTAGATTTTTCAAATTTCAGGCAATTTCGACGGTTATTTTCGTGGTTTTTAATTTCCTATCACTTTAATTTAGTATGTAAAGGCTTGATATTTGGCACTCAATATTTTTAAACATTAACCTTCACGAAACACTCGATAAACTAACATATTTTAATAATAAAACATCCCAAAAAAATTAAAACCCTAATTATTCTATAAATGACAAACTGCATTATCGACTTACTCAGGTAATTCTAGATAAGCTAGAAACATTGAATTAGGCCTATATGTAGCTTGTCTATTGAAACCCCCAGGAAAATTGCAAAAAGGTATAATTTTTTAATTTAACCTCCTCAACAAAATTCAAAAAGGAGGAAATTTTGAACATCTCCAAAATAGTGCATGTTTTTGTGCTGTAGCGGCCGAACGGTTGATCCAATCGAGAAACGGGGACTACTACGACACACAGGCTTTAGACGATCTAAAACTTTGGTCCTATGACTTTTTGTCGTATCTCGTCTCCTTCACCCTTAGATAGCGCTAAATTTCTCAAATCTCGGCATATTTTCTATATTTTGTGGCCGTTTTTTATTTCCTATCACGTTAATATACTTGTCGGAGGCCTAATATTGGGCACGCAGTATGTCTACATCACACTTAGTAAATAGCAGCAGAAATATAACCATTTTTACTACTTTAACCTGCCAGAAAATCAAAAACTCTTAAAATCTATATATTTTTCGGTTTTCTAAGTATAAGTAGTAAGGAAATGCCGGTTCTGGAACAATTGTTATTAAATAGAATGCACGTATCACGATTTATACTGTAACTAAGATCGTGAGATATGGCATGCGTGTGCGTTGCACCTTTTCTTCCCAAATCCTACTATTTTTAGTTTGAACTATCTCAAAAGAAATAAATAATTGTGAATAAAAAAATCAAAATGCAATATTTTTTTTATTTGGACTCTTGTGGCAGAATGGGCTGTCCTATCGAAAAACGAAGACCACCACGTGCCACGGATTTTGGACAAACTACAACTTTATTCATATGACATTTTGCCGTATCTCACCCCCTTCACCCTTAGGTAGCGCTAGATTTCTTAAATCATTCGCTATTTTCCACCAAAACTTAGTGGTTTATATTTATTTGACACTCAAAAATAGTACTTAGAGTCCTAATATTTGGCACGGAATATCTCTAAATTACTGGAAGTATGTGGCAGAAGTCGCATGACCAATTTGAATTGTTTGAACCCTAAACAATTTTGAAAATCCTCTAGTTTTTTAGATTTTCCGGGGTTTTCATTGATATTTGGGCATGTTAGACTTAAATAGTGGGTAAAAACCAGCACAAATTTGATTTTATTAGTTGGACATGTCCTATAGACACCACATGTATTATTATTATGGTATGTTATGACGGTGCATCCATCCACAACATTTAAAAATCGTTATTTACAGGTCATACTAAAAAATGTTTCAAAGTTATTCAATTACTTGAATTACTTAAATTTTACTCGGAGTATGATTATACCACTAATATCATTATTTACCTGGTTTCGGTTTTATTTCCACGTAGTATTATATTAATAGTAGTAGTATTTTAGTTACATTTCCTAAAGTTAAGAACTCCAAGATTGGCATTCATGTGCTTTGCACTTTCTAACCAAAGAGAAAATTCCTAAGCCTTACTTTATCCAGTTTTACTACATCAATAACTTAATAATGGCGGATAGAAACAATCGAAATCTAGTGTTGTTTAAACAGTTCCAACGGCCATACAGATGCTCTCATATTTAAATTTCTGAAGATTGGTCTGTTTTCTTAGTATAAGTAGTAGTCTTATGGGGGTTCTTGGCCACTTGATTTGACGCCACTTCAAAATGAGGCTAAACAGCGACCTGGGGGCGGAGCCCCCAGCGAGCGAAGCGAGTCTAATATACTATACAGCCGCATGTGTAACTCACTCACTCACTCACTCACTCACTCAGGTATACGAATTCTAGACCACTTCTAGAGGAGCTAGAAACCTGAAATTTGGCATGTATGTAGCTTGTACCTTGTAACCCCCAGGAAAATCCCAAAAAGTTACAATTTTTTATTTTAACCCCCTCAAAGAAATTCAAAATGGAGGAAATTTTGAACATGTCCAAAATAGTGCCTTTTTATTTGAGCTGTAGCGGCCGAACGGTTGGTCCTATCGAGAAACGGAGACCACCACGTGCCACGGATTTTAGACGATCTACAACTTTGGTCCTGTGACTTTTTGTCGTATCTCGTCTCCTTCACCCTTAGGTAGCGCTAGATTTTTCAAATTTCGGCATATTTTCGAAATATTTTGGCCGTTTTTTATTTCCTATCACGTTAATATACTTGATCGAGGCCTAATATTGGGCACGCAGTATGTCTACATCACACTTAGTAAAAAGCAGCAGAAATACTACCAGTTTTTATTAATTAAACCCGTCGAAAAATGAAAAAATCTAAATATCTTTAGATATGACCGTTTTCTTAGTATAAGTAGAAGTGTATTGGGGGTTCTGACCCAATTTATACTATTGGATATACACGTGACACCAATAATACTTGAGCTAGAGACGTGAGATTTGGCATGCATGTGCCTTCCACCTTTTCTTTCCAAATCCTACTATTTTTAGTTTGAACTATCTCAATAAAATAAATAATTGTGAATACAAAAATCAAAATGTAGTATTTTTTTATTTAAGCTCTAGCGGCCGAACGGGTTGTCCTATCGAAAAACGAAGACCACCATGTGCCACGGATTTCAGACGAACTACAACTTTAGTCCTATTACATTTTGCCGTATCTCACCCCTTTCCCCCTTAGATAGCGCTAGATTTTTTTAATTTAAACTTTTTTCACAAATTTGTTTCTGGTTTTTAATGGTTTGTCACTCTAATATAGAACTTAGAGGCCTAATACTTATCACACAGTATTCCTACATTACAATCAGTACTAAGAAATACTCCCACGCCCAGATTAAGTATCTTAAACACCCAAAAAAATCAAAGTTTTTGAGCTCTTGTAGACTTTTCATGTTTTTCGGGTACATTTTCTATGTTGCGCACTGTCGAGGGTAAAATCCCTTATAAATCATGTCATATTTGTTGCAGAAGGCTTTTAGTTACCCAAAGTCATAGTATTTCAGGTTGTTAACGGTGGTCGTATACCTTATAAGGTTCAAAATAGCCTTTTAAAGGCTACATTATACATCAGTTAAGGGTATAATTTACGACAGGGACCTGGGGGCGAAGCCCCCCACAGGGGTCTGGGGGCGGAGCCCCCAGCGAGCGAAGCGAGTATATATATACAGCCCCATGTGTAACACACCAGACATAAGAATTCTAGACCATTTCCAGACGAACTAGAAACGTGATATTTAGCAAGCAGGTAGCTTGTACCTTGAAACCCCCGGTAAAATTGCCAAAATATACAATTTTTAATTTTAAAACCACTAATTTTGATCTTGAAAATTGGATATTTTAACATTGGGCTTATGGAGTTTCAAATAAAAACAAAAGAAATCGTAACAGCTGTAAACAAATATCCAGTAAACTGTCAAAGCAACTTTCACATGGTAGAGTATAAACAAATTATAGAACTATTGAACAATGAAAACATCTAGAGTGGATTTAACCATAATGAATCTAAATAGTATACTATGTAAAAAATACTTGAAGGGTCATTGACCAATAATAACAACTGGAGCGACCCCAAGCGGGGGTCTGGGGGCGGAGCCCCCAGCGAGCAAAGCGAGTCTATAATATATACAGCCGCATGTGTAACTCACTCACTCACTCACTCACTCACTGAGGTATACGAATTCTAGACCACTTCTAGACTAGCTATAAACCTGAAATTTTGCATGCAGGTAGCTTATAGCTTGTAACCCCCAGAAAAATTGCCAAAACTGTCAATTTTTTATTTTAACCCCCCTAAAAAAATATTTAAAACCCCCCCAAAAAGGCTTATTTTAAAATTACAGTTTTTTAACTCTAGTGGCCGAACGGATTGACCTATCGAAAAACGAACACCACCACGTGCTACGGATTTTACAATATCTACAACTTTGTTCCTATGACTTTTTGTCGTATCTTGCTCCCTTCACCCTTAGGTAGCGCTAGATTTTTCAAATTTCAGGCAATTTCGACGGTTATTTTCGTGGTTTTTAATTTCCTATCACTTTAATTTAGTATGTAAAGGCTTGATATTTGGCACTCAATATTTTTAAACATTAACCTTCACGAAACACTCGATAAACTAACATATTTTAATAATAAAACATCCCAAAAAAATTAAAACCCTAATTATTCTATAAATGACAAACTGCATTATCGACTTACTCAGGTAATTCTAGATAAGCTAGAAACATTGAATTAGGCCTATATGTAGCTTGTCTATTGAAACCCCCAGGAAAATTGCAAAAAGGTATAATTTTTTAATTTAACCTCCTCAACAAAATTCAAAAAGGAGGAAATTTTGAACATCTCCAAAATAGTGCATGTTTTTGTGCTGTAGCGGCCGAACGGTTGATCCAATCGAGAAACGGGGACTACTACGACACACAGGCTTTAGACGATCTAAAACTTTGGTCCTATGACTTTTTGTCGTATCTCGTCTCCTTCACCCTTAGATAGCGCTAAATTTCTCAAATCTCGGCATATTTTCTATATTTTGTGGCCGTTTTTTATTTCCTATCACGTTAATATACTTGTCGGAGGCCTAATATTGGGCACGCAGTATGTCTACATCACACTTAGTAAATAGCAGCAGAAATATAACCATTTTTACTACTTTAACCTGCCAGAAAATCAAAAACTCTTAAAATCTATATATTTTTCGGTTTTCTAAGTATAAGTAGTAAGGAAATGCCGGTTCTGGAACAATTGTTATTAAATAGAATGCACGTATCACGATTTATACTGTAACTAAGATCGTGAGATATGGCATGCGTGTGCGTTGCACCTTTTCTTCCCAAATCCTACTATTTTTAGTTTGAACTATCTCAAAAGAAATAAATAATTGTGAATAAAAAAATCAAAATGCAATATTTTTTTTATTTGGACTCTTGTGGCAGAATGGGCTGTCCTATCGAAAAACGAAGACCACCACGTGCCACGGATTTTGGACAAACTACAACTTTATTCATATGACATTTTGCCGTATCTCACCCCCTTCACCCTTAGGTAGCGCTAGATTTCTTAAATCATTCGCTATTTTCCACCAAAACTTAGTGGTTTATATTTATTTGACACTCAAAAATAGTACTTAGAGTCCTAATATTTGGCACGGAATATCTCTAAATTACTGGAAGTATGTGGCAGAAGTCGCATGACCAATTTGAATTGTTTGAACCCTAAACAATTTTGAAAATCCTCTAGTTTTTTAGATTTTCCGGGGTTTTCATTGATATTTGGGCATGTTAGACTTAAATAGTGGGTAAAAACCAGCACAAATTTGATTTTATTAGTTGGACATGTCCTATAGACACCACATGTATTATTATTATGGTATGTTATGACGGTGCATCCATCCACAACATTTAAAAATCGTTATTTACAGGTCATACTAAAAAATGTTTCAAAGTTATTCAATTACTTGAATTACTTAAATTTTACTCGGAGTATGATTATACCACTAATATCATTATTTACCTGGTTTCGGTTTTATTTCCACGTAGTATTATATTAATAGTAGTAGTATTTTAGTTACATTTCCTAAAGTTAAGAACTCCAAGATTGGCATTCATGTGCTTTGCACTTTCTAACCAAAGAGAAAATTCCTAAGCCTTACTTTATCCAGTTTTACTACATCAATAACTTAATAATGGCGGATAGAAACAATCGAAATCTAGTGTTGTTTAAACAGTTCCAACGGCCATACAGATGCTCTCATATTTAAATTTCTGAAGATTGGTCTGTTTTCTTAGTATAAGTAGTAGTCTTATGGGGGTTCTTGGCCACTTGATTTGACGCCACTTCAAAATGAGGCTAAACAGCGACCTGGGGGCGGAGCCCCCAGCGAGCGAAGCGAGTCTAATATACTATACAGCCGCATGTGTAACTCACTCACTCACTCACTCACTCACTCAGGTATACGAATTCTAGACCACTTCTAGAGGAGCTAGAAACCTGAAATTTGGCATGTATGTAGCTTGTACCTTGTAACCCCCAGGAAAATCCCAAAAAGTTACAATTTTTTATTTTAACCCCCTCAAAGAAATTCAAAATGGAGGAAATTTTGAACATGTCCAAAATAGTGCCTTTTTATTTGAGCTGTAGCGGCCGAACGGTTGGTCCTATCGAGAAACGGAGACCACCACGTGCCACGGATTTTAGACGATCTACAACTTTGGTCCTGTGACTTTTTGTCGTATCTCGTCTCCTTCACCCTTAGGTAGCGCTAGATTTTTCAAATTTCGGCATATTTTCGAAATATTTTGGCCGTTTTTTATTTCCTATCACGTTAATATACTTGATCGAGGCCTAATATTGGGCACGCAGTATGTCTACATCACACTTAGTAAAAAGCAGCAGAAATACTACCAGTTTTTATTAATTAAACCCGTCGAAAAATGAAAAAATCTAAATATCTTTAGATATGACCGTTTTCTTAGTATAAGTAGAAGTGTATTGGGGGTTCTGACCCAATTTATACTATTGGATATACACGTGACACCAATAATACTTGAGCTAGAGACGTGAGATTTGGCATGCATGTGCCTTCCACCTTTTCTTTCCAAATCCTACTATTTTTAGTTTGAACTATCTCAATAAAATAAATAATTGTGAATACAAAAATCAAAATGTAGTATTTTTTTATTTAAGCTCTAGCGGCCGAACGGGTTGTCCTATCGAAAAACGAAGACCACCATGTGCCACGGATTTCAGACGAACTACAACTTTAGTCCTATTACATTTTGCCGTATCTCACCCCTTTCCCCCTTAGATAGCGCTAGATTTTTTTAATTTAAACTTTTTTCACAAATTTGTTTCTGGTTTTTAATGGTTTGTCACTCTAATATAGAACTTAGAGGCCTAATACTTATCACACAGTATTCCTACATTACAATCAGTACTAAGAAATACTCCCACGCCCAGATTAAGTATCTTAAACACCCAAAAAAATCAAAGTTTTTGAGCTCTTGTAGACTTTTCATGTTTTTCGGGTACATTTTCTATGTTGCGCACTGTCGAGGGTAAAATCCCTTATAAATCATGTCATATTTGTTGCAGAAGGCTTTTAGTTACCCAAAGTCATAGTATTTCAGGTTGTTAACGGTGGTCGTATACCTTATAAGGTTCAAAATAGCCTTTTAAAGGCTACATTATACATCAGTTAAGGGTATAATTTACGACAGGGACCTGGGGGCGAAGCCCCCCACAGGGGTCTGGGGGCGGAGCCCCCAGCGAGCGAAGCGAGTATATATATACAGCCCCATGTGTAACACACCAGACATAAGAATTCTAGACCATTTCCAGACGAACTAGAAACGTGATATTTAGCAAGCAGGTAGCTTGTACCTTGAAACCCCCGGTAAAATTGCCAAAATATACAATTTTTAATTTTAAAACCACTAATTTTGATCTTGAAAATTGGATATTTTAACATTGGGCTTATGGAGTTTCAAATAAAAACAAAAGAAATCGTAACAGCTGTAAACAAATATCCAGTAAACTGTCAAAGCAACTTTCACATGGTAGAGTATAAACAAATTATAGAACTATTGAACAATGAAAACATCTAGAGTGGATTTAACCATAATGAATCTAAATAGTATACTATGTAAAAAATACTTGAAGGGTCATTGACCAATAATAACAACTGGAGCGACCCCAAGCGGGGGTCTGGGGGCGGAGCCCCCAGCGAGCAAAGCGAGTCTATAATATATACAGCCGCATGTGTAACTCACTCACTCACTCACTCACTCACTGAGGTATACGAATTCTAGACCACTTCTAGACTAGCTATAAACCTGAAATTTTGCATGCAGGTAGCTTATAGCTTGTAACCCCCAGAAAAATTGCCAAAACTGTCAATTTTTTATTTTAACCCCCCTAAAAAAATATTTAAAACCCCCCCAAAAAGGCTTATTTTAAAATTACAGTTTTTTAACTCTAGTGGCCGAACGGATTGACCTATCGAAAAACGAACACCACCACGTGCTACGGATTTTACAATATCTACAACTTTGTTCCTATGACTTTTTGTCGTATCTTGCTCCCTTCACCCTTAGGTAGCGCTAGATTTTTCAAATTTCAGGCAATTTCGACGGTTATTTTCGTGGTTTTTAATTTCCTATCACTTTAATTTAGTATGTAAAGGCTTGATATTTGGCACTCAATATTTTTAAACATTAACCTTCACGAAACACTCGATAAACTAACATATTTTAATAATAAAACATCCCAAAAAAATTAAAACCCTAATTATTCTATAAATGACAAACTGCATTATCGACTTACTCAGGTAATTCTAGATAAGCTAGAAACATTGAATTAGGCCTATATGTAGCTTGTCTATTGAAACCCCCAGGAAAATTGCAAAAAGGTATAATTTTTTAATTTAACCTCCTCAACAAAATTCAAAAAGGAGGAAATTTTGAACATCTCCAAAATAGTGCATGTTTTTGTGCTGTAGCGGCCGAACGGTTGATCCAATCGAGAAACGGGGACTACTACGACACACAGGCTTTAGACGATCTAAAACTTTGGTCCTATGACTTTTTGTCGTATCTCGTCTCCTTCACCCTTAGATAGCGCTAAATTTCTCAAATCTCGGCATATTTTCTATATTTTGTGGCCGTTTTTTATTTCCTATCACGTTAATATACTTGTCGGAGGCCTAATATTGGGCACGCAGTATGTCTACATCACACTTAGTAAATAGCAGCAGAAATATAACCATTTTTACTACTTTAACCTGCCAGAAAATCAAAAACTCTTAAAATCTATATATTTTTCGGTTTTCTAAGTATAAGTAGTAAGGAAATGCCGGTTCTGGAACAATTGTTATTAAATAGAATGCACGTATCACGATTTATACTGTAACTAAGATCGTGAGATATGGCATGCGTGTGCGTTGCACCTTTTCTTCCCAAATCCTACTATTTTTAGTTTGAACTATCTCAAAAGAAATAAATAATTGTGAATAAAAAAATCAAAATGCAATATTTTTTTTATTTGGACTCTTGTGGCAGAATGGGCTGTCCTATCGAAAAACGAAGACCACCACGTGCCACGGATTTTAGACAAACTACAACTTTATTCATATGACATTTTGCCGTATCTCACCCCCTTCACCCTTAGGTAGCGCTAGATTTCTTAAATCATTCGCTATTTTCCACCAAAACTTAGTGGTTTAAATTTATTTGACACTCAAAAATAGTACTTAGAGTCCTAATATTTGGCACGGAATATCTCTAAATTACTGGAAGTATGTGGCAGAAGTCGCATGACCAATTTGAATTGTTTGAACCCTAAACAATTTTGAAAATCCTCTAGTTTTTTAGATTTTCCGGGGTTTTCATTGATATTTGGGCATGTTAGACTTAAATAGTGGGTAAAAACCAGCACAAATTTGATTTGATTAGTTGGACATGTCCTATAGACACCACATGTATTATTATTATGGTATGTTATGACGGTGCATCCATCCACAACATTTAAAAATCGTTATTTACAGGTCATACTAAAAAATGTTTCAAAGTTATTCAATTACTTGAATTACTTAAATTTTACTCGGAGTATGATTATACCACTAATATCATTATTTACCTGGTTTCGGTTTTATTTCCACGTAGTATTATATTAATAGTAGTAGTATTTTAGTTACATTTCCTAAAGTTAAGAACTCCAAGATTGGCATTCATGTGCTTTGCACTTTCTAACCAAAGAGAAAATTCCTAAGCCTTACTTTATCCAGTTTTACTACATCAATAACTTAATAATGGCGGATAGAAACAATCGAAATCTAGTGTTGTTTAAACAGTTCCAACGGCCATACAGATGCTCTCATATTTAAATTTCTGAAGATTGGTCTGTTTTCTTAGTATAAGTAGTAGTCTTATGGGGGTTCTTGGCCACTTGATTTGACGCCACTTCAAAATGAGGCTAAACAGCGACCTGGGGGCGGAGCTATAACTTTGGTCCTATGACTTTTTGTCGTATCCCGTCTCCTTCACCCTTAGATAGCGCTAGATTTCTCAAATTTCGGCATATTTTCTATATTTTGTGGCCGTTTTTTATTTCCTATCACGTTAATATACTTGATGGAGGCCCAAAATTGGGCACGCAGTATGTCTACATCACACTTAGTAAATAGCAGCAGAAATATAACCATTTTTACTAATTAAACCTGCCAGAAAATCAAAAAACTCTTAAAATCTATTTATTTTACAGTTTTCTAAGTATAAGTAGTAAGGAAATGCCGGTTCTGGAACAATTGTTATTAAATAGAATGCACGTATCACCATTTATACTTTAACTAGGATCGTGAGATATGGCATGCGTGTGCGTTGCACCTTTTCTTCCCAAATCCTACTATTTTTAGTTTGAACTATCTCAAAAGAAATAAATAATTGTGAATAAAAAAATCAAAATGCAATATTTTTTTTATTTGGGCTCTAGTGGCAGAACGGGCTGTCCTATCGAAAAACGAAGACCACCATGTGCCAGGGATTTTAGACAAACTACAACTTTATTCATATGACATTTTGCCGTATCTCACCCCCTTCACCCTTAGGTAGCGCTAGATATCTTAAATCTTTAGCAATTTTCCACCAAAACTTAGTGGTTTTTATTTATTTGACATTCAAAAATAGTACTTAGAGTCCTAATATTTGGCACGGAATATCTCTTCATTACAGGAAGTATGTGGCAGAAGTCGCATGACCATTTTGAATTGTTTGAACCCTAAATAATTTTTAAAATCCTCTAGTTTTTTAGATTTCCCGGTGTTTTCATTGATATTTAGGCATGTTAGACTTACATAGTGGGTAAAAACCAGCACAAATTTGTTTTGATTAGTTGGACATGTCCTATAGACACCACATGTATTATTATTATGGTATGTTATGACGGTGTATCCATCCACAACATTTAAAAATCGTTATTTACAGGTCATACTAAAAAATGTTTCAAAGTTATTCAATTATTTGAATAACTTAAATTATACCCGGAGTCTGATTATACCAATTATACTATTATTTACCTGGTTTCGGTTTTATTTCCACGTAGTATAATATTAATAGTAGTAGTATTTCGGTTACATTTCCTGAAGTTAGAAACTCCAGATTTGGCATTCATGTGCTTTGCACTTTCTAACCAAAGAGAAAATTCCTAAGCCTTACTTTTTCCAGTTTTACTACATGAATAACTTAATAATGGCGGATAGAAACAATCAAAATCTAGTGTTGTTTAAACAGTTCCAACGGCCATACAGATGCTCTCATATTTAAATTTCTGAAGATTGGTCTGTTTTCTTAGTATGAGTAGTATGTAGTCTTATGGGGGTTCTTGGCCACTTCATTTGACGCCACTTCAAAATGAGGCCAAACAGCGACCTGGGGGCGAAGCCCCCCACAGGGGTCTGGGGGCGGAGCCCCCAGCGAGCGAAGCGAGTCTAATATATATACAGCCGCATGTGTAACTCACTGACTGACTGAATGACTGACTGAGGTATACGAATTCTAGACCACTTCTAGATGAGCTAGAAACCTGATATTTTGCATGCAGGTAGCTTATAGCTTGTAACCCCAAAAAATCGCAGGAAAATCGCCAAAACCAACAATATTTTATTTTAACCCCCCAAAAAAAATATTTAAAACCCCCAAAAAAGGCTTATTTTAAAATTCCAGTTTTTGAGCTCTAGCGCGCGAACGGATGGTCCTATCAAAAAAGGGACCTCACCACGTGCTACGGATTTTTGAAGATCTACAACTTTGGTCCTATGACTTTTTGTCGTATCTCGTCTCCTTCACCCTTAGATAGCTCTAGGTTTTTTCAAATTTTGAGATTTTGTGGCGGTTTTTTATTTCCTATCACGTTAATATACTTGATGAAGGCCTAATATTGGGCACGCAGTATGTCTACATCACACTTAGTAAATAACAGCAGAAATCTGACCAGGTTTTATTAGTTAAACCTGTCGGAAAATAAAAAAACTCTTAAATTTTATAGATTTGACCGTTTTCAAAGTATAAGTAGTAAGGAAATGCCGGTTCCGGAACAATTATTATTAATTAGAATGCACGTATCACCATTTATACTTTAACTAAGATCTTGATATATGGCTTGCGTGTGCGTTTCACCTTTTCTCCCCAAATCCTACTATTTTTAGTTTGAACTATCTCAAAAAGAAAATTTGGGAATACAAAATCAAAATGTAGTATTTTTTATTTGAGCTCTAGTGGCCAAACAGGTTGTCCTATCGAAAAACGAAGACCACCATGTGCCACGGATTTTAGACGAACTAAAACTTTAGTTATATGACATTTTGCCGTATCTCACCCCCTTCACCCTTAGGTAGCGCTAGATTCTTTAATTTAAGCTTTTTTCTAAGATTTGTTGTGGTTTTTAATGGTTTTTCGCTCTAATATAGAACTTAGAGGCCTAATATTTATCACACCGTATTCCTACATTATAATTAGTACCAAGAAACACTCACACACCCAGATTAAATATCTTATACACCCAAAAAAATTAAAGTCTTTGAGCTTTTGTAGATTTATTCGTGTATTTCGGGTATATGTTCTATATTGCGCTTTGTCGAGGGTAAAATCTCTTATAAATCATGTCATATTTGCTGCAGAAGGATTGTATAAACCCAAAATCATAGTATTTCAGGTTGTTAAAGGTGGTCGTATTCCTTATAAGGTTCAAAAGACGCCTTATAAGTATTCATTTTTTTCCGAGCACTTAGGTAATACATTGAGGCTTAACATTTAACATACTACGCGTACATGCCAAGTCGTATTCAGCAACAGGCATATGACCGGATTTTATAGGTTAAACACTAAAAATAATCAAAGCCTTGGAATAGTTGGAGAATTTAGGTCTTAAATAGAATTTGGACCAGTTTACATTAAACTGTGGCCAAACAGCGAAATGGGGGCGAAGCCCCCCACAGGGGTCTGGGGGCGGAGCCCCCAGCGAGCGAAGCGAGTCTAATATATATACAGCCGCATGTGTAACTGACTCACTCACTCACTCACTCACTGAGGTATACGAATTCTATACCACTTCTAGACAAGCTAGAAACCTGAAATTTTGCATGCAGGTAGCTTATAGCTTGTGACCCCCAGGAAAATCGCCAAAACTGACAGTTTTTTATCATAACCCCCCAAAAAAGGCTCATTTTAAAATTACAGTTTTTGAGCTCTAGCGGCCGAACGGATTGTTCTATCGAAAAACGGACACCACCACGTGTCACGGATTTTGCAAGATCTAGAACTTTGTTCCTATGACATTTTGTCGTATCTCGCTCCCTTCACCCTTAGGTTGCGCTAGATTTTTTTAATTTAAGCTTTTTTCTAAGATTTTTTGTGGTTTTTAATGGTTTTTCGCTCTAAAATAGAACTTACAATAATTTGACAATAATTTATATTATTGGATATACACGTGACACCAATAATACTTGAGCTAGAGACGTGAGATTTGGCATGCATTTGCCTTCCACCTTTTTTCCAAATCCTACTATTTTTAGTTTGAACTATCTCAATAAAATAAATAATTGTGAATACAAAAATCAAAATGTAGTATTTTTTTACTTAAGCTCTAGCGGCCGAACGGGTTGTCCTATCGAAAAACGAAGACCACCCTGTGCCACGGATTTCAGACTAACTACAACTTTAGTCCTATGACATTTTGCCGTATCTCACCCCTTTCACCCTTAGATAGCGCTAGATATTTTTTTAAATTTAAACTTTTTTCATAGATTTGTTCGTGGTTTTTAATGGTTTGTCGCTCAAATATAGAACTTAGAGGCCTAATACTTATCACACAGTATTCCTACATTACAATTAGTACTAAGCAATACTCCCACGCCCAGATTAAGTATCTTAAACACCCGAAAAAAGCAATGTTTTTGAGCTCTTGTAGACTTTTCGTGTTTTTCGGGTACAATTTTTATGTTGCGCTCTATCGAGGGTAAAATCCCTTATAAATAATGTCATATTTGTTGCAGAAGGTTTTTTTTTACCCAAAGTCATAGTATTTCAGGTTCTTAACGGTGGTGGTATCCCTTATAAGGTTCAAAATACGCCTTTTAAAGGCTACATTATACATCAGTAAAGGGTATAATTTTTTCAAGCACTTAGGTAATACATGGAGGCTTAAAATTTTACATACTACGTCTCCATACCAAGTAGTATTCATCAACAGGCATATGGCCAGATTTTCTAGGTTAAACCTTTAAAAATAATCAAAGCCTTGGAATAGTTGTAGAATTTAGGTCTTAAATAGAATTTGGAACAATTTACATTAAACTGTGGCCAAACAGTGACCTGGGGGCGAAGCCCCCCACAGGGGCCTGGGGGCAGAGGCGGAGTTATTTTTAAATTGTTATATACTCTAATATTGTACTGCTAGGCCTAAATTTGTTCACTCAATAAGTCTACTTTATATTTTGAATATAAATAGACCTCGGATTATTAGCGTAACTAAACCATGTGCCATATGTACTACGACAGGGACCTGGGGTCAAAGCCCCCCACAGGGGTCTGGGGGCGGAGCCCCCAGCGAGCGAAGCGAGTCTAATATATATACAGCCGCATGTGTAACTGACTCACTCACTCACTCACTCACTGAGGTATACGAATTCTAGACCACTTCTAGACAAGCTAGAAACCTGAAATTTTGCATGAAGGTAGCTTATAGCTTGTAACCCCCAGGAAAATCGCCAAAACTGACAGTTTTTTTATCATAACCCCCCCCAAAAAAATATTTAAAACCCCCCCAAAAAAGGCTCATTTTAAAATTACAGTTTTTGAGCTCTAGCGGCCGAACGGATTGTTCTATCGAAAAACGGACACCACCACGTCCCCCGGATTTTGCAAGATCTAGAACTTTGTTCCTATGACATTTTGTCGTATCTCGCTCCCTTCACCCTTAAGTGGCGCTAGATTTTTCAAATTTCATGCAATTTCGAAGGTTATTTTCGTGGTTTTTAATTTCCTATCACATTGATTTAGTATATAAAGGCTTGATATTTTGCACTCAATATTTTTACATATTACCCTTCACGAATTAGTCGATAAACTAACATTTTTTAATAATTAAACACCTCAAAAAAATTAAAAACCCTATAAATACCCATAAATAACCCATAAATGACAAACTGCATTATCGACTTACCCAGATAATTCTAGACAAGCTATAATCGTGGAATTAGGCCTACATGTAGCTTGTCCATTAAAAACTCCGGAAAAATTGGAAAAGGTAGAATTTCTTAATCAGAACCACATAAAAAAATTAAAAATGGAGGAAAATTTGAATATGTCCAAAATAGTGCTTTTTCATTTTAGCTCTAACGGACGAACGGATAGCCCTATCGATAAACGGAATACCTCCGCTTGCCAAGGAATTTAGACGATCTAAAACTTTGACTTTTTTCGTTTCTCGTATCATTTACCATTAGATAGCGCTAGATTTTTCAAATTTCAACATTTTTCAAGGTTTTGTGGTGTTTTTGCATTTTTTATCACGTGAACAGATTTTATGACTTACACCAATTGATCTAGGGGCGAAGCCTCCCACAATGGTCTAGGGATTTAGGGGTTGGGGAAGTGGGTTGGTAGGGGAGGTCTAGGTGGGGAGAGGGTTGCAAATTATCTGTTTGGGTATATGAGATATAGCATGCATGTGCCTTGAAACCTCAAATATCCTTAAACATTTCCAAACTCTACTATTTCAATTTTAACCCCCTCATATTTAAATAACTGCTGATTTGTCTATTTTTTTTTATAAGTAGTAGTATAATGTCGGTTCTGGGTCCTTAATATGACACCACTTTCACTTGAGCTAGGTACCCAGGCCACTGCCACGGGAACTAAGCACCCGAAAACTACCTGGGGGCGAAGCCCCCTACAGGGGTCTGGGGGCGGAGCCCCCAGCGAGCGAAGCGAGTCTATAATATATACAGCCGCATGTGTAACTCAGGTATACGAGTTCTAGACCACTTCTAAACTTGATAGAAACGTGAAATTTGGCATGCAGGTAGATTTTACATTTTAACCCCCAGAAACATTTTCAAAAATCACAATTTTTAATTATTAAACCTTTAAAAAAGTAGTTAAAAATCTATTAGTTCCCAAAACTAATCCAAAAGCTAATGCAATATTGGCACCGAATGTCTGGAAACACCTAGTTATTTAGTTTTTGAATAAACTTACAATAGTGAAACTTAATGATTAAATTCTTACACCAGTTACCTACTCTTTGATACATTTGATAGGCATATTTATTGATGAGTCCTGTGGAGTGGGTCTGGACATGTTTAAATAAATGTAATCGTAAGTAGAGTTATTTCTCAGTTTTAAATGTCTTACTTAGTAAAACACCTTAAGGCAAACCCAACCTCAAATGGACGATCGAGTCATGAATTGCTGTTGCTAAATCCAAATACTTTAACAACTAATCATATGTTTTAATTCATCTTTTTTTACTGTTGTTTTTTTGTTTTTTTTTTTGCTAATGTAGAAACTGATGTTATCATGGAAAAAAACTAACTTAAACTTACTAAAACTGAACTTTTACTTTTAATTTAGTTAAAATTTTAAACTTACACATATGCATATTCCCAACTACAATTGTAGCCAATTAAAAAAGTAAAATTAACAATAGTAATAATACATTATAAATGCAGTACGTTCTCCAGTGTTATTCCTATGTGGAAAACCATTCTATTTCTCTCTTATTTACTTATCAATTTCATTTTAACTTGGTATGTAGATCAAGTTAGCATTGCCCAATAGAGGATATTCAGAATAAATGTTGCCATCTAACCCGGAGTAAAGGAGAGGGCACCCCTCTTACAACAACTATGTGTAGCAAATGTTTCTGTAGTAGCTCTAAAAAAGGGATTTTTGTGACAATTTAAAAACTTTCATTGGAAAATCACGTATACACGCTACCGTACTTTATATTCTATATTCAGAATATATAAAGTTATTTATTAGGTCTAAAAGGGAGAAAAAATATGTGAGTTTTCTGATACCGTTTACTTATCTAATAAAGTAATTTCAGGAATGACTTTAAGTAATAAATGGCTATAACCTATCCTAAAACGTTATATCCGATAATTTTAAAGGTTGCACAGTTCACAAAACTTAAATTTCTGTCTATGATATCGGAAAACACACAATACCTATATAGTTGTTTTAACGACCGGTATTCACCAATGATCAGCACTTTAAACACTGTTTAAAAGAAGATACTCATTGTAACAACTGAACTCGGGCACTTCATGGTATCTTTTCATTTGAGTAAGTTGACATCTCACAGCCTGTCACAGCGACAAAGCTGTATAGACCGCTGTCGGTGGGGAAGCAGGAAGCCAGTTAGAGTGGTTCTTTGTCGAACTGACACGACTCACTATGGTGTTTGAATTTACCCCTCACCAACAGAGTTCGACTACCGCCTAACCTTTAACTGTATTTAAATAGATCTACTAGAATTTATGTGAAACAATTATTGACCTAGCTAAACTACTCTTTACAGATGGTATGCATTTTCTATTTAAAAACCAGTTATTACAGTTATACTACTTGAGGACTCGATTCATAATGAGGAATTTGTCGATACAAAATTAGAGGATCGTTTTATGTTAATGGGCGGTATAAGAAGTAAAACAAGTTGTAGGTTTGCACGATTAGGGTTGTCAGTTATAAACGGTGTCCTTATTGTTGTTACTTATATATATTATTAGTTTTATACCATGTAATTGTTTTGAATATAATGCTAAATAAAAATATCATATGGTAACGTGATGTATTATCCATTTGTTTTTCTGATTCCGTAATAAACTTAACCCTACTATAGCAAAGTCTAGCATTACATTCACCATAAGGATAAAATCGATAAAGTTTGTTATTTTATAAATTAGTTAGTCGATAAATTCACTTTATTTGTTAGTTTGTCATTTTTCCAAGTAATTAAAGCCAACATACGAATGTTTTTTTCGTGTTTCACTTATCTTCGTAACTGCTCAGAACTGCAGAGGGATTAAAGTAAATAAATCACTAAATAGCACTTAGCTTAAAAAATAAGGAGTAATGAGAAGTACGTTAGGGACTCTAGGGGGCCGGACCCCTTAAGAGCGTTCAGATCGTCATGAGCGCCGAGGGAGGAGTACGCCGCCAAATGATCCGAACACTGATAGAACAACATCAGTAAATCAACGGAATGGGGCCATCCCATGATCCTATCGACTGCGCGAATGTCCCAAGAGCTCGTGAATAACTTCCTGTACATCATATATAAAGAATAAATTCTCAAAAACAAACACAGTCCTACACTCCGCGATGTTTAGCTCCAGAGCTCGATTAAAATTATATGTTATCGGAAAACCTTAAAGTTGTTGGTCTTGGATGTAAAGTGGAGATTGCTGTCAGCTAAGTGTTCTCCAAAACTAGGGAGTTTTTTTTATTCATGTTGAATCCTTCTGGAATTGTTTTATCAATATAAAACTTCCATTATTCCATTCTTGGGCCGGCCGGTGAACTGTTTTCAATGTTATGTGTCAATTGTTGGTATGTGTTCAGTGTATTTGTATGAATTGACGACATTCAGAACAATGGAATAACGTTTTTATATAAAGTTTTGATAATGGTTGCGTGCTAGCCGAAACTATAGTCAACATTTTTTTACTATAATGAATTGCTGACGTCAAGGTATGTTAACCTGTTTATATTAGGGAGTTTTGTTTTACTACGGATTAGTTTAAATATACATGACTTGGTTTTTTAACCGAAATTAATACTCACACATAATAAAATATACCCACTGATTATATATAAAAATACATTTTGCTTAGTAACAGTGGTGGTTTTGTGTCATGCCAAATAAAATATTTCGTTTACGTAATTTATCTAAGTATTTGATATGAAACCTAAATCTCAGGAACTAATTAATCAGTGGTTATGCTATTTGTCAAAAAAATAAGAATGTTTATACGCAGCAACGCCTTATAATTTGTCTTTAAATGCCTTTAAAAATTCATTGTGAATTTTACGGAAGAGTAGAAATACATTTTATTGTATACTTAACAGCTGTCGATGCATAGAGAAACTCAAAAGAATAGCGAGAGTAGAGTAATAAACGGTATCAGGAACCTGACACATACTTTTTCCCTTTTAGCACAACTTTAATGAATAAATTACTTTTTATTCACTAAATATAGAATACAAAGCACGGTCGAATGTACAGAAAATCTTGTAAACAATTTGTTTACAAATACATCCACCCAAAACCCTGGTTTGGAGGCACTACAGAATCCATTGCTACACAAGTGGTTTTAAGAGGGGAAATTCCCCCGATTCCCCCCCCCCCCTCAGGATTATTAAGTGGCAACATATTTGGAATTTCCTATGTTGGTCAATGCTAACTTGATAAGTATATCAAGTTTGAAAGAAATTGATCAGTAAATAAGAGAGAAATAGTAATTTTTGTATTCCCCATAAGAATATCATTGGACAATGTACTGCGTTTACCGCAAAATGAAAATTTAAATTTTCTCCGCAACCAGCATTCGTAGAATAGCAATTCATAATACCAAAATATTTAGTTTTTTGAGCTCTTTTTATGGTGAATACCAATATTTGTTTATATTTACGTTTTTTATGAAAAATCCAAAAAAACTGAATTTTGATGTTTTAAGTCCTGTAATTTCTGAACCCGTATTTTTACAGAAATGTGGGTGGTGTTATTTTGTTGGAAAACGAAAGCTCTACAAACGAATAAAGTTTGATTTCAGTCGTTAGAGCTGTTTTTGAGAAATTGTGACTTTTCATGTTTTTGGGGGATAATTACCCTTAAAAATCAAAAATTCAAAAAAATGGAAATCTCCTGGAGATATAGTGGATTACTACATACATACCAAATTTCATCAAAATCTGTGCACCGTTGTCGTCTCTAGCTCTGTACACATCCATACAGATAGACAGACAGACAGACACACAGGCAGACAGACAGACAGACACACAGACATCACGTAAAAATCACTTTTTAGAATGCAGGGAGCACCAAAACGAATATTTCCACTATCAACTGAAATTCGAAAATTTTGACGAAAACAATACTAGCTAGGTACCCGGGTCACCCACGGGTACTATCCACCCGACAGCGACCTAGGGGCAAAGCCCCCCACAGGAGTCTGGGGGCGGAGCCCCCAGCGAGTGAAGCGAGTACTATGTATAAGGGGAGGAAGTAAAAATTTGTATACTAAAATATCAACACAAAATAAAGTTAAGTTAAATTATTTAAGGTTGTTCAGTCCCATAAAGTTCGTAAAATGAGACAAGTTTTTACAGGAACTACTGATAATTTCCGAGCACCAGTTTTAAAATGTTGTCTATAATAATTTCACTGTTGTTTTAAAATGTACAAATAACCATTCTATCTATACATATTTAAATAATGTTTTAACAAGTAAAATATTATTTTTTTTTACGTTGGGGCTTGGCAGAACGCATTTCATAGACCTAAGCCTGGGCACGTGCTCGGAGACAGGACCCTGAGATTAAGGTGTTTACCTCCAATTACTGCCGTTATCTTGCTGGCTCCCTCCCCCTTAGGAACCCGGCGATCAATCGGTTCTTCTGAGGAATGTTACATTCATCACGAGCAGCTGTTGATTAAAGATCCAAAGTATTAGACCACTGACATGAAAAGAAACAGCTTTAGTGCACTGACGAATTTTAAATAAAAAGTATCACTTACACGATATTTTAAAAATATACAGGATACATAAACTACGTCTCACAAAACTACAAAGTATATTTACACGTATTTAGTTACATAGACAAGACAGTAAATATACACAAAAGATGGTAAAACAGATGGTAAATGTGGTAAATATACCATATTTTGTGAATATTTACCGTCTTATACAAATTTTAAAACTAACCATAATTATTGTAGCGCCTCATATCCAAGAAGGTTGCCGCAAACCGATTTAAAATATCTCAAATAGTTAAAAAGTTAAGGGGGGGTGCAAGTTACTTTTCAATCACCCTTTATGTAAGTACAGTATTAGTGAAAATAAACTTCATAGTGTTGTGGGACGTTGTTCATTTATCCTGTTTGATTTTAGCAACACGTTTACCATACTACTAAATAAATTATTTTAAAATTAATCATAGATAAGATGTAACGTGTTTTACGTACGTTTGAAACTAAAAAAAAACAGTTAATAATAATTATAAACAAAAATAAAAACAATTTAATTATATTTTCTGTTATTAACTGTTGACAATTTTTATAATACTACTACAATATAATAAAGAATTTGCATTAACATAATATACAACAATACCAACTTAATCAACAGTGACGGTGGTAAAAAGGTGATGGTACATCCAATAACATTATCAACAGAAAACAAATTAATATAAATTAGTATAGAGGAAAAACCTTGCATTGTGCAGATGTACATAAAACTTGCAACTGCACATGTGAATCCAACAATGTTAGCTATAACAACCTATTATTAAATATAACATATTTCAGATAGCATATTTCAGTCTTCTTAGATAATTTTAAAAACAATTTAATTTTCTCTAAAATACAATTCTATATAGTTATTTACCTATAAAAGCAAGATCTTTATAAAAACGTTAGATATTTGTTAATATTGAAATGCCTGGAATCTACTTATTTATTCTAGCTGCTAATTTAAAACATTTTCTAATGTACATTATTTGAATCCAGTAAAGCAAAATAGTAAGAATCATTGTCAAACATAATTTACTCCATTAATCTCATTAATTAATACAGGTCGTCCCAAAAGTAATACCATTGGAATTTAAAAGGTAACGAAATGTCTTTATGGTAAAGAATTATTGTTTAAATAGGTTTCATTATGTTGGATGAATTTTAGGGGGTTTGAGTTTACATTTAAAATATAGCTCATCCGTTATTGCTGTTTTATTGCAAAATTTACTGAAAAGCTTTTTATTTTTATGTTTGTTAATAACCGGATTTCCATTAGATCAACGCCAATGCGGTACATCGGCTGTCTTTATATCACCCCCAGGTTTATTGGCAATGGGCAGCTTAAGATGATTGACCATCAAACCTGATGTTGTAGGGTTTCAAAAGTTCAAAATAGGGTTGTACCGACTAAGCGATTTAGGATTGCGAGACTACATCGTACAACTTAGAAGGATACCTTAACAGAGTTCTCGAGGAATGCATACAAATGAGGTAGAATGCAACGCCTGAATTATTATTAGAACTTCTAAATTAAAGACAACAAAATACAGAATAAAAAAAAAACACAAAGTAAATATAAGATAAAGGACGTTATCGAGTTTATTTGAATTATGTCAAAGACTTAATTATTTAAAATTAAAACACATTTGGCCAGAAACAGAGTCCAATGAGTTGTTCAAAGACATAGAAAGATAAAAGAATATACACCAAATTATATTTTGGAAAAGACATGATGATGATGTTCTACGCCTGTCCAACCAACCTTCCTTACTTTGGTAAGGAATAAGGTTTACTGGACAAGTAGCACGACTGAATCTACTTTAGAACATGTATTTTTAATATTGTTCGGTGACATTAATGAAAAAAATGTTTACGTGAAACAACAAGGGCTTTATATAAATTTTTAGTGGAGTTTTCTGATTTCCTATAAAATAGATTTATAAGGTTTTACATCATCTAGAGTAAATTATATTAATATTAACCTAAAAGTTTAAATATTATACGACTTGCCATTACTACTTTTAAAGTTTACTCCTCTCTTGTTACCTTATTAGATGATGATTCCTATGCGCATGTAAACCCTTAAATGTAATTGGGTGATCTTAACAAGAACTTGAGTAATTACAAGTTAAAAATGTCTTTATCAATGAATAACTTGAAATACTTTAGCGCTTATATAAATTAAAAGCTTCAGATAAAATCAGTTATCTAACTTATTAAAAGTTATAATTTATAAATACCAATTAATGTTTAAAAGGTACATTTCATTGTGTATTTATTTATAGATATTGCTTCAATGTAAATATTTTTTTGATAAAATTACAAGGAATTCCTTTCTTACTTTAGAAAAATATTACTTAGTTTTTAAAAAAAGTGATTCATTATAGATGACGGTTATTTAATATCTACTTTTAAGCTGACAAATGCATATTTGCCAATTACTAGTTGAATAAAACAAGTTCACATATTCCAGGATCTGAAATATGATCCCATCATCAGGTAAAAGTACAGGAAAATTTGAATAGAAATCACAGAGCACCTAAAACTGAGGCTTTCTCATGCAGAATAGTGTTCAGAGAAACAACGGCAACCACGGCAACACTAGCAACAACGGCAAAAACATGTCTAATGCAACAGTGTCATACATTTTGAAAATTAAAACCAATAATAAAAATATCAATTCTCTCTAAAAATAGTTTCTCTCTATTCCCTCTACACAAATATATTCAACAGAATGAGTTCTTATTCATGATTGAATAGCCCCCAAAGCTGATAAACAATAAAATAAGGTTACTTTACCTCCGTCTTCAGCTTTAAAACAATCAAAATGGACGACCGTGGTTTCGGAAGTTAAAATACTTCCATCCAGGGTGAATCCAGGTTGAGTTCAATTTTACAAAATGTCACATTTGTCTGTCGTCAAAAGTTAAAATGTCCCAAAACACACACTACAATAAGAACGAAAACGCATTTAAACAAAGTGAACTGACGCGTACCGGCCGGTAGGTGATTGCCGAATCAAACTGTTAAAATACTAACTTCCGAAACCGTGGTCGTCCATTTGGATTGTTTTAAAGCTGAAGACGGAGGTAAAGAAAACGATTCTTGTAAACAGAACTCCTCCATTATTCCTGGACCGATTTTGACGACTAAATTGTAAAAAAATGGCCCAGATTCGTATTTGCACAAATTGGTTTTCAATTTGCAATACTATTTTGCTGAAGGGCACGGGCTGCCCTCAAGGTTAATTTTTTGCCCATAAGATTAACATGGAGAATAATAATTTGTATATTGCATACTAAAACAGCTGTTAATTTTACAACACAAGATAACAGAAGAGCATATGTTGTTAGCAAAATGCACGGTTTCGATTAACAGGCCCACGAGTTAGAAGTATTCCAGTACAATTAAATTTAACCTTTTAAACGTTTTAAAATGATTTTATTAAAAGTGTTATTATGATTGATATTAATTACGAATAGAATTCCAATGATATAGAATAGAATGATATAGATGATATAGATGATATAGATGATGATGATATAGAATAGAATTCCACCTTATTGAATTCCAATGTTGTTTTCTGTTCATTAGTAAATCCAATTTCAATTTCTAACGAGTTTACTAAGGAGATAAAATAACACTTGCTAGCACAACACAAAACATTGTTGTGCTCGTGCCACAGTTGTTCATTGAAATGATATATTTATTTTCATGAACTATCAACTATGCTATGTAACACTCGTTATAAGCCTATAACAAAGACACACACTCGCACACAAACACATACTCGCACATACACGTGTTAAGAGTCAATTATACAACTCCCAATTGTTGTATAAGGGACTTGTAACTAACTAACTTGTAACCACCCAACTGTCAGAAAAAACTGTTCAAAAGAACCATAAACATTTATGATGGATGGCTGGAAGAGAATTTATACTGGTATATTATTTTACCAAGGATATAATAACCTCAAAATTACTCTTTTAAATCTCTAGTTGTAATAACAGGCTGGCAGTACAAGTTATACTTTTAGTTCTGTGTTTGGGTTGATAATTTTCCATTTGATTTTTCTTTTAAAGGTTGGCTGCCTCCTTTTCCTTATACTTTGCTCGTCCGCATGGGGCATGGGTTGATTCTTGGGACTTATCAATTAAAGCAAGGCGTGAGCCGCTACAGTACAAGCTAAAAGATACAGTACTGATGAAACTTCCTTGTCAGAACTAGAATTCAAACCCATAACAAGGCCGCTGCCATGGTTCCGAGTCCGTCACCTTGAAAACACCAGCGGATCATAAAACACACTATCTGTGGCATCTCACTAATACATTTGGTGTGTTGTATGGAATTTAACACAAAACACCTCTACACGTACGAAGTTTTACATGCGTTCCTGACCTGATAATGTTTTAAGAAATGAAGTCGTCAGTTACTAATAGGATTAGATATGATTGTTTTTTTTGTGTGCTAAGTTTACCATATTCAGAATGTTAGGGAATTCTTTATAAGAAAATTTACAAAATTAAGGGCAACACAAATAACAATTTACTTAGAATTTTTAACACTTTTTAACTGATATATTTCCTAAACAAATTAAATAAACATGCCAGTAAAGGTAAACTCATATAAAGTTATTACATTTTTAAGATCGCATCAGCTGATATGTAGCGGGGAGGTATTTACTTATGTGCAGCGCAGAGTTACAAAATTAAACTTTGTTATCACATACCTGGAATGTTCTAACATTTTGGGAAGCCACGGAAGCCTAACTACCGAATTTTAATGAAACATTTTGTTCGATATCAAACATGCACACTTGTTTTGTTTGGTAACTAATTTGTATTTGTATATTAAATTGGCATTTATAATTTTGTCAATTCTTGAGATAGCTGCAATTTTGCTGAGGTATTAACATGACACTTATAATTTTGGCTGATTTTTTAACTAGTTTTTCTCTGTTAATATTGCACCTCTAATTTGACCAACACTCGAGACAGTTTTTTTTCAAAATTACTTCTTATAATTTGGCAAATAATCGAGGAAGCTATGTTTTATTTATTTAAATAGTTTAAACATATTTTAAATTTATTTTTGATAAAACTAGAGACGAATAATTAACCTTATCCTAATGTATATTTGAATGAGAAATGATTTATTTAGTACATATTTATGTAACACATTTATTACATTCTTTTGTCCAGAATACAGACTGACTAAAATCCTGGGTTCTACTTTAATTTTTCGTAAATTTAAAATCACAAAAGACTTTAAAATTATACAAATATTAAAAATTTTCATTGATTTATTTACTTATCTTTGGCTCAAAGAGATGAATTGTTTAAAGTAACAGTATTTCAAAAACATCCAGTAACCTGCCTAAGTGTAAACACAGTTGTTAAAAATATTCTGTTGCCACCTTAAACTGTAATATTATATTATTAAAGCAAATGTTGGTGCGACAACTTTGAGTTTACTATTTAAATTTAAAAATTGCATGATAACAGGTCACACAATTTGTAATACTCATTTGTAAGTGTGAATCTGTTTATAAATAAATCTATGCTGAAGAGATTTAACTAAAAAAAATAATAAAAAATCTTAATACATCTAATAATACGAGTTTATACGCATATGTCTTATGATTCGTCACTCTGCAGATTAATAATTAATAAACCCTATCTGATACAGACGATCATTAAACGGAGTGATCAAACGAGCGTAGCGAATTCGTTAGATATAAGTACAAAGGCAGATGAGTGAGGAGGATTCGCTTCCAATATTAAATGAGAGGGTAAATGAGTGCAGAGAATTCGTCAGCTATGAGGAAAGCAAAGAATTGAACCAAGTCTGGTCGCTGTGTGACAACGCACAATAAACCGATTTCGCTGTGTAACAAACGGATTTCCTTATCCTGGCAAAGCTCAGTTCCCTTGTGCTCAGGACATTTCAAAAATTATCCATTGAATGATTATATTGTGTTCGCACTTTTTTTACTCAGACCTTAATTTGTTTACCACGATGTCGAAAATTAAACACATACTTGTTGGTAGCGATACTATAATAATTTCAATACTATGATCATATTTCAATATAAAGAGGGGACAGTCAATCTTTAACAATGGATATATTATTTATTTAATATATCATTAAAAAAACAACCTCACTACACATTCTTTAGTTAAAAACTCAAATTTTCGGCTGAAGCCTACATTGGGAGTACAATTTCAAATAAAATAAACATCAAATGTAAACAAAATAGAAGTAAAAACAGATGACTTATCTAAACGCCACATTTGATTTCGATGGTTAAGTTGTAAAATATCTATATAAATTTCATAGCAGGGTTATGGATAGTTTAAAATGAACATTTACAAATAATTTTACAATAATTTAACCTCAGAGATTAAAAAAATAACAATACAAACATAAAAATAAACGATGGTATAAATAAACCCTAAACATTTTTGAGGCAATAAAATAAATAAGAAACAATATGTATGCAAATTATTTTGATCATAGGCTGGAGCTGAAAACATGAAAACACATGGGGTTTTAGATTTGAGGACTAATTGATGGGCGGCCTGCTCATGTTGTGTTATCTGTCTATCTTGACCGTCAGTAGCCAATTTACATATGCACTTTATCGAAAATAAAATTCCTGAAAATGTTGTGAATGTTCTCTGGCATGAATGGCAGCAGGTTTTTCCATCGAAGGATGATTAACATCATGCCTGTGGCCATTCATGCATACTCTTAGGACTGTTGTGGTTTTACCAATGTAGTCCTTAGGGCAGTTATTGCAGGATAGATGGTAAATTATATTGGTAGAATCACAAGCAACTTTTCCGCAAATTTTGTATGACTTTTTAGTCTTGCTGTTAGTAAATGTAGAGGATGGAAAAAGTGACTTGCAAGTGTCACAATGAGATTTATTGCAAGAATTACAGCCAAATTGTAATCCTAAAGGTCAAGCTCCAAACTTTAAAAGCATACTTTCTAAGCCAAAATTACCTGAAATAACTCAACCTTTAGGAACACAATCTGGCTGTAGTCCTTGCAATAAATCCCGCTATGCCACTTGCAAGTCACTTGTTCTATCAACTACTTTTACTAACAGCCAGACTAAAAAGTCATACTAAATTCGCGGAAACATTGCTTGTGATTCTACCAATATAATTTACCATCTATCCTGTAATAATTGCCCAAATGACTACATTGGTAAAACCACAACAGCCCTGAGAGTACGCATGAAAGGCCACAGGCATTATGTTAATCATCCTTCGATAGAAAACCCTGTTGCCATTCATGCCACCGAACATTCACAACATTTTTGGCAATGTTCTTCTCTAAAGGGCATATATAATATGGCTACAGACTGTCAGAATAGACAGATAAGACAACTTGAGCAGGCCGCCCATAAAATATTCCTCAAATCTAAACCCCTTTTAAGATGCGTTTTTATGTTTTTACCTTAAGAATCAATAATCAGGATCTTTATTGGTCATCAAGTAATTACAACGTAACGTTAGTAAGTATTACGTGATCTTAAACTTAAGATAACAATAATTAGCACACATATTGTTTCTTATTTATTTTATTGCCTAAAATATTTTAGTGTTTATTTATACTATTGTTTATTTTTATCTTTTCATTTTTTATTCTTTTAATCTATGACGTTAAATTATTATAAAAATAATTGTAAATGATCACTTTTTTAATTATTCAAAATCCTACTATGAAATTTATGTAGACAGTTTACAACTTAACCATCGAAATCATATATAGCATTCCCTTTAAGTAAGGGAATGCTACATATGATTTCGATGTTTAAGCTGTAAAATGTTTAACATCATGTAAGTTCTCACATCATGGGGTTGCTGACAAAGGGTCGTATCTTGAAAAAAATCAATTTTAGAGATAGGAATATCTCCGCATCGGCAGGAGTGGAGGACACATGCAGTCAAAACGGCGTATCTCTCCGCCATTCCGTTCAAAAGATATGCTAACAAATATTTTTGTCCTATCTTGTTCTGCATTATTTTCAAAGCAGACAAAGTGCCGTATCTTAGATACACCTTTTTGTCAGCCAGATACTGGCCCTCGAAAAAGGTGTATCTAAAGATACGCCGTTTTGTCTGCTCGAAAAAGTACGCTATTTGATTTATTTTCTCCACTTACGCCCTTTATGTGGACTCCACTTTTACAATATGCATGGCTTATTTTTGTTTTGTTAAGAGTTAGTAACTGTAAGTATCAAGAAAAAAAAAACATTAAAACTGGTGCAAAAGCCAAAATGTACTACAACAAGTGGTTCTTTCGGACAGTGTTAGATTGTGGAAATGTTTCGAACGGAAGTGAATCCATCGAATCGAGTGGCAATGAACCATTGTCGAACATTGTAAAGAAACCAAAACCAGATGTAACCCAGGTGTTAGAACCTGGTCAAGAAAACCTACAAACACCTGTGAGTAACCAAGAGGTATCTACATCCTCAAGACCTCATCGTTTGGCAAGATCTAAAAAACCCTATAACGATAATAATAATCAGGGCTGTCACTCGGAAAATTCTACTGATGAATTCGAAGATGACTTGGGCAACATGTATTCACCAATTTTTAGTTGACTTAGACGATCGAAATGTGGTGTTGCATTGTTTTCTGACGGATGCAGTGGACAAAACAAAAATTCTATCATTGCATCAATGCTTCTTCATACAGTTCTTCACAGTAAAAACATCCAAGAAATATCACTACGATTCTTTGAACCGTGTCATGGCCAATCAGAAGGTGATGCAGCACACAATGCCATTTCCACAGCCCTCTCCCACTGTGGTAATCTGTTTGTACCATCACAGTTACATCCAATTTTTAAGCTTGCCAGAATTAATAATCCCTACGTTGTTAAGGCAATGGCATTTAGTGACTTCCTGAATTTTAAAACTTTCTCCACTGACTTAAGGATTTTGAGCATTAGGCAAGATGAAGACGATAACGACTTAAACTGGACTGAAATGGTTGAGTTCATGGTCACAAAAGTTCATCCAACGAAGATTTATTTCAAATCATTTCATCTGGATGAATCGTACAGAAACATTACTTTGATGCGACAGAAAAATGAGCTGGCCAAAGTTAAAGTATTACCATTAAACAGAGAGCCACAGACAATATGTACTGAAAAGTACAATGACCTTCTCTCACTCTGTCAAGGAGCAACCCCTGTTGTTAGGGCACAAGAGCATGTGATTTTTTTATAAATCACTGAAACACGGAACAAAAAGTAAGAAAACATCAAACAAATCAAACAACTTAACAGAACAAAAGAGAATCAACCTGCGAGCTCAAAACAGAGATCGAAATCAATCTAGTGAGGCCTAGTGAGGAACTGACTTGAGTCACTGTTACGTTTATCTAGAGTAAGACTCTCTTGCTGCAATGAAAGACATCACTGTTTTACTTTTTAGGTTGTAAGAGTTGTTGTTTATTTCCTCTGTAATTTTATCTATTGTTTCGGCAATTTTTTATCAAAATGTTATTATTATTTTAGTGTAGTACAAGTGAAACCAGCTGTTTTAGTATATATCATTTTTATGTTTTACCTTATTAACAAAATATGCATTTATTACTTGATTAAGAATAGTCATAAGGATAGATGTAAATTTGAAATAATTTGACAACTTTTTTTTCTGATTAGATTATATTTTTTACCTTATATGTTAACATTATAAAGTCAACACATTTATTTAGCCTTTTACACAATTAAAAATGTTTTAATTTCATAATAACATTAAGAAATTATTTCTTTAATGTTAAAAACATGTGTAATAAAACATGGTCGTATCTCAAGCCTTTGTATTTTTTACCCCACCAGAAGCAGTCAAAAGGGCGTATCTCAAGAAAAAAATAAAATAATTATATATATATATATATATATGATAAATATATTTTGTAATATTTTCCTTTACTTAGGAAGTTTCTCTATATACTTGAGATTATGTTTACCTATTAACACTGCTAAAAAAAGTATAATTATCAATGATACAACACGATTAAGTATAAAGGTACTTTTAGTTTTTGGGCTCTCCTGAAAAGTTGAGAAAACTGAGATACGACCCTTTGTCAGCAACCCCACGACATGTAAGTCATATGTTTTTACTTTTATTTTGTTTAATTTATTTTAAATTATACTCCTGATGAATGCTTGAGCCGAAAATATTAGTTTCTTAAATTAAAGAATGTGTATTGAGGTTGTTATTATTAATTATATGTGGCGGTTGGTAATTGAACAAGTATATATCAGTATTTCAAGCTATTTTGCCATGTCGCATGTCAGTTCCCCGAAGATAAAAATTCAGCGGAACATCGCGTCAGTTACGTATTTGTTTACCCGTAGAAAATCGGTTTATAAGATCATAAATTCCATATTGAGCTGTTTACCAACCGGGCCGGCTTATCTAACCGCGGCGCGGTCTGGACGCCATAGCCGCCGTTAACACAGTAAATAATAAAAATGGGGTTGTGTAACACACTGGCTTTAAGAATAAACTCTCTTTCTCATTGATTAATTTGAAATCTACGATAACAATCTAAATATAATAAGCTATTTCTTAATTGAATCTATAAATATTAGTAACGTTCGTATTATAGATTAGTACAAACCTTCAGTTTAAAATATCAAACACTATTCACTATTTTCTTATTTTATAGGGCTATATTTTGATTGGATTTTATGAAAAAAATAACATTTCATACTAATCTTAAATATAAAAGGCTTCGTTTTTAACTTGGTTTTTAATTCATTTCAAAAAGGAGTTGGTTGTTTTTAAAATGCTTAACAAAATCATGAGGTGTACATTTTTGTGCTTTTAATATGTTGAAGAGTTTACTCAAGATAAAATTCGCGTTGCATACGAAATAAAACATGTTTATTAATACTAAGCTTCACTTAAAATGTGTTCGTTATTGTTGGCATTACAATTATGTACAAGTATTTTATTTAAATTCGAAGTTTTATGCTTATAATGTTTTATACAGTTTATTTGAATAGATATATCAATCAGTATTATAAATTGGCCTAATAATTGGTTTGTATATTTGCAATATAGATCGAAGTCAAAGATAACATGTATCATATTATACGACTAAAAGAGCGAGGAACCTCTGCAGTAGTTCTAGGTTCATGGTTTACAATAAAAATCATTGAGCAACTTTAAGCAGTTATTACTTTTTAATCTTATCGAATTTATCCTAATGCGTAGAAGCTATTACCATATTTAATATGATTACATCTAGGCCAGGGTAGATGATACATTTTCCGTATTATGGTAGACAATAGAATATTCTTTATTCCACTAAGCATACATTATATACCATAGGAAACGTCATAACTAAATAGTAAAACAATACGTATATATGATCAAATAAAATAAAATGCACACCATGCACATGCACTAGGCTATGCGAAAATCAAACCATGCTTCTCAAACTCAAACGATCAAAAATAGCTACTTACAATCCAAGACCAGAAATAGCATTATTTCAAATTGGTTTATCGATATGTGTCCGTCAACACAATAACTCTCCTAAATAACTTCAATCTTTACGGAATTATGAATATGTGTAAAGTAGCATCTATTTTATTGAGTTTGAATTCAATTTTGTAAATATATTTTAATTATTTTTTTTTTTTTTTTTTTTTTTGGGTGTGGGGTTCTTTAATTTGTTACAACATATTGTGTAAAAATCTTAAATAAATATGCATAGTTATATTTAGCTTGAATTATTTCTACAAGTCAATATACATTATGGTGTCCAGTGTTTTTATTACTATTTGTAAGTAAACATGAACGTAAGACGATAAACCTTCGTATGTGACCTTAGGTGATTGTGGTCCATTGATATTTACACAAATCACATTTGTTGTGGTACTCGTTGCAGCAGACTCGTGCGTAGCTACCAATGTGTGAAACATCATTTTAATAAGTTCTAGTGAGCTGTTATATTATTGTATTATAGAGAATAAATCAAATGTTATATTTCGCGAATTTGTGATAAATGTTATGGAACTCGTTAAATGGCTTCATATGGTGGCGAGATATATGTATTTTCGTATTATAAGTTAGGCGATAGGTTATAGGTAAGTTAGGTGAAGTTAGGCAGGTTTTCTGTGACTTATTTTGTTATTTACCTTAGTTATGATTGTTAGTTTTTAAACTCGAATGTGTTGAAGTTCAAACTGTAGATTTACGAACTTTCTTTATCATTTAATTTACTTTCGTATATTTAGGTTTTCAATACATCACTTGCGTTACTTTTTAAAATAGACTAGTTTGAACTTAAAACTTAATATAGCTTTATTTAGAAAAATTCAACTAACCAAATTAACATAGTTTTTGTATACAACTCTATAGAAGGGTATTGTTTCCACAATAAAATTCCTGTTTCGTTCATTCACTTTCAAACTGGGAATAGATTTTCAATAATATAAATAAGAATTACGGTACTTTCAGGCAAAATATTGCCGGTTTTACCTTTACGTTCTAAAATAAATACGAATATTACAAGAGTCTTTGTATTAACGCGCATGCAAATGGATAGTCGATTATCCGAACTAAAGAGTAATGCTAGTTCCGCTTGTGTCGGTCGAACATAAAATACTAAAACCTTTTTAAATCTTGTTTACAATTTCAGATTGTGTTACATCGAATAAACCCAGCCGAGTCAAACTGGAAAGTAGTAAATAATTCAATAATTAATAGCAAATACAACACATTTAATATTTTAATAAAAATAGTATATGGAATTTTTCCAAGCCGTGGAGCATCACAGTTGGCAGTTTGAAGTTGTGAAATGCGTTATTTTATTAGATATGTTTTTTGACGTTCGGATTTTTTGCAATTGACAGCTGTATTTCTTAGAACATCGTTAACGAGAAGTTCATCTTATCTGGGCACTTAGACGAGTACGTCGATCCGAAATCTAAACGGAGCGCTCTGGCCCATAAACTCTGTCAATCATTGTCCAATTGTAATGGAGATAAAAACAATAACGGATATGTGGTCAGTAAATCAAACTGGGGACGAGACACTGACGAATGCGCGGAGGCTCGCTGGCTTGGCCAACGTCACTCATCTGTTAAATGGGATTCGATATCGGTCAGTTTCTGGTATTTTATTTAAAAATAAAGATGTAGAGCTCGTAAAGATACGTTGTTATTGATAAATTATTTAGCCGAAACCACTTTTTGAAGTTTTACTGGCAATACGGCGATTTTTAAGAATTTTAATTTTATTCAACTAGAACTACGCTAAAAACATCTTAACCGACAAGCACCTCTTTTGAAGTAATTGAGATAAAGACAGTTGATAAACTAATAAATTATTTAAATAGTTATAAGTTAAGCTATCACACAAATTACCTCAGTGCTTTACAAATTTCGCTTTAATTTATCTTTACCTTAAAAAGGTAATAGTCAATTTAAAACGATTTTTCCCTCTTAATTAACACTAAATACTGTGATAGCATACCCAGTTGAGACTTTCTAATTATTTAGTGTCTTTTTAGCCTTCTGACCAATGATACAAATTTATTTTCAACTGATTTATTAAACTGTATTCAATATTAATATAACATGTTGTATTTTCATTTTCAATAATCAGAAAAGTTATTGGTGACTAAAACACTAAATAGTGACTTACACGTGATCATGATACAACTTAGTATCGAAACCTGGTCGTGAAAAAACGATTACAACAGAACTGGTGACGGAAAGGAAATATAAAACCACTATTTTCATACCAGTTCAAGGGCAATTCTCAAATATGAATAAACACTGAAGGTGGTTAAGGCAGGGAAAATAAAAGAAAGAATAATGTATTCATTTTCTCCTTCCTGATTATACATATATATAATAAGTAAAGACTCATATAAAAATTATATAAAGCAACGAAAGCCTCAAATGAGTTTAAAAAAATCTTAACAATAAAAATATATAAAAAAACTATTTACAAGATAATAATGGACTCATTGAAGCACAATTATTTAACATTAGTAATGATAGGTATAAGAGGTAGTTATGACTTTAATTAGTTCTAGAATAAAGTAGATTTTTCAATGTAAGCAAATCCTTTTTAGTCGATATATAAATTTTGTTTGTGTTTTTACACTACATAATTATCAAATTTTTAGATATTTCGATACTAACAACAAAACGTAATTGCAAATCAATATTTTAATTGTTTCAAGCGTTTTGTTATGAGCAGTTTTTGTTATAGAACTATATAAATACTAATTACTAAATTCTTTTCCATAAATTAAGTGATCTATAATTGCTAAAGTGGGGTTACTAAACACTTTTGTTTGAATCATAGGCACTAGATAATTATTTTTGAATTGTTTTAGTTTTGTTACACCATGAGTGGACGGAACACCTCATCTACTGAAGCAGACACAAATCACCACATGAACCACTTTGTAGGATTAATAGCATCACAGATATTTCCACTAAAACTCACATTCCAAAATGATAACCAAATATCCATTTGAAACATATGGGGAATTAAGTTAAAATACTATATTAAAGGATTTCCCCATCTCACTAGTTTTCCCAGTTGGTGCTGCGCCAAGCGGCGATCTTCACAAACTAGAAGAATGAACGCAATTGCACAGTGTCTTTCGGTTGGTTTAAATTTAAAATTGTAGATAGGTAAATAGGTAGGTAACTTAGTTTATTAAAAAATACATATAATTAATAAAATAAAAGGAAGACCTACGTAGCCACTGCCAAAAATGTTCCTTAATACTGAAGAGCATTTGTATTTTGAATCATAGGTAAAAGCAATACCTGGTATATAATAAATTACAATTTGTGTGTGTATTTAATTATGACATTGCAAATTATATTAGTCCTTACAATTTTGGGACTGATATTAAGAACGATTGCTAGACAACACTTACTGTGGGTAAAATAAAGTATTCAAAAGGGTAACGGTTTTATCGAGTTTCGTCTAAAATGTGGGAACTAGAGACACATTACCAAACATATGTATATAATACCGTAGTTTAGGAGTGTAAAGCTAATATTTGTTGGATAAAGAGGTTCAAGCTTTTCCCCATCTTCATAGGTATATTCTATTGGAAATGTTCACTGATGTACGAAGGTAAACAAACAACTGCTCAACCATTAAATAAGGTTTTACTCTGGCAAATACATCTCTCAATGTATAAGAGTCATTATATATTATTTTAAAAATTACAATCTGAGTTAGAAAACATCATTATGAGTTTATATATTTGTATGTAGTTTTTATTCACAATTACAAAATGAATGTTGTCTAGTCAATTGGCATATAATTTGTCAACCATTTATTCTAGAATCAACATTAAAATGAGGATAAATGCTGTTACAGTCTAATAAGAAACATATTTCCACTCAACTAATTTCATCTTCGAACAATCACAATGGATTCAATTCAGTATGTAGAGCAATTCTAAATTCAAGATGCGTAAGACATGTAGATTGTCATCAATATATGTTTGAACTTAATCCAGGTATATACCAAATGAGGTGTTTTTACGTCACAGTAACTAGTTCGTTGAAGGTTTTTCTTTCTCCTTTTCCAGAACACCAAATTTAGTAGCGGTCTCAAGCATGTTTTACAACTTTCTGATAAGTAATCACCCGTTTTAAACTACAAATATCCCAAATACGCATTAGAAAGGCAGAGTTTACCAAAAAGCTGTGACATCCGATTCCTTTCACCGGTACGGGTACCCGCTGCCTACTGCCCAGTAATTAAGCCAGGTAGTTTGCAGAGAATGTTTGATTTGGTTTTGGTGTTGATTCGCAATGATCGATCTGGCGCGGCTGCCGGTACATGTCTGCGTATACTGACTATATTGCTGTGTACCGACTGCTCGCAGATGGCTTGTATGGTAGGGATGGGTCGGCAGCAATATCGCATGTGTGATTCTACGCTACGCCGCATCATCAATGTTTGTCCTGCTAATTTACGTGTATACAAGAGCAATTACGTGCTTTAGAGCGTCTAGGAGCAGTCGAGTTTATGGGATTGTGAGATAACCCACATTGGTTTTCGATAAGGTTTTAACTTTACTTGAAAGCGTTTTACGGAATCGGACTCCAAACCAATCCCCCTAGTTTCATTTACACTAGTGATTGTTTTTAGGGTGGTGGGATCTCTAGAGGTATTTACATCCTGTAACTAGAACTTATCAAAATGTATACATTTTATAAGGAGTCTTGGTATTCTAACACACAAGCTTTTTGTCATCGGGATTTTACTAACGATACTTTCAATAAACAGGTCAACCTTGGATAGTAATCGGACTAGGGTTTGGACTGCTCTCTTTCAAGATGTACAAAATGCCACTGTCATAAATTACACACACGAAAAAAGGTGTTTAATAACGGTGAAATCGAGGGAACTTCTTAATAGATTGTTATGCTAGAAGTCTTAATTAAAAGATGTCAAAGGGTAGATTATGAGAGTTATCTTATAATTTTCATCCGTGTTTGGGATTGCACCCAGATGTTTTCAAAGATTTTATTTAAGCCTTATGAAAGTATATAAATCGATTACATTTTATGTTTAACCGCTGTCGAATTATCGCAACACCAGAACAGATGTTACTGGTATAAACATAAAATTGTTGTGCAGTACGTACACCACGTTATGAAGGACGAGAATAACTTATGCTGAGATTAAGTAGCAGGCCCTACTAGTTTAAACTTAAGTTCACTTGACATCTCCTGGGTTGGAGTCGTCCACACACTTATAGCGTACCTTCCTCTAATGTAGGTGTCATATACATGCGTACACTAGGTACTTCTATCTGATATGGTCTATAGTGACACTAGTTACCATAGTTTAAACTTAAGTTCACTTGTCATCTCCTGGGTTGGAGTCGTCCACACACTTATAGCGTTCCTTCCTCTAATGTAGGTGACATATACATGCGTACACTAGGTACTTCTATCTGATATGGTCTATAGTGACACTAGTTACCATAGTTTAAACTTAAGTTCACTTGTCATCTCCTGGGTTGGAGTCGTCCACACACTTATAGCGTACCTTCCTCTAATGTAGGTGTCATATACATGCGTACACTAGGTACTTCTATCTGATATGGTCTATAGTGACACTAGTTACCATAGTTTAAACTTAAGTTCACTTGTCATCTCCTGGGTTGGAGTCGTCCACACACTTATAGCGTACCTTCCTCTAATGTAGGTGTCATATACATGCGTAAACTAGGTACTTCTATCTGATATGGTCTATAGTGACACTAGTTACCATAGTTTAAACTTAAGTTCACTTGTCATCTCCTGGGTTGGAGTCGTCCACACACTTATAGCCTACCTTCCTCTAATGTAGGTGTCATATACATGCGTACACTAGGTACTTCTATCTGATATGGTCTATAATTTCACGCTTTAGACAACTATAAAACTGTTTTTATTTAGCCTTTGGTAGTACACATATTTATAATTTACGCGTGGGGTTTTTATACCTAAGCCCCAGTAATTATTTGTGTTACGATTAAGTATCAAAAAGTGCAAATCAGAAAAAGATATTACTCGATCGTCGAAAGCTCCTATACAGTTTTATTATAATATAAAATCGGCATCGCAAAACTATAATTCACATGGTATCGTTTTATGTTGTTGGGCTTTACAGTATATTATACTGTCCAATATTTTGCAGCAAATCGAGAACAAAGCAAAATACCACCTATAGGACCATACACAAAATCATTCGCCGGAGCGTGTTTATAAATAAAAATACCCCCGTCACAGCAAAACCGCGTACTCAGTGAATTTCCAACGCATAATATATATACTAATACCATATAAAGCCGCATAGCAAGTTTCATAAACATATATTCACAAATAAGTGATATATACAATTTTAATTATTCTCCATAAGAATAACATGGGGGATTAGTACGCTGGTTTGCTGCAACAAGGAACACAAAATATGGGATTTTATGCAAATATCAATATAACTCAACAAGGTGAAGCCACATACCAAGTTTTATTAAATTATGTTGATAATTAAGGGAGACATTACATTTTACTTATTCTCCATAAGAATAACATGGGGGCTGAGTACGCTGGTTTGCTGCTAAAGGAATAAACTGTAAAAATTGCTTTTTTGGTGCAAATAACAATAGACCACAACCAGATGAAGCCGTATACCAAGTTTAATTAGTATCCGTTCATAAAAAAGCAAGATATAACATTTTCTTATTCTTCATAAAAATAACATTGGACAACGTACTGTTTTTAGCACTTTCAATATCTCTGTAACCATTTGTCGTAGAGAAATGATCAAAACACAAAATTGTGAGTTTTTTAAGTTGAATCTTATGGTGAGAACTAAAATTAGACTTCTTAAAATATTACGTACATACATACATTACGAGATACATTTGTACGAAAGTTATCGCACCCACGGACACACACACACACACACACACACACACACACACACACACACACACACACACACACACACACACACACACACACACACACACACACACACACACACACACACACACACACACACACACACACACACACACACACACACACACACACACACACACACACATACACACACACATATATACGGGATGTAATAAAAGACGTCTTACAACGCTTAAGAATATATTTACACATATACTGATTCACATACAGACGGTAAACATATATAAAAGATGGTACAAGGCCCCATTAAATATATATATCCCTATATATAAACTAATCCCCCTAGTTTCATTTACACTGGTGATTGTTTTTTCACTATATATATATATATATATAGATATGTGTGTGTTTGTCCGTGGGTGCGATAAATCTCGTAAAAATGGTCCGGCACCTTGTACCATCTTTTATATATGTTTACCGTCTGTATGTGAATCAGTATAAGTGTAAATATATTCTTAAGTATTGTAAGACGTCTTTAATTACACCCCATAAGTAATAACAACACGTAATATGCTAATCAAGAAGTTATATATATATATATATATATATATATATATATATATATACAGTTTCGAAGGAATGGTGTTTTTGTGGTCTGGAAACCTCAAAACGATAAGTTATCATGGTCCTGGGCCTAGGTCTTACCATGCCGACTACGGTAATATCTTCTTCCCTATAGGGGAAATTCGCTAAAAAGGTACAATCTGCTGGTGCGCGGTATCAGAGTGGTTTTATTATATCGAAGTCAATTGTTCCAGACAGACCACTTTCAATAGGTGTTCTGTTCAGCGCTATCCCGTCATGCCTTGTTTGGGCTCATTGTGTATATTGTTATATCACTAACCTGCTTATGCACGCTGCCCTTCACACACAGTTACGCTATTATATATGTGCTTAACTGAGTGATTTAAGCCCACCTGTTGTACGGATTGGGAAACGTTTTGGTGATTGTTGATGCTCCATGAAAACTCATTCCGTTATAACGTACTAAAGATTTAAGAACATAATATTTTGTTATAGATTATGAAAACAGTCTAGCATAATATTAAGTTTTTTATATGTTTAGAGGGAGTTTGAAATTTTAGCTTTTACATTTTGTGAGCAACTAACCTAACGTAACATATATTGCCTGTGTTCCTACCACTTATGTATATGTGCATACAATAATCAATACCCAATTTGTATTTTAAGAAACATAATTTGCTGCACAATATTAAACTCAGTATAATAAATATCCATATGTCTTATTTAAAAGATGTTCAGACAAAATGTGTTTTTAAGTAAATGTTTTTCAATTTGGCTTGCATTAAAGTTCAATAACCATATGACATTCATACTCGGCATTACAGTAGTTAACTGTGGCCTCGACCAAAGCGTTATTAATCAATGACAATCTGTATTGCTGTCACCTGATTTTTTGCAACCGTTCGTAAGAAAAATTATCGACAAATTAAAAACGCGTTAGATCTCTAAAACGCGGAGTAAAACGTACTAAAAGATTATCTTACAGACATTCATGTAATCTTTAGTTTTATTCATCTCTAGTATGTCAATTGTATTGAGATCCTTGAATTTATAACAAACATAAAGATGATTTTAGTTCAAATTTGTACGTGTTATTTTTGTACTGATTTTCAAACCAATAATTTTAAAAATTATTGGTAGCTCTTTTTAATTTATTATTTAGTAACTTTGGGACTATTTCTCTGATTCGGTTGTTTCCTTTCAAATGTTTCTATTTTAGATGATACCTGAGTTTTTTATATATTAAAATGTGTAAACATGTCCAGTACTGTACACTATACTGTTCTCTGGTCCTGAAAATTATGAGGCTTTTTGTGCTCATTCATAAACGATTCACACCCTATACATTGTCTCTTAAATCTTTTTAAACTATACCCTCTACACTGTGTAACAGCAGGTTTATGAATTCATAACAGCTCACCGTTATAATCAACGATATCGGAAAAGGACATTTGTAATTGAAATCTCTTACTTAGACCGACATACACATATAAAAAGTCTAACAAATAAATATAAAATGAGAGATAGGAGCATTTTCATCACGATACATTAGAAAAGTATAATTGGCTCAAGGCATAAATGTTGACATGAGACCTACTTATATAGAGACTTCATTATAGCGGAAGGTCATTTAGCAGGCGCATGTCATATTGTTATCGAAAGTGTTATATCAGTTTCTAAGTTAAGTTGCTTGACACAGTGACCTACATGCGATTGGTTTGACTGTAATGACCAACCAATAACAATCTCAATTCATTTGATGTATTTTAAGTTATCACAATTACATTAAATGTGTTGTTCCTCGGTTAAGAAGTAACTGAAGATATAAATATTGAATTTTAACATGTTTAGGGAGCCTTTTTATGACAGTATTCCAAATCCGCTCACAACTTTACATATCCATCTTTTTATATTTTTCCTAATAAACAGCAATTTTCCTTGAACATTTGAAGAAGGAATAGTACGATGTCAGTTTGTTTTTTATGAGTTCTAAGTGATTAACAAAGGAAAGAGCAGTATGTTTTATGATTAAGTAGGAGAGATCCTGCCAGTGGAGCATCTCTTGTCCACGGCCGGTGGACGAGGTGTAAACTAGCCCATGTGACGAGTAGGCCAGATGACGAGTCAACATAATGTCGGTAACATGTAGAGTTACAATCGATAGAGTATAACGTAACAGTATTAACCAACAAATCCAGTGGAACTCGCGTCGGCTGCGGTAACCATGGCGACGTAGGGGGCTCGGGTGGCGCATGTGCAGCTCCGCCCCCTGTGACGTCAGACTGTAGGGGTGGTCACCCCCCCGGGCCCGGTCCCCTCGGCCCCTCAGTGACAGTCACGCTTGCCCAGCCTACACTGCGAGGCGCGACACCTCCGAGATACCACACCGCATCCCACAATAATTCGCATCTGACCAAACCTCAGATGGACTTCATTTCGGAGACCTTTCTAAATTATTATTTCTAGATGAGATTCAAAAATTCTCTCCCGGAGTGACAGACACTACTTTCCGTGTGATTCTAACGAGTTTAATTTTCTATTTACCCTGTGCGAGAAGGGGTGATATAATATCCGGCCATCTCTTCTTGCTTATCTGAAAGATCGCTCTCGGGTCTTCTTCGGAAACCCATTCTTCCTTCCTCCGCTCTGACCTTCTTGACTCGCAGCGACCGACGTTCATGAGAGTTGATAAATTCAGGTAAAGTTGGTGTCGTATCGATGTTGATTGTTGATGTTTTCGATGTCCGACCCTCATCATCATCCGATCATTAGACATCATCACCTCCGACGACATCTCGACCATCCTGATTGTCCCGCGCGACGCCAAATATAATCAACTTGTCGCAACGTGTAGGCTCCTGTCAACATTGCTGCTCTCAGCGTTTCGCGACACTCCCCGTTGAAACCTGTTGAGTGATCAATACTTTTTACGCGTATTTATCTAACGGTACCAGCACTCAGATACCTAAAGTAACTACGGAAATAATGCGGCCATTAAACTCTATAAAATGGTTTCAACTAACATGATACGTTAATAAATGATCATAGTAAAAGACAACAAATAGTAGTAAACGAACTCCAAGCAGTTTAAATGCAATTTCTAATAATTAAACCAATAAATTATGTCATCGTTACTCACAATGTGATGGACGGCTGGAATGAAAGAACGGGGTGGTTCAACATTTTTCTGTTAGCTATTCTAACATTCAAAGGATTCAGGAGAAAAGGTTAATCAAACTTGCCATAACACTAACCATATTGATATTCTTCCTTACAAACCCATCTGCTTAGTAGCAATCTAAAATTATCTGTGGGCTTTGTTATAATAAAGCCTTCTTATTCTTGCCTTCTTATTCTTTCAAACTACTCATTGTCTATGTTCATTCATAATCGTATAAAAAAATATAAAGTAAAAACTCACAAAATCAACTTTGTTGCTCATTATCATCGAGCAACAATTCTTAAAGTATGTGGTACTTTTTTGCATTTAACTACGAGTCTGAATTATAAAATACTAAAATCTACTGGAGTATTTTCTTCAATCTCTGCTTTCATATAAAATATTTCACTTTTGTCTACCCTTGAACACAGGTGACGTCATAAACATTGAAGGTGTTTTTATTTGTTTTAACTCAAAGTAAGTTAAATCGAATAGTTAAAAATGTTTATTTATTTAACTATTTATTAATGTATTAATTACACGTGGATATTAAAACGCTTAGGATGATTTAATAAAATACTGCAAACAAATTTTAGTTCAAACAAAATAACATACATTCATCAACAAATCAATATGGGCGAGTCAAGCGAGAGATTTCTTCGCCAAAATTACCCATTTTCTATGTAATATAACAATTACTGATAAATTAAGACATAAATATTAGCGGTTTTTAAACTAGGTGGCTACATTTTAGGGACTATGTCGTTTTTGAGAAAGAGTGACCTAAATTTGAATCGATTTTTAAGTGTAACATGGGAGACAGCGCACGCGGCGTCGCCCTTGTCGCTCACTCACATTTTACACAAATTTACCACATTTTCAACGTGCTAGTACGTACACCCAATTTAGGACGTACGAGTACGTATAAATAAGATAATTACCTAAAACTAACTTGTCAGTAAATTAAGTTTCACCCTCGGGCCTGTACCGTATAAAATCGATACGAGCCTAAGCATGTTTATGGCGTAGCAACTGTTTTTACATTGTATTTGAATATTTTTGTAAAAGAACCCACAGCTACTTTAACCTTTGTTGTTTTCTTCTTGCCGGTATGTTTAAAGAGTAATTAGAAGCAAGTGAGGCAAAAACCTGAAAAGCAATGTGTAGGTATCACTTTGTAACGGTAGGTAACACGTCTGCCCTGACACACCCTCCATTGGGTAATCGTTGTAACTACATTTACAACTTAAACTCGTAATTTGTGGTCATATCCTTTGAAAAGGTTCTATAGGATACCATAGCATACAATACTAGTTTTGGTGCTGTTTTATTATAATGTGAAATAACTATATTTTTAGAGGCCATCTAATTCTCTGCCAAGATTGTTATAATTGTTTCCTTAGGGAAATGCACTAAAACCACTGAATACAAATATGCGCTGGAATAGATATATATTCATAGGGCATACTGATTATTAGAAACCTTTACGATTTTACGAGCTGTCACATTTAAAATACGTCATTTTCAGTGACTCTCGCTCAAAATTTTATTAAAGTAAAACCAAGTGTTAACAGTATAATATGTAGTGTAATTAGTGTACGGGTACCATGAAAACAATACAAATTATTTAATTTACTGACTATGTGCGTGTGTTTTAAATATATATTTTTGCTTATTTTTCATGAAGTCTATTTTAGTCTTATGTGGGCGTATACATTTTTAAATAATAATTTAACAGCTATAACCTTTATGGTTTATAGATTTATGGTTTAGCCAAATATTAGTGTACTATAATATTTTTATTTTAATAGTTCAAAGTTAATATTAAAATAGCATGGCAAAGGATGTAAACGATTAAGATGAACTGTTATTACGTCTTATAATAAATTAAATAGAGTGACATAAGTTCAATGTTCATGTAATTGCATTTAAAAAATTTGACCTAGTTTACGTATTTGATACCATGTGTCATTTTTCATCTACAAAATACCATTCAAGTTCCCTCAAGAGATATTTTAATAGCCTTGTTGCAATCTGTAGCTTTAGCTTTCCGTTTGTACTAAAATTTGCATACATTAAAATTATCCGTAACATGTTTTACATATATGTACATACTGACGTCATATAAAGTGAGCATTAACTAACCTTTAATATTTTATATTATAGTTTTTTGTATTGCAATTTATATTGTCTGTACGTTTTCTTAAAATATAAGTATTAGTTGTTGCTTTTATTAAAGTAGCACGTGTGTCAAGCAGGTATGGAATCTATATCTCAGATTTAATTAAAATTACAAGTAGCTCATAAATGTAGCTTAAATTTTGTCTTAGTAGTATTGAAAACGATTGCTAAAGTATTGTAATTATTTTATATTTTAATTACAATACTATGAATTTCTTGCATTTTCATTGTAATATTGATTAAAGAAGTAGTTGTTCTTGTCAATAATGTACCATATACCATATTCGTTAGACTATATTTTAAGGATACAGTGAAATAGGTCAGATAAAATATAGGGACCAACCTGAGGTTTATTTATTAATACAGATTAGATTTTCTTTTTATTATTATGTGCATTAGTTGCTCCATAACATTTTTATTGGTTATATAATTTAAAAAAAGGTTATTTAAATATATTTGAATTAGCATTCTCCAGAAACAATTTTCTTTAAGAAATAGAGCCAATTTAATTGAATAGAGTAAATCTGTTTTGTTAAAATAACCAGGGCTTGGGCATTCAAAATATAAGTCTAATATATATACAGCCGCATGTGTAACTGACTCACTCACTCACTCACTCACTGAGGTATACGAATTCTAGACCACTTCTAGACAAGCTAGAAACCTGAAATTTTGCATGCAGGTAGCTTATAGCTTGTAACCCCCAGGAAAATCGCCAAAACTGACAGTTTTTTATCATAACCCCCCAAAAAAGGCTCATTTTAAAATTACAGTTTTTGAGCTCTAGCGGCCGAACGGATTGTTCTATCGAAAAACGGACACCACCACGTGCCACGGATTTTGCAAGATCTACAACTTTGTTCCTATGACATTTTGTCGTATCTCGCTCCCTTCACCCTTAGGTTGCGCTAGATTTTTTAAATTTAAGCTTTTTTCTAAGATTTTTTGTGGTTTTTAATGGTTTTTCGCTCTAAAATAGAACTTACAATAATTTGACAATAATTTATATTATTGGATATACACGTGACACCAATAATACTTGAGCTAGAGACGTGAGATTTGGCATGCATTTGCCTTCCACCTTTTTTCCAAATCCTACTATTTTTAGTTTGAACTATCTCAATAAAATAAATAATTGTGAATACAAAAATCAAAATGTAGTATTTTTTTACTTAAGCTCTAGCGGCCGAACGGGTTGTCCTATCGAAAAACGAAGACCACCCTGTGCCACGGATTTCAGACGAACTACAACTTTAGTCCTATGACATTTTGCCGTATCTCACCCCTTTCACCCTTAGATAGCGCTAGATATTTTTTTAAATTTAAACTTTTTTCATAGATTTGTTCGTGGTTTTTAATGGTTTGTCGCTCAAATATAGAACTTAGAGGCCTAATACTTATCACACAGTATTCCTACATTACAATTAGTACTAAGCAATACTCCCACGCCCAGATTAAGTATCTTAAACACCCGAAAAAAGCAATGTTTTTGAGCTCTTGTAGACTTTTCGTGTTTTTCGGGTACAATTTTTATGTTGCGCTCTGTCGAGGGTAAAATCCCTTATAAATAATGTCATATTTGTTGCAGAAGGCTTTTTTTTACGCAAAGTCATAGTATTTCAGGTTCTTAACGGTGGTGGTATCCCTTATAAGGTTCAAAATACGCCTTTTAAAGGCTACATTATACATCAGTAAAGGGTATAATTTTTTCAAGCACTTAGGTAATACATGGAGGCTTAAAATTTAACATACTACGTCTCCATACCAAGTAGTATTCATCAACAGGCATATGGCCAGATTTTATAGGTTAAACCTTTAAACATAATCAAAGCCTTGGAATAGTTGTAGAATTTAGGTCTTAAATAGAATTTGGAACAATTTACATTAAACTGTGGCCAAACAGTGACCTGGGGGCGAAGCCCCCCACAGGGGCCTGGGGGCAGAGGCGGAGTTATTTTTAAATTGTTATATACTCTAATATTGTACTGCTAGGCCTAAATTTGTTCACTCAATAAGTCTACTTTATATTTTGAATATAAATAGACCTCGGATTATTAGCGTAACTAAACCATGTGCCATATGTACTACGACAGGGACCTGGGGGCAAAGCCCCCCACAGGGGTCTGGGGGCGGAGCCCCCAGCGAGCGAAGCGAGTTTAGATATACAATTATATGCTAAATTTAAGATTAGGCTTAAAACGTTTGCCAAATATTAACTGAATAGCATATCGTACTTTTTATAAAATATTGCTTGGTTGACCATGACTTTATTTCGTTATAAATTTAATAGCTAAAACAAATAACAAATTAAAAACGAAAGAATTTTTTTATTCCTAGCTATATGCATGGAAATACAAAGAAAATCACGTTGTTAACAGGCATAAGAAATTAAATGTTATATTTTGTTATTTTACATTATAGGAAATTGTCGTATTGTTTGTAAAACACACCTTATAATTTATTAGCCTATTATATTGATAGAACTAAATACGAAATTTTAAAGATATTCGTTATGGTCTAAAGACTAAGTTCATTAACAATAGGATAAGTAAGTAAGCAGTTAAATGTTATAAAAGAGCACGACATACATTATTTAAACTAATCTTTGCTACTAATTTTGCTTTTGTGCGATATGTTCTTGTGTTCAGCCTAGTTATTATATTTTTGGATATAACATGTTACTTAAAACCGTTCTTTAAGCCTTTTTTGTATAATAATTGAAATAAAATGCATAATAAATGATTAGTTTAAATGATTTGGAAAATATTTCTCTATAGGAGTTAGGCAAATTAGGGAAATTCATGTGTCATCAAATATCAAGTATGGGTGAAGCCTAGCGTAATGATTTTCCCCCTTAAAGCAATTCTGAATAAGATTTTCACTGCTTGAACAACTATGTTGGCTAAGTTATACTCTAGAAATATAATAAGTTCCTGTATAGATTGTGGATGTATAGATATACCTGCAGATTCAATCAGGTAAAAAACACATTAAATAAATAATAAAATGTTATAAATGTAGGTTAGATTTGCACATAGACGTTCACTAATAAATACCTATGTAACAAAAATATGTCCTGTTATTTCACAATGTCATATTGTTGTTTCCTTTTTGTAAGTTATCAATATAAAGACAAAGTTGCGTTGCCCATTTTATATATTGCACTAGCAGAACCATTTCTTCTGAAGGCCACGGTACAAAACTATTATATCTGACTTTAAAACGTAAATTATTGCATAAAACCAAATGTATCGAAGTAAAATGCAGGATGCCCTTGTATATGTGGTTTTAACTTTTCTTACGTACAGGTTTTTTTACAGAATAAAATTATAATAACTACGAGTATTATAATTTGTTAATTTGATTTCACACCACAAATCTTGCTCCGATTCTATATTTTATATTTGAATTAACATCGATGTAGATCCACCTCGACGCACTACTATGTCAGATATATGTATCGTGGGGCAAAGGGGAGGAAGCCACGGATATATTACCATTTAAATCAACCTCACGTAATATTCACCGAAATAAACATTACTTTCACTTAATTCAGAGGGGTTAGTGCTTACTATTCTCCAATATTTTAATAACTAACCGTTTAGATCTTCACAGAAAATTACCAATATGTAACTACAGTTAATTGATACCACTTTAATTTTGGTAATTTTACGTTTTGGAATAATTTCTAAAAGACTACGTTGACATTAAAAAGTTAGCACCCCGACTCAATAAAATCTGTGCAAAAGTGTAGGTCTATTTCCAGAGATTGTGTTGGATAGTTTTCCCATGATAATCGGTATAAAGGTTTAATTATGATTAAAACTACTCGATAGCTGAGTGTATTGCATATGAAACATTTTAGAAAGCTTATTAATCTTAGGTTAAGGATTCTCACTATCTACTTTAAGTTGAGAAAACGACCCATAATTGACCTGTGTTGGTGACCATAACAACCAATAGATGATAGTAACCTCAGACAGTTGTGTCACGATAGTTGTGACTAATAAATCCTGCATTAACGTTTTTAATTATCTGAAATAATAAACATCTATCTAAGTAATCATCTTATAACAAAATCTATACGATTAACATTTATACTTTAAGGGCTGATGGGTTGAATCCCTAAGATTTTTATTTTTCTAATTTTTACAAAATTCAAAGCTACTCAGTCCTTGACATAATTGAACAACAAACTAACACGCTTTCATTTATAATAATGATAATTGTGTAGAACATATTTCTTTCTACCAATAGACAAAATATTTACTCGAACCGTGGGGTCAACACGTACGAGTTTATGGACGTTATGGGAAAGGGTGGGCTGATTCTGGAATGTTGAAGATACGTAAACTAATTAAAGTTGGCGGCCGCAATCTCCTCACTCTCCGACTGAAAAACTGAAAATCCTCTGGGATTAGAGTCTCAGTCAGACTTCCTATTGACCCGACCCGACCAGGGACCCGTAGCCGTGGACACCTTCGTGTTTTCTACCGATTGTAATTGTAAACTACTTTGTTCAGTTAGGTTGCAGAACTTGAAAATGATAAAAGCTATTTACTATGGACATTATTCCGCAAATTCTTTTTGTTGAATGCGATACAAGTTAATCCTGTTAAAGATTTATAAAATGGTTTTATAATCGAAATAAAAATGTTTCATGTTAATTAAAAAAATCTGTTAAAGTATAGGGAACTATTTATATGTAGTAAAGAGATGTGCCCAACTACTGTGTCACTGTGTCATTTACTCTTCCGTATATTGTAAAACGTACGTCAGCAATGTGAGTTCAAACATAATAAGTAGAATTAATTTAATTTTTATACTATTTTGGATTTAAAAAATAACTTTTGCTTTATAAACAGTTTTAAAGTATCGTTTAGTTGTGGTTAATACTATTTTTTCATATTCCGAGACAAAGGAACCTCCTAAAATTACCAAACCGAGTTATAGCAAGCCTAACTGTAAAACCGATAAATAAAGTCTTCTAAAGAAGGATGAAAGGAATAAATAATTTGGGAAGAGAGTTAAAACGGACTTACAAAAATGATTCGTTGATGCTTGTTGGCTCAACACCTTAAAATAATTCAGAGAAGAAAAGATCAGAACATAACTAAATTAGTTTTTGGAGGGGAAATCATATGTTTCTCAATTCATGAAAGCATTAAGGACCAGCAAATTAAACAGTTTTAGGTCTTAACCACTATAATTATTAGTAAACAATTTTATTAACAATAATAAAGCACAATTACCAGAATGGACGAGGTCATTGTGAAACCTGATTGGATGTCGTTGACTAAAAATTATCGTAAAATGACATTCTCAATTGTCTTTTTCTACTTCAACTTTATTTTTAATGATGGTTTCAATGATAACCCCACATTTTATAATTGTAAGTACTTATATATATAATCAATGGAATTTTGGTTAACATTTTCAGGTCCTATCTAGCCTTACAGGTGTTTATTTTTAACATTTATTGTAGCTCATCTTCTTTAATAACTAAAAGAAGCAGACGATTTGAAATGTTTTGCTCAATACAATATTACGTATACATAAATCGTGTAAAGTACATCAAAAGCTAGTTATCTTATTTTAAAGGCCTGTCTAAAGCCTTGATAAATATTTTTCACTTACTCTTGGGAATATTATTATAATTAAGTATTTTGCGTACTTTGTTAGCCTAAAAGTTGAAAACTACATATTTACCTTCGAAAAAACGTTTTGTATTGATAGGAATCATACTCTTTTATAGCTAAAAGAGTATTTATTGCTGTCGTACTTGTAAAATAACATCAAATTCAGTTTGAAAAAACACACAAAATTTGGAAGAACTCCAGCTTATGCACTTCAACATCATATTAATCTTGATTATTTATTATATGAGACCCAACAGAGCATGTATTAGAATGGGGAACAAATTGTTTCGTTTTACATTATTTACGGGGATTGTTATATTTGTCCTTAATTAATGTTTGTGGTTTTCTAGAACTCCTTTTAATTAGGAAAATTTATTTAACTTAAATTAGATTACTATAAAGGTTACGTCTCCCGTAACTTCACAATTGATAGTACTTTCAGATCTTCGCTGATTTGCTGCTACCAACGCCAAACGGTTTGTAAGTTATCGACTGTCTGTAATAGTATGCGTTGCAACTGGAAATAGTAAGCAGTATTTGTTGACTAAACACTGGATGAAATCTGACATTTATACGTAGCTTCATGACTCGTGGAGGATGCAACTGGTACAAAACAGTTGGGTTTAAAACTATACAATATATTTGCAGTAATACAGTCTACGTCCGTATATTTCCTTATAAACATTTGGAATTAGAGTCAAAAAGTAAAAGCCGGTAAAAGTAATGTTAAAAGTTTCCCCTCGTGTTTTAGAGTTAACTGCTTAAAATTGTACGTTATTACAGAAGTTGTTGGATGGCGTTTGGTTAAAAACGTAATTCTGAGCAATAAACCCACACGAGCGCAAGTGCATTAAACACTTACCTGTTCCTACACATCTTTCGCGTACATCTCATACCTTCTAGGTATTAACTCCACTCACCCCTCACTCTTCCCCCGTCTCCTTTCTTCTCTCTTCCCAGTTATCTCTTCTTCTTTTTTCGCTCTCTCCTCACCTATACCTTAACTTAAACGTTTAGATTTCCACTCTGCGTTCCTATATGTGAGAATGATTTATGTGGATTAAGAGCCACATCATCGCCACAATGACCGAGCTGTTTTTTAAAGATCAAACTCTACATATCTGCAAGATTAATTAATTAAGATTATACAGATATTAGTTCGTTGATTGTGCTATGTCTCATTAGTTTTTTTAACTAACATTCTTAAACTATATTATGACAGAGAAGATATTTTATAGCCACAATATATTGAAATTATATTTTTGAAAATTTCCCTATTGGAAAGAATCAATTACCGTAGTCATCGTGCTAATACCAACTCAGCCCGGGCCATGGTACGTTTTTGATTTGAGGTCCTTAGATGCCTAAATCACCATTCATTCTAAGGTATATAGATATTTTTTGTCTGTGAGAATGATAATGTACGTAATAAAGGTCCGATCTTGAATACATTTGGTGAAAATTTTAAAAAGATGTATGACTTTCAGTTTGAAACCTAGACGGATAGACTTGTCCGAAGAGGGTTTGGGGGATTTTTGAACCCTAAAAGTTTAGTTTTTTACGTCGATTCTTTCTTTATTTAGTTTGCACCATTGTATTCAGTTAAAAATAATAGTTCTCCAATTATTGCTCTAGGCCAACACAATATTGAGATATCAAAAGCAAAAAAATCCTTGTTTAGTGTAACTCTAATTGAATATAAGTAAAATGTTATATCCTGGTTATCTATGAACATATATAAAAAAAACTGGGTGTATAGCTTCACGTGCTAATTGTTAATTTAAATTTTTACAAACACCCATTCCTGTGGTCCTTGTTTCAGCAAACTGCTTACTCAACTCTAATGTTATGTTTATAAAAAAATAATAAAATGTTATACCTTTATCAAATTTATATGAATAAATATTGATTACAGTTGGTGTTTGGTTTAATTGTTTGTGAGGTACATATATAAAATCCGCGTTGAAAATTAGCTGAGCAAGCAGGATTGATGTGACTGGGGTATTCAAATGATGTAATTATATAAACTTTTATGTCGATAAACCTTTTAATATATGTTTCTCGTAAAATTTAAAAGACAGTCGTATCTACACTTTGACCACACCTGAGTAGCTTGACGCAATTAATGGGACAGTAAAAATAGAAGATTATTTGTTACACTATATACTGCGAATGTATATTGAGAGATAAAATATATTCCAAAAAATACTGTCGCGTTATTTTACATTTAAAAAATTAATTGGGTGCTTTTCAGTAAAAATGTTTCAAATCATAAGCTAAGTACAATTGAGCTTTATAATAGTTAATATATATGTTCTTAAATATGGGATTACTACAGAGTTGCAGAGTTAGGCTCTCAACGAAACCGATATTTCATATTTCTCGCTAGACGACTTCGTTCGTGTGAGGTGGCAGGTCTCTGAATTGTGTTATATTCTTATATTTTCTCTAAACGATTATCATATTTAACGACTGTTTTATTATATAAAGAAACAACTAATACAACATTGTAATAGTAGCCAGTGTAATCTAAGAGTTGAAAGTAGTGAGTCTGTAAGGGCACGATGTGTGCTCGGGCCGCCTCAAGGTTGCAATATAGGGCCGATGCTGTTTGCTCTGGTGACAATGCTGCCGCTCGTTCTTTGTTGTTCCTGCCCAATATTCCCCAGCAGGGCTAACCTGCCAACTCTTATTGAGCCCCACCGGTCAATTACGTTTGGTTAAGCAAAACGCTTACCTGGCAGTCCCTCGTTATTTAAAAACTTGCTTCTTTTCTGTTGGGTTTCCACAGTCATGCAGATCGTCAAAGTAAATAGTAGAGTTGCGAAATCTAGATTTTAATAACAATGTAAAATAAGTTTGGGGAAAGTATTAATTGTTCTTATGGAGTCATTAGTTAACTGGGTAGAGAATTATAGAACGTATTTAGTAATTTATCTACTATGGGACTGCTTTGGTATTCTGACAAATAAATCTATCGGAATACTTGGTATTTTCTCATTAGTCGCGGTAATGATCGTTTTGCTTCATTAAAACCTTGTATCATGTTATATGCACATTTACCGTAATACATGCGAGTATAGTGTAGGTTATAACATAACTGTCAGTGTTCTATCACTATTTAATTACAATTGTAGCTATACGTTCTATGATAATCGAGTTGTTGTGTAAATCAATATCCTAGATTAGATTTATTGCTTTTCTTTGAGATTAAACTGAAATATAAATGTATACCGCGGCTTAGAGGGTCATTGTGTCGTTTCCTCGTTTGTTAGTCTTACATTTGGTTTCATCAAGTTACCTCACCAAAATTGGTCTATGATTGAGTTTCATCTAAACGGCAAACTTGATGTAACGAACGACAAAAAGTGGACGATACAGTGTAAACAAGGTAATTGCTCTTCACCCCCCTTTCCGACACCCTCTTCCCCAGCAACGAGGACCCATCGTCCTCTCAACGAAAAAACATCGTCCAGCAATTAAACTGGATTGGATATGGTACCAATAAAATCCTTTGTCGATTGGCCAGGCTAGTGGGAGTTTTTCCCTCGCCATTCTTGAATAAAACCTCCATACCATTGCCGCTCACTACAGAATGTTTCAACATCAACATTCTCCCGATATCATGATTTTTGTAGAGACATTTTGTTAAATTTACATCCAAACGATGGTATATATAGTGTTACTACCAAATGAAGGACCGAATGAATGGATATTTATGATCACAGTGAGCGTGGCTGTTATTAGTACTGTAGACTACTGCTGAATAAAAGACTACATGGGATGGTTATTTGTGATCACAGTGAGCTTAGTTGGTAAAGGTACTGTATAACTAAAGCCGAATGAAGGATCATATGGGATGGACAGTTGGGATCGCAGTGAGCTTGGTTTTGATTTTGTATTCTTGCGATTACATTATAGATTTATAAGTAAGAACTGCAGTAATAATTGGCAAACAAATGTTTTAAAATAAAGTGGCAAATTGGCAGTTAAATTTAAAATTGTTCCACAACTTTATTAATTCTCCTTTACGTTTAAGTTTAAGTATGGATGTTCTGGACACAATTTAAAATTTATTTCCTGGATATCATTAGTGCATACATTTAAATATGAATTCATTGAAAATAATCAAAAGTGAACAACATTATCCAAATAACGAATTCATAAAAGTTAAGATTGCCTTAAAATGGCAAGTGCGATTAATCCTTTATCACACCAATCTCTGAAAACGATACAGAATAATTTAAATTATTCTATTTATTCTTTTTCAATAAATATCTGGTATTATGCAAAGGTAATTGTAGTTAACAATACCAGACATAAAACAATAAACATGCTTTAAATTAGTCAGCGTTTGTCTATAACTGCATTTTATTGTTGATAAAATGAACTCTTTTAAGATGACAATAGACACGGGCCATGGGTTCGGGAAGTTTACCTTTTACAGCGGGGAAGCTGTTTTGATTCCTGTTTTACGAGTCCAATTTGTTTTCTTTTTACAATGGTGGAGATACGCGGTTTTACTGCTTCGCTGTTTTACATTCAGACCAGATTTTATTGGAAGTTTAACTTACATGATTAGTCATCAGTGGTCGGTTTATTTTCTTTGTTCGTTTACTTTATTTCCTCAATGTATTTTAGTTCAGTTTATAAACGTAAATATTCCTTGATTTAATCGTAGTTGATTAATATTAATGTATTTAACGGTTATTGTATAATGGATCACCGTGTCGTGAAAAGGTGAGCACCGGTGAACGTAAACTGTGGTAGTTGTCATTGGACTTAGGGTAGTAATTTTGTTTGGTTTTATGTACTTAATGTACAATGCGACGTTTGTATTGGTAATTGTTCTACAGTCACTCGAAATTACTTTTAATAACACCATTAAATAGCTTTCTATTTAACAATTTCATACTCGGGTTTAGTCTTGAACAAGGAAATAAAATAGCTTTGTTTCAAAATATACTTGTTTTTTTCTCAAATACTTGGGAATTTTTTATGTTATGTATAACTGCATGGTCTGGTCATGAAGGAAAAGCTTATATCTCATGAAAATATATTTAAGAATATAGAAACTGTTAAGAAGAAGACAGTCTCGATGCAGTTTCGTTTATTCATCCTCAAAACCACTGCAGATCATATATATATTATTTAACAGATACATGTTGGAGACGAGAGTACATTTAAAATTTATATCCGTTCATTTAACTATTTGTCTACGTATATTGTTTTTTTAGAGTTGGAGTGCAAGTCGATCTGGGAAAGGTTAACTGCATTTTATTATTATACAGTATAACTTGCTCTTACCTTTGAGATTCAACTTTTTTGAATTCCATTATGTTTTCAATGGGACAGTCACTATTGAGGGAAGGGTTCAGTCGGTAGGTTTAAACTGTAAGTTATTATTCAGCAAAAGATAGTTTAATATTTTGGAGCACAAATATAGTTTTACCTCTAGGGCAAACTCACTAACACACATGAAATATATGTCAAATGTAAACTAACTTTACTAAATACTCGTTTGGTCAAAGCTATTCTAACCAATTTTACTCTAGTGTAAGTTGCCTTTAATATACTTCACAACGAACAAGTCAATATTTTCGCCATCGTTTTTCTCGTTAAGTTCTTAATACGATTGAGAAACGAAAAATGGAATGATTTATGCGCCACAAAATAAACATGGGGTGTCAAAAAGTCGGTACCGACCATTTGCTTTATTGGGCCGATTTCCACACGGATTTCATTGTTATCGACGCCATTTCCTGGGAAGAGCCAATTATGTTGTTTACAGTTACAGCACAAGCGACTGGTCTGCAAACTGTTCGTCGGCCATTTTATTTTAAAGAAATTACTTTTCACGCCCCGAAGCTGTCGTCACCTACGGTTGTTAGTGAGGAACTAATCGTGGAGGAAATATATTTCCCGCAGCTCAGTGGATCTTATTATAATAACGGTTTTAAATAATATTATGTATTTAGTTTAAATAAAATTTAGGTTTTAAAATCATTCGACTAAATATGATGATTTACTTACAGTTTTTAATGTTGCACTTAAATGTAATATGAATTATCTTAGAAATTTGTTGAATGAGATTATGTTAGAACTGTATTAATAATTTATTATCAAAATGTTTGAAAACATTTTTTCTTTTGTTACCTTTAAAATAATTATGTCTTTTTATTTTTTGAAAAATATAAATGTAAATCAGAAAAAGGCCTAGATGTTATAACAGTCTTCAAATGTAACTCATAGTGATTCATGTATTTTATGAGTTGTATGTGACAACAGTTTTGCTATTATATTTTGCTATATTTGCAAAGAGCTTAAACGTATTCAAAAATATAATAATTTACCGGTTTGACCTAGAGAAAATGATTAAGTTGGTAGACAAATATTTCAAAATAACCCATTTTGAGTTTATCTCGAAATCATCAAACAAAGTCCTATTTTTTTAAAGTATATGATAATTTAAATCAACACAGTATTTTGTTTGAGATTGATTTTATTTCAGATAAGTAGTAAATAGTATTAATGACAACTTCTTGCAAACTCCAAAATTACAAACAAATTTTCTTTAGTAAGCGCCTTCCTTAAATTGTGTTCTTCGGAAATTAATGCATATATTCTTTCTAATCAAATACGACACGGTATTTTAGAAATCGTTTTGTCTGTTGGAGAATCTGTTAAACAGAAATACACTTACCGTCATCTTGTACTGTCTTAAGCACAATGGAAGAAAGAAAATTGACATCGTAAAGTAAGAATCAAATTCGCATTCTTGACAGCGAAACGTGAACGACCGTTCGAGCGGGGAGGGGCTTTTACTATCAACCTGTACCTCCCTGGCTCCTCTTTATCTTATCGTATACTATTATTTTCATAGCTATAGAATTTGAATACTTTATTACAGTACTCTAATATATTCGTAGACTACTGTATTCGTTTAGAATTTTGCTTAAAATATTGAATATGCTATATAAATACATTTTGAGAATTTAAATAATGTGTTCAAATAAAATCAAATCAAAATAATTTTATTTCCATTAGACTATATACATAGCATAGACAAAAAGTCATAACGTGTTATCGTATAGCAACTAAACAGTCATGGTTTATGTTGAAAATAGAAAACATTTTGATTATTTATGTTACTGCGATTATGTCACCATAACCAACAATGATTTTTTAACCACAACATATTGATCTTGTATTTATTTTAAAAAATAAAATAAATTAAACTTACACTTATAAACAAATGCATATAAGCTTAATCAAGTCAAAAATCGTAATTGTCATTCAGCTATATACATAGCATTACCAAGCGTCAGGCTCTGTTACACAGTAGGCTAAGTACTACACTCAGAAAATAAACATCTTATAATACTAACTATTAATTAGTATTACTTTCAAAGTTGATTAACAATGAAATAAAAATCTTTATTCTGTACGACCCATTGTTGTTCCATCAACAAATAGCAAGTTGAAGCTTCGACAAAATTAAAAGAGAAGACTTGTTTATGTTTCCCTATGACCTATGACAATTACTTTTTAAACATTAAAATAAAAGGCCAAACTAAATTACCTTTATACCTGGCTTTTGACATACCTCCAAATACAGATAATGGACAAGAATAAATCACACTCTGAAATTTCTCAAAGATCAATTATTATTTTCAAGGAATAAAAAAACTCACTGTCCTAACCTTTCTCAATCTTATTTTGATACTTAAAAGATTATTTTTAGGTAAAGGTTTTACATGTTTACGTAACTTTTGAAACAAATAAAATGCTTGTCCGATCAAAATCAACGGTGGGGAAAATGGCATGTACACCATCGGTAAAGAATAAAGGCAGTAAAGAAGATGAAACTGGTGCGCATTGTCAAACTCTCTGGCCCGACTGTAATTGATGAACAATCGGCACTGTGTACGGAACGATTGTAAAACAAAGGCACGATGAGGGGAGAGGATGTAAAACGAAGCCGTAGTAAAAGAGGATTTCTCCTTTGCCACGTCCACGAACCTGCCTTTACACAAACGCCGTAGTAAACCGGTGGGAGGGGCCGGATGTCAACAGATCTAATGTAAATAAAAGACAGATAAACACAGAGCGAAGCTCCACGGTTTTATTCCCCGGTGTTGATCTGCAACGTAAATCCGCCTCGAGTCCTGATCATGCATTGCATGAGAAAGTACCTTTATTTCTTGAGATTAGTGTTTTCTAGTCTTCGATTCAGGTTTAAGATTGATCTACAGGAAAATACTTGTAAAAACCCTGAGTTGCGAGAAACGTGACAGTTCATATTTCGGTATAACACGTGTACATCCATTGTGAGGGTTGGTATACCACAGGTACAGCTAAGGTGGGGGTTGGTAAAGCACGCATACAGCCATTGTGGGGGTTGATATAACACGTGTACACCTATAGTGGGGGAGGTATAACACGTATATATCCATTGTGGGGTGATATCAAACATCTATGTTTACTGATATTGCGCAACTTTTGTTGAGAATTTAGGAAATAACAGAATATTGGGAAACCAGTTGAACTCTCGTGGAATCACGATAGCAATTGTTTATATGTATTATATGTATTGTTTATATGTATTGTATATATATATATATATATATATATATATATATAGTAACGTTGTGTAGATAAACCAAGGAAAACAGATAATAATACATATTAACAATTGCTATCGTGATTCGACGAGAGTTTTATATATATATATATATATTTGTTGTAAATATGTATATACAAAACTTGCCTCAATACCTCTGAGTTATAATTTGCTATTTGTACTGTTTTGTGTTTGTGTGTGTAATTTCCTTATCGGTTAAATTATTATTTTTCTGTTAGCCTTTTTATCTTCTCATTCTCGCCACATGCATACACCACAAGTTGTTGCCAATGTTTGAACCCAATTAGAGGTTTTCTTTAGTTCAAGCATTCAATAAACATACAGTAACAGACTGTATGGGGATATAATCTCTTAGCCTTCCGTTACCACTAATGCTAACACAAACTAAATTCGTATTTGAAAATGATGTGTTCATATCCTGATGCTGGTACTTATAGAAATATTCGTACTTAATAAATCGCCTCTTAATGTTATTCATACAAATATACAGATTTGGTCTCACGTAAAAATTTATATATTTATTCGTTTTTACGATATTAGAAATGTTACTAAGAAAATTCTATACTTTACTCAATAAAACTTGCTAATTAATGAAATTATTCTTTTAGCGAATTTCCCCTTTAGAGAAGAAGCTATTACCGTGGTCGGCATGGTAAGACCTAGGCCCGGTACCATGATAACTTTTCGTTTTAAGGTCCCCAGACGCCAAATACACCATTCCTTCGAAACTGTATATATATGACGAGACTGTGTGTGTCTGTGTCTGTGTGTGTGTGTGTCTGTGTGTGTGTGTGTGTGTGTGTGTGTGTGTGTGTGTGTGTGTGTGTGTGTGTGTGTGTGTGTGTGTGTGTGTGTGTGTGTGTGTGTGTGTGTGTGTGTGTGTGTGTGTGTGCGCGCGCGCGCGCGCGCGCGCGATAACTCTCGTAAATTAAGGTCCGATTTTGATTAAATTTGGTGTAAACGTGTAAAGCAACATTTATGACTAAGTTTGAAAACCAGCCATATCGCTCGATCTAAAGGGGTATTTTGGGGGAGTTTTGCACCCCAAAAATGGGGTTTTTAACTTTTTCATATATAATTGTTGAAATAATAAAATTTTAATTTTAACCAAGGGATTCAGCTTAAAAAAACACACAATTTGATATTTTGATCATTCCTCTATGTCAATCGGTTACCAAGATATTGAAAGTGCTAAATACAGTACGGTGTATAATGCTATTATTATGGAGAGTAAGAAAATAATTATATCTCGCTTCTTTATGAACGTATACTGACGAAACTTGGTATACGGCTTTATCTGGTGGTGGTCTATTTATATTTGCTCAAAAAACAATTTTTTGCTAAAGGTACCCGTAGCAGCAAACCTGCGTACTCAGCCCGCATGTTATTCTTATGTAGAAAAATTAAAATGCTATGTCTCCCTTAATTATGAACATAAATTAATAAAACCTTGTTTATGACTTCACCTAGTTGAGTTATATCGATATTTGCCCAAACATCCATTTTTTCCTTCCTTGTTGCAGCAAACCTGCGTACTCATCCCCCATGTTATTCTTATGGAAATTAATCAAAATTGGATATATCGCTTATTTATGAATGTATATTGATGAAACTAGGTAAGTGGCTTTACATAGTGGAGTTATATTGATATTTGCATAGAAACCAATTGTTTATGTTCCTTGTTTCAGCAAACCTATGTACTTATCCCCAATGTTATTCTTATGGAGAATAATTACAATTGTATATATCGCTTATTTGTGAATATACTTTTATGCAACTTGGTATGCGGCTTTATGTGGTATTAAGACATATATTATGTATTGGAAATTCGCTGGGTACGCAGGTTTGTTGCGACGGGGGTATTTTATAGATACCATTAGCTAAGTTCAGAACGCTTAGAAAATAATGAGTTTCACTATCTTAGCAGTCAAATTCCATCGAGAACGTCTCTCAGGCCGTGCCCCAGGGCGTCTAAATACGCACTATTGGATAAAGCTATCTGCGTAATTAAACAATCGCAACAACGCCAGCCGAAGTAATCCTGCCCTTCAAGAGCCGCCCTAGTTCCCAACCCCATTCGAGCCAACTATAAATTGTCCTGTGGTGTCGTCCCCCCCTCAGCCCCCCACTGACGAAGGGGCTAAAGGCCTATTTCCTCCGTGTCACCATATATCATCCGTCTTCTCCACTGTGACACACAAATCCAATACAATGCAGAAACACCGGTCTCTGGCATTCACTTTTATTTTAACAATTTAACTGACCTCTTAATTTGGTAATATAATTAAGGAATAAACGATAGTTTGTAAATCAATATTCAGCCAAATTGAGAAAGCCCTACCCTGATATAAAAAATAAACATATTTCATATTTTGTCTTTACTATTGATTTATTTGGTACTTCCCGTTTCGCTTCTGATAACGGAAACTCCTCCCGTTATCGAGTGAATCCTACTTACATCTAAATATCAGGTAATACACCTAACTAACCTACATTAGATGTAAGAACTTGATATTTAGATGAAGGTATGGTTCACTTGATAACAGGAGGAGTTTCTTTACCTCCCGAAACGTAGTGTGGTTTTAAATACTAGAAACGATAGGTAAAGTCCAAATAAATCAATAATATATATAAATACATCGCTATTATGATTTTCAAAAATACAGTCATATTTTTCCTTAAAGGTTTACTTCAACGAGCACCTCAACAAAACTCTAGATTTGGAAATATTTAAAGTTCTCTTATTAAACCAAATTTCTCCGGGATGAAAGTTCAAATACACCCGTCACAGCAAACCTGCATACTCAGCGAATTTCCAATGAATATATAACATAACACATTAACACTTAACAGGATTCATAAGAAATATATTCACAAACAAGCGATATTAAAAATATTAATTATTCTCCATAAGAATAACATTGGGGATGAGTACGCAGGTTTGCTGCAACAAGGAACACAAAATAATGCGTTTTTATGCAAATATCAATAGAACCCATCTAAGTAAAGTCACATACCAAGTTTCATTCATTATAAGTAACCAATGTATAACATTTTAATTATTCTCCATAAGAATACCATGGGGACCGATTACCTAGGTTTTCTGCTACGGGAACCATACGTGAAAATTTGGTATTTTGTGCAAACAACGATAAACCCCAACCAGATGAAGTCATGTACCAAATTTTGTTAGTTTATGTTCATAAATAAGCGAGATATAAAATTTTTCTTTTTCTCCATAAGAATAACATTAGACAACGTACTGTGTTTAGCACTTTCAATATCTCAGGAACCAATTGACGTAGAGCACTGATAAAAATACCAAATTGTTTTTTTTAATGCTGAATTAAATGGTAAAAATTAAAATTTGATTTAAATAAAATTACATTTGGAAACCCCAAAAAACCCAATTTTGGGGTAGAAAAACCCCCCTTTGGATGGTGCGATTCATCTGGTTCTCGAACTCGTTCAAATAAATGGTGCTTTACACATTTGTACCAAATTTCATTAAGATCGGACCTTTTTTACGAGTGTTATCGTGCTTACGGACACACACACACACACACACACAATATATATATATATATATATATATATATATATATATATATATATATATATATAAATTTGAACGAATGGTGTTTTTGGCATCTGGGGACCTCAAAAAGAAAAGTTATCATGGTCTCGGGGCTTAAGTCTTACCATGATACCTACGGTAATAACTTCTTCCCTATAGGGGAAATTCGCTAAAATTTAAAAATGTGCCTGCTTTCGAAATATGTTCCAATGTTTCTGGTATATTTCGATTTCCCCACTGCCATACGAGCATAGGGAAGCTAACTTATGCTTGTAATAAGAGAACTAACTTTGTTAGCTGAATAGCTGGGCATCTTGTTAGCCTAACGGTTGGCGTCTTGGACTTCGGTTCAAGGGGTCACAGGTTCAAATCCTGGAGTGTCCACAAAGATTTGAGGGGTTTGGACCGCTTTCCATTAAATCGTTTGTGTACTCTATTAAAAAATGCCGTTGGCGTTGAAATGAAAAAAAAAACGAGATACCATCGTAATTTTTCTCGATATTAACGCAATTACAACACGCGTTCAGTCGTTTGTTGGTTTTTTGAAAGACGACCAGTGACACGTCTTTGACGGTTGTAGGACCGTGATTACTGCTGTGATATCTATTGATCATCCCACATTGCAATCGTCACAAATCTGCTCATGGCTTGCATGGAGAAGAATCAACCAGAAGCAAAATTTCATGTTGTGAAGACCTGGTATCTAAGGAATCAGCCGTGTAAGCGAGAGAAAGTATGTCCACCCGTGCTGACTTGTGTTTACGCGTAACGTTGCCCAGTCAAAGAGCTACTTCAAGTCGTTGTTTTTTTAGTGATGATTAGTTTGACACGATATAAAATGTAGGATGTGGTTATTAATTTGCCAGTCATGGTGTTTCAAGTAAACGTTTAATTCCTGGTTGTGTTTCATTATGAGTGCAACCGTGCTGAAATATATGCAAAATAAAAACAAAATGGCAATCGCAATAATAAGTGGAAACTGTTGACATTTAATACATCTAATATTTTAATATTTACTTGAGATTGAATCGAATAGCCTGACCTTAGGCGCCAGTTCCTCTATTTTCTGCTTCCAATAAATAAACGTCGTAAATAACGTATTTCCCTACTGATAAATTTACCAATCTGAGTAGTGGCAATATGCCGTTTTAGGCCACAAAACTCACTTGCGGAAAATTGTTGGCGGAAAAACCCCACGGGATTCCGCCAACTAAAAACAAACTCCGAAGGATCAGTTTTTTCTACACTTGCTAGATCCCTGCCTATTGAATAATACCAAATAATCACATGTCCCATTACCAACCATAATATGTTGTACATCTATCAATTGTGTAGTAGTATATATTTGGGAGGGATGGGAAATGTAGATGACTTTTCCCGGACCAGGGCTTAACATTTTATATAAAATATAAAATAATTTCATATTAAATATAAAATAGTGTTATATAAAATAATTTTATATAAAATATAGATTGTAAAATAATTTTATATTTTAAACTTACCCCAGGATTCTTTCCCCAGATTATTTTAATACATCCTTTGTGGAAAACCACGAGTTCTGGCTACTTGGGAAACCGAGCCAGTTGACATATAATAAATCACCCTTCCTCCTAATTACCTTCTCAACTAAATACATGTCTTTATATTTAGTCTTTAACAATTCTTCTGTATAAAATCCTCCCTTAATTTTATTACCGTTTTCATCTTTCAAAATATAAGTCACCGGCTTTGTTTTCTTAACTTCAGCAATTATAAACAACTCCCCAGTCCAGTTCTGAGTGTAGCCCTTACTAAATATATGTTTATATTTTGAGACCCTTGCACTATCCCCCACCTTATATCTTAGCTTTTTAACTTTTACTTTGGATGCTAATTTTTCGTGTACATCTATAGAGCTTTTAGCATTCATTTGGTTAGGCTTCATCCCTATGGACCTATATATTTTATTATTATATATCATTATTAACTTTGAAAGTAAATCCAACCATTTATAACTCCCCTATTCCCTAAACTATCTATATAACCAATTCTTTTAAGTTCTCTGGAACCGTTCTAAAATAGCTGCCTTAGTTGTAGAGTAAGTGTGGTAGTGATTCATATTTAGCTTATCCATTAATTTAGTAATATGTTCATTAAACAATTCTTTTCCATTATCAGATTGAATATTTTTAACTCCCTTTGGGAGAATAGTCTTTATAGCTTCTGTAACCACCGATCCGGTATTAGTCTTTAGTGGCACGGCATAAGCCTTTTTCGAAAATGTGTCTATTAAAGTTAAAATATATTTATTCCCAGAATTCTCTCTAGCATAATCCTGCATATCAATTAAATCGATTTGAACAGTTTCGTTTATACCCAATACTTTAAAATACCTTCTAACAAAATTCTTTCTCGCAGGCTTATGCAATTCATAAGCAATTTCTTCCATTCCTTTTTATTCTTTATTTTTTATGTTAACGTATTTACTAGTCTCTGTCGTTTAAAAAACACCTCCATTGCTACCAACTAACATACCATCAGTCATTCTTTGATATACATAGTTTTTTAATGAATATACCTCTCCATCTGATGTCTTAAATCCACTTAAAGATGCATAGTCTGCAACTAACAATTTAGGATTGTACATCATCAAATGAAATTAAATATTATCTTGTCTAAAACTTTTAATTGTATCTTCATACCTCAAAACCTGCGACATTCTTTGCCCGGGGGTCCTTTATTATTAATTTTTCTTTGGCATTCCATTCATCGTTATCTTATTTCAATACGTTATACTTTTTATCCCCCTGTTTTACTATGCTTTTCTCACCTTTTGTTAATACTTAAAGTCATAGGTTTTGAGTATCTTATTGACAAACTTATCCATTACATTTTCCCCACCAAACAACTCTTCACTAACTATTTACCCATATCTTACGACGGCGTATGCAAATCCAGATGTGGTGTGTATGCCAGAGTTTACAAAACACCTAAAATCCGCGTATATAACAAACGGTGTTTTAAGTTTATATTTATAATTTGTTAATTTTAAAGTTTCATTTTAGACATTTGCACCCTTTGTGCATCATATTTTTTACAGTATGTGCTGTGACTTTCCAGCTTATATTTACGGTAAAATCTTTGTAAACACATCTAGCAATAGTATGTCTTATGCTCGTGGTTTGTAGTACTAAACACTAACTTATCAAAATCTCTAACCAAACAGTAGTGTGTTATGCGACCTCGTTGTAATAGAATCAGTTTTATGGGAGTATTGTTGTCTTTGGTTATTCTTAATGGAGATATAAATTGCTTGCCTTTTGCCCAAATACATTGACGCTAATATTATTTTGTCTTTCAAATTTGTCAATGTCGGATAACTTTACGGGATATTTTATTTTGACATAATTAATTCACTTTCGTAATCTTTGTACGATGCAACTCGATTAGCGTGTTCTCCATTTTTTCTTAGGTGTAGGGCTGCCATATACACCACAAAAAGCATTTATTGTCACTATTTTTAATATTTAAAACACCGTGTTTTGATTTAATATTTTCTAGTGTAGGGTGTGTGACTTAGATGTTAGCGGTTTATATTTTTAAACGTGTAGCTGCCAAAATTTTGTGTGGTCGTATATCCACCCGCTGCCTTGGGCTTAGTATTTATGCATAGACATGTAAATCTTTAGAAGAGCATTTATTATTTGAGATTTTAAATCTTTTTTCTCAATTGGTAAAGTTGTAATGTTTCTGAAATCTGCTACACATTATTTTTCGTTTATTTATTTATCACTTTGATCTATTGTCTGTTTTATAAATTTTACTCTCTCCATTTTATCGGCAGGGAACAAGTCTGGAGGGTATTTAATATATCCGCAGACACATCGTTAAATTTGAAAACACTGTAAGGCCGTTTATCCCAGGAATAGTAGTGGCGGTTTTTGTTTTGATTAACGGCTTTCTTACACACTTTGCAAATGTTGTGGTTCTCTTACATGTGCATTTTAAATTTTTTTTTATCGTCAAATATCTGATGACACTGTTTAAAATTTGTAAGAACAATTTTGAGCGCTGTTCTGTAGTGGCGCACTAAATTATTTCTGTTGGAGCAGGGCGTGGAGCACTGTGCACAGGACATCATTTCATGTTGGAGTGAAAATGTTGATTTTGGGGCTTATATATATACTCTTTGTTGAGAATTTTGAAATTTCATATTTTTTAATCAAGAAAAGTCTGTTCGATACTTCTAAAATAAGAAAATAAATAAATTTGTTAGTTCTAAAATAAGAGAATTTACATGTTTAATCACTCAAAATTATATATACATTTTTTGAGTTTTGTGAAATTATTTTATATAAAATGTAAAATATAAAATCCTAAAACCGAATATATACCTCTACAAATTGTCCTGGTGAGGAAAAATCCTGGTCCGGGAAAAGTCATCTCCATCGCCCAATCCCTCCCGAATATATACTACTACATAATTGATAGATGTGCAACATATTATGGTTGGTAGTGAGACTTGTGATTGTTTGGCATTATTCAATAGGCAGGGATCTAGCAAGTGTAGAAAAAACTGATCCTTCGGAGTTTGTTTTTAGTTGGCGGAATCCCGTGGGGTTTTCTCCACCAAAAATCTTCCGCAAGTGGGTTTTGTGGCCCTAAAACGGCATATTGCCACTACTAACGTACTAAATAAACACATCAGGGATCAATTTAAAAATAAACCCATCGGCAATAATGGAATCTGAAAGTTGTAAAATACTCCCATGTATCGAATAAAAATCACATATCGTATGATGAAGCTGTTTTCACTTAACGGTATTAATAACATTATATAGCATCGTCCACTTGATTCCCCGCTCCAAATGATAATGGTCTTACCCACCAGTAGGGCGCACAATTGTTAAAACTAATTAAGCAACATTTCAGAAACGACATCGGCCGAGACATAAAGTCTAGAAATAAAATCGAGTTAATGAGGCTCCGGATGAAAAAGCCCATTAACAGGCTGTATTGTTTATTACGGGGCAATATGTCCACAGGTCATAACCCCCAACTTTGTAATGGGCGTTCTTGAATACTCTATAAGACTTAACCGAGGAGGTAAAAGGGTCTAAGGAAATACTTAAGGAATGTACAAACGGTTTAAAATTGGTTATTATTGAAGATATGTATATAAGTAGCCTTTCAAACCATTTTAAGTTTGGATATAGGAGAATTTTTAAGGGTAAAATAAAAAGTAATTAAAATGAATTCGTCCTTAACGTAATAATTATCAATGGTGAGCACTGTGGAATAACCATAGAAATATGTCTCTTAATTATTGATAATAGTATAACAAAGTGTAAAATATTAGAAGTAGATAAATTGGCAATCAATATTTATATTATTTTTAATGCAAAATATATTTTTACTCATATGTGTTGTCATTTTACAGGTAAGCACCTTTCAATTGGATCAGAAGATGTATTGTAAGTAGATCTTAAGGTTTAATACTAGCTATGTACAAAACTCCAGAACCCTCTAAATATAAAAACTCATAAATTATTTCCCTGTTTCTATTTACTTTTAATCATTGAAAATAGGAATGTTTAGATATCTTTTAATGTGTTCTCAAACACGCTTACAATCCCCACCAATTATATTTTTCACCCATACAAATTTACGTGCTGTAAAATAAGTTTTTGTAAACTATGATAAAATCGAACTCATATGACAGCATGTTTTATAAAAAAGTTTTTTTTTTTAATAATCTAGAATGATTTGATTTCAATAGTAACAATTTTCTAACTAAAAACCAAACTTCAAGTTGTGTTTTTGCTTAGAAATTGATTAATCTTATAATTATTATTTCGAATTATGCAAAAGTTATTAACACGTATTCAGTACCCTGATTACTTTTACGGTTTAACTCACCATATCCTGTTTAATACATTATTCAGTCCATCCCACGAAGTGAATGTTTTCTACACGCAGATCGCAAATAGTGATTTATCTGTAGCGACTTGCATTTACCACTTGTATTTAGTGTTATATTACCCTCATTGAATGGCGGATCTTACTGAGTAATATAATCACGCCCGATTGAGCACCGATCTGCAGCAAAATTTGCTAATTGGTAACATCAGTTTTGGCAGACATTTTAATTAGCAATAAAGCTGGAGATCGCGGCGCCGCACACCTGCGCCCCAATTTGTCTTCAAGACGTTCTGAAAGATTGGCCCGCCTGGGGAAACCCCACAAGACTGCTATAGGCTGACTCCTAATTATTATTAATCATACTCCGAGTATCGAGCACCCACAACCCTCGACATAGTGAGGCTCCCTGGCAAGTAGTGAGATGGTTACTGTAAAGGGTATACTTTCGAAGAGTTTAAACTTCTCACTAAGTAAACACATATCTTACATGAGCATGAATAATTATGTAAAAATATTTTTTTTAATATGCTGTTCCCTACATTATTTATAACTGATACGATTAAATTTTTAAACTTTACAACTGTTAATTTTGTTTAATCATTAGGTTCCTATGGTTTTATTTGAACGGTTTATACATTTTTAATATTTCGAACGATGGGATGTAAAGCCTATAGAGAGAAATCATTTTACAAAGGTTGTATATGTAGTGCTACTTGTATTTTTCAATATTACACTATGATTGATTATATGACACTGTTAAATTGCCTGTTGGCCTAAACCGGTTAGTGATTAAATTAGAGGACGGCCTGTACTCATTATCAAGCCGGGAATTTTCTTGAAAATGACTTAAAAGAGACTAGATATTTAATTTAAAGTTGATTTGAAACAACCAAAGCACTTTAAAACATTAACTAGCATAGCGTGCAAGATATATGTCCTAAAAATCGAGGTGAACTGTTAGTATTACTAGTGAAAAACAAGACTCAAACACATAAAATGACAAACGGACTAACATAAAAAGGACCCTGACTTATCCAACAATTACGAGGGTTCAGCTTAGATTATTGAATGAGAGAATGGTTGATTGCATAGCCAGAGAACCTCTTGAAAATTACATCGCATTAAATGTTATGATTTAACTGACTAATCAGTATATTTTTTAAACAACAACTTTTCTTTCCAATGTCTGCATCTTAAATAAATTCTTTAAAGATTAGTAATATGTATCCCCCATTAATTCCATGCCACAAAATAAATTAGATCGTACTAACGTAAAAAATACATGGAACTTTAAATAAATAACCAAATAGACAAAACTTGCTTTACGATTGTATACAATGCTGAGTTATTCTTTACCCTGCATATCAACGTTCGTATGCAGTGTAAGTAAATCATAAAAACTAAGCTTTTTATAAATATAAGACATTAGTTTAAAACAAATACAAATTATTTCGATTAATACAGCATGTTTTTCTTCCTGTCTTTCTATTTTGATTAATACATAGGTTTATATTATTGTGTGGATATTTAATATTTTATAATTCGCATTGACCAATGTTTCCTTATCGCTGAGTTAAAATTGTTATAAAAAGAATAATAATTATAATTATACGCTTAGCAGTATTATGCAAACCAAAAAAGAACAATGGATTTTATTGTTACTTATATATAGATTCCTGTCCTTACTTTACAGCGAATGACCTAAATAAATACTATACCCTCATTTTCCCCCCCGGAAAGTGAAACTAAATTCAATCACTTGGGAAAAGTTGGGGTGAAAACGAAGGAAATGAGGGATCGGTTGATGGCTGGCCTGGATTGGAATAGATGTTAATCCAGGCCAATTGGCCGGGGAGATCTCCTTGTCCGTAAATATTTGGTGCTGGTTATTCCAGCGAAATTGAAATCTTTCACTGACAGAAATCACTTTTCTGTCGTTTGTTAAGCAGATTTCACTTCAATCAAAGTTAAAAATGGCATAGCGGCTGTTCAGCAATACATTACCAGCAATAAAATAATGAAGAGTAGGAACATATTGTGAATAAAAATATACTAAAATGTATATTGCGATAAGATTTCCATAATCTGTACACTTTACGTGCTTTTGTAGGATATGTACAAATTATATTTTTTTAACGTTACTACTAGAATATTCTAAAAACCTAGTCACACGTACACACGTACTGGACGGATGGCTCAGATGTAGAGCACTGGCCCCACAAGTCAGCCGTGGTCAAGCGCAGGTACTATCCCGGCTGACTGATGTGATACTTTTTCACGAGCGGTCACCACTGGCTTGCCCATGTGATTAATTCCGTTAACGGTACCTTGCTGTCTTTAGATCGCCGCACAGGCCTATTGACCTATGGTGACGGGCAGTTAAGGTTGTATATACAAAAATTAAAAAAAAACAGTCAGTGTTCCCGCTCTGTAAAAGAATTCTTGAGTAAAGAATATTTAGGTTGACTGTCTGTACTGTTGCCCGCTTTATTGTATGTATCGAGAGTATCCTTTAAGTTTCAAAATTAGTCTGAAGCCTCCTTAATGGGACTTGTGTCCAGGTAGATTACACAGGTTACTGAATCAAATGAGGAAGTGATATGGTAAAAAGCACAAGTACAAAATCACAATTCAAGTAAATGTTGTTAATGGTTGAGTTCAAAATTGTTATTGAGTTTATTTAATGTTAAACTTGACCTTGACACCAGCTGGGTTAGGATTTCTAAGGGTGCCGCTTTGAATTTCAAGGAACCGTCATAAGTTGATGGGTTCGTATTGCGCTTACGAACAACTCAAGGGGTTGAATGAAAAAATACCAAGTCAAACGCTACGTTGACAAAAACTGAGTCTTTTGATATATAAATAGAAAAAAATATCCTGTATTTAACAAGTTTATATTTATTATCATATAAATCAATCCTAGAAATATTTTGATAAATATAGCCACCCCTGTTAAGGCAAGTTAAAATAATTAATATTAATTTAAATTTAATATCGTCATTATTCGATTTATAAAACATGACCAAATATTTAAAAACCAGCGTACTTTAACTCGTCTTTATTAGATATTCAATGGCAAGCGTTTGATTACAATAAGCAGTATTCGACTGCTATTACAATTTATAAAATCTAACATTGTGTTGCTTCGATTTCTTAGAAAAAATGCAAAGAATTAGTAAACCTTTCTCCATATTACGTAAAACTGGTTAAACCTATTGGCTACATTATTTTATTATATTGAGCTACAGAGTATTTTTGTAGATCACTCCCTCGATTCTCAAAAACTTGCAACTGCCGAGCGGTCAAGCTGGACTAGCATGGAATCTCGGCCTCCCCCACATTTTGCTTCTTGCCATGGTTTGACAGCTCTTAATTAAGCAACCTTTCGGCTTATCAGTTTGTTGGACGGGTTATCAAACTGATACCGGGCTCAGGCAATCCTTCTGAACTAAATAGGACTTAACTGACAATAAAGCATCGGACTTCGATTTTGTTCTAAAACTATTTTAAAAGTGACTTATTCTAGTTGTTTTGCGAGAAGACTTCTTTCTCGGTTGGCATTCCAAAGAAGTTTATGATCTAAATTCACAATGAAAGTTATATTATGTTCTTAAGGAAGTAATTGAATATTTTCTGCCAGCTATGTGGCAAAAAAAACTTTAAATGATAAAACATTGTCAACTGTCGGTAAGTATGTGAGAAAAGTCAAACTGTGTTGGGTGGTGTAAGCTCACCCTCCAACATAGTATCCTATATAAAATAAATCTGTCATTGTATTACTTACTGAACGATTTGAGGATCGAGGACAGCGAAGATTTCAGCTCAACATTTGCTATAGAAATTAGTTGTGGAGACCTGGTGTTATCCAAAATATGGTATTTATTTGTTCTACCACGAAGTTTAAACGCAGCGTTAATAATTGCAATCACCATAAATGCCCGTATCCGTAAATTAGGCTGTTATTATAAGCCGTGTGATAAGGTTACGATTTGAGTGTGAAATGACCATACAACCGAATTACACACTCATAAGTTTGGCTAAATTTGTAGGAATACTATTTGAACTCGTCATCTATTCTCTGCGAATAACAGATTTCAACACAATTTTTTTTAAATTCTTAGAAACTCGGCTCGATCTACTACATCACTTTATTATAAATGTCAGCTCTCTAATTTAATTATATACATATTCGAAATTAATAAAACGCGTTTATATTCACCTAATAAATTCATATTGATTCCATTCTATTAGCTTTTCAGATTTGAAGCAATTTCAAAAGCTATTTGGCCGAATGGAAGGGTAAATTTAAATATTTAAACATATAAATAAATTAAGGTATCCTACGAATTGAAATCATTTCTATTTAAATTGGTATTTTTGTTTAATCAGTTCGGAATATGAAATTCAATTACGTCTGCCAGTGGACTGATAAAAGGTGAAAAAATATCGAGCCAAAGAGAATAAATGTTAATCCAAATCAATTGGGTTGGGGCTCCGCTGCATCCACAAATATTTACCTCTTTTACTGCTTGCAAATTTTAACTTTGGAGGCTGAAAATAAGAAATTTCAACGGAATACGAATATTTTCAGGATCATTTATCGTGTTTATTATCCAACACATTCTCAACCGGAGTAGTTTTTTTTATCAGCCAGGGTATTGTGTAACTAGAAATGTTTCTATGCTAGGAGTTTGCTTGTTATCATATAAGAGGATGAGCTCACAATTACAATAACGAACATAAACGTTGCTTATTACAATAGACACATATCCGAGTATAGATAACAGTCCAGTGGTGATTTTTTATCATCGCAGGTACAAATGTATTTAAAATGATATCTACATAGTAAAACGAACTTGTCTAGGTAAGGTAGGAAATAATAATACATCCGATTGAAATACAGAACATCATAAAACATCATAACATAACGTAAAATCAATAACACAAATAGTTTAAAACAATCTTGTTTAAAACTGCTTCAGAATAATCAAAAAGCCTTGTAAACACAACAAAAGAGACATTTGTGTATTTTGTATAAAGATCATATCCCAAATTAATTATGTTTAACACAGCCGTAAATAGTTCCTACTGCAAAAGCCAATGCAGTTACCGAACAACCATTAAAGTGTTTTTAACAGTTATTTAAAATAGAACCAAAAGAACAGCATTAACTTTTTAACTGCCCAAGCTTTCAATATATATTTATCAGATTTGTAAATAATTAAAATAGGTTATTTAAGAAATCATAACAGGTATTCCAATTATCACTTAAGGCTTAACGATAAACTGAACGATTTAATTATTGTAGCCTTTACTACATTTTCTTTTTATATTTAGTATTTTCAATATAAGTATATAGTTTATTAATTTAAATCAAATTGTTATAAACCCTAAATCAGTTTTTCGTCATTGATCTATATATAGAAAAGTTATTTTATTTTTTTCATATTTAACTAAAATTGTCAAAGAAGATCTGAGGACCAAAAATACAGTTCACAAATATTTTACAGAGAGACAGGATTTTTTGCATTGGTATTAGTGAGTCTCTAAATTTGATATTTTACAGGCTTAGACTTTGTCACACTTGGATCATATTGTAGTTTTCTTTGTATGATCAGCAATGCAGCTCTGATCCAAGGATTATTACTTCTTAAACAAAACAAAAGAAGTGTATGGGAAAAGGATTACAAGCTAAACAAGGCATTAATTAAGCTAACAATGTTTCAATGAGAGGATACATGAGGATCCTCTCATGACACATTAAATTAGTTTGAAAAAATTACTTGCCCAGTTCAGAGGCGGTGAAACAAGGTCGAGTATTTATATTTAAAAAGGGGTCACGTGCACAGACCGCTCAAGCCCAGTTTGAATATTTGCTCAGAAAATTGCACCTCGTCCCTCGAGCCGAAATCGGGTGAGCACACACGCACACACATACACAGCTAGTGTATGGTTTCAACCAATACGCTGCTTAAATACATATTATCGTTTGTGCCATTACTCATCATTTCTTTGTCTAGGTCAAGTTTTTATATTTAATTACGATTAAGCCTTTCGGAATAGGTTATCAGTATAAACATAAACTTTTCGCGTTTCTACCTGCTTCCCCCATAAGGTCAATGTTAACTTTCAAAGCCCGTCCCTCCTCAACGGTTTATCCAATATCGTTGATTTACGGATCATTTTAAATAGCAACAAAATTCCTAACGATTCCAGTGGGAAAATGTTCGAAATCACATTAATACTAGTTTGGAAAAATTACAAAATATTCAATATTTACGTGTTTTTAGGGGTAAACTATTTAATTATTCACTGAAATCACTAGGTCTTTGTTTGCACCTTAATTAGAACCATAAATCATCTATTTAGGATATTCCGTTGAGGAGGGATGGGCTTCAAAAGTTGACGTTGGGAGAAACATGTAGACGCAGATGACTGATGGAGCATTCCTTAACATACCCTGACGTCGTATCATACATAACTTTACTTATAGTGCAGTTTGTTTACTATAGTTTCGGCTCACAGGGAGCCATTATCAAAATTGCAGAATGCTAATCTACTCACCTAATGACCGTTCTTTTTTTATAATACACTAATTACATAAGTTACACAGAAACATTTGAGTGTTTAAGACTTTAAACTTTTAATCAAATCAAATTTTCTTTATTGCCATCAAACAGTGTAAAGAGAAGTTTCATGCGTCATTGTTACAAACATTTACTAAAATTCAAAATGCATTATCCTTATTTCAAGACATTTTACAGATAAATCAAAACGAAACACATTTTACTGGTTGAAGAAATTATAGATACTATAGTATGTCTTATCAGTAAGAAACTCCTTTAGACGTTTCCCAAATTTGTTTAGGGCAACTTTAAGGCCTGCCGGTAAGGAATTAAAAAGCTTAATACAGTTGAAAGAGATGTTACGTTGAAAAAAGGTTGTCCTGTGCTTTGGAATTGGAATGTTCAAACGTGGGCGGGGTGAATATTTGGAAGAAAAATATTGAAGAAAATTGTAGAAGAATATTTTTTGTAAAACATTAAGATTCCTCGTAAGGTTTATGTTAAGGATTACCTGTAACATTTTCTTTAAATGTTCTAAATTTTTGTTTGAAGGAAATTTATAGAGCCTAAAAAACTTTTGAAGCATTTAAAACAATTGCTGAGTGAATTCAAATTTCAAAATTTAAATTCTATTTTACCTAATGATTTTATAACTAATAACCATAGAATTGTTTTATTCTTCTTATACTTAACTTTTGTTTCTACATTAAATATGTGCGGTAGTAAAATAAAAAATAAACAATTTACCTAACCATTCCTCGTTCTACTTAATAACCAACAAATTACTATACTTGTGACATTCTAACAGTTCTAACAGTTATTAGGAACACTGATTAATCTATTAAATTATTTTCATTTATCGTGTCAACATTGCCTTCATAATCAACTAGATGAAAGTAAATTAAAGTGGTATGAAAATTAGAGGCTCCCCGCCACTGGACTATACCCCCCCCCCAAACTACATCCCTCGTTAGATTTCTATATATGAACTCATCAACTGTAATTGTTTCCTGTTGATTACGTTTTATGATATTTTACATAAACGTCTAACCGTGCAAATCAGCTAAAGAACCAATGCCGTTTCAAATTCTGCACCGACTGATTGGCGAGGTATATGAACACGTTGCGCTTTATTTTTGTTAATCGAATCATTCGAAGAATTATTGGAATTGTTTATTTTAATAACGTAATCCAATGGTTCCGCACGTATGCCGTTTTCGATTTTGACGATTAATTTATTTTTAATCGGTGCTAAGTGGACGCTTAATATAGCGATGATTGTAAAGTCGACCCGATAAATAGTTTAAATTATTTTAGCACTTAATTCTAGAGAAATGATTTACTAACGATCGAACTAATCCGTAAAATATTTGGGAGTGATTTAGTTTTACATCGCGAATAGAACTATCCATGAATCGGGTGTTTTCGGTTAAGCTCCCTCTCGTTTCAATTGGAACAGCAGAAACAAATGTTGTAATTTAATAAAACTGTTTATCACATATTCACAAAAACTGTATTTAAATTCGGTTCAGATTACGGAAAAATTATAAATTAAAGAGTTTTCCTAGATATATTACCATGTAGCTATTTGGTTTTATCGATATTAAGAGAGGTTATGCGGTTTTCAGTATGAGTTAAAAAAGGTTTATATCAGTCAAAATAATTAATAAATGTTGATTTATGTCCAGCATAAAAGACCATGTGATTCGAGTTATATTTTTAATTGAGGTGTATATATAGGGTGTACCCTTTCACCGTACCAAAATTTATCGAGTTGTTTGGTAGGTCAAAACAAACAAATAATGTGCTACAACATGTATTCTATCTCAGACTGTTTTATGCCTGTGATTTTGTTTGTATTTTTTTTACAAAAACCCCTAATTGCTTATAAACGAATAAAGATACAATAATCAATCTTCGTAAGAATATCTTTATATAAGAGTCACAAATTCCTTTAAATTTTTATTTATATGCAAAATTATGTTTCAAAATAGCGACGGTTTAAAATTGTTAATGTTAAATATCCAGAAAACTTGAATACGTGAAAATAATTATATGATATAATTTCTTTAGACAATTTAAAACCAAATCAAACGATATGTAATAGAAATATTGCGGATAAAACGCAAATTTATAACTAAAAAGTTTAGTTTTTTTTTGCTTTAGAATAAATTCACCTCACTACATGTCCAACAAGTTATTTTATTATAATTTATTTTATATTTAGTTTGTTTTGATTTTTAACACTAAAAGTTTTTAACTGCGGCCATTTCAAAACGGAATTTTGTGTATATTAATGAAATTGACAAGAATTTGTAACTCTTTGATAAAGATTCGTACCAATTTTAATTATTGTTCGTTTGTTCGTTTTAGGCAATTAGAGATTCAGTAAACATACAATCAAACTCACGGACAAAAAGCGGATCAACATTGTATTATTTGTTTGCATTGACCTGCCAAATGCCACGATAAAGTTGGGTGCAGTCAGTGTGGGACACTCTGTATTTAAATGCTCTACCATCGTATAAATGCAACTAATTATTTATATCCTAACAAATCCGTACATTTTCTCACCAGGAAGGTTAAAATACCCTCTAAATGTCATATGTTGCGTAAAATAGACTATGCACAGTTCTAGTTTGTCCTCAGGTTTAATGATTTACAAAATGTCTTGGGGTCTTATAATACGTAAAGGATAAATTAAAATCTTGATTACAATCTATTTAAACATAACCTTTTACAGGACGGTCCACTTGTCATCATATTTTCCACTTTACACTGATCGGTTGATGCTATAAATCCATACGTCAGGTTAAAATCTGGATTTGGGTTTTTAAAACTTGAACACAATTTGTTTTGAATACTATTTCGGATAGTTTTAGCGAATTTCCCCTATAGGGAAGAAGCTATTACCGTAGTCGGCATGGTAAGACCTAGGCCCAGGACCTTGATAACTTTTCGTTTTGAGGTCCCCAGACCCCAAAAACACCATTCGTTCGAAACTGTATATATATATATATGTGTGTGTGTGTCCGCGAGCACGATAACTCTCGTAAAAATTATCCGATTTTCATGAAATTTGGTATAAACGTGTAAAGCAACATTTATGACTTTAAGTTCGAAAACCAGCCAGATCGCTCCATCCAAAGAGGTATTTTGGGGGGGTTTTGTACCCCAAAAATGGGTTTTTCAAATTTTTTACATATAATTTTGGAAATAGTCAAATTTTAGTTTCTTCCATTGGATTCAGCTTAAAAAAACACACAATATGGCATTTTGATCATTTCTCTACGTCAATTGGTTACCGAGATATTGAAAGTGCTAAACACAGTACGATGTCTAATGTTATTCTTATGGAGGAAAAGAAAAAATATATATCTCGCTTATTTATGAACGTATACTGACGAAACTTGGTATACGGCTTCATCTGGTTGTGGACCATTGATATTTGCTCAAAAAAACAATTTTTTCCAAAGGCTCCCGTAGCAGCAAACCTGCGTACTCAGCCCCATGTTATTCTTATGGAGAATAAGTAACGTGTTATCTCCCTTAATTATGAAAATAAATTAATGAAATTTGGTATGTGGCTTTACCTAAATGAGTTATATTGATATTTGTATAAAACCCCATTTTTTGTGTTCCTTGCTTCAGCAAACCTGCATACTCAGCCACCATGTTATTCTTATGGAGAATAATTAAAATGTCATAAATCGTTTGTTTATGAATGTATATTCATGAAACTTGGTATGTGGCTTTATGTGGTATTAAGATACATATATATGCATTGGAAATTCGCTGAGAACGCAGGTTTGCTGCTACGGGGGTATTTATAAATGGTATCAACAGTTTAAGCTACGAGTAAAAAGATTCACTCCGACAAACATATATTAATCTTCATTGTTCAAATTTTTATTCTAATATTTTGTTGTTTTTAAATTCGTTATCCTTTTCAAAATTAAATTAAATAAAAGCAAATTTGTATATGCAAAATAATTTAAAGTATCATAAACAAATTTCTTGATTTAATTGTTCCTTAATATAAATTACACTACCAACTAAATTAATAACCCAGTAGAAGCAACAACGTGCTCAGTTCTACCATATGTTTTAAGATATCGATGTGTGTTTACTAAGGGTATAACTTTAAGTAAGTTCTAGAAGGATCAATATTAACTTTAATTCATACTGTTGTGGCAAATGTTAAGAGTTTTATACCATCGTGTATATCTAGATAAAAAAACAAGCTATAACAAATAACGAAATTTAAGAGTACATGTATTAGTTTTGTCTGTAAAACTTTAACTGTAAATCGTGAATTTCTTACTACACATGTATAAAACAGTGATTACCGTCAGGTGCATCATGATATTATTTGCATTTCCAATTAATATTTGAAACAGTTTATGGGTCACAGTGCTTTATTGAGCCCAGGCGGATATGATCTCTTAGTGCTGGTGCCGGGATCGGTGGAATTGTAAGGAAATTGACGGACTTTTTGGAGAAACGGTGTAACTGGAGAGCCTCAAATGCAGCTGCTGATTTCGGATAGGACAAAAGCTCAGTGTTACTATTGTCGTCTCTCTTACTCTGTTAATTTAATTAAAACTTATGTCTAATACGATTACTATTCTTATATGAAATATATGCCATATATAAAACTACTTAACTTCTTTAGTAAACAGATATTTTATTCTTTGCTCTTTTATAAAAAAGCAACAAATCAAGCGTATATATATAATATAGTTGTTGCTTTGAAAGAGAAATCAAAAAAGTAACTTTTAGTGTGTATTATAAATCTGGCCTGACTTTCAATTGAGGTGTGAGCGATTGGTCTATGGGTTATACAAGATTGATGGTATCGTTTTCATTTAGAACACCAAATGTTACAGTAGTAACTGCAATAAAAGGGACATTGATGAAACTATTTGTTATAATAAATAAAAAACCTAATTGTATTGTACAAAGTATTGTTTGTCTCCCTGACGTTTTAAACATTTAATAGCTTTTCAAACATAAATATAATGGATTCCAATACACTTTTTAGAATCCATGGATCATTCAGATTTGTAACCTTAATACCCAGGAAATATTACCAATAAAAATCATATTAGTAAAACTAAAGTAAGTCGGGTAAATAAAACCGAATGCTATCCCATGTAGCATCTGTCATTTCATTGAATATTTCAATGGTTTGTGTTTTTTATGTATATCAAAATCATCCTTATACATCAATAAACTTACCATAACCCTAAACAAAATATTAAAAACTCTCTTGCCATATCGATGTAATTACGTATAAATGTACGGGTATAGCTGATACCTCGTATGTTTCCTAAATATATTTAAACCTGAAGTTGTACAGTTAAAGAGGACGGGAATACAATTAAAGTAGATAATGGTGACAATTAGTCATATGGCCTTGCAGGAGTGGAAGTGGAAGGTTCCATGTTTACTTTTCGAATGGAATCACGTCCCGTGGTCTCTCAAGTATTGTTTGAATATTTGTTCGGAAAATTGTCCGGCGTCCGACCGTTCAATATTGGAATAGTCTAGAGACCACGTTAAATATCATAGTGCATTTCATACAAGTGCTGAATCTTTTGTTTTTACAATTTCATAGTGCAATGCGTTCTTGTGAGGATCAAAAATAATACGGGAAAAAGATTCTACCCTATATGCCACTCTATTCTACCACTCTTTACACTACAAAACTAAAAACTTTGATTTTGAATTCGCACAAATTGTCTGATATAAATGTTAGGATGCTGATCGACGGCATATCGGTAGCTGTTAAAATTACTGTAGTGTATCTTCTTCGTGATGCAAGTTCACAGGAAAGTTAAGCAATAATATTTGTTAAAATTTGTTGGTTGGCGTGGGGGTGGGGGGTTCTAACATTGTATATATGTTTGTGTTATTGGAACTTATTAAAATACCCGTAATAGTAATGTAGAACTAGCACTTGGTACCACAGCAGTGGGTTTACTCTAACACTATCTTGTATAATATATATTTTACCACAGTTCTAACAAACCCAAATCTTCCTACTAGGACCAAACCAGTAACAAAATTTGTTTAGTATAAGATTCAGTTATTCTCAGGATCCTTTTTGCAAATTTGTAAATCTCAACCAGAAAAAACCACCTTCAAGTTTTATAAAATAGTATTATAAAAAGTATAATTTGTTTTAAAATATATGGTAATAGGCATAAAATAAATTAATCCATTTCCCAGTACATTGTAAAATTGAAACATCCATAAAATAAGGATTTTTTACCACCTGAACCAGCTTGCGAACTCATGGAAATAAGTGCCGTCCTACATGTATGTGTAAAGTGAATTTTATATTTTGAAAAAGTGTCCACGAAAACACTTACACACACCAGGCACAGAGACAAAGAGAAATCTGAATATTGCATTTAATTCAGAGCTATGCCTTTTATAAATATACGCAAACGTATGCAATTTATACAAAAGTCAAAATTATTTGTGTGATTGTATATTGAGACTTAAACGAAAGGTTATTATGGTTTCATGTCTAGGTCTTACCAGACATCTGATGGGTAAACCAAACTGATAAAACAATTTAAAGGAATGTAATTAGGGCTGCTGAAGCCAATAATGTGGACTAAACCTTAAAATAACTATGATAACTTGTCATAATCAGCCTGGAAAATAATAAACATCTCCTCAAAATCAACAAATGTTTTCATACAAGTTCAACTAGAGATTAAAAATACAATTTTTAATATCTCACAGGAAATGGTCAAAGAATTCAATAAATATTTTGCATCTGCCATTTTGTGGATTGCTCATTCCCTCGTCATATTACAAATACATCTGAGGACCGGTTTTGTTCATGTCTCTATCTTCTGTGTGTGATGCTGACGTGGCTTGCGTTTTTGTGGAACTCAAACAAAAAATATAGTTTGACATAAACGGCATGTGATTGGGCAAACATTTCTTGAGGCACATTTTAAATTGGCTGAAGTCATTCCATAACCAAAATACAATCCTTATCATTTCAGAAACTATCGGCCGATGTGGCCGGTTTTTTAGTACGGTATTTGAAAACTTTCTCCTGAACGAACTTGTTAAATACCTTGAACGTTTCAACACAAAAATAAATTTATCCCAAAATAAATTAAGGCACTGAATACTGAAGACAGACTAAAAATATACAAAATAAATTGATATCATTGGCATTTTTTTAGTATAATTTTCTTTATGACCTTTACAACGCAGTTATTTTTTTCAAGTGCAATAAATATATTATTATTTATTTTTGTAACAATAAACAATAAGAGTGGTTATCAATTTTATTAATTAATATAATGTGGTATTTTATGTTTTATGTTTAGTAATACTAATTTTATACAGTTTTAATCTTTATATGGACTGATATATATATTATATGTGTGGACTTATATATATTTTATAGATACATCAATTAAATTATCAAAATGCATTCAATTACAGTAGTCCTATTTGTAACTGGTAATAATCCAGTATAATAACATAGCTTAATGTTTAGGTTTGTTTTACAAAAAAACCCGATTTATTTATGAAAAAAGCGCGCACATGCATGGCGAACGCTGCATGTTCAGTTCTGCAAAACAATACATGTATTTATATACAATCTCTCTGCTAAATCCACCAGATCGTTTTTGTACATTGGAATTAAGTTATAAAATATTAAATAAACGAGACCGGGGAGCGCGGCCCTGTCAGTTGCGCGGGAAGGCGCGGCACACGGAGAAGTGTACAATAATCTCGCTAAAGTCTAGAAATTCATTTGGAATATTGCTGGAGAGAATGGCAAGCTGCTTTGACAAATATTACCTGACATCTGCTCATGGAGGCACTTAGTCTCTGGGGGGGGGGGGGCGTCGGTGGGAAATTTACCTTGGAGACTCCACGGAAGATGTACCTTAATAATGCCGCTCGCTTTGATATAGGGCTGCTTTTTGTCAAATTACGGGCAAATACGTCTGCTCGCACGCCTCGGGTCCTGCTCTTTTGAGTTTTCTGCTCTTAAAACAATCCGGTGCGGGAGTCGAACAGTTATTATAGCGTGTTTAGAATGTATCTTTAAATCGAATTTTTCACATTGTGAAGGATTTTTTTGAGAAATATTTCTTTGTTATTGCTACGATAAATAATATTCCATAGCTACGAAAGTATATTTAAAACATAAAGGTCACAAGTAGGAGTAGGTGGCTGTGTTCAAACCAAACATTTCTTGTGAATAATTAACAATGTAGTTTCTTATAATGTTGCTCAATCTTTCTCCTAAATCCGCAATCATTCTGTCTCTGTCTGTTGAGTTCGGATTTTGTTTTTTGCCACCAGTGTAATTAACTGTTATCATTCAACTCAGATTTTCATTAACATTTTTTTCCTTTAATATGCCACGCTCCTCTTTATCTGATTAAGGAGGATTGAGTAAGTACAATATTTTAGAAAGGGCAGAAAAAATATTATTTTTATTTATTTTGAAACTGTGGAGTAGGTTCTTCCTAAAATGTATAGGTCCTAGTCATCTGTGTTTGTATCACATGGAGCGGTCTTGTATATTGGTAGACGAGGTGAATTTGTCTGCTAGGTCACGGGTTCGATACCTGCCAATTACTAATGACAAACGCCAAGGCATGATGCCGTGGTTCCGGGGGTATTTATAAATGGTATCAACAGTTTAAGCTACGAGTAAAAAGATTCACTCCGACAAACATATATTAATCTTCATTGTTCAAATTTTTATTCTAATATTTTGTTGTTTTTAAATTCGTTATCCTTTTCAAAATTAAATTAAATAAAAGCAAATTTGTATATGCAAAATAATTTAAAGTATCATAAACAAATTTCTTGATTTAATTGTTCCTTAATATAAATTACACTACCAACTAAATTAATAACCCAGTAGAAGCAACAACGTGCTCAGTTCTACCATATGTTTTAAGATATCGATGTGTGTTTACTAAGGGTATAACTTTAAGTAAGTTCTAGAAGGATCAATATTAACTTTAATTCATACTGTTGTGGCAAATGTTAAGAGTTTTATACCATCGTGTATATCTAGATAAAAAAACAAGCTATAACAAATAACGAAATTTAAGAGTACATGTATTAGTTTTGTCTGTAAAACTTTAACTGTAAATCGTGAATTTCTTACTACACATGTATAAAACAGTGATTACCGTCAGGTGCATCATGATATTATTTGCATTTCCAATTAATATTTGAAACAGTTTATGGGTCACAGTGCTTTATTGAGCCCAGGCGGATATGATCTCTTAGTGCTGGTGCCGGGATCGGTGGAATTGTAAGGAAATTGACGGACTTTTTGGAGAAACGGTGTAACTGGAGAGCCTCAAATGCAGCTGCTGATTTCGGATAGGACAAAAGCTCAGTGTTACTATTGTCGTCTCTCTTACTCTGTTAATTTAATTAAAACTTATGTCTAATACGATTACTATTCTTATATGAAATATATGCCATATATAAAACTACTTAACTTCTTTAGTAAACAGATATTTTATTCTTTGCTCTTTTATAAAAAAGCAACAAATCAAGCGTATATATATAATATAGTTGTTGCTTTGAAAGAGAAATCAAAAAAGTAACTTTTAGTGTGTATTATAAATCTGGCCTGACTTTCAATTGAGGTGTGAGCGATTGGTCTATGGGTTATACAAGATTGATGGTATCGTTTTCATTTAGAACACCAAATGTTACAGTAGTAACTGCAATAAAAGGGACATTGATGAAACTATTTGTTATAATAAATAAAAAACCTAATTGTATTGTACAAAGTATTGTTTGTCTCCCTGACGTTTTAAACATTTAATAGCTTTTCAAACATAAATATAATGGATTCCAATACACTTTTTAGAATCCATGGATCATTCAGATTTGTAACCTTAATACCCAGGAAATATTACCAATAAAAATCATATTAGTAAAACTAAAGTAAGTCGGGTAAATAAAACCGAATGCTATCCCATGTAGCATCTGTCATTTCATTGAATATTTCAATGGTTTGTGTTTTTTATGTATATCAAAATCATCCTTATACATCAATAAACTTACCATAACCCTAAACAAAATATTAAAAACTCTCTTGCCATATCGATGTAATTACGTATAAATGTACGGGTATAGCTGATACCTCGTATGTTTCCTAAATATATTTAAACCTGAAGTTGTACAGTTAAAGAGGACGGGAATACAATTAAAGTAGATAATGGTGACAATTAGTCATATGGCCTTGCAGGAGTGGAAGTGGAAGGTTCCATGTTTACTTTTCGAATGGAATCACGTCCCGTGGTCTCTCAAGTATTGTTTGAATATTTGTTCGGAAAATTGTCCGGCGTCCGACCGTTCAATATTGGAATAGTCTAGAGACCACGTTAAATATCATAGTGCATTTCATACAAGTGCTGAATCTTTTGTTTTTACAATTTCATAGTGCAATGCGTTCTTGTGAGGATCAAAAATAATACGGGAAAAAGATTCTACCCTATATGCCACTCTATTCTACCACTCTTTACACTACAAAACTAAAAACTTTGATTTTGAATTCGCACAAATTGTCTGATATAAATGTTAGGATGCTGATCGACGGCATATCGGTAGCTGTTAAAATTACTGTAGTGTATCTTCTTCGTGATGCAAGTTCACAGGAAAGTTAAGCAATAATATTTGTTAAAATTTGTTGGTTGGCGTGGGGGTGGGGGGTTCTAACATTGTATATATGTTTGTGTTATTGGAACTTATTAAAATACCCGTAATAGTAATGTAGAACTAGCACTTGGTACCACAGCAGTGGGTTTACTCTAACACTATCTTGTATAATATATATTTTACCACAGTTCTAACAAACCCAAATCTTCCTACTAGGACCAAACCAGTAACAAAATTTGTTTAGTATAAGATTCAGTTATTCTCAGGATCCTTTTTGCAAATTTGTAAATCTCAACCAGAAAAAACCACCTTCAAGTTTTATAAAATAGTATTATAAAAAGTATAATTTGTTTTAAAATATATGGTAATAGGCATAAAATAAATTAATCCATTTCCCAGTACATTGTAAAATTGAAACATCCATAAAATAAGGATTTTTTACCACCTGAACCAGCTTGCGAACTCATGGAAATAAGTGCCGTCCTACATGTATGTGTAAAGTGAATTTTATATTTTGAAAAAGTGTCCACGAAAACACTTACACACACCAGGCACAGAGACAAAGAGAAATCTGAATATTGCATTTAATTCAGAGCTATGCCTTTTATAAATATACGCAAACGTATGCAATTTATACAAAAGTCAAAATTATTTGTGTGATTGTATATTGAGACTTAAACGAAAGGTTATTATGGTTTCATGTCTAGGTCTTACCAGACATCTGATGGGTAAACCAAACTGATAAAACAATTTAAAGGAATGTAATTAGGGCTGCTGAAGCCAATAATGTGGACTAAACCTTAAAATAACTATGATAACTTGTCATAATCAGCCTGGAAAATAATAAACATCTCCTCAAAATCAACAAATGTTTTCATACAAGTTCAACTAGAGATTAAAAATACAATTTTTAATATCTCACAGGAAATGGTCAAAGAATTCAATAAATATTTTGCATCTGCCATTTTGTGGATTGCTCATTCCCTCGTCATATTACAAATACATCTGAGGACCGGTTTTGTTCATGTCTCTATCTTCTGTGTGTGATGCTGACGTGGCTTGCGTTTTTGTGGAACTCAAACAAAAAATATAGTTTGACATAAACGGCATGTGATTGGGCAAACATTTCTTGAGGCACATTTTAAATTGGCTGAAGTCATTCCATAACCAAAATACAATCCTTATCATTTCAGAAACTATCGGCCGATGTGGCCGGTTTTTTAGTACGGTATTTGAAAACTTTCTCCTGAACGAACTTGTTAAATACCTTGAACGTTTCAACACAAAAATAAATTTATCCCAAAATAAATTAAGGCACTGAATACTGAAGACAGACTAAAAATATACAAAATAAATTGATATCATTGGCATTTTTTTAGTATAATTTTCTTTATGACCTTTACAACGCAGTTATTTTTTTCAAGTGCAATAAATATATTATTATTTATTTTTGTAACAATAAACAATAAGAGTGGTTATCAATTTTATTAATTAATATAATGTGGTATTTTATGTTTTATGTTTAGTAATACTAATTTTATACAGTTTTAATCTTTATATGGACTGATATATATATTATATGTGTGGACTTATATATATTTTATAGATACATCAATTAAATTATCAAAATGCATTCAATTACAGTAGTCCTATTTGTAACTGGTAATAATCCAGTATAATAACATAGCTTAATGTTTAGGTTTGTTTTACAAAAAAACCCGATTTATTTATGAAAAAAGCGCGCACATGCATGGCGAACGCTGCATGTTCAGTTCTGCAAAACAATACATGTATTTATATACAATCTCTCTGCTAAATCCACCAGATCGTTTTTGTACATTGGAATTAAGTTATAAAATATTAAATAAACGAGACCGGGGAGCGCGGCCCTGTCAGTTGCGCGGGAAGGCGCGGCACACGGAGAAGTGTACAATAATCTCGCTAAAGTCTAGAAATTCATTTGGAATATTGCTGGAGAGAATGGCAAGCTGCTTTGACAAATATTACCTGACATCTGCTCATGGAGGCACTTAGTCTCTGGGGGGGGGGGGGGCGTCGGTGGGAAATTTACCTTGGAGACTCCACGGAAGATGTACCTTAATAATGCCGCTCGCTTTGATATAGGGCTGCTTTTTGTCAAATTACGGGCAAATACGTCTGCTCGCACGCCTCGGGTCCTGCTCTTTTGAGTTTTCTGCTCTTAAAACAATCCGGTGCGGGAGTCGAACAGTTATTATAGCGTGTTTAGAATGTATCTTTAAATCGAATTTTTCACATTGTGAAGGATTTTTTTGAGAAATATTTCTTTGTTATTGCTACGATAAATAATATTCCATAGCTACGAAAGTATATTTAAAACATAAAGGTCACAAGTAGGAGTAGGTGGCTGTGTTCAAACCAAACATTTCTTGTGAATAATTAACAATGTAGTTTCTTATAATGTTGCTCAATCTTTCTCCTAAATCCGCAATCATTCTGTCTCTGTCTGTTGAGTTCGGATTTTGTTTTTTGCCACCAGTGTAATTAACTGTTATCATTCAACTCAGATTTTCATTAACATTTTTTTCCTTTAATATGCCACGCTCCTCTTTATCTGATTAAGGAGGATTGAGTAAGTACAATATTTTAGAAAGGGCAGAAAAAATATTATTTTTATTTATTTTGAAACTGTGGAGTAGGTTCTTCCTAAAATGTATAGGTCCTAGTCATCTGTGTTTGTATCACATGGAGCGGTCTTGTATATTGGTAGACGAGGTGAATTTGTCTGCTAGGTCACGGGTTCGATACCTGCCAATTACTAATGACAAACGCCAAGGCATGATGCCGTGGTTCCGGGGGTTCGGAACCCACCTAATGTTTTAGATCCACGTAACAAAATTTAAAAAAAATATAGGACTCAGAGAAAATAAGATATTTCTTGAAATTGAAGTACTCCTTTCACGAAAACCCATATGAAATGTTATCTGTGTGTGTAATATTAAAATTATAGAGAAATTGAGATCTCTAAATATGCATGTAATAAATCAAGTTGAAAGCTCTATTCTTACCATTATAAAATATATACTAAATGGGATTACTAATGGGATACGTACAATTCCATACTTCTAAATACATCATAGTTCAATATTCTGTTAACCAATTTTATATTACTAATTTATGTTAACCCTCATGGCGTATTGATATGTATAATTTACCTCATTAGTTATTGTTTGTATTTTTTTTTTTTTGGGGGGGGGAATGAAGAATCTTTTAATTTCATTTCATTTCAATTTAGTAATTTTAAGATGGAATTCAATAAAAATTAAAGTGAAATGTAAGCCGGCCACTAGATTACATACTAATCTCTTAAAAACACTAACAGTAACAAAAACCATCGGAATTGTAACGTTTTAAATCATTATATTCACCTTAAAATAAAAAGTAAGGCATTTTATGCATAAATATAAAGTACAATATTTTTCTACCTAATGAATAAATCATTTATTTGATTGTTCCAAATATGTTTTGTCTAATTCTATTTATAATAGTAAATTGTAAAATCCACTTTCCTATATAAAAAGGCCTTAGTAAAGTCTACACACTAGTTATACTATGTAACTGCCACATGTAGGAAACAAATATGCAATATCTCAGTTATCCATATATTCCCTCGTTGGTGACGATCAAACGCCGTGCCGTGCCACACCGAAGCGCCGGCGCCGGCGCGCGTCTCCAAAACACTGTCACCTTTCTCACACGTGAAACATCTCTCTCGCTCCGGAGATATTCACATTATAATGGGTAGAGACGTGGGGCCATTAACAAAGGGAAACAGACAAACCACAACGCGACCGGTTACATTATATGAGGAAACAGGCTCTTTCTTATCTTCCTGCCTCTTTTATTCGAACTCGCATTTATATTTTCTACTCTTGAATGTTCGAAAGTTATGTGCAATCGTTACGTTACAATGCGTGTGTGTGTCGGTGGTTGTGACGGTGGTTGTTCAGTTACACCTGAGATGCATGGTGGAAAGAAAAAAAATAGGTGTGCTATTGCGCAGGCTTGTGACGATTGTAGAAAAACAAAAAAAATTATGTCAGCCTTTCTCAACTCACTGGAGCTTGAACTTGAATCCCGTGTGACGTAGATGCGCAGAATTGACCCATTTTAGACGATGGAGTAGCACACCTATTTGTTTCCTTCCACCATGCCTGAGAAATGTAAAAGTGTGATATACGAATTCGTGGTTGATAGTAACAAGTTATTCGATTTATATTTACTTCATTTCCCCTATTGAGTTTTTATTTAAATTTAGAAATATGAAACCTTGATTTTACAAGTGCTTTGGCTAAAAACGGGATAATGGTTTGTATGTAGGTTCGGCGTGTTAGGGTCTAAACACGTAGCTCGAAAAATAAGTGATAGTTTACTAGTTATACCCAAACCTCAAGTTAACGTTTGAAGGAAATTAGAGTCATGTCGGTTATTTTTCCGACTTCGTCGGGTTATATCCATATCGAGCAGATTTCTTAGATGTATTGAAAACTTCGAAGGTCTTTTTTAAAACAGACTAAAAGTTAAGCAGGTTACATTTCCAAGGTTTGAGAATTTTCGTTTATCAAGCCATGTCGCGTATTTCTCTATTTTAGAAGACAAAAGCCCGTTTACAGGTATATATGTCCCAAACCCAAACAGCGTTTAAGTTATTCTTAATTATTATTCTGTTATTTTAACCATCAATTTAAATGGTAATTATTTGCAGCCGGAGGGAGAATATCTCATTATTCCCCAACACTTTGAATATGCATTATGTTACTCACTCCATTCGCCACACTGTATAAACAATTATTTACATTTTACTGCTTTAATAATGTTCCTCTCATAACTTCCAATAAGGACAAACTTTTAATTTTTAAGATTATGGGCGCTTTTAAAAACTCGTTAAGATTTATAAGTTACATTATTTTTATTAAAATGTTTGATCCAAGTCAACTCTGAACTATTTCAAACTTTGGTATTCGTGGAACAAAGACAATTTTAAAATTCTAAATTTGATACTAATTATTTATAATTTAAATGAGGATTTAACTTATCAGTAGAATTTTTATCGAATAGTTGAATCTAAGATTTTATCATATTGTTGTGGATAAAAATTATAAATATAAAAGGTCACTAACCTTAATTAGGCGTCGACTCTAATACTCACACGATGGTGACTTGGGTCCTCCCATGAATGGTAATTGTTAAACCACGGATGTCTAACTTCAATTACACTCCATAATGTAGCTCGTAATTACAATCGTCTTAATACAATTGACGAATACCGTCAGCTTTAAAAAACATAAAACAACAGGTACGATGAAGCAAATACATTAACACGAAATTATCGAGGTTTGATAATGACTATTTAAGGTTGAAACTCGAGTCACCATCGAGTAAATATTATACTAGATTACGGATGTAGGTTATATTCGATATTTTTGGAGGCAAGCACCATGAATAAAGTAAATGTATAGTTTCTTTCAATTTATAGATTAATTTATCTTCGTAAAATTAAATTATAGTATTTTCTGAATGAGCCGAGCTTGTTTAGGGAAATTTCTAGGAAAAATAATAATAATGAAACACAACATCAACGATATAACCGTTCGTTACACGACAGCATTCGTTGCCAACTGTTTTTAAAAGTGATAGCTGTTATTATTTTACCAAGTGCTGCGGTAGCTATCCAACCCCACGATTTGGACCCTGTCTATAGCTGCGATTACACCTATAATGAAAATTAAAAACGGTTAATTGTTTAAGGCAAACATTACTATACAATGGCGAACTTTACCAATATAAAACCCATATATAACATACCTTTCATCGTTTTCTTTTCACACGGTCACACTTTTAATCATCTAATAACGTTTCAATGAACGTTATAGATGGAGCAGTTCGATACCCACAAGAGTGTTTTAAATCGTTGTAAACTTATTTTAACTCTGAACGTCAAAATAAAACCGTTCTTCTTGGTAGCGAGATTAACCAATGAGTTTGGAAAGAAGGTTTCCGTTTCTTCACGTTCGCCAGAAAGCCAGTTTATCTCGGCCGACTGTCTTATCAGTGTCTTGTGGGACCGAAGACTAATTTGAGGCCGGGGAGGCATCTGGATCCTCATTTGTAACCGCGGATCACTGCACCGACGTCGATCGACCGATCCCCTCAACAAATCGGTTTAGCAAGTGAGAATCATTAGTGAACTTTAGATAGGTTAAGAAATTAGGTTTAATAAAATACTGACGATCGCCTTGTTTGAGTAATCGTATTTTTTATTATCGCTTGGCCGGACAGTGAAATCGCTTGTTTTAATATTTAAACCATCGCATAATGGGGACTAATCGTTGTTATAAATGTTACGTAAAGTTATTCAGCTGGAATTTTTAATTTAATAATAGATAGTAAATAATATAAAACCCCATTATTAGTATCGCAGCTGATCGACATTTCAACACGATTTCCAAAATATAGGACGTTTGTAGTTATAATATCACTGGACAAATTATAAGACAGAATTGTAATTCCTGAAATGGATCGTATTGAGATCGGTGTTCTATTTGGGTGTAATATATTGTAAGCATTTTAATATTCAACTTCAATATATTTTTATATAAGTTTGTTACCCCGTTAATAAATTTAAATTTTCAAAAGATTTATCTTTTATGTATAATTAATCAAATCACTTCAAAAAGTTAGTTAAGTGAGCCTTGGTATATAGTTTTACGACAATCTGCTGTATACATACTGGGCGTAAGGTGGCTCGAATGGATTACTAATGAACATGTGATGATACCAAATATCACAACATTTATCTCTCTAAATTTATCTTAACGTATAACGAGAATATTTTTTTTAAAATAAGGTAAACTGAGCTAAACTTAAGAGCTACTAAGGCGAGATGAGAAAAACTCAAATACAAATATATTACATTTTGTACACAATTTCAATACTTTTAGAATATTATAATAGGCAAATATTTTGGTAAAATAAATTTAGTTACTTGATTTTTTTTAAATCCATCCATAAATACAAACGTAAAAAACCTTTCGTTTTGTTCATAAATGCAAAATTTGTCCATGCATTAGTACTGTATTTCATTTAACCTGGAGATGGAAGTTTTTGAGACTTCCGAAACCACGATCGTCCTGTTAAATTATTTTGAAGCTAAAACAATCTTTTATCATCTCATTTTGAGACAATAGAAGAAGAAGAATAAATACATATTAACTGAATATAGCTAATTATTAGAAATAGATAATATATGAGGATAAATTTTGTCTCGCCCTTCTACACTAACTTCTTCACCTGTAATCCCTCTACGTAAGACCCCATAAATAGTGTCCAAATTTATCTCCGTTCGAAAATTATTTGTTGACTTCTTAAAGATTGTTTGAACTATTATGTAATAACACGTTTAAATCAGACTACAGTTTTGTAACAGCTCCGTACTCGGCGATCAGTGCCAGCAATTGTATAAGCTATCTAGGGATTTTCATTCTCCCGAGACAAAAGACTAATCGAAGGGTGACTCGCAACGAATACCTCGTTTGTTCTGAAGATCTCCCGGCCTCGACATTTACCACGTTAGGTCTTAAAACAGGTCGTTAAATCCACCCACTTAATCCTCCTTATTTCTAAAGGGTTTCTGTTAGTTACACGTATTAATCTTGGTTAGGTCTAATAAACCGTTAGCGACCTGTATATTGTAAGAATTGTATTTACACTCATTTACAAAATTTCTGTTGTGTTGTAATACATACCAATTGCAACATAGATAATTTTAACTGAGGGGGAACTTAAAACGAATCATAACTTAAAACATGATTTAATTGTAAAATAAAAAAACCGCTATTGGAAAAACAATGTTTTCGACAATAATCGTAGTAAATAATTTATTGTTTTTAATATATTTTAAAACATTAATTTGTAAACTAAAGAACTTATTATATTTTTAGTGTTCAAAAGCTAATTTATATCCAATTCTGTTATGTAAAATACTATCCCAAAAAACCTGGCACGCACACATTAGTCATATACTATACCTAAATTATTGTTTAGCAGGAAAAATAATGTCAGCTTAATTTTCAAATCATAATGTTCACTTCTGTTCATAAAATAACAAGTCTTATACAACTTTAATATTCAATATGTGTGAACATTTTAACCCTAAAGCGTGATCAAAAAATTGTATGTTTCGAGGTGTAGTGGTAAAATTGTTTCAGCCATTGAGCCAACTCGAGTTTTAATCAAGAAAATAGCATCTAGATTCGGTCACAGCTCTCGAAGATTCAATAAAATAAGAAACGCCTCGAGTATGAGGATTACAATCGACTCGGCCCAAGGCTTAAGAAGTCAGGGGCAAGCGCCTTGGTTACAAATTGACCTTTGGCCCGGGAACATAAAATCAGTCAGGCTTAGACCGACACTTACCCTTACTGATGACGCGACGACGCGACACCCTTACTGTGACTGCTAATCCCTGCGACACACAACTGAATCAATTTTCTTATTGGAACAATACAAACTCCTCTCAGAATTCTTCGTGAGCTTATCCCTAAGAAACCGGAGTTCATGAATAGATCTGGTTTATTCCAAAATTTGAAATTTTTGGAGGGTTAGTTGGAATAGCATCCTTCGTGTTTATATAGTTTTAATTTTATGTAGTTATTTATTCGTCCTGTTTTTAGTAACAACAAATTAGTTTTTACTTTCCGGAATCATGCTTTACTATGAGGAATACAATTTACATATTAAAACTAACTATTCACATATAAACTATTTACATATTTAAACTTACTATTCTAAGGTTTCTTCAATTATGAAATAAGTGCCGTTTAAATTGCGAAACTAACTGTTCTATAATCTCAAGTTCAAATTCTCAATCGCAAAGTTCTAAAATCTCATGTGTTGATACAATTTTACTACAGTGAAATTTCTTCTATGCAAATATAGATTTTTAGTTTCCTTTTCTCTTGCGTATTTTAAAACGAACATAAATTAATTATGAATGTTAGTTGTACAATTTCATGTGGTGTCCTTATTGGGCCACACCAGTGCGTTAGTGGCATAGGTCACTTGACACCAGCTAGAATAAGTGATTGCGGAGTAGCGGAGTGCACCCTTAGGTGATGCTTCCAAAGGGCTACGCCAGTGTCTGACTGTACACAGATTCAAACAAAGTGTTCGTGTTTGGCGAAAACCGTTCCAGCCATTTTTTTAACTATAAATATAATCAAATAATAATATAAGTGCAGCGAGCAGAACCCAGCTGACACTCTTTACTCCACCATTGTCTCTTGATAACCGTATAGCTGTTGTTTGGTCTAAGGATATATTAAATATCATATTAATAAGTTATTGCTCCATATTTTCGTAGTTATTGCTAACTCGGTCATAGTTTATTAATCAATAAAATCCTTGATCATAGTTCCTCTTATTTTCAAGAAGTTTTATCGTTTTTGTTGTATTGTACATATTATTATTACCTTTGCATATATTTTTGTTACTGAATTGTATTATTTGTATTGGTAGTATCACTTTTTTAAATGATCATTCAATATCGCTGTTCCATAGCCATGCTCTTAAAATAGAGAGAAAAAAAATAAATGTAACAAAAGATGCCTTGAGCAGTCTTTAATAAAACTGACTGTTTCCAAAATCATTAATTAATACCCCAGGCATTATGGCCTATGGCAGAGAGATCCAATTTCACATCTCAACCGAATGTTTACATTTTACTCAGAATCGATCTAGCGAACTTCTGATTCGAAGGTGAGGGATCTCACCCTTACACCAACAGCCAGCCTACAATATTATTGAACTTACTGTTTTCCAATGGTAGGATGTGTGTCAGAAACATCGGAGTGTTGGCATAATCTAATTTTTCAAAGTCTCAATAAGATAAGATCATCCATGCAATTAATTAATTGTTAACGCTGACGTGTTACCCACTTGAATATGCAGGCTAAACTCAGTACAGGGTGTACTTAGCAAGTGCATATTGATGTTATTCATCGTGAAATAAACTATAGACAATTTCTAGGGTTATAATGACAATTACTCATCATAATACAAATATAAGTGTGGTTTCAATAAAAACACTTAAGAAAATACGCTAGACTTATTAGCTATGACAAATTTGTAATATGACTCAATAAATTACCGATTGCGACGAATAAATCTTTTTAATAAATACAAGGTAAAATTTAACAAAAGGGAGAAGAACGCTAAGTCCCTCGCTCCGTTGGAATTAATTTTATTCTCGGGACGGTAGGTGGGAAAATAAAGAACGTCCCCTTTGCTCAAATACATTGATAAAGGACAACTGAGTCTGTGTTTTGGGAGAAAGCAACAAAGAACCTGGTCCCAGAGCGACCCCCCCCCCTCTTACAATCGATACCCTTTCTATAATACTTAGCTATCCTTTGTTAAAAGAATTTCATACTATATCGCTCCCTAATAAAGGCATACCGGGCACCATTCTGAACGCGGAATCCGATATCTCACTGCCGATGGATACCTTATTTATAGGAGGTAATTTTTATTCCCCTATCGGTTATTGCATTCTTAACTTCGATATTCATTTTATACATCCCCTCCCGACTATCTGCAAGCGAATGTTGTTTTCATCGGGTCCCGGTAATAAACTGATTCGGATACCTGGCGAGCCTTAAATATCGTGATCTTAATCATGTGGGGAAACGGCTTAGCCTTTGTTTTAAAGAAAGTTTTTATTTTTAGCGAATTTCCCCTCCAGAGAAGAAGCTATTACCGTAGGTGGCATGGTAAGACCTAGGCCCGGGACCTTCACTTAGTTGAATTATATTTATATTTGCATAAACACCAATTGTTTGTAATCCTTGTTTCAGCAAACCTACGTACTCATCCCCAATGTTATTCTTATGGATAATAATTAAAATTGTACATATCGCTTATTTATGAATATATTTTAATGCAACTTGGTATGCAGCTTTATGTGGTATTAAGACATATATTATGCATTGGAAATTCGCTGAGTATGCAGGTTTGCTGCGATACGGGTAATTATGATTATGCTTTGATGAAAGTTGGGAAGTAGCTTCACGACTTAGTGTAGTACCATGTGAAATTCACCGAGTATGCAGGTTTGCTGCAACGGGGGTATTTTTATTTGTTAATGCATCGAAGCTACGTAGTTTATTATTACGTGTGTCCTTTGGTAGGGAAAGACGCATATTAAATATACTTAATTCCAATTTTTAATTTGCTCGAAATTTAACTTTTAAGGTTTATGTTTACGGCGGGTTTTGTCCTTAAAAACCTTGTTCCGAGCAGACATCAAAGTGACCGAGACCGTTTTTATCGATACAAATATAGTTTTACGTTACCGGCTATCGTGATGTGTTCGGTGACATAAAATACTAGCACGACGAGAATAAGCCTGTCAGTAATGACTATTTTAGCGTCAACTATTCCTACAATCCGTGTAGTTGAGAAAGACGTGCACATTTGTTTTAAATAAACGATTTCAGTTTTAAAAACGGGTTGTACGTTTAAACACAGTTTATACTAGTCGGTCCTTGGGCCTTAAATATGAAACAGTGTATACAACGGATATGTAACTTCAAATATTCAGCTGCCTTACTTTTTATATTAATTTGTAATCGATCAATTAATAAATTTATAAATTAGAAAATGTTTTAAAGGTAGTATTCCCTACAACGTAGAAATAAATTAACAAAATTTATTTAAATTTGAAAAATGTAAATAATTGTGAGGTTTGAATCATCAAAGTTTATCCTATGTTTTTTATTAGTCTAATAACACTTTTTCTGTTTGCATAAAAAAGTACCTCAATATTCAAGGTAGGTGTAATTAAACTGCGGATTTATGCTTAATGTTATATTAATATTTTGACGTTCGGTTTCTGTTACTATAAATCTAACCGTGTTTGAATCATCTAAATGATGATTCAAAGTAAACACCGTACCTTATTTTACGTTGAAATTAACTCTAATTTTACCATCAGGCATACAAGTGAACTAATAAAATGTATTGGAGGTAATACACCTACATAATAAAAAGATTATAAAATCATCTAGTTTCATGTTAAATATAGTATTCACGCATGCAAGCTTTGACAGCTTCTCTAAAAACTGATTATATTTTATTACCATACGGTAACAGTCATTAACAAACAGGCTCGTTTCCATTGTTTCTACGTTATTGAAGTTCATTGGAATATGTCGGACAAAACGTTTCTTACCATAAACAAGCTACACGTAAAAAAGTAGGAATTTATTGTAATGTAAGCAGTTGAATATTGCTGCGAACGTGTGTACTTGGGTGTTCGTCACGGATCCTGGGAAGGGCTAAAGGAAATTCAAACATGCCTGGGCAGGCTAAGCCGGGATATCACCACCACCTGCTCGGTAAGAGCTCCCGATAGAACTTTGAGGATCCAGTAGTGACAAGCAGGCTGGTCAAAATATTACTATTCGTTTATGGGACTACGTTATTGAAGTTCATTGGAATATGTCGGACAAAACGTTTCTTACAATAAACAAGCTACACATAAAAAAGTAGGAATTTGTTGTAATGTAAGCATATAGAGCTTTTGTCAATTTTCAAATTTACTTTTTTAAGGGGTTGTTCAAAATAAATTCTTCATGTCTGCTAATGAGTGCACATTTGTACAACCATAAATGATACTTTCTGTGGTATTCAAAATTATAACTCTTACTATAAGCACAGACTGTTAATAATATACTCAATAAAAACACAATTTAGATTAAATTTTACCAAAGTAATTGATTTTTTAGCTTAATATTCATTACACAAAATATTAACTAACATTGTACTCAGAGTCTAGCCATATTTCGTTAAATTGAGTTAACATTGCTTCTAACATGGAACGTAAAAAGCTATCAGAAATAGACTTATTTCTGATATTTGTTCCGTTCCTTGCATGCAGTGCATGCTAGGTGGTGTGGTTCAAGATCATCATACTTATTTCTGATATTTGTTCCGTTCCTTGCATGCAGTGCATGCTAGGTGGTGTGGTTCAAGATCATCATACTTATTTCTGATATTTGTTCCGTTCCTTGCATGCAGTGCATGCTAGGGGGTGTGGTTCAAGATCATCATACTTATTTCTGATATTTGTTCCGTTCCTTGCATGCAGTGCATGCTAGGTGGTGTGGTTCAAGATCATCATACTTATTTCTGATATTTGTTCCGTTCCTTGCATGCAGTGCATGCTAGGTGGTGTGGTTCAAGATCATCATACTTATTTCTGATATTTGTTCCGTTCCTTGCATGCAGTGCATGCTAGGTGGTGTGGTTCAAGATCATCATACTTATTTCTGATATTTGTTCCGTTCCTTGCATGCAGTGCATGCTAGGTGGTGTGGTTCAAGATCATCATACTTATTTCTGATATTTGTTCCGTTCCTTGCATGCAGTGCATGCTAGGTGGTGTGGTTCAAGATCATCATAGTTTTTAAAAAGTTGATAAAATGCTGGAGAAAATTGTTCCAGTTTTTAGAACACACCGTCGTTAAAATATGTTTTTAATACAACGGATGGTTATCATGACGAATCATCACCTATAATTTTTCTGTTTAGTTCATTTAACGTGGAATAAGCGAGATTAAAAATGACATAGCACCACTGTGAAATTTAAAGCCCTAATACAGATTAAACTTTTGTAGTTAGGAAGATTATAAGAGAATATCATGTCGTTAAATACAATAATAAGGCGAACAGTATACAGGTAATTATAAATATACACCTATAATACCTGTATAGGTATACAGGTATTTATAGCAGTAAATGTATAATGAACTATTCCATTTAATATAATAGTTTGCAACGTAGGTCACTGTATTAACCTAAGAGATTTATAATATGGTCCTCTCTAACAAACGGCAAACATATAAAGTAAATATGTTATTTCATTGATTTTTTGTATGCCATCAAGTCAGATATTCACTGTTCGAATGCATGCATGCACGCTAATGTGCAAATTTTCATTCATCTACAGTGTTAATCTTATGCGGTGTTCTAACATCAAATGAAAACTTGTTCACAATGGATAAAACGGATAAAACCACCCTCGATCACAAATCGTTACAATCTGTGCTGCTCTACGCGCGTAATCAGAAATATGAGTTGCTTTTGAGGGTGGGTCGGTAATGCAGCGTTATTTGCAGGCGTTAATTGCTTATTAATTAAACATACGCTCAAGAGATTCACACTGTTTACCACCGGGATACAATAACGATATGAAAGCGTGCATTGCAGAGATTGAAACAAATATATATATATATATATATATATATATATATATATATATATATATATATATATATATGTATGTCGTATCCCGTTTGAAATATAAAAGTACTTTAATTGCCTAATTTTAATGGCACCATTGTGTAGAAACTTGTTCCATACAGTTTGGATGCTGGAATATGTACCTTATGGTACTGCATGGACAAAATTGTATCAAAGTGTCCCTTTATTACTTTAAAACTATTTTTAAGACATATTAAATTAAATAAATCAATACTCTTATTACCCAACGCCACGGATCACTTAAAGTAATATAAACTGATACAATTTATTTTTTCGTTTATCGTCAAAATGGAGAAGAAAAGGTTTATTTAAATAAAATAAAATAAAATATGTATATTTTATTTACGTCCTTTTAACTTTAGTCTATTTAATTTCTATGTTAGAGTCAGTTGATACAATTTTAAACCATATTTGTAGTATGGCTTCCTCATAGTAAAAGTGCTAATGCTTATTGCAACCTCAAGGAACTGACTAGGGTCTGTACAAGACGGGTGATCGAATAAGATAAACTATAAATCATATAATAAAAGCAGTGAGTGTATCGGCCATCTCTTTATGCCGTGCGACCGAGCTCGTCCGCTCGGCAAAGGTGATAAAATAGCTCATAAACCGGACCGAGTATGGCCGCGCTATATTTCTCACTAACCTGGCGTTGTCAGGTCGTAAAAATGTAAAAGCCGAGAGAGAAAAACAGCTAAACAGTGGCCCATCACTAATTGCTCTTTATTTCCTCCCAAGCGGCGCGCCGCGGCAGGCTGGGTCCTTTGCTAGTCAGTAGTGTCACGCTAAACAAAGACCTCTTAACACACTTCCTGGACTGTCAGAGTCACGCTAAACCAAGAACTCTTAACACAATCCCTGTACTGGCAGAGTCACGCTAAACAAAAACCTCTTAACACACATCTTTGGACTGTCAGTGTCACGCTGAACGTTTGTGTCTCGTTGGTGGTCAAACTTGATTTGGACGCTTCATCCCTCGTGTCCGTATCCAGTAATGCTAGAGTAGTGGTGAAATGGCAAAGAGACCCCACAATCGGCGCTTTTTTCCCATGTTATTCTTATGGGGAGCCGTTTTTGAACATTTGCCAGCTCCCGCCTTACACAAGTTTCCTTGTTAGCCTGTACTAATGTCCAACCCTTGCCTATATTAAATATATTTTCCCAATCCCCATCCCTCCTCTATATTTTTTAAAATTAATTTTCAAATTCAGGCTAAAAAACTATCTTTAGTGTTTATGGTCCGATTTGTCTGCAATTTGGATATGTTATTGTCCTAGGCAAATATTTTAATAAATTCCACTTACATTTCCCAAATTCACTATTACACTCAAATTAAAAATTATTTTTGAAAAATACTATAGTGCCAATTGCCAACTTCTTTATTAAATGTCCGATTTGTCTGCAATTTGGATATGTTATTGTCCTAGGCAAGTGTTTTAATAAATTTCACTTACATATCCCAAATTCACTATTACGGTCAAATTAAAAAATATTTTTGAAAAATACTGCCAATTGCCAACTTCTTTATTTACTGTCCGATTTATTTAAAATTTGGATATGTTATTGTCCTAGGCAAGTGTTTTAATAAATTCCACTTACATATCCCAAATTCACTATTACGGTCAAATTAAAAAATATTTTTGAAAAATACTGCCAATTGCCAACTTCTTTATTTACTGTCCGATTTGTTTAAAACTTGGATATGTTATTGTCGTAGGCAAGTGTTTTAATAAATTACACTTACATTTCCCAAATTCACTATTACAGTCAAATTAAAAATTATTTTTGAAAAATACTGCCAATTGCCAACTTCTTTATTTACTGTCCGATTTGTTTAAAATTTGGATATGTTATTGTTGTAGGCTAGTGTATATGCACCATCCACATTTTACAAATTCAATATTGCGGTTTAATTTTAAAAACATTTGGAAAAATACTGCCAATTGGCAACTTCTTTATTTATGGTCTGATTTGTTTAAAATTTATATATGTCATTATTCTAGGCTAGTGTATATGTACACACCATCCACATTTGACAAATTAACTATAATGGTCAAATTAAAAAAATATTTTGAAAAATATACTAACAATTTCAAACTTCTTTATTTACTGTCTGATTTGATTTATTTTCGGATGTGTTATAGCTCTTATATAGGTAACAAGACCACACTACCACACGTTCCATTGCCCCCTACAATACAGTATTTTGTCTTTTTTGTTTGTTTATTTTGCTGTAATCCCAAAACTGACTTTGCTGTTTATTGTCCGATTTGCCTACACTTTGGATATTGTCCTAAGCATTTATTGTCTGATTTATTTTTGGATATGTTATAGCCCCCAACTATTATATCTAAAATTACAATATTATTTCCACCTATAATACAGTTGATGTGTTGTTTGTTTTGCCGCAACCTAAAAACTAACATTGGTATTTGTGTTTTTACAAAACTATATTTTGCGGTTGGATTAAAAAAAAATAAATGCAAGCTTATTATATTTGCCACAAGCTTATTATATACATCCAGCTGTTATATTTGCCACATTTCCAATATTGTTGTGACCCTCTCAACTACCTCTCATTGTAATATAATAAGTAATATATATCCACAAAATATTTATGGTCAGAACTGCCTAAATTTTGGATATGTTTTAAGCCAATGCGATAACAAAAATAAATTTTTAAAACCCAAAACAACTAAACACAAAACACTAATCTTTCTTTGTGCTTGTTTGGAGTAGTCTTTATTTTATCCAACCTAATTTTAATTTTGTAGTTAAAATCAAACTTCCCACATTCTAGCTCCCTTTCCAGCCAGTGGTTGGAGACATAAAGGTTACGAATATTTTCAAACTGTACAATATATCTTTTTCTACCCCTATGTTGGACTTGTTTAATAGCGCTTATTAATAATTCCGCACCATATTCCAAATCCTCCAGTCTACTACATTCTTTAAATTTAACATTGCCTTTAATATCTTGCATCTCTATGTCTTCTTGTCCAACATCATCCCACACATTGTTACGGAAACTTAGGTTTTCTATTTTTGGAAAGGAATTGCCATAAAATGTTGCGGTTCCGTTAGTGTTAAAGCTTGCAAGTGGCTCGTTGGTAGGTAGATAAATAATGTCCAAATCACCACTGTATGGCAACACGCTATAACCTTGCCTATTCTTATTTATCTCTATAAATACAGTTTTACAGACACCTTTAACATAGTATACACCCCTCCGTCCATCCTTTTCTGCCAACACTCCCACAAACTTGTTGTTTACTACAAACGCATACACTATATAATGTCCATAATGCTCTAGATCCTCCCAACGTCGCAGGAAGTAATCTTTTAATTTATCCTCTCTTTCCCTTCTTTCTTGTTCTTTAGCCAACTGTGCTTTGTATTCCTCTGCAACAGTATTTTCCACATATTCTAATTTACGCTTATTACTGTCAATGTCTTCTAATTCCAATTTCCTCTTTTTGGAACACCTCTCTAAGAAAGGCTTGGAAAGTGGCTCTATTTCTTTAATAGTGTATGGGTACAGTTTATTGGTCCGGCTTCTTAAAACGTAGGGAGTAAGGTTAGGACTTTCCACTAAGCCTAATTCTTCTAAATTGATGTGTTTAGGTATAGTGGAGCAAGGTGTATTTGATTTTGTAAAACATGTGCCCCCAGATTTGATGTAACACTTATGCTTTACACTTATGGCATCAGGAAACTCCTCTATTACCTCTACATAGTTAGTTGGTAAACAGTTAAAGCTAAATGCAGATAGAGCATACTTTATTAACTTTTCCCTTTGTGTACTATCTTTTGGCAGTTTTAGTTGTACTCCAGTTATCTTCTTCGTATTACTATTACCCCAATATGCGTATTGTAATAAATCGTTAAACACTAAACAACAACTGTTTTGTAATTGATTGGCAACTTTCACCCACATCTTATGCAGAGGTACAGCATAGAATGGAGCATTTTGAAAGTACCGTTTGTTGTCTTCTATTAGACTTAAACAATCTCTTAAAGGTTCAAACCCTTTACCAAAACCTCTAAAATAGTTATAGATTGTTGCCTCTAACCTTGTTATTCCATTCTCTCTAGCTAGTTTAGACGAGAACGTTTCTTTTAGTCTCGCATCTGGACAGTTTACAAAGTTTATTATATGGTTTCCTATACTTTTAATTACTCCAGGACTTGTAATCTGGCATATAAATTTATTATATATTTTTACCCTGCTATTTACATTAAACCATGTTAAACAATCTTTACTAACATTATCTACAATAACATTATATCCATTCTTGTACGCCCCTTGGTAGCAAAAGTTAAAGTTTTCTGTAAGATATTGGCACATTTCCTCTTTATTAAATATTCCAGCCAAATCTAGTGTTATATCGAAATCCATAAGATAGTACATTTCTTTTTCCAGATCTTGCAGTATCTTTGGAAGATCTTCCAACAAATCCTTAATTTTAACATTTGCAAGCTCTATTTTATAGGGAATTGCTATAGGATCATCATACTTTTGTTTAATTTGGTCAATATCTTTCTTTATTATTTGTAACACACCCTCGCTTTGGACCCCAGAGGACCTCTCCAAGGAGAATGGTAGTTTGGCCACAACACCATGTCGAGCTAAAGAGAACTTTTTAAATATTCCTCGTAAGTAGCTATTAAACGAGCCACATATTTCCTTCTTAACTTTAAATTTATTCCGAACGTCCCCATCACAATCCGTAACATTGGTTATCTTAACTAACATTATGTTATCACAAAACGCATCCGTTATAGATGTTAAGTTATTTAATTTTGGTTCGCCCCCGCAATAGTTTATATTACCTATGTCTGTAAGAAGGTTATTATTACGTAGATTTTCTAATAAAAACCATATACCGAATCTTTCGTTAGTAGGTTTAATACAATTTCCCAATAAATGGCTAACAGAGTACATTTCTTTTATACAAAAAAGTAGCGGAAACATGTAAACAGGACAGATTACACTATAGGCATATAGAGGTTGTAAATATATGGATATTGTATATAAACATAGGCGAGCGGTAAGTGTAACATGTAAGTGGACACCCATATGCAAATATGGAATACCCACTATTAATATAATTCCAAATTCGACTAAATAAGTTTATAGTCTCAATATAATTAACATATTAACTAACGGTGCCATCCCGCATTAGTACTCAAATTGTCGAAATTCTATAATTCTATTCTTAGTCCTTGTATTAGGTTTTGTACTATTAAACCCTACATTCTTATCCTGTGCAGTAGAGTAATATATGTATTTAATACAGACACGCACATTCTACAAGACCTGTACATCTGTTGTATATGCAGCAGAATAGACGTCTCATTGTGTTGTTGTAAAGTAAAACATAAATGTAAATTGTGCTGGATACAACCGGCCAGATATTAGACAGGAAATGTGTTGGAAGTGTATTGCCAAATAGTAAGACAAACACCACATAGTGCAGCATGTAATCAATCCATTACTATTTAGACAAAGGTCAGTATTGGTACAACATCCGATATATTAGCCAAACCCACAATCAAACTTGGAAAACAAACAGTAAAAAATTAATATTATAGTAACAGAAATAGTAAGAGTATAAGGAAATACTAATATTTAAAGTTTATAAAACAACACAAATGCAGAGACACAATAAATAACACACTCTAACGCATTACAACACAGGCACAGATACTGGTTTACAGCCATTTAACACAACTTTACAGGTTCTGTCAACTGACACAAAAATAGTTTGTAAATTGTGTAAGAAATACATGTAATATAAACAAATTGAACACATTTTGAGGACACAATGTTTGGACTGGGTTTGGCTAATATATCGGATGTTGTACCAATACTGACCTTTGTCTAAATAGTAATGGATTTATTACATGCTGCACTATGTGGTGTTTGTCTTACTATTTGGCAATACACTTCCAACACATTTCCTGTCTAATATCTGGCCGGTTGTATCCAGCACAATTTACATTTATGTTTTACTTTACAACAACACAATGAGACGTCTATTCTGCTGCTTATACAACAGATGTATAGGTCTTGTAGAATGTGCGTGTCTGTATTAAATACATATATTACTCTACTGCACAGGATAAGAATGTAGGGTTTAATAGTACAAAACCTAATACAAGGACTAAGAATAGAATTATAGAATTTCGACAATTTGGGTACTAATGCGTGATGTGTTAGTTAATATGTTAATTATATTGAGACTATAAACTTATTTAGTCGAATTTGGAATTATATTAATAGTGGGTATTCCATATTTGCATATGGGTGTCCACTTACATGTTACACTTACCGCTCGCCTATGTTTATATACAATATCCATATATTTACAACCTCTATATGCCTATAGTGTAATCTGTCCTGTTTACATGTTTCCGCTACTTTTTTTTATAAAAGAAATGTACTCTGTTAGCCATTTATTGGGAAATTGTATTAAACCTACTAACGAAAGATTCGGTATATGGTTTTTATTAGAAAATCTACGTAATAATAACCTTCTTACAGACATAGGTAATATAAACTATTGCGGGGGCGAACCAAAATTAAATAACTTAACATCTATAACGGATGCGTTTTGTGATAACATAATGTTAGTTAAGATAACCAATGTTACGGATTGTGATGGGGACGTTCGGAAAAAATTTAAAGTTAAGAAGGAAATATGTGGCTCGTTTAATAGCTACTTACGAGGAATATTTAAAAAGTTCTCTTTAGCTCGACATGGTGTTGTGGCCAAACTACCATTCTCCTTGGAGAGGTCCTCTGGGGTCCAAAGCGAGGGTGTGTTACAAATAATAAAGAAAGATATTGACCAAATTAAACAAAAGTATGATGATCCTATAGCAATTCCCTATAAAATAGAGCTTGCAAATGTTAAAATTAAGGATTTGTTGGAAGATCTTCCAAAGATACTGCAAGATCTGGAAAAAGAAATGTACTATCTTATGGATTTCGATATAACACTAGATTTGGCTGGAATATTTAATAAAGAGGAAATGTGCCAATATCTTACAGAAAACTTTAACTTTTGCTACCAAGGGGCGTACAAGAATGGATATAATGTTATTGTAGATAATGTTAGTAAAGACTGTTTAACATGGTTTAATGTAAATAGCAGGGTAAAAATATATAATAAATTTATATGCCAGATTACAAGCCCTGGAGTAATTAAAAGTATAGGAAACCATATAATAAACTTTGTAAACTGTCCAGATGCGAGACTAAAAGAAACGTTCTCGTCTAAACTAGCTAGAGAGAATGGAATAACAAGGTTAGAGGCAACAATCTATAACTATTGTAGAGGTTTTGGTAAAGGGTTTGAACCTTTAAGAGATTGTTTGAGTCTAATAGAAGACAACAAACGGTACTTCCAAAATGCTCCATTCTATGCTGTACCTCTGCATAAGATGTGGGTGAAAGTTGCCAATCAATTACAAAACAGTTGTTGTTTAGTGTTTAACGATTTATTACAATACGCATATTGGGGTAATAGTAATACGAAGAAGATAACTGGAGTACAACTAAAACTGCCAAAAGATAGTACACAAAGGGAAAAGTTAATAAAGTATGCTCTATCTGCATTTAGCTTTAACTGTTTACCAACTAACTATGTAGAGGTAATAGAGGAGTTTCCTGATGCCATAAGTGTAAAGCATAAGTGTTACATCAAATCTGGGGGCACATGTTTTACAAAATCAAATACACCTTTCTCCACTATACCTAAACACACCAATTTAGAAGAATTAGGCTTAGTGGAAAGTCCTAACCTTACTCCCTACGATTTAAGAAGCCGGACCAATAAACTGTACCCATACACTATTAAAGAAATAGAGCCACTTTCCAAGCCTTTCTTAGAGAGTTGTTCCAAAAAGAGGAAATTGGAATTAGAAGACATTGACAGTAATAAGCGTAAATTGGAATATGTGGAAAATACTGTTGCAGAGGAATACAAAGCACAGTTGGCTAAAGAACAAGAAAGAAGGGAAAGAGAGGATAAATTAAAAGATTACTTCCTGCGACGTTGGGAGGATCTAGAGCATTATGGACATTATATAGTGTATGCGTTTGTAGTAAACAACAAGTTTGTGGGAGTGTTGGCAGAAAAGGATGGACGGAGGGGTGTATACTATGTTAAAGGTGTCTGTAAAACTGTATTTATAGAGATAAATAAGAATAGGCAAGGTTATAGCGTGTTGCCATACAGTGGTGATTTGGACATTATTTATCTACCTACCAGCGAGCCACTTGCAAGCTTTAACACTAACGGAACCGCAACATTTTATGGCAATTCCTTTCCAAAAATAGAAAACCTAAGTTTCCGTAACAATGTGTGGGATGATGTTGGACAAGAAGACATAGAGATGCAAGATATTAAAGGCAATGTTAAATTTAAAGAATGTAGTAGACTGGAGGATTTGGAATATGGTGCGGAATTATTAATAAGCGCTATTAAACAAGTCCAACATAGGGGTAGAAAAAGATATATTGTACAGTTTGAAAATATTCGTAACCTTTATGTCTCCAACCACTGGCTGGAAAGGGAGCTAGAATGTGGGAAGTTTGATTTTAACTACAAAATTAAAATTAGGTTGGATAAAATAAAGACTACTCCAAACAAGCACAAAGAAAGATTAGTGTTTTGTGTTTAGTTGTTTTGGGTTTTAAAAATTTATTTTTGTTATCGCATTGTCTTAAAACATATCCAAAATTTAGGCAGTTCTGACCATAAATATTTTGTGGATATATATTACTTATTATATTACAATGAGAGGTAGTTGAGAGGGTCACAACAATATTGGAAATGTGGCAAATATAACAGCTGGATGTATATAATAAGCTTGTGGCAAATATAATAAGCTTGCATTTATTTATTTTTAATCCAACCGCAAAATATAGTTTTGTAAAAACACAAATACCAATGTTAGTTTTTAGGTTGCGGCAAAACAAACAACACATCAACTGTATTATAGGTGGAAATAATATTGTAATTTTAGATATAATAGTTGGGGGCTATAACATATCCAAAAATAAATCAGACAATAAATGCTTAGGACAATATCCAAAGTGTAGGCAAATCGGACAATAAACAGCAAAGTCAGTTTTGGGATTACAGCAAAATAAACAAACAAAAAAGACAAAATACTGTATTGTAGGGGGTAATGGAACGTGTGGTAGTGTGGTCTTGTTACCTATATAAGAGCTATAACACAGCCGAAAATAAATCAAATCAGACAGTAAATAAAGAAGTTTGAAATTGTTAGTATATTTTTCAAAATATTTTTTTAATTTGACCATTATAGTTAATTTGTCAAATGTGGATGGTGTGTACATATACACTAGCCTAGAATAATGACATATATAAATTTTAAACAAATCAGACCATAAATAAAGAAGTTGCCAATTGGCAGTATTTTTCCAAATGTTTTTAAAATTAAACCGCAATATTGAATTTGTAAAATGTGGATGGTGCATATACACTAGCCTACAACAATAACATATCCAAATTTTAAACAAATCGGACAGTAAATAAAGAAGTTGGCAATTGGCAGTATTTTTCAAAAATAATTTTTAATTTGACTGTAATAGTGAATTTGGGAAATGTAAGTGTAATTTATTAAAACACTTGCCTACGACAATAACATATCCAAGTTTTAAACAAATCGGACAGTAAATAAAGAAGTTGGCAATTGGCAGTATTTTTCAAAAATATTTTTTAATTTGACCGTAATAGTGAATTTGGGATATGTAAGTGGAATTTATTAAAACACTTGCCTAGGACAATAACATATCCAAATTTTAAATAAATCGGACAGTAAATAAAGAAGTTGGCAATTGGCAGTATTTTTCAAAAATATTTTTTAATTTGACCGTAATAGTGAATTTGGGATATGTAAGTGAAATTTATTAAAACACTTGCCTAGGACAATAACATATCCAAATTGCAGACAAATCGGACATTTAATAAAGAAGTTGGCAATTGGCACTATAGTATTTTTCAAAAATAATTTTTAATTTGAGTGTAATAGTGAATTTGGGAAATGTAAGTGGAATTTATTAAAATATTTGCCTAGGACAATAACATATCCAAATTGCAGACAAATCGGACCATAAACACTAAAGATAGTTTTTTAGCCTGAATTTGAAAATTAATTTTAAAAAATATAGAGGAGGGATGGGGATTGGGAAAATATATTTAATATAGGCAAGGGTTGGACATTAGTACAGGCTAACAAGGAAACTTGTGTAAGGCGGGAGCTGGCAAATGTTCAAAACGGCTCCCCATAAGAATAACATGGGAAAAAAGCGCCGATTGTGGGGTCTCTTTGCCATTTCACCACTACTTGCTAGATAGTAGAACGTATCCCTTACTAAGACGCAAAACGCTTATCCTTGAAACTATGTTTATGAGGCTTTATAATAAACATTTAAATCACAACAGCTACAGGTCATAGAGCAGTCCAATCAACATGTTAATGTAGTGTCGCTATGTTTATTGATTAAAGTGTGAAAAGGTTTATTGGTTAAGGTGCGAAACATTTATTGGTGCTCCACTAGCACCACTAGCAATCCATTATTTGGTCACTCATTAATTCACCTTATCTACATAAATAATGAGACACCAAAACCTTTGAGAAAGCGACGTTTAACAAAGGATAATGGGACTGTAATTTGTTTGCATGTGTAAACGATAAGGCTTCATAAAAAAGGGGCAAGGAAAAAGATAACACTTTTAGGTTTTTTTAAAATTAAATCTCTAGCTAAACGTAAAAACTAGCACTAGAAATATTTTGTTGTTAAGTTTAAAACGAAAAAAATATTAGTAAATCAATTATTGATATCCAAGCTAGAGTAGTGACTGAGATTGTACAACGCAAATCATTATAGTAGAGTAGTATTTTAATGACAATTTAAAATGTGCAATTAGGAACAAGCAGCGTTTTGTTAGATCAAATCGGTCACCCTATCTATTTTTATTATAAGCTGTTTACTACCACATTCACTAAATTAAAACATGCTCTGACAATCACTATAATTAAAACACAACTTTGTAACTTTGCAATACGATTATTATCCCTTAATATGTTATTCAAATTAATATTTTTCTGTGACGGACGCTTATGGGAAAAAAAACTATGTATTCTCACTATCCATTAACGCTTTCACAAATAGCTTAATATCACAGTGATAATCAAAGGGTAACGAACCTAGCACACGGTCCATCTAAAGAGGTCCGGTTTATTAAAAAGCTAATCATGCTAATGGCCACCACACATTATTGTTATTTTATTACTGGTCGTGTCCCACAATGGTAATCGTGTGTTTGTTTTGTCTTGTGTTAATGGTGCCAGTTAATAACTCGTACGCACAAGGCTGGAGATACAGTAATTAATAACAAAACAACCCCCCCCCTCCACAACCACATACAAACCAAAAAAATCAGGATAAGCGTGTCCGTTTTCTGGACCTGTAATAATAAACAAAAAATGGTGTACAATTTCAAATATAACTTTTTCCTTGTTAACTTATGTTTTGAATACAAACTTTAGTTTTCAATCAATTTTTAGCGAATTTCCTCTATAGGGAAGAAGCCATTACCGTAGGTCTCATGGTAAGACTTAAGCCCGAGACCTTGACAACTTTTTGTTTTGAGGTCCCCAGATGCCAATAACACTAATCTTTCAAATTTATATATCTATATACACACATATATAAATATATATATATATACACCTATATATATACCTATATACATATATATATATATATACCTATATATATAGGTATATATAATGTGCCCGTTAACACGATAACTTGAGTAAAAAACGTCCGATTTTGATGAAATTTAGCTCAAATGTGTAAAATGACATTCATGACTTAAGTTCGAAAACCATAAAAATCGGACCATGGGAAAGGGGGTTTATGGGGGTTTTAAATTTTCCAAAAATCTGTTTTTTGAATTTTTCACCCTAACATTTTTCAAAAACTTAATTTTGGTTTTTACCATGTTACAGAGCTTAAAAAACAAATAATATTTTATCTCGAATTATTAACCTAGTTTAAGTGGTTTCGGAGAAAATCCAAAAAACCTACTCAGTTGGCTTTTCCTCAGTTTATTTTAATGTAAAGTTCACATTTTCCTTTACCAATCTGTTCAGTTCCACAAAAAAATCATGTTGGTGTTTAAATTGTGATTCTATGTCCAACCGTTGCAGAGATATTCAAAGTGCTAAACACAGTACGTTGTTCAATGTTATCCTTATGGAGAATAAATCACATTTGATATCTCGATTATTTGTGAATGTATGTTGATGAAACTTAGTTTGCTGCTTTATGTAGTACTGGTTTATTGATATTTGCACAACAAATTTATTTTTTGTTGATTATACCCGTAGCAGCAAACCTGCGTACTCAGCCCCCATGTTATTCTTATGGAGAATAAGTAAAATGTAATGACTCCCTTAATTATGAACATAAATTAATAAAACTTAGTATGTAGCTTCACTTGGTTGAGTTATATTGATAATTATATAAAAACCCATTTTTTTGTACCTTGTTGCAGAAAACCTCTTTTCTCAGCCCCCATATTATTCTTATGAAGAATAACTAGAATGTTATATAGCGCTTATTTATGATTGAATATTGATGAAACTTGGTATGTGGCTTCGCCTAGTTAAATTATATTTATATTTGAATATAAACCAATTGTTTGTGTTCCTTGTTTCAGCAAACCTACGTACTCATTACCAATGTTATTATTATGGAGACTAATTAAAATCGCTTATATGTGAATATATTTTTATGAAACTTGGTATGCGGCTTTATGTGGTATTAAAACATATATTATGCATTGGAAATTCGCTGAGCACGCAGGTTTGCTGCGACGGGGGTATTTTTAAAATCAGGTTTATTTGGGGGAGACATGTTAATGTCAGTGAATTGTAAGGCTTTGGGTGTTTTCCTTGTTCCTACAGTTTTGTAGTATTTTTTATATTTAATTCTTTAGAATAACATTATTTTGTTTTCAGGGCATTTTAAGATGCGTATGTTGCAAATTATTTTAGGGACTCAAAATTTAAATCCATGATAAATTGACATGCCAAAGGTAAGAGATCGGTACATTCTTTTGTAAAAGATAGATATATCGTTAGTTTGGTTATAGTTGTTGACTTATTGATTTACTAAGGGATCTGCGGTCCATTCATATTACTAAATCCGTAATAATTAATTTACCAACTATATACATGATACCATAAGTCAAACCACCAAAAACCACTTTAGAACACCCGAAAGCAAAATTCATAAGATATGATTGAAACTACTTAATACGAACAAGTAAATACGAACTATTTGCTCATACTATGCAACTCGTGCGATAGTGTAATTTATTGTACCACCAATTTTTTTAGGCGAAAACTAATATCAATATTGAAATTCAGAGACGTATGAGAGTACGAAGTGAAAAATCATTCGTATTTTGATATAAAACCAGAATAGTGTTAGAAGGCTATGGACAAATTTAAGATCATTCACAAGCTGTCTTTAAGTTGACCCAATAAGTGTCTAGTCGCACTGGTGTTTTGTAAGGGTCAGCTTCTTGATTTTTAAGAATGATATCGAAGATGTAACAGATCCACTTTAAGAAGTTTTTGGGGTCTATATATAAAAAACGCAACCTAGACCGATACACTTGTAAAAATCCATTGTTTGTCTGTTACTATGAATCATTTATTATTTTATTAGAAATATATATTTGAGTGTTTTAAGTATATATTGTACGCTGCCATAACATTTTTAGAATGTTATGAGGCACTTCTATAATATATAAAGCCGCATGTGTAACTAACTCACTCACTGAGGTATACGAATTCTAGACCACTTTTAGACAAGCTAGAAACCTGAAATTTTGCATGCAGGTAGCTTATAGCTTGTAACTCCCAGGAAAATTGCCAAAACGGAAAGGTTTTAATTTTAACCCCCTAAAAAAATATTTAAAACTCCCCAAAAAGGCTTATTTTAAAATTGCAGTTTTTGAGCGCTAGCGGCCGAACAGATTAACCTATCGGAAAACAGATATCACTACAACCTACGGATTTTGCAAGATCTACAACTTTGTTCATATGAATTTTTGTCGTATCTCACCCCCTTCACCCTTAGGTAGCGCTAGATTTTTCAAATTTCATGCAATTTCGACGGTTATTTTCGTGGGTTTTAATTTCCTTTCACTTTAATTTAGTATTTAAAGGCTAGATATTTGGAACTCAATGTGTTTGCACATTACCCTTCACGAAACAGTCGATAAACTAACCTGTTTTAATAATTAAACACCTCAACAAAATTAAAAACCCTAATTGTTCCATAAATGACATAACTGCATTATCGACTTAGACAGGTAATTCTAGATAAGCTAGAATCGTGCAATTAGGCCTACATGTAGCTTGTCAATTAAAACCCCCAAGAATATTGCAAAACGGTATAATCAAAACCACATAAAAAAATCAAAAATGGAGGAAATTTTGAATATGTCCAAAATAGTGCCTTTTTATTTTATCTCTAGCGGACGAACGGATGGTCCTATCGATAAACGAAATACCTCTACTTTCCAAGGATTTTAGACGATCTAAAACTTTTTCCCTATGTTTTTTTGTCGTATCTTGTCTCCTTCACCCTTAATTAGCGCTAGATTTTCAAATTTCGGCATATTTTCAAGATTTTGTAGTAGTTTTTAATTTTTTATCACGTTAATATACTTGATGGAGGCCTAATATTGGGCACACAGTATGTCTACATCACCTTTAGTAAATAACAGCAGTTGTATGACCAGTTTCGATTACTCAAACCTGTCGGAATATCAAGCACTTTAAATATTGTTAGATTTGCCCGTTTTCTAAGTATAAGTAGTAAGGAAATGCTGGTTCTGGACCAAATGGTATATATTGGAATAGACGTGCACCATTTATACTTGAGCTAGGAACGTGAGATTTGGCATGCATGTGCTTTGCCCTTTTCAGCCCCTGGGGCAATTCCCATATCCTACTATTTTTAGTTTTACCTATCTCATAAAAATAAATAATTGTGAATTAAAAAAATCAAAATGTAGTTTTTTTATATTTGAGCTGGAGCAGCCGAACGGTTGACCCTATCGTGAAACGGAGACCACTACGACACACGCATTTTAGACGATCTACAACATTGGTTTTATAATATTTTGCCGTATCTCACTCCCTTCACCCTTACGTAATGCTAGATTTTTCAATTTTTAGCAATTTTCCACCTATACTTAGTGGTTGTTATTTTGTTGGCACTTAAAATATTACTTAGAGTCCTAATATTTGTCACACAATATCTCTACATTACAGGAAGTATGTGGCAGAAGTCGCATGACCACTTTGAATTTGTTTTAACCCTAAACAAAAATTTGAAAATTCTCCAGTTTTTGGGATTTTCCGATATTTTAATTGATATTTGGGCATCTTAGACTTACATATTGGGTAAAAACCAGCACAAATTTGTTTTAATTAGTTGTACATTTCCTATAGATACCATATGTATTATAGGTATGGTATCTTATGACGGTGTATCCCCCCACAAAATCTATAATATAAACAGCTGCATGTGTAACTCACTTACTGACTGACTGAGGTATACAAACTCGACAACTTCTAGATGAGCTATAAAGGTGAAATTTGGCATGCACGTGGCTTGTACCTTGTAACCTCAAGAGAAATCGCCAAAACTTACGATTTTTAATTTTAACCTCCTCAAAAAAAATCAAAATGGAGGAAGTTTTTAACATGTCAAAAATAGTGCCTTTTTATTTGAGCTGTAGCGTCCGAACGGTTGGTCCTATCGAGAAACGGACACCACCACGACACACGGATTTTATACGATCTACAACTTTGATAGTGTGAATTTTTGTCGTATCTCGTCTCCTTCACCCTTAGGTAGCGCTAGATTTTTCAAATTTCGGCATATTTTCTAGATTTTGTGTTGGTTTTTAATTTTTGATCACGTTAATATAATTGATGGAGGCCTAATATTGGGCACGCAGTATGTCTACATCACACTTAGTAAACAGCAGCAGAAATATGAGCAGTTTTTAGTACTTAAACCAGTCGGAAAATCAAAAACTCTTAAATTTTATGGATTTGACCGTTTTCTAAGTATAAGTAGTAGGGAAATGCCGATTCCATACAATTGTTATTAATTAGAATGCACGTATCCCCATTTATACTTTAACTAGGATCATGAGATATGGCATGCGTGTGTGTTGCACCTTTTATTCCCAAATCCTGCTATTTTTAGTTTGAACTATCTCAAAAAAAAAATAATTGTGAACAAAAAATCAAAATGTAATATTTTTTATTTGAGCTCTAGAGACCGAACGGGTTGTCCTATCGAAAAACGAAGACCATCGAGTGACACGGATTTCAGGTGAACTACAACTTTAGTCCTATGACATTTTGCCGTATCTCACCCCCTTCACCCTTAGGTAGCACTAGATTTTTTAAATTTAAATTTTTCCCTAAGATTTGTTCGTGGTTTTTAATGGTTTGTCGCTCTAATATAGAACTTAGAGGCCTAATATTTATCACACAGTATTCCTACATTACAATTAGTACCAAGCAACACTTACTCGACAAGATTAAATATCTTAAACACCCAAAAAATCAAATTCTTTGAGCTTTTGTAGATTTGATCGCGTTTTTCGGGTAATTTTTTTATGTTTGCTCTGTCGAGGGTAAAATCCCATATAAATCATGTCATATTTGTTGCAGAAGGCTTGTAGTTACCCGAAGTCATAGCATTTCAGGTTGTTAACGGTGGTTGTATTCCTTATATGGTTCAAAAGACGCCTTATAAAGGCTACATTATACATCAGTTAAGGATATTAATTTGTTTCAAGCACTTAGCTAATACATGGAGGCTTAACATTTAACATACTACGTCTCAATGCCAAGTAGTATTCAGCAACAGGCATATGACCAGATTTTATAGGATAATCCCTTAAAAATAATCAATGCCTTGGAATAGTGGTGGAATTTAGGTCTTAAATAGAATTAGGACCAATTTACATTAAACTGTGGCCAAACAGCGACCTGGGGGCGAAGCCCCCCTCAGGGGCCCGGGGGCGGAGCCCCCAACGAGCGAAGCGAGTTATGTCTGTACAGTGCGTTGCACGAGTGTAAAAAAACAGGCCGTCCATAAGCCCAATGTTGAAATTATCAGCGTCTTATGGACGGCCTGGTTTTTCACTCGTGCAACGCACTGTACTTATCTATTACCTACATTTAATATTATTATGGTAACTTTGAATTATGGTAAGTGAGATTACACTATCATAAAGAAAGGCTTTTAAACTATCTCTATTACAAAGACGACTTCAACTTATATTCCATACCTATTTAATGTAAAACAATTCACATAAATTTTAATGTCGTTCAGAAAGGAAATTATAATAATTTTAAGCATTTTATTCATAAAATTTGTGATGAAGTAACTTTACCGTAGTAAAATCTAGGGTTTAACTTATTTGATGATAATTAGCTTTTTCAGAAATTCATCATTAGATCATTATATTTTAGAAATCTAACCGTAGCTGTCAAACTGATGACGGCTCTGTCATACTTATGTCGGTATGATTTGTATATATTTAATTAAATGTAAGATAAAGAATATAGAGATAATCTCTTTTTAAATATGCTTTATTCTAGTCTAATACATTTTCCTTTTACATGCAATTGGGGAAGAATAGGATAGGTTTACTTGTCTACTAATGGGAAACAATCGTGAGTTTGTGTACCTTTCACCTTCACCATGCTTACCTAAATGTATCTAAACCGTATAACTTTTATATATTTGCATCTCAAAACGAAATGCATTACGGAGAAAGTGAACAATTTCTCTGCCTAATATTACCACCCGGCGGAGAAAATATACAGATATAATTCAATTCCACTTTACTCCGCGATATTTCCGATTTATTCGTAATGCAATATACCTTCGCCGGACGTAATGTAATTAGCACAGCTTTATTGTACGGCAACAAAACGATGACGATTCGAAACAGAACCAAAGTACTTATATTAATTGCTCCTAGTATATTTTACATCACAGAGAGCTGACTGTAGATAATTGGATACATAATTAGTAGAGTCGCCATTAACGAACTCGTGCATTACGGTCGGGGCGTTAATTGAGACCTGCAAACGCGCATGCACACACACGCGCTTTGATGTGACTACCGTCAAAGTCGACGCACGCGGCACTGTCACAACCTCGATGTCAATATAGCTCTAATCAAAAATCAACATGTAATAAATCGCGCGAGCTCTTGACGATGATTAAAATGTTGCCAAAAATTACGATAATGACCACGTAGTAACGATATGAGTATAACACTAGTAATTTACTCTACATTACCTTATTCAGTACGGGTGTATACGAATGAATGTATAATTAACATACTAATAAATTACACTACATAAAAACATGATTTAAGTCTAATCATTTTGTAACTTCGACTATACATTTATTTTTATTCATTCAAGAAAATTCAAACTTCGTAACATAAGGGAACATTATATTTGAATAAAAACTAAAATAGTCCTGAATTAATAATCTTTTAAGTTTGTCAAATTTAAGATGGTTCAAATGTTGGTAAAATTTTCCATTTTCTTGGAAATAAATATTAATTTATGACTTTACAGTGAATTTACCTATGGTCTACATCGAACACCACTCCTCATTTTTAATACAAAGATGGGCTCTCGTCGCATGACCACGCGCGATTAAAACATCTGTTTTAAATCAAAGTTGTGCTTGCATGATACGAGTTACGTAACTGAAATGCATTACTTTGTTCAATCATTTATCTCAATGGTACGTTACTCTTGAAAGTCTCACAAATGTAAAACCCTGCAGACATCATCAAGTCAATTACAGCGTGCAGTAACAATAATTTTTCTCGTAGATTCCAGGAAATCTTAAGATAACATGGCCTATTAATTTAAAAATAAAAATAAACCAAAAACTTATACCAGCCAATCTATTAGGATCTCTTATATTTATTACCCATTTAAGAATATAAGACCTAAGGAATCCATAAGGCCTTATAGAGAGAGAGGAACGAGTCAAACGAGACTCAACTTGTTCTAGTTGTATTCTTACTGAGTCAGTGAGTTCTTGTGATCTTGGGAGTCTTTAAGGAGAGTCAAACGAGTCACAACTTGTTCTAGTTGTATTCTTACTGAGTCAGTGAGTTCTTGTGATCTTAGACGATGCCGACATCGGACGCATTACTAGACTTTAAGTGTATTCATATTGCACGAGGAAACGGAACAGTTTGTTAATTGAGTTTAAGTTATTAATCATCATTTGGATATTAGAAGCACCCTCCCTGTTTAAGGCTACTGAGTCGATTGTAGTCTGCAGAGCTGCCAAACCTTTAGCCACTCTGATTACCGTAGATAGCGCTAAGGCGGTGACAATATGTTGCAAATTTAACACTAAATACTAAACAAAGACAAATTACAAGTTGGTAACTTAAAATATAACTTGTTATAAATAATCTTTAAGTGGTTAGCTGTTAGAGTAATTTAAACATCGTACTAGTGTGTTGGTTATTGGTTTTCAGGAAAAAGTAACCAGGACAGCTTTAAAAATGACTACGACATTGACACTGCGATTTATTGTACTATCTTCTTACTTATTAACATTCTAGTGTTATTTTACAAAACAATTATGAAACATTTGTTTACAAGAGTTTTCATAGTTAATATCCAAAATTGTCTATGTGACCGCACTAAAAAAAACTAAAATAATGAGCAGTCTAACATTTACCGCGTTTATACGATACTTAGAAAATCTAATACCTATAACGTTGAATTTATGTTAACTATTTTTTAAAGTGTAAAAACGTATTTATTTTAGGGTGCTTTCAACTTTAATTTTACAACTATAGACAGATACTTTTTTACTTTCGGCAAACATAAAATAAAATACATATGATGTCGTAATTAGTAAAAATGATTTCAGCTTAAAATATTTGACTTCACCAAGAGTGTAATTGGTGATAAGTCTTGTTTCTTTCAAGTGAAGTTATAGCTTACTTAACGGGTTCTCTAATGGTTCTCATACTAATGCACTGAATATTTCTCGCTAACAAGTTTCGAGAGCATTAAGTATCTCATCTGTTCATCGGGAACACAAACATAAACTTTGTAAAAGTTTCAAACTTTATAATTCTCGAGACAGCAAAAGTATAAAAATAATAAATGTTTCAATTCCATCAGAGCCCGGCCCGTCTCGCACGAGTGCCTTTCTAATGGTTCTCAATTCAATTTCTACTGGGGATCGCAGTGTTTGTCTTATGTACTGAGCCAGACCAGTAACTCTTCCTTTAATATGACTTCTCTTCTCTAGTGAAGTAGTCGCAATTCCTTCTAATATACAGTTGTTGTATCGACTCTAGCAAGTTTTAAACTGTGTATTAACAGGAGGCGTAAATAAATATGCGGCGTGTTTAATATTTTTTTGCGGACTCTAAGATACATGTACAACGAAAAATTAACACTAAGGTAAGATGATCCTGTGTTCCTTGACCGGAACATAAACATTATTTTTTATTAAATAAAACTACTATCAAATTACTTCTTGAAGTAAACTTCTGTATTTATACTCAACTTTAAGTTAACATCAAAGTAAAATAAAAACTCTTTGAAAGAAATTCCGGTACAAGTTATACAAACTGCTATAGTGATGAAGAAGATATGACTTAAAGAATACCAACCACGAATTTTTGTATAAATTTACTTTTAGTCCAAGATTGGGGTATTAAAGTTTATTTTATTTTATTAAAGTTTCTATAGTAAATTGTGTACAATTTTAATACGTAAAAACTGCTTTATATTACATACTCATCACTTCGAAACTGATTGTTAGATATACCATTTTAATTAAATCGCTTGCTATCCTTAGAAATAAATTAGTTTCTTGCAAATAAAGTTTACACCTATGCATCTAGTTTATCAGTATATTCTAGCTAAAAATTATAGCAATAACAATGAAGCTCATAATTAACATTACAGATACATCGTTTTAATTTCACAATAGGTGTTGGAGGTGTTTTTCCCCAGGCCCCAAAAACACCATTCGTCCGAAACTGTATATATATATATATATATATATATATATATATATATGTATGTGTGTGTGTGTGTGTGTGTGTGTGTGTGTGTGTGTGTGTGTGTGTGTGTGTGTGTGTGTGTGTGTGTGTGTGTGTGTGTGTGTGTCTGTGTGTGTGTGTCCGTGAGCACGATAACTCTCGTAAAAATGATCCGATTTTGAAGAAATTTTGTATAAACGTGTAAGGCAACATGTATGACTTAGTTTCGAAAACCAACCAGATCACCCCATCCGGAGGGGGATTTTGGGGGGGTTTTGTACCCCAAAAATGTTTTTTTAATTTGTACATATCATTTTTGAAATAGTAAAATTTAAGTTTTTACCATTGGATTCAGCTTAAAAAACACACAATTTGGTATTTTAATCATTACTCTACGTCAGTTGGTTATCGAGATGTTGAAAGTGCTAAGCACAGTACGTTGTCTAATGTTATTCTTATGGAGGAAAAGAAAAATTGTATATCTCGCTTATTTATGAACATATACTGATGAAACTTGGTATATGGCTTCATCTGGTTGTGGTATATTGAAATTTCCTAAACAAAATTGGTATTCCAAAGGCTCCCGTAGCAGCAAACCTGCGTACTCAGCCCCATGTTATTCTTAAGGATAATAATTAAATGCAATGTCTCCCTTAATTATGAACATAAATGAATAAAAACTGGTATATGACTTCACCTAGATTAGTTATATTGATATTAGCATAAATATTCATTTTTTGTGTTCGTTGATGCAGCTAACCTGTGTACTCAGCCCCAATGTTATTCTTATGGAGAATAATTAAAATTGTATATATCGCTTATTAGTGAATATATTTTCATGAAACTTGGTAAGTGGCTTAATGTAGTATTAAGACATTTATATCTCTATTGGAAATTCGCTGAGTATGCAGGTTTGTTGCGACGGGGGTATATATATATATATATACATACCCCCAATTTCCAATATATATGTGTGTGTGTGTGTGTGTGTGTGTGTGTGTCCGTTACCTCGATAACTTTTGAAAGAAACGCCCGATTTTGATGAAATTCGGCACAAATGTGGAGAGTAACATTTATGACTTTAATTTGAAAACCAGATCGATCGGACTATGGGAAGGGGGTTTTATGGGGTTTCAAATTTTCAAAAAATCAGTTGTTTGCATTTTTTACCCCAAAATTTTAAAACCAATCAATTTTGGTTACAGCCATATTATAGAGCTTAAAAAACAAATAATTTAGTATTTTGAATCATTACCCTAGTTTAAGGGGTTGCGGAGGAAATCCAAAAACGTGATCATAAAATCTCCCACGTTAATCTTATGGGAAAAAGGTTTTTGGCTTTTCCTCAGTTTATTTTAATGTAAAGTTCACATTTATTTTTAACAATCTGTTCAGTTCCACAAAACAATCATTTTGGAGTTTCAATTGTGATTCTACGCCCAACCGTTGCAGGGATATTCAAAGTGCTAAACACAGGACGTTGTTCAATGTTATCCTTATGGATAATAAATCAAATTTGATATCTCGATTATTTATGATTGTATGTTGATGAAACTTAGTATTCTGCTTCATGTAGTACTGGTATATTGATATTTGCACAGCAAATTTATTTTTTGTTGATTATTCCCGTAGGAGCAAACCTGCGTACTCAGCCCCCATGTTATTCTTATGGAGAATAAGTAAAATGTAATGACTCCCTTAATTATGGACATAAATTAATACAACTTGGTATGTTGTTCCCCTGGCTAAGTTATATTGATAACTGCATAAAAACACTTTTCTTACCTATCTTTCTTGTTGCAGCAAACCTGCGTACTCAGCCTTCAATGTTATTCTTATGGAGAATAAATCAAATGCTATACCGTATATCACTTATTTATTCATGTATTTTTATGAAACTTGGTGAGTGGGTTTGTGTGGTATGTAGAAACATATACATGCATTGGAAATTCGCTGAGTACGCAGGTTTGCTGCGACGGGGGTATTTTCTAACACTCACTGTAATTATCAGCACTAATTATAGTCGTTAGAGTTAAAACACACACAAGACACAAATACTTATTATCTGAGTAAGTTCGTAATATGCTTTATTATCGCGTGATGATAGATCTAATTATTAGTAACTAGTATAGCTAATAGTGATGGTTAACAAGCTAAAAAAGCATATATTCCAAAAAAAAAAGTGTTAGCCTAACTAAAGTGATGTAACTTAGAGTGTAACTTATATAACAACTAGCTGTTCCGGCAGGCTTCGCCCCACAAATAATTTATAATACCCCCGTAGCAGCAAACCTGCGTACTCAGCGAATTTTCAATGCATATATATGTATCTTAATACCACATATAACCAAATACCAAGTTTCATCAATATACATTCATAAATAAACAATTTATGAAATTTTAATTATTCTCCATAAGAATAACATGGTGGCTGAGTATACAGGTTTACTGAAGGAAGGAAGACAAAAAATGGGGTTTTATACAAATATCAATATAACTCACGTAGGTAAAGCCACATAACAAATTTTATCAATTTATCTTCATAATTAAGGTCGATAACACGTTACTTATTCTCCATAAGAATAACATGGGGGCTGAGAACGCAGGTTTGCTGCTACGGGAAATATAGGCAAAAAAAGTTTTTTAGTGCAAATATCAATAGACCACAACGATATGAAGCATTATACCAAGTTTCATCAGGATAAGTTGATAAATAAGCGAGATATAAAATTTTTCTTATTCTCCATAAGAATAACATTGGACAACGTACTGTGTTTAGCACTTTCAATATCTCGGTCACCAATTGATGTAGAGCAATGATCAAAACACCAAATTTTTTTTTAAGATGAATTTTATGGTGAAAACTAAAATTGGATTTACTAAAATATTATATGTAAAAAACTCAAAAAAACTCCATTTTTGGTCTACAAAACACCCTCAAAATACCCCTTTGGATAGAGGGATCTGGCTGGTTTTCGAACTTAAAGTCATAAATGATGCTTTACATGTTTGTACTAAATTTCATCAAAATCGGATCATTTTTATGAGAGTTATCGCACCCACGGACACACACACACACACACACACACACACACACACACACACACACACACACACACACACACACACACACACACACACACACACACACACACACACACACACACACACACACACACACACACACACACACACACACACACACACACACACACACACACACACACACACACACACATATATATATATACATATACAGTTTTGAACGAATGGTTTTTTGGCATCTGGGGACCTCAAAACGAAAAGTATCATGGTCCCGGGCCTAGGTCTTACCATGCCGACTACGGTAATAGCTTCTTCCCTATAGGGGAAATTCGCTAAAAACTATGACAGTTGTGTGCACTGCATTCTGTGGTTAGCCCGTAGAACTCTACGAATCAAGATCAGCTTTTGTGTTTTCATTAGCTCAAACAAAAATTAATGTCCATAAGAAAACATGGGAACTTTGTCGGGATCTCTGGCGGAGCCTTGAGTTCAGATCAGGATGAAAACCAATTTATTTTTCCTATTTTATGCCTAAAGAATCAGTGTACAAAATTTCAGCTCTCTACCTACATGGGAAGGTGGAGAATTAGTGATGGGTGAGTCAGTCAGCCAGGGCTTTGCCTTTTATAGATATAGATGAATTGATCCTACTAATATTTTAATTGAAAGTTTGTAGGTTTGTTTGTAAGTTTGTTTAGATATGTGTGGCTCAATCACGCTCCAACCACTGGACTGATTGAGCTTAAATTTGGCAGAGAGGTACTTGATACTCCTGAGTAACATACATGCATATTAAAGTTACGAAGTCCTATAGGGCTTTGCCCATGGGGGTTCAAAGTTCCTATCTATTCTTTATGGGCATTCATTTTTGTGTGAGCTGATGAAAATACAAACAGCTGATCTTGATTTGAAGTAGTTGCACGGGCTAATCACAGAATGCAGCACACACAACTGTCAGAGGTTTTAGCGAATTTCCTCTATAGGAAAGAAGCTATTACCGTGGGTTGCATCGTGGAAGGGTACTAGAGTATAGGGTACCGTTGGCAAACATATTTTTTAATTGTAAGTAATGTATTTTTATCTGTAGATTCCAGATATAAAGTATTTGTTTGTCGGAAACTCATATTTAACTGCACTAAACACTATTTGTTCCAATTTTGTGTATATGTTTATATGGGAAACCAAATGTTCATCTTTTTTGGTGGCCGTTAATACGATAACGGCCGTAAAAAGGTACGATTCTCATGCAATTTGGCATAGCTATGTAAAGTAACATTTATTTCAATGAGTTCGAAAACCAAACGGATCCCATTATCCGAAGGGTGGTATTAGGGGAGTGTTGTATCCCATATATATCTATATTTATGTGCGTGAACATCCAATTTTAATGAAATTTGGCACAAATATGTTGAGTGGCATCCATAACTAAATTCGAAAGCCAGAAAGATAGGGTTTATAATTTTCCAAAAAACAGATTTTTTCAATTTTCACTCTTCAATTTTAAAACATACAATTTTGGTTTTTACCATTTTAGAGCTAAAAATCAAATGATTAAGTATTTTTAATCATTGACCTATGTTAAGTGGTTGTAGAGGAAATCCAAAAAACGTATTCATAAAATTTCCCATGATAATCTTTGTGGAAAAAGTTTTAAGCTCTTTCTCAATTAATACAACGGAAAACTGCTCATTTGTTTTTACCAATAACTTAATCTTTAAAAAACAATTATTTTGGTGTTTAAATTGTGAATCAACGGCTAACCGTTGACGAGATATTCAAAGTGATATAAACACAGTACGTTGTCCAATGTTATCATCATGGAGAAAAATCAAATTTGATATATTGATTAATTATGAATGTATATAGATGAAACTTGGCATGTGGCTTCACCTAGTACTAGTATATCGATATTTTCAAAAAACAATTATTTTTTGTCGATTGTCCCCGTAGCAGCAAACCTGTATAATTAGCCCTAATATTTGTCTTATGGATAATAAGTATTGTTAGATCTCCCTTTAGTGTGAACATAAATTAATAAAAACTATGCTGGTTTTCTGCGACGGAGAAAATATATGTTTATATGTATTTATGTACACATATAAATATATGTTTGCGTGTGTGTCCGTTAACGCGATAACTTTAGGAAAAACACCCGATTTCGATTAAATTTGACAAAAACGTGTAAAGCAACATTCATGCCAAGTTCGAAAACCAAAAAGATCGGACTATGGGAAGGGGGTTTAATGGGGTTTACAATTTTCCAAAAATCGGTCTTTTTGCTTTGTTTACCCTAAAACCTTTAAAACACTCAATTTTGGTTCTAAACATTTTATAGAGCTGAAAAAAATACATATAATGCTTAGTATTTTGAATCATTAACCTAGATTAAGTGGTTGCGGGGAAATTACAAAAACCGTGTTCGAAAAATTTCCTATGTTAACCTTATGGGAAAATGTTTTAACTTCTCCTCACTTCATTTTACTGAAAACTTTACATTAGTTTTTACCAATAAGTTCAGCTCTACAAAACAAATATTTTGTTTGTTGAATTGTGATTCTACATCCAAGCGTTGCAGAAATATTTATAGTGCTAAACACAGTACGTTATCCAATGTTATTCTTATGGAGAATAAGTCAAATTTAATATCTTGGTTACTTATGAATGTATATTGATGAAACTTGTCATGTCGCTTCACCTAGTACTGCTATATTGATATTTGCACAAACAAATTTTAATTTGTCGATTGTCCTTGTAGCAGCAAACCTGCATTCTTAGCCTATAATGTTTAGTCTTATGGATAATAAATAAAATTCAATGTATCACTTATTTATAAACATATTTTTATGAAACTTGGTGGCTTTATGTGGTAGTGAGAAACATATAAATGCATTTGAAATTTGCTGATGACGCAGGTTTGCTGCGACGTGGGTATTTATAAATCATTTACGGGACGAAGCCTACGGGTAATATCTAGTTTAATATAAAAGAACAATTCCTAGTCTCTTTATACATTTTTTCAATAGAGGAGTACACAACTTAGAACCTAAACAGGTTCAAAGAAAACAATGTGAATAGCCGTTATTCGTGGGGTTAGGCACCCGTTACCGTACGTTTGGATGGTATTATCTTATTGGTTTTAATTTTGCTAACTTTAATGTTGATGGTTGTTCACTTCAAGTTTCACTAAAACCGGTGAACACATATATGGGCTGTGTGAAGTTGTTTTAACTTTACTAGTAATAAAATCAGGATGAAAAGTCATACATTTAACAGTTTAAATAGCGAACGATTGACACTTTAAACAATGAATTGAAATCGTAATTTCTTCAAGTCATTTCAAAGGTGGGAAAATCTGTTTGCATTGACAGCTTAATTTGTTGGGATAGAAATTCCCCCTTTCCATAAACCTTCAAACAATTTAAACTTCTATAAAATTACTCATTATGTCTTATAAAATATACACAAAACTGTATTCCCGTTTGTGCCGAAACGTAGTTATCATAATACGATTGAGCGTAGCAATGTTATTACGCTTTCATTAGCCTATCAGATCATACGGATAGGTTACACGAATACGTAAAGTCCTCCGTGATATCAGTGTACATTGTTGGCGGTTCTGAACGCGGGGTTTTGTATCGTAATGCTGACAGGAATTGTGTTTTCGGTCGGTTTCAGCAGCCCCAAGATCCGCGCGAGTGTTTGTGTTTGTTCTGATCCCGGCTGATACCAGCTCAGAGCAGCGCACAACTCCCGCAGCACTCGGTTCCCTTCACCCGTCTATAGGTCCCTTGCAACGGAACACAATCCCGGTTCCTCATTTTAATCCCGGGATTCGATGATTTTTTGTGGTATAACCGAATTTCATCGAGTTATTAATTACAATACTATTAAAATCAAATAAATAGAGAGTATAATTAATCTAATTGAAATTACGTTATTTGTGATCCTCGTGGTTAAGGTAAAACACGGTACAAAATCAAAGCGTTAACTGAAAGATAAGTAAGTATATTTTCAATCTATCTTAACGAGTCTTTGTGATTTGAGTTCAGAATTATTTCGTTCCGAAAATACAACTTTTATATATTTTATTCTCGGATTGTTTTCGAGCATAAAACTGCTATTCGACTATAGGAGTTTTTTTCAGGATTGAAATGTATCTTGAATCTTGTGTTTTCGTGTTTCAGCGAATAAATCTGTACGAATCACCCTGAGGATTTTATAAGGACTTGGTAGATACCAGGAAACATATAGCTCTTAGCCAACTTCGAGAAAGACTCTAAGCGGTTGGATCGGTATTCATTACCTTGGGATTTATATAGTTCTAAATGGTGTTAAAGTTTTATTTTTCGTTTGTTATATAAGCTAGGCAACATCCTAAACGCGGTACATATTCTATTTAGTGCTAATATTTTCTTTGAAAACAGTTCTTATTTTTATAAACTGCCACGATTTTTTAACTTAAAAAATTTGAATTCACTTGATTAATGTGGCACCTCAGATTATAAGATAGAACTATAACCACTAAATATTTAGTCATTCGAATTACTATATAGTAATTGTAGTTACATGTCATATGCTTAAACATATTTATAGGGTCGTGTCATAAATAAATAATAAATAGCGGGATGGTAAATTAAGATTGGTCATCCCAATATTCTTTACCACGACAATGTTTTAAATAGCACGTTGTGCGTGTGCTAATGAACATTTCAATACTTCACTCGAGCAGATAAACTAGGCAAACGCTCATTCTTCCTGTAAGAGGATAACAGAGGATTTACATTTGTAACTACAGTCTCTTTACAAGGCGAGTAATCCTTTACCCCAAGTCTTTCTGCACGAATCTGCTTCTTTAAATCCTAGAAAGACAGGAACATTCACCTCATTCATTCCTAGAAAGACAAGAACATTCGCCTCATTCATCCTTAGAGAAACACGAACATTCGCCTCACTCATTTCTAGAGAGACAGGAATATTTGCCTCACTCATTCCTTGGAAGGCAGGAGAACATTCGCTTCACTCATTCCTTGGAAAGCAGGAACATTCGCCTCACTCATTTCTAGAGTCAGGAACATTTGCCTCACTCATTCCTTGGAAGGCAGGAACATTCACCTCACTCATCCCTAGAGAAACAGGAACATTCGCCTCACTCATTCCTAGAAAGACGGCAACATTAGCCTAACTCATTCTTAGGAAGGCAGGAACATTCACTTCGCTCAATCCCGAGAATGCAGGTACATTCGCTTCGCTTAATCGCAGCCCTCTTCGTTGTGAGCTGAATCGCTTCGCTAATTCTCTTTTAACACCCTTGCAGGTGGCTCGAGATTTTAAATTTATTTCACAAGTTTGCTTTTCAAATCTCATGGAGGGTTGTTACTCTTTATTGCTTTCTTAGTTATTTCCTTTACATATCCACGGCGAGAGCATTCGATCGCCCATGCGCCTTTTGGCAGACTACATCATGTTCAACTAGATAACTTGTTTACCTTACAATCATTACGAGGAATTACTTTTTATTTTGAACATAACTTATCTAGTTAATCATACACGGAGTCAATTGGTTTACAATATATGAAGACCATAAATACAGTACTATCATTAGTTAAAACTCTCGTAACCTAGTATCGAACCGAAAAATATTTTAAATAAGAAGCCGAGACATTTTTAGAATGCCAATCCGATGGTAGACATGTTATTCTAGCACCTGTGACGAGCTTTGGATTTTGAAGTTTACGTGTTTTTTTTATCTCGGTATTCTAAACTTGCATAATGTTACAATGACAAATAACAGACGAAGAGAGTTCTTTAAGGAAAAGACACAAAACCGTCAACCTATTAATTAACAGTGTTTGTAAAACCACATACTGCGCGGCGTACGAGGGGAGGGCGAAGTTAATGGGCAAGTGTCTGCAGCCGACGTGTGATGGACAGGCAATATGCGAGCCTGCTTGGCGCTTGACGGTACCTACATAAACCGCCCTTTGCAGCCGGTGAAATATAGCTCCGGCCACTCTATTAATGATAAGGGCGTGTCATTAGAAGGTATGTTACCGAGCTCCGCAAAACACGGGTGACAATCTCTGCTTGTCAAAAAGAGAAAACTAAAGGAACCCCTGAGCATTTTATGGATGGTGTGTACTGTAAGTTGTGTTGTACCTCTAAATAACGCAACTGTCCCTTTATGCTGTGGTATAGCAAATCGAAGCTTTCTTTGTGTTATAATTTGTCATTACGATTCTGAGGAATTTTTGTAAATATGAAATAACTATGAATATACTTATTTGTTTATGGTTTTATTTTGTGATTGATTACTTACTTCAAAATTTCTGTCACAACTGCTAGGTCAAGTTACATGACCAAATTAGGAAAAACCAGGGCACACATATGCAGTTTTAATTTACTGTTTTTAAATAAACAATTAATTTTGCATATATTTACTATGTAGCGATCATTAATGGAATGGTTGTGGCATACTAATAAAGAAGCCGGGCTGCACTGTTGAGGGGGGTAGACTGGCACGGCGCACAGTTAATGAAGCCGAACGGCTTTGTTGAGGGGGATAGACTGGCACGGCGCACAGTAATGAAACCGGGCTGCATAATCGAATATGATCAAATTTAGCATTAAATGTTGAATAACTCATTAGTGACACGAAAACTGTTTTATTTCGGTAAATTATTTTTATAATTTTGAAGAACGTAAATAAAGTAAGTGAATATCGTTAGTTATTCATTAAATCTTCTAACTTACTGTTAATTTGATTTAAAACACACCGAATAATGTGGTTATATTAGGCAAAAATATCTCTAGGATTTAATCAGGAAAACCAATCAGTCATCCAGCAAAAATCAATTACCTTTTTTTGACGGAGAGGAGGGAGAAAAACATTTACGCACACAGGTGGCCAACTTGTAGTGTGGGACTCCTACTAAAAACAAATTAGACTACCCAATAAACCCTATTACACTTTAGGACTGCAATCTGGGATTGGTTGTCACATTACTTAAGGCTGGGCCTAATTTTGGCTTAAGCCCGTTGGGCTCGCTCCGTTTCCAGCCTTCTGATCATTTGATCTAGTCTGCTTCCCAGTCAACATCAGTTTTGTTTTTCTTTTTTTCTGCGGAGGATTATTTGAACAAAACTCTTGCTTGTGTACCCTTCCTAGCAATGTTGCCATTGCTGGTAGGTGCGGGAGCGCTCTTAGAATCTAGCATCGTCCTTACCAAAGTCACCTTGTCTCTGATAAATCCCCTTCCTCTCCCCAGCTAAGAGCTTGACAGAAATGACTCCAGTGGTGAATACTACATACAAAGTTTAATCCACAACTGTGTACTAAATGGACAATATCATATGCTATATTTATTGCAGATATTTTATTGTAAATAACATTTTAACAAACTACAAATAGAATCTTGTGTTGCTCATACTATTCATGATTGAAATAATGTCTTATTATTTTATTTCTTTATAATTAAAAATTGTATCATAACTTTACGCATCATCCACTCCAGCTACCACCAGAGGGGCCGGTTTGGACATCGTATGGTAGGCGGAACACACTCAGAGCGCAGCTTGACGCTGTACTCGAGTGAACCGTTCCGATAAATATCTTTATTGAGAGCGTCTGCCCACACCTCAGCCCGCACATGAGGACGGACTGGACTGCGGACATCAAAAAATGTATTCAGCTAGACCTGAGACCCCCAACACTGGCCATAAGCTTGCTAAGAAATGCTACTCCTTTAGCAGCCTTGTCCACCGTACGGAAGATCTGGTCCCTCCAGCTTAACTTATTGTCCACCATGACTCCGAGTTATTTGGTGGTACGTGTGGTCTGGACCACCTCCTTCCCCACTCGCAGTGGGACGGCGGTTTCTATAATTTTCTTTGTTAGGATCATGCCCAAGGCGAGCGAGACACCGTGATCAGACATCCAAGCGTTAACTAAACGCATCACTGTGTTCAGCTTCAATTAGGTCATCTCAACGTTGGGTGCAGCGATAAGAGCTCTGACGTCATTGGCGTACCAAACCAAAACGGTTTCCTCAGGCATCTCAGATCTCAGAAGGCTGTCGTAAGCAGGGCCCTATAACAAGGGCTATACCAATTCTTTGTTTGCGGCGCGTTGCCGCCGTGGCCGCCTCCCGCCCCGCTACCGCCCCGCCGGACAGCGCTGTGACGTCACTGCGCTGACAGCCGCTCACCACGCGCTTGGCGCAAATGCTAAATGAATACTTTTTCTCAACAGATTTCTACGAATCTGTACATCTAAATCTGTTATCCAAGGGCCATTCTGTACACTGGTTTCCTCTCGTACACGTGTCCTGATCTATTTTTGAACATCCTCAAATATAATCTTGGTATTTGGCGCAGAAAGTGCAGTGGTGTTTGCTTACTAAGAACAGTGAGCTTGATCAGTTTATTTACTTCTTGTATTGTTTGTCTTGTTGTAGTGTTACGCGTGTACTTTTAATTGCCGTGAGTTTAATTATTTGTTGTTATTGATTTAGTTTTCACCACTATTGTTTTTAAAATTAGTTAAAAGCCCTGGAAGTTATTAATGAATTTCGCAATTATTTTAGTAAGTATTTATGTACAATTAGCGAATATTATTTGTACATACTAGGTAAAACGAGCACCTAAATATGGGACATAGGACGCATTACTCATACATACAATAAAACTGTCTTATGAAATAATTAATACATTTGTAATTAATGTTTAACTACGTTTATGTTTGTTTTCACTAAATGTGTATTTGATATAATTATGTTTTATCTATAGCAGTCAAAGTGATGAACATCGCAAAGGCTTTTACAAACAGTACTTTTATAAAGTTTAATCATACACCAAACTATTCTTGTGGGAAAATGCGTGACTGTGGGAGGTATGGTCACCGTGCCTATATTGTGTTTTCAGACATCACAACAAATACACAGCAGTAATTGTTTAAGAGTATACAATACTAATATTGTATAAGCTTCTCTGTGACATAATTTACAGTAAATACGTTCTGGTTGTGGTGTATTTATATTTGCATTAAACCCCATTTCTAGTTGACCTCATTACAGCAAACCTGCGTAATCAATCAGTCATCCTCCATATTCTTATGGAGGATGACTAAAACTTTATATCTCGCTAATTTAATAATATAATATGATTAAACTATATAGTATAGTTTATTTGTTGGTGAGGTATATATCTATGTTTGCATTATAAATTCTTGGAGTAAGTACGTTTGCTGTTTTCAGTGAAATATGGCTATTGCATAAGAAAGATTGATGAACAGTGGAAAATCAAATTAATTTGTAAGTAGTTGTATGTTAACATTTAGAAATATTTTATAATGAGTATGATCTGTATCTATATGAATATAAAATAAACTATAACAGGTGAGTTTTTCTTTTTCATTATCTAAGCTCTTTATTTATCTTTAGCAAAGTTTATTCTTAAATCCTCGCATGAATCCGTTGCCACTAATGAAGGATTTTGGTTGTTTTTGAAAAAACACAATTTGACTTAAACTACCTTCCTTTATTTTTAAATTGACCAAAATAATTCTTCTCGTCATAGTATTTAAGTTTTATTTTTATATACCGATAAAAAACTAATGGTTTTTCAACGTGATTCCATTTAATTTAATACAAACCTCTATTTCTTACTAAATCGTTTTATAAATAGTTCAGCTGCTTTTCTTTTGGACAGTTCAGGTTTAAGAGGGATTCTGTGAAATCTATAGCTGACAACTACATTTATAATTTCTTCCAATAAAACTGAATCAGTCAGCTGACTGCTGATATTGTTATCACGCTTTCGTCGTGAATCATATAGGGTTTTCCAGTGATGCATAAATCGTTACAAGGTTTTAGTTTACCTAAGTAAATCAAACCACCAGCACGATAGTGACAAACTATTATAGTCTTAGAGGAACCGACCGGCGCCGGCGTCTGCAAAACTGTAATCACCACTGGTTGTTTGATGTAATCGTTTGTTATACACTAACTAAACTAGATTTCAAAGGAGTCCCTTTTCTGGTAACGGAAGTGTAACAGTCCTTGTGTAGCAAACAGTAGTTTGAATATAGAGCGGTTAGTATGGCTGTTCAGTCACCGTGAATTTACATATGAACGTGTTGTATAGGAGCACGGTTGTATTCAGCGTACCGATTATAAAAAAAGGTTCGGTAGCAATAATGTTGTAGCAAACCATCGATTTTATATTAGTGAAAATTCTCTGTTGTTTGTGAGTACAGGATGGGGTTTGGAACAAAAAGTAGTTCTTTAAACAGAGCTGTTACTGTGTGGTGTGGTGATTTTGTTCGCCACTAATTTATACATCGTTTAAAAATATAAATATAAATTAATTCACTAACCTAGAAGTTGAACAATTTTGCTGGTAACGATCCCTAGATTGGGAATTTGTAAACTGAATATTTAATGTTAATAATCTCAAGGCAAAATAAAAACTCTTTAGCCATTGCATCTTCGGTAACACTATGAATAGTTTCTAAACCTCCATAAAAATCTCGCAGAGAGCATTCATCTTTGATACGATGCACTGCTTGCATATTCGCTTTCCAATCACACGAGGGTGTGCCACCAGATCCCGCCTTTTTAGAAGTCTGAGCTGGTTTATTATGAACTGATCTACAACAACCGTGGTGAAATAGGTAGTATATTGTAAAAAATTCGATTCAATCGGAGAAAAATATAAACATAATACTTGATATATCTGTGTAATTTATGCAATCAGTTGACTTACTCGATGGGTCTAATAAGAATCTGCAACAATAGTACAGCAGCTGTAGCAACCCTAGAGTAGAAAACCTCGTCTACATTACTCTTGCCATCAGAGTGTATATTTGAACATGTCATTTAAGAGAGACGTTGTTCCAATTGATTTGTAACTGCTGCAATTCATAGAAGTAGCGACGGAGCAGCAACGGAATTATATGTATTGAAGACCCCTGTTACTACAACCAGTTGCTTCAACCACAAGCTGTCACTTCTCAGGATGTAATTTAACACAGTATTAGTGTTGTTACTGTTGAATTTTAGTGTATTGTAACCGGTGGAAGGAGTCTTACCTCACTTTTTTCGTTATGTCCTGTTTTTAGCGAATTTCCCCTATAGGGAAGAAGCTATTACCGTAGGTCTCATGGTAAGACTTAAGCCCGAGACCATGATAACTTTTTGTTTTGAGGTCCCCAGAAGCCAAAAACATTATTCGTTCAAATTTATATATATGTATATATATATGTATATATATATATATATATATATATATATATTATATATATATATATATATATATATGTCCGTAAATGCGATAACATGAGTAAAAAACGTCCGATTTCGATGAAATTTGGCTCAAATGTGTAAAATGACATTCATGACTTTAAGTTCGAAAACCAGAAAAATCGGACCATGGGAAGGGGGGTTTATGGGGGTTTTAAATTTTCCAAAAATCAGTTGTTTGCATTTTTCACCCTAACAATTTTAAAAAACTTAATTTTGGTTTTGACCATGTTATAGAGCTTAAAAAAGCAAATAATATGGTATCTTGAATTATTAACCTAGGTTAAGTGGTTGCGGAGAAAATCCAAAAAAACCTTCTCATAAAATCTCCCATGTTAATCTTAAGGTAAAAAGGTTTTTTGCTTTTCCTCAGTTTATTTTAATGTAAACTTCACATTTGCTTTTACCAATCTGTTCGGTTCAACAAAACAATCATTTTGGTGTTTAAATTGTCATTCTACGCCCAACCGTTGCAGAGATATTCAAAGTGCTAAATACAGTACATTGTCCAATGTTATCCTTATGGAGAATAAATAAAATTTGATATCTGGATTATTTATGAATGTATGTTGATGAAATTTGGTATGTGGCTTCACGTAGTACTGGTATATTGATATTTGCGCTAAAAATTGATTTTTTGTTGATTATTCTCGTAGCAGCAAACCTGCGTACTCAGCCCCCATGTTATTCTTATGGAGAATAAGTAAAATGTAATGACTCCCTTAATTATGAACATAAATTAATAAAACTTGGTATGTAGCTTCACTTGGTTAGGTTATATTGATAATTGCATAAAAACCCATTTTTTTGGTTCCTTGTTGCAGCAAACCTGCTTACTCAGCCCCCATGATATTCTTATGGAGAATAACTCAAATGTTACATAGCGCTTATTCATGATTGAATATTGATGAAACTTGGTATGTGACTTCGCCTAGTTAAATTCTATTTATATTTGCATAACCAATCGTTTGTGTTCCTTGTTTCAGCAAACCTACGTACTCATTACCAGTGTTATTCTTATAGAGAATAATTAAAATCGCTTATATTTGAGTATATTTGTATGAAACTTGGTATGTGGCTTAATGTGGTATTAAGACATATATTATTCATTGGAAATTCGCTGAGTACGCAGGTTTGCTGCAACGGGGGTATTATTGTTTGTATAATAGCATAAAATAAAAACGGCCTTATATTTTATCATATTTACTTGATTTAGAAATAAATAGTTTTTTCTTAATATTTTACTACATACAAACAAAAAAAGTTGTTATCTGATTTATTTTATAATAAATACAAAAAGGGCATAAGTAAACTTCGTCTCACAACACTACAAAGTATTCAGGGGACACTTATACTGTACTTACATAAAAAACTGTAAACATACATAAATATTCTGTAAATATCCCGTTTAGTTTTAACAACACGTATCATGCTATTAAAGAAATTATTTAAAACCCCGTTGCAGAAAACCAGCATTCTCAGGGAATTTCAAATGGTACTTCACTACGTCATGTAGCCATTTACTAACTTTTATCAAAGCATATTCATAAATAAGCAAAATATGACATATTATTTATTCCCCATAAGAAAAACATTAGGAGTGAGTATGCAGGTTTGCTGCATCAAGGACCACAAATATCGGGTTTTTATATAAACACCAATGGATCACCACTAGATGAAGCAACATTCCAAGTTTTACCAATTTATATTTATTAACAAGCAAGATTTCACATGTTTCTTATTCTCCTTAAGAATAATATTATAGCTGCTGAGTACGCAGGTTTGCTGCGATAAGGACCACAAAAAAGGGTATTGTATACAAATATCAGTAAGCCCTAACTATATAAAGCCACATACCAAGTTTAATTAATATATCTTCATTATTAAGCGAGATATAACATTTTAATTATTCTCCGTAAGATTAACATTGGACAACGTACTGTATTTAGCACTTTCAATATCTCGGTAACCAATTAACGTAGAGCAATGATCAAGATACCACATTGTTTGTTTTTTAAGCTGAATAAAATTGTAAAAACCAACATTTGGAGTTAAAAATAATTATATGTAAAAAGTTCAAAAAATGCATTTTTGGGGTATAAAATCCCCCAAAACCTCCTTAAAATAGAACCACCTGTCTGGTTCTCGAACTCATAAAAAAATATGCTGCCTTACACGTTTATGCCAAATTTCATCAAGATCGGACTTTTTTTCCGAGAGTTATCGTGCCTACGGTGTCACACACACACACACACACACACACACACACACACACACACACACACACACACACACACACACACACACACACACACATATATATATATATATATATATATATAGCCTTTATGAATTTAAACGAATGGTGTTTATGGCATCTGGGGGCCTCTAAACGAAAAGTTATCATGGTCCAGGGCCTAGGCCATACCATGCCAACTACGGTAATAGCTTTTATCCTATAGGGGAAATTCGCTAAAATACAACAAAACAATAACGATACGACAAAATTAACAAAACTGTAATAAACGCACAATAAATAACGCTTCCTCTGTAAATGCACTTGTTACAAGAGAGCTCTAATACTAATAGATATTGCATCGATGGTGCTCGATATAATTAGAATCAGAGGGTGTAACCAAAAAAACTGAAGCTGTATAAATCGTAGCGACAAGTAATTACATTACGTGCACTTGTCGCCGACAATATGCTGTATACAATTATCGCAGCATGCTCTCAGGCCATATAAGAGGTCTATTAGATTGATTCGTTGTTGATAGTAATCAATAGTGCGAGTATCAAAGGATCTAGCTGGTGGGAGCCGGAGCACTGTAGTAAGCACAAGTGCATTACGTGATTGCTACCTGTTGCCGTAGGGCTGCGGGAAGATGTTGCCGAGGTGTTTAGAGGCGTTTTATTTCTCGCAGCGATGTTGCTAATGAAATTTTCTATTAGTTCATTAGGAGCATGAACACCCGTGTTTGTAGCATTCCTTCTCGCACAGGAAACCATTTTATGTATATGCGTTCACGACATTTATCCTCGTTTTGATTTGTTACTCATTTAACTCGGTATAAAACTATTTTTCACTAAAAAATGTGTTACTATCAAATGCTTGACTTTTTTTGTATTAAAGGTTGTAACATGTTTAGTTATTCGACATGTTTTGTATTATAACAGGTTTTTTTTTATTTAAAACTTTCTTAAAAGTCAAAAGTGGGAAAAATACAGTGTATTTCGGAACTATATGGTGTGTATATGCAGAAAATTGGATAGAGTGGAAATTTAGTCGTAGTATAGCATTATTAAAACAACGTCTTTTCCATTGATATTTCTGTTGAATTTTACTAGTATGATTACTAAATAATTCTGAGGCATGATTTAATATAGTATTTAATTATAGTAACCGATAAAAAACCTAAAGAAATGAAAGTAGGTTTTCTCTGGCTTTCCTCTTTTACTTAAGATTTAAGCTATTACGTAATCGGATTAAGTTGTACTTTTTACGATTAAATTCCAATAATTGTTGTGCCATTGGTATTTTCTATGGGTTTTATAAATGTATTTAAATAAGAGCTGAAGTCTAAGCTCCTAATGTAAGGCGACTGTTTGTGAACTTTAGGCATTTTCAAAACTTGATATTCATTGTCTTTTGTTAACATGTTAATTGTTATTTTTGTTTTTTAACTTTCTATACAAATCATTATGATTACTAATTGTTTTTCACAATTTCAGGGGTTAGGTTCAGTGGTTTAGAATGTAAGAGCTTATTTAAAACTGTAAGGTAAATATTCAAACAATTTTGATGCATTTTAGGGGGTAAATGATGACAGTTTGTTGGACTAGAACACTGCTGGGGTTAGCCAAGACTGCCAGGTGTTGCGGTGAAGCTATTATATTGTTGCTGTTGACTAATTGCTTTATTGGGGAAACGTTAGTGGAGTACAGAGGACCTTTTATACTGGAGTATTGTTGATCTTTTACCCAGACCAGAAAGCTGCTCGAGCCAGATTTGATTTTAATATTAAAACATAACTGAAACTATTCTAACCTAACAACACTTTCCAAAAAACTAATACCAGTGAAACTACCAGATATTGAGTATACGTGAATCTAAATTTGCATAGTGAAACTAAATTGTCTGAGAATTTAACTTATTACCACTTATCATTTCCTGGATGATTAATTTACTAAATCGAAAACGTGGTGATTTTGCTACCGGAATAAGCCGGTCGATATGATGGACCGTGCCCATTAAAAATATTATTGGATACTCCTCATGTCTTAGTGAATGCCTCTGAGGCCTTTCCCCTATTTATTTAACCTGCCAAACTTTGTAATACAACTACTTAATCTCAAACTAAACCATAGTACTCAGCACAAATACTGCTGGGATCACGGAGCTTCCTGACAGTTGTGGCAGTGGATTTTGAAAAGGGGGAGAGAGAGGATTTTCGCTGCTTCCTAGATCGTCACTCTAGCCAACAGCTGGCGGCTGCCAGACCACGAATTCGCAATGCGGGACAGACCAGTGGGAAAAGTGAGTGATTTACTATAATACCCCCGTCGCAGCAAACCTGCATACTCAGCGAATTTCCAATGAATATATAACATAACACATTACAACACTTAGGCCCAACAGGATTTATCAGAAATATATTCACAAACAAGCGATATTTAAAATATTAATTATTCTCCTTAGGAATAACATTGGGGTTGAGTACGCAGGTTTGCTGCAACAAGGAACATAAAATAATGGGTTTTTATGCAAATAGCAATAGAACTCATCTTAGTGAAGTCACATACCAAGTTTCATCCATATACATTCATAAATAAGCGATATATAACATTTGAATTATTTTCTATGAGAATAACATGGGGACCAAGTACCTAGGTTAGCTGCTACGGGAACCATAGGTGAAAGTTTTTTTGTCAAACAACAATAAACCACAACTAGATGAAACCATATACCAAATTTCGTCAGTCTATGTTCATAAATAAGGGAGATATAACATTTTTTTTTCTCCATAAGAATAACATTAGCCAACGTACTGTGTTTAGCACTTTCAATATCTCAGTAACCAATTAACGTAGAGCAAATATCAAAATACCAAATTGTTTCTTTTATGCTGAATTCAATGGTAAAAATAAAATTTGATTTAAATTAAAATTGCATGCAGAATCGCCAAAAAAAACATTTTTGGGGTACACAACCCCCAAAACCCCCCCTTCGGATGGTGCGATTCATCTGGTTTTCGAACTCGTTCAAAAAAATTGTACTTTACACATTTTTACCAAGTTTCATTAAGATCGGGCCCTTTTTACAAGAGTTATCGTGCTTACGGACACACACACACACACACACACACACACACACACATATATATATATATACCCCCGTTGCAGCAAACCTGCATACCCAACAAATTTCCAATGAATTAACACATTAAAACATTTCACAGGATTCATAAGAAATATATTCACAAAAAAGCGATATTTAAAGTATTATTATTCTCTATAAGAATAACAACATTGGGGATGAGTACGCAAGTTTGCTGCAACAAGGGACATAAAATAATGGGTTTTTATGCAAATATCAATAGAACTCATCTTAGTGAAGTCACACACCAAGTTTCATCCATAAACATTCATAAATAAGCGATATATAGCATTTTAATTATATTCTATAAGAATAACATGGGCTCCAAGTACCTAGGTTTGCTGCTACGGGAACCATAGGCGAAAATTGTTTTTTTGTGTGCAAACAACAATAAACAACAAACAGATGAAACCATATACCAAATTTCGTCAGTTTATGCTCATAAATAAGCAGGATATGCAATTTTACTTTTTGTCCATAAGAATAACATTAGACAACGTATTGTGTTTAGCACTTTCAATATCTTAGTAACCAATTGACGTAGAGCAATGATCAAAATACAAAATTGTTTGTTTTTTTTATTCTGAAGTCAATGGTAAAAAAAATTGATTTAAAAACAATTATGTGTGGAAACCCTCCCAAAAAATCCCCTTTGGATGGTGCGATTCGTTTTGTTTTCGTACTCGTTAAAATAAATGGTACTTTACACATTTGCACCAAATTTCATTAATATCGGACCTTTTTTTACGAGAGTTATCGTGCTTACGGACACACATATAAAAATTTGAACGAATGATGTTTTTGGCATCTTGGGACCTCAAAATGAAAAGTTATCATGGTCTCGGGCTCAAGTCTTACCATGAGACCTACGGTAATAGCTTCTTCCCTATAGGGGAAATTCGCTAAAAAGGAATAGCGTTATAATAATCCCATGCACATTCCCGCACGCTATGCGCCACAAGGTCCTTGTGAAAAATTAGAAATGATGAATTTGATAATGCAATAAAGCGTGAAATATACTTGTATTTAGTGTTACAATTTTACAACTCACAGGAAAATATGTTTTAAACCAGCCTACTGAAGTCGTTAACAACTAGCAAATTATCTGAGATAAAACGAATATCGCGCTGTGGAAAATCCATTAGCAAAACACCGTCTGTATAACCTATTTGTATAAAAATAGCCGGCATCGAGTGACAGGAGACGAGTGGACAGATGTTGTGTTGTGTATAATTACGCCATGTTGCCACATTGTGCGGCCTAGACAACTGAATGTGACGCGGCAACAAAGCCCGCCCAACAATGTCTCTGTTAACAAACTGCATTCACTCCTCTGGTAGAAACATCGATTCATTTTTGTTCTTTCTTCTACTGTCCCTCTCGACTGTTTTACCCGACAAAGTGCCAGTTTAGGCTCTTGCTTTATAAAACCCACTTTTCAAAGATAGGTTAACACTAAGGAAAAAATGCATAACATTAGCTGCGAACTGTAGGATATTCTTCGAGGGTTTATTAAATAAAATAGGTTAGATCAGTATTCATAATTACAAAAGGCATCTGATATTTTAAGTTAAAAGTATTGATGTTAAAGGCTATATATAAATAAATATAATATTATTCGTGGACATTGTTAAATTGAATATCGAAAAGCTATTTATGTTGCATACCTTAATTTTTTGTTCTCAATGTTTAAATATGAGATAGTTAAAATAATGCATATTATAATATGTGTATGAATTAGATAGATTTGTTGTATATATATATATATATATATATATATATATATATATATATATATATATATATATATATATCTATCGTTATAGTATCATTATAATTGTAACTATCTCTACTCAAAGAGCATAGCCTTTTTTTCGAATTCCAAAACCTGATAAAACGATGGTAAATCTAATTTTCTTTGTTAGATTTACTATAAATTTATTATGTTTTGGAATTAAAAATAAAATCTGTTATGCTCTTTAAAATTAGACAGTCGAGATAAAATCCTATTTAGTTATATTAATTTAAATATCGCGATAATTATAACAGCATACTTTTGTTAAATTTGTTGGTACCAAACGGAAAATATAGCAGTTTTATCTCGGAGAAATACCAAGGGTGGGAAGTAGGCCAATCCGTAAGACTAATCAAGATGTAGTCCCAGGCGAATAGCGAGTCAGTCTGTACGTGTGTAACAAGGGCCGATTTTTCGGGATTTCAATAATAATAATGCCGGTTGGGAAACAAAATTACTATTTATTAAAATTTACACAATCAACTGATTTAAAAACCAACTTATACGTCATTAACAATAGGTATATCCGCAGTCAAAATCCAATAATTATGGTTACATTAAATTTAGAAAAACAATGCCAATTAATAAATTAACAGGGAGAGGCGACGCTACGCGTGTTAATTACATCGTCACATCTTAGGGACTGGGGCGCGGCTCTTGTCCCCTTCGCCGATGCTGAACCAAGCCAGCCAATCAGAAACAGTTTCGCACGTGACGTCACGGGAACACTTCATTGACAAGTGCTGCAGCCAAACGATCACTCACGCCGTTACTCAAACTAAGAGGAACAGGAATCGTGCACTCAGGCCAATGCAGAGCGTCAAGTTGCTGACGCCACGCATTCTTGCTGATATCAACGCCCGGCCGGGCCCGTGGGAGCGTCTAAGTTGAGATTAGCACGGAGCAAATATCCTAGCGTCTGGTGGTTGATTTAATTTTTGTACCTGCCAACTCTTCAAAATGAAATAATGAAATTAATGTTAAGAGCACCGTTCCTCTTTCTAATTATAGATTTTAGTGACGGTAGAAATTTAATTATTAGGAACGGTAAACTTTAATTATTTAATTACAGTGTCGTATTAATGGCTTTTAACAGTCTAGGGATTTTGGGCCGTCACACGTGATATGAATTATTAACTGTCGTCACCTTCCGACGATTCTCCCTGCATTACCCCCTCATTATCTCGGAGAAATACAAGGGTGGGAAGTAGGCCAATCCGTAAGACTAATCAAGATGTAGTCCCAGGCGAATAACGAGTCAGTCTGTACGTGATATGAATTATTAACTGTCGTCACCTTCCGACGATTCTCCCTGCATTACCCCCTCATTATCTCGGAGAAATACAAGGGTGGGAAGTAGGCCAATCCGTAAGACTAATCAAGATGTAGTCCCAGGCGAATAGCGGGTCAGTCTGTACGTGATATGAATTATTAACTGTCGTCACCTTCCGACGATTCTCCCTGCATTAGTCCCTCATTATCTCGGAGAAATACCAAGGGTGGGAAGTAGGCCAATCCGTAAGACTAATCAAGATGTAGTCCCAGGCGAATAGCGAGTCAGTCTGTACGTGATATGAATTATTAACTGTCGTCACCTTCCGACGATTCTCCCTGCATTACTCCCTCATTATCTCGGAGAAATACCAAGGGTGGGAAGTAGGCCAATCCGTAAGACTAATCAAGATGTAGTCCCAGGCGAATAGCGAGTCAGTCTGTACGTGATATGAATTATTAACTGTCGTCACCTTCCGACGATTCTCCCTGAATTACCCCCTCATTATCTCGGAGAAATACCAAGGGTGGGAAGTAGGCCAATCCGTAAGACTAATCAAGATGTAGTCCCAGGCGAATAGCGAGTCAGTCTGTACGTGATATGAATTATTAACTGTCGTCACCTTCCGACGATTCTCCCTGCATTAGTCCCTCATTATCTCGGAGAAATACCAAGGGTGGGAAGTAGGCCAATCCGTAAGACTAATCAAGATGTAGTCCCAGGCGAATAGCGAGTCAGTCTGTACGTGATATGAATTATTAACTGTCGTCACCTTCCGACGATTCTCCCTGCATTACTCCCTCATTACTCATTTGAATGAGCAGCCGTGTCTTTCAGCCTTTTCCAGCCCCATTATGGCTTTCTGTTGGAATAACCTGGTCAGTTATACAGCATAGATACAAACTGTGGTGGTAAAGGGTCCATTAATATGATTTCGATAAATTATCCATATAATAGTTTATATATTAGTTTGTCGACCGTTCGTATTTGAATAAAATTAGAAAAGTTAGGGTAGATTAACGAATGGTATTAACGATCATCGTTGTTAGTAACTGATGTAAATCAATGTGTATCCCCGGTGCATTCTTTAAAAAGTATTGATTTTACTATTTTGTTCCGTAAGTCATTACGTGCCAACGGATCCTAAGTATATAAGTATGCAATATAATTGAAGGTGTTCACGTTTTTGTTTCTACAATCGTAACTCGTACATTGTTACAGGTACCTTTGGATACAATTTAAAATATATCGATCAATATCTGTTTTCATTTCTGCACTATAATAAACAAATAATAATAAACCTAATGATGCAAGTATTGCAAGGATTTTACGATTAGATTTACACATTAAGAAGAGCTACAGAAGATGGATAGTTATTATGTGTCCGTACATAAAATATATCTGGTAAACAGTGTCATGCCTGGACACCAACTGTGTGTTGCTAGGCAGACAGATATACTACTATGACAACACTACCCCTTGAACTAAACTACAATTCACTCGTAGAGTATGTAGGAGTATGAAGTGAGGCTGGATACGCCGTTGGAGCGGTGTTATGCGTATCTGAGGAGACAATTTGTATGACGGTATAGAGCGTGTAGCCGTATACCGTGCTCTCTGTCCTACAACCATCATCGTACTCTTTAAGTTGCTAAACTGTACAATGAGGCAGGATACACCATTGGAGTGGTGTTATGTGTATCTGAGGAGACAATTTGTATCGTAGTGTATACCGCGTGTAGCCGTATACCGTGCTGTCTGTCCTACAACAATCATGAAGTTCTACTGTTTGCTAATCTATACAATGGGGCTGGATACAATTTGTATGGTAATGCAGATCTGTATACCGTTCATACAGCCTGTCCTACATCGATCAACGTTGCTTGATTTTACAAGCAGGAATGTCGTATATTCCCCGTTCAAATACGAAAATGGAAATAATAGTTGTATAATTTTTGTTTGTATTCAAAGACGTTGACATATGCTGTTTTATCCATTACAACAATAGCCTTTTAACGCCTTGTTTTTTTAGAATTATTTTATTTTAGGTTATTGGCAATAATAATTTTATTATCTTGCATTCAAACCATATGTTAAATAAAAAATAAATATTTAACTGGAATTTGGTAATCGATCTCATGTCTTGTAAAAGAATAATGCAAAGATATAATCTTAGAAACTTAATTCTGTTTAAGGCAAAATACAAGGTTTAAAATCTCTATCCAAATTGAAAAGTATCAAAAATTGTTATTCGCTGACATGTTTCCTTCGACTGAAATAACCCCTCTAGTTTTTACTTACCCAAAGAGCTACGAATACTTAAAAATAACACTTAAGATATTTGGCGAAGATTCGATGTGAAGAGCAGGTTAAATAGAGGCAATATCTCGGGCAGTAATGTACAGCAGGTGTGCGTGAAGGTGTGGTGGTGTGCGGGGAGTGCGGGGGACGGAGGGTGTTCCTGTAAACAGAGACATTGTAGCCACGTTTCCATTGACCTGTCCTATCCAGCTGCCCATTGTTCGGTACACACCCCCACCTCTCAGACCATCAGCAGCAAGTACAACGCCGGAAATTTAGGAGAGCCGCTTCTGTAAACTTTCTCGTGACATGTCACTTCATATCAGATGAACCATTACGTTCGCTATTTTTGTCATATACTGCTTTCATCTGCACACACTCGTGTGGATATTAGATAGTTGGTGCTGTTTAAAGTAATTCTCATCACATCAAACAACTTTGGTGTGCTTGAAATAACCCACATTTAGTACTAACTCTATTAAACCCTTCAATATTTATTAAGATACCTTTACTTTATTTATCGCTTCTCGTGTTTTAAACACAACCTTTCGGGAAACAAGGAAACACCCCCCATTACCAATTGACCCTACCTAGTTATTTTTTTTATTTTTTGTAAAACGTACCTAGGCTACTTAATTCCCTTCTTTCCTATAAGAAACATTAACCTGGTAAGTTATAAGTTTTGAATTAAATGTAATTTAGGAAGGTCACTTGATAAAGACAGAATTGTCCTGAGCTCCAGAAATGTCACATAGTTGTAGCATTAGGGTAATAACAAAATTTCAAACATTTCTTTGCCTAAAAAAGTATAAATAACATTTTATGACAAGAAACCTACCTAATTTGTTGTAGGTGACATTGAATGGATATTCTCAAATGAAATATTAATATTTTCTATAACCGTAGTTTTCTGCTACACCTTGTTGTATCCCATTTACGCTCATGGATCTCATAGTTATGAAACTGGAATAACGAAGCTATAACATCGTAAGCAATTTTAGCTCAAACGGTTTAGGATTATTTTGCCTTCGCGTCAAGATGACAACAATCGAACAGATACAATATTTTGGTTCATGTTTGGTAATACTGTATATGTTGAATTTTTTATAAGGGTTATTTTTTACTAAATTAATTAAATACTAATGCGTAAAATTTAACAAAAGATTTCACAGTATTTATAAGGTATTACGTGATCAGGTTATCACTTGCAAGTGGCAGATAAGTTTTTAGGTTTATAAATATATCAATAATGGAGGTTTTTAATTAATATCTAATAATATTAATGTTTATTCTTAGCAATTAGGAATGTAATGATTAAAGAGTTTAACTACTAATATATTTTGTATATACGTTATTCCTTAAGCACTTTATCTCGCTACACATTTTGTTACATTAACTTATATAGTAAATGCAATAATCACCAGTCTTGTATATACATTCTCAATAGAGCCTCTATGGGAGAGGGATCGTTCGAATCGTAATTTGGGTGCGGAAGTGTGGGCCGGCGAACGCCACCCTATTTTTTTATATGATGAACAATTTCACTGAGGCGCTGACGCGGCGCTTTCATCACACTCTTTTATTTTTGAGTGACGTGAGATTGATGCAATTTCGGCGCGTCTCAGATAGCGACGTTCCCCGACACCCGTTGTCTTCCACCCTCATACCCTCCCACGCTCCTCGTACAAATCATAACCTTATATTTTGAATATGGTATCATTTAAATTTTAAAAGGTTTGATCAAATTCATCTTTTTAATACTGTATTTTGTAAAACTACATTTTATGTAATTTTCTTTAGCTGTAACCTGCACTCCTATTTCGTAATAAATTTTTTAAATTGTAATCGCCTACTTAATTATATAATCTTTACCTTTTAACAAGTTCCCATATAGGAAAGAAGCTATTACCGTAATCGGCACGGTAGGAACTAGACCCGGGACCATGATAACTTTTATTTTTGACGTCCCCAGATGCCAAAAACACAATTTGTTCAAAACTGTGTGTGTGTGTGTGTGTGTGTGTGTGTGTGTGTGTGTGTGTGTGTGTGTGTGTGTGTGTGTGTGTGTGTTTGTGTGTTTGTGTGTGTGTGTGTGTGTGTGTGTGTGTGTGTGTGTGTGTGTGTGTGTGTGAGTGTGTGTGTGTGTGTGTGTGTGTGTGTGTGTGTGTGTGTGTGTGTGTGTGTGTGTGTGTGTGTGTGTGTGTGTGTGTGTGTGTGTGTGTGTGTGTGTGTGTGTGTGTGTGTGTGAGCACGGTAACTATAGTAAAAATGGTCCAATTATGAAGGAACCAGGTACAATCGTTAAAGCAACATTGATGACTAAGTTCGAAAACCAGACGGATCGACCTATTCGAAGGGGTATTTTGGGGAGGTTTTGTACCCCACAAATGTTTTTTTTTAATTGTTCCCATATAATCTTTGAAAAAGTAAAGTATTGGTTTTCACTATTGTATTTAGCTTAAAAAACACACAATTTTGAGTTTTGGTCATTGCTCTACGCCAATTGGTTCCAGAAATATTGAAACTGCTAAACACAGTACGTTGTCCGATGTTATTAATATGGAGAATAAGAACAAATTTATTTCTCGTTTATTTATGAACGTATACTGAAAAACCTTGGTATATGTCTTCATCTGGTTCAATTTTTACTGATGGTTCCCGTAGCATCAAACCTGCGTACTCAGCCCCCATGTTATTCTTATGGAGAAAAATGTACAATATTATATCTCCATTAGTAATGAACATAAATTAATAAAACTTTGTATTCGCCTTCACCTAGTCGAGTTCTATTGATATTTGCATAAAAACCCATTTTTCGTGTTATTTTTACAGCAAACGTGTGTACTCAGCTCCCATTTTATTCTTATGGAGAATAATTAAAATGGCATCCATCACTTTTTTAGCAAATTTCCCCTAAAGGGAATAAGCTATTACCGTAATTGGCAAGGTAAGACCTAGGCCAGGTACCGTGATAACTTTTCGTTTTGAGGTCCCCAGACCCAAAAAAAAAACATTCGTTCGAAACTGTGTGTGTATATATATATATATATATATATATATATATATATATATATATGTCCATGGGTGCAATAACTCTCGTAAAAATGGTCCGATTTTGATAAAATCTAGCACAAACGTGTAAAGCATTATTTATGACTTTAAGTTCGATAACCAGAAAGATCAACCCATCCGACGTGGTATTTTGGGGAGGTTTTGTACCCCAAATTGGGTTTTTTGAAGTTTTTACATGTAATATTTTAAAATGTCAATTTTTAATTTTCATTATTGGATTCAGCTTAAAAAAATACACAATTTGGTGTTTTGATAATTTCTCTACGTCAATTGTTTACAGAGATATTGAAAGTGCTAAACACAGCACGTTGTCCAATGCTATTCTTATGGAGAAAAAGAGAAAAATTATAGCTCGCTTATTTATGAACGTATACTAACAAAACTTGGTATACGGCTTCATCTGGTTATGTTCTATTCTTATTTGGACAAAAAACGCAATTTTTATCGATAATTCCTGTAGCAGAAAACCTGCGTCCTCAGCCCCCATTTTATTCTTATGGAGAATAAGTAAAATGTTATGTATCCTTTAATTATGAACATAAATTAATAAAACTTGGTATGTAAAACCAATTTGTTGTGTTCCTTGTTGCTGCCTCGTTCCAAATGGTATATATCGCTTATTTATGAATTTATATTGATGAATCTTGGGATGTGGATTCACCTAGTTGAGTAATATTTATATGTACATGAACCCCCATATTTGTTGTTCATTGTTGCAGCAAACCTGTGTACTCATCCCCAATGTTATTCTTATAGATAATAATTCAAATTTGATATATCGCTTATTTGTGAATATATTTGTATGAAACTTGGTATGCGGCTTTATGTGGTATTAAGACATAAATTTTGCATTGTAAATTCGCTGAGTACGCAGGTTTTCTGCGACGGGGTTATTTGCTTGTATATTAATTAAACTTAGTATGTGGCTTCACCTAGTTGAGTCGTATGGATAACTACAGAAAAACATTTATTTTGTGTTCCTTGTTTCAGCAAAACTGCATAGTCAGCCCATATGTTATTCTCATGGAGAATAATTAAAATTATATATATTTCTTGTTTATGAATGTATATTATAGAAACTTGGTAAGTGGCTTTATGCTATATTAAGACATATACATGCATTGTAAATTTGCTGAGTACGCAGGTTTGCAGCGATGGGGGTATTATAAGATTTCTAAGAACTTTTTCAGCGTTACTTTTTTTCGTTATCTACTGCATATTTTTATTAATAACTTAGTACTATTACAGGATCATAGTCATCATTAAACTGATTTCGTTGGTTTTAAACAGCATAGTTGAAGCACAATTTTACTGTTAACAAGACAATTTGTCTTAACGTATTTAGAGCATTTTGTATATATTTTTTCTACAGTTTAAAAGCACTCATTTAAAAATACTCAAAATTATTATTTACAGAATGGTTAATACATTTTTATTAATTAGTGTGTACTATAGTGAAGTATGTTTTATTGGGTGTTTATAAATTATACTACTGATACTATCTAAACTAAAACTAAACTGTTTTCTTAATTTTAAACTTATGGCTTAACCCAACAAATCCCATCGTTAAATATAATAGCAAGGTTGCATCTATTTTTGCAACAGGAACTGTAAAAGAAAGAATTAAACTGCAGCTGAAAATGTTCGGGTTTTTAATGCATTTTAAATGCAAACCACAGTACATAATTAATTTGCCATATGTTTTATAATAGCCACAACCTATTTCTCTTGACGCCAAAACTTCAAAAGTCAAAATGTTAGTGCAAGCCGATATATTTTTATCAGTAGGAAAACAGAGTCTTTTCTTCAAACTATAAAGGGTTTATTGTAACTACTGGCGACCGGGACTCGCTTAATTAATACAAAGAAACTCACCGTCTACTGCAATCCATGTGGTTTTGTATCCTAGTGGACAATTGTTTCGATGTAGAAAAATGTTTCAATGTCCTTTTTGTTTTATGTGTTCGTTCAAGTGTTGTTTCAAATATTGACAAGAACGTCAAGTTCGCTATTATGTGTTAACCTCGGACACCCGTGCTGATGATGCCCCTGGAAAATAGAGGCGAAACAATCGACCACTAGGATACAAAAACTCATGGATTGCATTAGACGGTGAGTCTCTTTGTCTTGTTATAAAGGGTTTCATTAGTAACAAAATCGCAAAACCTATACATACAAGATGCAGTGGAAATAGCGTTAACTTTGTTATCATATAATTTACAACTTTAGTTTTAGTGATTTTCTCTAAAAAAGACTCACGGATTTGTCTTACAAAGAAATACATTTATTCTAAGATTGATTACACCGCAACTGTTTCAAGAAGTAAAGATAATACTTTTATCTTTCAGAAGTATTTCATTTTGTTTCTTACAAATTTAGAATCCATTACCTTCGTCCCGATAAATAACTAAGTTTAACTTAGTATTGAAATTTATTTCATCCGTTTATATTTAGTTGTTCCGTTTATAATCCGAACAACTCGGAGAAATATTTGTTAATCGGATAATAATTGGAAATTCATACATTAAGTAGTTTAATATTTTATATTTTTTACCTAATAACCGCTAAAGTTCATATTAGAAGTGGAAACCGCTTTGCATAAAACAACTATATTTTGTCTTTTGTTTACTTATCAACAACTTTTTGATTAGCATATTACGTGTTGTTATTACTTACTTACGGTATACCATCTTTTATATATGTTTACCGTCTGTATGTGAATCAGTATAAGTGTAAATATATTCTTAAGTGTTGTAAGACGTATTTTATTACATCCCGTATGTTTACTTATGTAAAATGAATTTTATAATTTTGTAAACTAATTTGTCTAGTTTTAAACTGTCCCTATTATGTTATTTAAACCAAAAACAAAAGTCTTTTGTTTGTACATGCTCACTTAAAACACACAGTATATGGAAAATACACAGGGAATAGTTTCTTCACTAGAGATGATTTAGCTTTTTGCACTTCGAGTAAGAATGTAAACTAACTAGGCTGCGAGAAAATGCCTGGGGTATCGAACGAACTAAATAGTAAATGCGGGAGTGTGTCCCGTGTTGGGTCTGTTATGTGAAAGGCGTAGTATATAAAATGTTGATATATGGGGACCGGGTGCGAGTTACGTAGCACCCAACACTCGCACGCGCCGGCTCTTCTACCCGCTTACAACGAAATTGCCGACCACCCATTTCTTTGTCCATTTAAGTCCGATATATCTTTCATTGTAAACAATTTTTACTAATACGAAATTCCGAACCACTGGCAAATTATTTTACAGTTTTATGGTAATTTACAAACTTTTATTTTTGAGATACGAACGTTTCATTTAAAACGATGACAGTTTAACTACGATAAAAAATACCACAATTATGCTATTTATTTTTAAAACTGCTTTGAATCTTAACAATTATAGACGCTTATAATATACTGTTTTAACCCTTAACACACATAGACTCCCATCGACTGCTTTGGCCCTAATCACTCAGAGACTCGCATAGATAAGAAATAATTGTAATCGAAAATCTAATCAATTCACAATGACAATATGTGTTATTGTTTCAACATACCATTTCTAACACCACCTTCATTAAAGTTTCTTCGATCAAGGATTTGATTTCATAATTTGGTATAGACATATGTACAAGAACAAATTTAAAGGTAAGTGCTATAAATAAATATGTCTATCCAGGTTTACAAACTTTTAATTGACCTGCATACAATGAGTTGTTGGAGAGGTTTGGCGAAATGATTCATAAATTCCCTTATGCTCAGTTCTAATATATATTACGCTTAGTTTAATGTCTCACCATTAAAACAACTACAAGACAACAGGACATAAGTTTGGTCACAAAGGTGTTCACTATATTAATGCAGCGGGACGACATTATTTCCTATTTTTTCGTTTAAGTTGTATGAGTGCCAATGACGTCGCAATAAAATCTATAAATTATTCAAAGCGGTAATTAAATCTCTTTCTTTAAAAGCTTAAACGTGTACAGTCAATAGAATAGTGACAACCCTGTAACAGCTAGTAGCTTCATCAGACCAGGATTTTAATATTAGCTTCTTAAATTGTGAGGAAGGTTGTCCATTTACTATCTGAAACATCGTTGATATTTTAAATTCAAACGTAATGATAGAAGCGAATATTTATAAAAAAAATAGTATTACTACTTTTACATATAATTGGACGGTTTTACACTTTGTTTAATGTTTATAGGTTTTAACGTGTGTTTGAAGCGTTGAAAATTATTATAAGACAGGTTTTCGAACCAAACACCACACAGTAATTTGTCGATAAATTATTACAAAGGACAGTAAGAATACATGTTTTTTCAGTGTTGCTTCCCACTACAATCAACTAAATATTAAATCAAAACAACTACTTGGTTTTGCTAATTTTACTAAGACTTGACACTCCCTTCCTCGTGGTAAAACTAAGGCACCTTCGCAAGAGGCAGGTAGCTTTGATCAGCTGTCATATGACAGTGACACGATATTGATGTGATCCCCTCAGACGAACCGTTCACTCCTCGTGGTAAATCTAATGCACCTTCCCAGGAGAGAGGAAGCTTTGATCAGCTGCCATATGACAGTGACACGATGTTGATGTGATCCCCTCAGACGAACCGTTCCCTCCTCGTGGTAAATCTAATGCACCTTCCCAGGAGAGAGGTAGCTTTGATCAGCTGCCATATGACAGTGACACGATGTTGATGTGATCCCCTCAGACAAACCGTTCCCTCCTCGTGGTAAATCTAATGCACCTTCCCAGGAGACAGGTAGCTTTGATCAGCTGTCATATGACAGTGACACGACATTGAAGTAATTCCCTCAGACGAGCCGTTCCCTCCTCGTAGTAAAACTAAGGCACCTTCCCAAGAGAGAAGTAGCTTTGATCAGCTGCCATATGACAGTGACACGACATTGAAGTAATTCCCTCAGACGAACCGTTCCCTCCTCGTGGTAAAACTAAGGCACCTTCCCAGGAGAGAGGTAGCTTTGATCAGCTGCCATATGACAGTGACACGACATTGAAGTAATTCCCTCAGACGAACCGTTCCCTCCTCGTGGTAAAACTAAGGCACCTTCCCAGGAGAGAGGTAGCTTTGATCAGCTGTCATATGACAGTGACACGACATTGAAGTAATTCCCTCAGACGAAACGTTCCCTCCTCGTGGTAAAACTAAGGCACCTTCCCAGGAGAGAGGTAGCTTTGATCAGCTGTCATATGACAGTGACACGACATTGAAGTAATTCCCTAAGACGAAGCGTTCCCTCCTCGTGGTAAAACTAAGGCACCTTCCCAGGAGAGAGGTAGCTTTGATCAGCTGTCATATGACAGTGACACGACATTGAAGTAATTCCCTCAGACGAAGCGTTCCCTCCTCGTGGTAAAACCAAGGCACCTTCCCAGGAGAGAGGTAGCTTTGATCAGCTGTCATATGACAGTGACACAACATTGAAGTAATTCCCTCAGACGAACCGTTCCCTCCTCGTGGTAAAACTAAGGCACCTTCCCAGGAGAGAGGTAGCTTTGATCAGCTGTCATATGACAGTGACACGATATTGGAGTGATTCCGTCAGACGAAGCGTTCCCTCCTAGTGGTAAAACTAAGGCACCTTCCCAAGAGGCAGGTAGCTTTGATCAGCTGCCATATGACAGTGAAATTATATTTATGTGATTCCCTCAGACGAAGCGATCCTTCCTCGTGGTAAATCTAATGCACCGACGAAGCATACCCTTCTCGTGGTAAATCTAATGCACCTTCCCAGGAGAGAGGTAGCTTTGATAAGCTGCCATATGACAGTGACACGATGTTGATGTGATCCCCTCAGACAAAGCATTCCTTCCTCGTGGTAAATCTAATGCACCTCCTCAGGAGATAGGTAGCTTTGATCAGCTGCCATATGACAGTGACACGACATTGAAGTAATTCCCTCAGACGAAGCATTCCCTCCTCGTGGTAAAACTAAGGCACCTTCCCACGAGAGAGGTAGCTTTGATCAGCTTTCATATAACAGTGACACGACATTGAAGTAATTCCCTCAGACGAACCGTTCCCTCCTCGTGGTAAAACTAAGGAACCTTCCCAGGAGAGAGGTAGCTTTGATCAGGTGCCATATGACAGTGACACGACATTGAAGTAATTCCCTCAGACGAAGCGTTCCCTCCTCGTGGTAAAACTAAGGCACCTTCCCAGGAGAGAGGTAGCTTTGATCAGCTGACATATGACAGTGACACGACATTGAAGTAATTCCCTCAGACGAACCGTTCCCTCCTCGTGGTAAAACTAAGGCACCTTCCCAGGAGATAGGTAGCTTTGATCAGCTGTCATATGACAGTGACACGACATTGAAGTAATTCGCTCAGACGAACCGTTCCCTCCTCGTGGTAAAACTAAGGCACCTTCCCAGGAGAGAGGTAGCTTTGATTAGCTGTCATATGACAGTGACACGACATTGAAGTAATTCCCTCAGACGAAGCGTTCCCTCCTCGTGGTAAAACTAAGGCACCTTCCCAGGAGAGAGGTAGCTTTGATCAGCTGTCATATGACAGTGACACGACATTGAAATAATTCCCTCAGACGAACCGTTCCCTCCTCGTGGTAAAACTAAGGCACCTTCCCAGGAGAAAGGTAGCTTTGATCAGCTGCCATATGACAGTAACACGACATTGAAGTAATTCATTTAGACGAACCGTTCCCTCCTCGTGGTAAAACTAAGGCACCTTCCCAGGAGAGAGGTAGCTTTGATCAGCTGTCATATGACAGTGACACAACATTGAAGTAATTCCCTCAGACGAACCGTTCCCTCCTCGTGGTAAAACTAAGGCACCTTCCCAGGAGAGAGGTAGCTTTGATCAGCTGTCATATGACAGTGACACGATATTGGAGTGATTCCGTCAGACGAAGCGTTCCCTCCTAGTGGTAAAACTAAGGCACCTTCCCAAGAGGCAGGTAGCTTTGATCAGCTGCCATATGACAGTGAAATTATATTTATGTGATTCCCTCAGACGAAGCGATCCTTCCTCGTGGTAAATCTAATGCACCGACGAAGCATACCCTTCTCGTGGTAAATCTAATGCACCTTCCCAGGAGAGAGGTAGCTTTGATAAGCTGCCATATGACAGTGACACGATGTTGATGTGATCCCCTCAGACAAAGCATTCCTTCCTCGTGGTAAATCTAATGCACCTCCTCAGGAGATAGGTAGCTTTGATCAGCTGCCATATGACAGTGACACGACATTGAAGTAATTCCCTCAGACGAAGCATTCCCTCCTCGTGGTAAAACTAAGGCACCTTCCCACGAGAGAGGTAGCTTTGATCAGCTTTCATATAACAGTGACACGACATTGAAGTAATTCCCTCAGACGAACCGTTCCCTCCTCGTGGTAAAACTAAGGAACCTTCCCAGGAGAGAGGTAGCTTTGATCAGGTGCCATATGACAGTGACACGACATTGAAGTAATTCCCTCAGACGAAGCGTTCCCTCCTCGTGGTAAAACTAAGGCACCTTCCCAGGAGAGAGGTAGCTTTGATCAGCTGACATATGACAGTGACACGACATTGAAGTAATTCCCTCAGACGAACCGTTCCCTCCTCGTGGTAAAACTAAGGCACCTTCCCAGGAGATAGGTAGCTTTGATCAGCTGTCATATGACAGTGACACGACATTGAAGTAATTCGCTCAGACGAACCGTTCCCTCCTCGTGGTAAAACTAAGGCACCTTCCCAGGAGAGAGGTAGCTTTGATTAGCTGTCATATGACAGTGACACGACATTGAAGTAATTCCCTCAGACGAAGCGTTCCCTCCTCGTGGTAAAACTAAGGCACCTTCCCAGGAGAGAGGTAGCTTTGATCAGCTGTCATATGACAGTGACACGACATTGAAATAATTCCCTCAGACGAACCGTTCCCTCCTCGTGGTAAAACTAAGGCACCTTCCCAGGAGAAAGGTAGCTTTGATCAGCTGCCATATGACAGTAACACGACATTGAAGTAATTCATTTAGACGAACCGTTCCCTCCTCGTGGTAAAACTAAGGCACCTTCCCAGGAGAGAGGTAGCTTTGATCAGCTGTCATATGACAGTGACACGACATTGAAGTAATTCGCTCAGACGAACCGTTCCCTCTTCGTGGTAAAACTAAGGCACCTTCCCAGGAGAGAGGTAGCTTTGATCAGCTGTCATATGACAGTGACACGATATTGGAGTGATTCCGTCAGACGAAGCGTTTCCTCCTAGTGGTAAAACTAAGGCACCTTCCCAAGAGGCAGGTAGCTTTGATCAGCTACCATATGACAGTGAAATTATATTTATGTGATTCCCTCAGACGAAGTTATCCTTCCTCGTGGTAATACTAAGGCACCTTCCCAGGAGAGAGGTAGCTTTGATCAGCTGTCATATGACAGTGACACAACATTGAAGTAATTCCTTCAGACGAAGTGTTCCTTCCTTGTTGTAAAACTAAGGCACCTTCCCAGGAGAGAGGTAGCTTTGATCAGCTGCCATATGACAGTGACACGATGTTGATGTGATCCCCTCAGACGAAGCATTCCCTCCTCGTGGTAAATCTAATGCACCTTCCCAGGAGAGAGGTAGCTTTGATCAGCTGCCACATGACAGTGACACGATGTTGAAGTGATTCCCTCAGACGAACCGTTCCCTCCTCGTGGTAAAACTAAGACACCTTCCCAAGAGAGCGGTAGCTTTGATCAGCTGCCATATGACAGTGACACGACATTGAAGTAATTCCCTCAGACAAACCGTTCCCTCCTCGTGGTAAAACTAAGGCACCTTCCCAGGAGAGAGGTAGCTTTGATCAGCTGTCATATGACAGTGACACAACATTGAAGTTATTCCCTCAGACGAAGCGTTCCTTCCTTGTTGTAAAACTAAGGCACCTTCCTAGGAGAGAGGTTGCTTTTATCAGCTGCCATATGACAGTGACACGATATTGATGTGATTCCCTCAGACGAAGCCTTCCCTCCTCGTGGCAAATCTAAGGCTCCTTCCTAGGATATAGGTAGCTTTGATCAGCTGTCATATGACAGTGACACGATATGGATGTGATCCCCTCAGACGAACCATTCCCTCCTCGTGGTAAAACTAAGGCACCTTCCCAGTAGGGAGGTAGCTTTGATAAGCTACCATATGACAGTGACATGATGTTGATGTGATCCCCTCAGACGAAGCATTCCCTCCTCGTGGTAAATGTAATGCACCTTCCCTGGAGAGAGGTAGCCTTTATCAGCTGCCATATGACAGTGACACGATGTTGATGTGATCCCCTCAGACGAAGCATTCCCTCCTCTTGGTGATTCTAATGCACCTTCCCAGGAGAGAGGTATCTTTGATAAGCTGCCATATGTCAGTGACACGACATTGAAGTAATTCCCTCAGACGAACCGTTCCGTCCTCGTGGTAAAACTAAGGCACCTTCCCAGGAGAGAGGTAGCTTTGATCAGCTACCATATGACAGTGTCACGATGTTGATGTGATCCCCTCAGACGAAGCATTCCCTCCTCTTGGTGATTCTAATGCACCTTCCCAGGAGAGAGGTAACTTTGATCAGCTGCCATATGACAGTGACACGATGTTGAAGTGATCCCCTCACACGAACCGTTCCCTCCTCGTGGTAAACTTAAGGCACCTTCCCAGGAGAGAGGTAGCTTTGATCAGCTGCCATATGACAGTGACACGACATTGAATTAATTCCCTCAGACGAACCGTCCCCTCCTCGTGGTAAAACTAAGGCACCTTCCCAGGAGAGAGGTAGCTTTGATCAGCAGCCATTTGACAGTGACACGACATTGAAATATTTCCCTCAGACGAACCGTTCCCTCCTCGTGGTAAATGTAAGGCACCTCCCCAGGAGAGAAGTAGCTTTGATCAGCTGCCATATGACAGTGACACGATGTTGATGTGATCCCCTCAGACGAAGCATTCCCTCCTCGTGGTAAATGTAATGCACCTTCCCTGGAGAGAGGTAGCCTTTATCAGCTGCCATATGACAGTGACACGATGTTGATGTGATCCCCTCAGACGAAGCATTCCCTCCTCGTGGTAAATCTAATGCACCTTCCCAGGAGAGAGGTAGCTTTGATAAGCTGCCATATGACAGTGACACGACATTGATGTGATTCCCTCAGACGAACCGTTCCCTCCTCGTGGTAAAACTAAGGCACCTTCCCAGGAGAGAGGTAGCTTTGATCAGCTGCCATATGTCAGTGACACGATGTTGATGTGATCCCCTCAGATTTAGCATTCCCTCCTCGTGGTAAAACTAAGGCACCTTTCCAGGAGAGAGGTAGCTTTGATCAGCTGCCATATGTCAGTGACATGACATTGAAGTAATTCCCTCAGACCAAGCGTTCCCTCCTCGTGCTAAAACTAAGGCACCTTCCCAGGAGAGAGGTAGCTTTGATCAGCTGTCATTTGACAGTGACACGATATTGATGTGATCCCCTCAGACGAAGTGTTCCCTCCTCGTGGTAAAACTAAGGCACCTTCCCAGGAGAGAGGTAGCTTTGATCAGCTGCCATATGACAGTGACACGATATTGATGTGATCCCCTCAGACGAAGCGTTCCCCCCTCGTGGTAAATCTAAGGCACCTTCCCAGGAGAGAGGTAGCTTTGATCAGCTGCCATATGACATTGACACGATATTGATGTGATCCCCTCAGACGAAGCGTTCCCTCTTCGTGGTAAAACTAAGGCACCTTCCCAGGAGAGAGGTAGCTTTGATCAGCTGCCATATGACAGTGACACGATATTGATGTGATCCCCTCAGACGAAGCATTCCCTCCTCGTGGTAAATCTAATGCACCTTCCCAGGAGAGAGGTAGCTTTGATCAGCTGCCATATGACAGTGACACTATATTGATGTGATTCCCTCAGAAGGAGCGTTTCCTTCCTTATGGTAAAACTAAAGCACCTTCCCAGAAGCGAGATATATTTGATCAGCTGCCTTATGACAGTGACACGATATTGGTGTGATTCTCTCAGACGTAGCGTTCCCTCCTCGTGGTAAATCTAAGGCACCTTCCCAGGAGAGAGGTAGTTTTGATCAGCTGCCATATGACAGTGACACAATATTGATGTGATCCCCTCAGACGAAGCGTTCCCTCCTCGTGGTAAAACTAAGGCACCTTCCCAGGAGAGAGGTAGCTTTGATCAGCTGCCATATGACAGTGACACGATATTGATGTGATCCCCTCAGACGAAGCGTTCCCTCCTCGTGGAAAACTAAGGCACCTTCCCAGGAGAGAGGTTGCTTTGATCAGCTGCCTTATGACAGTGACACGATGTTGATGTGATCCCCTCAGACGAACCGTTCCCTCCTCGTGGTAAATCTAAGGCACCTTCCCAGGAGAGAGGTAGCTTTGATCAGCTGCCATATGACAGTGACACGATGTTGATGTGATCCCCTCAGACGAACCGTTCCCTCCTTGTGGTAAATCTAAGGCACCTTCCCAGGAGAGAGGTAGCTTTGATCAGCTGTCATATGACAGTGACACGATATTGATGTGATCCCCTCAGACGAAGCATTCCCTCTTCGTGGTAAATCTAAGGCACCTTTCCAGGAGAGAGGTAGCTTTGATCAGCTTCCATATGAAAGTGACACGATGTTGATGTGATTCCGTTACCCGTAGGGTTCCCTTCACGGTCGTGTCAAAATGCATTTAATTTCCTTCTATATAAATTTCCTACTTTTTTATTAATATGACATTGTTAGAATTGTGAAATATTATTATTTTTTATAATACAATACATTTCCTTTATATATTACAAATATATTTTCATCTTTTTATCAGCTATTTTATATTTTTTACTTAATTTGACATTTTTTTAACTTAGCATTTACTGTAGTTTTTAATATCTTACAGTCCCGTTGAATCTTAAGAGTAACATATTACATCAGTATCTTACAGCTTATAAAGTGTTTTCAGTGAAACCATCGAAGTAGAATATCTTACATTTATAGTAGTGTGAGTTAGTTTATATCCAAATTAAAAATGAAATATAATGCTGGAATTAAAAAATGGAAACCACTTATAGATGTATAAGGAACAATGGATTCGAATCGATAGCACTAATACATAATGCACTAACATGAAGACACAGTTTCAGTGAATAACGCAACTGTATTGAATGTATCATCGTTAGATTTAATAGAATAGTTAAAAATTAATTTCTAGTTACAAACACTATTCTCACTCTACATATACATTACTAATTATACACATTAAAAAGTGAAACTGTGAAAGTTTAGAAAATCACAGGACGATGGGTGATGATTCAAATTGAATTGACAAAATAACCTCGGGAAACAAATAGTTTTATTGAAAAATTGCATGTCAGCTAGAAAGTAGGAAATATTTCCTACTTAATAAAGCATGGAATATTTAAAACTTCCGTTCTGTTTACATTTCCGAAAGTGATTAAGTGTCCGCTTTGTTTACGTAGTGAATATGTTTCTACTATAGAGTTAAAGTTTTCTTAGCGTATTAAGTGTAAAACATCAGAATAGACAGGACAAAGTTACTGCAGGCTCTATGGATAGCCACTAGTATTACATATATTTTTAGATAGAAAACTGAGAAAGGTGTTAAAGTTGTAAGTAGAGTAGTTATCTAAAAATTTACTTCTGTGTATATCAACAACACAAAACGTAGACCAACTTGCCATTAGAGAGTTCTTAAAAGTTCTTTTACATTTTGTTGCTAATTATTATACTTAAAAAACAACCATTGAGAAATTACTTTCACATAAACTACAAACATTAAATTGAATTATAAGTAGAAGACAAACAAATTCTAGCCTTAAAACAATCCAATCTGAGAGAGTAGTAACAAGTCCTCTTGGCGCTCGGCGGTTGGTTTATTTTGTAGGCGGGTATAAGAGCCGCAGCGTGCGAGGGTGTTCGGGTACTACATAACTCGCACCCGGTCCCTCATATATCAACATTTTATATACTACGCTTTTCACATAACAGACCCAACATGGGACACTTTCATATTTCCACTATTGATGCATTAACTCTCATTTCTGCAAGGCTTGACATAGTATGATATGAAGAAAATTTAATATTTTTGGATAGCTTGACAATCGAATGAAATATTTTAAATACTATTTCGTGTAACAAATAGTATTTAAGGTATTTCAACTGTATAGCAATTAATCTAACTAATGAGCTGTGTAGGACAGCGAAAAGTACAAAGAAGTAAATTGAAGTAAAGAAAACCCTTAAAATATTTTTATTATTTGTGTTTAGTTTATGTCTCTTGTGCTAGTTAATTCATAATGATCAAAAGTGAGGAAACGGAATAATAATAGATTTTAAGTAACTTTATTTTTCACTATAGTTTCTCAACTACATTAAGTTTATGATTTATTTAAGGAGAAACTAAAACTATTCTGGTAATTTAACGCCATTGAAATAACACATTGTATTATTTAGACTTAGGGTTCAACTGAGGGTCCTTAAAGTTAAATTACTTGCTGTCTGCCTTAAATCGTATATTTTTCTCACCAACGAGGGATCTAGCAAATATAGTACCACTAAGGAGCACCACTAAATATAAACACTAAAAATTACTAAGTTTTATTTATAGCAACATAGGTAACAGTCAAAGATAGTTGTAAAAACTTCGTTATATCAGTTCTACGTTATGTAAATGATACTATATTCAAAATATAAGGTTATGATTTGTACGAGGAGGGTGGGAGGGTATGAGGGTGGAAGACAACGGGTGTCGGGGAACGTCGCTATCTGAGACGCACCGAAATTGCATCAATCTCACGTCACTCAAAAATAAAAGAGTGTGATGAAAGCGCCGTGTCAGCGCTTCAGTGAAATTCTTCATCACATCAAAAAAATAGGGTGGCGTTCGCCGGCCCACACTTCCGCACCCAAATTACGATTCGAACGATCCCTCCCCCATCGAGGCCCTCTTGAGAAAATATTTAATAATAATTTGAATTCACTCGGAACGAAAGCTTCACTTATTTTTTAAGTATATACAATAATTTGGTTGGGTCGTTTATGAAATAAGACCGATTTTAGGAAATAAACCCTGAACACAGTATTAAGAGTGAAATTATGATTTTTTAAACTATGACTAGCTTACAAAACGTGTTAATGTTAAAACTTATATCAGCATAAATGTGTTAAGAATTATTATTAATATTTATACTATATTCAATAAACCCTCTTCATAAAGAGCAGAAAATAATTAACATAGTTTGTACATTCATAACATATATTGCAAAGTCACTCTAAAAGAAAACAAAATTATATAGAATGCATATTTTAAAGTTAGTTGGTCGAGTAGGACTCCATTGTTATATACAACGCTTTTATAAAGGAGAATTATACAAGGAAACACTCTAGTGACGAAATGGCTAAAGGAGCTGCTACTTTATTCATAAGAAACTTCCATTAAATCACACTGCAAATGCGAGTACGTTCGTGTCAAACTACATGTCAGAACAGAATTTAAATGTTGTTTATTTTCGAAAAACCTGCTTTTATGTTTATCTCTATATATTTAATTATAAGTATCGAGCAAACATTTTAAAAGATTTAATATCCACACCGAGTTTGACACGATTGTTTGCAGATGAAAGCAGTATATGACAAAAATAGCGAACGTAATGGTTCATCTGATATGAAGTGACATGTCACGAGAAAGTTTACAGAAGCGGCTCTCCTAAATTTCCGGTGTTGTACTTGCTGCTGATGGTCTGAGAGGTGGGGGTGTGTACCGAACAATGGGCAGCTGGATAGGACAGGTCAATGGAAACGTGGCTACAATGTCTCTGTTTACAGGAACACCCTCCGTCCCCCGCACTCCCCGCACACCACCACACCTTCACGCACACCTGCTGTACATTACTGCCCGAGATATTGCCTCTATTTAACTTGCTCTTCACATCGAATCTTCGCCAAAGTGTAATTGTTAAAGAATGTCATTCTAAATTGTTCAAATATAATAATAGGTTATTCTTAATAGTTATGTCATGTGTGGTGTGTTATACTTTCATAGATTTATTGTTAAAGAAGTATACAAATTCTGGCCACCGAAGGCAGATGCATTGTGAAGAGAACGTTAGGTTTTGCTAAACCTTTATCTTGCGTGTATATACAAGTAAAAACTTACGATGTGACTGTTGAATACTTTTAGAGTGGTGCAAACAATATCAACGAGCAGTGACTGCAAGGGAGACATATATGTTTATCGGGCAAATCAACTGTTTTGGTTTAACTGACAAGCCTTTTAATGAGGAACATGAATTGAATTCTCAGCTTATACATCCATCACTATTTTGCTTGACATGAATAAACACTGTGATTTCTACTCCAAAACCACCGAAACGCAACACATCTAAATTTTGTATCTTGAAAACGAATATGTTGTTTCTCAGATGTTGTCTTAAGATACACATAACATACTCTAAATGGTATGCCCAGCCTCATTGTATAGTTTTGCAACCGGTGGAGCACGATGATAGTTCTAGGACGGACGGCACGCACTGTCTAGGGCTACGTGCATCTACATTAGCATACAATCTGTATCCTGAGATACACATAACACCGCTCCTATGGAGATATTGTACAGCCTCATTGTACAGTATGGCAACAAGTATGAGCATGATAATGGTTGTAGGACGGACGGCACGCACGGTATACGGCTACATGTGGTCTATATTACCATACAAAATTCTACTCAGATACACATGACACCGCTCCAGTGATGTATCCTGCCTCATTGTATAGTTTAGCAACTTAAAGATTGCGATGATGGTTGTAGGATAGACAGCACAATATACAACTACAGAAGATTTACATTACCATACAAATTGTCTCCTCAGAAACACATGACACCGCTCCAATGGTGTATCCAGAACGGTTGTATAGTTTAGCATAGAGTAGAACTTGATGATGGTTAAAGGACAGACAGCACGCCAATATACGGCCACACGCGGTCTGCATTAACATACAAATTGTCTTCTTAGATACGCATGACAACGCTCCAATGGTGTATCCAACCCCATTGTATATATTAGCAAACAGTAGAACTTGATGATGGTTGTGGGTCAGTCAGGTCGCATGGTATACGGCCACACGTGGTATACATTACTATACAAATTGTATCCTCAGAAACACATGACACCGCTCCAATGGTGTATCCAGCCCCATGGTATAGTTTAGCATACAGTAGAACTTGATGATGGTTGTAGGATAGAAAGCACGCACGGTATACGGCTACATGTGGTCAACATTACTATACGAATTGTCTCCTCAGATACATATGACACCACTCCAATGGTGTTTCCAGCCCCATTGTATAGATTAGCATACAGTAGAACTTGATGATGGTTGTAGAATAAACAGCACGCACGGTATACGGCCACACGCGGTCTACATTACTATACAAATTGTCTCCTCAGATACACAAGACACCGCACCAATGGTGTATCCAGCCCATTGTATAGTTTAGCAAGTAGTTGAACTTGATGATGGTTGTAGAAAAAAAATCGCGCAGGTATACGGCTACATGTTGTCTACATTACCACACAAATTGTCTCCTCAGACACACATGACACCGCTCCAATGGTGTATCCAGCCCATTGTATAGTTTAGAAAGCATTTGAACTTGATGATGGTTGTAGGACTGACAGCACGCACAGTATACGGTTACATATGGTCTACATTACCAAACGAATTATCTCTTCAGATACACATGACACCGCTCCAATGGTGTATCCAGCCACTACTGTATAGTTTAGCATTTAGTAGAACTTGATGATGGTTGTAGGACAGACAGCACGCACGGTATACCGCTACATGTGGTCTACATTACTATACAAATTGTCTCCTCAGATACACATGACACCGCTCCAATGGAGTATTTAGCCCCATTTTATAGTATATCAAGCAGTTTAACTTGATGATGGTTTTTGGACAGACAGCAGGCACGGTATACGGCTACATTTGGTCTACAATACCACACAAATTGTCTTCTCAGATACACATAACACCGCTCTTACGGTGTATCCAGCCCCATTAAATAGTTTAACATGAAGTAGAACTTGATGATAGCTGTAGGACAGACAGTACCCACAGTATACGGCTACATGTTGTATACATTACTACACTAATTGTCTCCTCAGAAACACATGAAACCGTTCCAATGGTGTATCCAGTCCCATTGTATAGTTTAGCATGCAGTAGAACTTATGATGGTTGTAGGACAGACAGCACGCACGGTATACGGCCACACGCGGTCTGCATTAACTTAAAAAATGTCCCCTCAGATACACATGACACCGCTACAATGATGTATCAAGCCCCACTGTATAGTTTAGCAAGCATTTGAACTTGATGATGGTTGTAGGACAGACAGTACGCACAGTATAAGGTTGCATGTGGTCTACATTACCAAACGAATTATCTCTTCAGATACACATGAAATAGCTCCAATGGTGTATCCAGCCCCAAATGTATAGTTTAGGAAGCGTTTGAACTTGATGATGGTTGTAGGACAGACAGCACGCACACATACGGTTACATGTGGTCTACATTACCAAACGAATTATCTCTTCAGATACACATGACATAGCTCCAATGGTGTATCCAGCCCCTATTAGATAGTTTAGCAAGCGTTTGAACTTGATGATGGTTGTAGGACAGACAGTACGCACAGTATAAGGTTACATGTGGTCTACATTACCAAACGAATTATCTCTTCAGATACACATGACATAGCTCCAATGGTGTATCCAGCCCCAATTGTATAGTTTAGGAAGCGTTTGAACTTGATGATGGTTGTAGGACAGACAGCACGCACAGTATACGGTTACATGTGGTCTAAATTACCAAACGAATTATCTCTTCAGATACACATGACATAGCTCCAATGGTGTATCCAGCCCCTATTGTAGAGTTTAGCAAGCGTTTGAACTTGATGGTTGTAGGACAGACAGCAGGCACAGTATACGGTTACATAGGGTCTAAATTACCAAACGAATTATATCTTGAGATACACATGACACCGCTCCAATGGTGTATCCAGCCCCTATTGTATAGTTTAACAAGCGTTTGAACTTGATGATGGTTGTAGGACAGACAGCACGCACAGTATATGGTTACATGTGGTATACATTACCAAACGAATTATCTCTTCAGATACACTTGACACCGCTCCAATGGTGTATCCAGCCCCATGGTATAGTTTAGAATACAGTAGAACTTGATGATGGTTGTAGGATAGAAAGCACGCACGTTATACGGCTACATGTGGTCAACATTACTATACAAATTGTCTCCTCAGATCCATATGACACCACTCCAATGGTGTTTCCAGCCCCATTGTATGGATTAGCATACAGTAGAACCTGATGATGGTCGTAGAATAAACAGCACGCACGGTATACGGCCACACGCGGTCTACATTAATATACATATTGTCTCCTCAGATACACATGACACCGCTCCAATGGTGTATCCAGCCCATTGTATAGTTTAGAAAGCATTTGAACTTTATGATGGTTGCAGGACAAACGGCACGCACAGTATACGGTTACATGTGGTCTACATTACCAAACGAATTATCTCTTTTGATACACATGACATAGCTCCAATGGTGTATCCAGCCCCTATTGAATAGTTTAGCAAGCGTTTGAAATTGATGATGGTTGTAGGACAGACAGCACGCACAGTATACGGTTACATGTGGTCTACATTACCAAACGAATTATCTCTTCAGATACACATGATATAGCTCCAATGGTGTATCCAGCCCCTATTGTATAGTTTAGCAAGCGTTTGAAATTGATGATGGTTGTAGGACAGACAGCACGCACAGTATACGGTTACATATGGTCTACATTACCAATCGAATTATCTCTTCAGATACACATGACATAGCTCCAATTGTGTATCCAGCCCCTATTTTATAGTTTAGGAAGTGTTTGAGCATGATGATGGTTGTAGGACAGACAGCACCCACAGTATACAATTACATGTGGTCTACATTACCAAACAAATTATCTCTTCAGATACACATGACATAGCTCCAATGGTTTATCCAGCCCCTATTGTAGAGTTTAGGAAGTGTTTGAACTTGATGATGGTTGTAGGACAGACAGCACGCACAGTATATGGTTACATGTGGTATACATTACCAAACGAATTATCTCTTCAGATACACATGACACCGCTCCAATGGTGTATCCAGCCCCATGGTATAGTTTAGCATACAGTAGAACTTGATGATGGTTGTAGGATAGAAAGCACGCACGTTATACGGCTACATGTGGTCAACATTACTATACAAATTGTCTCCTCAGATCCATATGACACCACTCCAATGGTGTTTCCAGCCCCATTGTATAGATTAGCATACAGTAGAACTTGATGATGGTCGTAGAATAAACAGCACGCACGGTATACGGCCACACGCGGTCTACATTACTATACATATTGTCTCCTCAGATACACATGACACCGCTCCAATGGTGTATCCAGCCCATTGTATAGTTTAGAAAGCATTTGAACTTTATGATGGTTGCAGGACAAACGGCACGGACAGTATACGGTTACATGTGGTCTACATTACCAAACGAATTATCTCTTTTGATACACATGACATAGCTCCAATGGTGTATCCAGCCCCTATTGAATAGTTTAGCAATCGTTTGAAATTGATGATGGTTGTAGGACAGACAGCACGCACAGTATACAATTACATGTGGTCTACATTACCAAACAAATTATCTCTTCAGATACACATGACATAGCTCCAATGGTTTATCCAGCCCCTATTGTATGGTTTAGGAAGCGTTTGAACTTGATGATGGATGTAGGACAGACAGCAGGCACAGTATACGGTTACATGTGGTCTACTTCCCAATCGAATAATCTCTTCAGATACACATGACATAGCTCCAATTGTGTATCCAGCCCCTATTGTATAGTTTAGGAAGCGTTTGAACTTGATGATGGTTGTAGGACAGACAGCACGCATAGTATACGGTTACATATGGTCTACATTACCAAACGAATTTTCTCTTCAGATACACATGACACCGCTCCAATGGTGTATCCAGCCCCTATTGTATAGTTTAGGAAGCGTTTGAACTTGATGATGGATGTAGGACAGACAGCAGGCACAGTATACGGTTACATGTGGTCTACTTACCAATCGAATTATCTCTTCAGATACACATGACATAGCTCCAATTGTGTATCCAGCCCCTATTGTATAGTTTAGGAAGCGTTTGAACTTGATGATGGTTGTAGGACAGAGAGCACGCATAGTATACGGTAGGTTACATGTGGTCTACATTACCAAACGAATTATCTCTTCAGATACACATGACATAGCTCCAATGGTGTATCCAGCCCCTATTGTATAGTTTAGCAAGCGTTTGAAATTGATGATGGTTGTAGGACAGACAGCACGCACAGTATACGGTTACATATGGTCTACATTACCAAACGAATTATCTCTTCATATACACATGACACCGCTGCAATGGTGTATCCAGCCCCTTTTGTATAGTTTAGGAAGCGTTTGAACTTGATGATGGATGTAGGACAGACAGCAGGCACAGTATACGGTTACATAGTTTACATGTGGTCTACTTACCAATCGAATTATCTCTTCAGATACACATGACATAGCTCCAATTGTGTATCCAGCCCCTATTGTATAGTTTAGGAAGCGTTTGAACTTGATGATGGTTGTAAGACAGACAGCACGCACAGTATACAGTTGGTTACAAGTGGTCTACATTACCAAACGAATTATCTCTTTAGATACACATGACACCGCTCCCATGGTGTATCCAGCCCTATTGTATAGTTTAGGAAGCGTTTGAACTTGATGATACCAAACAAATTATCTCTTCAGATACACATGACAGCTCCAATGGTGTATCCAGCCCCTATTGTATAGTTTAGCAAGCGTTAACTTGATGATGGTTGTAGGACTGACATCATGTACAGTATACGGTTACATATGGTGTACATTACTTAAAGAATTAGCTCTTCAGATACACATGACTCCGCTCCCATGGTGTATCCAGCCCCTATTGTATAATTTAGGAAGCGTTAGAACTTGATGATGGTTGTAGGACAGACAGCAGGCACAGTATACGGTTACATATGGTCTACATTACCAAACGAATTATCTCTTCAGATACACATGACACCGCTCCAATGGTGTATCCAGCCCCTATTGTATAGTTTAGCAAGCGTTTGAAATTGATGATTGTTATAGGACAGACAGCACGCACAGTATACGGTTACATTTTGTCTACATTACCAATCGAATTATCTCTTCAGATACACATGACAAAGCTCCAATGGTGTAGCCAGCCCCTATTGTATAGTTTAGCAAGCGTTTGAACTTGATGATGGTTGTAGGACAGACAGCACGCACAGTATACGGTTACATGTGGTCTAAATTACCAAACGAATTATCTCTTCAGATACACATGACATAGCTCCAATGGTGTATCCAGCCCCTATTGTAGAGTTTAGCAAGTGTTTGAACTTGATGGTTGTAGGACAGACAGCAGGCACAGTATACGGTTACATAGGGTCTACATTACCAAACGAATTATCTCTTCAGATACACATAACATAGCTCCAATGGTGTATCCAGCCCCCATTGTATAGTTTAGCAAGCGTTTGAAATTGATGATGGTTGTAGGACAGACAGCTCGCACAGTATACGGTTACATACGGTTACATATGGTCTTCATTACCAAACGAATTATCTCTTCAGATAAACATGAATAGCTCCAATGGTGTATCCAGCCCCTATTGTATAGTTTGGCAAGCGTTTGAACTTGATGATGGTTGTAGGACAGACAGCACGCACAGTATAAGGTTACATGTGGTCTACATTACCAAATGAATTATCTCTTCAGTTACACATGACATAGCTCCAATGGTGTATCCAGCCCCTATTGTATAGTTTAGCAAGCGTTTGAACTTGATGATGGTTGTAGGACAGACAGCACGCACAGTATACGGTTACATGTGGTCTACATTACCAATCGAATTATCTCTTCAGATACACACGACGCCGCTTTAATGATGTATCCTGCCCCACTGTATAGTTTAGCAAGCGTTTGAACTTGATGATGGTTGTAGAACAGACAGCACGCACAGTATACTGTTACATGTGGTCTACATTACCAAACTAATTATCTCTTCAGATACACATGACATATCTCCAATTGTGTATCCAGCCCCTAATGTATAGTTTAGCAAGCGTTTGAAATTGATGATGGTTGTAGGACAGACAGCACGCACAGTATACGGTTACATATGGTCTACATTACCAAACGAATTATCTCTTCAGATACACATGACAACGCTCCAATGGTGTATCAAGCCTCTATTGTATAGTTTAGGAAGCGTTTAAACTTGATGATGGTGGTAGGACAGACAGCACACACAGTATACGGTTAATTGTGGTCTGATTTAAAAATCGAATTATCTCTTCAGATACACATGACACCGCTCCAATGATGAATCCAGCCCCACTGTATAGTTTAGGAAGCGTTTGAAATTTATGATTGTTGTAGGACAGACAGCAGGCACAGTATACGGTTACATGTGGTCTACATTACCAATCGAATTATCTCTTCAGATACACATGACACCGCTCCAATGGTGTATCAAGCCCTTTTTGTATAGTTTAGCAAGCGTTTGAAATTGATGATGGTTGTAGGACAGACAGCACGCACAGTATAGGTGACATATGGTCTACATTACCAAACGAACTATCTCTTCCGATACACATGACGCCGCTCCAATGGTGTATCCAGCCCCTATTTTAAAGTTTAGGAAGCGTTTGAACTTGATGATGTTTGTCGGACTGACAGTACGCACAGTATAGGGTTATATGTGGTCTATATTACCAATCGAATTATCTCTTCAGATACACACGACGCCGCTCCAATGATGTATCCAGCCCCACTGTATAGTTTAGCAAGCGTTTGAACTTGATGATGGTTGTAGGACAGACAGCGAGCACAGTATACTCTTACATGTGGTCTACATTACCAAACGAATTATCTCTTCAGATACACATGACAACGCTCCAATGGTGTATCAAGCTCCTATTGTATAGTTTAGGAAGCGTTTGAAATCGATGATGGTGGTAGGACAGACAGCACGCACAGTATACAGTTACATGTGGTCTACATTACCAAACGAATTATCTTTTCAGATACACATGTCATAGCTCCAATGGTGTTTCCAGCCCCTATTGTATAGTTTAGGAAGCGTTAGAACTTGATGATGGTTGTAGGACAGACAGCAGGCACAGTATACGGTTACATTTGTTCTACATCACCAAACGAATTATCTCTTCAGATACACATGACACCGCTCCAATGGTGTATCCAGCCCCTATTGTATAGTTTAGCAAGCGTTTGAAATTGATGATGGTTTAGGACAGATAGGACGCACAATATAGGTTACATTTGGTCTACATTACCAATCGAATTATCTCTTCAGATACACATGACATAGCTCCAATGGTGTAGCCAGCCCCTATTGTATAGTTTAGCAAGCGTTTGAACTTGATGATGGTTGTAGGACAGACAGCACGCACAGTATACGGTTACATTTGGTCTACATTACCAATCGAATTATCTCTTCAGATACACATAACATAGCTTCAATGGTGTATCCAGCCCCAATTGTATAGTTTAGCAAGCGTTTTAAATTGATGATGGTTGTAGGACAGACAGCACGCACAGTATACGGTTACATACGGTTACATATGGTCTACATTACCAAAAAAATTATCTCTTCAGATAAACATGAATAGCTCCAATGGTGTATCCAGCCCCTATTGTATAGTTTGGCAAGCGTTTGAACTTGATGATGGTTGTAAGACAGACAGCACGCACAGTATAAGGTTACATGTGGTCTACATTACCAAACGAATTATCTCTTCAGATACACATGACATAGCTCCAATGGTGTATCCAGCCCCTATTGTATAGTTTGCAAGCGTTTGAACTTGATGATGGTTGTAGGACAGACAGCACCACAGTATACGGTTACATGTGGTCTACATTACCAATCGAATTATCTCTTCAGATACACATGGCATAGCTCCAATGGTGTATCCAGCCCCGATTGTATAGTTTAGGAAGCGTTTGAACTTGATGATGGTTGTAGAACAGACAGCACGCACAGTATACTGTTACATGTGGTCTACATTACCAAACAAATTATCTCTTCAGATACACATGACATAGCTCCAATTGTGTATCCAGCCCCTAATGTATAGTTTAGCAAGCGTTTGAAATTGATGATGGTTGTAGGACAGACAGCACGCACAGTATACGGTTACATATGGTCTACATTACCAAACGAATTATCTCTTCAGATACACATGACAACGCTCCAATGGTGTATCAAGCCCCTATTGTATAGTTTAGGAAGCGTTTGAACTTGATGATGGTGGTAGGACAGACAGCACACACAGTATACGGTTAATTGTGGTCTGATTTAAAAATCGGATTATCTCTTCAGATACACATGACACCGCTCCAATGATGAATCCAGCCCTACTGTATAGTTTAGGAAGCGTTTGAAATTTATGATTGTTGTAGGATAGACAGCACGCACAGTATACGGTTACATAGTTTGCATATGGTCTACATTACCAAACGAATTATCTCTTCAGATAACATGACATAGTTCCAATGGTGTATCCAGCCCCTATTTTATAGTTTATCAAGCGTTTGAACTTGATGATGGTTGTAGGACAGACAGCACGCACAGTATACAATTACATGTGGTCTACATTGCCTAACGAATTATCTCTTCAGATACACATGACATAGCTCCAATGGTGTATCCAGCCCCTGTTGTATAGTTTAGCAAGCGTTTGAACTTGATGATGGTTGTAGGACAGACAGCACGCACAGTATACGGTTACATGTGGTCTATATTACCAAACGAATTGTCTCTTCAGATACACATGACATAGCTCCAATGGTGTATCCAGCCGCTATTGTATAGTTTAGGAAGCGTTTGAACTTGATGATGGTGGTAGGACAGACAGCACGCACAGTATACGGTTACACGTGGTCTACATTACCAAACGAATTATCTCTTCAGATACACATGTCATAGCTCTAATGGTGTTTCCAGCCCCTATTGTATAGTTAAGGAAACGTTTGAACTTGATGATGGTTGTAGGACAGACAGCACGCACAGTATACGGTGACATATGGTCTACATTACCAAACGAATTATCTCTTCCGATACAAATGACGCCGCTCCAATGGTGTATCCAGCCCCTATTGTATAGTTTGGGAAGCGTTTGAACTTAATGATGGTTGTAGGACAGACAGCAGGCACAGTATACGGTTACATGTGGTCTACATTACCAATCGAATAATCTCTTCAGATACACATGACACCGCTCCAATGATGTATCCAACCCCACAGTATAATTTAGGAAGCGTTTGAAATTGATGATGGTTGTAGGACAGACAGCAAGCACAGTGTACGGTTACATGTGGTCTACATTACAAAACGAATTATCTCTTCAGATACACATGACATAGCTCCAATGGTGTTTCCAGCCCCTATTGTAAAGTTTAGGAAGCGTTTGAAATTGATGATGGTTGTAGGACAGACAGCACGCACAGTATACGGTTACATATGGTCTACATTACCAAACGAATTATCTCTTCAGATACACATGACATAGCTCCAATGGTGTTTCCAGCCCCTATTGTAAAGTTTAGGAAGCGTTTGAACTTGATAATGGTTGTAGGACAGACAGCACGCACAGTATACGGTTACATGTGGTCTACATTACCGCACGAATTATCTCTTCAGATACACATGACATAGCTCCAATGGTGTATCCAGCCCCTATTGTATAGTTTAGCAAGCGTTTGAAATTGATGATGGTTGTAGGACAGACAGCACGCACAATATAGGTTACATTTGGTCTACATTACCAATCGAATTATCTCTTCAGATACACATGACATAGCTCAAATGGTGTAGCCAGCCCCTATTGTATAGTTTAGCAAGCGTTTGAACTTGATGATGGTTGTAGGACAGACAGCACGCACAGTATACGGTTACATTTGGTCTACATTACCAATCGAATTATCTCTTTAGATACACATAACATAGCTCCAATGGTGTATCCAGCCCCCATTGTATAGTTTAGCAAGCGTTTGAAATTGATGATGGTTGTAGGACAGACAGCACGCACAGTATACGGTTACATACGGTTACATATGGTCTACATTACCAAAAAAATTATCTCTTCAGATAAACATGAATAGCTCCAATGGTGTATCCAGCCCCTATTGTATAGTTTGGCAAGCGTTTGAACTTGATGATGGTTGTAGGACAGACAGCACGCACGGTATAAGGTTACATGTGGTCTACATTACCAAACGAATTATCTCTTCAGATACACATGACATAGCTCCAATGGTGTATCCAGCCCCTATTGTATAGTTTAGCAAGCGTTTGAACTTGATGATGGTTGTAGGACAGACAGCACGCACAGTATACGGTTACATGTGGTCTACATTACCAATCGAATTATCTCTTCAGATACACATGGCATAGCTCCAATGGTGTATCCAGCCCCAATTGTATAGTTTAGGAAGCGTTTGAACTTGATGATGGTTGTAGAACAGACAGCACGCACAGTATACTGTTACATGTGGTCTACATTACTAAACGAATTATCTCTTCAGACACACATGACATAGCTCCAATTGTGTATCCAGCCCCTAATGTATAGTTTAGCAAGCGTTTGAAATTGATGATGGTTGTAGGACAGACAGCACGCACAGTATACGGTTACATATGGTATACATTACCAAACGAATTATCTCTTAAGATACACATGACAACGCTCCAATGGTGTATCAAGCTCCTATTGTATAGTTTAGGAAGCGTTTGAACTTGATGATGGTGGTAGGACAGACAGCACACACAGTATACGGTTAATTGTGGTCTGATTTAAAAATCGAATTATCTCTTCAGATACACATGACACCGCTCCAATGATGAATCCAGCCCTACTGTATAGTTTAGGAAGTGTTTGAAATTTATGATTGTTGTAGGACAGACAGCACGCACAATAAAAGGTTACATAGTTTACATACTGTCTACATTACCAAACGAATTATCTCTTCAGATACACATGACATAGCTCCAATGGTGTAGCCAGCCCCTATTGTATAGTTTAGCAAGCGTTTGAACTTGATGATGGTTGTAGGACAGACAGCACGCACAGTATACGGTTACATTTGGTCTACATTACCAATCGAATTATCTCTTCAGATACACATAACATAGCTTCAATGGTGTATCCAGCCCCAATTGTATAGTTTAGCAAGCGTTTTAAATTGATGATGGTTGTAGGACAGACAGCACGCACAGTATACGGTTACATACGGTTACATATGGTCTACATTACCAAAAAAATTATCTCTTCAGATAAACATGAATAGCTCCAATGGTGTATCCAGCCCCTATTGTATAGTTTGGCAAGCGTTTGAACTTGATGATGGTTGTAAGACAGACAGAACGCACAGTATAAGGTTACATGTGGTCTACATTACCAAACGAATTATCTCTTCAGATACACATGACATAGCTCCAATGGTGTATCCAGCCCCTATTGTATAGTTTGCAAGCGTTTGAACTTGATGATGGTTGTAGGACAGACAGCACCACAGTATACGGTTACATGTGGTCTACATTACCAATCGAATTATCTCTTCAGATACACATGGCATAGCTCCAATGGTGTATCCAGCCCCGATTGTATAGTTTAGGAAGCGTTTGAACTTGATGATGGTTGTAGAACAGACAGCACGCACAGTATACTGTTACATGTGGTCTACATTACCAAACAAATTATCTCTTCAGATACACATGACATAGCTCCAATTGTGTATCCAGCCCCTAATGTATAGTTTAGCAAGCGTTTGAAATTGATGATGGTTGTAGGACAGACAGCACGCACAGTATACGGTTACATATGGTCTACATTACCAAACGAATTATCTCTTCAGATACACATGACAACGCTCCAATGGTGTATCAAGCCCCTATTGTATAGTTTAGGAAGCGTTTGAACTTGATGATGGTGGTAGGACAGACAGCACACACAGTATACGGTTAATTGTGGTCTGATTTAAAAATCGGATTATCTCTTCAGATACACATGACACCGCTCCAATGATGAATCCAGCCCTACTGTATAGTTTAGGAAGCGTTTGAAATTTATGATTGTTGTAGGATAGACAGCACGCACAGTATACGGTTACATAGTTTACATATGGTCTACATTACCAAACGAATTATCTCTTCAGATAACATGACATAGTTCCAATGGTGTATCCAGCCCCTATTTTATAGTTTATCAAGCGTTTGAACTTGATGATGGTTGTAGGACAGACAGCACGCACAGTATACAATTACATGTGGTCTACATTGCCTAACGAATTATCTCTTCAGATACACATGACATAGCTCCAATGGTGTATCCAGCCCCTGTTGTATAGTTTAGCAAGCGTTTGAACTTGATGATGGTTGTAGGACAGACAGCACGCACAGTATACGGTTACATGTGGTCTATATTACCAAACGAATTGTCTCTTCAGATACACATGACATAGCTCCAATGGTGTATCCAGCCGCTATTGTATAGTTTAGGAAGCGTTTGAACTTGATGATGGTGGTAGGACAGACAGCACGCACAGTATACGGTTACACGTGGTCTACATTACCAAACGAATTATCTCTTCAGATACACATGTCATAGCTCCAATGGTGTTTCCAGCCCCTATTGTATAGTTAAGGAAACGTTTGAACTTGATGATGGTTGTAGGACAGACAGCACGCACAGTATACGGTGACATATGGTCTACATTACCAAACGAATTATCTCTTCCGATACAAATGACGCCGCTCCAATGGTGTATCCAGCCCCTATTGTATAGTTTGGGAAGCGTTTGAACTTAATGATGGTTGTAGGACAGACAGCAGGCACAGTATACGGTTACATGTGGTCTACATTACCAATCGAATAATCTCTTCAGATACACATGACACCGCTCCAATGATGTATCCAACCCCACAGTATAATTTAGGAAGCGTTTGAAATTGATGATGGTTGTAGGACAGACAGCAAGCACAGTGTACGGTTACATGTGGTCTACATTACAAAACGAATTATCTCTTCAGATACACATGACATAGCTCCAATGGTGTTTCCAGCCCCTATTGTAAAGTTTAGGAAGCGTTTGAAATTGATGATGGTTGTAGGACAGACAGCACGCACAGTATACGGTTACATATGGTCTACATTACCAAACGAATTATCTCTTCAGATACACATGACATAGCTCCAATGGTGTTTCCAGCCCCTATTGTAAAGTTTAGGAAGCGTTTGAACTTGATAATGGTTGTAGGACAGACAGCACGCACAGTATACGGTTACATGTGGTCTACATTACCGCACGAATTATCTCTTCAGATACACATGACATAGCTCCAATGGTGTATCCAGCCCCTATTGTATAGTTTAGCAAGCGTTTGAAATTGATGATGGTTGTAGGACAGACAGCACGCACAATATAGGTTACATTTGGTCTACATTACCAATCGAATTATCTCTTCAGATACACATGACATAGCTCAAATGGTGTAGCCAGCCCCTATTGTATAGTTTAGCAAGCGTTTGAACTTGATGATGGTTGTAGGACAGACAGCACGCACAGTATACGGTTACATTTGGTCTACATTACCAATCGAATTATCTCTTTAGATACACATAACATAGCTCCAATGGTGTATCCAGCCCCCATTGTATAGTTTAGCAAGCGTTTGAAATTGATGATGGTTGTAGGACAGACAGCACGCACAGTATACGGTTACATACGGTTACATATGGTCTACATTACCAAAAAAATTATCTCTTCAGATAAACATGAATAGCTCCAATGGTGTATCCAGCCCCTATTGTATAGTTTGGCAAGCGTTTGAACTTGATGATGGTTGTAGGACAGACAGCACGCACGGTATAAGGTTACATGTGGTCTACATTACCAAACGAATTATCTCTTCAGATACACATGACATAGCTCCAATGGTGTATCCAGCCCCTATTGCATAGTTTAGCAAGCGTTTGAACTTGATGATGGTTGTAGGACAGACAGCACGCACAGTATACGGTTACATGTGGTCTACATTACCAATCGAATTATCTCTTCAGATACACATGGCATAGCTCCAATGGTGTATCCAGCCCCAATTGTATAGTTTAGGAAGCGTTTGAACTTGATGATGGTTGTAGAACAGACAGCACGCACAGTATACTGTTACATGTGGTCTACATTACTAAACGAATTATCTCTTCAGACACACATGACATAGCTCCAATTGTGTATCCAGCCCCTAATGTATAGTTTAGCAAGCGTTTGAAATTGATGATGGTTGTAGGACAGACAGCACGCACAGTATACGGTTACATATGGTATACATTACCAAACGAATTATCTCTTAAGATACACATGACAACGCTCCAATGGTGTATCAAGCTCCTATTGTATAGTTTAGGAAGCGTTTGAACTTGATGATGGTGGTAGGACAGACAGCACACACAGTATACGGTTAATTGTGGTCTGATTTAAAAATCGAATTATCTCTTCAGATACACATGACACCGCTCCAATGATGAATCCAGCCCTACTGTATAGTTTAGGAAGTGTTTGAAATTTATGATTGTTGTAGGACAGACAGCACGCACAATAAAAGGTTACATAGTTTACATACTGTCTACATTACCAAACGAATTATCTCTTCAGATACACATGATATAGCTCCAATGGTGTATCCAGCCCCTATTTTATAGTTTATCAAGCGTTTGAACTTGATGATGGTTGTAGGACAGACAGCACGCATAGTATATAATTACATGTGGTCTACATTACCTAACGAATTATCTCTTCAGATACACATGACATAGCTCCAATGGTGTATCCAGCCCCTATTGTATAGTTTAGCAAGCGTTTGAACTTGATGATTGTTGTAGGACAGACAGCACGCACAGTATACGGTTACATGTGGTCTATATTACCAAACGAATTGTCTCTTCAGATACACATGACATAGCTCCAATGGTGTATCCAGCCCCTATTGTATAGTTTAGGAAGCGTTTGAACTTGATGATGGTGGTAGGACAGACAGCACGCACAGTATACGGTTACACGTGGTCTACATTACCAAACGAATTATCTCTTCAGATACACATGAAATAGCTCCAATGGTGTATCCAGCCCCTATTGTATAGTTTAACAAGCGTTTGAAATTGATGATGGTTGTAGGACAGACAGCACGCACAGTATACGGTGACATATGGTCTACATTACCAAACGAATTATCTCTTCCGATACACATGACGCCGCTCCAATGGTGTATCCAGCCCCTATTGTATAGTTTGGGAAGCGTTTGAACTTAATGATGGTTGTTGGACAGACAGCAGGCACAGTATACGTTTACATGTGGTCTACATTACCAATCGAATAATCTCTTCAGATACACATGACACCGCTCCAATGATGTATCCAACCCCACTGTATAATTTAGGAAGCGTTTGAAATTGATGATGGTTGTAGGACAGACAGCACGCACAGTATACGGTTACATATGGTCTACATTACCAAACGAATTATCTCTTCAGATACACATGACACCACTCCAATGGTGTATCAAGCCCCTTTTGTATAGTTTAGGAAGCGTTTGAACTTGATGATGGTTGTAGGACAGACAGCACGCACAGTATACGGTTACATGTGGTCTACATTACAAAACGAATTATCTCTTCAGATACACATGACATAGCTCCAATGGTGTTTCCAGCCCCTATTGTATAGTTTAGGAAGCGTTTGAACTTGATAATGGTTGTAGGACAGACAGCACGCACAGTATACGGTTACATGTGGTCTACATTACCGCACGAATTATCTCTTCAGATACACATGACATAGCTCCAATGGTGTATCCAGCCCCTATTGTATAGTTTAGCAAGCGTTTGAAATTGATGATGGTTGTAGGACAGACAACACGCACAGTATACGGTTACATACGGTTACATATGGTCTACATTAGCAATCGAATTATCTCTTCAGATACACATGACACCGCTCCAATGATGTATCCAGCCTCACTGTATAGTTTAGGAAGCGTTTGAAATTGATGATGGTTGTAGGACAGACAGCACGAACAGTATACGGTTACATATGGTCTACATTACCAAACGAATTATCTCTTCAGATACACATGACACTGCTCCAATGGCGTATCCAGCCCCTATTGTATAGTTTAGCAAGCGTTTTAAATTGATGATGGTTGTAGGACAGACAGCACGCACAGTATACGGTTACATACGGTTACATATGGTCTACATTACCAAACGAATTATCTCTTCAGATACACATGACATAGCTCCAATGGTGTATCTAGCCCCTATCTTATAGTTTAGGAAGCGTTTGAACTTGATGATGGTTGTCGGACAGACAGTACGCACAGTATAGGGTTATATGTGGTTTATATTACCAATCGAATTATCTCTTCAGATACACACGACGCCACTCCAATGATGTATCCAGCCCCACTGTATAGTTTAGCAAGCGTTTGAACTTGATGATGGTAGTAGGACAGACAGCACGCACAGTATACTCTTACATTTGGTCTACATTACCAAACGAATTATCTCTTCAGATACACATGACAGCGCTCCAATGGTGTATCAAGCCCCTATTGTATAGTTTAGGAAGCGTTTGAAATCGATGATGGTGGTAGGACATACAGCACGCACAGTATACGGTTACATGTGATCTACATTACCAAACGAATTATATCTTCAGATACACATGTCATAGCTCCAATGGTGTTTCCAGCCCCTGTTATATAGTTAAGGAAGCGTTTGAACTTGATGATGGTTGTAGGACAGACAGCACGCACAGTATACGGTTACACGTGGTCTACATTACCAAACGAATTATCTCTTCAGATACACATGTCATAGCTCCAATGGTGTTTCCAGCCCCTATTGTATAGTTAAGGAAGCGTTTGAACTTGATGATGGTTGTAGGACAGACAGCACGCACAGTATACGGTTACATGTGGTCTACATTACCCCACGAATTATCTCTTCAGATACACATGACATAACTCCAATGGTGTATCCAGCCCCTATTGTATAGTTTAGCAAGCGTTTGAAATTGATGATGGTTGTAGGAAAGACAGCACGCACAGTATACGGTTACATACGGTTACATGTGGTCTACATTACCAAACGAATTATCTCTTCAGATACACATGAAATAGCTCCAATGGTGTATCCAGCCCCTATTGTATAGTTTGGGAAGCGTTTGAACTTAATGATGGTTGTAGGACAGACAGCAGGCACTGTATACGGTTACATGTGGTCTACATTATCAATCGAATAATCTCTTCAGATACACATGACACCGTTCCAATGATGTATCCAACCCCACTGTATAATTTAGGAAGCGTTTTAAATTGATGATGGTTGTAGGACAGACAGCACGCACAGTATACGGTTACATGTGGTCTAAATTACAAAACGAATTATCTCATCAGATATACATGACATAGCTCCAATGGTGTATCCAGCCCCTATTGTAAAGTTTAGCAAGCGATTTAAATTGATGATGGTTGTAGGACAGACAGCACGCACAGTATACGGTTACATATGGTCTACATTACCAAACGAACTATCTCTTCAGATACACATGACACCGCTCCAATGGTGTATCAAGCCCCTTTTGTATAGTTTAGGAAGCGTTTGAACTTGATGATGGTTGTAGGACAGACAGCACGCACAGTATACGGTTACATGTGGTCTACATTACAAAACGAATTATCTCTTCAGATACACATGATATAGCTCCAATGGTGTTTCCAGCCCCTATTGTATAGTTTAGGAAGCGTTTGAACTTGATAATGGTTGTAGGACAGACAGCACGCACAGTATACGGTTACATGTGGTCTACATTACCGCACGAATTATCTCTTCAGATACACATGACATAGCTCCAATGGTGTATCCAGCCCCTATTGTATAGTTTAGCAAGCGTTTGAAATTGATGATGGTTGTAGGACAGACAACACGCACAGTATACGGTTACATACGGTTACATATGGTCTACATTAGCAATCGAATTATCTCTTCAGATACACATGACACCGCTCCAATGGTGTATCAAGCCCCTTTTGTATAGTTTAGGAAGCGTTTGAACTTGATGATGGTTGTAGGACAGACAGCACGCACAGTATACGGTTACATGTGGTCTACATTACTAAACAAATTATCTCTTCAGATACACATGACATAGCTCCAATGGTGTATCCAGCCCCTATTGTATAGTTTAGCAAGCGTTTTAAATTGATGATGGTTGTAGGACAGACAGCACGCACAGTATACGGTTACATATGGTCTACATTACCAAACGAATTATCTCTTCAGACACACATGACATAGCTCCAATGGTGTATCCAGCCCCTATCTTATAGTTTAGGAAGCGTTTGAACTTGATGATGTTTGTCGGACAGACAGTACGCACAGTATAGGGTTATATGTGGTCTATATTACCAATCGAATTATCTCTTCAGATACACACGACGCCGCTCCAATGATGTATCCAGCCCCACTGTATAGTTTAGCAAGCGTTTGAACTTGATGATGGTTGTAGGACAGACAGCGAGCACAGTATACTCTTACATGTGGTCTACATTACCAAACGAATTATCTCTTCAGATACACATGACAACGCTCCAATGGTGTATCAAGCTCCTATTGTATAGTTTAGGAAGCGTTTGAAATCGATGATGGTGGTAGGACAGACAGCACGCACAGTATACAGTTACATGTGGTCTACATTACCAAACGAATTATCTTTTCAGATACACATGTCATAGCTCCAATGGTGTTTCCAGCCCCTATTGTATAGTTTAGGAAGCGTTAGAACTTGATGATGGTTGTAGGACAGACAGCAGGCACAGTATACGGTTACATTTGTTCTACATCACCAAACGAATTATCTCTTCAGATACACATGACACCGCTCCAATGGTGTATCCAGCCCCTATTGTATAGTTTAGCAAGCGTTTGAAATTGATGATGGTTTAGGACAGATAGGACGCACAATATAGGTTACATTTGGTCTACATTACCAATCGAATTATCTCTTCAGATACACATGACATAGCTCCAATGGTGTAGCCAGCCCCTATTGTATAGTTTAGCAAGCGTTTGAACTTGATGATGGTTGTAGGACAGACAGCACGCACAGTATACGGTTACATTTGGTCTACATTACCAATCGAATTATCTCTTCAGATACACATAACATAGCTTCAATGGTGTATCCAGCCCCCATTGTATAGTTTAGCAAGCGTTTTAAATTGATGATGGTTGTAGGACAGACAGCACGCACAGTATACGGTTACATACGGTTACATATGGTCTACATTACCAAAAAAATTATCTCTTCAGATAAACATGAATAGCTCCAATGGTGTATCCAGCCCCTATTGTATAGTTTGGCAAGCGTTTGAACTTGATGATGGTTGTAAGACAGACAGCACGCACAGTATAAGGTTACATGTGGTCTACATTACCAAACGAATTATCTCTTCAGATACACATGACATAGCTCCAATGGTGTATCCAGCCCCTATTTTATAGTTTATCAAGCGTTTGAACTTGATGATGGTTGTAGGACAGACAGCACGCACAGTATACAATTACATGTGGTCTACATTGCCTAACGAATTATCTCTTCAGATACACATGACATAGCTCCAATGGTGTATCCAGCCCCTGTTGTATAGTTTAGCAAGCGTTTGAACTTGATGATGGTTGTAGGACAGACAGCACGCACAGTATACGGTTACATGTGGTCTATATTACCAAACGAATTGTCTCTTCAGATACACATGACATAGCTCCAATGGTGTATCCAGCCGCTATTGTATAGTTTAGGAAGCGTTTGAACTTGATGATGGTGGTAGGACAGACAGCACGCACAGTATACGGTTACACGTGGTCTACATTACCAAACGAATTATCTCTTCAGATACACATGTCATAGCTCCAATGGTGTTTCCAGCCCCTATTGTATAGTTAAGGAAACGTTTGAACTTGATGATGGTTGTAGGACAGACAGCACGCACAGTATACGGTGACATATGGTCTACATTACCAAACGAATTATCTCTTCCGATACAAATGACGCCGCTCCAATGGTGTATCCAGCCCCTATTGTATAGTTTGGGAAGCGTTTGAAATTAATGATGGTTGTAGGACAGACAGCAGGCACAGTATACGGTTACATGTGGTCTACATTACCAATCGAATAATCTCTTCAGATACACATGACACCGCTCCAATGATGTATCCAACCCCACAGTATAATTTAGGAAGCGTTTGAAATTGATGATGGTTGTAGGACAGACAGCAAGCACAGTATACGGTTACATGTGGTCTACATTACAAAACGAATTATCTCTTCAGATACACATGACATAGCTCCAATGGTGTTTCCAGCCCCTATTGTAAAGTTTAGGAAGCGTTTGAAATTGATGATGGTTGTAGGACAGACAGCACGCACAGTATACGGTTACATATGGTCTACATTACCAAACGAATTATCTCTTCAGATACACATGACATAGCTCCAATGGTGTTTCCAGCCCCTATTGTAAAGTTTAGGAAGCGTTTGAACTTGATAATGGTTGTAGGACAGACAGCACGCACAGTATACGGTTACATGTGGTCTACATTACCGCACGAATTATCTCTTCAGATACACATGACATAGCTCCAATGGTGTATCCAGCCCCTATTGTATAGTTTAGCAAGCGTTTGAAATTGATGATGGTTGTAGGACAGACAGCACGCACAATATAGGTTACATTTGGTCTACATTACCAATCGAATTATCTCTTCAGATACACATGACATAGCTCAAATGGTGTAGCCAGCCCCTATTGTATAGTTTAGCAAGCGTTTGAACTTGATGATGGTTGTAGGACAGACAGCACGCACAGTATACGGTTACATTTGGTCTACATTACCAATCGAATTATCTCTTTAGATACACATAACATAGCTCCAATGGTGTATCCAGCCCCCATTGTATAGTTTAGCAAGCGTTTGAAATTGATGATGGTTGTAGGACAGACAGCACGCACAGTATACGGTTACATACGGTTACATATGGTCTACATTACCAAAAAAATTATCTCTTCAGATAAACATGAATAGCTCCAATGGTGTATCCAGCCCCTATTGTATAGTTTGGCAAGCGTTTGAACTTGATGATGGTTGTAGGACAGACAGCACGCACGGTATAAGGTTACATGTGGTCTACATTACCAAACGAATTATCTCTTCAGATACACATGACATAGCTCCAATGGTGTATCCAGCCCCTATTGTATAGTTTAGCAAGCGTTTGAACTTGATGATGGTTGTAGGACAGACAGCACGCACAGTATACGGTTACATGTGGTCTACATTACCAATCGAATTATCTCTTCAGATACACATGGCATAGCTCCAATGGTGTATCCAGCCCCAATTGTATAGTTTAGGAAGCGTTTGAACTTGATGATGGTTGTAGAACAGACAGCACGCACAGTATACTGTTACATGTGGTCTACATTACTAAACGAATTATCTCTTCAGACACACATGACATAGCTCCAATTGTGTATCCAGCCCCTAATGTATAGTTTAGCAAGCGTTTGAAATTGATGATGGTTGTAGGACAGACAGCACGCACAGTATACGGTTACATATGGTATACATTACCAAACGAATTATCTCTTAAGATACACATGACAACGCTCCAATGGTGTATCAAGCTCCTATTGTATAGTTTAGGAAGCGTTTGAACTTGATGATGGTGGTAGGACAGACAGCACACACAGTATACGGTTAATTGTGGTCTGATTTAAAAATCGAATTATCTCTTCAGATACACATGACACCGCTCCAATGATGAATCCAGCCCTACTGTATAGTTTAGGAAGTGTTTGAAATTTATGATTGTTGTAGGACAGACAGCACGCACAATAAAAGGTTACATAGTTTACATACTGTCTACATTACCAAACGAATTATCTCTTCAGATACACATGATATAGCTCCAATGGTGTATCCAGCCCCTATTTTATAGTTTATCAAGCGTTTGAACTTGATGATGGTTGTAGGACAGACAGCACGCATAGTATATAATTACATGTGGTCTACATTACCTAACGAATTATCTCTTCAGATACACATGACATAGCTCCAATGGTGTATCCAGCCCCTATTGTATAGTTTAGCAAGCGTTTGAACTTGATGATTGTTGTAGGACAGACAGCACGCACAGTATACGGTTACATGTGGTCTATATTACCAAACGAATTGTCTCTTCAGATACACATGACATAGCTCCAATGGTGTATCCAGCCCCTATTGTATAGTTTGGGAAGCGTTTGAACTTAATGATGGTTGTTGGACAGACAGCAGGCACAGTATACGGTTACATGTGGTCTACATTACCAATCGAATAATCTCTTCAGATACACATGACACCGCTCCAATGATGTATCCAACCCCACTGTATAATTTAGGAAGCGTTTGAAATTGATGATGGTTGTAGGACAGACAGCACGCACAGTATACGGTTACATATGGTCTACATTACCAAACGAATTATCTCTTCAGATACACATGACACCACTCCAATGGTGTATCAAGCCCCTTTTGTATAGTTTAGGAAGCGTTTGAACTTGATGATGGTTGTAGGACAGACAGCACGCACAGTATACGGTTACATGTGGTCTACATTACAAAACGAATTATCTCTTCAGATACACATGACATAGCTCCAATGGTGTTTCCAGCCCCTATTGTATAGTTTAGGAAGCGTTTGAACTTGATAATGGTTGTAGGACAGACAGCACGCACAGTATACGGTTACATGTGGTCTACATTACCGCACGAATTATCTCTTCAGATACACATGACATAGCTCCAATGGTGTATCCAGCCCCTATTGTATAGTTTAGCAAGCGTTTGAAATTGATGATGGTTGTAGGACAGACAACACGCACAGTATACGGTTACATACGGTTACATATGGTCTACATTAGCAATCGAATTATCTCTTCAGATACACATGACACCGCTCCAATGATGTATCCAGCCTCACTGTATAGTTTAGGAAGCGTTTGAAATTGATGATGGTTGTAGGACAGACAGCACGAACAGTATACGGTTACATATGGTCTACATTACCAAACGAATTATCTCTTCAGATACACATGACACTGCTCCAATGGCGTATCCAGCCCCTATTGTATAGTTTAGCAAGCGTTTTAAATTGATGATGGTTGTAGGACAGACAGCACGCACAGTATACGGTTACATACGGTTACATATGGTCTACATTACCAAACGAATTATCTCTTCAGATACACATGACATAGCTCCAATGGTGTATCTAGCCCCTATCTTATAGTTTAGGAAGCGTTTGAACTTGATGATGGTTGTCGGACAGACAGTACGCACAGTATAGGGTTATATGTGGTTTATATTACCAATCGAATTATCTCTTCAGATACACACGACGCCACTCCAATGATGTATCCAGCCCCACTGTATAGTTTAGCAAGCGTTTGAACTTGATGATGGTAGTAGGACAGACAGCACGCACAGTATACTCTTACATTTGGTCTACATTACCAAACGAATTATCTCTTCAGATACACATGACAGCGCTCCAATGGTGTATCAAGCCCCTATTGTATAGTTTAGGAAGCGTTTGAAATCGATGATGGTGGTAGGACATACAGCACGCACAGTATACGGTTACATGTGATCTACATTACCAAACGAATTATATCTTCAGATACACATGTCATAGCTCCAATGGTGTTTCCAGCCCCTGTTATATAGTTAAGGAAGCGTTTGAACTTGATGATGGTTGTAGGACAGACAGCACGCACAGTATACGGTTACACGTGGTCTACATTACCAAACGAATTATCTCTTCAGATACACATGTCATAGCTCCAATGGTGTTTCCAGCCCCTATTGTATAGTTAAGGAAGCGTTTGAACTTGATGATGGTTGTAGGACAGACAGCACGCACAGTATACGGTTACATGTGGTCTACATTACCCCACGAATTATCTCTTCAGATACACATGACATAACTCCAATGGTGTATCCAGCCCCTATTGTATAGTTTAGCAAGCGTTTGAAATTGATGATGGTTGTAGGAAAGACAGCACGCACAGTATACGGTTACATACGGTTACATGTGGTCTACATTACCAAACGAATTATCTCTTCAGATACACATGAAATAGCTCCAATGGTGTATCCAGCCCCTATTGTATAGTTTGGGAAGCGTTTGAACTTAATGATGGTTGTAGGACAGACAGCAGGCACTGTATACGGTTACATGTGGTCTACATTATCAATCGAATAATCTCTTCAGATACACATGACACCGTTCCAATGATGTATCCAACCCCACTGTATAATTTAGGAAGCGTTTTAAATTGATGATGGTTGTAGGACAGACAGCACGCACAGTATACGGTTACATGTGGTCTAAATTACAAAACGAATTATCTCATCAGATATACATGACATAGCTCCAATGGTGTATCCAGCCCCTATTGTAAAGTTTAGCAAGCGATTTAAATTGATGATGGTTGTAGGACAGACAGCACGCACAGTATACGGTTACATATGGTCTACATTACCAAACGAACTATCTCTTCAGATACACATGACACCGCTCCAATGGTGTATCAAGCCCCTTTTGTATAGTTTAGGAAGCGTTTGAACTTGATGATGGTTGTAGGACAGACAGCACGCACAGTATACGGTTACATGTGGTCTACATTACAAAACGAATTATCTCTTCAGATACACATGATATAGCTCCAATGGTGTTTCCAGCCCCTATTGTATAGTTTAGGAAGCGTTTGAACTTGATAATGGTTGTAGGACAGACAGCACGCACAGTATACGGTTACATGTGGTCTACATTACCGCACGAATTATCTCTTCAGATACACATGACATAGCTCCAATGGTGTATCCAGCCCCTATTGTATAGTTTAGCAAGCGTTTGAAATTGATGATGGTTGTAGGACAGACAACACGCACAGTATACGGTTACATACGGTTACATATGGTCTACATTAGCAATCGAATTATCTCTTCAGATACACATGACACCGCTTCAATGATGTATCCAGCCTCACTGTATAGTTTAGGAAGCGTTTGAAATTGATGATGGTTGTAGGACAGACAGCACGAACAGTATACGGTTACATATGGTCTACATTACCAAACGAATTATCTCTTCAGATACACATGACACCGCTCCAATGGTGTATCCAGCCCCTATTGTATAGTTTAGCAAGCGTTTTAAATTGATGATGGTTGTAGGACAGACAGCACGCACAGTATACGGTTACATACGGTTACATATGGTCTACATTACCAAACGAATTATCTCTTCAGATACACATGACATAGCTCCAATGGTGTATCCAGCCCCTATCTTATAGTTTAGGAAGCGTTTGAACTTGATGATGGTTGTCGGACAGACAGTACGCACAGTATAGGGTTATATGTGGTTTATATTACCAATCGAATTATCTCTTCAGATACACATGACATAGCTCCAATGGTGTATCCAGCCCCTATTGTATAGTTTAGCAAGAGTTTGAACTTGATGATGGTTGTAGGACAGACAGCACGCACAGTATACTCTTACATTTGGTCTACATTACCAAACGAATTATCTCATCAGATACAAATGACATAGCTCCAATGGTGTATCCAGCCCCTATCTTATAGTTTAGGAAGCGTTTGAACTTGATGATGGTTGTCGGACAGACAGTACGCACAGTATAGGGTTATATGTGGTCTACATTACCAAACGAATTATCTCTTCAGATACACATGACAGCGCTCCAATGGTGTATCAAGCCCCTATTGTATAGTTTAGGAAGCGTTTGAAATCGATGATGGTGGTAGGGCAGACAGCACGCACAGTATACGGTTACATGTGGTCTACATTACCAAACGAATTATATCTTCAGATACACATATCATAGCTCCAATGGTGTTTCCAGCCCCTATTGTATAGTTTAACAAGCGTTTGAAATTGATGATGGTTGTAGGAGAGACAGCACGCACAGTATACGGTGACATATGGTCTACATTACCAAACGAATTATCTCTTCCGATACACATGACGCCGCTCCAATGGTGTATCCAGCCCCTATTGTATAGTTTGGGAAGCGTTTGAACTTAATGATGGTTGTAGGACAGACAGCAGGCACTGTATACGGTTACATGTGGTCTACATTACCAATCGAATAATCTCTTCAGATACACATGACACCGTTCCAATGATGTATCCAACCCCACTGTATAATTTAGGAAGCGTTTGAAATTGATGATGGTTGTAGGACAGACAGCAGGCACAGTATACGGTTACATGTGGTCTAAATTACAAAACGAATTATCTCTTCAGATACACATGACATAGCTCCAATGGTGTATCCAGCCCCTATTGAAAAGTTTAGCAAGCGATTGAAATTGATGATGGTTGTAGGACAGACAGCACGCACAGTATACGGTTACCTATGGTCTACATTACCAAACGAATTATCTCTTCAGATACACATGACACCGCTCCAATGGTGTATCAAGCCACTTTTGTATAGTTTAGGAAGCGTTTGAACTTGATAATGGTTGTAGGACAGACAGCACGCACAGTATACGGTTACATGTGGTCTACATTACCGCACGAATTATCTCTTTAGATACACATGACATAGCTCCAATGGTGTATCCAGCCCCTATTGTATAGTTTAGCAAGCGTTTGAAATTGATGATGGTTGTAGGACAGACAACACGCACAGCATACGGTTACATACGGTTACATATGGTCTACATTAGCAATCGAATTATCTCTTCAGATACACATGACACCGCTCCAATGATGAATCCAGCCTCACTGTATAGTTTAGGAAGCGTTTGAAATTGATGATGGTTGTAGGACAGACAGCACGAACAGTATACGGTTACATATGGCCTACATTACCAAACGAATTATCTCTTCAGATACACATGACACCGCTCCAATGGTGTATCCAGCCCCTATTGTATAGTTAATTAAGCGTTTTAAATTGATGATGGTTGTAGGACAGACAGCACGCACAGTATACGGTTACATACGGTTACATATGGTCTACATTACCAAACGAATTATCTCTTCAGATACACATGACATAGCTCCAATGGTGTATCCAGCCCCTATCTTATAGTTTAGGAAGTGTTTGAACTTGATGATGGTTGTCGGACGGACAGTACGCATAGTATAGGGTTATATGTGGTTTATATTACCAATCGAATTATCTCTTCAGATACACACGACGCCACTCCAATGATGTATCCAGCCCCTATTAAATAGTTTAGCAAGCGTTTGAACTTGATGATGGTTGTAGGACAGACAGCACGCACAGTATACTCTTACATGTGGTCTACATTACCAAACGAATTATCTCTTCAGATACACATGACAGCGCTCCAATGGTGTATCAAGCCCCTATTGTATAGTTTAGGAAGCGTTTGAAATCGATGATGGTGGTAGCACAGACAGCACGCACAGTATACGGTTACATGTGGTCTACATTACCAAACGAATTATATCTTCAGATACACATGTCATAGCTCCAATGGTGTTTCCAGCCCCTGTTGTATAGTTAAGGAAGCGTTTGAACTTGATGATGGTTGTAGGACAGACAGCACGCACAGTATACGGTTACATAGTTTACATATGGTCTACATTACCAAACGAATTATCTCTTCAGATACACATGACATAGCTCCAATGGTGTATCCAGCCCCTATTCTATAGTTTATCAAGCGTTTGAACTTGATGATGGTTGTAGGACAGACAGCACGCACAGTAAACAATTACATGTGGTCTACATTACCTAACGAATTATCTCTTCAGATACACATGACATAGCTCCAATGGTGTATCCAGCCCCTATTGTATAGATTAGCAAGCGTTTGAACTTGATGATGGTTGTAGGACAGACAGCACGCACAGTATACGGTTACATGTGGTCTATATTACCAAACGAATTGTCTCTTCAGATACACATGACATAGCTCCAATGGTGTATCCAGCCCCTATTGTAAAGTTTAGCAAGCGATTGAAATTGATGATGGTTGTAGGACATACAGCACGCACAGTATACGGTTACATATGGTCTACATTACCAAACGAATAATCTCTTCAGATACACATGACAACGCTCCAATGGTGTATCAAGCCTCATTGTATAGTTTAGGAAGCGTTTGAACTTGATGATGGTGGTAGGACAGACAGCACGCACAGTATACGGTTACACGTGGTCTACATTACCAAACGAATTATATCTTCAGATACACATGTCATAACTCCAATGGTGTTTCCAGCCCCTATTGTATAGTTAAGGAAGCGTTTAAAATTGATGATGGTTGTAGGACAGACAGCACGCACAGTATACGGTTACATACGGTTACATGTGGTCTACATTACCAAACGAATTATCTCTTCAGATACACATGAAAGAGCTCCAATGGTGTATCCAGCCCCTATTGTATAGTTTAACAAGCGTTTGAAATTGATGATGGTTGTAGGACAGACAGCACGCACAGTTTACGGTGACATATGGTCCACATTACCAAACGAATTATCTCTTCCGATACACATGACGCCGCTCCAATGGTGTATCCAGCCCCTATTGTATAGTTTAGGAAGCGTTTGAACTTAATGATGGTTGTAGGACAGACAGCACGCACAGTATACGGTTACATGTGGTCTACATTACAAAACGAATTATCTCTTCAGATACACATGACATAGCTCCAATGGTGTATCTAGCCCCTATCTTATAGTTTAGGAAGTGTTTGAACTTGATGATGGTTGTCGGACAGACAGTACGCACAGTATAGGGTTATATGTGGTTTATATTACCAATCGAATTATCTCTTCAGATACACACGACGCCACTCCAATGATGTATCCAGCCCCACTGTATAGTTTAGCAAGAGTTTGAACTTGATGATGGTTGTAGGACAGACAGCACGCACAGTATACTCTTACATTTGGTCTACATTACCAAACGAATTATCTCTTCAGATACACATGACAGCGCTCCAATGGTGTATCAAGCCCCTATTGTATAGTTTAGGAAGCGTTTGAAATCGATGATGGTGGTAGGACATACAGTACGCACAGTATATGGTTACATGTGATCTACATTACCAAACGAATTATATCTTCAGATACACATGTCATAGCTCCAATGGTGTTTCCAGCCCCTGTTGTATAGTTAAGGAAGCGTTTGAACTTGATGATGGTTGTAGGACAGACAGCACGCACAGTATACGGTTACATAGTTTATATATGGTCTACATTACCAAACGAATTATCTCTTCAGATACACATGACATAGCTCCAATGGTGTATCCAGCCTCTATTGTATAGTTTATCAAGCGTTTGAACTTGATGATGGTGGTAGGACAGACAGCACGCACAGTATACGGTTACACGTGGTCTACATTACCAAACGAATTATCTCTTCAGATACACATGTCATAGCTCCAATGGTGTTTCCAGCCCCTATTGTATAGTTAAGGAAGCGTTTGAACTTGATGATGGTTGTAGGACAGACAGCACGCACAGTATACGGTTACATGTGGTCTACATTACCCCACGAATTATCTCTTCAGATACACATGACACCGTTCCAATGATGTATCCAACCCCACTGTATAATTTAGGAAGCGTTTAAAATTGATGATGGTTGTAGGACAGACAGCACGCACAGTATACGGTTACATGTGGTCTAAATTACAAAACGAATTATCTCATCAGATACACATGACATAGCTCCAATGGTGTATCCAGCCCCTATTGTAAAGTTTAGCAAGCGATTTAAATTGATGATGGTTGTAGGACAGACAGCACGCACAATATACGGTTACATATGGTCTACATTACCAAACGAATTATCTCTTCACATACACATGACACCGCTCCAATGGTGTATCAAGCCCTTTTTGTATAGTTTAGGAAGCGTTTGAACTTGATGATGGTTGTAGGACAGACAGCACGCACAGTATACGGTTACATGTGGTCTACATTACAAAACGAATTATCTCTTCAGATACACATGATATAGCTCCAATGGTGTTTCCAGCCCCTATTGTATAGTTTAGGAAGCGTTTGAACTTGATAATGGTTGTAGGACAGACAGCACGCACAGTATACGGTTACATGTGGTCTACATTACCGCACGAATTATCTCTTCAGATACACATGACATAGCTCCAATGGTGTATCCAGCCCCTATTGTATAGTTTAGCAAGCGTTTGAAATTGATGATGGTTGTAGGACAGACAACACGCACAGTATACGGTTACATACGGTTACATATGGTCTACATTAGCAATCGAAATATCTCTTCAGATACACATGACACCGCTTCAATGATGTATCCAGCCTCACTGTATAGTTTAGGAAGCGTTTGAAATTGATGATGGTTGTAGGACAGACAGCACGAACAGTATACGGTTACATATGGTCTACATTACCAAACGAATTATCTCTTCAGATACACATGACACCGCTCCAATGGTGTATCCAGCCCATATTGTATAGTTTAGCAAGCGTTTTAAATTGATGATGGTTGTAGGACAGACAGCACGCACAGTATACGGTTACATACGGTTACATACGGTTACATATGGTCTACATTACCAAACGAATTATCTCTTCAGATACACATGACATAGCTCCAATGGTGTATCCAGCCCCTATCTTATAGTTTAGGAAGCGTTTGAACTTGATGATGGTTGTCGGACAGACAGTACGCACAGTATAGGGTTATATGTGGTTTATATTACCAATCGAATTATCTCTTCAGATACACATGAAATAGCTCCAATGGTGTATCCAGCCCCTATTGTATAGTTTAGCAAGCGTTTGAACTTGATGATGGTTGTAGGACAGACAGCACGCACAGTATACTCTTACATTTGGTCTACATTACCAAACGAATTATCTCTTCAGATACACATGAAATAGCTCCAATGGTGTATCCAGCCCCTATCTTATAGTTTAGGAAGCGTTTGAACTTGATGATGGTTGTCGGACAGACAGTACGCACAGTATAGGGTTATATGTGGTCTACATTACCAAACGAATTATCTCTTCAGATACACATGAAATAGCTCCAATGGTGTATCCAGCCCCTATCTTATAGTTTAGGAAGCGTTTGAACTTGATGATGGTTGTCGGACAGACAGTACGCACAGTATAGGGTTATATGTGGTTTATATTACCAAACGAATTATATCTTCAGATACACATATCATAGCTCCAATGGTGTATCCAGCCCCTATTGTATAGTTTAACAAGCGTTTGAAATTGATGATGGTTGTAGGAGAGACAGCACGCACAGTATAGGGTTATATGTGGTTTATATTACCAATCGAATTATCTCTTCAGATACACACGACGCCACTCCAATGATGTATCCAGCCCCTATTAAATAGTTTAGCAAGCGTTTGAACTTGATGATGGTTGTAGGACAGACAGCACGCACAGTATACTCTTACATGTGGTCTACATTACCAAACGAATTATCTCTTCAGATACACATGACAGCGCTCCTATGGTGTATCAAGCCCCTATTGTATAGTTTAGGAAGCGTTTGAAATCGATGATGGTAGTAGGACAGACAGCACGCACAGTATACGGTTACATGTGGTCTACATTACCAAACGAATTATATCTTCAGATACACATGTCATAGCTCCAATGGTGTTTCCAGCCCCTGTTGTATAGTTAAGGAAGCGTTTGAACTTGATGATGGTTGTAGGACAGACAGCACGCACAGTATACGGTTACATAGTTTACATATGGTCTACATTACCAAACGAATTATCTCTTCAGATACACATGACATAGCTCCAATGGTGTATCCAGCCCCTATTCTATAGTTTATCAAGCGTTTGAACTTGATGATGGTTGTAGGACAGACAGCACGCACAGTAAACAATTACATGTGGTCTACATTACCTAACGAATTATCTCTTCAGATACACATGACATAGCTCCAATGGTGTATCCAGCCCCTATTGTATAGTTTAGCAAGCGTTTGAACTTGATGATGGTTGTAGGACAGACAGCACGCACAGTATACGGTTACATGTGGTCTATATTACCAAACGAATTGTCTCTTCAGATACACATGACATAGCTCCAATGGTGTATCCAGCCCCTATTGTAAAGTTTAGCAAGCGATTGAAATTGATGATGGTTGTAGGACAGACAGCACGCACAGTATACTCTTACATGTGGTCTACATTACCAAACGAATTATCTCTTCAGATACACATGACAGCGCTCCTATGGTGTATCAAGCCCCTATTGTATAGTTTAGGAAGCGTTTGAAATCGATGATGGTAGTAGGACAGACAGCACGCACAGTATACGGTTACACGTGGTCTACATTACCAAACGAATTATATCTTCAGATACACATGTCATAACTCCAATGGTGTTTCCAGCCCCTATTGTATAGTTAAGGAAGCGTTTAAAATTGATGATGGTTGTAGGACAGACAGCACGCACAGTATACGGTTACATACGGTTACATGTGGTCTACATTACCAAACGAATTATCTCTTCAGATACACATGAAAGAGCTCCAATGGTGTATCCAGCCCCTATTGTATAGTTTAACAAGCGTTTGAAATTGATGATGGTTGTAGGACAGACAGCACGCACAGTTTACGGTGACATATGGTCCACATTACCAAACGAATTATCTCTTCCGATACACATGACGCCGCTCCAATGGTGTATCCAGCCCCTATTGTATAGTTTAGGAAGCGTTTGAACTTAATGATGGTTGTAGGACAGACAGCACGCACAGTATACGGTTACATGTGGTCTACATTACAAAACGAATTATCTCTTCAGATACACATGACATAGCTCCAATGGTGTTTCCAGCCCCTATTGTTTAGTTTAGGAAGCGTTTGAAATTGATAATGGTTGTAGGACAGACAGCACGCACAGTATACGGTTACATGTGATCTACATTACCGCACGAATTATCTCTTCAGATACACATGACATAGCTCCAATGGTGTAACCAGCCCCTATCTTATAGTTTAGGAAGCGTTTGAACTTGATGATGGTTGTCGGACAGACAGTACGCACAGTATAGGGTTATTTATTGTCTATATTACCAATCGAATTATCTCTTCAGATACACATGACATAGCTCCAATGGTGTATCCAGCCCCTATTGTATAGTTTAGCAAGCGTTTGAACTTGATGATGGTTGTAGGACAGACAGCACGCACAGTATACGGTTACATGTGGTCTATATTACCAAACGAATTGTCTCTTCAGATACACATGACATAGCTCCAATGGTGTATTCAGCCCCTATTGTAAAGTTTAGCAAGCGATTGAAATTGATGATGGTTGTATGACAGACAGCACGCACAGTATACGGTTACATGTGGTCTACATTACCCCACGAATTATCTCTTCAGATACACATGACATAACTCCAATGGTGTATCCAGCCCCTATTGTATAGTTTAGCAAGCGTTTGAAATTGATGATGGTTGTAGGACAGACAGCACGCACAGTATACGGTTACATACGGTTACATGTGGTCTACATTACCAAACGAATTATCTCTTCAGATACACATGAAAGAGCTCCAATGGTGTATCCAGCCCCTATTGTATAGTTTAACAAGCGTTTGAAATTGATGATGGTTGTAGGACAGACAGCACGCACAGTATACGGTGACATATGGTCCACATTACCAAACGAATTATCTCTTCCGATACACATGACGCCGCTCCAATGGTGTATCCAGCCTCTATTGTATAGTTTAGGAAGCGTTTGAACTTAATGATGGTTTTAGGACAGACAGCAGGCACAGTATACGGTTACATGTGGTCTACATTACCAATCGAATAATCTCTTCAGATACACATGACACCGCTCCAATGATGTATCCAACCCCACTGTATAATTTAGGAAGCGTTTGAAATTGATGATGGTTGTAGGACAGACAGCACGCACAGTATACGGTTACATGTGGTCTAAATTACAAAACGAATTATCTCTTCAGATACACATGACATAGCTCCAATGGTGTATCCAGCCCCTATTGTAAAGTTTAGCAAGCGATTGAAATTGATGATGGTTGTAGGACAGACAGCACGCACAGTATACGGTTACATATGGTCTACATTACCAAACGAATTATCTCTTCAGATACACATGACACCGCTCCAATGGTGTATCAAGCCCCTTTTGTATAGTTTAGGAAGCGTTTGATCTTGATGATGGTTGTAGAACAGACAGCACGCACAGTATACGGTTACATGTGGTCTACATTACAAAACGAATTATCTCTTCAGATACACATGACATAGCTCCAATGGTGTTTCCAGCCCCTATTGTATAGTTTAGGAAGCGTTTGAACTTGATAATGGTTGTAGGACAGACAGCACGCACAGTATACGGTTACATGTGGTCTACATTACCGCACGAATTATCTCTTCAGATACACATGACATAGCTCCAATGGTGTATCCAGCCCTTATTGTATAGTTTAGCAAGCGTTTGAAATTGATGATGGTTGTAGGACAGACAGCACGCACAGTATACTCTTACATGTGGTCTACATTACCAAACGAATTATCTCTTCAGATACACATGACAGCGCTCCTATGGTGTATCAAGCCCCTATTGTATAGTTTAGGAAGCGTTTGAAATCGATGATGGTAGTAGGACAGACAGCACGCACAGTATACGGTTACACGTGGTCTACATTACCAAACGAATTATATCTTCAGATACACATGTCATAACTCCAATGGTGTTTCCAGCCCCTATTGTATAGTTAAGGAAGCGTTTAAAATTGATGATGGTTGTAGGACAGACAGCACGCACAGTATACGGTTACATACGGTTACATGTGGTCTACATTACCAAACGAATTATCTCTTCAGATACACATGAAAGAGCTCCAATGGTGTATCCAGCCCCTATTGTATAGTTTAACAAGCGTTTGAAATTGATGATGGTTGTAGGACAGACAGCACGCACAGTTTACGGTGACATATGGTCCACATTACCAAACGAATTATCTCTTCCGATACACATGACGCCGCTCCAATGGTGTATCCAGCCCCTATTGTATAGTTTAGGAAGCGTTTGAACTTAATGATGGTTGTAGGACAGACAGCACGCACAGTATACGGTTACATGTGGTCTACATTACAAAACGAATTATCTCTTCAGATACACATGACATAGCTCCAATGGTGTTTCCAGCCCCTATTGTTTAGTTTAGGAAGCGTTTGAAATTGATAATGGTTGTAGGACAGACAGCACGCACAGTATACGGTTACATGTGATCTACATTACCGCACGAATTATCTCTTCAGATACACATGACATAGCTCCAATGGTGTAACCAGCCCCTATCTTATAGTTTAGGAAGCGTTTGAACTTGATGATGGTTGTCGGACAGACAGTACGCACAGTATAGGGTTATTTATTGTCTATATTACCAATCGAATTATCTCTTCAGATACACATGACATAGCTCCAATGGTGTATCCAGCCCCTATTGTATAGTTTAGCAAGCGTTTGAACTTGATGATGGTTGTAGGACAGACAGCACGCACAGTATACGGTTACATGTGGTCTATATTACCAAACGAATTGTCTCTTCAGATACACATGACATAGCTCCAATGGTGTATTCAGCCCCTATTGTAAAGTTTAGCAAGCGATTGAAATTGATGATGGTTGTATGACAGACAGCACGCACAGTATACGGTTACATGTGGTCTACATTACCCCACGAATTATCTCTTCAGATACACATGACATAACTCCAATGGTGTATCCAGCCCCTATTGTATAGTTTAGCAAGCGTTTGAAATTGATGATGGTTGTAGGACAGACAGCACGCACAGTATACGGTTACATACGGTTACATGTGGTCTACATTACCAAACGAATTATCTCTTCAGATACACATGAAAGAGCTCCAATGGTGTATCCAGCCCCTATTGTATAGTTTAACAAGCGTTTGAAATTGATGATGGTTGTAGGACAGACAGCACGCACAGTATACGGTGACATATGGTCCACATTACCAAACGAATTATCTCTTCCGATACACATGACGCCGCTCCAATGGTGTATCCAGCCTCTATTGTATAGTTTAGGAAGCGTTTGAACTTAATGATGGTTTTAGGACAGACAGCAGGCACAGTATACGGTTACATGTGGTCTACATTACCAATCGAATAATCTCTTCAGATACACATGACACCGCTCCAATGATGTATCCAACCCCACTGTATAATTTAGGAAGCGTTTGAAATTGATGATGGTTGTAGGACAGACAGCACGCACAGTATACGGTTACATGTGGTCTAAATTACAAAACGAATTATCTCTTCAGATACACATGACATAGCTCCAATGGTGTATCCAGCCCCTATTGTAAAGTTTAGCAAGCGATTGAAATTGATGATGGTTGTAGGACAGACAGCACGCACAGTATACGGTTACATATGGTCTACATTACCAAACGAATTATCTCTTCAGATACACATGACACCGCTCCAATGGTGTATCAAGCCCCTTTTGTATAGTTTAGGAAGCGTTTGATCTTGATGATGGTTGTAGAACAGACAGCACGCACAGTATACGGTTACATGTGGTCTACATTACAAAACGAATTATCTCTTCAGATACACATGACATAGCTCCAATGGTGTTTCCAGCCCCTATTGTATAGTTTAGGAAGCGTTTGAACTTGATAATGGTTGTAGGACAGACAGCACGCACAGTATACGGTTACATGTGGTCTACATTACCGCACGAATTATCTCTTCAGATACACATGACATAGCTCCAATGGTGTATCCAGCCCTTATTGTATAGTTTAGCAAGCGTTTGAAATTGATGATGGTTGTAGGACAGACAGCACGCACAATATAGGTTACATTTGGTCTACATTACCAATCGAATTATCTCTAAAGATACGCATGACATAGCTCCAATGGTGTAGCCAGCCCCTATTGTATAGTTTAGCAAGCGTTTGAACTTGATGATGGTTGTAGGACAGACAGCACGCACAGTATACGGTTACATACGGTTACATATGGTCTACATTACCAAAAAGATTATCTCTTCAGATAAACATGATTAGCTCCAATGGTGTATCCAGCCCCTATTGTATAGTTTGGCAAGCGTTTGAACTTGATGATGGTTGTAGGACAGACAGCACGCACAGTATAAGGTTACATGTGGTTTACATTACCAAACGAATTATCTCTTCAGATACACATGACATAGCTCCATTGGTGTATCCAGCCCCTATTGTATAGTTTAGCAAGCGTTTGAACTTGATGATGGTTGTATTACAGACAGCACGCACAGTATACGGTTACATGTGGTCTACATTACCAATCGAATTATCTCTTCAGATACACATGGCATAGCTCCAATGGTGTATCCAGCCCCGATTGTATAGTTTAGGAAGCGTTTGAACTTGATGATGGTTGTAGAACAGACAACACGCACAGTATAAGGTTACATGTGGTCTACATTACCAAACGAATTATCTCTTCAGATAAACATTACAACGCTCCAATGGTGTATCAAGCCCCTATTGTATAGTTTAGGAAGCGTTTGAACTTGATGATGGTGGTAGGACAGGCAGCACACACAGTATACGGTTAATTGTTGTCTGATTTAAAAATCTAATTACCTCTTCAGATACCTATGACATAGCTCCAATGGTGTATCCAGCCCCTATTTTATAGTTTATCAAGCGTTTGAACTTGATGATGGTTGTAGGACAGACAGCACGCACAGTATACAATTACATGTGGTCTACATTACCTAACGAATTATCTCTTCAGATACACATGACATAGCTCCAATGGTGTATCCAGCCCCTATTGTAAAGTTTAGCAAGCGTTTTAACTTGATGATGGTTGTAGGAGAGACAGCACGCACAGTATACGGTTACATGTGGTCTATATTACCAAACGAATTGTCTCTACAGATACACATGACATAGCTCCAATGGTGTATCCAGCCCCTATTGTATAGTTTAGAAAGCGTTTGAACTTGATGATGGTGGTAGGACAGACAGCACGCACAGTATACGGTTACACGTGGTCTACATTACCAAACGAATTATCTCTTCAGATACACATGTCATAGCTCCAATGGTGTTTCCAGCCCCTATTGTATAGTTAAGGAAGCGTTTGAACTTCATGATGGTTGTAGGACAGACAGCATGCACAGTATACGGTTACATGTGGTCTACATTACCCCACGAATTATCTCTTCAGATACACATGACATAACTCCAATGGTGTATCCAGCCCCAATTGTATAGTTTAACAAGCGTTTGAAATTGATGATGGTTGTAGGACAGACAGCACGCACAGTTTACGGTGACATATGGTCCACATTACCAAACGAATTATCTCTTCCGATACACATGACGCCGCTCCAATGGTGTATCCAGCCCCTATTGTATAGTTTAGGAAGCGTTTGAACTTAATGATGGTTGTAGGACAGACAGCACGCACAGTATACGGTTACATGTGGTCTACATTACAAAACGAATTATCTCTTCAGATACACATGACATAGCTCCAATGGTGTTTCCAGCCCCTATTGTTTAGTTTAGGAAGCGTTTGAAATTGATAATGGTTGTAGGACAGACAGCACGCACAGTATACGGTTACATGTGATCTACATTACCGCACGAATTATCTCTTCAGATACACATGACATAGCTCCAATGGTATATCCAGCCCCCATTGTATAGTTTAGCAAGCGTTTGAAATTGATGATGGTTGTAGGACAGACAACACGCACAGTATACGGTTACATACGGTTACATATGGTCTACATTAGCAATCGAATTATCTCTTCAGATACACATGACACCGCTCCAATGATGTATCCAGCTTTACTGTATTGTTTAGGAAGCGTTTGAAATTGATGATGGTTGTAGGACACACAGCACGAACAGTATACGGTTACATGTGGTCTACATTACTAAACAAATTATCTCTTCAGATACACATGACATAGCTCCAATGGTGTATCCAGCCCCTATTGTATAGTTTAGCAAGCGTTTTAAATTGATTATGGTTGTAGGACAGACAGCACGCACAGTATACGGTTACATACGGTTACATATGGTCTACATTACCAAACGAATTATCCCTTCAGATACACATGACATAGCTCCAATGGTGTAACCAGCCCCTATCTTATAGTTTAGGAAGCGTTTGAACTTGATGATGGTTGTCGGACAGACAGTACGCACAGTATAGGGTTATTTATTGTCTATATTACCAATCGAATTATCTCTTCAGATACACACGACGCCGCTCCAATGATGTATCCAGCCCCACTGTATAGTTTAGCAAGCGTTTGAACTTGATGATGGTTGTAGGACAGACAGCACGCACAGTATACTCTTACATGTGGTCTACATTACCAAACGAATTATCTCTTCAGATACACATGACAACGCTCCAATGGTGTATCAAGCCCCTATTGTATAGTTTAGGAAGCGTTTGAAATCGATGATGGTTGTAGGACAGACAGCACGCACAGTATACGGTTACATAGTTTACATATGGTCTACATTACCAAACGAATTATCTCTTCAGATACACATGACATAGCTCCAATGGTGTATCCAGCCCCTATTGTATAGTTTAGCAAGCGTTTGAACTTGATGATGGTTGTAGGACAGACAGCACGCACAGTATACGGTTACATGTGGTCTATATTACCAAACGAATTGTCTCTTCAGATACACATGACATAGCTCCAATGGTGTATTCAGCCCCTATTGTAAAGTTTAGCAAGCGATTGAAATTGATGATGGTTGTATGACAGACAGCACGCACAGTATACGGTTACATGTGGTCTACATTACCCCACGAATTATCTCTTCAGATACACATGACATAACTCCAATGGTGTATCCAGCCCCTATTGTATAGTTTAGCAAGCGTTTGAAATTGATGATGGTTGTAGGACAGACAGCACGCACAGTATACGGTTACATACGGTTACATGTGGTCTACATTACCAAACGAATTATCTCTTCAGATACACATGAAAGAGCTCCAATGGTGTATCCAGCCCCTATTGTATAGTTTAACAAGCGTTTGAAATTGATGATGGTTGTAGGACAGATAGCACGCACAGTATACGGTGACATATGGTCCACATTACCAAACGAATTATCTCTTCCGATACACATGACGCCGCTCCAATGGTGTATCCAGCCTCTATTGTATAGTTTAGGAAGCGTTTGAACTTAATGATGGTTTTAGGACAGACAGCAGGCACAGTATACGGTTACATGTGGTCTACATTACCAATCGAATAATCTCTTCAGATACACATGACACCGCTCCAATGATGTATCCAACCCCACTGTATAATTTAGGAAGCGTTTGAAATTGATGATGGTTGTAGGACAGACAGCACGCACAGTATACGGTTACATGTGGTCTAAATTACAAAACGAATTATCTCTTCAGATACACATGACATAGCTCCAATGGTGTATCCAGCCCCTATTGTAAAGTTTAGCAAGCGATTGAAATTGATGATGGTTGTAGGACAGACAGCACGCACAGTATACGGTTACATATGGTCTACATTACCAAACGAATTATCTCTTCAGATACACATGACACCGCTCCAATGGTGTATCAAGCCCCTTTTGTATAGTTTAGGAAGCGTTTGATCTTGATGATGGTTGTAGAACAGACAGCACGCACAGTATACGGTTACATGTGGTCTACATTACAAAACGAATTATCTCTTCAGATACACATGACATAGCTCCAATGGTGTTTCCAGCCCCTATTGTATAGTTTAGGAAGCGTTTGAACTTGATAATGGTTGTAGGACAGACAGCACGCACAGTATACGGTTACATGTGGTCTACATTACCGCACGAATTATCTCTTCAGATACACATGACATAGCTCCAATGGTGTATCCAGCCCTTATTGTATAGTTTAGCAAGCGTTTGAAATTGATGATGGTTGTAGGACAGACAGCACGCACAATATAGGTTACATTTGGTCTACATTACCAATCGAATTATCTCTAAAGATACACATGACATAGCTCCAATGGTGTAGCCAGCCCCTATTGTATAGTTTAGCAAGCGTTTGAACTTGATGATGGTTGTAGGACAGACAGCACGCACAGTATACGGTTACATACGGTTACATATGGTCTACATTACCAAAAAGATTATCTCTTCAGATAAACATGATTAGCTCCAATGGTGTATCCAGCCCCTATTGTATAGTTTGGCAAGCGTTTGAACTTGATGATGGTTGTAGGACAGACAGCACGCACAGTATAAGGTTACATGTGGTTTACATTACCAAACGAATTATCTCTTCAGATACACATGACATAGCTCCATTGGTGTATCCAGCCCCTATTGTATAGTTTAGCAAGCGTTTGAACTTGATGATGGTTGTAGGACAGACAGCACGCACAGTATACGGTTACATGTGGTCTACATTACCAATCGAATTATCTCTTCAGATACACATGGCATAGCTCCAATGGTGTATCCAGCCCCGATTGTATAGTTTAGGAAGCGTTTGAACTTGATGATGGTTGTAGAACAGACAACACGCACAGTATAAGGTTACATGTGGTCTACATTACCAAACGAATTATCTCTTCAGATAAACATTACAACGCTCCAATGGTGTATCAAGCCCCTATTGTATAGTTTAGGAAGCGTTTGAACTTGATGATGGTGGTAGGACAGGCAGCACACACAGTATACGGTTAATTGTTGTCTGATTTAAAAATCTAATTACCTCTTCAGATACCTATGACATAGCTCCAATGGTGTATCCAGCCCCTATTTTATAGTTTATCAAGCGTTTGAACTTGATGATGGTTGTAGGACAGACAGCACGCACAGTATACAATTACATGTGGTCTACATTACCTAACGAATTATCTCTTCAGATACACATGACATAGCTCCAATGGTGTATCCAGCCCCTATTGTAAAGTTTAGCAAGCGTTTTAACTTGATGATGGTTGTAGGAGAGACAGCACGCACAGTATACGGTTACATGTGGTCTATATTACCAAACGAATTGTCTCTACAGATACACATGACATAGCTCCAATGGTGTATCCAGCCCCTATTGTATAGTTTAGAAAGCGTTTGAACTTGATGATGGTGGTAGGACAGACAGCACGCACAGTATACGGTTACACGTGGTCTACATTACCAAACGAATTATCTCTTCAGATACACATGTCATAGCTCCAATGGTGTTTCCAGCCCCTATTGTATAGTTAAGGAAGCGTTTGAACTTCATGATGGTTGTAGGACAGACAGCATGCACAGTATACGGTTACATGTGGTCTACATTACCCCACGAATTATCTCTTCAGATACACATGACATAACTCCAATGGTGTATCCAGCCCCTATTGTATAGTTTAGCAAGCGTTTGAAATTGATGATGGTTGTAGGACAGACAGCACGCACAGTATACGGTGACATATGGTCTACATTACCAAACGAATTATCACTTCCGATACACATGACGCAGCTCCAATGGTGTATCAGGCCCCTATTGAATAGTTTGGGAAGCGTTTGAACTTAATGATGGTTGTAGGACAGACAGCAGGCACAGTATACGGTTACATGTGGTCTACATTACCAAACGAATTATCTCTTCCGATACACATGACAGCGCTCCAATGGTGTATCAGGCCCCTATTGTATAGTTTGGGAAGCGTTTGAACTTAATGATGGTTGTAGGACAGCCAGCAGGCACAGTATACGGTTACATGTGGTCTACATTACCAAACGAATTATTTCTTCAGATACACATGAAATAGCTCCAATGGTGTATCCAGCCACTATTGTATAGTTTAACAAGCGTTTGAAATTGATGATGGTTTTAGGACAGACAGCACGCACAGTATACGGTGACATATGGTCTACATTACCAAACGAATTATCTCTTCCGATACACATGACGCCGCTCCAATGGTGTATCAGGCCCCTATTGTATAGTTTGGGAAGCGTTTGAACTTAATGATGGTTGTAGGACAGACAGCAGGCACAGTATACGGTTACATGTGGTCTACATTACCAATCGAATAATCTCTTCAGATACACATGACACCGCTCCAATGATGTATCCAACCTCACTGTATAATTTAGGAAGCGTTTAAAATTGATGATGGTTGTAGGACAGACAGCACGCACAGTATACGGTTACATGTGGTCTACATTACTAAACAAATTATCTCTTCAGATACACATGACATAGCTCCAATGGTGTATCCAGCCCCAATTGTATAGTTTAGCAACCGTTTTAAATTGATGATGGTTGTAGGACAGACAGCACGCACAGTATACGGTTACATACGGTTACATATGGTCTACATTACCAAACGAATTATCTCTTCAGATACACATGACATAGCTCCAATGGTGTATCCAGCCCCTATTGTATAGTTTAGGAAGCGTTTGAACTTGATGATGGTTGTCGGACAGACAGTACGCACAGTATAGGGTTATATGTGGTCTATATTACCAATCGAATTATCTCTTCAGATAGACACGACGCCGCTCCAATGATGTATCCAGCCCCACTGTATAGTTTAGCAAGCGTTTGAACCTGATGATGGTTGTAGGACAGACAGCACGCACAGTATACTCTTACATGTGGTCTACATTACCAAACGAATTATCTCTTCAGATACACATGACAACGCTCCAATGGTGTATCAAGCCCCTATTGTATAGTTTAGTAAGCGTTTGAAATCGATGATGGTTGTAGGACAGACAGCACGCACAGTATACGGTTACATGTGGTCTACATTACCAAACGAATTATATCTTCAGATACACATGTCATAGCTACAATGGTGTTTCCAGGCCCTGTTGTATAGTTAAGGAAGCGTTTGAACTTGATGATGGTTGTAGGACAGACAGCACGCACAGTATACGGTTACATAGTTTACATATGGTCTACATTACCAAACGAATTATCTCTTCAGATACACATGACATAGCTTCAATGGTGAATCCAGCCCCTATTGTATAGTTTATCAAGCGTTTGAACTTGATGATGGTTGTAGAACAGACAGCACGCACAGTATACAATTACATGTGGTCTACATTACCTAACGAATTATTTCTTCAGATACACATGACATAGCTCCAATGGTGTATCCAGCCCCTATTGTATAGTTTAGCAAGCGTTTGAAATTGATGATGGTTGTAGGACAGACAGCACGAACAGTATACGGTTACATATGGTCTACATTACCAAACGAATTATCTCTTCAGATACACATATCATAACTCCAATGGTGTTTCCAGCCCCTATTGTATAGTTAAGGAAGCGTTTAAACTTGATGATGGTTGTAGGACAGACAGCACGCACAGTATACGGTTACATACGGTTACATGTGGTCTACATTACCAAACGAATTATCTCTTCAGATACACATGAAAGAGCTCCAATGGTGTATCCAGCCCCTATTGTATAGTTTAGCAAGCGTTTGAAATTGATGATGGTTGTAGGACAGACAGCACGCACAGTATACAATTTCATGTGGTCTACATTACCTAACGAATTATCTCTTCAGATACACATGACATAGCTCCAATGGTGTATCCAGCCCCTATTGTATAGTTTAGCAAGCGTTTGTACTTGATGATGGTTGTAGGACAGACAGCACGCACAGTATACGGTTACATGTGGTCTATATTACCAAACGAATTGTCTCTTCAGATACACATGACATAGCACCAATGGTGTATCAAGCCCCTATTGTATAGTTTAGGAAGCGTTTGAACTTGATGATGGTGGTAGGACAGACAGCACGCACAGTATACGGTTACACGTGGTCTACATTATCAAACGAATTATATCTTCAGATATACATGTCATAGCTCCATTGGTGTTTCCAGCCCCTATTGTATAGTTAAGGAAGCGTTTGAACTTGATGATGGTTGTAGGACAGACAGCATGCACAGTATACTCTTACATGTGGTCTACATTACCAAACGAATTATCTCTTCAGATACACATGACAACGCTCCAATGGTGTATCAAGCCCCTATTGTATAGTTTAGGAAGCGTTTGAAATCGATGATGGTGGTAGGACAGACAGCACGCAAAGTATACGGTTACATGTGGTCTACATTACCAAACGAATTATATCTTCAGATACACATGTCATAGCTCCAATGGTGTATCCAGCCCCTATTGTATAGTTTATCAAGCGTTTGAACTTGAAGATGGTTGTAGGACAGACAGCACGCACAGTATACAATTTCATGTGGTCTACATTACCTAACGAATTATCTCTTCAGATACACATGACATAGCTCCAATGGTGTATCCAGCCCCTATTGTATAGTTTAGCAAGCGTTTGTACTTGATGATGGTTGTAGGACAGACAGCACGCACAGTATACGGTTACATGTGGTCTATATTACCAAACGAATTGTCTCTTCAGATACACATGACATAGCACCAATGGTGTATCCCGCCCCTATTGTAAAGTTTAGCAAGCGATTGAAATTGATGATGGTTGTAGGACAGACAGCACGCACAGTATACGGTTACATATGGTCTACATTTCCAATCGAATAATCTCTTCAGATACACATGACAACGCTCCAATGGTGTATCAAGACCCTATTGTATAGTTTAGGAAGCGTTTGAACTTGATGATGGTGGTAGGACAGACAGCACGCACAGTATACGGTTACACGTGGTCTACATTACCAAACGAATTATATCTTCAGATACACATGTCATAGCTCCATTGGTGTTTCCAGCCCCTATTGTATAGTTAAGGAAGCGTTTGAACTTGATGATGGTTGTAGGACAGACAGCACGCACAGTATACGGTTACATGTGGTCTACATTACCCCACGAATTATCTCTTCAGATACACATGACATAACTCCAATGGTGTATCCAGCCCCTATTGTATAGTTTAGCAAGCGTTTGAAATTGATGATGGTTGTAGGACAGACAGCACGCACAGTATACGGTTACATATGGTCTACATTACCAATCGAATAATCTCTTCAGATACACATGACAACGCTCCAATGGTGTATCAAGCCCCTATTGTATAGTTTAGGAAGCGTTTGAAATTGATGATGGTGGTAGGACAGACTGCACGCACAGTATACGGTGACATATGGTCCACATTACCAAACGAATTATCTCTTCCGATACACATGACGCCGCTCCAATGGTGTATCCAGCCCCTATTGTATAGTTTAGGAAGCGTTTGAACTTAATTTTGGTTGTAGGACAGACAGCAGGCACAGTATACGGTTACATGTGGTCTACATTACCAATCGAATAATCTCTTCAGATACACATGACACCGCTACAATGATGTATCCAACCCCACTGTATAATTTAGGAAGCGTTTGAAATTTATGATGGTTGTAGGACAGACAGCACGTACAGTATACGGTTACATACGGTTACATATGGTCTACATTAGCAATCGAAATATCTCTTCAGATACACATGACACCGCTCCAATGAGGTATCCAGCCTCACCGTATAGTTTAGGAAGCGTTTGAAATTGATGATGGTTGTAGAACAGACAGCACGAACAGTATACGGTTACATATGGTCTACATTACCAAACGAATTATCTCTTCAGATACACATGACACCGCTCCAATGGTGTATCCAGCCCCTATTGTATAGTTTAGGAATCGTTTGAACTTGATGATGGTTGTAGGACAGACAGCACGCACAGTATACGGTTATATGTGGTCTACATTACTAAACAAATTATCTCTTCAGATACACATGACATAGCTCCAATGGTGTATCCAGCCCCTATTGTATAGTTTAGCAAGCGTTTTAAATTGATGATGGTTGTAGGACAGACAGCACGCACAGTATACGGTTACATATGGTCTACATTACCAAACGAATTATCTCTTCAGATACACATGACATAGCTCCAATGGTGTATCCAGCCCCTATCTTATAGTTTAGGAAGCGTTTGAACTTGATGATGGTTGTCGGACAGACAGTACGCACAGTATAGGGTTATATGTGGTCTATATTACCAATCGAATTATCTCTTCAGATACACACGACGCCGCTCCAATGATGTATCCAGCCCCACTGTATAGTTTAGCAAGCGTTTGAACTTGATGATGGTTGTAGGACAGACAGCTCGCACAGTATACTCTTACATGTGGTCTACATTACCAAACGAATTATCTCTTCAGATACACATGACAACGCTCCAATGGTGTATCAAGCCCCTATTGTATAGTTTAGGAAGCGTTTGAAATCGATGATGGTGGTAAGACAGACAGCACGCACAGTATACGGTTACATGTGGTCTACATTACCAAACGAATTATATCTTCAGATACACATGTCATAGCTCCAATGGTGTTTCCCGCCCCTGTTGAATAGTTAAGGAAGCGTTTGAACTTGATGATGGTTGTAGGACAGACAGCAAGCACAGTATACGGTTACATGTGGTCTACATTACTAAACAAATTATCTCTTCAGATATACATTACATAACTTTAATGGTGTATCCAGCCCCTATTGTATAGTTTAGCAAGCGTTTGAAATTGATGATGGTTGTAGGACAGACAGCAGGCACAGTATACGGTTACATACGGTTACATATGGTCTACATTACCAATCGAATTATCTCTTCAGATACACATGACATAGCTCCAAATGTATTCAGCCCCTATTGTATAGTTTAGGAAGCGTTTGAACTTGATGATGGTTGTAGGACAGACAGCATGCACAGTATACGGTTAAATGTGGTCTACATTACCAAACGAATTATCTCTTCAGATACACATGACGCCGCTCCAATGGTGTATCCAGCCCCTATTGTATAGTTTAGGAAGCGTTTGAACTTAATGATGGTTGTAGGACAGACAGCAGGCACAGTATACGGTTACATGTGGTCTACATTACCAATCGAATTATCTCTTCAGATACACATGACACCGCTCCAATGGTGTATCAAGCCCCTTTTGTATAGTTTAGGAAGCGTTTGAACTTGATGATGGTTGTAGGACAGACAGCACGCACTGTATACGGTTACATGTGGTCTATATTACCAAACTAATTATCTCTTCAGAAACACATGACATAGCTCCAATGGTGGATCCAGCCCCTATTGTAAAGTTTAGCAAGCGATTGAAATTGATGATGGTTGTAGGACAGACAGCACGCACAGTATGCGGTTACATATGGTCTACATTACCAAACGAATTATCTCTTCAGATACACATGACAACGCTCCAATGGTGTATCCAGCCCCTATTGTATAGTTTAGCAAGCGTTTGAAATTGATGATGGTTAAAGGACAGACAGCACGCACAGTATTTGGTGACATATGGTCTACATTACCAAACGAATTATCTCTTCCGATACACATGACGCCGCTCCAATGGTGTATCCAGCCCCTATTTTATAGTTTAGGAAGCGTTTGAACTTAATGATGGTTGTAGGACAGACAGCAGGCACAGTATACGGTTACATGTGGTCTACATTACCAATCGAATTATCACTTCAGATACACATGACACCGCTCCAATGGTGTATCAAGCCCCTTTTGTATAGTTTAGGAAGCGTTTGAACTTGATGAAGGTTGTAGGAAAGACAGCACGCACAGTATACGGTTACATGTGGTCTACATTACTAAACAAATTATCTCTTCAGATACACATGACATAGCTCCAATGGTGTATCCAGCCCCTATTGTATAGTTTAGCAAGCGTTTTAAATTTATGATGGTTGTAGGACAGACAGCACGCACAGTATACGGTTACATACGGTTACATATGGTCTACATTACCAAACGAATTATCTCTTCAGATACACATGACATAGCTCCAATGGTGTATCCAGCCCCTATCTTATAGTTTAGGTAGCGTTTGAACTTGATGGTTGTCGGACAGACAGTACGCTCAGTATAGGGTTATATGTGGTCTATATTACCAATCGAATTATCTCTTCAGATACACACGACGCCGCTCCAATGATGTATCCAGCCCCACTGTATAGTTTAGCAAGCGTTTGAAATTGATGATGGTTGTAGGACAGACAGCACGCACAGTATACGGTTACATGTGGTCTACATTACCAAACGAATTATCTCTTCAGATACACATGACAACGCTCCAATGGTGTATCAAGCCCCTATTGTATAGTTTAGGAAGCGTTTGAAATCGATGATGGTGGTAGGACAGACAGCACGCACAGTATACGGTTACATGTGGTCTACATTACCAAACGAATTATCTCTTCAGATACACATGTCATAGCTCCAATGGTGTTTCCAGCCCCTATTGTATAGTTAAGGAAGCGTTTGAACTTGATGATGGTTGTAGGACAGACAGCACGCACAGTATACGGTTACATGTGGTCTACATTACCCGACGAATTATCTCTTCAGATATACATGACATAACTCCAATGGTGTATCCAGCCCCTATTGTATAGTTTAGCAAGCGTTTTAAATTGATGATGGTTGTAGGACAGACAGCACGCACAGTATACGGTTACATACGGTCGCATATGGTCTACATTACCAATCGAATTATCTCTTCAGATACACATGACATAGCTCCAATTGTGTATCCAGCCCCTATTGTATAGTTTAGGAAGCGTTTGAACTTGATGATGGTTGTAGGACAGACAGCATGCACAGTATACGGTTAAATGTGGTCTACATTACCAAACGAATTATCTCTTCAGATACACATGAAATAGCTCCAATGGTGTATCCAGCCCCTATTGTATAGTTTAGCAAGCGTTTGAAATTGATGATGGTTGTAGAACAGACAGCACGCACAGTATACGGTGACATATGGTCTACATTACCAAACGAATTATCTCTTCCGATACACATGACGCCGCTCCAATGGTGTATCCAGCCCCTATTGTATAGTTTAGGAAGCGTTTGAACTTAATGATGGTTTTAGGACAGACAGCAGGCACAGTATACGGTTACATGTGGTCTACATTACCAATCGAATTATCTCTTCAGATACACATGACACCGCTCTAATGGTGTATCAAGCCCCTTTTGTATAGTTTAGGAAGCGTTTGAACTTGATGATGGTTTTAGGACAGACAGCACGCACAGTATACGGTTACATGTGGTCTATATTACCAAACGAATTATCTCTTCAGATACACATGACATAGCTCCAATGGTGTATCCAGCCCCTATTGTAAAGTTTAGCAAGCAATTGAAATTGATGATGGTTGTAGGACAGACAGCACGCACAGTATGCGGTTACATATGGTCTACATTACCAAACGAATTATCTCTTCAGATACACATGACAACGCTCCAATGGTGTATCCAGCCCCTATTGTATAGTATAGCAAGCGTTTGAAATTGATGATGGTTGTAGGACAGACAGCACGCACAGTATACGGTTACATACGGTTACATATAGTCTACATTACCAAACGAATTATCTCTTCAGATACACATGACATAGCTCCAATGGTGTATCCAGCCCCTATTGTATAGTTTAGGAAGCGTTTGAACTTAATGATGGTTGTAGGACAGACAGCAGGCACAGTATACGGTTACATGTGGTCTACATTACCAATCGAATTATCTCTTCAGATACACATGACATAGCTTCAATGGTGTATCCAGCCCCTATTGTATAGTTTAGGAAGCGTTTGAACTTAATGATGGTTGTAAGACAGACAGCAGGCACAGTATACGGTTACATGTGGTCTACATTACCAATCGAATTATCTCTTCAGATACACATGACATAGCTCCAATGGTGTATCCAGCCCCTATTGTATAGTTTAGCAAGCGTTTTAAATTGATGATGGTTGTAGGACAGACAGCACGCACAGTATACGGTTACATACGGTTACATATGGTCTACATTACCAAACGAATTATCTCTTCAGATACACATGACATAGCTCCAATGGTGTATCCAGCCACTATTGTATAGTTTAGCAAGCGTTTAAACTTGATGATGGTTGTAGGACAGAGAGCACGCACAGTATACGGTTACATGTGGTCTATTTTACCAATCGAATTATCTCTACAGATACACACGACGCCGCTCCAATGATGTATCCAGCCCCTATTGTATAGTTTAGCAAGCGTTTGAAATTGATGATGGTTGTAGGACAGACAGCACGCACAGTATACTGTTACATGTGGTATACATTACCAAACGTATTATCTCTTCAGATACACATGACATAGCTCCAATGGTGTATCCAGCCCCTATTGTATAGTTTAGCAAGCGTTTGAACTTGATGATGGTTGTAGGATAGACAGCACGCACGGTATATGGGTACATGTGGTTTACATTGCCATACAAATTGTGTCCTCAGACACACATGACACAACTCCAGTGGTGTATCCAGCCACATTGTATAGTTTAGCAAGCGGTTGACCATGATGATGTTTGTAGGATAGACAGCACGCACGGTATACGGCTACATGTGGTCTACATTTCCATACAAATTGTCTCCTCAGATACACATGACACCACTTCAGTGGTGTCTCCAGCCCCATTGTATACTTTAGCAAGCAGTTGACTATGATGATGTTTGTAGGATATACAGCACGCATGGTATACGGCTACATGTGGTCTACATTACCATACAAATTGTCTCCTCAGATACACTTGACACCGCTTCATTGTTGTATCCAGCCCCATTGTATAGTTTAGCAAGCAGTTGAACTTGATGATGGTTTTTGGACAGACAGCACGCACGGTATACGACCCAATGTGGTCTACATTACCATACAGATTTTCTCCTAAGAAACACATGACACTACTCCGATGGTGTATTCTGCCTCATTGTATAGTTTAGCATACAGCAGAACTTGATGATGGTTGTAGGACAGACGGGACGCACGGTATACGGCTACACGCGGTCTGCATTACCATACAAATTGTCTCCTCAGATACACATGACACCGCTCTAATGGTGTATCCAGCTTCAATGTATAGTTTAGCATACAGTATATTTTGATGATGGTAGTAGGACAGACGGCACGCACGGTATACGGCCACACGCGGTCTACATTACCATACAAATTGTCTCTTGAGATACGCATGACACCACTCCAATGGTGTTTCAAGCCTCAATTTATACCCCTATATACTCTACGAGTGAATTGTAGTTCATTCCAGGGGTAGTGCTGTTACAGTAATCCATCTGCCTGTCTAGTCACACATAGTTGCCGTCCAACATTACGCTTCTGCCTCCTCTAGGCAATGGGAATTAATTATGAGGAATTGATAACTGTTCACATTACTATAAACCAAATCTGTTTTCATCCAATTACTTAAGCGAGAATTATATATTTGCATTGAGTCTTCCAAGATTACTTGAAAAATAAAATGATTAAACCCACCTCTTCCCCCACTCTTTAACTATGTTTTGTAGGTAATCATTCCAGTTTAATATATTATACTATTTGTGTACTATAAAATACATTATCCTGTTTAATCTGTTTAACATTATTTTCCTATTTTACTTTTCTTATACATTGATGTATACAATGTATAAGATTGAGAAGTTCGGCCTCCTACTCACTTCGTTCATAAAATCTTTTTCAGGCAAAGAAAATGAGGAAGTTTGAACTTGTTTCCGTCTACATTCTTACATGATAAGGTATTTTTTATCTTGAAAAAATATCTTTTTCATCTTTTAATAGAGAATATTGCACATAAAAAAATCTTAGTACTACTTAACTTATGTATTCTCTTTTATATCCCAAATTGTAAAGACGTCCTAACAATATACATATATATATCTTGTATTCCTATAACATCCCTTTTTAAATATCATAATATTTTAATTCTAAGAGAGCCATTGTAAATAAAAATTTTAATACAAATCTCCAGAAAATTTTTTTTTAAGACTATTCATTATGCAGGTTTAATTACAAGTCATGTGTCTGACCTTTTGTGTACAGTTAAACTGTTTAATATTGTAAGTTGATGAGCTCGGGAAAGAAAATAACAATTCCAATCAAGATTATGTCATTCTAATTAATGCGGGCATAAAGTTGCGTCAGCTACTGTTTTTAACATGACTTGAACTTTTTTTATAAATTTCATTTGTATAAACTTATTTTCAAACCGCATGCAACCTTGTCATTCATAATTTTTTATTTACTTAATTAATAATATTGTTTACATCTTAGATTTTTTTTGTTTGTAATAGTTAGAAATGTATAGTTTTATTTTTTATTTATAAACATATTTTGGGTATATTATAATTCTAAAATTAAATCGTATATTCTCCATATAAATCACTAGAGAATGCTGCTTTCCATCCTACACACTCATAACTCTGTTCTTCCCTCACAGTGAGAGGTAAAGGCTGAAAGATACGGCTGCTCATTCAAATGAGTAATGAGGGAGTAATGCAGGGAGAATCGTCGGAAGGTGACGACAGTTAATAATTCATATCACGTACAGACTGACTCGCTATTCGCCTGGGACTACATCTTGATTAGTCTTACGGCTTGGCCTACTTCCCCTCGCTTTCTCTCTGTTGGAAATGATTAATGCGTTCTACCCTTGATTTCTGGATGGTAATAGTCCAAAATTGAATCGTGCAACTAAAATGTGTCACACCGAAAAACGGTATCATTCCAAATTACCACCAAGTTTTAATAATATTTCTTTATTTGAATTTGTTTTCGTATTTAATATATTTAGTAATAATAAGTATATAATGTATCATCTATGACTTTTGTGACTGTATACACTATTCCAGAAATGTTTAATATCATAAAACAACCATTGATACACAAGACTGTTCTCTATATTATGTACTTTAGCGTTCAATTGCTGTTTTAACTTCTTAGGGCAACACTCACCTATATTTTATCCGGTGAAGGCAGAAATCCACTTGTTAGTTTCACACATACACAGTTCACAAAACACAACAGTACATTTAAAACATTAATCATGGATTGTCACACCGAACAGTATACCGACGTTTCGCGAAGACGGGAAACACTTCGCTTGATCACGATTTGCAGGCCACATATGTTAATCAGCCGCGGAGTCGCTCGGAACGCCTTGACGCGACTGACCGGACAGGCGAACGCTTATCGTTGTTATCAGTTGGGGGCGGCGGAGGGTATACCATTATTGCATTCTTTATTTTCGACTGTATCTCCTCTTCTATCAATGGTACAAACATCGGGTGTATTGATGCAATTGGCTGGGAAATGCACCTAGAGTCTACCGCCTTGCAAGTGGCTTCCAAGACATTCCTCTCTTTCCATTTGTTTTTTTTTTTTCAATACAATACCAGACGACGACCAATTGACTTTATGATCAGTCGCCATGATAAGCTCCACAATCTTCGAATTTTTTGACTCAGCTTTAGAGAGTAATTTTTTATGTTCTTTTATTCGAACTTCCGCTGGCCTCGACCTGTATGTTTGACCGTAGTAGTTACGCCCACAACTACAGGATATTTTTTAAACCACATTTTTAGACTGGTGTTCCATATTTTTTGGCCTAACTTTTGTCAGTAGGCTACGTAGGTTTTCTTATTTTTAAAGGCAGTTCTTATGCCAAATTTATGATTAAGCTTACGAACCTTTTCTGACAGCCCTTTGACATAAGGCACGACTACAGTTGTTATTGACAAGCAAAATATAGGTGAGTGTTGTCCTAAGAAGTTAAAACAGAAATTGAAAATTACCTCACCAAACAAATCATGTCATTCAGAAATAATACTTTAGCGTTGCAAGTTGTGCAAGTTAACTTGGCCGTTGTTTCTTCTTTACAAATTCGCTTTAGACCCAAAATATTTGTAAGATTAATTTAATTATAAAACCCCTGATAATATACACGCAACTTACATCAATCGTACATAAAACCTCACAGTGTAATGTGTACAGAATACTGAACTCGGGATCTTACATAAGAAATAAAAAACTTTATTACCATTGATCACATAGGCAAAGTCAACAAAACGCAATACAATCCAGGAAAAGATCTTAAACTAGCTTAACAATATTTACAACATTGAAGATCAGCTTATATACAGATCAAAGAAATGAACAATTAATTTTGATTATCCAATATTGTATTCAAACTATTGACAGGTACATCAAATAATTCATGAATTGTATAAAAGGGATTCTCTAAAAGCCAATTATTTACAGAGTTCTTAAATTTTTAAAATGTAACATCTTTTGCTGAATTAGGCAGTTTGTTAAAAAATTTAATGGAATTTATTTCAAGAGAGTTACCTGTTAAATCAAGTTGGTGCTGTAGGATATCTAATTTTTGCCTGTGTTTGGTGTTCTGACTAAATAGTCAGATCTAAAGATTCTCACAACAGTCAATCTTTACATTTTTCTTATTATTTTACACACAAAAAAAACAAGATAAATCAATATACATCCAGGCAGAATATAAATATATTCTGCCTGGATGTATATTGATTTATCTTGTTTTTTGTGTGTAAAATAATAAGAAAAATGTAAAGATTGACTGTTGTGAGAATCTTTAGATCTTTGAACAGGAGTTTGCAGTGTTGATTGTGGCTGGCACCAGCAATGGAACTTATAACCTTTTTCTGAATCAAAAGTAACTTCTGGATGTAAGGTGAGTGTCCCCAGAGTATAAGACCATAGGCAATGTGTGACTAAAAAAGCCCAAAATATATTGTTCTCAAAAATTTATTTTCCAGACAGTCTTTAAGTTTCCAAAAAAGATAAGGTACCCTACTGATTTTCCTACAACACCTTCTACATGAACATCCTATTTAAGCTTGCTGTCAATCTGAAAACCCAGCAATCCAACTGATTTTATTTCACTTTCATGCACCAGACTCAAAATAATGTGAGTTTTTTCTTGATTGCAAAGCAATCTGTTTGTAGAAAACCAACTGAGGGCTGTGTGCTGAGCTATTCCTATATTCTCCTTTAACCTATCAATGTCTTTATCAGATGCAAAAAGAGTTGTATCATCGACATAAATAACAGAGTTTATATTTAAATTGGATACACATTGGATAACTATTGTCATTAATAGTTACAATAAAAAAAGAGCCAAGGATAGAACCTCGAGGAACACCCATCTTTATTATCTCAGTTGAAGTCTGTTTACACTTTATTGCAACATATTGCTGTCGATTCGTTAAATAAGATTCAATTAATCTGATAGACTATGCTGTAAGCCCGTAAAAAATTAGTTTTTGAGTGAGAATTTTGAAAGGTACACAATCAAAAGCTTTACTTAAATCACACAGGACAAGAGAAACAGATTCTTTATTTTAAGCTCACCAACGGCAGATTTTGTGGACCTTCCTGTTCAAAAACCAAACTGACGATCAGACAAAAAATGATTACGTTCAAAATATTGATTCAATTGTGAACAAATTAACGATTCAAAACGTTTAGAGAAGATGGGTACTATTGAAACTGGACGGTAGTTTTGAACTAGCCTTTTGACTCCCTTTTTAAAAATGAGCACTACCTTAGATACCTTAAGAGAATCAGGGAAATACCCTACTTCAAAACATCTATTACAAATAAAAGCAAGAGGTTGAGAAATATATTCTACGGTTTGTTTTAGAATAAAATTAGAAACACTGTAACAATCCATACTCTTAGAATTAGAAAGCTTAAAAGAAGTTTTGTTTACCTCTGACGCAGTGATGGCTCTCCAAGAGAAACTCCTCCCCTGTACGCTTTTCATGAGCTCTGTGGGTGTAGTGTTTGTGTGTGGTACTTTGGTCATAATTTCCTGCACAGAATTTAAAAAGTGCTAATTAAAATGTTCAGTTTCAAGATCAAGATTCAAGACCAATGTCAGATGATCGTGTACAAGTGTTTTCTTGTGATATAATGTCCCAAGCAGTTTTAAATTTATTATTAAATTTTTTATATAATTTTCATAAGCTATTCTTTTTGCTTATTTAAGCTAGTTTTAATAATTTATTTTTTAAATTCAAATAAATCTTATAAGCATGTTCAAAATTACCAAATCCACTATTCTTTAAATTTGTATCCACATTATAATAGTTTAACGTAACTTCTCTACCCCTAGCTAGATCTACTGTATACCAATTCACCTTTTCACAACATTCTTTACCTTTTTACTCTTAATTAGAGGTGAACAATAGTGCCACAATTCAACAAACTTCTTAAAAACCAATAAAAAAGGTTTACTTCATTTATTATTCTAACCATACTATAATCACTAACCATATCCCGTTCCTCTTCCTACAATAATCGCCTAAACAAAATAATTTTTTTATCAGTCTGAGCACGAAACCAGTTAAAGTGCCTGTTTTGATCAGATTTTAAACTCACCCAATGGATTTTAAACACAAATAAAAAACTCAATGGATCATGATCGGCAAATGCTCCCCCTACAAGACGTACATCATAAAATTGTATAGAAAAGTTTACAATAACAATATCAAGGCAAGAGTTACGCCTAGAAGGCTGATTATTAGAGAGACAGAGGTTAAGTGATATCAAAATGTTCGAAATACCCCCGTCACAGCAAACCTGCGTACTCAGCGAATTTTCAATGCATAATACATGTCTTAATACCACATAAAGCCGCATATCAAGTTTCATAAAAATATATTCACAAATAAGCGATATATACAGTTTTAATTATTCTCCATAAGAATACTATTGGGGATGAGCACATAGGTTTGCTGAAACAAGGAGCATTAACAATTGGTTTCTATGTAAATATAACTCAACGAGGTGAAGCCACACACCTAGTTTCATCAATATACATTCATAAATAAGCGATATATCCCATTTTGATTAATCTCCATAAGAATATCATGGGGGTGAGTACGCAGGTTTGCTGGAAAAAGGAACGAAAAATGGGTTTTAGGCAAATATCAATATAACTCAACTAGGTAAATTCATATACAAGGTTTTGTTAATTTATGTTCATAATTAAGGGAGACATAGCATTTTAATTTTTCACCATAAGAATAACATGGGGCTGAGTACGCAGGTTTTCTGCTAGGGGTACCTTTAGCGAAAATTCTTTTTTACCAAATATCAATATACCACAACCAGATAAAGCCGTATTCCAAGTTTCGTCAGTATACGTTCATAAAGAAGCGAGATATAATTATTTTCTTATTCTCAATAAAAATAGCATTAGAAATTGTACTGTGTTTAGCACTTTCAATATCTCGGTAACCGATTGACGTAGAGGGATGATCAAAATACCAAATTAGAAAAATAAAACCGTGGATAACAGTTGGACTAGTCAATTCAATTAGAAAACGAGATTCACTTTTTAAAAAGGCTGGATGGGACAGGGTTCCAGCCAAAATCATTAAAGATAATCTCTCTCTACTCCGCCGCATTCTCCATATAATTAATTTAAGTATCGGAAATGGTATATTTCCTGATGCTTTTAAAATTACCAAAATTATACCAATCCACAAGTCAGGCCCAAAATCATCTTTTGACAATTTTAGACCAATTTCTTTGTTGACTACGATAGATAAAATCCTGGAAAATTGTGTTCAAATTCAATTAACAAATTATTTAGAAAATTAAAATATTATCACTGATAGTCAGTATGGGTTTAGGAAAGGAAAAAACCTCTAATTCTCTTTTTTATTTGACCAAATTAATTTCAAACCAAGTTGCCGACAACAAAAAGTTATGATTACGTTTTTATATTTAGCCACTGCCTTTGATTCAATTGATAGGAAAAAAATAATAGAAAAGTTACGATTGTTAGGAGTTAGGAATGTTTCTTTAGAATGGTTCATGAGTTATTTTGACAGCAGAAAACAGTTTGCAATTATAAATGGAATTAATAGTGATGAGACAAGTATTGAGTATGGAGTGGTATATGGAAGCACTTTAGGTCCCTTCTTATTTCTTATCTATATTAGATTGCCAAACTGCAACTTTTAGGAAAAATACTCTTGTTTGCTGATGATGCGGCGCTGGTCTCCTATGGTTGTGCATGGGACGAGGTGTATGAGGGAGCGTCCTCGGACCTTATTAAATTGAAAAACTGGTTCGATCAAAATGTTTGATCTCTTAACATAAATAAAACAAAGTGTTTGCCAATATACTTTAAAGTGGTAGTGATCCAGGTCCGAGGACGCTTAAGATTCACTTCTGTGGTGATCTGCACTCGACATTCTGCAGCTGTGGCACAGTTGAGCGTGTGACTCAGTATACATATTTAGGAGTTACTATTAATTGTAACCTTAGTTGGATGGCACACGTGCAGCATGTCAAACAGAGATTAAGGAAATTGATTTATGCTCTTATGCAGGTAAGGCAGGTGTAAAGTGTGGATCATTGTAGGGTTGTATATTTTGCCTATGTAAAGTCACTGTTGCAGTACGGAATTCTGGCGTGGGGTGGTGTCCCTTCTCTGGTTCTTGAGCCAGTTGCTGTGACCCGAAGATTTATTTAAAAAATTATTTTGAAGAAGCATCATAGATACCCAACTAATTTACTTTTTCACGATTTTCCACTTTTAACTGTCCGAAGACTATATCTTAAAAGTTTAATTTTGTTTTAAAGCGAAAACAGACATGATATATATTCACAGAAACTCATAACCCTTACCAAACTAGAAACAAGTTATAATTTGGCTTTAAAATCCCTAAATTACACAATAAATCACAACAATCAAATGCGTTCTATGTAACCCATTTATTGTAATGCAACCTTCCTTCCGGAATTAGAAATGATGAGGCTGAAAGTGTCGCTGTATTCAAGCGAAGAGTGAGTCGAAGTCTCCACTGGGAGATTTATAAAGACACAAGACTTTTACATATAGATCCAATAATTTAATGCCACAAACTTCAACATCCAATTTAACACAGAATATCTCAAGGTATCAAAAACTGGTATCATCTTGAAACAAATTCTTTCGCGATTGCAGGACGGAATTAAAGTGACAGCACCACCAAAATTGTTCAAAAGGACTTAACCTGAAGGTTTTTGAATTAGTCTGAATGGAATATTGTAAATTAATTTACGTCTCCCAGAGTAAACGCATGTTTCTTGACAGGGGCATTGTTGGGTGGGCTTTGTTACCACATCACATTCCGTTGCCTAGGTCGCACAATGTGACATCATGGCGTAACTATATACTACATCTTGTTTACAAATACTACCCCCTTGTCTCACGTCACATGACTTGCTTAAGTTGCAAATGTTACACTTATTAGGGTGTTGACCGACGCTCACGAGCTAGAAGTGTGATTGATATCTTTAATTTTCTCACTGTCATTCCAAATAATAATGTTCGATGGACGATGTCTCATTAAAACGGAACAATATGCCCACTGTCAAATTTTTAAACAGGAATGTTCTCTTAATGTTTGACCACATGATTAAGAGGGGTATGATCTTGCATACCCCTCTCTTATTAAAAGGTAGATGCCTCCCCCCTCCAGGTTAAAGGGGTGCCTCTCGGATCGTTGCGTAAAGAGAGTTTATTAAATTACTCATATTTTTTTACTGTAATTTTTAACTCCATATATTGATATTATTGTTAACCCAATCATAAATGAAATACACATTATTAATTCATAATCATTGTCCTATAATTGATACAACTGGAGTTATCTTTTATTTGTGGAACCATTCAAATAAGAATCTGTGTCGGGATGGTTATGGATAAGTTAAAAGACAGTATAAAGTGCAGTACAATACAGTATGTAAGTCTACTGGCGCGGCGAGTCCTCACAGTGGCAAACTTAACTCATTATAAGTCGACAAGTGCAGTTAAGACTGCGTACAGACAAAACTCGCAACTGTCGTTTGTGTTCTGGAAATTAAGGAAACTCACCACAATACGTCTTTCCTGAAACTGTTTAGTAAGACTAGACAATACCCGCTAGATAATTGTAACTAATTTCTTATTCAGTGCCGATTATAGAATAATTTAGAAAGACCGACATTATGCATGTAGAAATTCCCAAATATACAGCGTAAACAAGCTAAACCTTAATTAGCATATTAATAAGCGTAAACATTAAGAATTTTATGTGAAATAACATTGGAGCCTTTGTATATTTTACTAACTTAGGGTCAATTTATAAAATTACGAGACATAGTATACCTGAGTGACTTTCATCACAAGACAACGTCACAACATACAAAAAAAAACCATATGTAACCTTACATTTATATCTTTGATCAGAGTGATTTGACTAACTGGTTTTAACCAAATCAGCTTTAAAAATTCGTTTACAAGATGAAATGGAAAACTATTATCAAAACTGAAACTTAGTAAATTATAAGAGATTTCGAGGTCCTGTTAAAATTTTCTGGGGGAAACAACGCAAAATTAACGTTATTATTATGTCACAAGGTTACCAGGGAGTATCAAGTCAACTTTTATTAATTAAATCTACTATCAAAATAATAAGAAACTTGTATGTTTTAGTTTTGTACTCGTAATATCTGTCATATGCAGTGTTAATAGTTGAAGCTATATTGTAAACTATACCAGTTTTTGTTATTTACTTTAAAGATTTGTCCTAGTGTATCACTCTGTATAAATTTACTATGTTGCATTTCTCCTTTATTTTCAGTAAACTACGAGACTCGCACGGGACTAAGGCTCGTTCGTGTGAATAATTTATTTTATTTAAAATAATTTTAGCAAACTTTTATAGTAAATCATTGATAAATCTTACCACAGACTCACGAACAGGGAAAATGTGTCGATATAAATTAATCTTAAGATTTTGATGATCATTTTATAGTCAAGTCTGAATTATTTCCTTATTGAAAATATGTTCAAATCACAAAGAATACTAAATGACGGTCAAAGCGAGCAACAGAATTTCTTGAGGTGTTTCTCATTGAATAATTTTAAAATAACATTTAAGTTCTGATATTTAGAAAGAATGAAGTTTGAGCGCCTCCAATTTCCCAAGTACGTGGCAAGAATGTAAAGAAAAGATGTGGGGCTTCATAAGAGATTGATTGAACTACATTGAAACTTGATGACGTGCCCCAATCTATTCTCTTCCAGAAACCTTACACTTTTTGTGATACATTTTGCTGTGGCTCCTCCCTCGCCCGTCTCCGTCGATGGGTTCTTGTGGTTTTACATTTGCTTATTAGTTGAACTATTTATTAATTGTACTAAATATAACAGTTTTTTGTTTCGGTTGTTCTTGTTCTCATGCCTAAAACACGATAAAATTAAAACGATAACGACGTTAAGCATTGTAGGAATAGTTTGTCATCGACATTGGGAAATTGTTAGTCTAAAAGTCATTTAAACATAATAAAACAAAACACAAAATATGTCAACACTTGCACTTTACATTCACTCAAGAGTGTAAAAATTCATTATTTATAGTAAAAATCAATACATTTCAATCAACTTGTCATTTAAGTCCCAATGAAGTTTTGTCAGTTATGCAAATTAAAAGCACGTTATATGCTAATCAAGATGTTATAAAATATCCAAGATGATTAAAATTGTTAGCATAATAAAAATATCCCAAATAGATAGCCTTCGAGAATTAATAATTGAAAACTCATTATATATACAGTATAGACGAACATGTTTTAATCTTGAATATAAGAGTAAAATGTAATTTGAGAAATTACTATTACTTTAAGTTATTACCGTTTACAATCCAGTAGATAAAAAAAATACTGAATTTGACCCCTTTAAACCAACTTAGATTGCTCTCCACTTCATTACAACGAACATCACAACGAACGCAACAACGCTTCGATGTTACTTTTGATCCACTGTAGCATTTAAAGGTAATCTCTGAATTACTTACATGGCTAATAAAAACTAAAAAAGTTGTGTAAAACTGGGGCTAAAAACTGCATTGTATCAATGCAAAAATTGTATGTACCATGAATAAATAAATAAAAATCTCAATTATTTGAGTCGGTTTAAAAATATTTAATTCACTGTACGAAAATTAAAGCTCTAATTAAAAGTATGCGTGTTAAGTTCATTTGTTTGTAATAAGCAGTATGAAAAGTATTTATAAATTATGTTGCTGCCCAAACGATCGTTCACCTAATTTACTGGGTAAAGGATATCGGCATAAGGTTCAAATGTAGTAATAACATTTGAAATTCTAAAACAATCATCAAGAAGTCAACGAGTGATCTGCCAGACATTGCAAAGATCTTATAAAACGGTATCGGTTTTATGGCACCCATGTGCTGACATACAAATAGACGTATTGGCACAAAGAACCGACGGAATCGGTTACCTAAGTGCAGATCGAAGTCCCAATGACTCTCATTGTTGTTCAATCGTAATCTTTAACATTAAGTTACGAGAAAAACACGTCATTAGTGAAAGTCTGTGGATGATCTTTTTTACCATTAGCTTGCGAACTGATCAATTGAAAACGGTAAATGGTTTTGCCGTTAGGAAAATATTTATTTTATATTTTTTAGTTGTTCTACAGGAAAACTGAAAAGGATTAGGCACGAAAACCAAACTTGTGAAAGTCAAGTTTTATAGATTTGTGCAAAATCTCTCTGATTCGATCATTGATCATGGCTAAAAGGTTCCAGTGTCTCTTGAAGTTACAGGTTACTTGATTATTGTTACCTTGTGTTACCTTGCCATGCGTCCAAATCTAACGTTTTGTTTAACACTGGTTAATTATGTAGACACATGTACAGAAACCTAATTAATTGTAAATAAAAGCGTCCTTATATACAAAGTAAAACTAGCTTAGTTTATATGTTACACAAGAAATTATTGATTACATTTTCCATCACCAATTAGTGAAACAAATGTGTACTAATTACTGATGTAAAAATTTGCAATAATTTCTTAAATAACATCACCAACATTTAATTTTAAACAAATATGCTATGTGTTCAAATAGTACAGGTTTTTCCAGGCTTTTATTAGCTGTTATGTGCAAGTATACTTACGTAAACCCATAAAAATATTGATACACCCAAAATTTAATTTATAAAATTCTCCAATACATAATATCAAAACAAATTCAATTTGTGTATGTATACGTATGTTTATACGTCTGAAAGGCTTTGAATAAAACCATGTGTTTTTAACTGATTAACATAATTGTTTATTCTACAACTCACCAACATTCTTTGGTTGTAGCCTTAAGATACGAATGTGTTGATAATATGAGAGACCGGTTTCGGGTCAGTCACAACCCATCTTTAGTCACACTTATCTTCTATTAAAATTGTAGCCCACTTGCGCGGCTGTCAACATTTAACACGAACACAAAGTACATATCACAAACAAAACAATAACATGTAGGTATATTTAAAACTATTACTCTACTTAAAACTATGTGGGCCTATTTAAAATTGTGACTGGAGATGGGCTGTGACTGACTCGAACCCGGTCTCGCATATTATCAACACATTGACACCTTAAGGCTACAACCAAAGGATTTTGTTGAGTTTTAGAATAATATTATTAACTAAGCGACCACCTAAAACACTGGATAGTGTTCATAAATTAGTTCAAGTCTTATACTTGTATTTGACATGTTTTCATTTGGCAGAATAAAGGTCATGATTTCATTTCTTTTCCGGCTTTTCAATAGAAGGCCAACGAATTTAGACATACTTTTTACGCAGGAAGTGTTTTTGCTAAGGTAGCTGGTATCAAAGTTTCAAAAGAGTCGATCGGTCTATGTCAGGGCATGCTTGTGAGAGTGTATTGAACTTCTGTTTTGTCCGAATCCGACTCATACGTCTAAACCTTAGATGGAGTTTAGGTTTGACCGGAAGTACGTAAATGATTTATGATTTTACCAAATTTATAAAAATTACAAAATCTTGGAGATTTGTGTTACTTTTACCATTTCCTTTTAAAAAATTTCGCGATAAATGAAAGGAAAACCAATCGTCTCTGCTGATTACAAAATGTGGGTTTTGTCCACCTATTTACCTTTTTACATTTTAATAGTTTTGCGTTTTCTTAATGAGCCATAGTTTAGTTTAACGTAACTAGGTAAATAAAATGAAAATAGTAACTCTGTAATTAAATGTTCCTCAACGAATTTGATCATGAGATGAGTTGCTTAGTGTTTTATATATTTGTTTACTAGTGAAACAAACTAAGTGTATTAATTAAAACTCTTGACAATGGGTTTTGTTCTAAATACCACATCCACAATCTCTAAAATGACTCTTAGAGTCACTCGCTTGGCAGAATAAACGAAACATTCAACCCAAGTAAAAAATTAGCTGGAATAAGATGAGCAAATAATACACTTGAGTTCATCTTAGCTCGCCTAGACTCGGCCAGTATGGAAGTGGCGTTAGCGAAGAAGTGATTAGAGTAAACATTGTGGAAAGGTGTTTCTCTTAAATTTTAGAATAGAATAGTTTATTAAATAACAACACAATCAGTAACTTTAAATTTTTGTTAAAATCAAAATATTGTAAAATGTAACCTAATCAGTTTGCTACATGTAATGGCATGGTATTTGAATAATTTCAAACTGTTTTCACTGTTATTTTTCATTTAGTTTAGTGGCTAGTTTATTTTCCTTTTGAAGGTCCAAAGTTTATTTCGATATAGCATGTGATATAGCAACTTAACTACTAGTCCAATGCAATTAGCATTTGAGTATGGAAATAAAAAAAGTTGAAACCTGTTGGAAATCATTTATTAAGGTCTCCTGGACCCACAGAAGAAAGACCCAGAAAATCCCATGTGGACTTTTTCGCCATTTTGACAAATAAGTCGGCCATGTTAGATTTGTCCAAGGGCTTACGGAAATGGGTATTACTAGTAGACTAATTGACTTAAACACCTCCCGTTTGCATACTAATGTCTTGTAAAAACCAGGCTAGCTATATACAAAAAGATATGTATTGATGTTTTTACATTTGATTAATAAATTAAAAAAATTATTTTTTACATGCTGTAACTAATAGTTAGCATTTTTCACCAAGTATCCTTATAAATTACATATATAAGAAAAACTGAAAATAAAAATTGTAGAGCATAAAATCCCCTTTCAAATACACTATTAAAATGTTTACCTGAATATATCAAGCATCCTACTCAGGAATCAATATAAATGTTTCCTACACTGTCACTCAGGCGCTCGGTGCGGCGCTCGGCCCCCTAGCCCAGTCAATGAAGATAAATGACGAGCAAATGTCGGAAGAAATTAGTAACAGGCCGAAACGTATACCAGTCGATAGCACTTTCCTAGAGGAAAAAATCCCAAATATGTCCCCGGTCCTTATTTCGTAGCCCCCCTTTAAACTCCCTAGCTCCCCTTCTTGCAAGCATTTACAAAAATGTTCATATCTCCATTAATATTCCCATACAGCACACGATATCCAACGGACGTCCGTTTTAAATCCACGACGTCCAAGGACATTAGGGACGTCCAGCGGACATCCGGATCTCATCCTGAATGTCTTTATTTTGCGCAGGATATTCCGGATATCGCATGGCCGTCCTATGGCTATCCGGTGAAGGATATCCTTTTTCTGCTATTCGTGGATGTCCGTCGGATATCCACGATATCCTTCTTTAATTTTTAGAAAAGTTTGTGCTAACTATTTTAAAAGATAGTTTTAAAAGTTATAACTTTTTCAATGGAAGCTAGGAATAATAAAAGTTGTAAATGGGGAAACCCATGGGAAAACTGTTGATAAATAAATAAGTTGATTGTTTAAGTACGTAAAATGATATATACAAATTTTCCAAAGAGTGAATATTAAAATGTGTTTAGATTTTTATTTTATTTTACAATTTAATGTTATAATTTTATTTTGTGCTAGACCTACTGATGAAAATTTTTCTTACTAATTATTTAGGAAGAATTATCTTTTGCAAACATTTTTATGATTTTCATGAAATTACAATTTTTTTTGCATAGTGCTAGCGCTAGATCATAGTTTCCCATCCACCATATTGTGGTCTTTGTCTTGGCGTTTCGTTTTGTTTTGTTCGCCTTCGCCATTGCGTTAGGTTGAGATGTTCGGTTTTGGACGTTTTGGTTATGTTGTTGCACGGTATGTAAAGGTGATGTTAAAACAATCACGGAGAACTGAAATTGTGTTTAATACTGCGCTTACCTAGTTAATTTTATTATAAATTTAGTTTAGAAGACATCAAATGTATTGTACTTGAAGAGTTAAGAATAATAACTTCGTGAAGACATACCCAGGTTACTGTTATTGTTGAGGTGAGTAATCTACCTATGTTGTTGTTATTTTGAATATTATATTACAGTGATATAAGCTGTAACATTTTATCCCTTTGTGCCTATTCGATAAAATAAAGGAATCCGTAACCATCTGAGAGCTAAGTATGGATTTACTGTATTGGTTTTGAACAGAAGAGGTTAATTTCAGGTTGGATGAGCTAGCCTATTTATACTGCGTAATTAGGTTTTCAGAGCATACAATAGGCCTCTAAGGGGTTGTAAACAGTTAATTTAGGCATAACTTACATTATTATTTAATAGGTTTATACACTAGGCTTCTGTATTTATTGAATAGGCTTAAAATCAAAGTCCGTCAAAGCAGCAATATATTAAATAAATGTCTGCTGAGTTCTGTAATGTGTGCAGTAACGAGGCGTTCAGTTGGTGCATATTTAATTTGCCTAAAACCTGTAAGTGATGCCTTCTTATAAGGACAAAAATGGGATAGTTTTTTAGTGAATGGATATAAAAAGCTAGATAAGAAGCTATATAGCAAGAATAGATATAGATATTGCTTATAGATAAGAAGCTAGAGCAATTATATACCGTTGTAGGCATTGTGATACCTACTTAACTTAGGCCTAGGACCATGATAATTTTTTTTATCCCAAAAATAGAATAGATTTTCAAAGGACGTAGAAGAAAATAAACATGCTACGTTATTAAACAAATGAAGTAACTCACTGGAAAGTTATTTTCTTACACTAATAATATATTAAGCCTATTAGCGGTAAACTTTAATAGATTTCTCTCAGTAGGTCTTATCGTAAACTTCTACGATGAGTTGCAATTAAATTGGGTCCTGATAATATAGCGCAGGTGTATTTTCATAATTAAACCGAGCATGATTTAAGGATAGCGATCATACAGCTCAAATTTGTTTGTGACTTTTAATGTGAGCACTAAAAGAGCGCAAATTGATGGTTCAGAGTTTAAGTTTAAGTTATGGTATTGCGCCTTGTTCATTACAGTCAGATTGGGAATTTTTTCAAAATTCATAGGCTATCGTCATAAATAGGAGATTTTATTATAGGTGTATTTTCCATCCCCGCCTATTTTTTAAACTCTTGATATGTTTTTGTTTTATAAAATGTGATTACCGGTACAGTAATATTTTTAGCGCATAGTGAGTTAAACTTATTATTTTATTGTTCCTTATAAACATTTGGACAATTTGTTTATCTCATATTCCTAACAAAGCTATAACTTACGGTAAGTTACACCTAATTAATGAAATGTTATTGGTTTCAACATTTTTAAGTTAGGTAAGGCCTAAATACAGTTTTTACATTTTGTGTTTTTGAGAACACAAGTCCCCAATAACTTATGGTAAGCCTAGGCTAAATCATTAAATTTTACTGATAGGGGCCATTATCATTTTCTAGAAGCTAATTTTATAAAATAGTAAGTAAATAATGTTAGTTTAGCATTTTAAAATAGGTATTTATGATTCTGTTAATAAACCTTACAAAATTGCAACCATTGTATGACACCAATGGGGAGAATACATGTCATTTGGAGGGCTAATCTAAGTTGATTTTTTTACATCCTCTAGGTAAAGGCCTATTTACAAATATAAAGGAGTAAATAACATCGAATACAATCCAAAATCTGTACGTTACACGCTCACGATATTAAAGTTTAAATAAGTATGTATAATGTACAGAGTATGGTCTGTATGAATTTATTTAAGTTTAGCTTTTTATTTAAAAACTTTTTAATGTGGCAATGTAAACAATTTTTATTTGGACCTAAACAATTATTTATTTAAAGTTACCCTAACTAAGCCTAACATAGCAAGTTTATGCCCATCTGTTCATTTCCCTCTGCTGATCACTAACTTACATTGGCGTTATACACATCATAATCTTTTATGATGACTTAACACCTGGAGAGCATTATTAGCTTGATACTCTTCCAAGTAATTTGCATTGCAAAATATTAGTTTTAGTATCAGCCTAGCCTGTACCACTAATAATATAATTTATTTTATTTTATTCCGTCAACAAAGTAGGCCCAATACAAATTTGAGTTTCAAGTTTAACTTACTTGATCATCAACTTAACTAACAAAAAGTTGGTGATTCAAATTTGTTACTGCAATGTTAACACGTTTGCTACCATATGACGCGTATTTGTCCAGTCAGTTCCACAGACCAAATGAAATAATAATTTAATGTTGCTTACAGGCCAGGAGTTATATGAGTAACTTTAACAACAGACCACGATAGAAATTCAGTTTAAATGGACCAGGCGTAATTCATTTCATAATAACCTAAAATTGATTTGTAAACTATAATAAGCAATGGTTATACTTACTTATTTGAGCAATTTTTAAAATGTCGCATATGTGCGTCGGCCGGTCTACATAGCCTAATAGAAATTACCATGTAAAAAACAGTTCTGCCAACTACACTGTGGCGTCATCAGTCGTCACACCAATTGACCAAGCAACGAACATGTGCATCAGATACCCCTCTAGACCAACAAAAACTCAGGTCTTTAAAGTAGACCATTGCTAATAAATACGTTTTCAATAACAATGGTAGACTGGCGCAAATGTGCGTCGTCAGTCTATTTCAATGTGTCTAGCCGACGCTAATAAGTTATGCTTTGGTGGTCTATCGGGAACTTTGGTGGTGTATCCCTATTTGATGCACATATCCGTTGATGGTCGATGTGAATGACAAATTCCATATAGCCTAATTGCAGTCCCGGTAGCAAACATGTTAAGCATTAAAAGGTAATATTTTGACTAATTTTATCATAGTTCAATTCCAGTAGGCGTACTCTTAATTTTTGTCATTACATTTTTAAAATATTAATTTAAAAAACTGGTGTATTTTTTCAGCGGCAGTGCATACAAATAAACCGAGAGAAACGTCGCATCCGTCGGATGCCGAAATTATTGATATCACAAAGAAATGGTTAAGACAAACATCAGAGCGGTCAAGACATAGAAAGTAAGTAAAAAAGATAAAGATGTTGTTTGTAGCATACTCTGAATAAATAAACATAACAAAATTACAAAATCTCTTCAAATGAAATTATTTTTTGTTACTTCGGTATCTTATTTTAACCTAGTAACATTCTAAAAATTGAAGAATATCCAAAATGAGTACCAGTATACAGATTTTTTGTTTTTAAACTTAAATATTTATAAAATCTGTCCTCAGCTTGTATTTTTAGACTTTTTCAACTTTCTTTATAGCCTTCAACATCGTGAATTGTAAAAATAAGATCTGTATATAGGGCCTATAGTTTGTTTCTCTTTTATTCAGTATGTTTACCATGATTTCGTTTGTATAGAGTAAGAATGATTTCAAGAAGGGCTTACACGTTTTGATTACACTTCAACCATGTATAAATTATTTATTTACGAACCTTATACAACTACTAATCATACCAATACCCCCAGCGAGCAGAGTTTTGATATAACGAAAAATCTATAAATAAGATTCCTATATACGAGGTCACGTTTGCACAACTTGTTTGACGGAAAAAATGGAAGATATTTTTCAACCCATTGCCTTCATAAGAAAAAATGAATTAAAATGGTTCAACCCTTCTCCATGGGTAGAAAACATACCTATTTGGTTACTAGGGTTACTATATCGAAAAGTAAGCATAATTATAACTATCTTTTTGTAGTAAAATACTTTTTTATATACACTTGTATTTTATTTACAGCCTATCGGAGGTTGATAAAAAACAAGCCCTGTAGAATATTTGTGATGTTTCATGGGATCACTGATAAAACAATTCTGTTCACTGAAAATGCTAACTAATTTACCTAATGTAAACCGATCTAACTAATTTTTTTCATTGCTGATAACATAATGACAGCCAAGTTTTCATTCCTTTTTTACACGTTTTTATTAGCTCACTTTCTTGTCTGTTCAGTACAAATTTTGCAATTGATTTTAAACTAACTTATCGATGAGCTAGTAACTTGAAACTTAAAAAATAGCTCAGAAATGGATGGCAGTGCAATATTAAATCATTTTATTGCAATATAATTAAATTGAGTTGAGTTATAACCCACAATAACCGAAATGTAAACATAAACAAACATCTCAATGTGAACATAGAACATCTGATTACAGTTAACAACAATTATTTACTTTGGTTACGTATTAACATATCAATTTGAGGCATGAATTTATGAAAAGAAACTCAAATAAACCTTAAATTTCCCACATGCCTCTATCATAATCTGATATTGATGATTAAAATCTATTAAAAATGTTTGCACATAAAACACCAAAAAGTATAAAATATATTATTAAATAAAAAAAACCTTTTTCAAATACGACGTTTTTAAAACGGACTAAAAAGTATAAAAATGTATCCTATCCCCATATAGATTGCCTTGAGCATTTGTGATTGTGAATATTTAGTAGCTATGAAAATACTTATAAGGTTTAAAACGAAAAAAGAGGGGCGCATGCAACGTGAGGGAGTAGCTGTCGGTAGGAGAGCAACAGCTTCACAACAGTAGGCTACATCAGTTCCTTTCATTTACAGCTATAATTCCTAATTTAGATCAAAAATAGCTTATAATTTAATACCGGGAGGTGAAGATAACCTTCATATTATTTAGCTATTAACTGCGCCCCACGTTTTTCGTTTTAAATCTTACAAGTATTTTCATAGCTACTTAATACTCACAATTACCAATGTTCAAGTCAATCTATATGAGGATTGGTTAAATTATTTGTCCGTTTTAAAAACGTGGTATTTTAAAAAGTTTTTTATTTAATAAATTATTTTGATTTGGTCATAAATAAGTTATTTTGGATAACTTGTTGAGGGCCAGGAAGTAAATAACTACACTGGCTTTATGGAAGGAGCACGTTTAAATATGAATTATTTTGTGATTAAATCATTCGTATATCAAGATCTCGAATGTGTTTATTCCATCCTTAACATAACCTAAAAGAGACTTTTCTCTACTTTTTCCTACAGTTTTAAACAATTTTCAGACTCTAGCAAAATGTATATAAAGTAATACCGTACCAGAAACCTTTTAGTAACCCGTAAGTCTGACACCCATTAACCACATGCTTGTATGGACGAGGCATCGTTGAATGGGCTTGGCATGGTTGTATGGACGAGGAGATCTGAAGTAAATTAAAATGTCAAATTGAAATTTGACTAGCTGTGTGATTTTATTTTTCTATAAGACAAAAATTAGTTGAACCAGCAGAGCTGTTATTACACGTTTAAAAAGATATTTTTACTGTGTAAGAGATTCTATTTTTCTTAAAACAATGTTATTTTTTACAGATCTCGATGTCGGGAGACCCCAGAACAGGCGTAGCGGGCAAGGCATTAGAACTACACATACATTTTAAATTCAATGTATATTGAAAAATATCTTAATTAAAACTGTTTTAAAATAAAGTGTTTTGTTTAATTTTTAACTGTGGTTTACAAGAAGGTGTTACTTTAAATTATTGCTACAAACTTAAAAAAACTATCAATATTTAATTTCTCCAATCATTTAACAAATCAAATAGCTATTATCTGACAGTGAATAATACACAAAAATCATGATAATAATCTTTTACAAGCTTATTTTATTTTTTGGAATGCACTGTTCGTTCAAATCAGAGAAGACTTTTAAAAAATCTTTGTTTATTAAAGTGCACTATCAAGATGATGCATAATTTGGATCTGTGCATTTTAAGTTTTTCTATATATCTGTCTAGCAAGTAGTAAAAGAATACCTACAAATATATAATAACGATGTGGTTTGCCTAGAAGGTAAAAGTTGTATAATTATACTGCAAATTTAAAATGTTCAAAATCTATTTTATATTTGTAATTTTTGTTATATGTACATAAGATTTATATTAATGAGAAGTATATATATTTTATATTGTATGAATTTTAATCGTTTGACAAATGTTTTTTTTGACATGAGCTACAATATTTTATATTGTATGAATTTTAATGTTTTGACAAATGGTTTTTTGGAATGAGCTTTCTTTTTTCATTACCTAGGAAAAACAAAATTAATTACTAATTTACAGTTGATTTGATGGGTTGAGAAATCTTATTTTATCTTAAGAAGAGGCCTTACAATTGGTTTTATGCAATTATCCGATATAACATTTTGGAAGTGGACAACCGCAACAAATATCATACTTTAAAGTCTTGAGGATTACGTCGGTAGAACCAATATAGTTTTGTAATGCAGGGTGTTTGGGGCTAATTTATAATCCAGATTATTTTGTGGTTGTATGTGCATATCCTAAGGATGTCAGTTGATATCCTTTGGACGTCCATTGTATGTCTAATGGATCTCCATAATATCCAGTTATTTCTATTTTGAAATCTGGGCAGTATTTTGACCTGAAACAATGCCCGTACGATGTCCTATGGTTATGGACGGATGTCCGTAGGATGTCCTGCATATCCGTACACGGAACTTTTTTTTTCATTGCCAAAATGACGGTCTACAACAAAGGTCTTGTCATAAAATAAGCTCAGAAAAATAGTTAAATGGATATTTGCATTATAATAATAAATATTTAAAAAATGTAAAATATTTAAAATACTATTTAACGTTATTCTTCTCTAAAATACAAATACGCAAGTTTTCGAGAAAATACTTTGAACAAAAGTTGTAGTAAATTGTATTCCACGTAAAGTGATATATACAGTACATTGCTGTATTTTCAACAATGGGAACGCAACTTAAGAGGCTCAATTATGTCGCGTGCACTTTAAGCCGCGACACCACAGCGCATGCGGAATTTCGGCAATTGCCCCGCACCCACGTTTTAAGGCTGAGAATCGCACGGACAATAATCATGTAAGCCTATATTAATATCGTAAAAAGACTTGAAGTCTATAAATTAAAGTAGCATCTAAACATTTATTATGTAGAACATTACATAATAGTTAGCTTTTAAATTTTACTAAATGTTGTTCATATTTTTTAAGTGTTTATTACTGTTATAATCCTTTTGCTATTTGTTGTATGGGTTTTATTCATTGATTAACTGTCTAACTGGCTTATTTCTTAGCCTACGATACTTATTTTTAATTGTTTTTATACAAATTTCTTTTATAAGTGATATTTTATCTATGATCATATTTATGATTGGGCTGTGATGATATAATTAATAGGCGCTTAGCACGCTTTTTGTCACCAAGATTATAATACAAAATAATAATAGGCCTTACCAGACTATTTGCTTTTAAGTAGCTTAAAACTACTAAACCAAAGTATTTTAGTGTACTGTGCTAAAATACATGTACAGTTCTTAAAGTAGTTGTTATTGACATTATGTGTTTTATAAGTTATATTACACCTATTGGTAATGTGGTGTATATCAGAATCTTGACGAATTACATTGCAATAATGTATTGTTTAAAGACAGAATAGTTGACTATTCATTTATTAACTATTCATTGATTTTGGCTGATAGCTGATTTTACAATGAAAATATTTTTCCAGAAACAACCGTTGTATACATACTTACTTACTTATCCTCTTGGACCATGTAGACTCGAAGGTCGAGAATATGGCTGGGCAATTACTATAATTACTAATCTTCTGACTTTTGATAATTTATCTTCAAGTCTTCTAACCAAATAAAACTAAAACAAGGTTGGCAGGCTATAGTAGTATTTGTCAACTAAAAATCCTTGAGTTTGATTTTAAATTTATCATAACTTGTTATACTTTTAAGGTATATATTGAATAGTGTATGCATAATATAGAACAGTGAAGTCATAAGGTATATAAACAATTAGATTTTAAAAAGAAAAATTACAAAGGTTCATGTGACAACAAGTATGAAATAAAATGCGTGCAACACTGAAATGCAATGCGCGCACCTTTGGTGCTCGATATACAGCAGCAGCAATTTTATTCATACGGGAGGTTTTAAAGTCAATTAGTCTAGTAGTAATAACCATTTCCGTAAACCCTTTCATAAATCCAAAATGGCCGATTTATTTTTTAAAATGGCGGAAAAGTCCCCATGGGATTTTCTGAGACTTTCTTCTGAGGGTCCAGGAGACCTTAATAAAAGATTTCCAACAGGTTTCAACTTTTGTTCTTGAATTTCCCAAACTTTGCCATTTTGGAGCTAATTGCACTTGACTATACGTTATATATTTAAATGTTCAATAATGCATTTAAACAATTTAATTTTAATTTTACACTCATTTAAAACTTTTCCAATTGATTAACTAATAATTTGTTATTTGTTCCAGGTAAGATTGAGTACCGTCATTATAAATCCTCGTAAGTAAGACTTTATGTTTTTGTGAATTTCGCGATAGGAAAGAAACCGTTTTAGTAATATAAACTGTTGTTACAGTGATAATGTAGTTATACAAATTGTACTTTTGTGGTTACTGTGATTCTTTCTGTCACGTTCTACTCTCAAAATAAATAGCTGTGGTGTGTAGCCTAATATATGAGGACTGTATTACTGCGGTGTAAAGCTTGCTATATGAGGACTGTATTACTGTGGTGTAAAGATTAATATATGAGGACTTTACTGAGGTGTATAGCTTACTACTAACATAAGGAATTTATTAATGTGGTGTGTAGCAATATATGAGAACTCTATTAGTGTGGTGTGTAACTTAAAATGTAAGGACTTTATTCCCGTGATGTTTAGCCTAATATACGAGGATATCATTACTGATGTGTGTAGTCTAATATATTAGGACTGTATTTCTGTGGTGTATAGCTTAATGTATGAGGTCTGTTTACTTCCCCGGCCAAGCCTGCATTTTTGTGATTATACTGGGTGCAAAGTTGCTTAGATACAATTAGTATGCAAACCCACCTGGAACATGTACCAGAAGATTGCACTCCTTCGTTCGCTGAGCCCGATGTATCTCTTTAACACACTGTTACGAGAAAATTAATTTTTACAGTAGCTACTTAGTTTGCACCGTACTTCATTTCAGGATCTGAAAACAGTCTTCTGGAAATAAAATTTACTATTATTACACAACTATTGTACATATTAGTTGAACAATTCAGATTCGAGTTCGAGACATAAATAAATAAGTTTTATAACAACTTTATTTAAACCAATTTAAAAATATATACCCCCGTCGCAGCAAACCTGCATACTCAGCGAATTTCAAATGGTACTTCACTAAGTCGTGAAGCCACTTACCAACTTTAATCAAAGCATATTAATAAATAAGCGAGATGTGACATTTTATTTATTCTCCATAAGAAAAACATTAGGACTGAGTATGCAGGTTTGCTGCATCAAAGACCAAAAATCTGGTTTTTATGCAAATACCAATGGATCACCTCCAGATGAAGCAATATATCAAATTTTATCAATTTATCTTCATAAACAAGCAAGATATCACATGTTTATTGTTCTCCATAAGAATAACATTATAGCTGCTAAGTACGCAGGTTTGCTGCCATGGGGACTACAACAAATGAGTTTTGTATGCAATTAGCATTAAAACCCAACCATATAAAGCCACATAACAAGTTTCATTGATATATTTTCATTAATAAGCGAGATATACAATTTTACTTATTCTCCTTAAGATTAACATTGGACAACGTACTGTGTTTAGCACTCTCAATATCTCGGTAATCAATTGACGTGGAGCGATGATCAAAATACCAAATTTTTGTTTTTTAAGCTGAATTTAGTTGTGTAAACAAAAATTTGGGTTTAAAAATAACTATATGTAAAAAGTTCAAAAAACCCATTTTTTTGATACAAAACATTTGGGCATCTGGGGGCCTCAAAACGAAAATGTATCATGGTCCCGATTGCGATAAAATTACAGCCATCTTTCAATATTATTCTAGGAAAGATGTCAGTTTTTAATAAATTAATTCAATAACGCCATTATATTTCAAAAGCATTCATTGAGAGTAAGTTAGAGTCAAAAATCATTACGAGGTTTACCAATTTCCTTTCACCTAGCTAAATCAGAGCCTGAATGATAAAAGCTAATATTGAAGAGTATTCACCATAACTGTCTGTACTGTCATCTGATGTTTTAGCGTTTTAACAAAGAGAATCTATGGTGACAAAATTAAAGTTCAGCTCCTTCCATAACATGGATTGTTTGTTGTTTGAATTTCATAACTTCAAAAACGTTATAAGTAAATTTAAAGAGTGCACAAGGACAAATTATGTTACGGAATTGCATGTAGAAAATGAATACCATCCAGTATTTAACTAATCTTTTATCACCATTCCTCAACTAGGATATGTTATAATAATGCATGTTTCTAAATTGGAGAGTAGGTACTAAGGCAAATTCTTGTAAACTAACATTTTATAATTTTAATTATTACTCAAAAAGCATAAAATAAAAAGTAGTATGTATTTTATTGGAGTACTTTTAAGTCAATTGAAGTCGTATGTTCACTCCAGTCGATTTAATTCGTGCAAATAATTCCAGAAATTTTTCTTTTGGGATTACTCAGCTCATGTACAATATTAGTTTAAAATGCCGTTTCAGAAGTTAGATTGAAACAGCTGTTCTTGCATCTGTACTGGGTTTTGTTTGTATCAACAGCTGCTGAAAATTGTCCAGTAAAATTGCTCTCTATTCTTCTTTAAGATTAATATTAGGACTTTTAAAGCTCGGGGAGCTTGTAGCCCTGGAGGTAAATGTTTTATAAAACCCATAAAAGCACATATAGGCTTAAAGGGCTTTCAAATATCACATAAACACTAATTTAACATAAAATACTTTCGCCAGTACCCTGGTCACGAGACTTGGCTTATTCTTAAAAAATATATACATTATGTGCCTGGCTCTTGTGGCCCAATGTTTGGTATTAATAATTTGTGAGAAAAAGAATATGTCAACATTTAAACTAATATTAGATTAAGTTAGCTTAACAGAAGTTTTGCGTTTTCATTCCCTTGTTAATTATTTTACTGCCTTACAGCGTTAAATACAATCGATATTAGTCTTGAACAAAGTACCAAACATTCTTACCAAACAATGAGCCTGATGATGATCTGTGACTGGCCTTTTCCTATATTTTATGTATATGTACATAAGTCTTGTATATGAATATAGATTAAGTGTAAATATATTTCGAATTGTTTAAAACTTTTTGATTTAAATCACTTGTTATATGGGAGACACAATGAAAAAGGCTGGGTGTTTGGCCTTTAGATTTACCTAAGGTTCGACGGATCGATCATGAGAAAAATTCTATTAAATTTCGTAAAAGTACAAAATCCCATCCGGCTGCCAATTATCATCAAGCAACTGATTATGTAAAAAAGTCAACTAAGAAAACGTTTGTTTTAGGAAATAGATTTTAGTTTATTAAATGTTGTAAATACCAAAATAACAACCATAAGATAATTTATAAGTAAAGTATGATTGAATCAAATAAGTCTAGTGAAAAATAAATATTTAGATTTACTAAGGAAGTTATGATTTCGGATATCTTTGTAACTTCTCCTATCATATTAGTTACAATCCTCACACAATTTTCGAAATAAGAAACTTCTCCGTTTTCAAATCAGTCTTGCTTACATAAAATATGTCAACCTATTTAATAATAGTTAGAAACATTTCAACCCCATATATATCGTTTCAATTCACTCTCCATATTGTTTGCAATTAAGGTTAGTGTGAGAGCAAAGGATGTATTTTTTAAGTAATCACTAAAAGACACATTTACATTTTAGTTTACAGTTTTAACTGTTTCCAACCTACCGGGGGTTTATGTTATAAATCTTGAAAGCGATATAAAATGAATAATAAGCAATCAGCAGATTTCCATTATTTCTATCTCATTTCTTTACATAGATGTAATAATGAACCATGGCCGTAGTATATAATTCTTAAACTTTAATAAAGTATGCGCAACAATTAAATAAAAACACCTTAAACCTATGTGTTTTTGAAGTAGTGAGGGTTTTGTGTAAATGAACAGAGGACAGCGTCCAGTGGGGGGGGGGGGTTACAAAGGAACTGCCGCTAAGGGACTGTAAGCCCTAGGGGTATACAAGGAATGCCCACGATAAACAAGTCTATATCATGCAACATGGACGTTAGCGTCCACCTTACATTTACCCTTAGTTTGATAAAATTTAATTTTTTAGTTCGATGAGATACTTTCATGTGTAAGTCCAAATAAGGTATTAAAAATATAGAATATTTTTTAATACTTTAAAGTCGTTAGTGAATTTTGTTTATGTTACATATCGTTTAAAAGCCAGAGTAATTAAATTGTTAAAGTATCTTACTTAAGTAAGGTTATTAACTTTTTTCACGTAAATATGACCTTGATATATCCAATCCATAGAAGTTTGTTAATCCAATCACATATGCGGTATATGGTTGATACATAGTGAGGTTAAAAGAGGTCAAAAAACTCTTTTTATGTCGACAGATTTTGATTAAAAACATTTGTTCATGACATTTAGTCAACAGATATTTAGTTAGTCAAGTTTTATTTTGAATAATTTACAATCTTTGAACCTTTGAGACATTTTTAAACTTACCATAACTTAAAATAACATTTACACTCCTGTAAGAACCAGATGCTGTCTATAATGACCTCTTACTAATTATGTAAACAATAATTATTTATGCTTGTAACTTATCGCACTTTTAATCATTATTTAAACAAGTAAGTTTTACCACTAACCACAACTGTATTCGAACAAGTTAAAGAAAAAATAAATTACCACTTAGACTGGACTCTTTCACGTCGCTTCGCTAACAAAAGCAGCACGTGGTGCCTTTATGTGCGCCTTAGGGGAACAAAATGAAAATATACCCCACCCACAACCCCTCCCCCCCTACTAACTGGCCTCATACTGCCGGCCAGTCCAACTCAGTTACATACCCTCACGAGAACAAAGTATATGACGTTCTGAGCAGCCCCAAACATGCATTTTAAACAACCCGCACACGTTTTAAACGTTTATATGCATTGTTTATATTCAGGTATGTTTATGTCGTTCTTTGTTGTAATGTTACTCGTTAACGTTGAGTCAGTAAAACAAATTCAAGAAACTAAGTAGTTCCAAACGTATATAAGTATAAGGAGTTCTATAAATATGACCCTGCATTAAATTTTACAACCCGTTCTTGTGAAGTACAAAAATCGGTATGACATAAAAGTATCGTGATGGGTAAAATAATGAAAGAGGTTCCGAGTAATAGATGTTTTATGCCGAAATGTCTTTGCAATTTCAATATAAATATTTTGATGGCGGATGAAAAAATAAGGCGACCCAAATGCATATTTACCTTCAAAGGCTCGTAACCTAAAGCCACGATTCGTTGACAAATTAACAGGACTGATAGGGGAGGAAGGCAATAATTTTAATTCACCCATCAAATTTATAATTGTTAGGTAAATGCAATTTTTCCAAAAATTTCTGTTGTTGTTTCACAAAAAAATTAAAATGTTGATTCAATTGTATACATGAATATTACCCATTGATTCAGGCGTACCCGTATACAAGGAGTAGACGAAGATCGATTTAAATAGTACGTCAAAATATAAGATAAACTTAATTTTATAGAATTATGTCTTTATATCTTTACTTTTTGAACATAAGGTGCTTCACCCCATCTGGCTATCGGTTTATATTAATATCAACACTAAATGCTGTTAATTTATAATAAATATATTGTTTACAATCTACTTGTAAAGGACATTCCTTTAATTTACTTCGTGTTGTTTATCCTTTCACCAGTTTCCAGCTGTATATAAAAATAACGTTGTCGAAAAATCTTCTTCCTTTGCTGAAAATTAAAAATTGGGGCACAAAGACCAGATGCATTACACATGTTATATTCATTATTTTCTTAAAACTGTTGTTGTATGTAAATAATAATATTTTAATATTTAAATAATTTTATATTCCCCACTACCAACAAACAGTCAGCTGAAACAAAGTTGCGAATGTCAAACGTTTAGCCTCTATAAATATATTCCTTAAAAATCCCATAGTCAAATACACACAACATTATAAATCGAAGCCCTCAACGTAGCGTCTTGCTATAATCGGTGTCTTATCTGCGTTAACCGTAGTGAAATGTCATTCAGTCTATCGTTTAGTCCAGTTTACTCATAGATCATGCAAAACGTATTGTTTGCCAGTTTTGTAACGCGATATGTTGCGGTTGGTCTCAGCATACCAACTATGCATGGCTTAGCTTGTCATATTGTACTGATGTCGGTATTAGAGGCACTTTCTCTGTGTGTTCAATCGTCAATGTTTCGTCACATCTACTTATTAGTACAAACAATAATACTAACAATTCTAATTTTTATGTTGAACTTTGAGAAAAACTTGCCAATCAGACTCGTATAATCTTTGTTTAACATTTTTATACACATATCAGAGTTTAAAATATAGTAGCCTATAAAAAAAGTGCTCTGAAGTCCCTCGTCCGCCCTATCTTGGACTATAGATCTGTAATCTGGTCCTTATACCAGCTTGGCCACATTGATGTGTTGAATAGGGTTCAGGTCCGCTTCTTGAGAGTGCTGGGAGTCCGTTATCTGGGCTATCTTGGGTTATCTTGGTTACCTTGGTGTGCCAGTTGTGGAGTTGGAGCGGCGCCGGCGGTTCGATTTGAATACACCTCAGGCGTAGTATCAGTGACCTGCTTTTTCTCTATAAGCTGATCAGTGGCATGCTAGACTACCCGGATCTCCTTCTACAGATCAACTTAACTATACCAAGAGGGACAAGATCCATGGCTATTTTAGGACGCACATATCACCCAACCAACTATGCGTACAACTGTGGTCTGGCGAGGCTCCAGCGATTGGGGAGTGTGGCTGCTTCCAAGGCAGATTTCTTCTTTGAACCGCTGTCATCCTTTAAGAGGGAGATCACCAGGATAATCTGTTCAAGTTGCCTCTTTTTCTGTTTCTATGTACTATGGTTAGTTTAGCTGTGTTATTTATGACATTAGCTGCATCACTGTTATCGTTGGTCTGTTGCTATATTTTTGATTAGTTTATTATTATTATTTTCTATATTATTGTTTATATGTCTGTTGTTATGCATTATTGTTATGTTTTTGTACGGGTTATCATTGTGTTAGTTACGTTGTTATAGCTTTCTACTGTTCACTACTACTAAAGTGCTGTCTTTAAATTGTTCAATTTATATTTATGTCTAGTATTAACAAAATGGTGTTGTACCGTTGGAATGAAATAAATAATTAAGTGACGCCTTTCGATATGATGAGCGAGGATCGAAAAGCCACTTATGGCCTTAGTGATAAACTATATTTTTCGTCTTACTGCAAATAGTATTTAGATAACAATATAACAAAAACTTAATTTTGTATATTTGATTTTGCTACTCTAAACAAACAGCTGCTACACAAGTTTCCATTGTTTTCAAGTTTAATAATTTTTTCAATTCATATTTGACCTCAACCCAAAAGTGTCATCAAATGATGTTTTTAGTCCTAGGACGAAAAATATCATAAAACAATAATTTTATTCTAGGAATAAAAATAACAACTTTAGCATCTCAATGCATGTGTGGAAAATACATTTTTGAAGAAGTTTACGAAAAAGTAGATTATTGAACTTTTGCTTTGCATCATTAGAACTAAATTAAATATACCTCTTAAGATAATGGCCTTGAACATTTTGTTTTATTATTTACAAGAAATTATGAGGCAAATTAAATAACAATTTGATATTTCCCTAAGCAATGTGAAACTTTTGTAGGATCCTAGATATTTCTAAAGCTTTTATGGCTATGCATTTGCCCTTATACCTGATACCCCTGTATCATAACACTCGATACTTATGGCTTAATTAAAGGTGATTGAAGGTAATATGTACAATCAGTAGTAGTATTTTAATAATATAAAAATGCTTACAGACATTTTATACGCATTTAACAATAAAAACACAAAACACGATCAAACTGCACATTTGCACTACAAAGAGTTTAAGGGTAAACTAGGTAAAGCATCTAACAAAGGGAAACTGTCGCCATAGTCACAAATACGAATATACAAGTTTATTTTTGAAGATTTCAAATGCTTTTGTTTGCTTCACTTCTAAAAGTTTTAAACCTTTCCTGTAATTAGCTTTAAAATTTTCTTTTCTATATTACTATATACTTAGATTTACGAATCGCTGGGCCCTTCCTCATATTATAATAAAAAATATTAGTTATATAACGCTACACAATATACTATCGTTATTATACATCAAATTCTTATATATATTAAGAACATTCTGTTAAATAAATTTAATGTAATACGGGAATTATGAATTAACAATGTGTGTGAAATGTAAATTGTTAGGTAAACCTGTATTTCAAATGGTGATTAATATCACTCATTTGCAGTACAAGAGTGTGAGATCCCATCGCTACAGTTAGACCGATATGGTTATTGCACGCAGCTCGTGTTAGTGCAAATACTCGCCATTTTAGCGAATTTCCCCTATAGGGAAGAAGCTATTACCGTAGTCGGCATGGTAAGGCCCGGGACTATGATAACTTTTCGTTTTGAGGTCCCCAAACCCCAAAAACACCACTCGTTCAAAACTGTATTTATATATATGTATCCGTGGGTGCGATAACTCTCGTAAAATTATCCGATTTTGATGAAATTTGGTGCAAACGTGTAAAGCAGCATTTATGACTTTAAGTTCGAAAACCAGACAGATCGCCCCATCCGAAGTGGTATTTAAGGGGGGTTTTGCACCCACAAAATGTTTTTTTTTTTTAGTTTTTACATGTAATATTTTAAAAAGTCTAATTTTAGTTTTCACCATTAGATTCAACTTGAAAAAACCACACAATTTGGTGTTTTGAACATTTCTCTACGTCGAATGATTACAGAGATATTGAAAGTGCTAAACACAGTACATTGTCCAATGTTATTCTAATAGAGAATAAGACAAATGTTATATCTCGCTTATTTATGAACGGATGCCAATGAAACTTGGTATACGGCTTCATCTAGTTGTGGTCTATTGTTTATTTGCACAAAAAACAATTTTTAGCGATTATTCCCGTAGCAGCAAACCTGCGTACTCAGCCCCCATGTTATTCTTCCGGAGAATAAGTAAAATGTAATGTCTCCCTTAATTATGAACATAATTTAATAAAACTTGGTATGTGGCTTCACCTTGTTGAGTTATATTGATATTTGCATAAAAACCCATATTTGGTGTTCCTTGTTGCAGCAAACCTGCGTACTCATCCCCCATGTTATTCTTATGGAGAAAAATCAAAATTGTATATATCGCTTATTTATGAATTTGATGAAATTGATAAAACTCGGTATGTGGTTTCACCTAGGCGATTTATATTGATATTTGCATGAAAATCCATATTTTGTGTTCCTTGTTGCAGCAAACCTACGTACTCAATGTCATTCTTATGGAGAATAATTAAAATTGTTTATATCGCTTATTTGTGAATATATGTTTATGAAACTTGCTATGCGGCTTTATGTGGTGTTAAGACATATGTTATGCGTTGGAAATTCGATGAGTACGCAGGTTTGCTGCGACGAGGGTATTTATTTTTTACTATCAACTAAAATTAACTCTCTGATGCGTTTAATCATAAATGAGCATTTCTTATCTCACTACAAAATTGATCCTTTGTATTTAGGTTCATATCGTTATTTTTATTCACCCGGAACTTTCAATGAAGCTACACTTATTTTTCATATATTGTAACCAGTTACACATTGAACTAAATACCTCAACCTGAAAGTTCTAGTTTAAAAGTCCATTTTAGCTTTTTTAGATGGGATATTCATGATTTTGCTGATGCGTTGGATATAAAACAGGGTATTGTAAGTACAGTTCAGAATGGAATTTACAGTAACAAAATGCATAATTTTGTAGAAATAAAAATCGTTACCCCTTAAAATCGCATTTAGACAAAACAATTTATTACAATTAATCCCACAGTTTTGTTAAAACATCCCATGTGTGATCCTCTGGGATTATCCTGCTATTTTTTCTAATGGTAATCCTAATTTGATGACTAAGGTAACTCTGATTGATGGAGTTATATTTGAATGCTCTTTTCATCGAAAATGAAGTCGACTGGTAACCAAACATTATTCGGACGAACACAATTAAATATACATTTATTTAAATTAACACTCAATTAAATATTTCTTTAATGCAATCGACATTCGATTCGCACTACATTTCATTCGGTTAAAACATACTCACAAATGGGTTAAATTTATAAAATAATGAAAATGATTGAGCCACTTTATTCAACTAACCCTCCATAACCTTTTACCACGATAACAAACTGTTTAATGGTGAGCTTTCACAGTAATAACCAGCTAATGATGCAGTAATGACCACCTGGCCGTCCTTTTAAACTAAAAGCACAGAGGAAATTACCCACGTTTGATCGTAAATTTACCAAAAACCGAAAGGTTGATTGAGCTCATCGTTTTTCGTATTATTAATTGAGATGCGAGTCGTATGAATGAATTATGTCATCAATTTTCCGAATTATTTTAATGGTTTATGCGATCTAGTTTACATGAAATTCCCCGAATTAGTTGTGAGCTGATTTATTTTGACACGTTGGTCGTGTAGACAATGATGTTGTTGTGGTCTGTATTGAAACTTTTGCACAGAAAACTACCTAGTGATATTGTTGATATTGGCCGATACAAATTATATAGCAGAAAATATGTTAAAAATAATGATCTCCGTCCTTTTTATACAAAAAACGAGCAATTAATTGCAAATATCTCTGCATCATTTGAACGAAGTTTGGAAAAGCTTGGTGAACTTATTGACTTTTATCGTAGGTACACCAGTATACGTCTTTTAGATAACACCAATTATAAATAGTTATAAATAAAATAAACGGTATCAGGAAACTGACACATACTTTCTTCCTTTTAGCCCAACTGTAATGAATAAATTACTTTTTATTACCTAAATATAGAATACAAAGCACGGTCGAATGTACAGAAAATCTTGTAAACAAGTTGTTTTACAAAACATCCACCCAAATCCCTGCTTTGGAGGCTCTACAGAATCCATTGCTACACTCGTGGTTTTAAGAGGGGAAATGCCCCCTATTCCCACCCCCCAGGGTTATTAAGGGGCAACATATTTCGAATTTCCTCTGTTGGTCAATGCTAACTTGACAAGCATATCAAGATTGAATGATAATGATCAGTAAATAAGAGAGAAATAGTAATTTTTGTATTCCCCATAAGAATAACATTGGACAACGTTCTGCGTTTACCACAAAATTAAAATTTCAATTTTCTCCGCAACCAGCAATCGTAGAATAGTAATTAAAAATACTAAATTATTTAGTTTTTTGAGCTCTTTTTAATGAATATTAAAATTTGTTATATTTATGTTTTTCTATGAAAAATCAAAAAAACTGAATTTTTGATGTTTTAAGTCCTGTAATTTCTGAACCCGAATTTTTACAGAAATGCGGTTGGTGTCATTTTGTTGAAGAACTAAAGTTCTACAAACGAATTAAGTTTAATCAAAATCGTTAGAGCCGTTTTTGAGAAAGTTTGATTTTTCATGTTTTTTGGCAGTTTAACGAAATTAAAAATGTGCAAGAAAATGGATAAGTGCAAGTAAAGAAATGTTTAATAGGAATCGGATTTTTTTTTAGTTATTAGGATAAGCCATTAGCGTCTTTCTCATACATAGTAGAAACAAATTTCAAACAAATGTTTAGCAAGTTTAAAGATTCAAATTTTATTTTATTCTATCTGCTTCATTTAACCCAGAAACAGTTAAGTGAATACATGAAACTAGACGACTAAACAATGTCTCACTGGCTCTGCCACACATTGTTATGTTTTTTGATCGAATTACATTCTAGACGTTACCGAGTGAGTCCATCAGTAATTTAACACAACACGGGTTAAAAAAAGCGAGGAAATTACGGAGGCCCGATGGGGTCTGGGGTAATAACGCAGGAAGCGGCGCAATTTGGATATTATACTGATATATACCACTGGAGCCGGTGTTAACAATATAATCGCCTTAGCTCACTCGCAGTGCGACCATTGTTTATATAAAGTTTACGATGTTCAGAATGTGGACTTTGAAAGATTTCACAGTCAAATACTAAGCATTGCCTCCCTTGTATGTATAACTGTACTAAGCACTATTTTTTGGAAGGAGAGATTCAAATGGTACATTATACAGGAGTGGGATCATTTAACGTAAAACGTTTTACTAAATGCCTCCCTCGTAGCATCTCATGTAAATGATTCTTTAGAACATGAGGTGGATGTGCGGCTTAATATTTTATATGTTTAAGTGAATCGATCAAGTTTCTTTGAAATTCAATTACTCATACTACCTTACCTACTCATATTACATACATACTGCATGAAATTACTACATACGTATATATTTACAGTTGGGTATTTACCACTTACATCGAGTTTGGCTAAGACAGAAACACGTCAACTTTTTTTGTCTCGCTTTGATGTAAAATGTTCGATCACAAGAAGCATTTGTAAGTAAATTTTGATTATGATAAAATAGGTTTTTTAATAATGCCCAAAAAGTGTATAACGTAGAAAGCTTTAATATAAATGCAATAGGCTTAAATCACTCGTCTGTAGAAAGTGCCTGAAGAAATATTATTTGGCTGTACGATTTATTTGAGATTATTACCTGAGTAGCAGTCACGGTTAAAATATAAAATTGAAAGAAGGAAATCAAGAATCAAAAACAAAATTGAAATCTTACAAACGTTTATTTTTGGAAATAGGTTTTTTAAAGTTAGTTTTTTGCAACCAATATTCTAAAAAAAATTGGTAATGCTAGAGTGTATATGATAAGTTTAGTTATATACTTAATACAATTATCTCACCTCTTCATGTTATAAAAATTGTATGATTTTAAGTTGAGCCCTCCTTTTAGCACAACAGTAAATCGTTGGTAGACAAACATTCGAAGAGGCAACAAAAGAAAGGAAGGGTAGAATACCTCCACCTTAGCACAAATTTCTTTACTAACTTTAAGTTTGTTTCACAATTATTATTTCATTCAGTATTTTTTAATTTTTTATTTGTCTCCACGGCATACACCATTTTACAATAATTTTAATCTTTACGCTAGGGGTATTGTATGTTATTATTAGTAAAAAATATAAGTGAACAATGACTAGGGTAATAAGGCTAATAAGCAAGACTTCGCGTGATACAACTGTTTAGGCCTTCTTTAAATTAATATGGTAACCAGAATAATTAATTAACACTTCGGTAGCTAGAAATAACAAATGAGCGGAAGACGAGTAGGTAGATAACGTCCCAGCAAACATTTCGGTTGTATTTTAACCTGTTTTATCGAATCGTACTCATTGAAAAACAAATTTTGTTACGTTTACGAACAACAATTTACAAATTTGAGTCATTCATGGTATTACAATTTTCACCGTCCCACAACGAGTAAACATTTCGTTTTCTTTTATCACAAGAGTAAGACGTCGGCATCGGTAGCCAGAGACGGTGAGGGGGGGAGCCTTGGTACGTTATTTGGTGAGTTTCAGCCCAGTCGTGTTTAATACTGAGCTGCACCCGGGACCCATACATCCTTGAGCTCTTCGGCGGCTCTTTATTGGAAGCTGGGGGCGAGGGGAAGTGCTCTGGGATTCGCTACGGGCAATAAAAATGTTAGCGTCTTATTTATGCCGCTTCACACCCGAGGTTCTAGATAATTACTGTAACACCGAAAAGGGTCAAAACAACAAATGTCAAAGACGTAAATTATGTTTCCAATTATCTACATTTTATTTTTATTCGCAAACTAAATAGTTTACAAAATTAACTTAGTATACCGATCTGGAATTGTATAATGAATATTACGAATTCATTTTTAAAATGAGGTTCAGTATTATCTTATTTTGATCGAGTTGTATATATATTTGTTTATATTTAGTGGACTTTACCAAGCAGGTGACTCTCTAGAGTGTTCTATGTAGTTAGGAGTGCATTTATAACTATCAAAAAGAAAGTATTTGATTTAAGTACGCCTAAAACATAAAGTGCCCGAAAGTGTAAATTTATTCTTAGCAAAATTTAAGTTATAATTACTCTAGTTGTACCCTGTTTGTAAATAGAGGGTTAAAAGAGGGCAGAAGGAGAGGGTTACCCAGCTCGACATGCTAAGTTTGTTTTGTTGGCGACCTATTTTGTAATAAACAAATATTTGCCCCTTCGTACTGACTTCAACTGTTTTATGTTCCAAAGATTTGTACTTAGTTTTAAAATATCGGTTTAAATTAAATCTCCGTAGATGCACGGAATAGTTACACTCAAAACCGGACGCAGTAGCTCAGAGTTAAAGTGCCTAACTAGCAAGTCGGACGTGGACGGTTCGATCCCGGTCCCGACGACTCCTGTAAGATCATGAGCGGTCACAACTGGCTTGCCCATGTGACTATTGCAGTTACGGTACCTTGCTGTCTTTAGTTCACCACACAGACCAATAGTCTATGGTGACAGGCAGTTGAGGTTTTAAATAAAAAAATAAAGAAAGAAAAGATTCTAGTTTACCAAAATCGATAATTTTGCATCGGACCGTACGCGGCAAGTTTGTTTTTTCACAAAACATACCGAATACGATATCTCTCTGTTCGGTAGCAAAGGATATTCGATAAACTGTAAAATACAAACGATGTATCACAAAATATTTGTCAAAGCTCTGTAAATAAAAGCAGAGCCTGTCTTTGACAAATCAGCTTTAGTCGGTTACACCTGGTCGGTTGGAATCAAACAAATGACCAAATATTTCAACACACACTATGGCCGGACATGCCGTGCTACACTGGTCCGTACACTGCTGTACCAGTGTTCGGTGACCACTTGAGACCTCCTCCATCTTTGACAGTATTGTCAGCTTCGTTTATTATCAAAGGGTAATTAAACTATAACGAAATGTTCATTTTGTTTTCATTTGTTTGACTGCATGGTTGTGCATTAGTTTTTAAATGTAAATAGTTTAATATTCTTAAAGATGCATGCGTGTAAAAGTAAAGTATAACATGTAAATACGTAATTAACACTACAGTACGTGTGACACTTTAGTGCTTCAAACATTTACTATGTACTAAACTTTGTAAAATATTGCTAATACTTGTATTAGGTAACTATTTCGAAGTGGTAAAATCAGTAATACAGTAATGCGTCTTTTATTAGTTTGACGACCTTATTTGTGTTATACAAGCAAACATTCGCTCTATCCTCGTCCAGTACGTACTTAGTTCTTTTCAAAAATGTAAATATAAATTTATGATTGTGGTTGTAGTTTGTAGCATGGAATGTAGCCGTCTATATTTATTTACAGATTTAATACAAAACACAAAACTTCTTCAATGCTTTTTTTCGCTATTCTATCGGTTACATGGAATTCAAACCACAATATGTATACGTGTTTTATTACTTAGATAGCCGAAAACTACGGAAAATAGTACACTCCACTATATTTGATTGTGCTTTTGTATTAATTTGTTGTAAATAAAACAGATTCAAAGCAAACGTGTATTTTTCTTTGACTGTTAAGTTTTAAGTAACTTTTGATCTCTATATATGAAGAAAATATCCAAAAATACCCTGAATTGTTTACGACTTTCGACACAACAGAATCGACAGAGACGTCTATGTACTACACAAAGATTTGTCGTGGTGTTTGGAGACCTAATTTAGTAGCCTACATCTTGCTTGATCGGTACAAAATATAGTAAGGTTTACTAAACCTATCGAATCGCCAAATTGAAATAGACCATCGGCTTTTACACACTCGTCAAAGGCCGGTGGAGTTGAATGAATACAAACGGTGCAGTATAGGCCACATTATATTTAATCCCCCACAACCGCGTAACAGCAGCCCAACTCAGACCTCGTGGCAGTACCGCACGCTAAACAACTGCTATAAAGGTCGTTTTATGTTCGGTACATGGGAATGTTGCATGTTATTACTCAATACATTAAAGCTTGTTGTTCCTTTATAGTGTTTAAGGTGAGTTTCAGAGCTCGATTTATTTATGAATTTCGCTTGAAATGTAAACGTGTTTAAAATAGTTTATTTTGGTTTCGTAATAGTTTCACTGGCATTAAATAAAATTAATTATTGTTCAAAAGGTATTTTTAGGTTTGGTTCAGTGTTGTATTTTATAGTATGTATACATTTAAAATATAATATTTTCTCTACCTTCTATAAATAGTATGTAAGATATTTTTGTTGACTCAACTGTCCTGCACGATAGGCTATTGACCTGCGCGGTGAACTAACGACAGCGAGGTACCGTAACGGCATTAGTCACATGGGTAAGCCAGTTGTGACCGCTCATGATCTTACAGGAGTCGGCCGGAGCCGGGATCGAACCGGCCACGTCTGACTTACTAGTTAGGCACTTTACCTCTGAGCTACCGCGTCCGGTATTAAGTTTGGTAAAACTTCATTTTTGAAGTATTCATGATTTATTTAATATATTATCTTTTAAATAACTGAGTTAATTCCTTGCAGTTTATTGACACAGGAAAATTACAAATCCAAATTATAAAAAATAATCACACTGAATAATTATATATGTATTTCTATGTATAATGGAACTATGTAACTTTACCATATGAAGACAAAAAAATCGTAGTATTTCCATTACTGCACGGGTATTGCACATACAAACAAGAGAATATAATTATATCTTATATTATACTAATAACTGAATTAAATACGAATTTAAGATAGGAAAATCACATATATGTAATGAAAACTTAACTTGTTATAAAATTATCAAATAATTTGCCTTTGCAAATTGAAATAATATTTAAGTTTTCGAAAACTACGCCTTTTAATCAGTGATATCAATGTTTAAACTGAACTGAATATAACAACAAATTATTAAAACTAATTTAATCGTAAGCTATTAAACCGTTTGTCACGCGTTTGCAACACCCACGTCACTCAAAGCCTAAACTTTTCCATCTAGCTGAGGTAGCGGAAAGGTTCCTAAAAGCATTTCGCACAATCGTGTCACCACTTAAAAGCAATTTTGGAATTTGAGTAACACGATATCGGTTAGACAACACCCAGATTCCATTACAGCCGCAACCGAAACTCCCCCGGAATTGAGTCGTTTACATCTAGATGAACTATTTGGGCGGGTGAATAAATTATGCAGGGAGGATCGGCGGTGCCGCACCGCTCAGGCAATTAAGGAAAAGGCTAATTACACAGTAAAATGTAAATAGATGAAGCCGAAAAGAAAGAACTAACCGTCTGAAGGTCTTCGCTCATTCGGGTCTTTCGCTTTGTAAATTAAATCTTAGGATTCCGAACGTCTAATAATTCGGCGCCCTTAATTTGTTTATATAAATCGTAGTAAAATAATTATAATAAACTGTTAAGAGATGCATTAGCGACAGTAAGTCCGGAATCTGAAGTGCGCTTCTCATACCCTCGATCTTTTATTTGTTTATCCGTTAAACAGTTTAGTTTTTAATTGACGATGCGATAAGAGTGTAAATTTCATTAAGGGTTAGTCCGTCAATGGTGAAATTGGCAGTGTCGTTTATCTGTAGTGAAAATAAAATAAGAATATTCGTAAACGATCGTTTTTTTATTCTGTAATATATCGTTTTAATTGTGCAGTCTTTTATGAAGAATTTCACCCTGATCACCTTATAAGGAAAATCTACATACATATACGCATAGGGCTAAAATGTAAATCACTTATTAATAATTACTAACGAATATGGTGGTTTTATTTTTTTTTATTTTTAAATAAGTGTTATCAAATAGATTATAGTTTTTAAGTTGCATTTCTTATACTTGAACCCAGAGTGAATTACGTATGTGTTATTAACATACTTATTAATTACGGAACAGCACAATCAAGGCAATAATAATGCATCTTCTTACAAGGAGGGTTATCCGTGTGATACTCAATATATGGAACATTATAGTTATACGATTACAACGGATTATTTTCAGTAATTTCCTAGTTCTAAAGAAATCACACTGGTTCAACTAATATATCGATGAAACGGCCTTAAAGCGAAACGATGTGCCCTATTACGTACTGAAATACCGGTTAAAATCCTTCCACTCGTAACAGAATCAGAGCCAAAGTGGCGGCGTCCCACCGGGACCTTAGCTGTAGTGAAATATTTATAAATCTGTTCAGATTGCGGGACAGCTTCCCAGAGGCCCGGATTACGCGGTCGTTTTGCGGGCCATTACAAACACTCGCCTTCATTTACTCAACTAAAACTTCTGCACAAGCCTGTCTGTCCCCCTAGTTCCTTATCTACGTACGGATAGTTTCAATTGATAAACACAAGAATTGTGTCTTAAAACATTAAGGATTCGATTAGTGTTTATATTTGCTTTATACAATTGTTTAGCATCGTTCTACAGAGTGGGTTTTAAGGAGTTAAACTAGCATTATCATGATGGTATTAAGTAAAGACATTCATCGAAGAATACGAACACTATTTTTATACGTAAACTATTTTTGTATTAACAATCCAAGATTACGTTTTAAGTATGTGTTTTACGTTACACATAACGTGTTCACGGTATTATCACATAAAACCATAGGACTAAATAAATAAAATTGAAAACCTATCAAGCCGAGCCAAAAGTATTGATGTTTTTACAACCAAACAATTAATCACACTAAAGGAAATGGAATTCCAGTTGAAACAACATGTGTTCTCTAAACGATGGTTTAGGGGAATGATATTTACAACACAAAATCTTAAAACACGAAACAAAAAGAACAAACTAGATTAATTTACTTAAGTTACAGTTTTTAATACATTTTAGAGAGTCTTTGTCATTTAAAGTGGAGTGTAACATTATTTTATTTTTATTTCCTTATTCCTCATTGTTCATCAGGTTTAGTCCAAGGTAGCAGACAAGCACATAAAAGCATCTTGAACTTTATTGAAAAGCTGAAAAAACAAAGTCATAGATACATACTTTCTTTCTCGATTTAGTTAAGAGAAAGTGTATCAATTTAGTTAAGATTTAGTGTATCAATATCACAAGTTATTGCTAAACCTTATCATATAATAATGCCAGTTTTGGGAATGAACTTGGTAACTTGTACCGAAAAATAACGATATCCATTTGTCTTAACCGACCAATAAATTTCATTTGGTCTTATTTAATTCATCCTTAATTGTATGACTACCTTTTTGGCTTCTTCAAATTTATTTTTTATATTATAAAGACAGGATATGGCTTTAACTTAAAAGCGGAAAGCTCAGAGGACGTCGGGGTAGCCCGAGCGGAGAGGCGGCACCTTGTAAACAAAAGGGACATAATTTCGCATAAAGCGGCAGGTGTCGGGATGGGGTTATTACATGGAAAGGCTTTTTCAGCCGACCCTAGTGGATGGTCTGTAAATAACCCGAGTTACCTGAGTTTGGTGGGTGGATCCTGGCGCCTAGTGCAACTAGCCAACTACGATGTATTTTATTAAACTTCTTTCCGTTTATTCAATAAATAATGTTACGGTCCTGAACATTATAAACATTTGAAAAATCCTGCATTTTTCAGATTAAAAAAGGGCTTGTTATTTAATAACACTCTTACACAACACTTTTCAGTGCTCCATCTGACGCTATTAAGAGTAACGTGAATGACAGAAATAGCTTCGGGAGATGGTCAAACACCTTTTAATTGAGAAATGCGTTTATACAGTTTTTTTTATTCAGAAGATGATTTAGTTTAAGAGGTTCCACTTATGTTGATTTTATGAAGCTATTATACAGTGCATTATCCCTCACAATAAAGATGTGTGATTCTGATTTTGAATAAAGGTTTAATTGGACTTTATCTATTGATTCTGTTGTTTAAAATTTCCCTACGTTTCGGGAGGTAAGGGAATATCGTCACTAGGTGATTTCTACTTACTTAATATCAGGAAATAATACATAAACAGCCTATTTATTTATATAATGCTAGTTACATAACACTCTAAGGATATGAAAAACGTAAGCTGGTGTTGCATTAGTTGTTGAAATTTAAATTTGAATAGAGGTACAGAACTTAAGGAGATTTCTTACAGAAATGTAATGTAGTTTTAAACACTGGAATCGATAGGTAATTTGATGTAGAATAGTTAGGTACTTAGAAATATTTGTTTGAGTTGTATTCAAATAATATGCCTGGGTTATTATAAGATAAAGATATTAAGTGCTAAATATAAGACATTTAGTATTGACTAAATAACCTTACTGGGAATGTTAAAACATTTAGATTCAAATCTTCATTTATAAATTTCTTCACAAAATGTAAATTTAGTTCTGTAACACAAAACTAAACGAATTGTATTTTGTTTTCTCGTTAAATAAAATAGGGTTTATTGTAAAGTAAAATAGCTGATTTTATCAAGATTGTTCAGCAACTGACGGCTTAAGTCAATAAGAATACAAATAATTATAAATATATATTTAAATAAAAATCAAGACAACTCTCTCACTTGTATTTGAAAACAGCAGGTTAAAAAAACTATATTTAAGGTTTATATAAATTGGCTTTTATAAACCCGTGTTAGCTTCCAATTTTATGTTCCAGTGATAACTAAGAAATATGTAATATTTACTGCATGTTCTTACGTTAGATTATCCCCTCTTTGCTTGGGAGGATGGGATATGAATAATATGTCAAAATAATCTACCCAGCACGCACAAAGGGTTATCCTCACCAGAAGTAGTGCTTGTATGCCGACCTGTGACAGTAGTAACATAGGTCACAGCCAACATAACATATCAGGAGACATATTGGCCTTAGTAAACCTTATTTGATCTTTTTATAACCAAACAATAGAGTATTTCGACACGAGTTTTGATATATATGACATCTCATAAATCGTTTTATTATGGTTATCTGGAATCGGGTTAAACCTAAAATCCATAGCTGTCAAATTGTATAATGGTATATTTTTAACTTTATAGAGATAAATAGAAGCCATATTATAAAGATATTTTTCAAAAATATTTTTGGGATTAACTCGATTTACAGCAGGTTTGTCCATGTTTCGATTGTACTTGTGCCATATTACTCTTTTTATACGTATATATGTATATTGATGGATAAATAAACATGTCATTCAGTCATTCATTAATTTATATTGAATACTGAGTTCACCCTATCTGAGCGATGTTTGAATACAAATAGTTTATAGCTGCGTGCAGATTATTAAAATTTATGTGTACAACGTTACTACTGAAGCTTTCCCTAGACTTTGTTTGCTAACAGGTTTAGAACACACTCATTGTAGTGTGTCTGACTTAACCTATTTTCCAAACTTACTTCACGTTACGATACTTACCAACCTTATAGAGAAGTGAAGTTTTGTCTAGTAGCTCCAACCAAAGTTCACATTGTATGGTTTGCGTCTTAGACTATGCAGGGCGAATTTATATAGTACTTATAGGGCGTCTTATAGTACTTAAATATTAAAAGGCTAAAGGCTAAATATTAATAGTTGTTAAATATTATTAAGGCTAAATGTAATTAAATGTGCAGATGTTAAAACTAAAATGTTTCAAAGCTGAGGTAAATTAAACATGTAGATTTTAAAAGAGCGAATACAGTTAAAAAAATAACAACTAATACGATTTAAAACATCAAAATTATCAAATTGCAGTTACAAAATTATCTTTTACTGGTAATACCAAAGCCACTGTAGGTAAAAAAGTAATCCAGAGAACAAAAGGGTTTTATAACTCGCCTAAAAAAGCATTACCTGGTGGACCTAAATAATTAACTATAATTTTTGCTTCTCATGCATCAATCAATCATTCAAATCAGTCAATAAAAAACATATTTATTTCCATGAAATATACATACTCACATAACAATGGTTTGCTTCACTATTGAAATTGGACTTCCAGACATAGAACTTATTCAAACTTTCTCTATATAAATTAAAGAATGTTCAGAACCATAAAAGCTCTTTAATAAATTAGGAATATATCTTCACATAGGTGACAGAGCACATGAGAATGAGAGTGAGTCCCACTGACTATATGTGCAACATATTTGTGAAATCATGCTTCAATAATAACAAATTTAAATGTAATATTAAAATTATCACAGAAAGAATAATTCCAATTGCATAAGTTATCAAAGCACGGCACGTGTATTCGAAGTGTATTCTAAATGTATTCAAAGTTTGTAATTACGTCAGGCAGTTTTACAGCGACCACGAGTCAGGCGGTTGCAGATGCACTTGGTGACTTACAGTTTAATTCTAGCAGCCGACAATAAACTAGTCGCCGTCGGCGCACTGCGCATAAACCCTGGAATCAGATAGGCACTAAATCATCCAGGCCCGACTGTGATTGATGGAATTGTATTTAATTATCGTACACACGGTGTTAAATCTACCGTAATTATGTTATATTGGCACTACGATACTGAATGATTTGTGTCAAGAAAATCAAGATCCTTTCCAAAACTGGTTGGGTAATGTAGTGGTTGTCGTGCTCGCCTCCTAATCCAAGGTTGACCAGATCGATCCTGATCTAAATCGCAAGACCTTGAGAAGGTTAGAAACCAGACCCAGTTTCCGTTTGTCACTGTGCCTTTAATGTTGCTTTTTAAGTACTGGTCGATATTAGATAGTAACAAGACCAAGGTTTGGACTGTTCCCTATTAAAACGTACAAAAATGTCACTGGCGTAGATACACTTAAACAAAACAAGAACAAACTGTACCAAAGAGTTGCCTAAGGACCAGTTTGTTAGAACTCTGAGATCAAATACCAGTGTGTTACCTTGAAGCTATAACTTTGTGTATAAAATGCAATGCAAAAATGTTGGTAAGTGTTTGTCAAACGTAAAAGTTAATAAATACCGCTATTTTAATGAAGTATTAACAACACATTGACAACCAACATTCCACCCACAGTAAAATGAGATTACTTCTTGACATTGAACGATGTATAGTTTCGCTTCTGTTGCCCATTAAAAGTATAAATTGTAGATTTTTTATATTATTTGTAAAAACATTCATTTTCTTGGTGTTATTAAACATAAGCTTAATTTTACCTGAATTTTTGTTGTATTTTTAATTTATTACCACAAACTAGCTCCTCTATTTAAATATTTTTAAGATTAAGATACTCATCACTGTGTTATACATTACACGGGGTTGGTAATTGTTTGGGTTTTTAACAACTGAATAATATCTTATAAATACTCCCACGACAGAACGATAAGACGTATTTTTTAAAAACAAACACTTTATTCTTCCATAAAGCTGTACAATGCACTAACTCGTCGTCTTAAATCAGAACCAGATTTAGGGAAATTCTAGAAACGATGTGGGTTTTTCTGGCTAAAAAGGAATACTCAGCGTCCGTGAGTATTTATCAGATAGGAGTATGGTTTAGTTGCATTATGCTTACAACTGATGTTCTTTTTAGTGAATTTCCCCTGTAGGGAAGAAGCTAATACCGTTGTCGGCATGGTAAGACCTAGGCCCAGGACCATGATAACTTTTCGTTTTGAGGTCCTCAGACCCCAAAAACACCATTCGTTCGAAACTGTATACATAAACTATATGTCCGTGGGTGCGATAACTCTCGTAAAAATTGTCCGATTTTGATCAAATCCAGTACAAACGTGTAAAGCATTATTTATGACTTTAAGTTCGAAAACCAGACAGATCGACGCATCCGATGTGGTATTTTGGGGGGGTTTGTATCCCAAAAATGGGTTTTTTGAAGTTTTTACATGTAATATTTTAAAAAGTCAAATTTTAGTTTTCACCATTGAATTCGTCTTAAAAAAACACACAATTTAGTATTTTGATAATTTCTCTACATCAATTGGTTATAGAGATATTGAAAGTACTAAACACAGTACGTTGTCCAATGCTATTCTTACGGAGAATAAGAAAATAATTATAGCTCGCTCATTTATGAACGTATACTAACGAAACTTGGTATACGGCTTCATCTGGTTGTGGTCTATTGTTATTTTCACAAAAAACGCAATTTTTACCGATAACTACCGTAGCAGCAAACCTGCGTCCTCAGCCCCCTGTTATTCTTATGGAGAATAAGTAAAATGTAATGTATCCCTTAATTATGAACATAAATTAATAAAACTTGGTATGTTGGTTCACCTAGTTGATTTCTATTGATATTTGCACAAAACCCCATTTTTTGTGTTCCTTGTTGCAACAAACCTGCGTACTCATCCGCAATGTTATTCTTATGGAGAATAATCAAAATGGTATATATCGCTTATTTATGAATTTATATTGATGCAACTTGGTATGTGGCTTCACCTAGTTGAGTAATATTGATGTTTACATGAAACCCCATATATGTTGTTCCTCGTTGCAGCAAACCTTCGTACTCATCCCCAATTTTATTCTTAAGAAGAAAAATCAAATTTGATATATCACTTATTTGTCAATATTTTTAATGAAACTCGGTATGCGGCTTTATGTGGTATTAAGACATATTTTGCATTGGAAATCGGCTGAGTACGCAGGTTTGCTGTGACGGGGTTATATTTTAATTATTAGTATTATAAGATTTTTTTAGTACTCAATGTCTAACAAATCGCGATGCTTTTCAGTGCTATCGTTATAGGCAAATTACAATAAATATTTTTGTATTTTATATGATTTGATAACGTATAAAAACAATAATCTTAAAAGCGAATCTAATTACATTCACGAATCGATTCCTACTTATATGGTCGCTTTTGATACACCTATTACCTACAGGACCGACGGTATGCATTTTCCCCATCCTCGTCCATTGTAGAGCGAGCTACAACAAAAACCTTTTGTAGATTCGCGTCGAGGTCGTAACAGAAAGTAACGGGTCCCCCCAGAGCAACCAAACTTGGAAAACTGCTTTGTGAACTTTGAAGGTTCTCCAGAACACCTCTCCTCCTAAGGTGAGTAAGCCTTAACTTGACCTAACACTTTCGATTATGACGAAGATCGAACCCTTTTGGGGTGAATAGCGATTTTCCTTCTAGAGTATTAACTTCCTGAAAAACTGTATTATTTCATGTTTTATGCGACTCTAGTTACAAACACCAAGGACATTGTTTAAAATAAATAGGAGTTCATAAATTGACTTGCCTACTTCCTTAACTTCATTTTCAATCAGCCGGTTTGCATGTTTGCAATTTTTTTAACTTATTTGCTTTTTCTTACATTTATAGTTCAAATGTGATTTTCAAATTAGCTTGAAAGGTCGTCTTGATGCATACACGTATAAGGTTGCCAAATTCGTGTTAATTATTTGTGGCAAAAAATATATATATACTTTTGAGACCATAAATATTTGTGGCCTTTTTTCTTATAGCAACAACAAAAAACACTCTGTATTTATTTGCATTGTTGCCTGGATACCTGGCATTACATCTGTTAATATTACGGTGACTTTTCATTAGTTACGTCTCTTCAGTCTTATTATTGTGTTAACGAATGACATACTAAGTTGAAAATGCATATTATGTTACGAAAAATACAGCTAAATTCAGTTCCTAGATTATTGAAGTGGTTTCTAGTTCGTTTTTATAACATTGATACCTGTAGCTCATATTGCGCTTGAGGATTAGTAGCCAGGTTAGCAAAGTACTGTATTCTCTTTTCACATGTTTGTGATGGATACATCCTAGAACAAAACTCAGTGTGTAAAGTATACTTTCATTTTCAGTTCTGTTTTATTTTTAGTGTCTCATCGGCTATTTAATTAGCCAAAAAAGCATATTTACGTTGAGAAATCCAATTTAAATGCAGAATTCCTTTGTTTGTTTTAACTTGATTTATTATTCCTTATTGGAAGTGTGGCTATTTTAAACCCAATTTTAAACTGCACAAATGACGGGGTTTGGCCTGAAGTGTCAGGCAAGAAATTCGTCAGTCCCCCTGACCACTAAGATGTGGTGTAAGACAAATAAATTTACTGCCTAAGATATACACAACTAATAGCATTTATATATTTTATAAAAATTAAAAAACAAAAACATGAACAGTGGCTATATGACATCTGCTCTCCTTGATGACTAAATGTGGATGCATATTATGAATTTCGAGCCTTTCTTAATGTACAAACCCTTGATGTATATAATTAACAAATGATTGCTCTTGTGCAGGTTTAGTGACGTCATCATCAAAGGTTGGTACTTATTTTAATATGATTAATAAAACATACGCATAATTACAAATGACGTAATCACTGAAGGACGAGCAGAACGTACCAATTTTGGTCTGCATATGGGACCACATAATACATAGCATTTACATCATGGAAAAAACGTACACTGTCTTATTTAATCTTCAAAAGGTGTTTTACTCTCTTTTAAATTCCGATATATAACCGCAAACTGATTTCTTTACGTTTACATCGGATAACATATTTTTGTTGTAGACGTAAAAGGAAATATTGCATTTATAAAAATGCCTTAGGTTATTGTTTCCTCTCAAAGGCAAAAAGAGTCAATATGTAGTTTATTACACCATCAAGCTACAGATTATCGCGTCAAAAGATCAAAAGTTGAGGTTATCGTATCAGTTGCGCAATCTCTTTTTAATCTGTCGAACAAGGGATCGGGCCGGTAACACGACTTGTGAGGTTTGTTTGGACGAGATGCCCCTTATATATGTGTGGGACACTAAAGAGACGACCAATAATACAATTTATGAATATGAATTATTTACGTGGTATTAGGATAAACTCATTTCCATATTAGAGAAATTATAAAGTGTGGACTAAAATGGATTGAATATTTCATGGCGGGTGAGTGATTATAATAAGTTATGTACACAGTCAATAGCGATGGGGTTTCGGGCGGGTTGTTCGTTGATGAGTCATACAACAACTCTTGTTTTACATTTTGTTTTTAAATTTTGTATTTACATGTTTTATAGTTCTTGATAACCTGTTATTACAAATCTCACATTTTTTATGAATTTACTGTCTAACATGCCAAAGAGCTCATTTATACTTAGACTGTGTTTAAGTACAAAACATAAATAGCGCAATTCTTTAACATTTTTACAAAGTTATCCAATATCATATCTCTTACATTATTCATGATGGATAAAATGTGACTATTACTTCAGTCAAAATTTTATGGTAGATTTCACCTATTTTGAAAACATATTTTCATAAAAGTCGGTCAGTCATGTTTGTGTATGTTTTCGTTCACTGCTAGTTTTTTTTATTAAATGAGTTTAATTTATTGGATAAAAAATTCTTAATTAAGTTATAACTTTAATAATTGGGGATGTTTATGCTTATAAAAGCGAATAACTTAAGTTCCATCTTTATTAATCTATTTATAAGTTAAATGCTACAGCACATACAATAATAGTTTCTATTATTTTTCCGCAACTGTGGTTGGTTTTTTTTACACTCCTACGTATAAAAAAAAAATATTCTTACTCTTCATGAACCTAATAATTGTTACATATAATTTGAAGGCTACTTTTTACTTTTTCCCCTATTCATAGTATATGCAGAAAGTATTTTTTCGTCAACATTTTCCAATTTGAGTTGTTAGTGGAAATATTCGTTTTGGTGCTCCCTGAACCCAAAAAAGTGATTTTTACGTGATGTCTGTCAGTGTGTGTGGTTGGGTGTGTGTGTGTGTGTGTGTGTGTGTGTGTGTGTGTGTGTGTGGGTGTGTGCTCATGTTGTGTGTATAAATGTGTTGTTGTGTTGGAGTGTTGTAGAGTTTTGTATTACGCAAGACTTTGTTGATGAGAACACCACGGTTACGGACGCAATCAATTTATCGGTCGGATTAGCTTCAGACAGGCCAGTGCTTACTTTTAATTACAAGACCTTCTTACCTGACTTGCTGAAGCCCTCCTTCCCATCTCGCACTTCATTAACTGGGCAATATCTTTTCCACCGTGTCGATTCGCGTTATTAATTTATCGACCCATTAAATCGTTTAAAATGTTGTGAGACTGTCTCTAGCTGCGATATAAATTTAATTGGATTTTGTGTAGTGCCGTATTTCTACAGTTTAAAAAAATGCATATTTATTACAGGACCTTGAACGTTTAATTCTGTCAAACCTCGAAAATTCCTGCTGCCATCAACTATGTTAATATGCTTTTAAGTTTTATTTGACAATAGTAAAGACATAACCATAGTCGGTTAAAGACCGATCAAATAGTAAAATCTTCTAATTCTGATTTTGCTCTCAGTTGTACAGCCCATTGTTTTATTCTGCGATTGGCGGTATTAGTGCTTGCATCTCGTTCCAGTTTAGGAATAAAATAAAAACTGATAAATGGTGTTTAAAATAAACCATGCGTTTTATATTCGTAAGTTAACGTATCAGTCTATAATCTATAAACTTTTACGGTTAAAAAAATAATATGTTTTAGCATACTTTCGGAAAGTTTAGTACGAAAACACAACCGTAAATAATTTAATGCGACTAACTTAACAAAACATTTATAATTTTCCTCTAAAATTACAGTTAACGTAATCAACTTCCATTAGTAAACCTGGGACTCTGAACTAATTAAACATGTTCTCTGGAAACGTCGACAGGCTCGTGTCATAACTGAACGACGGGCTAACATAATCAAAGGCCAGCCTGTAGACGCAACACAAAATGACTGCAAGCAAAGCAGAGCACCTCACCTCGTGATATATTCTGTGTTTAAATATAACAGAGATATACGGTGCGTGATATGTCATCATTTACCTCCGCTATTTGAGTTGCTCTCGCCTCCTCCGGTGCCGGTGGCGGGCCGAGAATCAAGATACCTAGCGTTTTGTTTTACACAGTGAGGAAAGGTAAGTAAATGTAATTAAACCCCTTACTTTAGTTCTGTGTCAATGATCACCTTCAGTAGGCATGGGGCTTTAGGTTGACAGCCTCTCTTACCTGATTTTGTCCGGCTACGTTGATTACGCAAAAGAAGGGGTGAGCTACTAAAGTACGAGTTGTACTGATAAGACTTACAAGCCAGGACTGGGATTCGAACCCACGACAGGGCGCTGCCACGGTTTCCAAGCCCGTTCCCGTGACCACTTCGGTAACGTCTTGTAAATTAACATATCAAAGCTGACACTAAAACTCCACGTGATTACTTATTACTCGGTTTCATGATGTAGAAATACATTTACTTAACTTTTTCTACTACAGTAACTCATAATCCTCTGAAATATTCTTTGAGGTACAGTTAATTATATAATCGTTATTTTGGTGTGCTTATAATTTTATAAAAAAAACACTATTTAACTGAATATAATAATGATATAATTCTGGTTCTAAATTTACATTTTCATGTAAACATATCAGTCGGAAAAGGTTAACATTGTTTATCATAGCTGATGAAAATAATAACATATAATGGTGTAAACCTATTATGAACCGTAGATTTATAAGTAACAACAAATACACTTTTTCCTAAGGATTAAAAAATATATACATAAATATATTTACCTTAAGGACGCAATTGATTTTTAAACTGACGTTATTGTGCCCTTAAAAAGTGTATTTGTTTGTTATTTATGATTCTACAGTTTATATTAATTTTACACCGTTATGTGTTATTATTTTTACAAGCTATGATAAACTATGTTATCCTTTACGACTGGTATATTTACTAGGCAGTCATAATACTCTAGTATATTATTAGGGTACCTACCTATAACGTTAGCAATGAGGTTAAGATCATATGTTAAACCACGTTTTACTAATACAATAATTCAACCAATTTTCCTTATAATTCGTTTCACGTTTTATTCGGTCAAACGTCTAATTGATTTACCTACTTTAGTTCTTATTACATAGTCGTGATTACATAAACATTCTTTTACTTAACAGTTTACCACAAGAGTAGAAGGTATTCGAAGCGTATTGAAATTTGTTATAGCGAAAATAGAAATCGTAAAAACGACAATTGGAGGAGGAATGGGCCAAAGCGATAACGCTGGGCTGACAGCCGTCAATGCAGCGATGTGATAGAACGTTGTTTCATTAGGGACAGCCGCCTGCCCCCCCCCCCCCACTAAACAACATACAAGATACATTATACTGATACATTATTTCTGTATAAATTGTTATCGGAATAGAAAAGTAACCGAAGGGAAATCAACGAAATATGTTTGTGCTGTTACAACATAGTTAAATATGTTTAAAACAACGATGCAATTTTTATAGTTAAGAAAATTATCACTTTATAATTAAAAACATATTTAACTTTAAGGATTAAGAAACTGCCCATTTTTAATGGTTTTGAGTAAAATATATAATGTCACATATCAAATCACAAACAAATTATTAATTTACGCACTACGAAATATGATAGCCAACATTATTTTCAAATGGCTTTAAACGAATATTATAAAAGTACAGTGGAGCATGTGAGAGAGAAATATTTATGTTTTTATTTTTTTGAAGGGTAAAAACAGTAAAGTTTACCCTATACCAACTGTTATTTATCGATTTGGCCAAATTATTAATTATCAATTTCATATTATTAGTGAATTTCCTTTGGAAAGTGAACTATTAGCATGACCCGCACGGTGAAACTTAAGCCCGGGACCACCATAGAAGTTCCTAACGTGACCCCCTGAACACGTTTTGGGGGGTCGTTCAAAATTTTATATATATATATATATATATATATATATATATATATATATATATATATATATATATATATATATATAGACATATATATATGTGTGTATGCACTCTAGCGGTCGCATTTTTTGTCCGATTTACATCAAATTTGGTAGGGACGTTCCTTTCTACAATCTGTTGGACAAGTTCGTTGGGCAAAACAATCGGAAAACTCTAAACCCATTTTTTGGGGATTATCTTTCAAATTTCGAGTTTTTGGGCCCAAAAAGGGTCAGAAAAGCCCAAGATGTAAAATGAATACATGTAAAAAGATGGGAATTAGAGAGGCGAAAGTTTTAAGCCCTCTCCCGTCATTCTAGCATAAATATTTACCGAGTTATTAAAGAAAATGTGTATCGGCTAAACACAGTACGTTGTCTTATGGGGGTTTTACACTAGAAAAGCGTGTAAGAGTACTTTGTTAGAGTACTTTTATTACCCCCAGCAACCTCATGCCTACTTTCAAGCCTGTCTGGACCTTCTACTAACCTTATAATGTGTAAAATTGTATTCCCAGCTTTGCAAGTAAATTAAACCAGGAGTATCAGAACAACAACAAAAAATCAATGTTTTCAGATTTCAATAAAAATGGGACAAATGTATGTTTTTACACTGATTTTGAGTTTTAAAAGTTTTTATGTGGAAATTCACTTCTCTCACGTCAGCGTGCTGCGTGCGAACTCGTTCTATTTTAGATTTGTTCTTGTTTCCTCTTATAAACTTTCCATTTTGCTTGAAAGATATCCATATTCCTTTTTTAGATATTTTAAAGCACTTAACTTCCTCTTAATAAACCTAAATGTAAACAACTGATGATAAATTGAGTTTCCATTCGAAATATATTGTTTTGAATTTCACAATTATTGTATTATTTATTGTAATGTTATGGGATATGATTGTACTAAATGAAAAAATATGAAATAATTTACCATCCTCAATTAATGAAACGTTCAGAAGAAAAATACTGTCTGATACGTAATAAATCTTTTGATCGAATCATGTTCTTTACATGTATGCCGGAAAGTGTACACCAAAGGCACACAATCCATTGTCAAAACCTTTTGACCTGGTTCGACAAGGACTGGAATTTATAAATCAGAAAATATAAATGTCGGGTCTCATGTCACGACGTGGTTAACGCAAGAATCAAGAATCAAGAAGCAAGCAAGAATGAAGTTTTAATTAAAAGATGGGATCCATTGTCAGAAAAGTTTTAAGAATAGGGAAGTGGATAGGGCAGAGGTATATGCTAGTCTTAATGTGAATTACTTAGGTTGTAACAATTGGCGTTTCATAAAGAAGTAATATGAAATCAACATATACTAGAATAAATCTTACTTATATTTTTGCCACATTTTGTCATCTTAAAATAAAAATGTCCATTGTGTTTTATTACTCCTGGTATATAACCTAACCCATATAATATCCAGATTTAAGGGGAAATTATTGTGCTGTACTACCTGTTGAGTTCGATTATTCCATAACGTAATTACAGTAACAGCGCGCTGCAGCAGTTAGGTTACGTTACGTTCGTTGAAAAACAACATACAAATGTCGTTTTTATAACACCAACACTTTTTCCTGGCAATCTTTTATCCGAGAAATATGTCTATTTAAGCCTCCAGTATAACAGAAAAAGAGAAAAATTCTAGTTTTTTGTGTGTTGTTTGTAAATTAAATTTTTCCTTTTATTTGGATTGAGATAAACATTACAAAACAAATTTCAAGCATTCATAGTGTATGAAAAATGGAAAAAAACTGAAAGTGCTTGTATTTTTCCTAGCCTCTTATTAGGAAGATAGCTTTCAATGAGGCTATATTTGCATTTGTGTAAATAGCCGCAATTTGAGCCCCCTTCCCCTCTCCCCACCCAGGCAAGACTGTACGTTTACGACAGGCGGTGCATGCGATACGATCTGTGTGTGCTGCAGTTACATGCATTTTTACAACCTTCGTCATGAGTTTATGCAATACATAAACCTTTCTGTCTGGGTATCTCCATAACTTCCCAACACAGTTTCCATTATATCTAATATTTATGTTTCCTCAATCTCTAGCATTATATGCACTATGTGTTGGGTTTGCTGCAGAATGCATTAATTCTTGAACAAGGCGAAGTTAACTGAATTTTTAACGTTAGTAAGTACAATAGTAAATACTAAATTCCTAATGCATATAGTAGCTAGTGGCTCGTGGAAATGTAAATTACGCGATAAAACCGAATTAGCCGACTTATTATATTATAAGACTGTAAAATAGTTATAAAATCGTTGGTGAAAGATTGCTACCATCGTTTGCATAAGTCTAACACAACAACCCTGGTGAACATTGGTCAGTGATTACAATACCTTAGCAACTCATTAAAATAGAAACATTAGAGTCTGTGGAGCAGTTTCCCGCGAATAGCGTGTAGAATCTTAGAAACGTAAGAGAAGACACAAATTAATGATACAATTTTTTACTTATATAAAGCACGAAACATCACAATAAAAAATGTCAAGTGATGTATTAACTAAATTATATACCTTTGGATTTTAATAAGTAAATGAAAACCTGTAGGGTGTACTCAAACATGCATGTTGAAATTTTCAGAAATACTATAGACTCAAAGTTGTATGTAACAAATAAGGATATCTGCGCAACCTATATTTATTGGTATAACAGACTATAATGATATTAACGGTTGACAAATTAATCATAAACTGGTTCAATAATTTAGTTGGGGGTATATTTTCATTGTTTTCATACTCAGATTTATAGTATTCTGAGTCTTAAGAAAAAACACATAGGGCCTACTCTTTTAACCTACACTACCTTTTGACCTATATTTTTCATTGTATTAAACTCCATTTCAGGCAAAACTATAACTATTTGGTATGAACAAAGCAATGTAATCATTGACTTTGGCGTGTAGCCAATTTCAATGAGTGCCTTAGCACACGAACAACAATACACGTACACACACACGCACACACGCGCGCACACACACACACACACACACACACACACACACACACACACACACACACACACACACACACACACTCACACAATAATATACGTTCAATAATTATATTTCTACATCAACAGCTCAAAACTAACAACATAGGAGGTAAAGTTTTACTAGTGAAGTGATGACAAGCAATGTTTTGAATAATTTTGACGCAATATTATATGCACCCTTTTCACACTGAGGCCCGGGGTAGCAAGGGTGTTGTGTTTGGGGGAGGGCATTTAAAATGCAAATCATAGGAGTGTTGACAAGCGACGTGCGACGGGTGCGATTGGGCCGCTAACAAACTCTTGTTTTCCAAAGTAACGGTTCGGCGGCATATACATTTGTCTGGTGATTCGGTTCACCATTTACAACTTATTGTACACAGTTACAAGAGTTCAAGCAAAGAAACTGTCACGTAAAACATTCTGAGTCATAAACCGTTTCGTATAGCAATTCTCACCATATCTGTGGGATTTTTTCAAGATATAATTTTAATATAAAGGGTAAGGTCCGATTCCCAACCAACTATTATAACAATTGTTTAAAGAGAAATCGTTTAATAAACCACGGATGACGGGAGACGGCTCAAATTGATGATGGGAACGGTTATCGTCTTGGACTCCGGTTCTTGATCTTGGGTCACGGGTTCAAATACCGGGGTGTCCACAAACATTTGAGGGCTTTGGGCCTCTTTTTCTAAAAGCGTGTGTGTGTTCCATAACAAAAAAATACCATTGGCATTGAAAAAACCGAAAAAATGAAAAGTTTTGGCTTAAGTGACACGAGCCAAATATTATTTTTTAGCATGATGTAACAAACAATAATTATTAAGTAACTAAACAAATTTATTTATATTTAGTCTTCATTATATAATGACAGTAAACCATATCGCAAATAAAGGAGAAGGAAGTAGACGTTTCTCAGCCATAAGCCAATTTAATTGTAAAAATAATTACTTTGAGTTTATATTTCGACAATCTGTATTTCAGTAATAAAAATTCTGTTTACAAAAACGTTTAGCTCCAGTTTACGTTTATGTTGATTGCTATCTTGATTATAAATAGTACATCAAGTAACGAGCTCTTGTACTTACTATTTTTCTCTAAACACATTTTGATGAATTTATATCAGTACGAACCTGTAACTCTGTCTGCATTTCCATAGTGGCACTAAATTAAAAGTATTTTAAATACAACCTATACAAAGTTAAATAAAAAACTACGTTGAAATTACCTTTTTTCAAACAGAAGTACCTACATTCATAATACATGGTTTCGACGTTTGTATTGAAATATGTCTTAAAATACGTCAAAATGCACACAAATTGTTACAAAAACATAATAATATATGTATTAAGTAACCGTTAGCCGTTAATATTAGTACATTGCCGTAGAGCGGGGTGGAAAGGAGAACTCGTGCCACATACAGGGCTCTACTTTCACGGCGCCCATAAGTCGTGTATTGCGTCTGTGGCTCACCCCCTCAGCGGGCGAAGCGATTTTAGTTTTATAAAGTCGTCAAAAATGAACTTTTACACATTTATGTTTGAATTCATATAGTAAGAACACAAAGCTTCACACTAAATAGCCGGGAATAACGCGTTTCAAGCATAACAAGTCTATTTCTGAGTTAACGTGAAAGTACCGGGAGCCAAGACAGGTAAAGCACCTCGCAAACGGTTACTACTGGACGGCAGTAGTCGTTTTACCGTTGGAATGGATCCTCCAACACCCTCGGCATCACCTACTCTTCTAACAGCTTCGTTTAAAGTATTATTTGTACGGTTCGAATAATAACGGGTATGAGTAAGACTCATAGTGCTCGCTGCTGGCATCCCAAAACAGCTGTTAAGTTCAGTATTGCTTAAGTAATTACGTTTTGTTTACTCGGTTTTTAAGTATTATAATTTGGATATTCCTATTTTGAAAGCTATATTTGAGGCTCATTGAAAGAATATTTTTAGAATTAAAATTACGGGATTATGTTTAATTCTTTAAGGCAGTTTGTATGTCGTTAAGGTTCTTTTTCGATCGCACGAATATAAAACGAGTTCGCACGCAGCACGCTGAGGTGAGGGAAGTGAATTTCCACATAATAAACTTTTAAAACTCAAAATCAGTGTAAAAACATTTATTCCAATTTTTATGTAAAACTGAAAATATTTATTTTTGGCTGTTCTGGTATTCCTGGTTTCATTTACTTGCAAAGCTGGGAATACAATTTTGCACATTATAAGGATAGGGTCCAGAAGAAGGTCCAAATAGGCTTGAAAGTAGGCGTGAGGTTGCTGAGGACGATAAAAGTACTCTAACAAAGGAATAACAGGCTTTTCTAGTGTAAAACCCCCATAAGACAACGTACTGTGTTTAGTCGATACACATTTTCTTTAATAACTCGGTAAATATTTATGCTAGAACGACGTGAGAGGGCTTAAAACTTTCGCCTCTGTAATTCCCATCTTTTTACATGCTTTGACTTTACATCTGGGGCTTTTCTGACCCATTTTGGGCCCAATAAATCGAAATTTGAAAGATCAATCCCCAAAAAAGGAGTTTAGAGTTATCCGATTGTTTTGCCCAACGAACTTGTCCAACTGATTACAGAAAGGAACGTTCCTACCAAATTTGAAGTAAATAGGACCAAAAATGCGTCCGCTAGAGTGCAAACACACACACACACACACATATATATATACATATATATATACATATATATGTATATATATATATATATATATATATATATATATATTATATATATCACATTTTCAACGACCCCTCAAATCGTGTTCAGGGGGGTCACGTTAGGAACTTCTATGGTGGTCCCGGACTTAGGTTTCACCGTGCGGGTCATGCTAATAGTTCACTTTCCAAAGGAAATTCACTAAAACACTACTTAAAAAAATACACGCTTTTGTAAATAACGATATAATCCAAGCTAAACTCCATTATCAAGTTTTTAAGGATTATTTATGTTTTAAATCTCCATATTACGCGTCATATATCGACAAGTTTTAAATAACACTATTAATCAAGTAGGGGTATTGTATTTTGAATAGTTGTAGGCTTGTACTAGTTTTTTATCAGTTTTAGAGATTTGTTAAATGCAATTTTTATTGAAAGAACCCAACTCCAGATTTATACATGAATAAAATACCCCTGGTGCAGCAAACCTTCGTACCAGCGAATTTCTATTAACATATATATATATATATATATATATTAATAAACTATATATATAATTTTAATTATTCTCCATAAGAATAACATGGGGACTAAGAACCTAGGTTTGCTGCTACGGGAACCATATGCGAAAAAAAGGTTTTTTGTGCAAACAACAATAAACCACAATCAGATAAGTAAGATATCAAATTTGTCTTTTTCTCCTTAAGAATAACATTAGACAACGTACTGTGATTAGCACTTTTAGAGCAATGATCAAAATACTAAATTGTTTGTTTTTTATGGTAAATTCAATGGTATTAATTTAAAATTACACTTACATAAAAACTACCTGTGAAAACCCGAAAAAAAAACATTTTTGGGGTACAAAACCCCCCCTCGGATGGTGCGATTCGTCTGGTTTTCGAACTCGTTCAAATAAATTGTAGTTTGCACATTTGTCCCAAATTTCACTAAGATCGGACCTTTTTTACGAGAGTTATCGTGCATACTTATCCATTTATATATACATATATAAAAGTTGAACGAATGGTGTTTTTGGCATCTGGGGACCTCAAAGCAAAAAGTTATCATGGTCTCGGGCTTAAGTCTTACCATGAGACCTACGGTAATAGCTTCTTCCCTATAGGGGAAATTCGCTAAAAGCACCTTAATGTTAAAAGAATTAGATTATATTCGATAAATATTTCAATAACAACCAATATATCAAGAACAGGTGCATTATTGTCCGTTGCATTGATAATATACAATAACAATAGCTCATCCTTTAGAAATACATAAAATTTCTAACAGAACCTGAGACTAAAATAAATATGAGACTAAAATAACAATGCCTGTCTGGAAGATTCATTTGGAATTTTCATAATCCACCCTAAGACTTGAAAACAGTATGTTGCTGGAATATTTGTAAGGGAATAGTTTGTACTAACTTGTTTATGATAAACACATAATCCAACAACATTTTTAAAATGAAAAACTATATTGAAAATACGCTACACAGAATTGGTATATGTCTACTACAGATCAAAACAAATTAAAATCTATTTAAACTAGTCGGTTATGAATTCAGGACATATTGAAATTAAATTTAACTGGTTTTATAAATGTACCATAGTACATAAAAGTCTCTGCATCTATAAAATATCTTGATACATAAAAGTCTCTGCATAATTTTGAATTTAAAACTTGTATAAAAGTACGTATTCGTAGCATTACATTTCAATGTCGACTAATAAATCCAGAAAAAGCAAATGCAAATATTGACTTACCCCTTTAACGTAAAAGAAAAACAAAACTGGAAGTGAGAAAATAAATTCTTAAAAAAATGTACACTCAGAAAGACATTATGAAAGGGTCGTTGTATTACAAACCAACCCCCGTCAACTTGGCTTGATTTATGATTTACAATTTGCCTCATGTAATACAGATGAGATCTACTACTTACGAAGGAAAATTCTCCAAAATCATCGCATTCTTTTATTTGTCTTTATACTTTGAATCATGATTTTCTACTCAGTGATGTAAAATTATAACTGATTAAAATAAATATGATCGGACCAAAAGAAGTGAACCAAATAGTAGCATATAGCAAAGCTAATTCACAAACTTTTAAAACACGAAATGCCTCTCCATACGACGAACAGATGAGATTTTCATTAAATCCTTGCAAACATTCGAAATCACATATGCATACAAATGATCTTAGGAACGTCAGATAATGGCTAAGTCTTTTTATAGACACTAGATAGCTACTAAATAAATCATTTTTATTTTAAACAAAATATTAATGCTAGTAAAATATACCCCGTTCAAGAACGCTTGTAAAATGTTATATGCGTATACAAATTAAGTTACCGTTGCTAATTTCTTTCAAACTTATTTATTTACAATTCACATATATTTGATAAAGAAAACCACAGAGACCTTTCTTTACATGTACCATATATGAACGCACAGACTCAGATTGTTGCCTTAATGTAATGTTGTTAGCTGCAAATAAACATTCTTTATTGCGCTACGCATCTTCATCCGACTGATGTACATAGTATATACTTTGTTGATGTACATTGTGTATATGCACTGTCCCAATAATATAGACAATAGAACAAATGAGGCCTCGCACAGCAATGGGCCCGACGATAAGAGATAAGGTGGAACAAAGCGGTCGAAAGACCACAAAACATACAACAGATAGCAGAGTTATTGTTATACATGAAGATCACTTGACTGTGCAACTAGATATGTTTGTGCTACTTGCATCTCTTGTGCATTATCACTGCATCGTGTTCTAACGTTTTATGTAATCTAATATTCACATCGATACTTTGTAAGTTTAAATGTCTTGTTTTCACGCCTTCAAATAAATACAGTCACAATGATAAATAAACGGTATCAGGAAACTGACCCATACTTTCTCCCTTTTAGCGCAACTTCAACGAATAAATTACTTTTTGTTTACTAAATATAGAATATAAAGTACAGATGAATGTACAGAAAATTGTCTTAAGTAGTTGTTTTCAGAAATATCCAACCAATATCTTTTTGAGAGGCACTACAGAATCCGTTGCTACAAACAGTGGTTTTGAAGGGGAAAATGCCCCCTTGCCCCCCCAGAGTTAAGTTGCAGCATATTTCGAATATCCTCTGTTGGTCTATGCTAACTTGATCTGCATATCAAGTTAAAACGAAATTGATCAGTAAATAAGAGAGAAATGGTAAGTTTTGTATTACCCATAAGAATAACATTAGTCAACGTGCTGCGTTACCGCAAAATGAAAATTTAAATTTTTTGCGCAACCAGCAATTATAGAATAATAATTCAAACTACTAAATTATTTAGTTTGCTGAGCTCTTTTTAATGGTGATAAGTAATATTTTATATCATTTCTGTTTTTATGAAAAAAAACTGTATTTTGGAGGTTTTAAGTCCTGTAATTTCTGAACTCGAATCTTCCCAAGAATACGGGTGGCGTCATTTTGTTGGAAACCTAAAGCTCTACAAACCACTGAAGTTTAATCAAAATCGTTAGAGCTGATTTTGAGAAATTTGGATTTTTCATGATTTTTAGCGGTTTTTGGGGGATAATTACCCTTAAAATTCTAAAATTTAAAAAAACACCGGATGTATCGAGGGTTTAGTACCTACATGCCAAATTTCATCAAAATCGGACAACTGGTGTCGTCTCTAGCTCTGTACACATCCAAACAGACACACACACACACACACACATACCGGTTCAATAATATTTTTTGTTACACCAGCATAAAACCCATTTATGGGGTGAATGAAACTATTTATTGGATCACATGTATAATTGACCCACTTATCGTCCCATGTTATCAGATTTTATTAACACACCTTTTTTACGAAGATATTTGATAAAGTTGTTGGCGGGCCCGGCCCATCAATAGCGATGTACCGGTGTGAAAGGTGTGAACTCGACAAATACTGATCGCGCTGGTGATGTGTTACAAAATACCTTGGCGGTCCCGGCCGCTGCCAAAAGAGGTTATAGAGTGGATGTGTGAACCTGAAAAAAAAACTGGCTATGGGCTACCCCGAAGATTTATCTGTCCTGTGTAAAGGTTCATTACACTAAAACTGTATTCACAATATATTTTAGTAAGTACATTGTTTGTGAGAGAACAATTATTCGAATGCAATGAAGAATAAAAATTATGTCGGTCTGAAATAGAAAATCCAATCAATAATATATTTTATGAAAAACACATGTATTGAAATGCGAACAAACTTTATAATTATGTCGCCTACTAAAAAAAATTGTCAAAATTGTCATCAAGAAATTGAAGAAACATTAATACAAATAATATTTATTAAATAAATGTTATTACTTATTCGAAGAATATTTAGAAATATAATTCAACAACAACATTATTTTATCTTATTTTAAGACATCAGAATAAATCAAGATATTGTATCTAAATTATCATTACGTATATACTAAAATCCTCGTTACAGCCACGTAAACTTTATCAATCCATGAGAAATTAAAGTTCCGTTAAATTTTCTCCATTATGATGCATTTTTATGACTACTGTATGAAAACATAAACATATTACAAGAGTAAACTAAAAGTAAATAAAATCGTTGATATTGAAAATTAACATCAGTTGTATTATTTGGCAAATAACTCTAACTCATCAAACATATCTCAATAAGTTTAACATTGAAACTTTGAACGCCTGTGGGGTGGAGCCCTGCGGCCTGAGGATAAAATTATTTCTTATTGCACCTCTAGGGTACAAAACAAATATACCCTGAAAATATAAAACCTTTAGCTTCAATAGCTTTTACTTAGCGTTAATTGTCAGATAGGCCAAGTATTTGTATATAACTAGAGATATATCTGTACATTACTATTCTAAGCATATGCAATTGACTAATTGTTCAGCTAATTTGAATTTGAATATGATGGAACAATGGATTAAAATGAAAAGTGGAATAGACCCTAAATGCAGGTTATAGGTCAAGTGAAAATGTACAACGTGAAAAGAATGTCAAATTAGCCAAACCTTGAAGAGAACAGCAGCAAATAAGCAAAGCGAGTTCCCTCGTCTCCTTGAAAAAAGTGAATGGATGAAACTAATGTGCTAAAAATGAAGAAAACTGCCAATGACAAGCGCAGAGCATTCGTCATTAAGAGGAAGGGGAGTAAACATATACACTTTTCCACAGGCAAAAATATTAACTTGTAGTCCAAAAGAATATTAGAATCCGACTCTGTTAAAATTTCAAACATTTATGATAACCTTTTTATCCAGCAGATCGTTCTGAATTTTAATCTGTCCAATACACAAGAATTTCCACCAACAAAACTCAAATTTCTTTCTGTTTTAATCCGATGAACAAGAATTAACTGAGGGAAATCATTAGAGATTTTCAAAACAAAAATTTTTGGATGGGATGGAATAGCGCTGGCACTTCTGAAGAAAAGCTATTCATCCTTTCTCATCTCTACATCTGGCTAACTCATTCTTGGAGTCTTGTATACTTCCTTCAAAAGTAAAACTAGCCCTCATCTACACAAAAAAGATGATCCACACAACCCTGGAAACTATTGTCCAATTGCGTAGCTTTCTTCTGTTGCAAAAGTTTTTAATTCATTGTTTGCAACAAATTCATCACTTTCATTGTGAAAATCGCAATCTTTATTTTCACATTAGTTTTTTATCTCAGAAAGGTAAATCCACAAAACCTGTACTCATCAATTTCATTAACAAATGCGTCGATGCCATGGAGGGTAGTGAGGTAGCCATTGGTTGCTTCATCGACCTCTCCACGACATTCGACTGCATCAATTACTCTACCTTGTTCCGTAAACTTTCTGTATTAGGTATCCCTGGCACTGTATTGAAACGGCTCGACTATTTTCTTTCAAATTTGAATCAGAAAAACATCATAAACTTTACTGACAGCAGCCACTTAAAAAAAAACGTTGTCTTCCAATATTTTCCAAACCGTAATGGCGTTCGTCAAGATTCTATCCTATAGTCTATTCTCTTTATTGTCTATATCAATGACAGCAGATTCTGTACCTAGCAACTGACTAACAATCGTTGCTGATGACACCTCTCTTTTAACCAAAAATAAAAATCCCAACAAATCTTGAACAAGAAACTTTTCTCTAATAAGTACTCGCTCACAATACTTGTAAGAAATAGATCTTAACAGCAACCCTACTATGACAAATTCCATTGTTTTTCCACAGAACAAAAACTTCGGTTACTTGATCAGTCTGTTATCCAAACTGCATCAGTTTGCAGAACTGTTTGTGAACAATTCATTGAGCAGTCAAATACCGATGACTGATGACGATCTTGGCACGCGACTGGGCGGTGGTCTCCAGAGGGATGAGCACTATAGTAAATTATCTATGGTTTTGTCTAGTAACAACTTAGTTGTTTCTTTGTTCTTTGTTCGATATAGCACTTCTCAACATCATACTTTTATCGAAAATAGTTTATTATAATTTAATTACAAGTAATATTAGATACTACATTTTACTTTGGGGATTCTTCAGCAAGAAAAACCCAAATAAGATATTGGTTATTAAAAAAATATAAATCTTAAGATTAAGACCCACCGATTCTTGTGTTCAAAGTTTTCTGGATTTAAGTATTTTAACCGTCCCATATTTATACATGTATAGAGCTATTTCATACATCGTAGATTTTAAGTTCCCAAGTAGCATTTGTAAAGGCCAAATCAATTTTAAAATAATTTTAACATTATTTTTTTATGATTTAAAAATTATTATAAAATGAGTTTTTTACAAACAAATTTCACATCTGATCTATTTTATCATATTTTCAAATCATTTTAAAATTTATTTTACAATAATTTTGAAATAACTTATAAATCAGTTTTAAATTAATTTGAAATGATTTAAACACATTTTTTAAAAATTACAAAATTAATATTTACTGAAAAAATACTGTTTATATTTATTTTCACAATCTGACTAATACAATAAGCATGAAAATCATTGAACAAAATTATGAAATATATTATACGTTTCAAAAATATTATGACCGAACTCGCAACCTGTTGATCACTATACACACGCCTTAACCCTCTTGGCCACTTCGCCCCTTGATAATTAAAGGTCGGGCTAGCAACATTAAATAACCAATTGACTACACCCTACGGGGACCTAGTGAAACTGTAGCATTCCTTGTTTGCTTTTGCTGTTGATGGTAAACACTGTAATTTGTGTACATCTTGTAAGGTTGTAGAAACAAAACTTATAATATGCTTTTGATATATATAAAATTGTTTAGCAATATGGTACCCAAAACCGATGTTACACATATCCTTAGCATGCCAAAAATATAAAAAGGCCCACAAAAGTATTTATTTAGTTTACATAGACTTGCACGGAATGAAAATGAAATGTCCAATTATATAAGGTTTTTAGGCTGAAAACGAATGACTACGTCAACTCATTTTAGGTAAAGATAAACAATTTTTAAACTAATACAGAACTTCTTTGATAAGCAATCCATGTTTATCATTAACTTTTAATCACTGAAAAAATAATATTAATAATTTTAAACATTTCATATTCTTAAAAGTTATTTATTTAAACAAATTTTAAAATCATTTTTAAAGGTTTAGTTAGGATTTTCAATTGAGTAGTAAAATGTTATTTAATATAATTTTAAAGCAATATATAAACAATTTAAATCAATATTTTAAAGTTATTTTTGAACTAATTTAAAGACATGCTGAAATTGTTTCAAAATTATTAAACATTATTTTGAAACTAATGTTAAACTTATTTTCATTCTTGATTTCTTCATAATTTTTCATCGACCAAAAAATGATTTTAAATGATTTAATATATGTTATAAAAGCATAACATTTTATAATTTAAAATCATTTAAAATTATATTAATAACATTTTAAAATTGTTTAAAAATATTGTGTCTACTATTTTTAACGAGTTTTGTAACATTTATTTTAAATAATATTAAAACTGATATTGAAATGACTTTAATATATGTTTTCAAAATTATTTTTAATCAATTGTAAACCCACATCCTAATTATATTAAAATAATTTTAACTCTTTTTAAACAAAATATCATTTCAAAACCATTTGAAATTATTTTGAAAATATTACAAATTATTTCTATGCTAGTTGGGTTAATACTGGCACACAATCATTTTCACAATACTAGGAACAGTGATCTGAACCCTTCTGTTCAACATTTATGAACCGAAGCCTGAATAAATTGGCTTAAAGCTTATCAATTATATGGCCTTTATAATAACCATTTTCATTAATGTCCCACTCCACACGTAATTTATAACAAACTTTTTTACATAAACTCCATGTTGTTTTTGTACCACGGAAGCAGGACTACAAGAATGCAATGGACACTGTGTCCTCTCCTTCCTCCTGCTCCTTCACTAGACCTAGATACCCAATCATCAACATAAAATGTGTTCGCTCATTCCAAATTGTCTGCCTGTTGCCAAATTGTCAGACATTGGGACTTATCATTTACAAAAATCTGTATCACAGGCCCAACCATGTTAGGATTTCATAATAAACCTAAGTTGTGTCAATTGTTTGAAACCGTTTATAACTAGAGAACTGAAGCCTGCGGGTAGGAGCTAAAAAAATTCAAATAGAACCTATATAGTAATAATAGACTTAGGATGAATCTCGAAAAAGATTCGAAACTTCATCGAATCTTGTTTTTACTTCAGATTTGTTTTCATTTAGTGATGCGTAGCCAAATATTGTCTGATACGTTATCCTATTTAACTGCATGGACACCTTTTTAGAAAGAAATTCAATAAAAAAATTCATAACGTCATCCTTATAAATATATATATCATATATTAACTATATAGATAATATACGGGGTGAGCCAAGAAACCCAGCTGTTTTTTTGTTTTAATATTGTTCGGTTGTTACATTTGATAGAAAGATCATTCCCTCGTAAGTTCAAATTTTTATCAAAAATAGTCTCAAGTTGTCTCTGAATAAGGCGAACCTACTGTAATTATTAATTTTATCCGCCCATTTTATTAACAATTCTGTATAATGTATATACGTTGACCAGAAATGAATGTTGTACACAAATTTAACAATACATTTTATATAATGTCATATTGAGGATAGTTAACATGGATCAGCAGTTGTTGGTAAACTGTAAACATCGCATATGGGGCTGCCAAACAACATACCCTAATGGGAATCGACTGTTTCATTATATACAATACTACACATCATTGCAAGCTTCGACGCCAAGTACCTTTCCAAGTTCCTTGCCTTGCGATGTTGTCGTTTGGTGTATTCCTGCTGTCCGTATTAGAACATTTGTTTACGGGATTGGCTTCTTAAACGTAAATAAACGAATTGGCACAAATAAGCAACATAGGCGTACAACCCAATCTTGCAATAATATGACGCTGACTATTATTGAAGCTCCATACGAACCTTCTCACCACCTATGGCAACAAATGTATGAACCTGACATTCTTGACTTCATTTTTCATAAAAACGTCTCGGGCGCATTAGACGTTAAAACAATTCAGCATGCGTTAGACTGAATTGGATTCAGAAGATTCACCAGTAATAGAAACCCTATATAAGTTACTCACTTCCAAATAAGTTATTAACCTCCAAAATTAACTAATGGGAAAATTAATTGGGACATTTTTCATTCAGAACTAGACAATAATCTGGAAATACCAGAAAACCTATCAGCCCCTATTGAAATCGACAGCGTTATTGACAAATTTACACTATGCAATAACATTTTGTTAAAGGTTTTATTTTACAACAATTCACACCCAAACCAAATTACTATCTTACCTACCATTGATAATATCAAAGATTATTTCAGAGAAAAAAAATAGCCTTTGGCGACGTTTTGGCAGAGGCTCAGACTACCATTTCTTAAAATAAAAATAAACTAAATATAAAATTAACAGTAACAGTAATAACATTAAATTATATAAGCTCAATACAAAACAGTTAGGTTCAGCTATAGTTGTAACATGAAGTGAATTTTCAAATCCTCAAATAATAAGTGTCATTTCAAATACTATCCTATACTCTAATCTATTTGTATTGCTTGCTTACAACTATGATCTCAAAAACGGCATGTAAAATCTCCTTTAAATCTTAGAATTGCCATTTTCTGTGTTTAGAATAAGATTTGAATAGATTCCTTAGATTAAAAATCTATTTTTTTAAATCAAAGTTGAAAATTGAAAAATTATAGAGTTGGGCTTATGAAGCTTAAAATGAAAACAAAAGAATTGAAAACATGAGGTGAAACTAGCTGACGTACTGTCAAACGATTGGTAATACGTGAAGTTATACAGGGTGTTAAAAAAAACCTTCAGGACTTTGGGATATGATTCCTAATGTAAAAATAAAGAAAAATGTTCATATGAAGTTATGTCCTAAAACGCTTAGTTTCCCTTCTATCAGTCTGTATGTGTTTTTTTACTTAATACGTAATATGTTAGGAACATCTGAAGATATCAATTTCAAACTTGGTATATGAAACTTGGTATTTCAAACTTGGTACATCTATAAAGACTCATTTTGATATGGAATATCAAGTTTCTACTTTGTACCATTTCAAAATGGCGGCCATTTTATTTTTCAAAGCTACATATCAAACCGTAATATTTAGGAAAAAACGGTAAGAATCAGAAACGTTGTATAATTCTATCATAAAATTAATGATATGAATATTGTAACAATAGGATTAAAAATAACTGGGACATTGTGATTTTTATTTGTTAAAACATGCCTTTTTGCCAATCACAATTGCTCAGTTATTTATAATCCTATTGTTCCAATCTTCATATAATTATATGTATAACTCCATGATACAGCTTTTTTGATTCTTACAGGTTTTTCCCTAAATATTACGGCTTTTAAGATATTTAGCTTTGAAAAACAAAAAGGACCGCCATTTTGAAATGGTACAAAGTAGAAACTTGATATTCCATACCAAAATGAGTCTTATCAGAATGATATAATACATATGCCAAGTTTGAAGTTGATATCTTCAGATGTCCCTAAGATATTACGTATTAATTAAAAAACACATATAGACTGATAGAAGGGAAACTAAGCGTTTTAGGACATACCTTAATAAGAATTTTTTTCTTTATTTTTATATTAGGGGTTATACCCCAAATTCCTGAAAGTTTTTTTAACACCCTGTTTAGAGTGGTCATCACATGCCTAATGATTAACAGGCATTCATTGTGTAAAATAAGAGCAAATTTGTATTTACAAAACAGTAAGTTTCAGCTAAGGTAAATATTTACTTTAACATGAAGATAATTTTCAAAGTACCTTGAGGGCCGAGCTTTTCTCGGAGAAGGCCGGTTAGTTTATCACTAGCAGGCTGAAAACCATTGCCTAGATAAACTTAACGCTATTGAAACAATTTTTAACATTTTATTAAATACGGCTATGCAAATTCGTACAGCTTCACAGAATCTTCTAACTTCTAATTTAAGCTGTAAATATGGAATATTTACTGTATGAAGACAAGTAAACTTTAGTACATAAAAAATGGTAAAATGTATAAAGTACAATAAAATCATCTGTCATACACAATACATCAGATGAATAGTTGAAATTAAACTTACAAGACTCATGTTTATACAATTTAAAGAATAAATATGTAATGCGGAAAGTAAAAAGTCTTGTTTGGAAGTCGGCAGTGCTACCTCGGCTCAGCCATAACCACGCGTCCATGGGCCGATAGTTCCCAGTTTGGCGGCAAGGCGCAGCATTTTACAAGGAGCTCTGAACCCGAAAATGATTAGTAAAGTAGCATAAAGTAAAAAAAAGTAAAGTAAAGTAAAGTATTAGTTATCCAACCACCCTAAACACAACCAGCCTAAAACCCAATTCTTGGAATTTTTCTAAAAAAGCGTCAATAACCTTCTGAAAACCCACCGTATCGGTTTTTAGCCGTTTTTGCTTGTCGGGTCCTGTGTTAGGGCCCAACAATTAGGTAGGGCCCGACAGCCTGGTACGAGGCTGGCGTGTGACCCGACAATTATCGACAAACCATAACACTTCGTCTTGTGTAATACGAAACTCTAAAACTTTCCAACACAACAACACATTTATACACACAACATAAACACACTTAATGACACCTGTGGTGGTTTTGCTTTAATTTGCAGATTTTTGCGAAAAAACCTTCATTCATAAGATTTATGTTGTTATTCTGAATGGGTTCCAAATTAAGTGATTACAAAATACGATCAAAAATATATAAATAACAGTGTTTATTTGTTGTTGTGCAATTCTAAAGTTAGAAAAATATAACCTAACACGTTTTGAAATCATTAGTTTAACTATAAACTAGACAATTGAACGCAATGCTTATAACGTAATACGTTTCTCAAATTCAATGAAAGTTACAGGAAATCGATATACACTCTTTAAAAACATATCTTGAAAAATTACTATTAAGTTAGTTCGATCCATGTATTATTGATACAAATATTTGAATTAGTTTCTGGCCTAATCCGAGTCAAAATGAAATATTTTAAGACATATGTAACATAACTATGATACAAAGCATGGTGTCTTTTTTATGTATCGTTCGATACGTTCACGCACTACCCACTATTATTGTATTGATCAACATGGTTCTGTGCCACCTTGAAACACATTTTTAAATTATATCGGAAGTTAGAAGTTTTACTGGACCATAAATTCTTGATGCGAAATAGTAATTTGACATGCTGCTGTCTCCATCAGTGAGATATCTTGCGATTGTTTAGTATTGAGGGATTCTCGGAGTTGTTTTATGGTTTTATTGCGGTTTTCTATATGAGTTACCCTTGCCAGAATCTCAGGTGCTGAGGAAATTAACTTATAATGACGCTGTTGGTGATATGTATGTATTTATAAATTTTTTTATAGAAAAAACCTCAACTGCCCGTCACCATAGGTTATTGACCTGTGTGGTGAACTAAAGAAAGCGAGGTACCGTAACGGCTTTAGTCACATGGACAAGCCAGAGGACATTAACACATGCAACATTTACAACTGCCCCAGTTACTGAGCAACTGAGGGTTAGTGACGGTGCTCTTATTGACCTTTGAGTATTTTACGCATGCAACATTTACAACTGCCCCAGTTACTGAGCAACTGAGAGGTAGTAACTGTACTCTTATTGACCTGTTGAGTATTTTACGCATGCAACATTTACAACTGCCCCAGTTAATGAGCAACTGAGGGCTAGTGACGGTGCTCTTATTTACCTGTTGAGTATTTTACGCATGCAAAATTTACAACTGCCCCAGTTACTGAGCAACTGAGAGGTAGTAACTGTGCTCTTATTTACCTGTTGAGTATTTTACGCATTCAACAGTTACAACTGTCCCAGTTAATGAGCAACTAAGGGTTAGTGACGGTGCTCTTATTAGTAATAAGTCTATTAATTTGCTCGCTATGTAAAATGTACGATTGTGCAAGTAATTTAGTAACTAAGGCTTGTATAATTACTATTATTATTCCTTCAATTGTCATGTAGCCTTAACTATAACCTTAATACGTCGTATTGAGACTGTGTAGGTATTTTCAACATGTATGTTACGTAATAGAAAAACAGTGGTCATTTTAGAACGCTCTAATATTCTACTCAAAGCTAAGAAATCACTAATACATCAGTATAGAACTCCATGATCCCTACAATTGAGAGATAATTTCGTAGTTTGTCATGTCCTATGATCAATCTGTTAATTGGAATATGGCTATCAATACGTCACCCTATCCTCTCGGGACTGTTTCGGTAATTCGAGAATGAACTAACGCTGTATCGAATAGCCTTTGACCACTAAACAATTAAAAATACGTGTTGTCCAGTAAACTAATAACGCGGATTGAATGAATTAACCAAAATATATCTGCGTATGGTTGTATTTATGTTTGTTTATAATGTAGTTTATTGGTTTGTTATTGGTGAGGGTTTGTAGTCCTGTGGAGTTCATGTCGAGTGGTAGGTTGTGGGGAAAGGGGTAGGGGGAGGAGGGTCCTCTGAGGCTTGTTATTACTCTGATGATTGACATACAGTTATCACCAAGATATCAGGCCTGACATGGCCTACAGCCGCAATAATTGATTCATCAGGGACCACTATACGGATTTGTGTTCGGTTAATAACTTCATGACGGTTTTAGAAGGGGTTTGCATCATATTTAATAAAATGGCTGTATGTTTAAGACATTTTCTGTTTCTAGCTTAATAAAATAAGTCCATATGAAAAGGTCAAATAATAACAAAATATAAATATGTATAACATGTATTTTGAATATTTATATTTAATCATGTACACTGAACAAACGACAGTGAACGTAAAGCAAACTTTAAGGGTTTTTATAAACGACTTCCAATATGATGTGTATTTTGAGTATTACAGCTTTATAGTGAGGATTAATTACAAATACCCAATTTTAGGCTATTGTATGCCGTCCAATGGGTACTTCACGGTTCTTAAAGCCTCGAAAGAGGGATTAAGAGGCCCTGAAAAGCTTTTATAACACATCTGGCAGAATGGGCTGATTTGCATCCTTCATTGAATTTTTAATCCCGCTTCCTAAACCTTCTTCAACAATGCTTCTCTGTTTTACTACAGTAACAACAATAGTTCTGTGTTGAACGTGCTAAGCGGTTATGTATCATAAATATTCTTAACAATATGGCAAACCTTTCCTATATATAATTTAATCTGTTTGAAGCTTTGAAATGCTAAACTAGAAACAATAATAACTAGAACCACCAATAATATATTTATTAAAGTGATAAATCCTAACTATTTAATTTATTTGTATTCTCTATTGAAACGTTTTTGTCATTTATTTTTTATCGTTGTCTAAAGATTCTGAGGAATGTTTACCGTCTTTGTGATCTTAATTCGGTATTTTGAAACTTGAGTTGAACTTAACTCGTATCATAAAGCATCCCCCATACAGGTTTTATACGCTGGAAAAATTACAAATGGACTTTATTTACGACAACCCACCCCAAAAACAAATAAGTAATGGGAAATTATTTGTTAAACAAATAAATAACCAAAGATATCCACAGAATGTTTTAACTGCATTAGAGATTTTAGTGAATTTCCCCTATAGGGAAGAAGCTATAACCATAGGGCTCATGGTAACACTTAAGTCCGAGACCATGATAACTTTTTGTTTTGAGGTCCCCAGATACCAAAAACACCATTTGTTCAAATTTATAGACAGTGTGTTCATTTTTTTATGCTCACCATTGGGATCTCGTAAATCTTAATAATTACAAGGAAGGTTAAATGAGCAAAGCAGTGTGTAATTAAAAGCTAAATAAAATGGTGCAAAGAAATCGAAAATATTCCACCAAACTCGTTCGTTACGCTCAAAAAACCATTTTTGACCAAAAACAAAAATTGCTTTTAACTCTCTTATTTTTAACACAATGTGTCCGTCCACATGGATCTCGGGCATATCCGTGGACGTATCCAGCTAAGCAAGGGGTTAACCACTACATTATGAGTTACAGTACTGATACAATTGTCATGTTGTTTGCCGTTTTGGATTGATTTCATAAAAAACTGATATATTCTCACGGAGATATTTCATTTAGGGATGTGGCTAATAGATATTGGACTTACTGAATCCCCAGCAGGTCCTGCTATGCGAAGCTTTATATACTAGACAGCATGTGCGCAGCATGCAGGTTAAAACGCTATTCAGTCTGATCCAATGTTTTCACTGTCTGAGCTTGTGGTTTCCACTATTCCACTCCAACACCTGAACCCTCATTTACTATTGAACATCCCATTCATAAACTTATTCTTCCTGTTTTGAGTTAGCTTAACTGTTCGCTGTAAGATGGTAACACCAGTAGTCTACATTGAAAAATAAATAAAACAGAGTTTCTCATTAAAATATAATGTTGTATGGTAAATCATTTTTAAATTACAATTTGTCAGCAGTGGTGGATCTAAGTTTTAGGATTGTACCTTTTTTATCTAGTTTGTTTGCGAATAACAGAGAAAATTTTACCGCAAACAAAAATTAATTTTTAAATAAAATGATGAGGGAGTATTGGAACGACTCGGTTTCAGTGTTCTGCCCCAGACGGTTACCAATGGCTTTGTCTTGCTAGGACAGCTAGCAGCTGGTGTACTATTGGGCATTGCCTCGCTAGTTGGGCCAATATGTTCCAAGCTAAATTACACCTAGACAGTTCAAAGACTTAAGCTTAATTTACTGGAAATCTTAATGTTATTTCTCGGTCGGATGGAGTATTCGCAAAGACATCCCAAAGGTTAGTTGTTTGCGACACTATTTTTGTATTGGATAATTTTCGATCATATCGAAATTACTTTTTTCTAAAATATTTGCTTGAATTAAAACTCTTTATTACTGGATTTGGTTTTAATGAAGATTAAAAATTAGGATTTATTACACATTTTAGTTAATGAATTTTCCAAATATAAACACTGCCTATGAGCTTTGTTCGTTTACTTGTTTTCAGAATAATTAGGAGTTTTCGAAGGTGACCAACGTGTATTATTATGAACGCGATTAGATTTTCCATTTTACATAGTTTGTGGCTTTAAAGCAAATCATATTGAAAAAAAATGTATATTTTTGCCAAGATTTTATAGTTGAGACCTTTCATTGAAGCATGTGATTGATGCGTGGCGGACAGTTCCTGGTATAGTGTAACATAATTTTACGAAATCTGTGTAACGGTACACCCATCTGTGTATCAAAAATCTCCAATGATAGAATAATATCTACATAATTTTTACTCTCGGCGTTTATTGATCGGCTAATAGTGTCTGCAGATGTAACATTGTTCTGTTTTATAGCATTTGGTATTGCCTCATGATAATAGATTGTTTATGACATCAATAACACGGATGCTTCCATTCACAGTTATGTATCATACCACAGGATCTGGTTGTGATAACATTAGCGTATGACTGGAAGACATTATGTTTAATCTATAAAATTCGGTATTTGTATTTATTATTTTAACCTAATTTAGTAGCAATTTAACAGTTACGTTACCAGTTATAAAACCAACTTTTAGTCAATTTCAAGCCAGTGTTGTGCTTGTCTGCACCAGGGATATTTGTTATAGAGAATTGTTAAATCAGGGAAACAATACAAATCCACCTAAAATTTTAAATCCTTGATATCGAACCGGTGACACTTGGTGACGTATAGGACATTAACTACCAGCCGAGCAAGATGTTTTTATAGTTGGCACCTAAAAGAACAAAAGGGCTTTCACTTTCACTGGCACAAGTTAGTTTTCCTAATCATATTCTACTAGTGATATCAATGAACTATTAGCATAAATATATGTAATAAACAACGTCGTTGGATTCGCATATGTCTACAAATGTTAGAACTTTCTTATAAGAGAACATTTATTTGTTGGTCTAAATTTAGAGTCTGAAATTCTAACGGAAGACTGAGGAGGTTGTGTAATGGACCTTTGCCGGGATCGACCCCTCAAAGTGTCTACCGTCCATCTGCGTCCGTTGCTAGCCTATGGCCCAACAATTCTCCAGTTTGTATTTGTTGTTCTTGGAGATATTTTCTTAAATCGGTTTTGGCTTAATAATTGTTTTTCACACAGATTTACAAAACATTTGAGTAAATTTGGAATGAATAAATCACTTTTGTAATATAACTGTGGGTTAATATGTCGATGATATTTGCCCCAAGATTGTATACAGGATAAAAAAACATAGTTCCTTTTATATGTATATTTGTTGAAGGATTGTGAAACCACATGTTTAGGAATCCCTGTCTTATAACAATAATTGTTATACAGACAAACATCTGTTGTCTTAATCAGCTGATTAAGGCAATAAATAGGAAAGGTTTAAATAGTTTTTTTAAATTTAGTTTTTATAATTTAAAAAGAATAAGCATCATAAAAGTAATAAATCCCCTTTTCGCAACAAACCTGCATGTGTATGTTTCTCACTACCACATAAAGCCACTTGCCAAGTTTCTTAAAAATGCATGAATAAATATGTGATATTTGCATATAACTGATAGCATTTTATTTGTTCTCCATAAGAATAATATAAGGGATGGGTGCGCAGGTTTGCTGCAAGAAGGAATATAAGAAATGAGTTTTTAAGCAATTCTTAATATAACTCAGTATAACACATACCAAGTTGTATTAATTTATGTTCATAATCAAGGAAGGTATAAAAGTTTACCAAATTTCATCAAAATCTGACAATTTTTACAAGCGTTATCGCACCCACAAACACAAGAAATTTAAATTTGTGTTTCTCATACAAAAAAATGTAAAAATTTTATAAAATAGTGTTTTGTGCAGTTACATATGAATTTCCGACAAAAAGTTGTTTTATATATGGAATATACAGATACTAATATATCAGTTACAGTACAAAAAATAATATTAGCCAACGGTACCCTATACTCTACTTTTACCCTTCCACGCTGCAACCCATAGTTATATCTTCTTTATTAAAGAGGAAATTTGCTAAAATCTGCAAATAAAGTAAATTTTAACTCTGATTTTAATACAAACCGCATGTAAATCTGTCTTGTAGAATTCTTAGACGAACCGCCCAAAGGACTGCAAAAATGCGACTTTGCACCCCATGTTAAAAGCCGTAACTCTTGTTCTTGACTGTTTAGTGACAAACATTCCAAAAACATTTAAAACCTGCAAATATAGGAGCAATTATCTTTCATTTTGATCACATCGCATGCAAATCGATCTAGTAGAAGTCTCAGACAAACTGTCCAAAGGTCTGCAAAAGTGTGAAATTTCCCACCATGTTAAAGCTATAAGAGAATGTTAATCCTAATTTTAAAACTACTTAATGACTAAATATTCAAAATACAAGCAAAACCTGAAAATATTGGAACAATTATCTTTCATTTAGTACAAGTAATTCGGTCCAGTGGAAGACTCAGACGAACTGTCTTCAGAATCTTAGCGTTTTAAATATAAGGAAGGATATCACACTGTTTGATTATTAAGTTAGATGTGTTCTTTTTGAGGTCAATTAAAGAAGGGCATCAAGACTTTTCAGATGACGGAAAAGTCCTATATTTGAAGGAGAAGGGGTTGACAGACAAAATAAGAAAAGTGTAATTGTTTATTGGCTCCATGAGGCTAGCTTGGCTATTTCCTGCAACCTTATCCATATTAGAAAGAAACAGGATTTGTATCATATCAGTGATCCGCATTTTCTGATCCACCTGGCTCTAGGTTCTCAGCACTAACTGGGGCCAGGCCTAGCCAGAAGAAAGACTAACAACATTTCGGGAATGCCGTACTTAACCATACACTGACCTAAACATTGAGCGATGAATATGCTTATTTCCATTCAAAATGTCAATTTAATATACACTTTTAATTATAAATCACGGGTTGTTGTTATGTTTATTTTCTTTCCTATTTACCACGAAAAAACTTCAAGTAGGATGTAGTTAATGTAGATAATGAATGCAGTTAGCAAATAAAATTTATTTTTATTTTTAACTCGAGTGATATTTTTAATGTCGCCGTCCGTTATAAAACCTTGATGAACAAAATATTTAAGCATCAACAACAAATCACATTCCTTCTATTTAGTTATATATATTAAATCATTACTTTAACTACTTATGGAATTTTATAACATTACTGATGATTACGAAATTTTAAAAAAATAATTACTATATTACAATTAGTTGTCAATATTACCACCCCATTTTTAGCTAGTATTAATATTAACCTTAAGAAAACTCTAAGTTGAATGTTTTCCGACAAATTATAAAACCGTTATATAATTTAGATTAGTTAAAGTTGTTTGTAAAAACACTCTTTGTAACTAAAATAGTTGGAATTATCCGCCTATTATTGTTGGGAGTATTAGTTATGGCAATCGCGTTTTCGCAGCCGGTGATAATTATGTGGTCGTGTGGCGCATTCATTCACCCGCCGGATTACGCAATATTTAATGAGATCTGTCCATATTCGCCGAATTTAGTGGTGGCTGCATGGTCAAGGTGTTATAGTTCTTCTTGCCGGCTGACTGTATTAATTGCTATTGCATAAATTTCAACTGAAATTCAGAAACTGAAATAGTACAAATCGTTTGCAAGTGTGGGTTAAAGAACGGAGTCAGTATTTCATAGTTCCAGTTTATCTCTGCTCTAGTGTAGTCCAACTAGTATTACGTTTGCTACTAGCCTAAAACTATTCATTAATGTATCCCTTATTGCTGCAATGGAATATGCGCATGTTAACACGACTCGTATATATGTTTACAGTTTTCTAATGTAATAAAATATAGTTTCAATTTCATTCTATAATATAATTTACAACCGAATAATTATTGCTTTTAATTTTGTTGTATTTTGTAAGTAACACTAAACAAGACACAAAACAGTATAAGCAAGTACGAGTTTTTTCACGTAAATAATCGAACAATTTAACATTACTCAAAACACATAATATTTCAAAAGTATAAAATTGTTTGAAGTTTTCGAGATGGAAACACGTACCCACTGCAGTGAATAAACAAAATCACTTAAAGCCTTTATAACCCTTTGCAGAAGTAGGTGAATTAGCACAACTGGCACTTACCATTTATCTCCAGTTGTTCCGATATGTAATTATCTATAAAAATAAAACCCCCGTTTACATAAGCTGCACGGCCAGGGCAGGCCTGCGTTTGGCGGGGCGGCGCGACACAGGGATCGGCTGTTGTTACTGTTGCTATCTCCCGTTATCTCTCCATGTTCCCTCATGCAAATTATCATTCACAACCGCTCCATTTGTGTCTCATCAGTTAAATCGCGAGTTGCTGTGTGCGCAAACAGTGACAAACAGTCCTGTTATTTTTCACCAGTGATGTGTTTCCGGCCCGATTTTGTATCTTTATGATAATACTCTGAGTGATAAATGGAACTGCAAACGATTACCGGGGAACAGTTTGAAAACTCGGCAATGATAGGGGACGATTACGCCTTAGCATTTACATATGACGTTTTAGGGACGATTACGCCTTAGCGTGTACATGTGATGTAGTAGGGACGATTACGCCTTAGCGTGTTCATGTATCTTGGTAGGGGCGATTACGCCTTTTCATGTACATGTGATGTAGTATCTACCGTCGGAGACATGGTTGGGTCGTATAAATGGATGTGATAGGGGTGATAACGAGTGAATGTTTTAAGACACTTTGCTAAAGAAAACGAAATTAGTCCGAGTATTTTGTTTTACTGTATGTTTTTTGTAGAGATAGATTCCTACTACAAGATATTTCTCTTAGCATCAAAGTTCTATTAGTGTTTTTCTATAAGTGGACCTACAGCTTGTGGGTTCCGAACCACCGACACGCTGCGTTATCGGGCAGACCATATGAGCGGATGGTAGGTGAAGACCAAGTATTGAATATTGTGGACCGAAGCATGCACCCTGACCACTAAATCCGTTCCCAAGTCTAAAAACTATGAAACGTCGCGTCGCGTCAGTATAAATTACAATAATTTCTCGCTTATATTTTTAACACGTATGATATAAGTGCATCCATTGAGTGTAGCTCCATTACGCATACAGCTCTAATTTAGTTGAACAATAGTTGTTTTATACAGGGATAAAATCATATGTGCTAATTAACAATTAAATGGAGTGCAATTTCTCAGTTAACGTTGGCTTTTATTTTTACGGGTAAATTATTCCAAATTTATTTTGCTTTTTACAAGTGCCGAAACCAAAACCATTAAAGTAATGTAAGATCAAAATAATGTTTGCGATGGCAAATCTCTCATTATAATGTATGTAATTTATATAGTTGTCAATGTGTTACTATTACGCCTGTACATGTATAATAAGCTACGTTATATTTCTAACACATCCTATCTAATACATCCTAATAAACGTCAGTCATATGCCACTAACATCTAATCACTGGGATGTTTTCGTGGATCTTAAAGTGTTGGGGAGGGATTAGAATGTCTCTGAAAAGCTTTTAAAACACTCTCTATGGAAGAGGGCCTAATTTGCATCCTTCATTGAATTTTTAATCCGCCTTCCTAATCCTTGCCTTGCAATTTCTTTTTGTTTCCCTGCGGAACATCAAGAGTCGAAAGTGAGTCATTACATTTACAATGAGTCCTACGCTAATTAATTTAATTATATACTTTTGTTATTTATTTTATCGTTGTATAGTATATATGTAAACATTAGCAGTACCGGGTGGAATAGTGTAAACAAATAACATGATTTCGAAAACAAATTATACAAATAATATTTATATTAAAATAAAGACGCGTTGTAAAAGGTAGTTAATAGTTGCTTTTTATATTATTTAGTACAACATACATAATCTCATCTACAATCAATACATTTGCAATGAGGACGCATTTAATTAAGAAGCCTCGTTTTACTACATTTACACATTTTACTACATCTATACTAATCATTTAAATTTTAAACTGATAGAAGCCATTCTTGTTACATAGTTATATGACCTTTGAACTGTCGGCGATGCAACTGATTAAATTTTAAAGCCCTTAACCGTAGGTAGGTAGATAGGTCTGCAGGATGCTATGTCGACAGTATGATACATTAACTGCAAATCGAGGCTTCGGTTGTTAGTGGCATCGTATCCAATCTATTATCATTGCGTAATATCGAAAGCCATGAAACTGATTATTCATGCGCCTGCCGTTCCTGTCATTCCAGTCATAACTAGCCCAGTTGCGCTATTGATTTTTAGAATCACGAAACTTGTTTTCGTCGGTTAGTGCATAAGACCTTTGACGAGAGTTTATGATGCATCTATTGGATTAAATAAGACTTTTATATTTTAAAATACCATAAGCATATTTACATATTTTAGATTTAAGTGTGCTAAAAAATACACTTCGGAAGGTTTTGGTCTGTGTTGTAAATAGACTTGCAGGAATAATAAATTAACTTAATTTTGTTAAGCGTGTTAAGTTTGGGAATTACTTAAAAATGATTCTCCTCCATAACAAAAAATGTCGTTGCAGTATATATATATGGAATCAGCAACACTATTTTTAACGACAGATAATAATGCTGAAATATCTTAAATATTTTAATACAGTAGTGTTTTAAAATCGCACCCGCCCCTTTGTTATAATAATAATAGTTTTTTTAGATTTATAGGTAACATATTATCTGGAGTCAGTTGATTCCAACATTACTTGCCCCAACACTATTTCATACATCGGTTGGAACCTTTTATGAGACTTAACCGCTTAAAGGGTCAGTTGAAGAACAAAGTTCTTCTTCTGAGTCAAAAAGCTACTTTATGATCGTGGAAGTAGGATCTAAGTGTAATGTGGTCACACAAAATACATGTTTGTAGGTGAGGTATCTTCCGTTGTTGGATATATGTTTGGGCTTCACTCGCCTGAGTTTTATTCTGGGACTTGTCAATACGTTAAAAACAGACGAAAAAATAAAATTGAGGGATTTGTTTGTGGCGTTTCGTTATGTTTGTTTTTACTTTTTGTGTAAGTGTTATCGTGTTTTGTGTATATATTGACTAGAGGTTTTTGATCAAATTTATCACCATAACAATTACTAATATCACATTATCATGAAGGTAGGTGAAGTCCATTAACATTAAGTCTTTCGAATAAAAACAATAAAACACCTAAAACATGTATTTAGGGGAAATAGGCTTTTATATTGTTTAAAACCATATCGAATCTTTGAGTCTTAAGTTCTTGTACCTCATGACTCTGTATATTTCTATATCATCAAATATTATGTTCCTCCCTTTTTATGATTATCAATCACAGATTTTTTGGTAGTTATTATTTTACAGTCCGTAATAATAATATTTAGTTTTAGTTTTGATTCACTTAGTTTTATATTTGTCTCATTTACTTTCATGTTATCCCGAGTTTGAACTGAACTAACAGATACATAAAATATCCAAAACTATATTTACAACATATTTACCACATAAACCAATATTTAACCCTCACACGTACACGAACACTTAAACTAAACTCGACGTTTTATATTCTCTTTCATTTAGTACTAGAGTCTATTGTAGTGCCTAGTTGTCATATTAAATTATATTTGTGTTCGCGTAATAATATGAAAGTAAATAGAAACATATTTACAAAAAGAGACGGAAATAGGAGAGAGATATAGAAAGAGATTGCAGGGGAGAGATTACGAAGCCGGATTAAAAATTCAATGAAGAATGCAAATTAGCCACTCTGCTAGACAGAGTGTTTTAAAGCTTCCCGGAGTATCCCTAATCCCTCCCCGACACTTTGAAAACCGCAAACTATGTGATGAAGGGAAATTATATTTGAATGCATAATTTGTGATAGTTAAACAAGTATTTACAGCATCCGGCTTGCTCTCGGGTGTGGATGGTGGGATGTCTTTGTGGGTATGTATGCCTGTTAATAATTCATACTCGTCATGAAAAACAGCTTCGATTTAAAAATTATGTTAAGAGGACGTTAAATAATTGAGTGTGATTTTACCGATAAGCACTCGTGAAATAACCGAATTAACAAAATAAAAGATAATTTGATAGTTAATTGTTCTCATATTGAGACTGGAGAGTGTATTTGTAAAAGTTAAAATGCGTCGAAAGTTAAAATTTCCAATTAATAAAAAATAATCATACTCATTTAATTTGTATTAATTTTTGATCAAACGTGGCGATTTCTATACCTCAAGTTAAGAAATAAAGTTTTCCATTGTCAAAGTACCATACAACTAGAATTACGCGGACCCAAATTTATTTCTTCGGGTATAATTCGAACCAACAGTATAAACTGGTAATCAAAACGTACCTTTAAGAAAATTTTTAATTTAATCGGATTTATGAAGGGGGATCGGATATAGATACTTATCAGATTAATCTAAGTTTGTTTTGTCACTTTGTTTGGCAAGCGTGTTATTATGTTTGGTTTATTAAATGTGGCGACGCGACGCGTCGGAATCGCGTCGGACGAATTCATTAGTGGCTGGGTTGTGGACGGTACTTAATGAGATACACTTGGCAAGGCCGAAATTAGAAGAGGTGGTCATCCGGATGGTTATTTTATAAGTATTTATTTCTATGATATATATTTTTTATCAGAAGGATTTTACTCTTAATTATTTTTAGGGAACTAATAGTAAGAATGCCAAGTAACATTTTGACTTTAATTAGTTTTTAACATTTTGATTTTGATCTAGTTAGTTTTGCATCCAGTAATAAAAATAATTACAGAAGCTAAATTATAATTAAATGTTGTTAAAATGTATTAAACCCTTCACTAACTTAACTACACATAAATATATATGTCATAAAAACATATAACAAGCCCTGTTTTCACTTTTACTATATAAATCCATCGTTCAGTTCGATGGCTTCAAAAAATTCCACATACATTAACGTTTAAATACATATACTTAAATCCAAGAGATTCTGCTTGGTCGGCTTTTCAAATCAGCAACTGTCTTCATTTTCTTTTGTCAACAAATTATTTTTTGTGGCTCAACTTGGATAATCATAAATGTTTGGTTCCCTCTAAAATGTAAAACTCTATGTTAACAATTGTAATATAGCTTGAAAGATGCGTGTATGGCATAAATATTTTAAATTGAAAATCACTTGGAGCGGTATGAAAAATGTTATCTGTTTCCTGAGTCACCACGCTTGTCACAAGGTACCGGTGCCGGCGTAGTATGCGGGATCCGGAAGATACCAAACAAACTGAGTTTAGCACAATGATCGGGTGCTCCGACCAGGTCAATCCGATCACAGAATTACTGCACCGAGTCCAAATTGTTATCAGATTTCCACATTGTTATTTTGTATTAAAACATAAATCCTTCTTTAATCTTATTCGTATGTTTTGTACTTAAACTATATTATATTTTACACATTTCAATATTATTACTTCTTTTCCATACTCTAACTATTCATAAAGTTGATAAATATGCCGGACGGAGGATCGTTTACAGAGTAAGCTACTATCCGTATCCTTATGTATTGGGAGTTTAAATGTTTAAATGTATTTTTCTCGCCCTTAAAATACTACCGAAGGTACGAACAATGTTTTTATCCATTAAAAACAAAGTAATTCATCGCTTCGGTCGAACAAAACACAGCCATAACAATAGAGCTCATTAATGTCTCTCATCGGGCCAGCTACTTATGAGGGATGTTTTGTTGCGAGATACGTTTTATCGAATACAGTTTAGGACCTTGGGAGCAAAACAATACTTTAATGAACCTCGTTGTCTTGAGTGACGGGTAAACATTTAAGCTAAGCTTTATTAGTGTATTTCTGAGATCGGTATTTAAAGAATGAAGAAGAGGTCGGTTATTTTAATAACCGTGTTACCTAGTAATAAAATGAAAAACAAAATAAACATAGGTTGCTATGCTATTTGTATAGTATTCCATTTCTCTACTAAAGAGTTGTTTTGACGTCTAACATTGTTCAAAATGCAAAACGCAGTACATTAGGAATATACGTTATCGTAGTTTGAATATAAATCTATAAGCTTTAATACTAACTTAATTCTATGACTGTATATAATTTATAATTCTAGTACAGTAGGTTACATAACATGTTTAAAAGCCTCTACGGGAGATTGAATAATATAAAGTTAAACTCTAGGGTCTTTATTCACTCAGTAAATGTAAATATATGAGAATTAAATCAATTTTGTACCATAAACGTAATTTAATGTTTCACTTTTGATTTTATTAAACTAAACTTACTGTCCCAAATTGTCAGGATAACGTCTGAGCTCCATAATGACGTCCACAAAATGGGTTTCGTTGGCTTATCGCATTCGTGTTTATTTTGTTGTTTTGTTTTGTGATTTAATTGTTTAAAACTGGGTTATAGTTACTTTCATAACTGTCATCGGAGTTTAATTCTCAACGCTAGAAGAAATCTTGAGGGACTAATTTCAACCGTAATCAGTATACGTTTCAGTTACAGCAGACTCCCTGCTGATTCAACTGAAAATATTTTGAAACGGAACACATTTTTTGAAAATTTATTTTTTGTGATGATCTAGTCTGCTGTGTCGTATTACTTTCTGCTGTCACCTGTGTCTACATTGTTAAAAGACGATTTCGTTGTTTATGTTGTGGTGATTTGTGTTCAGAAAGTATTTGTGATTTTTAAATTGTGGTTTTATTGGAAATGAGATATAAAAAGAAAGTGGGAAACATGGTAAGTATTTATAAAAATAAAAACAAGTAGGATAGCCGAGATATTCTTTTGTAGTGGAAAACTACCTGTAGGTGTTCAAACTAGGCCCAGTTGAGACTCTTTGAGTTCTAAGAAGTAAGATAAACGACTTTAGTGTTTACAGTAACAGTACTAACACCTTTGAATAAGAAAATTTAAGTGTAGATGAACTAAATTCAGTCTTAGGTGATATGGATGACTACAAATTATTTATTGAATACCTTGCTTGCTTACTTACTTACTTATCCTCTTGGACCACGTTGACCCAACTTGGAGTCATCTCTCTTCATTCAGATTTCTTGAGACTTAAAATTAGATTGGCAGGCTATAATATCATTTATCCATTTGTCATTGAGCTTGAAATTAAATTTATTCATGCTAAGCTCTTTAGGTCTTCAAGCAAGGTGTCGTAATACTTTGGTCCCATATAATAAGGCTTGGTTTCAGCGAGAGATAGTCTTTGTGAAACTGCAAATTTATTTCTATTTCGAGTGTTGAAATTATGTGTAGGGACTTGACCTTTGACGTAGAAAATAGTTTCGAAAACATAAAGTGATGATACAGTTAACATGTTAAATTCCTTAAAATAGGGAGTGCATGGGGTGCAAGCTGGATATTTGGCAGTTGAACGGAAGACCCTCTATTTTTATTTGAAAAATTCGATATATATATATATATATATATATATATATATATATTTATTTTACTGGATGAACTCCATAGAATTATAGAATATCTGATTTGCCTTTCAAAAAGGCTATGATGGACCATTTTCATAAACTTGATATTTAACAGATTGACCAGACTTCTAATGATGAAGGTTTGTGGATAGTTTAAAAAAACTTGGTCTACTTGTAAATACTACAATTTAAATGGTTGTCGAGAGCGACTCCTAGGCATCCGGCATTCTGATATTTTTCTATCTTCACTTCTCCTAGCATCAAGTTTATTGCATAGGACGGTCTTCTATATTTTAGTTGTGCTGTTTTAAAATGTACAAACTTAGTTTTTTCCTGATTTTTTGAGAGGTTTATATCAGAGAAGTATTGAGAAATGCTGTTGTGATGATATGTCACTTTTATCATTTACATATTTTATTAACATTGTATTTTTGATCACAAATTCTTTTTTTAGATTTCGCTTGTAAATAAATTCAATTTTAAATTAATTTTAACATTGTAAATGATTCTCAAACAAACAGGAAACTAGCTTTAATAATTCCTAATACAGTGATTGGTTGTTCAAAGTGAAACGCTGAGTGTGAGCAGTTTGTTGTGCTACTTGCTGACAGTCAGCTGTTTAATCAAGTCAAAAAGATGGCCAATAGTGGTATTGAACTAGAACATCTGGGGTGGTGGTAAGGCCAGTGAACTGCAATTGTTTGCAATTAAATTAAATGTATTTGGAATTATTGAAGCTAGTTTCCTGTTTGTCTGAGAATCATTTACAATGTTACAATTAATTTAAAATTGAATTTGTTTACAAGAGAAATTTAAAATAAGAATTTGTGATCAAAAATACAATGTTAATAAAATATTTAAATGATATAAGTGACATATCATCACACTGTTTACATTAAGAAAAGTTGAAACTTGAAGATTTTCCAGACTTTTACTTGAAGGTAATTGAGTTGTATCATCTGCAAAATGTATTAAGTTGTTTTGTTCCACATGGTCGCCAATATCGTTGATAAAAATCAGAAAAAATAGGCCACAGATTTTAAACTGGATTTGAACAGAAAAGTTTTGTTCAATGATTTTAGTGATCACAGGTGAAATCGGGTGATAATTCTTCAAGTCTCTTCTATCTCCTTTTTCAAAAAGAGGTTTTAGTACTGCCAATTTACCTTCTTCTAGAAAAACTGCTTCTGCAAAAGATTGGTTGATAACACCCACCAGCGGTTCAATGACTTCATTGATGCATTTCTTAAGAATTTTCATTGAGAGTCCATCGTGACCAGCAGATTTGGCTGAATTTTGCTACGGTTTCCTTTACTTCCTTTGCATCGTATATAGGATGTTGTCTGCTGAAATAAGGCTGGCCGAGGGTGACAGCGATGCCGTTTACAAGAGGCGGATCAGCAGTTGGCTTCTGAGTAAAGGGCCGGAGCAAGCGGAAGCTCTTATCCAATCCCCATACTCTTGGCTCAAGTTATTTTGCGTTTCTAATTGTAGAGTTTTTCAATATTATTTTATATTTTTTTTTGTCACTAAATGTCTGAAATACAATATTTCAAATAAATTTCCAATCTTCATATTCATCTAATTTCAAATTGACCATTCGTCAAATTATAAATTTTAGCTAATACAAGATACTTAGAGTCTGCGAATGTTTTGGTTCAAGGTACACTGTAACATACCTTCTATTTGAATTTAGTTTTATATTTTATGCTAGTTTTAACAATTAATGTAACGACTGTTATAGTTAAACAGTAGTAAAGCACATGAACTGACATTCTGCTGATAAGGACTCATCCCCAAACACAGACGAAGAGTCTTATTGGGGATTATTTTCATTCCTGTATTTGTATTTGCCTTCTTGTAAACTGTTTATTATTGTCAGGAATAAAGTATAATTTGATTCGATTTGATTTTGCATTTGACTTTTCCAAAAGTGGATAAAGTTTAGTCGGCGCAATGCGGAAAACTTGACTAACAGTTAATGGTTAATGGGTCGGATCTGTTTATTTTGAAATATTGAAAAAAATGTGTTCAAACAAACTATGCTACTGCAAACACTTAAAATTAAATTTTCCTTATTGCCAATTATTTAGCCGGGCCTATTACTATTGATAACTTGTCAGGCTCCTTTTAGCGAATTTCCGCTATAGGGAAGAAGCTATTACCGTAGTCGGCATGGTAAAACCTAGGCCCGGGACCATGATAACTTTTCGTTTTGAGGTCCCCAGATGCCAAAAACACCATTCGTTCAACAATATATATATATATGCCCGTAGGCACGATAACTTTCGTAAAAATGGTCCGATTTTGATGCAATTAGGTACAAAGGTGTAAAGCATCATTTATGACTTTCAGTTTAAAAACCAGACGGATCGCTTTATCCGAAGGGGTATTTTAGGGGGGTTTTGTACCCTAAAAATGTTTGTTTTTATTTTTTTTACATATAATACTTTAAGAAATCTAATTTTACTTTTTACCACTAGATTTGGCTTAAATTTTTTTTTATAATTTCTCTGTGTCAATTGGTTACAGAGACATTCAAAGTGCTAAACACAGTACGTTGTCCAATGTTATTCTTATAGAGAATCAGACACATTTTATATCTTGCTTATTTATGAACGTATCCGCACGAAACTTGGTAAATGGCTTCCATTTCTTTGTTGTCTATTGATAATTTTGAAAAAAACAATAGTTTGCCGACGGTTCTCGTAGCAGCAAACCTGCGTACTTGGTGTCCATGTTATCCTTATGGAGAATAAAAAAATGTTATGCCTGACTTAATTATGAACATAAATTAATATAACTTGGTATGAAGCTTCACCTAGTTGAGTTACATTAATATTTTAATAAAAAACTATAATTTCTGTTCCTTGTTGCAGCAAACCTGCGTACTCAGCCCCCCATGTTATTCTTATTGGGAATAATTAAAATTGTATAAATTGCTTATTTATTAACGGATACTGATGAAACTTGGTATGTGACTTCACCTGGTTGTGGTCTGTTGATATTTCCATTAAAACCTAATATTTTCTGTTCCTTGTTAGAGCAAACCTGAGTACTCAATCCCTATTTTATTCCTATGGAGAAAAATTAAAATTTTATATAGGGCTCATTTGTGAATATGTATCTATGAAACTTGGTAAAAGTGGCTGTATATGGTATTTAAATGTATGCTTTGGAAATTCGCTGAGTATGCAGATTTGCTACGACGGGATTATTACCGGGTTTGCCGAGTTCAGAATGACTTGAAAATGGTACTATTTTTTGCGTTCTTTATCAAATTCCTATATTCTTTTTTTAGTGTGAGGTAAGTTAGCCTATGAGTTTATATTTTACATGACTGCCATTTCTTATATGCATTGACCAAGACCTGCTTAAAAGAGACAACTTTATCACTTCTCCAATCAGTCTTACTAGTTAATTGATTTTTAAATTGTTTTTCTGGACATGAGATACTTGCATAATTTACCTGCAGGGATTTAAAAAGATGGAAATATTGAAGAAAGGTTTTGCATCGAGCTACTTAATTCTGATTATTTTTCTCTAACTGGGAACAAGGAACATTGTTTATAAACTGTAATAAGGTCAAACATGTTATCAGCTAAGCAAAGATGGTAATCCTAATCCCTTAGTTTATTATGATTTGAATCTGCATCTTGATAATGGTATTGAAAAAAGCTATATCGCAGCTTAGAGCCCCAACCAAGTTTGCAAAACGAGGAGTTATTCTTCATTAATCAAGTCAAACACTTTGTGATGAATCAATGAAAGATGCGGTCGAAGAGGCAGAAAGGCAGACAGAAATAAAATGAGTCAAAGCGAGAAATTTGTGTTGCCCTCGACAGTACAAGGGCAAACTAGGACACACTGATCGGCGAACATTCATGTGATAACCAAACACTCTAACTGTCCTGAAAAAAAAAAATAGAAAACGTGCAATTGAACAGCTGTGTTGAAAACTACATTGACGCGGTGGTATGGAGGTTGAAGGGGCCCTCTCTCTCTCTCTCTCTCTCGACGTTCAATTAAAACATCTAATGTAAGGTACACCGACAACTTGGAGACGGGGATTCATCGGCCTACAAATCTGTGTATGATGCAAAGCCATATGGAGAACGTAAAATAAACAACAGGAGTGTTTAGGTCACGTGCAGAAGCGCATGGGGAAAAAGCTACGTGACCTGAACAAATTACGAAAGACAAACTTTCAGATGGAACCGCTCTCTCGGGCAAATCCACTTCACTACTGTTACGATGCAAAACATTTAACTATTTTTATGGTTTAGCTATGAGATGAAATACTCCTAGTATTGATATAAGGAAAGCAGTCTGGGCAACTTAAAACAACATTAATTCAACCAATAAGGAACCACACCATAGACTTTGCCCGCAATGACAAGACTCGTGGTGCAAGTACAACAAAGCGTCGACTAATAAAGAAAGGTACTATCGTAGTAAGCACTTTCACCGTTAAAAACCCACAATGATACTTTTGAAACCCATATTCAAATATGTAGCTCACCCTGAACAACCGACAAATTGTTTGAAGGGGAAGTTACAAAACCCAAATGAGTCTCTTAACAACTTGACGTGGGCACGCCTTCCTAAAAGAACATTTGACACACTAGAACACAGCGATTAGGTGTGGCAGAAACACTCCTTTCATTCAATAACGGGTCTGTAACAGAAGTAAAAGTATGGAGCAGCTAGGGCAGCCAGTGATAAATATGGTAAAAGCTATGAAAACACTGATCCAAAAACTTGTTTGAACTGAAAAGGCTGAAAGAGAATTAAAAAATACAGACAGAAGAGAACTTTGCTGAAAAATAAACTATAAGCATTATAAAGATGATGAAGACCCAAACAAACCCACATATAATCCATTAGCCAACTAATTTCAATGTATGCTAAGTTTTTGGTAAAAATAGTTTAGTTGCCCAAAATGTTAGTCGTTCCCCGAAAAAAAACCTTTTTTACTATCTACTACATTTTACTCACAAACACATATATTACATATATATCTTAACCAAATTTTTACAACGTATTTTTGCTACCAATATCTAGTTCTACATACAGTATTTTTTAGTACCCCTAAAAACAACAATACAAAATACGTTTGTATTTACTTTTTTCGATGTATAACAAAATGAATAACTTGTTTTTTTAAGTTACTGAACGGAAACAGGTTTGTGAACCCTTTTCTATAATCGGTGTTTTGGCAAAAGCCTACACTACCTTCTTAAACAAAACTTATAATTTCGATACAGGAAACTCTACACTAGTCCTGCAATCGTAGATCAAGAGACCTGCAGTAATACAAGCACATCGACGCACAGGAGGGGCTAAATGGGACGCCTGTATAACAATAGGCCTAGGAGATCTGAGCATTGAAATACGATAATAGGGAGACAGGAGCCTGTAGTTGTAATTGAATCTGACGACGGAGATTGACAAACAAGGTATCGCGCTTCCAGTGAGTTCCGTGAGCCCGTCAGCTCTTATTGTGTGCGATGTGGCGGTGCCGGCGCACTTTTATCGTACCGATACAGTGTGTTTTAACAGTATGTTTTACTGATGTCTTCGAAGGTAACTGAAATTCGAATAATTGTTTTAAAACACGTTTCGGATATTTGTAAGTGAAATGGATAAAAGTTCCAAGTTGTCACGTACGCTTATATTTAGACCGAGGATGCGTAGATTTGCGTAAGCTTCAGGATACTTTTAATTGGTTTTATTTCTTTAAAAAAGGTCATAACAGACTATGCGTATATGTAAGCACTGAAAATTTCGATTTTGTTATAATTTTATATCCGATTTTACATGTTTTACGATACAAACCAAATACCGCTTACGCAATATTTAGTTAAATCTGCTTAAAAAATAAGCTTTTAACTTGCTGATTTTTAACTTGCTAAAGGTTAATCGATCAACCTTAAGCTGGGTTTTCCTAGGTGCGTAAGTTTTCAGCAGCGGAGTGCGGAACGCTGTGATTCTCCGCTCGTAGTTTTTAGCACAGAGGAATTCTATTTTCCTATACGCGGACTTTGTCGGCAACCGACGGCGGAATAACCTAGCTCATTTTTGTTGTGACTGTTGGAGGAATACCACCAGGGGCAATAAAATAAATTAATTTGTTCTTAAACGTAGGTATATACCAACACACAACGTACTGTGTTTAGTATTTGCAATATCTCCTCAACCAATTGTCGTATAGCAATAATATGTAAAGGAACAGAAAGAAAAGGTTATAATATGTTTTTTCAGTTTTAAACAATTGAGATTTTACATTTAAAACACAATAAAACTGCCTATTATTTAAGCTAAAACAAAAGTACGATTATTTGTGTAGTGAATTAATTATCTGTTGTTTATTATACCTGCCGTCCTCCAGTTAATTGCATGACCTTGTATTCATTCAACAAGTTTCTCGTCTTCTGACGCCCTAAATTTACCCGAACTCATTATGTAACAAGACAAAATCACAGGACACCAATATAACCTCAATACTATTCCGCAGCGTAGAGCGGACTCCTCTGCTCCAGGAGCGGACAAGGTTAATCCACGGCGCGGCGCGGAACAATCCCGCTGTCTAGGAAAACAGCACGATTTATTTGATTACATGATGAAGAGAGACCAGCGCTCTCCGCTCTCCGCGTTCCACTCTCCGCTGCCGGAAGTTTCCGTGCCTAGGAAAACCCAGCTTTACACGTTTTAATTATACCGTTAGGTCGATTTCATTCGTATTTCAATCAGCGACTCGTTGTTCGAACGGCCATCAGCACTGCGATGACAGGTGATCAAATAACGCAATGACGGTTCGGAAATACGGCAAATCGTAAAACGGGGGAAATGAAAACTGTATTAGCATTTCATGGGGTGATCAACATGTATGGCATAATGATGCATTAACCGGCTCGTATCTGCTGTTGCACTGGCAGCAGTGTGAAATGGAGATTAGGACTGGAGGCCGCCGGCCTGCTGTCATCTGGGCGCGGCATCATTCCATCATTCGCCTCGGTCATAAGTTAGTTATTGCTTTACACTGTTTCGTCCGTATTTCCAATCCCGCATTAATGACTCATTGAGAAATTATAACTTTAAATTCTAACTGTGCATGATGAATATGAATATTGCATCTATATCGATCGTGATGCATCGATGCCTTAATCACACCGTGTACCAATAATAATCCTTAACTAAACTAAAACAGAAGCGAAAAAAACAATTATGAAACCATTAAGGATTTCCAGCACACGTGATATATAATAACAAATAAATGAGTTTTATATCCATAGTAAGCCATAAAAACTCCTCAACTTGTGTGGACGTCCCGGGAATCGAAACCACGACCCCTTGAAACTCTCTGAGATGCTAAGAGTTAGGCTAACGAGATGTCCAATATTGTAAAGAGAGTACTTTATGGCTTCTGATATTGTCTAATAAGACGTAATTATGTTCTTCGAGACGAAGTATAGAATCTGCCTGGTTCCCATATTATCTTACGCTTACGATACAAGAACGGCAGACTTTACAAGCAAGAAAACATGTTAAAATGTGATCTAAGGCAGAGAAAACCTGCAAGTGTCTCGCGTCCCTTTCCACCCCGCTGTATACAGTGTTAAAACTAACCCAACATTTTCTTAACCATCCCGTACTAATAACCTTGTTCACATTTGTACATTTTCGATGAGATAGGTTAGTTAGGTCCTGTAGGCTGCAAACGATTTTGTACTTTTAATGGCACATTTGTTTATAGCGGGACAAGGACCATAAAAAATATCGACTATATTATTATTCCCTTGTATTATTAGAACTTCATATCAGTTTTCTTTTGTCTCTCTTATTCTGGACTAATTAATGGTAATTTTAATTTTTTTGCTTAACAAAATACCTTACAAATATAAAAGTTAACTCTTATAATATGTAGTTTTGGTTTCACTACCTTTTTCAAAAAATGTGTGCAAAATATGTGTTTTGGGAATTTTTGAGAGATTGCTAATTAAGTATAAAATTTTGTAAATCATACCAGGTTACCAGTTTGTTATCAGTTCAGTCATCAATTAATAGCTGCATTCAAATTACCTTTAACATATCGGGAACAAATCTCTGTATATAACTGATAAGCTAAACAAAGTCGGGGAGGGTAAGATACCAGAGTTTATTACCAGAATCTTAACCCGAACGCAGGAAAGTAACAGATATAAACGAGTTTGAAGTAATTTATTTAATCCTCCGCAGTAAACAATGCTCAATAGTAACAGAGGAAATAAAACAAGAATCCTTTCCACTATGGGATGGGGCGTTCGCGAGCCATATACCTAATTGTATTCGACTGTAAATTTAGCGAACAGCTAGAAAACAAGCGTATCCGGGTATAAAGGACGATCGGATTGTCTGCAGTCGTTTATGAGCCATCACCCAAATGAATCCGAGTCGATGTAAAACAAAATGGTGCCTTTTAGGGGTCCATTATCGGCCCTCATAGCGAGCGGTTTTGCCCTCCGTCCATTGTTTAGCTGCGACGACGAATCATTCAGTCTGATACGGTTTTTTACCTCTCCACTATTATTTAATACGATATCGTCGTTCTTTTTAGCAATAAAAACCATTATTTTGATAGAAACATTGTGGTACTCTAATCTCAGCGTATGTGCGTCGCAGGAAATTCACTCATACCGTTAGAAAGTATTGTCGTGTGGAATTACAGAAATCCCTTATTGATATCGGTTCTCAGGACTACGCCCCACAGGACTTCAAAGTTTCAGTGTAATTGAAGAACAGAAATAAATTGAATTGAATATTTGACAACAATTGATATAATGACAAATGGTAGTCCATCATCAAGAACAGATGTTTAAAATGTAAAAAATACTACTGGAATGGCAACGCGATACGTACAAGAAGTTATGAGGTTTATGATCATCAACACAGAATAGGTAATACGTAGCTATCTATTTGTTTTTCCACAACCGTCCATAATTACTCTGTGCAATCAAATAATATGTATATGAAAGGGGTTAATAAATGTTTATAATACTATATTATGAGTAAGGTTTGCTTGCTTGCTTGCAACTCAGATCTCAATTTCTGGAATAAAAATCAGTTCAAAGCTGGTCTCATCCCCAGGAAAAATAAAAATAATGTAAAAGGACGAAAAATAATAGATAAAAAAATAACATTGTTCTTATGGAGTTTAACATCAAAACAAACGAATTGTAACAGCTGTTTATAATCAATCAATGATCTGTCAAAGTAATACGCATGTTGTTTATGATTATTACCATGTGGTTTCCTGAGAGCAGAGATTAAAAGATTTGAATTAATATTACATATATAGAGTGGTAAAATAAATCAAAGGGGCATTGAGCTATAAATAACAACTGGCCTTAAAGCTGTAGAAAAGTGGTAGATGAGACAAAAAAAATCCGATCATCAGTAGGGGGAGGTGGTAAAATACTACTCCAAGTCATCTAAACAAACTGAGTGACCTTCCCCGAGAAAAGCTCAGTCCCCCTTGAATTATATTATTATGCGATCCTTTTGTGTGTCAGAGAGAGAGAGAGAGAGAGAGAGAGAGAGAGAGAGAGAGAGAGAGAGAGAGAGAGAGAGAGAGAGAGATGTTAAACTAGTTGATTTAGATATTCGTGAAGTTCAGCACCATGACACTGGTTATTTTTTTAACCGCTGATTCAGGATGCGGCATAACCTATTGCAAACAGTAGTATTCATAGAATGAATTTTGGTATAATTTTAACTGGGCGATTGCTAGTTACAGTAACATAAATCGATAAATAATTTACCCGGTTATGTTCTGATAGTAAGCGGTGTTCTTTGTCTAAATAACGTTGCTGTGTAAAAGAAATTACTTCGAGCATTAATACGAAGAAATTATTTTATGCACGGTTGAAGAAATATAAAATTATGGTCGTCAACTTTAAATAACAACAAAAACTAAGCTCTCAAACGAAACCCATCGATGTCTTTGATTTAATTTTTTGTTCAGTAACTTTATAGGATTGTTTTATCATCTTCATTGCAATCCATTACACTCTTATCCCCCCTTTGTCTTTTAATCCTGTTTTACTATTTTTCAGAACTTATGCGTTTCCCTCGTGTTGTACTGTTGCTGAAATTCAATTAACAACGTAACTTCGTGATAATAGAACTGCTTCGGGTTATGATTTAGTCTTATAAATTAATCGAATCAAAATATTTTGATAAAAACAAAAACTACAAAAGAATTCATCTTACCAACAGCACCTTTCCACTACAGTATAATTGGTATGATAAATCGTAAAAACCATATAAAGTGCATTTTTTAATATTACCAGATCTGTGCCATGGAGTAAAGCAGACAAAACACACCAGCTCAAACATAATAGATTACGTAACCTACTTTAATGACAATAATCAGTAATACCTTTTGTTGTAGTCGATTTTGGGTTTCTCCTAATTATATTTTAAGTACATGCATATTTACCTATAAAGTTCATAACTTGAAAAATTGGTCGGGAGTATAATAATGAATTTTTCAATCTAGAATTCATCTAACTTAGAACTTTATCGAATGAATGTTATATAATTTAAATAGAGCATCGGTTTAGTGAAATTACTTTGAGGCATTAATCATCAATTGTTGTTGTTGTTTTTGTTGTTGATAATGATTGTTTGAACTATTTTAACTAATACTTATCCGTATATTCATGTATATTGTTAGTAAAATATGTCAGATTTTGATTTAACATATCGCACAAAACTGATCGTGTGGTGAAAGCAGATTAAATACATTTTTAATTAACTTGTTTATAATATCTCAGTAGTTTAGTTTCTGTACCTATTTACAAATGATTACCCTAAAATATCACCTATTAAGGACGGATTTAAAAAATATTGTTTGTTAAGCAATTAATAAATAATTGACAAACATCTGTTAGTTTATGTTCTGAGTCTCTAATTGATGATCACGGGTTTTAATGAGAATTGGGACAGGTAAAAAATAATGAAGCGATTCTTAAAAGTTGCTAGCACAAGCTTTTTCACTGTGCTCAAAAGCTATTTAACTATTAAAACGTCTGAACGGTGTATAAAACTAACAAATTAAGACGCAGCCTTTTGCCTTATTATTATTCTTACCCGGATGTGCTCGTTGCTCGCGCCGTTACTTCAGTGTAAGTGGAGACACTAAGCGGCTCTAACGATTTTTTGCCCAATAAAGCGTATTATGAGGTAATATCTATAATAGATCCCTGGGGAACTCCTGGTTAAAGGGCCCTGAGGGCAAAGCGGGCTAATGCAAGGCGCGTCGTGTTTCCAAAGCGTATTACGTCTAAGCAGGTCGCATGAGTGCGGCTCAGAACCGGAGAGCCTTTACGGGATCAGACCCGGGTTATTACATGCTTTGTATGTACCTAGGATCGTATACGATAGTACGGGAATTCCGCCTTAATAGGCTTCCTTCCCTTCCTCCATGTCGATTTTATATTCATAGACATTTATCAAACAAACTGCTCGTATAAATTAATTTAGTTTTCCTTAAAAATGTGAATGTTCGTTTCGGTAAATGGAAGAATCGGTTTTAAATACCTTCCTTTTTAAGTTTGAATATTTGCTATACTATTCTGCTAATAGGTCTAGTAGGTTAAAAGTATTTACATCACAGAAGTTTTTGTTTCGGTGGTTGTGCTGTTTAGAGACAAAGCAAGAAATATGAAACACCAAATTACGCAATATTTTCCTTTTGAATTTCATACAATCCAATCACATGGAACATATTTACCGCTATTAAAACATTTTAAATTTGTAATTTAGGTTTAAACTCAGTCCAAAGGTTACAATATGTAAGATATAATAATACTATTGTTAAATAAAAGATAAAACAATTGCGTTTTTTATATTTATATTTTCATCATTTTGCTAGTTTAATCATTCGTCCAACATTTGCCAATATAACAACATATTTTTAAACATTTTTGGTTTGTGGGAAAACTACATCGGTACTTTTTACTGTGATAAAATCAATGTTATTGAAGTTTAATTATATGTAGCCTTATAGAGTTGGTTAAAAAATTTTATATTTTAATAATAAATTTGGACTACGTTTTTTTTTTTACTAAACTACTGATTTTTTCGGCAACCTCTACCTTTATAAACAACTCGTAATCATTAGTTATTTTCTATATGAGACTTGTTATTATTATGAATAATATTACTTTGAACTAACTAGTTTCTTTATTCAGCATATGGTAGTTTTGGAAAATAAAAATAAATGAAAAAAGGAATTATAAAATAAGGGGATGCGAACACAGGGCAACTGGTAGACGAGTAAACGGGTGACAACAAATTGGAATAGTTACGATTATTTAACAAAGCTCGGTCCCTTCCATCAGAAATACCCGTAAACTGTAGCATACGAGTATACGATAGTCAAGGACTTCCGAGCAGCAATGCGCCATAACAATGTAGGAGACAGCTGGGAAATATGGAGGCACAAATAAAATAAATGAAATAATCAAGAAATGTAACATTTCTCCAAGCAAAGCTCGGTCCCCTTCCATTATGCGTAGTGGTAAACTCGAGCACACAAGAATACGAGAAGATTCGAGTAGTAATATGCCATAATAATGTACGAGACAGCCGGGAATGAAGAAGGCACAAATAAAATAAATAAAAGTATCGTTTCTCCATGCAAAGCTCGGCCCTTCCATTTATGCGTTGCAGTAAACTCTAGCACACGGGTATACGAGGAGCAGCTCCAAGGTGCCATAACAATGTAGGAGACAGGTAGTTAGAAAGCTTTATCAAGCCCTTGATAATCAAGCCGTGTTTATGTGTTGAGCTATAAATCTTGGGAGACAAACAACGCAACCCCGCTGTCTTATTGCTGACACTGCCGCTGTTCATTTGCCTACCGCATATACTCCGCGTTAATACGGCGGATATAGGGTTTATATTTCGCTTTATTTAATAATTTATCAAATTAAATAAATTATTCGATGTCCTGAAGTATTATCGGATGTGCTTTAAAAATTAAATTAAAATAGTAATTTTGTATCAAAGTGCTTTAGATAAATTCTAAAATATTTGTAATACTCATTTCATATAGGCGAAATTAAACGCACATTGGTTTTAGACGCTAATATTATTGAATTTAATACGTTGGCTTGGTAACAGTTTATTTGTTATTTATTTTTATATACGTATTTTTAATTAAGTTAGTACTATGTTTAATATTTTAAAGGTAAGATATGTTCGCCCTTATGACCTTGTTTAAATAAAAATGCCAAGATCCAATGAAAACTGTAACTGAATATCGCTTCTAATAAAAAAATGTTAATGCTCTTACAACAAATTAAACTCTAAGTGCATAAAATCAGTTTTGGTCATCGGGTGTGCCAGTATATTTATTTCGTTAAACTTGCATTGTAAGTAGTTATGAACACCCTCTTATGAACACACCATTTTTTCCAAATCCAAAACTGCTCTTTGGTCAAACAATATTTTCGATATATATTAGCTTACATATGATTAAATAGTAATGCTTTTTCTATGTGTAATAATTATCGTACTATATTTCCTTTTAATCAAACATTTTATATATTTAATTAATTCACTAAAGCAGTCATAAAACTGTGTTTCAATTAGAATGTTATACGTAAAATCTATTTGTAATGTCCTTGACAAGTCAAAGTTCTTTTTCCCAGTTATTTATATAAATAGGTAAGTAGTTGACACTTTAAAACTGTTCTGGTGTGCTTTAACATATATATTTAGATATCACGAACAATTTAAACAGTTTTAACAGTTTAAACAATATTTTTATAAATATTAATAATTACTTTTAATATAATCAAAAGTAAAATGTGTGTGAGAGGAAAAGGTCGGCGGGAGGGGTGCGGGGCCGGGCCAGTAAGAGATTACGCCAATCCAGTGTTAATTAAGGCCATGTTTGCAGCTATCATTGGAACAGCTGATATTCAAACACTGTGTAATGTTAGTATTACACATGTTTTATCATAATTGACCGGACTGGCGACATCTGCACTCTCATCCCAACGACTGGATAAAACACATCCGTTTTTTAAAAAACGCAAATGTCATTTTGTACTACAATTTACTGGATTTATACTGTAGAAACTGGTCACTTAAGGTTAGTGGTCATTGACTGCAACACCTTGCCAGATTGACAGTTGTTTTTAATTTTATTTTTTCCCCGGCAGTATATAATAGTAACAATGCGTCGAGGTGGGATATCGCAGGTAAGAACAGTAGAATAAATAAGTTCACAAGATATGAACGTGATGTTTTTACTAGTTAATCCCTGAAGAAATTGATTCCAATTTTTCATACAATAAATCATTCATAACTAAACATTTTTTGTACAGTATTATTAGGTCTTGTAGCTTATTAAATAGCTTGTCCTTGTCAAAAACTCAGTGAAATTTTATCACAGGAATTGTAGCTGAATCATCTCAAAATATTTATTTAGATTTTTTAAAACTAAGAATTTGTTTATTTTAGAAACACCAGAAGTCAATAATAATGACCATGTGAGTTATTGTTCGAAGGATTAATATATAACCTGCAATTTCATATAAATAACTTTATGTAACTAAAAATGTTTCTTTGCCATAAAAGGGTATGCATGTACGAGCGTAGATTTAAATATTTGAAAACAACATAATGTATCCTTACCTAAATACCGTTACACAATGTTTAATAATAAACTTGGGGAGTGTGTCGCCTAATAAGTGCAGGGGATAATGGCATTCGCTCTGCCGTAATTTATTGACTTTAAATTGAACTATCTCGGTATTAGTTCAATATTAGAATCCAATCATATAGTTCCAACAAACCGATATGTTATAACAATCGAAGGTTCTTTAATTAAAATTTTGTTTCGACGTACATAAAACAGTTTTGGCAATTTTAAAATGTTTGCATAGCTGCAATACAAACGTGGCTAGTGCATATGGCTAGGTAATAATTTTGTAAAGTCTGTTTATAAATCGTTTCATTTCATATAATCGTATACAGTTTGCACAGTATCACTTTAAAAACTCGTATTCAGCGTCGAAGTTTATATTTGTGGAAGTTTACTACTGATAACTCTTTGAAAAATACGTGTTTGTTAAGTGCTGGATTAGTATATTTATTGTGTTAAGTCATTTTGCATATTTAGGAAAAAAAGAGCTTCCAATATTAACTTTCTTAATTTGTTATTTTGAACAAACAGCAGTTACTAATTCTAAAAAATTAACTCCTGTGTTCACATTTTACCTCAATTTTAATTTTATATTTTAGCAGTTTGTTTAAAAATATATTAGTTTTGTACGTGGTGAATACATTTACAAAGTATTATTAAACTTAATTTCATATTAAGCTTGCATTATAAAGTGGATGAAATAGATTATTCTCGTATTCCAGATCACTACAAAAAAGATTTGTATAACACCTTTAACCCCTTATCTATATTGTTTTGTATAAACAACGGTAAAACATCACAATATCATTTAGTAAATTCGCCTTATGTAACGTAATTACGTCTCCGTCTCAGTATAATGCAATAATTTCAAATAGAAAGGTGAGTGAGCGAAGTTTTACGCTATAATTTAACTCGGGTAATTAAAGTAAACAATCCCCTCCCTCCCAACTCGGCGAATAATCCTGTAGAGGAGTTGATGGCAATACGTGGGCCTAGTGCGGACTGTTCATCAACCACGGTTTATAGGCGATAAACGAGCTGGCACGTTTGTCTAAGGAATTAGGAAGGATAGCACGTCTCTTGAGGGCTTGATTCCTCCAAAATTAAATACTCCGCGAGAAATTACAAAGAAAAATGTGTCCAAGGTCTTCCTAATTACTGAGGTAAACTAATCATAGTTTGTTAACCTAGTGGTTTTGTATTTGTCCAGAAATATATTTTCGGAAAAGTGTTTAAATATTTACCAGTATTTTGAAGAAAGAAGGATCTATCATTAAACCCACACATTGAGCTATTTAAACGGTTTCAGGGATACGCCTATTACAAAGTAAATTAGTTTAAGCCTAACTACGGGTGTTTTATTTTGTACGTTTTACCTATTTACGGATACTAATTATAAACTAAAATAAGTGGTTTGTTTTTCATCAATTACTTCTTGTTTTAGGTTGCAAAATTGTAGTATGGTAGATTTTAAAAAATGTGCATATTTTTTCAAGAATATTTTGTGCTTTGACGTTCTATACAAAAAATCATATTCGTAAAATTCAAAAAAGTTTTGCTCGGATAGGGAACTCGGTTTGCTCGGATAGGGAATTCGGTTTGCTCGGTTAAATTCCTTCTTGGTTCAAATTTACTAATACTGGTATTCACTATTGAAACAAAGTTGTGAAATTTTCTAATTTGAATTCAATAAGACAAACTTATATCTCGATACCAAATCGTTTGATTTAAGTAGATACGCATTTACAGAAATACCTTTGTGCTCTAACTTTGCGTTTTTTTTATTTAAATCTACAATAAGTTTTGGGAGTTAAGGAAACTTTCCCGATTTCAAGTTAACTTACGTGAAAATGTCAACAACTCATGCCTAACTTTCCAAAATTGTTTTTGGTTTTTTATTTCAAAGAATAGCTTGTTAGGTATAATTAGGGATCCTTTAATGTCTGTAGAGTGTCCTTGATAAATAAAGAAGTCTACCCACCTCTCAAAACATAGTGAAGAGACAAACTCAAAAATCAGTACGTAATGTCCAAAAACACTCAACTATGTAGAAAATCCATCACTGTCATCAGTTTCGAAAATTCGGTCTTCGTTTACTACAAAAACAAATTCATTTTCCGAATTGCAATGGACTGGTTAGAGTTGAACCCGAAATGACGTATTCTAAAAAGACCGAACGTAAGGGAAATGTTTCTTGGTAATTGGACAACACCATGACATTGAGTGGCAGAGAGCAAGAGCGCGGGAGAAAAATGTCTTGGGAAATATCTTGGGACGTCAATATTTGCAGTTTTCGCATTGTTGTCGCTGCTAAACAGAACCCGTCATTTTACCGTAATACATCCATTTGACTATTTCAAACGCACCGGTATTAACATTTTAGATACGATTGCACTTAGCACGTGAAGAAACCCTCTTTCAGTTTTATTGGGTTTAGAAGGTTTTTATGCTCTACTGTGCAAAACCTACCATTGCCAAATATGCTTTCTTACAATTATGTTTTTATAAGGAAGGTAAACAGGAAGAAAAAGGAAAATACATTGCTTGTAATACATTGTAATACAAATGTACCCTGCAACATGGAATTTAATTAGATAAAAAATTAAGATGTTAATAAAATCTAAGTAAAATATATATATATTAATAATTATTATTACTTATTTAAAAAATATTTATCTGTCAATACATTTTTGTACATTAGATTTAGATTTTCTGATGTATATATTTGGTTTTCCTAGTTTCTAATGTAGAAGACAGGGGACAGGAAATATCGAAGCTTTATCAATATTTAACTTGCCATAAGTTTAAACTAAAAAATAATTGTTTGCCCTAACGTATGGAGACAATGTTTTCGCTTATACCATCTAATCTCTTTTCAAATTGTCAACAAAAATATTTAAATTCTTGGTTGCCTGTTTAATTTTGCCCGTAATAATTTAATCGTACCTAAAACTGTTTTTACTTAGCAAGTACAAACTTACTTACACAGGCACATTAACTTATTTTCTGTAGGCTTTTTGCTGCCAGAACTAGGCCGTTAAAATGCTTTGTATTGACAACATTGAGTAATGTTTCATAGCTGTGACCTCTGCTGAGCTACTGAGTGAGCTTCTTATTTCTCTTTTTAAACTAATCGATTAGTTTTCGCAGTATGGGACGCTGTCATGACGTTCGATTAAAAACACTGATCCTTAAACCAAATGATACAAATATTTTTTCATCTAACTGATCGCTTTCTTTGCAAATTACCCTGAGATGTCTTAATTATTCAAAGGTGCCACAAAAGCCGCAAATTAATTTGGTCGCTCATAATGTAAATTTAGTATTTTGACTAGTGAATGTTTCAATTCATTTTTGAAACGGCAGTCTAAGGAATATTTTCCGGTTTTTATTAAAAATCTAATTATTATCCTTATAAAAAATCATAAAAATACACATATCTAGTCATACGCATCTTCAATTTGTTTAAAAAGTATAACACTAAAATAGAATAATCATATAGTAAACCAAAATATAAAAACTAAAATGAACAATGCTTACGACATGAAAATAATCCGTACAAGAGTCAGAGAAAAAGAAAGAAAAGTTCCCAGGAGATACATACAGTAGAGTGGACTCCAGAGTGGGGGTTCTATACGGGGATTCTATAATCTGATATAAAAATACGACCTTAGAGGAGACAAGCGACTTGTTAGATAAATACAAGGACGTCGATATAGCTCCCTTCCCCTACAGAACACGTCCAATAGATACTCCATTCATTTGTCTGTTCTTTCTCCAGATACACTCTTATAGTTCCAGCATCCCTATTCTTGGAACTTATTCCTTTAAACCAGCATTCTTATATGTACGTGACAATTTTCCAGTGAAGTTCGACGTTTTATTTGTATAATTTACACGGAATTAGGTTGAATTAGACTCATTACAGTGAGTATATGAGCTTATACAAATTATGTATGATCTCCTACGAGTTGCAGGAGAAGGGGCTCCTCAGAAAATGATATATGGTTCGAAATGGGTTTAAATTAAAAAAAGTTGGATACTGTATGCAATTCTGCTTTGTTAAACTTCAGTTAATGCAGTTTAATGTATAATAATTTTAATATTTAAACAAAATACTCCCTCATATATTAAAAAAAACATGTTGTTATTACCTAAGTGAAGAGCTGTACTATATTAGTCCTGGTAACAAATTTGAGATTATACATTTACGGATATTAAAAACAAATTTAATAAAATTAAATAGCCTAAAGCAATTCTGAATAAGTTTTAATTTATTCATGCATAGTGTATAAAATGGGTCTTACAATGATAAGGTTCAACTTACGTAAATATATAATAAGCCTAACTTTGCTGTATAGGTGACGGTAAATAGAGTCGAGTCTTCTTAGGAAAATCTGCACGCAGGTAAAAATTTTAAATTGTTCGAAAATGTCAGGAACATATCACGTTGTCATTTAGGTACCAGTCGGAATAAGAGAATAAATAAAAACATCCTTTCTTGTCACCACGGCTGCGGAAAGAAATATTTTAAACACGTCAACGAAAGTGTAATAGCTGTTTGAACGTTTCGCTGACCTTATCTTAGTTTATGATTGTAATTGTAACGTACCTTAAATCTCTTCAATAACTTCACTAAGTGGCGTTACACACCCTTTACACGTACTTGCGGTATTTATAGTCAACTTCTAGATTTAGACGATAATAAACGTGAATTTAATAAAACTGCTATAGAGTTCTTCAAGTGGAATGTTTTTCAAACATGTTGTGTGTCTAGGTTTATTTCTCTCAGTGTTGAATAACAGATAATTCCACACGTAAACATAAACAGAAAATCAATAAGCAATATAACCTGAATTAGCTATGCAGTCAATTATTATTTTATAGTTCTCATATATTTTACTCGAAAAAATATATTGTTATTAAACTTGTCGAATATATTAGAAAATTACAAATAAACATTTTCCCAGAAACCATTGAGTCTGGTGGACAAGACCAAATAGCCTCGGGAGGGATGATGGTCACCCCCTTGTATGATACAAATGGAATCGAGCAAGAGTGAAATATGTAGTTTGTATTCCCACAATACATTAGCATCATAAATAGTTTGACCTTCGGATACTAGGAGCGGTTTGCTACAAACAGTCTTATCTAATAGCTACGAAGCGTTCAATAATCATTAGCATCATAAATAGTTTGACCTTCGGATACTAGGAGCGGTTTGCTACAAACAGTCTTATCTAATAGCTACGAAGCGTTCAATAATCATTAGCATCATAAATAGTTTGACCTTCGGATACTAGGAGCGGTTTGCTACAAACAGTCTTATCTAATAGCTACGAAGCGTTCAATAATCATTAGCATCATAAATAGTTTGACCTTCGGATACTAGGAGCGGTTTGCTACAAACAGTCTTATCTAATAGCTACGAAGCGTTCAATAATCATTAGCATCATAAATAGTTTGACCTTCGGATACTAGGAGCGGTTTGCTACAAACAGTCTTATCTAATAGCTACGAAGCGTTCAATAATCATTAGCATCATAAATAGTTTGACCTTCGGATACTAGGAGCGGTTTGCTACAAACAGTCTTATCTAATAGCTACGAAGCGTTCAATAATCATTAGCATCATAAATAGTTTGACCTTCGGATACTAGGAGCGGTTTGCTACAAACAGTCTTATCTAATAGCTACGAAGCGTTCAATAATCATTAGCATCATAAATAGTTTGACCTTCGGATACTAGGAGCGGTTTGCTACAAACAGTCTTATCTAATAGCTACGAAGCGTTCAATAATCATTAGCATCATAAATAGTTTGACCTTCGGATACTAGGAGCGGTTTGCTACAAACAGTCTTATCTAATAGCTACGAAGCGTTCAATAATCATTAGCATCATAAATAGTTTGACCTTCGGATACTAGGAGCGGTTTGCTACAAACAGTCTTATCTAATAGCTACGAAGCGTTCAATAATCATTAGCATCATAAATAGTTTGACCTTCGGATACTAGGAGCGGTTTGCTACAAACAGTCTTATCTAATACCTACGAAGCGTTCAATAATCATTAGCATCATAAATAGTTTGACCTTCGGATACTAGGAGCGGTTTGCTACAAACAGTCTTATCTAATAGCTACGAAGCGTTCAATAATCATTAGCATCATAAATAGTTTGACCTTCGGATACTAGGAGCGGTTTGCTACAAACAGTCTTATCTAATAGCTACGAAGCGTTCAATAATCATTAGCATCATAAATAGTTTGACCTTCGGATACTAGGAGCGGTTTGCTACAAACAGTCTTATCTAATAGCTACGAAGCGTTCAATAATCATTAGCATCATAAATAGTTTGACCTTCGGATACTAGGAGCGGTTTGCTACAAACAGTCTTATCTAATAGCTACGAAGCGTTCAATAATCATTAGCATCATAAATAGTTTGACCTTCGGATACTAGGAGCGGTTTGCTACAAACAGTCTTATCTAATAGCTACGAAGCGTTCAATAATCTACGTTATAAACTGATTCCAATAAAGCACCTTCCCTTGACCTAAATAAACTCTAATTTAACTTTGTTGTTATATCGAGTAGCCGACGTCTGAGCACAACACTATCACGGAACGTCTCCTCCCTTCTGCCATATAAAGATGATATACGTATTTCACTAAATTGAATTCCAAGTAACACTTCTATGGAAATTTATAGACACATGAGGATTTTTATTTTACTTTTTATATTGGGTTGGAAAAATTATAAAAATGAAATCACATTACTAAACGAATCGTTTATAAGAGTCCATCATGAGGAATTATTATTATTCATTAACGCACAACAAATCTTCGTAGACTGGTAGTGTTTCTTAAAGATTAAATTCTAAAGTATACCTACATCGACCTTGACTATATGTTATTATGACTTTACCTGACAATTTAAATTACGGTTAATACTGTGAAAGGTATTAATTTACCTTTCTTACTAAACAGCAGGCGTGTATAGCAGGTGAACCAATAGCACCTCGTCCATCTATAAAATACTAATTAATATAATTACGATTTATTATACATCTGAATATTTTGGATTTCTGAGCTAATTATTAACTAGGAAGTATCACCGACTTTATCAAAATTATTAATTTTATTTTATTAATTACAACAAATCGAGTTATTCGGCAAGAATCATAGTTAGTAATAAATGTATAGATAAATGTAACGTTTTATTTATTTGTTATAATATATAGTATCTCGCATTCTCATATTTGTGATTATTATAATTATCAAACACTCGAGGAAGGTACATCTTAAGAATGCCAAAATTGAACTCCGATGTAAATAACAAATAAAATTGTTTAATAAGTAAAGGTCTGTGAAAAACTAAATTCCTTGAAGAAGCAAGGTAACAGGCGCTCGTCGGCCTAGTGAAGGATGAAATATCGTCCCGTATAAGTCTGCTAGGCTGTTACCCCGCTATTGGGGGTTGAAGGGGAAATCGATAGGAGATTACGGGAAACAGCGGGGGCTTCAGACAAGGGAGGTCTTAGGTAGGATAAGGGTGCCTAATGAGAGCTTGTTACACGGGAGCTGCCTCGCCAAATTGATACATTTATAGTGACAAGAAAACTATCCTTTAATAAGCGACGTCACCAAGAACCTACACACAGACGGCAGCTCAAAGCGAAGCTCTATCGATGCTCTTCATCTCGTTACCTGATTAGGTGGAAAAAAGTGTTGAAAGAAACAATATATTAACACGCTAACCTGTTCGAGCGACTTAATGATCATGATTTAACAGAAGAACAATTCAAGAAAGTAAACAAGGTGAAGTATTTAATTTTATATTATAATTAAAATAGTTAAAAGATTTTCACTTCGGAAACAAATTTAAATTTTGAAGGAATATCAAGTGGATTATATAAATATTTTCGTACTTAGATATAGACAAACAAACGGATTTATGACCGGATCTTTTCGTGGGTGTTGGAAATAAATTTATGATTACCTTTAGCGTCAACAATTTACGCATCAACAAGTATTCAAGTGTTCAAAACTAATTATTTTACACGCTTTTAAAATTATTTAATATCTACTACTTCAACGAAACTCCATGCATATTCCATACACACTAACAATGATTATAAACATGCTAGTATAAATCCTAATAAATATTTAGTTATTCGTTTAAAACTGACTGTGGATGATAGTGCGTTTATGCCATTGAACAAATTATAACAATCGCTGATAATAGGAAAACTATTTTCACGACGTTTCGCCACCAGTTTCTGATACCTTCTTCAGGCGACCTAGAACATAACCAATACCCCCGTCGCAGCAAACCTGCGGACTCAGCGAATTTCCAATGCATAATATTTCTCTGAATTCCACATAAAGCCGCAAACCAAGTTTCATAAAAATATATTCACATATAAGCGATTTTAATTATTCTCCATAAGAATAACATTGGTAATGAGTATGTAGGTTTGCTAAAACAAGGAACAGAAACAATTGGTTTTTATGGAAATATAAATAGAATTTAACTAGGCGAAGCCACATACTAAGTTTCATCGATATTCAATCATAAATAAGCGATATATGACATTCTAGTTATTCTCCATAAGAATAACATGGGGGCTGAGAAAGCAGGTTTGCTGCAACAAGGAACAGAAAAATGGGTTTTTATATAATTATCAATATAACTCAACCAAGTGAAGCTACATACCAAGTTTTATTAATTTATATTCATAATTAAGGGAGTCAGTACATTTTCCTTATTCTCCATAAGAATAACATTGGGGCTGAGTACGCAGGTTTGCTGCTACAGGAATAATCAACAAAAAATCAATTGTTTGTGCAAATATCAATATACCAGTACTACTTGAAGGCACATACCAAGTTTCATCAACATACATTAATAATTAATCAAGATATCAAATTTTATTTATTCTCCATAAGGATAACATTGGACAACGTACTGTGTTTAGCACTTCGAATATCTCTGCAACGGTTGGGCGTAGGATAACATTTTAAACACCAAAATGATTTTTTTGTAGATCTGAAAAGATTGGTAAAAGCAAATGTGAAGTTTGCATTAAAATAAACTGAGGAAAAGCCAAAAACCTTTTTCCCTTAAGATTAACATGGTAGATTTTATGAGCAGGTTTTTTTGGATTTTCTCCGCAACCACTTAACCTAGGTTAATAATTCAAAATACTAAATTATTTGTTTTTTAAGCTCTATAGCATGGTCAAAACCAAAATAAAGTTTTTAAAAATTTTAGGGTGAAAAATGAAAAAAAAAACTGATTTTTGGAAAATTTAAAACCCCCATAAACCCCCCTTCCCATGGTCCGATTTTTCTGGTTTTCAAGCATAAAGTCATGAATGTCATTTTACACATTTGAGCCAAATTTCATCAAAATCGGACGTTTTTTACTCAAGTTATCGTGTTAACGGACACACACATATATATATATATATATATATATATATATATATATATATATATCAAATTTATATATATGTATATATATATATATATATATATAAATGTGAACGAATAGTGTTTTTGGCATCTGGGGACCTCAAAACAAAAAGTTATCATGGTCTCGGACTTAAGTCTTACCATGAGACCTACGGTAATAGCTTCTTCCCTATAGGGGAAATTCGCTAAAATTAGTCTTACAATACGGAAATAAACTAAATACCCCCGCTGCAGCAAACCCGTGTACTCAGCGAATTTCCAATGCATGCATATGTTTCTCACTATCACATAAAGCCACTTACCAAGTTTCATAAAAATACATGAATAAATAATTGATTTATAGCATTTTATTTATTCTCCATAAGAATAACATTTGGACGGAGTACGCAGGTTTGCTGTAACAAGGAACACTAAATATGTGTTTTTATGCAATTAATAATATAAGTCAACCAGGTGAAGCTACATACTAAGTTCTATTAATTTATGTTCATAATTAAGGGAGTTATCAAACTTTACTTTTTCTCCATAAGAATAATATTAGGGCTGAGTATGCAGGTTTGCCGCTACTGGGATAATCAACAAAATATCAATTGTTTGTGCAAATCTCAATATACCAGTACTAAGTGAAGCCACATACCAAGTTTCATCAATATAAATTAATAAATAATAGAGATATCAAATTTTATTTATTGTGCATAAGGATAACATTGGACAACGTACTGTGTTTAGCACTTTGAATATCTATGTAACGGTTGGACGTAGAATTACAATTTAAACACCGAAATGATTGGTTTGTAGAGCTGAATTGATTGGTAAAAGCAATTGTGAAGTTTACATTAAAATGAACTAAGGAAAAGCCAAAAACCTTTTCCCATAAGATTAACATGGGAGATTTTATGAGCAGGTTTTTTTTATTTTCTCCGCAACCACTTAACCTAGGTTAATAATTTTAAATACTACATTATTTGTTTTTTAAACTCTAAAAATGCTCAAAACCAAAATTGAGTGTTTTTACACATTTGAGCCAAATTTCATCGAAATCGGACGTTTTTTACTCAAGTTATCGTGTTAACAGACACACACACACACACACACACACACACACACACACACATATATATATATATATATATATATATATCATTGAATAGTGTGTTTGACATCTGAGGACCTCAAAACAAAAAGTTATCATGGTCTCGGGCTTAAGTCTTACCATGAGACCTACGGTAATAGGTAAAATCCCTATAAGGTAAATTCGCTAAAAAAAGTAAAACAATAACTGTAAGAGTAGTCTAAGTATTTGATCCCTTGCAGTTCTCTATTTTAGCTTTTTAAAATAATTCCCAGCTTTTCTTGGATTCTACCACTAATTCTGATGTTCTATACGTTCTCATTCCAATTTGTGAAACCTGTTTCTAATTATTGATGTCCAATGCCCGTGATAACTTATTATATAATATTGAAAGTTGCCTATACCTACGTATCTTCCATTTCAACACAACAACATACCAGTTTTGTTCGGAGAAGTCGCGTATTACGCGTGTAGTATTGATACGCTCCCGAAGCAAACAGTCGGCCACTCAAACCCACCGCTCATCTTGTATTGTAAACAGACAATAATGATAAAACGTGTATAAACATTGTTGTTCTGGCATTAGTTGATTGTTTGACTAACGTGAGGTTATCAAATTATACAATCAAACATTCATTCGATGGAAAATATTGTTTGAGGACGGTACTCAGCAAAATAAGTCCCTATCGATCGGGACCGACATATTCACACTTACGAATTGTCTAATAATAAAGTAGCCTGTGACATGTAAAATGTAAAACTACCCCGTGTAAAATAAGTCCTATGCGTTTTATTTAAGTGGTTTACTTTTTTTGTTCACTAGAGGAGTTATAAATCCATTCCGTACAGTGTTTATTACCATTCCTCTTTTTTATGTAAGTTTATATTAATTTAATTTTAAAGAACAAACCTCGTTACAAACTACTTGGTAATAGTTGTAATCCGCATTTTTAGTAAAATATAAATATTTTAAATAATTATTAAGTGATTTTACCTCCAATATTTACTATAACTTAAAAATTATTATTTATTTCTAAATATAAAATTTTACATTTTACTACTCGACTGCTATGAAACGGTGTGCTAGGGGTGAATAAAGAATCGCGAGGAATATTTGAGACAGGAAACTTGCAACTGAAAAATCGCCCATAATATCTTAAAAGGTGGGCGAGGTGGCGGTAAATGAATTTGAGTGAAACGATAAAAAGATAGGGTTTACTCTTTGAGAGCTTTTACTGTTTGGCAATATATTATGTTCAGAAAATGAACAAAATCAGTAGCTAATTGGGGATGTATTCAGTAAAATCTAAAACACCTGGGGATCTCATCTACGGAGCTTATAATTTGAAATTTATAGAAACAAACAATTAAATAACAAATTTATTTTTGTACATGATTCTGAAGTTGACAAAAACAAATGAAAAATAAAGAAATATAAACCTTTTTATAGGTTTTCTACAGTTTTTGTTACGTTCTAATTGAAATATATTTGAAAAGCCACTCATAAACAATTAAGGTTTCTTTTGTATAAAATAAAACCTATGTTCAAACAAAAGCTGTTAACTACAGGTTATTGAATGACAATATTTTAATTTTGAGATATAACGAAACCACCATTACCACTCTGTTACACTAGTCTGCTGTTATATATAACTCAACTGAATTCTAGTTTTAAAATAGTTTAGTTTGTATAATTTTCATTGAAAGTAAATTTTCATATTTCTTATCACTCGTGATCCGTCCTATTATAAATTACTATTATAATTTTTTTATTTGAATTGCCAAAACAAATCCAAACACCTTTTAGTTTAATCTAAAAACGAATAAAATATGTGCCCTTATAAAACTACAACTAAAATGTTTCGTCAGGTCAAACAAAAAGAATATTTCAAACGCACGATGCACGATGTATTGTATGCGGTCCGGTCGTTTAGGCTATTGTGCCAGCACTGGTCTCGTATCATTGCACAACGTCCCCCAGAAGAAGCAATTTAGTTAGTTCTTTGATGTTTTTCTACATCAGCATGTTATGACCGCGGCGAAACCTAATAAGAGTGTCCTTTCTAACAATCTCTCCCATAAACCCACCTTTATAGCAACAGCTTCCTGTCTTGGCCACCAGGCTAGCTTCATTATGGTAAGTGCCATTTACGTTAGCGCTAGTGTGCGTCTCCGCGTCTCTCCGCCTAATTGGTTTGTAACGTGGCTTTAATGATACTTACACTTGTTCGCTGGTCCTAATGAACCCTAAATAAAACGTCGGCTACAGTTTCGGTTTTCTCGACCTATATTAAAACCCCCATATTTATTATTTATTTTGTGTATGTGCAAAAATTGGGAATATTACGTAATGTATATTTTCGTCATTTCAACCCGCACTTATCCTCCATGTAACACACCGTAACGCTTGAACATCCCCCAACCCCCCCCCATTGTGTTACGTAACTCAACCATGGTAGGCTTTAAAACAGCATAAACCTTTTAAAACATCGTTTTATTATTAATTTGGAATAAGGATTAAATAAATTGTTAAACTTTTCATGACTTTCTTTCAATAACCGTTTATATAACTTTTTTCAAAGTAAAATTGATAAATAATATTTGTAAGTGTTCCAAACGCCGAAACTAAAGATATAGGTGGCATTGAGCAATACTGTATCGTGTAAAGATGTTACACCAAAACAACAAAACAAAGCTGAAAAGCAATACAGAACTTACTCAAACATGCTTTGTATTTATTTTTAGTTTTACTGTTATTAAAATAATATGACGGAAGTGTTTTGTATATAATTATAACCAACTAGGTATAACCTTGGTTTAGATATTAATTGGATTTTTTATTATAAATGATTTATATCATTATCAACAGATACGGTAATGTGCCAGATATTAAGGGTTAAAATGTGTGAGTTATGTAACTTTGATAAAAACCCCCCTCCCTCACATAATGCAGCATAACGCTACGCCATACCCCCTCCCCCCCTTAAGTGTGTTACGTAATATGTGTATGGCCCCTACGTCGGGATGCTCATTTGTGGCACTACTTACAAACCACTATTGAGAATAGTCTTATTTAGTTTTATATAAATTATGAATTAGCCTACTCATAACAAACAATATATAAACGGCAGCTTATCCGTAACAGTATGCTGCAGCTGTTAGGTCGTGATAGGGTTTGTTATTCATTTATAACAGTCACATCACGCTGTAAAGGTTGGTCTCTACATCAAAAATGCTTTTCCCGGAAATCACTAAGCTCGACTAAGACACCCAGTAGCGTCCTGCGTCTTGCACCCAGTAATAAAAGACACGTTTTCAGTGAGTGACGCTGGGTTCCTGGCTTTGCAACAGTAACCTTCGTAACATACATTTACGGTTCGTACATCAGGGATGGAAGAATTTTTGTTTTAGCGCCTTGTGTTTAAAATGCAGTGAAATCGTTAGAGGAAAGACCATACAAAATGTAACATGGAAAATGTTTTCTTTATTTTTACACGATCTTTTAATTTTGTTATTTGTGTTTTTTTTGCGCTACGATTCTTGATTTAATTTTAAAATACAGTTGCACCCTTATCGTTCTGTCCTTAAAAACCGTATATATTTGTGGTTAACTGTTAAAGAAATCTTAAAAACTATTAATTATTAGTCACGAACCGGGTTGGAGTCCTTTCTTATTAGAACCGGCCGTACAAACTAATGTTACAGCCAGTAAACAGTATAACTCGTTCGTGTGGGCTATATACAGTAAACTACTTGTCTAAATATATCATCTAAATTCGCAACGATTTTTGCTGCGGTCAAGAGGTCAATGTTCATAACACGAGAGATGGAAACTTTCGTTCTTAACATTAATATTTCAAGACTTTCTTGAGGAGAGTCCGAAGAAGTCGAGGACGAGAGGGAATTCAGTAATCAGTGCCACAAGTGGACAGCACACATGGCCGGAACAATAGGGCAAACCTCAGATCAGCTTTACCTCAGTCAAGTGTTTCTTCTTATAAAAAAGTCAAGTTATTTTAATTTTCAAAAGTTTTAATCGTTTGATTTCATCATGCATACAAAGGCATTCGTTTCAAATTTTGTGACACTGACACTGGTTTTCTTACTTGTCTTCTTGCCCATGCAGTAGCCGATGTTCGATATAGTTTTAAATTTAATTACACAATGTCAATTTTCTTAGAATGCGTTCTTGATTTTAAATTTTAACCCGTTTCAATTTAGTATTTATAATTATAATATAACACATTTTTCTGTATTCTTAAATAACAATATTCTAATCACGAAATCGTCAAAGCCCTACAATTTTGAGTCCTTGTGGAAGCACCAACTCACAATTAATAGCTCCCTGGTTTTGAGAAATAGTTTTATCCACTGGAAATAAGTGGATTCAAGTTTGAACAAAACCATTTATTTTAATTGGAACAATTAATGGTTTCCTTCTATAGGCTAATACCTACTTCTTCAATTCACCAGTCCAGAGCTTCACTACATTATTACACATTCAATGTTTCATGTAAAATTTTAAAAGAACATCCAAAATAGTTTTATTAGTTCATTACAAAATCGGGTAATAAAGTCAGTTCCAAGGTTATTTTATCTTCCTTCGTGACAACTCGTTTAAAGCTACCCCATAAATATGAATACGATATTCATTATTTGCTTACCTCACACACAAAAGAATGAAGAGTAATTACGAAATGTGCATTAACGATGGGCTACAAAATATAAAACTTCCTTGCAATCCCATCTGGACGTTTTTTCGTACTTCTTTCTAATAACGTAGAATGGGTCGTGTAAATGATTTTTAAAGGCCATAAACATGATAAACTTAGTTTTAACACCATCATGAAAGTGTATGAAGCGATTCATCTTGAAGAGAGGGAGCGAAAGAAACTCAAGCAGGGCTGTGAAGGAAGTGTCTTTCATAATGTAAGGAAATGGAAATTAGAGATGAAAGAGTAAACGGCGTATTCGTTTTCAAATCGTAAATATCGTTCCTCTTTTAAATGCTATTTATCGTGAGAACTAATTTAATTTGGTGTTTTATAACTATATTACATATTTTCATTCGTTATGAAGTGCTATTTTTAACAATAAATAGTTGCCGTTATACAATTTAACACTAGTGTAAGTATTATTTTAGCTTGCATAAACTATCAACCACTGTTTAACTCGCTTATAATCTTTATTTTACCGGTAGTAAAATTGTTGGAGGTAATAGTAGCTGTAATATACGCTCGAAAACCATGAATAAGGTGTGATTATTAATTAGTCTATTGCAAACGAAGTATCCTTAGCAATCACAAATGTCAAAAGACATAGCCTTAGCTTAACATTTGTTGACAGATAATATTTAAAAACTATACTCTCTCTGAAATACTCTCGGTTGTCCGAAACAGTGGGAACAAGAGAAAAGAAATGCAGTTTCCAAACGCATCCCGAATTCTCTCTTGCTCTAAACCCAGGGTAATTTGTCACTTTCCCAACCCAAATAACCCACTTTCATAACTCCAACGTTGTCGTCAATAACTTCGTGCTCTCCCCCCCCACGACACAACCAACCTCCAATCATTTTACTTTGCCAATCCCTTAAAAGGTTTTTACTAAATTGCTTGAAACCGAATGAAAAGTATTGCAAATTCAATGTGAAGTCATTTCACCGGAGCCTTTATAGGCTCCTTTCGTGTTTCCGTGGTGTCTGAAAGTATTGATTGACTTATTTTCTGCGAAGGAACGAAAACCGTTGTTGGTAAAACTATCATCGACAAATGTTCTTATTGCGGAAACGCTAATATATATGTAAGGACACGTAAAAGTCGCATAACTATGTTTAAGGTAGGATTTTAATTTACTTTAATTTCAACTTGTTGTATTAAATTGAATGATTTTAAGAAACGTTTATGAATACCTGTCCTTAGTAATTATTTCCTAATTCCTTCGTTCAATTACGGAATCTCATTTTCAGTTCCAACCTATTAAAATACTCCATTATTCCTAATTATACAGTTACATTAGGTACGTGACTAATTGTTTATACATGTGATAAAGTCTGGCCTTATATGTAACTATAAACGTATGCAGTTTTGTTGTTTAGTTTAATGTATCCCTCTTTATAACGTCCTACAAAATTGCCAAAATTAATTTACAAATTACAAAAATTACATAAATACAAAATTAATTAGTACAAAATTTTAAGTTAAACCTATATGTAAATATATAAACAAACACAACTATAAGTGAATCTTAAATGAACATTTTGAAACAAATTTCAGTGAGTTTACTATATAATGTTAAACGGTGGTCTGTCTCTATTGAGTAATAAATGTTAATGTGACTCGTTAAATATTACGCTCTTCTTTGGTCATATAGCTTAAAACCGCTATTAAAATTAATTATTATCGACATATCTAGAAATTAATAATTTGTTAAAAATATATATTCTGGTGAAATATATATAACGAACAATTTGGAGATTTGATCATTTCCCTACGTCAATTTATTACCGAGATATTGAAAGTGCTAAACACAGTACGTTGTCCAATGTTATACGTCAGAACAAAACTAGTGGCACAATCCAGACAAAAATGAAAAAATCACAGATCAGCTAAACCGGAGAACTGTAAGAGAAGTAATACAATTTTCGCCTTAGCTTGCACCCTGTACACTTTTGCAATAGTGTCGTCTCGTTTGTGCGTGTGTTTTTGGTGTTTCAGTGCTGTGTTATTTTTATTTTTGTATTTTTACTGTTCTCTATTTTACTTTTTCAGTGAATTGTCAGCTTTGACTGGATTTTTCAACTAATTTAGTTTTATTCTAGGTATTTTGTTCACCTGAAGACGGGATCAGATTTCAGATCCCGAAACGCAGAGAAATTTTGTTTTATTTATCAGCGATGGAAAATATCCGAAATAATTACTTTAAAAATAACAAATTTATCTTAACCGACTCGATAAAACCGTCTAACACGAATCTAATAAAACACTCACCTTACCTAGGTTTCACGAGATTTATTTTTGTTTCATCTTTATTAACACGTTTAACCGTTATGTAATTCCCACAGCATTACAGCCATGCAGGCCAATCATTGTCCTACATGCAGTTACGTGATAGGCCTACTTCCCCTCAGCCCTCGCCACAGGTTGCCGACATATTCCGAATTCGCTAGAGCGTGATTTATCAGTAGCGTTTTACAAAATTGGCGATGCGAACCCAGTCGTTTGGCTGGGGATGGGGGCGCTCCTCGATTATTGACAAAGCAGTTCTGATATGAAAGAGGTTGCTGCCGTCAGTAAATAACATGTGCGGAACGGAAATAAACGCGGCCACCTTCGATTCCGGCAGAAACGAGATTTCGCGATGCTCGATGCTGTGTCGCCGCGGTTGCAAATTATATTCCGCACGAGCTGGCGCGTTTATTTAACTTAATGAATTTACATTTCGGGATCACGACTTTATTGGAATACATATGATTATAGGTTTTTTATGCCCGACTTACATTACACATTTTAATGTGATGTAAAGGTTTAGTCAAATAAAAATAATTTATGTAAGTGTATTTATTGTCTGCGAATTCCGAATATAACGATACCTACAATTATAAATTGTGGCATCTGTAGATAAATAGCTATTCGGTTAATTAAGTAACTGGAATATCGAAATAATTTTTACTGCACAGTTTTTTTTAAAAGCAGGAACCATAAACAATTGCATAATGTTTAAGTAAACGTTTAAATAAGTTATTACGTTTTCTTTTAATGATTATGTATATGTTTCCACTAATCTTAAATCTATAAAGAATATATAACATTTTTTATCAGAGGAAAAATATCAACTGTATTTTTGAAACTTATAATTGCGATGTATTTGACTTTATTATTGATTTATTTGGACTTTACCTATCGCTTCTAGCGTTTAAAACTACACTAAGTTTCGGGAGGTAAGGAAACTCCTCCCGTTATCAAGTGAATCCTACTTGCATCTGAATATCAATTATTTCTAACTAACCTACTTTTTTGTAATTGTTTTTGCAGAACATGCTTTGTCAGTTTTTCATTTGACCTTGGATTAATACATGTTGTGCTAGTGTATTGCATTTGTTTTAGTATTTGGCATTGTTAGTTTTGTGTTTGCACGAATTAAAAATTAATGAAATATATACACAAATTAAAATTTAGGTTAGTTACTAAGTATATTTAGATGTAAGCAGGGTCTACTTGATAACGGGAGGATTTTCCTTAGCTCCCGAAACGTAGTGTAGTTTAAACACTAGAAGCAATAGGTTAAGTCTAAATAAATCAATAATAAAAAGGTAAGTAGTTATTTTACAGATTTTTTACTTACCATCGGTATTTAAAGTAATAAATAACACGAAGAATACAATACTTGACTGTAGAAACACAAAGGACAATACAAACTCCCTCCTCTGATCTTTGTAAAATAAGGTTTACTTGTTTAGCAATTTAAACATGAATGTTGTTGGAATGTTATTACGAAAGCTCATTAAACAAGGTAGCAAGATTCTTAAAACTGTTAAGTATTATTTGCTTATCCCTTTTTGAATTACTGCAACAGTTCGATGACGTGTTTGGTTGAACACATGGTTGGGAGAGCTGGCCTCAATACCGGAAAACTAGGGTACTAGCAACCATAGCCAAGGCAACCTTTTATGAGGTTGAACTATCAGCCCTTAATCGTTAATATTTTCTAAATTAGTCATACTTAGCACTAATAATAACACTATTTGTAATATATAATACTTCTTTCTTCAAATTAACATGAATTTTAACTCACTCAAGCAAGCCTCCATAGAATAACCATGAAACAATATTACTCAGAAATTACTTAACGAAACCGGTTACAAGAAATATACTGCTGATTTATTAAAACTATTTTATGTGATGTATTATCAAAGTAAAAATATCATTTTAAATATCGTTTTTAGCAAAAGGAGGTTCATTCGTGCAGTTTTTTTTTGTATGTTGTGATTTCGTTATTTATAGAATTATATAATTCCAGATTTTTTTCAGTTGATCTTAATATGTCTAATATAAGTTATACGAGGCAAAGCTTTACTAAATGACGTGTCAGAAAGACACGTCATATCATGCACGAATCTTTACCGTTACAATTTTGTTTCTCAGTACAGTTTAATTTCCTCGTCCGAATTCTAAACAACCGACAATAAAGTAAAACAGCAAGGTTCTCGACGATTTCCTCGTCTGGTGGGCCACGTGCCTGTCACCGGAACGTTTAAGCTACAAAGAAAGGAACGGAGCAAGTGTAGGGAGCAAGTGACGAGAGAGGGACGTTGAACTTAGTAACGAACGAGTGTAGGGGAGGGGGTGAGAAATGGCCCTGATAAGGGGGGGGAGGGGGGGAGACTTGCATTCCCGCCGCCCATAATAAGATCCCGCCTTTATCCACCGAGTTTTATATAGCAATTAAGGGAAGCCCTTACAGCCTTCCGTTATTTGTTTACACTTCTTAGCTGATTTCCCCGTGAAAGTATTTGTTGTTGACTTAACCCCGAGTTGTACCACGGCTTTATCCGCTGTTCCGAATAATATTATGATCGAGGGTCGTGTTTTGTAAAGCTCTAACGTTTAAGGGAAATATCGAAGCCATTTTATGTGTTATTGTATACGGTCGTGAATCATGTGTACAGGTTGATTAAGTTTCCTCTTTTCATAATTTTAATATATTTTTTAAATATTTGTATTTAACATTCGTATGTAAATGCACAAACGCCTGGCAGTTAATTTCAGAAGTCATATCGGAAACTGTTCAATATTTTTATATTGAAGTCTAAAATCCTTTATTAGCGAATTTCCCCTATAGGGAAGAAGCTATTACCGTAGTCGGCATGGTAAGACCTAGGCCCGGGACCATTATAACTTTTCGTTTTGAGGTCCCCAGATTCCAAAAACACCATTCGTTCAATACTGTATATATATATATATATATGTGTGTGTGTGTGTGTGTGTGTGTCCGTAGGCACGATAAATTTTGTTAAAATGGTCCGATTTCGAATAAATTTGGTACAAACGTGTAAAGCAACATTTATGACTTTAAGTTCGAAAACCAGACAGATCGCTTCATCCGAAGGGGTATTTTAGAGGAGGTTTGTACCCTAAAAATGTTTTTTTTTGAGTTTTCTTACATATAATATTTTAATAAATCTAATTTTACTTTTCACCAATGGATTTGGCTTAAAAAACGAACAATTTTGATTTTTGATAATTTCTCTACGTCAGTTTATTACCGAGATATTGAAAGTGCTAAACACAGTACGTTGTCCAATGATATTCTTATAGAGGATAAGAAACATTTTATATATCCCTTATTTATAAACGTATCTGGACGAAACTTGGTATATAGCTTCATTTCGTTGTGGCCTATTGATAATTGTCTAAAAAAACAATAGTTTGCCGATGGTTCCTGTAGCAGAAAACCTGCGTACTAAGCGCCCATGTTATTCTTATGGAGAATATGAAAAATGTTATGCCTCACTTAATTATGAACATAAATTAATATAACTTGGTATGTATCTTCACCTAGTTGAGATACATTGATATTTGTATAAAAAGCCATAATTTCTGTTCCTTGTTACAGCAAACCTGCGTACTCAGCCCCCATGTTATTCTTATAAAGAAAAATTGAAATTTAATATACGGCTCATATTTTAATGTGTATCTATGAAACATGGTAAGTGGATGTATATGGTATATATATGCATTGAAAATTCGCTGAGTATGCAGGTTTGCTGCAACGGTGGTATTTGTTATTCAATATTAATAACCACTCCAACCATATATTTTTAATTTTGTATCGTACAATATGACATTTTGGTCAAGCATAAATTATGTTACGCTTTTTATATTTGTTAGTTTCTTTATATTTTTCAGAACGTTTGATGCCAAAAACTGTATTATAAAATAATGTTTTTTTTATTAAAAACATTAATTTACAAAAGTTAAATAAACTCAAATACAAATAAACTGCACTTCTACACTGTGGAGTATACGTGATATGTATAGAGATGTAACGATATATCGTTTCAGAAGCTATTAAAATATAAAACACCAGGTGAAATTGGTTTGAAAGTACAACCTAACCAAAAATATTGTAATCTAAAATAATTTATGCCTCTGTTGTAACAAAAATTTAAAATATTCCTCAGTTAAAAACGTAACTTTTAATTAAATAATGTTGTGTCCAAAGCATGTTCTATAGTTTAGTACAGTAAAATAACTAAAATGCACCCTAGTTCTCGGTTACAGTTTAATACAGTTTAATGTCTAACAGAGTTTCATTTAGTTTACTGTGTACCTATTCTTTCCGAAAAAGAATAACTACACCGAGTTAAGCCCAAGTATATTTTAATGCTCGGTCAAGAAAAACTTATTGATCAAGCTAATTTGATTTGTTATACATACTAAATAAAAACATGTGTCGGCTCTTCTTTATAGTTAAGTATTAAAATTACCATCGGAAAATACGTACTTAAAAATACCTTCAACCAAGAGCTTTAAGAAAAAAACCATAATTTTAAATTTTAAAATACATACCCAAAATGAACTGGAAGCTCGGCGTGGGCTTACAATGGGGTGTGCGGCCTGGTTTGGATAAACCAAAATGATCCACGGGCATGGGAACCAACACGTGCTACAACATGGAAGCTCGGCGTGGGCTTACAATGGGGTGTGCGGCCTGGTTTGGATAAACCAAAACGATCCGCGGGCATGGGAACCAACACGTGCTACAACATGGAAGCTTGGCGTGGGCTTACAATGGGGTGTGCGGTCTGGTTTGGATAAACAAAAACGATCCGCGGGCATGGGAACCAACACGTGCTACAACATGGAAGCTCGGCGTGGGCTTACAATGGGGTGTGCGGTCTGGTTTGGATAAACCAAAACGATCCGCGGGCATGGGAACCAACACGTGCTACAACATGGAAGCTCGGCGTGGGCTTACAATGGGGTGTGCGGTCTGGTTTGGATAAACCAAAACGATCCGCGGGCATGGGAACCAACACGTGCTACAACATGGAAGCTCGGCGTGGGCTTACAATGGGGTGTGCGGTCTGGTTTGGATAAACAAAAACGATCCGCGGGCATGGGAACCAACACGTGCTACAACATGGAAGCTCGGCGTGGGCTTACAATGGGGTGTGCGGCCTGGTTTGGATAAACCAAAACGATCCGCGGGCATGGAAACCAACACGTGCTACAACATGGAAGCTCGGCGTGGGCTTACAATGGGGTGTGCGGTCTGGTTTGGATAAACCAAAACGATCCGCGGGCATGGGAACCAACACGTGCTACAACATGGAAGTTAGGCATGGGCTTACAATGGGGTGTGCGGTCTGGTTTGGATAAACCAAAACGATCCGCGGGCGCGGGAACCAACACGTGCTACAACATGGAAGTTAGGCATGGGCTTACAATGGGGTGTGCGGTCTGGTTTGGATAAACCAAAACGATCCGCGGGCGCAGGAACCAACACGTGCTACAACATGGAAGTTAGGTATGGGCTTACAATGGGGTGTGCGGTCTGGTTTGGATAAACCAATACGATCCGCGGGCGCGGGAACCAACACGTGCTACAGCATTTATCCGCGCGGTGTCGTACCATATAGACAATCTCTCTTGTGAACCTCCGATATTTGATCAAAATACATGTTCTTCTTCGATCTTACATTCTAATATTTGTATAATATGAAATACGATATGCGATCCTTCTATATTTATGTTACATTATGCTTAGTTGTTGTACTTTTACATTTACGCCAGAGTTTTTCGTTACTGAATAAATTAACTCTTCTAAGGGAAATCAGTAAAGGCCCAGCCTTAGGCACCTCGAACCCTTGACCCCCTGATACCAAGTTGAGATCACTAATTGTTAAGCAAGTGAGTCCTGTGATTGTTCTGATAAACTGTAATTGTTGCCAGTCAAAATTGTCCTCCGTTGTATTTTCATAGTTAACTGGTAGTTCTCTTTTTATAACAGTCAAAAACATACTGTATCTTGCATCCAGGACTTCGGTTTAGTGCGATATGGGTCCGATTTTTGTGGTGCTCATGCAAGGTGTCGGCTTAAGAATTTTCTTCAAACAATTTGAATTCTCATTCATAAAAATGCCACAAACAACTCACACAAAAATTGTGTTTTATAACTAATTGGTTGATAGTTTACATTTGGAAACTAACATTACTCACATTTTTAGGTTATAAGTTATCAGATTGTAATTTATTTTCCTTTTTTCAGGTAAGCTCTACATATTATCCAGTAGGCAGCCCATAATATCTGGTAGGTGCGGCTCAATACAAAGTACCTGAGGCCGAGCGCTGCTCGGATAAAGTCACATATTAACACTACACCATGTGAGTGTTACTTTGACAGCTCACTGGTTGTTTTTGATCAGCTGTTTTGATTATATTATTTTGATTTAAAATTTAATAAGGCCATTGGTAATATTTAAAAAAGTCAAATTAGTTTTTCAGCAACATTTTAGTTTTCCTTGGGTTTTTAAATCGATTGCAAGACCGAAACTCCTATTTTCAGAGTTGAACAAAATCTTTCAACGGTATTCTGGGATATATTTTGCATGCATTGTTTCTCGTTTAAGAAAACAATGCGTCAATATTCGTTGTGATGTTTTTATTACTTATGAAATCTAAAACTATTAACTGTTAATTTTAGTATTGTTTTTGTAACGTAAGCATTATTGTCTGAAAATCTCAGTTCTATGCTGGATTTGTTTTTATCCAAGAACAATTGATAATCATAATAATATCGACAATTGTTCTTATGATTCTATTAATTTAGTATTAATAGTTTTTCATCCAAAGATAAAGTTATGTATAACAGCGAAGCCTAGTTGCTGGTCTCTATTATTTCTTATCTGACTTTTTTTTATCGAACTCTTTCTTAAGACTGAAATGTAATTTCAAAGTCTGCAAATACATAAGATCTACATATAATAACGTATTTTTGTCTACGTTTACACATGTTGGACAATACACGCACAAATCATTTGAGGAAGTTAGTTAATTGGTTTTCTCACAGACATTTGTCCTTGGGGTATTTATGTTGTTTACATAAATCCACGGACATTGCTGATTACACACCAATCGATATATATATATATATATATATATATATATATATATATATATATATATATATATATATGTATATATATATATATATATATATATATATATATATATATATATATATCGATTGGTATATATATATTATATATATAATATATATATATAATATAATATTTATATATATTAGGTAAACTCTCAATGTCCAAAAATATTTCTGCAATAAAATGTCTTCATCATTTGTATTTTGTTGTCTTAGTACGTAAAATATACAAAAAAGGATATCAAAGATTATTAGTCGTTTCATTATCAAGATAAATTGTGTTCAACTAGTATCTGGTACTATTCTATTTAATAGATTAGGCCAATTGTACCACACAACCATTACAAATCCTAAAACTGATAATTTGTGGTATAAGAGTACACCAGATAATTTTAATAGTTGTTTAACGTGTTATGTATCAGTGCGAAAAAGGGTCTCCATAAATATAAAAGTAAATTTACAGCTCAGCGTTAGAAAACTGTTTAACTCTTGTGAAGCCAAGTAAAATTAAGGCCAATCAAAAATAGTAAAAATAAATTAATGCACAAAATAATAATAATTTGTAACTACATTCACCTCTAAAAGATGTTTAAGGAAAACTGATGTGCGTGTCAAAGTTAAACAAGTTACTAATGTAACACAAATTAAATCATCCTGAACATTTTGTTGTGTGTATGTTATGTTTTAGATTGATTTCCTAAATAAAATATGAAAAAAGTAAGTCATTCAGTAGATGTAATGAAAGTAAATTTGACTAGGGCGATAAATTAACTCAGCTAGGTTATCAGCCGCCACTTAATTAGTTACTGATAAGACACTCCTTTATCGTGGACACCTTTACCTCCACTTCAACTAATTGAATTTTTGGTTTTATTTCTTCCTGATAAAGGGCCATATTTTCCGACGAAAATAAGTTTCTAAAGAAATATGTCCAATCTTTATGCCTTCAAGATTATCACAAATTGCTCGATTAACAAGTTTAACGATAATACAGTATTACGGATCCGTTAGGTATTTTACATCTTAACGTCGTTTTTTAGCGCGATTGAGTTAGCGAATCATATTATTTGACTGATTTTAAACATTTGCATGAATTTATTTAATTGAACCAACTTTAAATTTTCACAAATTTATATGTAATTGTTTTTATGGTTTATTTATGTAACGTATTTAATTCATAACACAAATAAAATGTAATAAAACTAAACAATTTCATGATTAAAGTATGAGCGTAAATACCCGTAGTTACTGAACAAAACGCATTTTATTTGTTTTATAAAGAGTGACAAAATTATATTTTTGTTAAGATTGAAAACGCTTATGTTTTTTCCTGTCTTTCTTCTAGTAGCTATTTAAACTAAACATATTAGGCCTATAATAGCGGACAAATAAATTGACAGTTGGGCTGTAGCCAATAGCATGGCTGTACGCAATCACTGTTGCTATTTTGCCTTTAAAAAATATCCCTCGAATATCTTATTCCGATCAGCTGGTATGGAGTTTTGGAAATTCAGTACGTCTACTATTGGCTGACCTCGGCTGATAGCCCGGTAAGCCACGCCCTCAACTGGCAAATTATTTGGCCGCTATTACAGGTAATTTTTTAATCATTCTTGGTTTTATAGATGTTCGTTTGTAGAATGTCTGTTCTATTCGTCTCCTCAAAGCTCAAGTAGTTTGGATATAATTCGATCGCTCTAAAACGACCATCCCTGTCACATTAGTGACTTTTCTTTGTCAGTTTAGTTTACCTCTCGATATCAAAGCTCTCGACAACGCAAACACGAACCGGGCCGAACCTAAACAAGTGTCATATCTTACAGAAGTAATTTTCTTCCCCGGCAGGCCGGTTTCGGCGGGGGGCGAGGGGGCATTCAATCGGCGAGGTGTATAATATGCAGCCTCGCGGTCGGCGTGGCAGTAGGAGCTTTTATAAGGGAATTGAAACAAAAGAGGGGATGGCGCACCTGGGTGTTCGCCAACTCGGAGAAGCTGTCAAATATGCCCGCTCCCGTCACGAGCAACATGTGTCCGCTATTGGGCCAGTGATTGATTGTTTCATAAATAATACATCATCCCCACTTTATTACGAGTAGTTCGACCACCGCTTCGTGTTGATCAACCTTAATGATGTTTAAGCGGTTTTTATGCCTATTTTAGTAACATAGACAAATGAGTTTTTTTCTGCTTTGCTCTGTTGTATGTTTTACATAAAGCGAAATGTTTACAATTGGTTATTGTTAGATACGTAGCTGTGTAGGGATAAATGTTGTTAGATTTTTATATATAAAAGTATAAGTTGGCAGCCTCGTTTTGCCTTACTTTTCTCGTCCCCAAAGACTATAGATCTGTGCGTGGAACGAATTCAGCAAAGCAAGGAGTGAGCCGTTACAGTACGAGTTGAACAGTACTGATAAAATGTACATGCCAGGACTGGGATTCGAACCCACGACAGGGCCGCTGACATGGTTCCGGAGTTCAGTTAGTCCGCAAAACAGTACCTAAGTATGTCATACCGAATAGTAAAATGAAACATGTTATAGTATTATAGTAAACTTAGCGACTTCGGACTCGAATATGACAACTAAATCTGAAGCAGTGGTTTAAGGATCGGCCCTACGTTAAGTGTAGGCCCTTAAACTGCCATTGCATTTTGGACTGTTAATTTAAAATCCTGACTACAATTAGTATCTCAGTAGTCCAAAATAAATAGATTATTTAAATACGTACGAATTTCTGTCAAGGCTTCAAATAATGACATATCGATGTGTTTATTATTAACATTGCAATATCAATTACTTTAAAGTTGACACTCAGAAAATTGTAATAAAAGAAAGTGTCAAAATTAAAACATGTTAGAAGAGGTTTTTGGAACTCTGCACAACACAGAACGAGTCGTTTTTTTTAATTTCTCCGCCCAGGAAACCATTCAGGGTATTTTTGGGACTTTTATACGCCATGGTTTAGTTAGTTCATGCGTTTTAATTGGGTCATTCTTAGTTATTTATGCGCTTTTGTTTTAAGCGATTTGTTCTTCAATTACAGTGCGGCGTTGAAGCTTTATAAATTATATGTCGGATTGGAGTAAGGGGGGATCAATGGCTTAGTTGACAATTATCGGAATTTCTAAAGCCAGTTTAGTATATTCGGACATTATTTAGGAAACCAGCAGAACAATTTCGAACTGAGACTTAAGACTAAAATTTATGATAAGTTACAAGTAGAATTTTAAATGAGTCGTATGAGCGATATTTGAAACTTAAAACGTATATAATTTTGTATTATGTCATGGAATTAAATATTTGAACTTAAAAACGTTAGCTGAAGAGTAGTTTTAACAGATACCAAATTTAAAAAAAAAACTAATTTGAATAAGGTAATCCTTTTTCTATTTAAAATAAATCCAGGCGAATGTATAAAGGGAACCCGCTGCATCCGTACCACGTGGAAAGAGAGATAGTAACAAGATGCGTAGATCAATTGTGTGATTTGTTTAGCAAGTGTATTTTAACCAAAAGCCAGTTTTAACAAATTATTTCATACTACACCCATTATGAACGTATAAGATCGTTAAAAACGTTTTGATACATCTCGAATATACGCTGTTTAAATGCTTAAGTATTCTAGAGAATCGATCGCTAGTAGAGACAATATGATGGTTTTGCCCCACTTTCGACACGTTTTACCCATAACAATAACATGGGGAGCCGTTTTTGGATCGACGCCGGCTCCCGGCCTAAACAAATTTCCTTTTTACCCCATACTAATGTCCGACCCTTGCCTATATTAAATAAATATTTCCAATCCCAACCCGTCCCCTATATTTTTTTTAATTAATTGTCAAAAACAGCCTAAATATATAACTTTGGTGTTTATGGTCCGAATTGTTTAAAATTAGGATATGCTATTGTTGTAGGCTAGTGTACACACGACCTACATTTCCCAAATTCAATATTACAGCCAAATAAAAAAAAGAATATATTTTGAAAAATACTGCCAATTGCCAACTTCTTTATTTGCTGTCCGATTTGATTGATTTTCGAATATGTTATAGCTCTCACATTTTTGGATACCCCCTAAACTTTTTGTTTGTTTGTTTACGTTGCTGATTACAATAAAACTAACTTTAGTGTTTATGGTCCGATTTCTCTGCAATTTGGATATGTTATTGTTCTAAGCGGATGCATAGGTAAATACCACATACAATCTCCAAATTCAATATTACTGTCAAATTAAACAATATTTTGTAAATTTCTATAATGCAAAATGATAACTTCTTTATTTACTGTCCGATTTGATTTGTTTTCGGATATGTTATAGCCCCCAGCCATTTTATGTAAAATTACCATATATTTTTTTCCGAATTCGATAATCAGTATAATTTATATAAACATACTGACCACAAAAATTCACGTTAGTATTTGCGGTCCGATTTGTGTTTAACTTAGATATGCTACTGTCCTAGGCTACTGCATAAGTAAATACAACCTATAATTTCTAAATTTAATTTAAACAATATTTTGTAAATTACTATTGTGCCAAATACTGATTTCATTATTTACCGATTTATTTTCGGAACCCCCAACTATTATGTAAAATTACCATGAATTATTTACAAATACGATACTTTGTATACTTTATATATAATATATCAACAACAAAAAATAACTTTTGTGTTTATCGTCCGATATGTCTGCAATTTGGTTATGTTACTGTCCTAAGCTAAACCTCAAGTAAATACAAGCGAAAATTTCCAAATTTATTTCAAACAATATTTTTGTAAATTACTGTACAGCCAATTGCCAACTTCTTTATTACCAGTTTAACTGATTTTCGGATATTTTATAGCCCCAACACTTATATGTAAAAATTACCATATATTATTTTCAAATACAACACTCCTTATTTTTTATATTACAATATATACATAAAAACTACCTTTTGTGTTTATGGCCCGATTTGTCCACAATTCTGATATATTATTGTCCTAAGTTAATGCAGTAGGTAGTAAAGTCAACATATAATTCCCAAATTTGATTTAAAAACTATTTTGTAAATTACTATAGTGCCAATTGCCAAAGACTTTATTTACCGTCCGATTTGTTTGTTACTTGGATATGTTTCTGTCCTAGCCTACTGCAGAAGTAAATTCCACCTATAATTTACAAATTCAATTAAAACAATATTTAGTGAATTACTATAGTTATTAGTATATTACAATTAACAAATTCTTTATTTACTATTCGATTTAACTTATTTTCGGTTACGTTTTAGCCCCCAGCCAATATACACTAAATTGCTATGGATTATTTCCAAATTTAATACTTTATATAGTTTATGTATAATATATCCAGAAAATACCAACTTTTCTGTTTATGATCAGATTTGTCTGCAATTTGGATATGTTATTGTCCTAATTCATTAGTAAATTCCACCTATAATTTCCAAACTTAATTTAAACAATAGTTTGTAAATTAATATAGTGTAAATTTAACAACTTCTTTATTACCGATTTAACATATTTGTTGATATGTTATAGCCCCCCAACTATTATATGTAAAACCATATTTTTACAAATTTAATAATTTGTACAATTTATATAACCACAAAAAACTAACTTTGGTGTTTATGGTCCGATTTGTTTAAAATTTGGAAGCTAATGCATAAGTAAACACCACCTATAATTTCCAAATTTAAATAAAACAATATTTTGTAAATTATAATAGTTAGTCAGTTGCCAACTTCTTTTTTTACAGTTTGATTTGATTTTTTTTCGGATATGTTAGGCTACTATCCTAGGTTATTGCATAAGTATATAGCCCATATAGTTTTTAATTAAATATTACGGTCAAATTAAAACATAATTGAAAATTACAATAGTGTCATATGCCAACTTATTTATTTACCATCCGATTGGATTTTCGGATATATTATAGTCCTTGACTATTATATGTATAATTGCCACATCATATATCTCCATTTTCAATACTTTGTATGAGTTGTATAAAATTTATCCAAAAAATACTAACTTTGGAGTTTATGGTCCGAATCAATAGATATTAGGATATGTTACTTTTCTAGGCCCATGCATAAGTAAATTCCACCTATAATTTCCAAATTCAATTAAAACAATATTTTGTAAATTACTATAATGCCAGATGCCAACTATTTACCGTCCAATTTTATTGTTTTTCGGATACGTTATAACCCTTAACCGTGTTTTATCCCATTTCGATTCAATGTAACTCTATTTTTGCAAACTACTATACTAACTTTAGACAATTTAATTGATTATTACATTTTGTGTTGTCCTAGTTATATGTAGAAACGCATATAACTATTTCCCAAATCCGTTATCTTAAATTTAAATTACAATAGGACCAGCTTGTTTATTTTGCCATTTTATTTTATCGAATGTCAGGTATCTTATAGCCCACAACTATTGTATGAATGACTAGCATATATTAATCCCAAACTAACGACTTAGGTGTTTATTGTTTTATACTATACTATTTTATGTATAAATACTACAAACAACGAATTATTATAGTGCAGATTACCAGATCCTGGATATGTTGCATGTGATGACTTTTAAGATAATATACTAACAACACACACTGATATTATATGCTTTGCACAGCTAAAACGTATTATAATATTACTTTAGTTTTTAGCTGTCAACGTCTTAATGTCAGATATATTATCCAAAGACATGTTCTATCACTATCATCAAAACTTGTTGTTATTTCCTAAGACAATTTGTAAACCCCATAATTGTGATATTTGGTAACTTCTTTATTTACAAGTCCAAACTGGTGTTACTGTCAAAAATATCATCTTACTTTAATTGCGAAAATCTTTTGATGGTTATGTCCCACTATTAGGATATTTAAAAACACTAAATTAATAAGAAGTTTATTTTATTGCCCAATGTTATCTCCAATTTATAATTTTACGACCTCTTACAATACCTTGAAAATTGTGTAGTTTGATTTTGATTTTAGTATACGTTATAGAACTTGGCTAATATAAAACACATATTTTATTTGTTATCCAACTAATTTTGTCATTATAGAGTGAGATGTTGAAGGTTTATTGCCAATACGCTTATATTATTCCTTATACGCTTATATTATTTTAACTTTATTAATTACTAACACTATTATTTAAATCATTTTAGAAAGACAACATATATTTTACAAGAGCCGGCTATGGTAATGGATATTATTTAGACTGCTTATTTTCTGTATTATGTGGTGTTTAAGACCAATCTTCCAGTCATGACATTTGCTTTATACTACACTTCCAACACATTTCTTACTGTAATTTGATTATGTAATGTCTGGCCATCTCTTTATTTTGTGCCATTTATATTTAAATTATGTAACAGTTATATTCCAATAATATAGCCTTAGCACAATTGGATAATTGTCATTTGTGTTTTACTTTACAGCACATATTTAACAAACAACAGGTGAGACGCCTATTCTAGTGTTTATTCAACAAATATGAGTCTTGTAGAGTATGTCTCGACGTATCTGTATTTAATAACACAATGACGTGTAAGTGTGTTATAAGATGTAGGAGTTTAATTAGACATTACTTTATAACACATTTAATATAACAATTACATATTCTGCCAAATCCGGTACTTATGCAACAGATTAAGTGTAATGTAATATGTAATAGCGTGGACGAATCTGTAGAACAATATCTGTAGAACAATACATTTAATTATATGATTTCTATTTTAGGACTATTTATAAGTGCTTATATTATAGGGTCAAACATGTATAAATTACTTATAAATTACTCTGTTGCACAGGATACATATGAGAATGCAGGACTTACTTATTAGACAGTACAAACCCTAAACTAACTATACGAGGATTAATTGTTCTGACGGTAAAATATTATTGTATTTGGATTGTGGGTTAGTGCGGGATTGATGGTACTGTTGGTTTATAATATCAAATGGTAATTATATTGAGATTATAGCAGTAGTCTTATTTAGTCATGTCGTCAAATTTGGAATTAAAGTCGTAGTTTAGAGGGGCATTCCATCATTGTATAACAGATTTGCACACATATGGGGCAGAACAATTAATAAACAATATACACCAAGTCTAATAATCTGTCAAAATAATATAACCAAGACAGTTTATTCTTACATTTTATAGATGTATAATTAATAAATATACCAGAATGTTTAACCTCGGAAAAAATCAACAACATTAGGATTGTAAATAAGTGATATGTTGCATTGGATTAAAAATATCAAATAATTGGAATTTATTATAGACTATTCTCCTATTATGCACTACACTCGGTCAAGAACAACTATTTACAATAGACAAAATCCCTCTATTAACGCATTCACTGCGTTAATCGTGTATATTCAGGATAATTGAATTTGTTTCCTTTTTAGGCAACCGCGGGAAATCCGGCGCGCCGCACTGAACGTGTTAACACAAAATTTGTTGGATAACAAATAAAATATGTGTTTCATATTAGACAAGATCTATAACATATACTAAAATCAAAAATCAAACTACACAATTTCCAAGGCATCGTAAGAGGTCGTAAAATTATAAATTGGAGATAGCATTGGGCAATAAAATAAACTTCTTATTAATTTAGTGTTTTTAAATATCCTAATAGTGGGACATAACCATCAAAAGATTTTCGCAATTAAAGTAAGATGATATTTTTGACAGTAACGCCAGTTTGGACTTGTAAATAAAGAAGTTACCAAATATCACAATTATGGGGTTTACACATTGTCTTAGGTAATAACAACAAGTTTTGATGATGGTGATAGAACATGTCTTTGGGTAATATATCTGACATTAAGACGTTGACAGCTAAAAACTAAAGTAATAGTATAATATGTCTTAGCTGTGCAAAGCATATAATATCAGTGTGTGTTGTTAGTATATTATCTTAAAAGTCATCACCTACAACATATCCGGGATCTGGTAATCTGAACTATAAAATTCTTTGTTTGTAGTATTTAAACATAAAATAGTATAGTACAACAACATATCCAAGAGGTAGTGATATCAACCAATAAACATCAAACCCGGTATTTTGGCATTAATATATGATAATTATACATACAATAGTTGTAGGCTACAAAATACCTGACAATCGATAAAATCAAATGGCAAAATAAACAAGCTGGTCCTATTGTAATTTACATTTATGATAACGGATTTGGGAGATAATTATATGCGTTTGTACATATAACTAGGACAACACAAAATGTAATAATCAATTAAATTGTCTAAAGTTAGTATAGTATTTTGCAAAAATACAGTTACATTGAATCGAAATGGGATAAAACACGGTTAAGGGTTATAACGTATCCAAAAAACAATAAAATTGGACGGTAAATAGTTGGCATCTGGCATTATAGTAATTTACCAAATATTGTTTTAATTGAATTTGGAAATTATAGGTGGAATTTACTTATGCATGGGCCTAGAAAGTAACATATCCTAATATCTATTGATTTGGACCATAAACTCCAAAGTTAGTATTTTTTGGATAAATCTTATACAACTCATACAAAGTATTGAAAATGGAGATATATGATGTGGCAATTATACATATAATAGTCAAGGACTATAATATATCCGAAAATCCAATCGGATGGTAAATAAATAAGTTGGCATTTGGCTATATTGTAATTTTTAATTATGTTTTAATTTGACCGTAATATTTAATTAAAAACTATATGGGGTATATACTTGGGCAATAGCCTAGGATAGTAGCCTAACATATCCGCAAAAAATCAAATCAGTAAAAAACAGAATCAGAAACAGAAATCAGTAAACAGTAAAAAAAGAAGTTGGCAACTGACTAACTATTATAATATACAAAATATTGTTTTATTTAAATTTGGAAATTATAGGTGGTGTTTACTTATGCATTAGCTTCCAAATTTTAAACAAATCGGACCATAAACACCAAAGTTAGTTTTTTGTGGTTATATAAATTGTACAAAGTATTAAATTTGGCAAAATATAATTTACATATAATAGTTGGGGGGCTATAACATATCCGAAAATAAGTTAAATGGGTAATAAAGATGTTGTAAATTTGCACTATATTAATTTACAAACTATTGTCTAAATTAAGATTGGAAATTATAGTTGGAATTTACTAATGCATTAGGACAATAAAATATCCAAGTTACAAACAAATCAGATCATAAACAGAAAAGTTGGTATTTTCTGGATATATTATATATAAATTATATGAAGTATTAAATTTGGAAATAATACATTGCGATTCAGTGCATATTGGCTGGGGGTTATAAGATACCCAAAAAAAATAGTTAATTCGAATAGTAATTAAATATGTTGTCAATTGGCACTATATTAATTTACTAAAAACTGTTTTAATTAAGTTTGGAAATTATAGGTGGAAATTACTTATGCAGTAGGCTAGGACAGTAACATATCCAAGTTACAAACAAATCGGACAGTAATTAAAGACTTTGGCAATTGGCACTATAGTAATTTAAATAATATTGTTTTAATCAAATTTGGAAATTAAAGGTCGACTTTACTACCTACTGCATTAACTTAGGACAACAATATATCAGAATTTTGGATAAATCGGGCCATAAACACAAAAGATAGTTTTTCTGTATTTTTTATATATAAACTATACAAGGTATCGTATTTGGAAATAATATACGGTAATCTTACATATAAAAGTTGGGGCTATAACATATCCGAAAATCAGTTAAATTGGTAATACAGAAGTTGGCAATTGGCTGTACAGTAATTTACAAAAATATTGTTTGAAATAAATTTGGAAATTTTCGGTTGTATTTACTTGTGCTTAGGACAGTAACATAACCAAATTGCAGACATATCGGACGATAAACACAAAGTTAGTTTTTTGTTGATATATTATATAATTTATAAAGTATACGAAGTATCGTATTTCGAAATAATACATGGTAATTTTACATAATAGTTGGGGGCTATAACATATCCAAAAATAAATCGGTAAATAAATAAATCAGCATTTGGCACCATAGTAATTTACAAAATATTGTTTAAATTAAATTTGGAAATTATAGGTTGTATTTACTTATGCAGTAGCCTAGGACAGTAGCATATCCAAGTTAAAAACAAATCGGACCGCAAATACCAAAGTTAATTTTTGTGGTCAGTATATTTATATAAATTGTACAGAGTATCGAATTCGGAAAAATATATGGTAATTTTACATGTATTGGTTTGGGGCTATTAAATAGCCGAAAATAAATCTAATTGGACAGTAAATAAAGAAGTTGGCAATTGGCCCTATAATAATTTATAAAATATTGTTTAAATTCAATTTGGAAATTATAGTTTTATTTACGTATGCAATAGCCTAGTAGCCTAACGAAGTTACAAACAAATCGGACAGTAAATAAAGAGGATGGTTATTTGCACTATAGAAATTTACAAAATATTGTTTAATTTGACAGTAATATTGAATTTGGAGATTGTATGTGGTATTTACCTATTTATTAGTTTAGGGCAATGACATATCCAAATTGCAGACGAATCGGACCATAAAGACCAATGTTAGTTTTATTGTAATTAGCAATATAAACAAACAAAAAAATATATATTGACTGTATTATAGGGGGTAACCAAAAGTATAGGTTTCTTTGTAAACAGCAAAATAAACAAACAAACAAACAAAATATCGACTGTATTATAAGGGGTGCCAAAAGTATACTAGTATGGTTGTGTAACCTATGTGAGAGCTATAACATATCCGAAAACCAATAAAATCGGACAGTAAATAAAGAAGTTGGCAATTGGCAGTATTTTTTTTAAATACATTTTTTTAATTTGAATACTGAATTTGGGAAATGTAGGTGGTGTGTACATATAAACTAGCCTACAACAATAACATATCCTAATTTTAATCAAATCGGACCATAAACACCAAAGTTAGCTATTTAGACTAATTTTGAGTATTATTTTTTTTTAATATAGGGGACAGGTTGGGATTGGTAACATTTATTTAATATAGACAAGGGTCGGACATTAGTATAGGCCAAATAGGAAATTTGTATAGGGCGGGAGCCGGTGTCGGCGCGAAAACGGCTCCCCATGTTATTGTTATGGGGAAAACGTGACGAAAGTAGAGCAAAACCATCATATTGCCTCTACTATAGCTATTTTTGTTTTACTTTTTCACTCGTGATATTCAACTCTACCTGTAAATTATTACTTTGAAATTCCTGTAAACTTTTTTAATGGAGTAGTACAAAATAAATAGCATATTTGTCTACCATATACAACGTATTACAAAGCAGGTCTCCCAGACGATATTCAAAAAATTTCACATGATGATGTTGTAGCTAGAGTTTGTTCGCAGCCATCCGTACAACTGTAGCTGCGGAGTGTAGAGCCCTGAACCCTGCTTGCTGTGCTACAGTGGCGTCGTTAATGTATGCATGTGCTTCGTGTAAACATGCCGTCACATCTCTATCCGTGGCAGCCCTGTACCCTGATGATTTTATTAATATCCCAGCGTATCTTTATTCCTACAATATTTCAGTATACATCGTTATAATTCTCATATTATTACTTACATATTCCTTTACATACGTATCATCTGAGCTACATTCGAGTTCGAGCGAAGACTTTTACTAAACATTTTTTTACCTCACTCAATGAAAGTATATATTTACATTTATTCGTATTCCTTCCCAAATGTGTAAACGAATAACGTAGTGAGAATGATAATTAATACTCAAAAAGGTTTTCATAAGTGCAAAAACAAGTTTTACAAGTGGAGTGCTGTGATTTAGCTTTTTGACGTAAACCTTACCGGGTTGAACATTTTTATTTGGTTTTCTGACATAATTTTGACTCGAACCGTTCGAAGTCGAAGATTAAATATTTTTAAGCCAGCCCTCAAAGCCAAGTAACGGACTGTCTTTGTAAAGTAACGTTTAAAAAATATAACTTTAATAAGATGTATCACTCGGGTATAATGGAATGTTGTTAATTGTTGTTTTCGTGTCAAAAGCGTATATTAAATGATAATACGAGTTTAGCATGTCATTTAAATTTCATCATCGTCCTTATCGAAAATCTACAAATAAATGTTAATTACATGAATATGAACTCTGTACCAATAAATGAACCATAAGAACTAACGAACTAAATAACGCTCCCACCACTCACTTCCTACTATATCTACTACTACTTTCCTACCATTCACTTTTCTTCCAAACCAACCCGGCAACCCAACAAGACATTACATCAGCCTTAATGACGGTAATTTGTAAAATCGTTTCCGCTATAATAAATGGAAACAAATACAGAAGCCGAAAATCCCCAAGGAATAATAAAGATCGGCTGTGTGATAGAGCGGTTTTTGTAGCCGACAGCTTGTGTTAAATCGAGGCCAAATTCAACGGCTTTTAGCCGTATTTATGCACTCAATAAATCGGAGCATAATTTAGAGTCGGTTTCGTAATGGGTTGGACAGGGCTGCGAGCGCGGGCCCAATCCCGGCTCTATTGTTAATTTATTGTACGATTTTCATTTAAATGACGTTATTTACCAGTGGGATCCGCCATCGACCGTGTCCACTTGTACTCGTTTATTGTGAAAAACGCGGCCGTAAGCGATTACTGTGAACGCGTTATGTTGTAATGACCTTCTGGGACCTCGAGCCGTGTTTATTGCCGGCTTAACATCTTCCAATGGCGATGTGATTGTGACCTATATAAATGGATGATGAGTGAAACATGCGCGGTCGATGCAATGTTTTTAAAATGGCATAAATTGATTTTAGGCCGTACTGTTATTTTTTATTTAACTACAGTGTTTCTTACTTAAAAAAGGTCTCAACTATACCGATGCGTTTTATAATATGTTATTTTATTAAACTACTTTTATTGGGTCTGGACTGTATTACTTCTTGCAATGAATGTATCATTTGTTAATGCACACAAATTAAAAATAACTAATAGGATATTAACAAAATCATTTTAAATTGTTATTAAATACAAAATTAGTGTGCAAGGATGAAATAAACACATGAAATAAGTTAATAAGATTACTAAAATTTTCACTTGCTCAATGCCCATATCAGTGGCATTTTTTTGCAATTTTATATGCTAAAATTGTTGGTAGAAACAGTCCAAACCTATTAAGTTTCCTGAAGCTATACGTTAATCGATGAAGTAGAAAAATTCCTTTCGTTTGAATTAGAAAAAGATATTGTTTAACATTTTGATTCCTCCATTTTTAAGCCCAAAGGTTAGAAGTAACAAAATCGTTAGGTTCGTGTCTGGTCTTGCAATTTTGAGAGACTGAGGTGGTTGAGCCGATCAACTAGACTGCGTAAAAGAAAGCCTCCCATCGTCGTAAGTAGTTTCTCTCTCCCGAGGTGGTGTTTTGGACAGGGTGAAGGGGGGCTGGAAACATTAGTTTTCCTATTTTTCTAGAAAAGGACAAAATATCTTTCTTTATTTGCTGCCCATTACCATTGGGTTTATATCTACTATAGGGGACACCTTAAGGGAGCCAGAAAGAGTAAAAGCAGTGCTGCGATCTAGCGTCATATAAAGATAACTAACGTGGTCTGCGGCGTCATTAGGCCGAGTAACTCGTCCGCCGTACCCGACATGTGTAAACAAAATATCACTTTGATGACCATCACAAACAAGTTTATTTAAACATTTTAAAATCTCGAAAAAACATTCCTAACAAATATGATGAACAAAACAGCGACGATCCAGGGAACTACGTCGACAAATCTTTCACATTAGTTTTCATTGCTTGTCCCCTCTAGTAGATATAAATCCAATGCCATTACTCAATCGTATTTATGTTTAAGAAGGCATTAATAAATCAAATATCATGAAACCGGCCAGTAATAAACATTGTACTTACATTCAGAAACGCTAAAAACTTTAGTGACTAAGAACATGGAGTAAAACGTAGTACAGTATAAATGTAAATTATTTTTAAAAAATGGTTAAACTACATGGTTTTTATTTTATAAAAGTATGAGTATAGTTAATATATGTAAAAGTTAATATATGTTCTATTAAGAAGTGCATTTATATTTTATATGGATTTACAATGCATGCGTAGGAACTCACCGATTAGTCGATGATAACAAATTATAAAATTTAATTTAGAGTTACGTGTATGTATTTTGAAATATGGTTATTGCAAAAATTGTAAATTAATACAATAGTTGATTAATTACACTTCAAAACCTTCGCTTTTCATATTTTCCTTGAAAGTGTTTGCACCTACAAAGCAAGGTATTTAATTTTAAATAAATAATTGGCCAAATGTTATGATATGAATCTATTTGAAAACGTAGGATTTAATAATTATTAGTTTTACTGAGCAAGAATACTGCTTTGCTATAGGGAGAAGTAAATAAAAACAATTAAATCTCCTTTGTACTTTTTTAACTAGTAATACGTAAGCTTTTACTTAAAACCTATCACAAAGGAAGGTAGTATTTTTAGGATACATGAATTTTCATGTTTTACAGTCCTAACCGAGTTAACTACTCGGAGATATTATCATCATTAAGCTTACTAATGTTTATAACAAACTATTGTGACAACATTGCAAATACATCGACTCTGTTAAATTAAAAGGGATATAATACCCGTTAGGAAATGTTTCATAGTTAAAACTCAGGCTTAGGCATCAACACGGTACTAAACTATGGCTAAGAGTTGAACCGTCTTGTGCATGTTTTGCTTTTAATATGGTCGAACGTACCGACGAAACTCCTAACGGTTTATTTATAATGCAAGATAATTCCACGACACGAAGCGAACACTGTTTCCGAGATGTTAAAATCCCTTTGCCTCAACTAAGCTACTTACCAAGCACTCAGGTCAGCCCAAGTCGAATTCGTAAAAGGTTATGCTGTGCATAAACTCGAACTGAAAACTTTTTTTGATGTTTAGTATCTCGCTAAAAAGAGTTTTGACAGTTGTTTAACTCGCTTAACTTGCCGTTACAGGTACGCTGTTTATTCCGATATTCGTATTTGAAGCAGTATTTTAAAGTTTAACAAAATAGGACGTCTCGTTAGCCTGACGTTATCGTATTTTCGGTTCGAGGGGTCACGGGTTCGATTCCCGGGATGTCCAATACTGTACGGGTTTGGACCGTTTCACCTAAAAGCGTTTAATAACCCTAGTAAAATTTCCTCTGGCGTAAATATACAAAACATTTTATGTCTTTAAAGGTTTTCATCAAGGTTTTGCTTAGTACAGACCCGATGATAAAATGGCATATTAAATTTACAATTATTTTACCCCGCCTAAATTGTATAGCCCTTTCTATGTTAAACATAGCTTCAAAATGTTTATCATATTTACTCGACATTGAGCATTCGACTCAATTTAGAAAAGTATCGATACTAAAAATAGTATCGATACTACCGGTATTAGGTAGGTTAGTAGTGGGATTGATCTGTAAAAACGGAACCAATCAATTACGTAAAATACTATATTTCATTTTAAAATTAGAAAGTTACAAACTTATGTTATTTAATAATATGTCACAGTAACTACATCGTAGAACATAACTATTTCTTGACCAGTGACTTCGCCAATTGCTCAGTAGTTTTAACACTTACTTTAAAAAGTACTACTTATTAAACCCCTCCCTACCTACCTATTAAACTGTCTATACGTAAAGCCTCAATGTTTATTTGTATTATTTATGGAATTTGTTCCTGCCTGTTTGAAAAAAAAACTCTTTGAAATAATCTAATGACTAGAGAAGAAGCAAGTATGCCATACATTGTAGATACCCGAAATAAGATTTATTTTCGTTAGTTATATTTAATCATTAGTTTTTAATGTACGATCAGTAACTTAAAAACCTACTTAGTTTAAAATATGTTCGAAACATAAACAAAAAAAATCGTAAAAGACCTGGTTGATTCTCCCCGGACTCAAAAACTAAGCTACTTACCTTGATGTGCTACGTCTTTCTTTGGCATCCGGGCTTTTGTCCTGTGCCCTATTGTTGGTGGTTCTTCTCCCATTGTTTTCGTTTTCATTTTGCCTCTTTCAGGTTCATTGCTTCTAGCAAGTGCAACTGAGCCCAAGTCACTCAAACATTTCCAGCATTCTGTGACATAGGCCTACGGTTATAAAATACACAACCCCGTTAACAATTATATTGTTTATAATTGTGATTTTTAAAGCTAAAACATGTAAAATCACTTCCAATTTTAGCTTTTTAGGATCTTTTAGTTTAGCTAACACCTTACGGAGTGGTCGGTATTTATTTATTTATTTATTTGCGGCAAACACCATTTTACAATTTGAATACATTACATGTACATGTATAAGCACTAGTAGTATGTAAAAATATTCCAAGCAGATAAGATAAAAATAACTGTAACAGCCAAAAGTAAAGGCTAAGTAACACGAAAAAGCTAATGAACAAATAAAATAGTAAGATAAAACATAACTACAGTTTTTGTAAGTGGGCAAACTAGATTGCTTGAAAAGTTATTAAATTAACAACTAAGTTTCTAAAACTAGCAATAAGCATTAGGCAACAGTACAGACACAATGGCCAAAATATACAAAGATTAACAGTCGTGAACAGTGGACAAGAATATTGGAGTACACAATTTAAATTTAAATTATGAATACTATGCACAGCAGCTAATCCCTAAGACAATAATAATACTTAATAATTTATTTACATTAAGTCAATATCAATAAATATTTGAAACTTAACAATTACAAAATACTTAAAACAACAATATACTACACAATATAATAACACCGACAGTGGAATATAATATAATAAATATATCTGAAATAATTACCAAAAAAAGGTGTGTTGATATGTTTTGGATATTTTCTAACTATCTCATGGTTTTGTTCTCTATTATTTTTTCCCATATATCGCCGTTATTATTTTAGTTGTTTATTAAAGGATAGCTATTCACCTTTGGAACTCCCGATTTATGAGTTGCATTCATCTACATGTTATGAACAGCGTTATTTCAATAAGGTAGTTATAGTCTTTAATAAAAGCTTGTAGATTTAAAAAATAAGTAAGGTAATGTGTTGTATTTTTCAACTTTATTCTTGTGGCAGTGGATATTTCTTCCTATTTTCATTCACATTTAAAGTAAATGTTGTATCTTGTAATATTCATGTTGTTCTTATACAGGTACTTGGTATATTATATAGTTTCTTCTATAAAACACATTGTAAAAAATATATAATGTTTTAGTTTAGGTCCTACAAATTGTTGGCAAAATATAAAAGGACAATTAGAACTTGATGCTTACCTTAATTTTAGTGATATTACAAATAATATTTGTACTTTCTTACTAAAGAAACCTCTTTATTACATTAATATTAGGTACTTGTTTTGGCGTAGCTGTTGCAACAGTTTGGTCAAAACAGTGAGAGGTTCATGGCATAGTTTAATCACCAGAGCCCGGGCTCTGAAAATGTCGCTTTGTTGACGAAACGTGTAGCGTCAGATGGTACAACCAATATAAATAATGCATTTAAAACCGTGCTAATTCCTTCAGAGTACACCGTTAATAAAATCTAACACCGTATACTATTGCATAAAAGAATGTTTTGGCGAGTTAAAAAATGCATTTTAAAAAGATTGTACTAAGAATGCATGTTATTACTTATACTAAAAGTAACAAAGTACCCCTTTGTTATTTCCTAAAGATTAATTTTTTCCCAATAGTTTTTCAGAGAAACCCAAACATCTACAATTAGAATGGGTTTGAGCAACAACGGGCATTTACAGACAACAAGATCGCACTACAATGGTCATTATAAGGCGTATTTCCACGGCGAGTTAAAGTTAGGCAAACTGACGGTCACACCACTCCCGCCCCTCCCACGAACCTCCCCCTCCCCTCAGCCCCCACCCTAGGACTACCTCCATTAGTGCTACAAAATCACCCTTCCTTCAGGCAATCAACAGTGTTTGATTCAGAGTAATACACTTACACTACAACAAATCCTCAATTTAAGCAGTTAGTTTTAGATATATGGAGACTTTTTATTGATCGAAGCCTTGGTAGATTATTTGCTTAAATGATAAGTTTCGACTTGTAAATTGTTTTGTAATCAATTTTATTTTCTCATGTGTAAGATTCTTACTATAAAGCTACTATGGAAACAAAAAAAAGATTAATATTTGTCTGAACGTTTATATAAATAAATTATATAGTAGTCAGTATACCCTTAAAGTTTGTATGTAGATTAGTAATAATGGTCATGATAAGCTTTCAGATTATTAATTCATTTCAAAAAATATTTCTCCATAAGTAAAGTGTGATGTACGAATGAGTTTCGTTATGTCTTATATTATTTTAGTATTAAAAGTTTAGTAGCGTCGATAATGAAGCTATTAAAAAATTAGGACTGAAAATTAATAATTCATATTTCTTTATTCAGTTACTCCCTTACAACACTTACTTTTTTATTTTACTTTGTTAAACCTACTTCCAATATTGTACATATAGGATTTTCTTATACCTATATGATGACAGCTTTGTAGTTTGTCAACCTACTTTGTAAAAAAAAACTCTGGATAGCCTTCTTTCTCTACCATGATTTAATTCCTTGGAAAATAATCTTATGAGTTTTCAATTCACTTGAAAAACGTATTATTTAAAAATATATAGTGGCCTTTTACCTACTAATAGTATTTGTTGTAAATGAAAAGTAATAAAAATTTTGAAAATTAGCGAGGTAACGTAAAGGAAACTGTGTTTAACTGCATATTTATGTTTTTTCCTGGAAAATATACAACCCCACAAAATTATTTTGTATAATCAATGCAATTCTTGGGTTGCAAAAATATATTTATAAATCATCACTATTTTACTTCATTCCGAAGCATTTGAACATACATGTCTAGGATTGAATTAATGTCTTTAATATTTACTTGTGAATCCTTATAAATCTATTACAGTTTTTTCATTCTCTTTATATAAATAGATGTGATATCGACTAAACAATTTTTATTTTCAATGACTGGTGTGTTCTCGTGCACAACAAGGTTTTCAGCTTATTTAGCTTCTAGCACAATATATTTACACTCATTACTAATTTAGTAATAAGTTTCTTTAAACGTATTAAGGGATAGATCACATACCATCTAAATATAAAACATACGAACCAAATCATCTCCCTGTTGTCTTTCCTCAATAAACACAAAACACCACCATTCGGGAAGACATAGTAACTGCTACCACTAAATGTTATAAGTATTACAAAAATTAAACGAACCCGATTTATTCTAATTTACGATTCCTTGTTGGACTTATTTTAATTAAATACGATTCGACAAGTGAAAACACTAATTATATCTAAGAATTAAATTTGGCAATCCACTCTTTCATCGCGGGTATGTTAAGATATAACGATAAAAAAGCTTCCGCAGTTTTGTAGGCTAAATGAACCCGAGTGTTCTTACCGCCCTAAATTATACCCCTCATTAAGTGGGGGGAGGCGTGTTTTTCTCTAAGACGGCAACTGTTGCCTTTCCGTTGTTTTTTGGTTACATTTTCTTTAACTAAAAAGACTTTCTTCTCATTCTGCCAGTTCGCTTTAACGAATAAATAATTTAACTGTAAAATAGTATATCTGTGTTTTTGGAACTCGTGATAGAAATATTATTTGGACTTTACCTATAGTTGTTTATTCTTTACAACTGCACCACGTATTTTGATAATTTAGAAACTGAGGCTAGTTAGGCAAACGATTATTTAAGTTAAAATATTATTGGGGTTTAATCGGTAACGGAAAGAATGCTCTTACTTTCCTAAACGCATGGAGATTTAAACATTAGAAGTGAAAAAGTGCAAATTCGTTTTAATTCAAATATATTTTTACTATTTTTTAATCTTCTGATAAGATTAATTATATTAACATTTTTAAACAAAGCACCCTTTTCTATATAGATCTGTAATTTATTTTTATTTTTCTGACTGACATGTTTCGACAATTATGCCGATTTAATATTATCAGCAGCTCTAATCAATCAGAAGTATTCAATAATTTATAATCTAATATAAACATTTCAAACTTAACTGTTTATTTCTTTCATAGTATTAGTTTTCAGTTTACGCTTTTAAACAAACAATGAAAAAAAATGGATTTATAATAGTTTTTAGATTTAGATTTACAAACCTATTTTCGCCTTAAAATAGTTAAATGGAATATTAAAATGTTATGTGATTAATACAATCGATGTTAAATATTATTAATGATTTTAGTTTACTATTGAGAATATCAAAAGCAATATATTTTTGAGCATTACGTACATAATCATTGATTTAATCGTAACTTTAATAAGTTATGTCAAATTAGGTAAACTGGAGTTTTCATACATAAGGAATGAACGGTCTCAGAGACTTGCAGCTCGGCACACAACCCGCCAGTGACAAGGCTAGAGGCAGCGGAGCTGTTTAATTATTAGAGTATAGGTAATTAGGGAGTAGTCGCTAACTGTCAGGTGTACCAACATCTTGCTGCCAACTCCGTGTTTAGCCAACACAACAAACTCCGTTGGCAGCAGTGTCATCTCATATTCATGCCTCGACGTACAATCCTCGTGTACTCTGGATTATTAAAACTATTGTCTCGTAGAGGAGTGGAACTATTATCTAATCCGATGCGGATTCAAGATTTATTTAGATTTGAAATAGTAAGCTCTAGATTTTTTAGCGATAGATTTTCTTTAGTGTACCATACTAATCGACCAAAACAATTCAAATTACAGTTTAAACTTAATAATAAAAATACAATCAAAGTTATGTTGACAGTAAATAGTTGGGACTTTCTTTAAAACGTAGGATGGTTAGGTTGGGTTAGGTTAGGGTTGGTATTGCAAGGGAGTTATCAAATGATGGTTTTCAGGTAAGAACAAAACAGAAACGAAAGATAGAGGAACAACGTAGTTATATTGGTAGACATATGTTTATAGACTAATAACAAAACCCAACCAAACCTAACCTAACCACCGCAGACTATGCTACGGGTAGGAGGTCGCTATAGTGCAAGTAATATCGAAAGACTGAATTAAACCGTTGTACCATGAATCTAACTTTCCAACTGTGTGATCAAATATTGTGCAGGTCGTTCGTTACTCAATATGATGCAAGGTGCACGATGGGTATTAAAAACATATTAGACGTCCTCACCTAACTATTTAGTGCGCTACAGTCCCTAACAAATATTTAGATAATTACCTTTAGATAAAACTATTCATTAAATGTTGTTTAATTGAGTTATTTTAAACCACATATTTTCCATACATGTCGGCCAGGAGTAATTTATAAAAATATTACAAAAATATTTAAGTAAAAAATGTTGATTGTCGAAATAAGCCCCCGGAACATTATTTAAAACCTTATATTTTGTGGGAATGTTGCCATAGTAAATATAGTAATAGCCATATTATGAGAAGATAGTTAAGGTACTTTAAGATCCTATATACTTTTAAAACAAGATTTTCCCATATATATATATATTGTTTTCAAGATGGCTGACATTGTTACATATTAATATTTGTGCTCTAGGTTTTGGGACTTGTTTAGAGTGATTTATTTCTTTATGGAACTCGATAGCAGTACTTTTAGATCTTTCTCTGAGCAGTAAGTCGTAGTGTGTATGTGTCTCACACTTGAACAAACAAACACTTCATTTATGGAAATTTAATCCACCACTAAACTGCTAATACAAAACATCTTATTAATCTACCTGTCAATAACACCTGTTAACAACTGTTTACATCGGCTACAGGAAATCTGTATAACTTTTTTTGCCACAGCCTTCTAAATTAATCGTCAAAACAAGAAAACCTGTACTATATATAATAATGTTGGTGTTATCCAGCCTGGGGTGGATTGAGCAGCTGAATACATCTGAATATTAAATATCACGATGAAGGCAGACAAGGAGTGTTTCTATATTGTCTGCATGAAGATAGTGTTGGATGTTAATAAGGTTGTGACGGACCTTGTGAGCGATGGTTTCACATTAGTTGTATTGGAATGTCATCTACTGAGTATGACTTGCAGGCAATAACAAATTGGTTTTGACCTGAGACCGTGTTGATTATGTCAAAGATGATGACCCTCCTATTAATAAATTGATAGTGAAAATGACTGCGCTTACTGGAAAAATGGACCATCTCATTTCGAAGGTGGACTGCAAGAAGACTGAGGAAATTGTTCCTATACGGAACGACATAGTTGATGACCCAAATTTCATCTGAACCTCAACTTACTGCCTCTGAAACCAGAATTCCTGCCATAGAAGAGGGTCTAAAAGATATACATGTCTCTAAAATCTGATCTGACCCCGAGTGTATGATAGGAGAACCTAATGATAGATCTCTATGCGCTGCTAATGTAATAATATATAACTTGAACGAGTTTAGTAGTGCAGTTGCGAGGGATAGGCAGGATCACGATCATCAACATGTTACCAATATAGCCTCGGCTTTGGTTGCCAACTTGACTGCTCGCATCAAGTCGTATAGACTAGTTAGGCCCAGTCGTGAAATGATTCGTCTCCTTAAGGTGATACTTGAGTTGGCCAATGATACAAGGAACTTTATTGTTAAGTTTTCCAAGGAGCTGGTATCTACAATGGATCTTGCTTATCAAGATCTATCTATAAGTAGAGATCGAACAGCAAGGGAATGACGGTACCTTCAAAAGAATATAAGTGAGTTAGACGATCAAAGGAGAAATGGCAAGGAAGCATTCACTATTAATACATTCACGGAGTTCCCACCATTGTCAAAAATTCAGAAAAAGACTACTAAATTTTAATGACTCAACAAATTTTAATATATACTTCCAGAACGTAAATGGTCTTAAAATCAAGTTGAACCTTCTTAAATTCGCATTGGCTTCCTTTCATGGCTATGATGTTATTGTACTTGCAGAAACAAGCTTGATTCCTGAGATAGACGATGGAGAGCTCGGCCTTAACAGTTTCATGATCTATCGATGCGATCGATCCGAAGACATACATGTTTAAGCAAGTGAATCAAGTATTATTGTAGCCATCAGTAAACAACTGACGTCCTTGGAGATCTTCCCCAATTTCGATCAATTTAATGCATTTTTATCCAGAAAAAAGAATAGAACTCTCCAGATCATCTCTTCTTATTTGCGCCATCTACTTGCCACAAAACATACCTGTTACTCAATATTGTCAATTTGGATCCATTTGTGAGGAAATGTTAGTTACTAGAAATTTGAGTGGGTCTGTTCTCTTAGTTGGTGACTTCAACTTGCCGAATCAAGAGTTTACCAATATAGTCAATTCAATTAGTGATTCAGTGACATTGCCTATTTTTGATTTGGCTCTACTTGTCAATCTTCAGCAGTTCAATGGTATCACAAATTATCATGGTGTGATTTTGGATCTAATTTTTTTGTCTATTGATAATTTTGGAGTCTTACTCGCTTCTGATCCTTTAGTTCCAGTCGAAGCTCATAAGCCTGCTTTGGAGATTGAATTTAAATGGTCGAATAGGAGCAAATCCAAGATTCAGGTGTACAAGCTTGATTACAACAAAAGTGATAAAAAAGCAATCTTCAGTCCCTTGCAGACATGGTAATACCCTGCTCAGGGCAGTGTTGTGAATATGGAACTGATTTTTGCAGATTTGTGCTGGTTTTAATACGTTAATTAAGTCGTAAGCCAAATTAAATGTGTTGGCAAATCTTATTTTCTTTTTTGGTTTCCTCAAGACTTCAAATAATTAATCCTGAAAAAGAAGAGACTTCATCGTAGATACAAATTGACTCTGAATTCAGATATATGTTGTTTTTTCCGCGTGAGAACTCAATGTAAAGAACTTATAGCTCTCTGTCACCAACAGTACATCCTTGATGCACATATAGCGATTTTCTTTAATTAATTTCTATCCATGGGTAACTTCTCCAACTGCCTGAAGACGAGCTTCATCACACCTATATTTAACGAGGGAAATATCTCCGACATCAAGAATTACAGTAAACAGTAATTTTACTTTCACTAACTACATAAATGCGCAGTAAAAACTACTATGACCGTTTAGTTGATTATTTTTCATTCATGTTCTACTTTTGTACTTTTCGAATTATTAAATGCCTATAAACCCTTGCACCATTTTTCCCCACTTTGTATACGATAACCAATTACAACACTTTGCATTCCTATAGACGGATTGGATTTCCAAGGACCAACGAATCAACAGCACTAAGCATCAGCGGGTCAAACGTCCCCCAAAATAAGGCTTTGCGCTTAACCGATCACAAGATTTTTGCTCTTTTGCAGTCAATAGAAAATATATCATTGCCTATTCAATTTTGTAGTGGTAATTTTGGTTTAGTTCGCATTTATTTAACTCTTACAACTAAACATCGGTTTTATGAAGGGTTTGGATTTGTGTATAAAACTTCCACTAATAATAAAATATAATATAGCGATCGAGACCATTTAAGATATTACAGTTTTTTATGTATGGCTTAGGTAATGCTGTAAACACGTTAGACCTCTTATAAATCGTTTAATCGTTATAGGATTGTTTGGATCTATAATAATGTAACTTATTTCCATTCTGTACGGTCCCAAACCAAAACATTTTATCCACACTATGTAATATATTGAGCCTATTATTATAAGTCATACATACGAAATAGCACAAAAAATGCAATTGAACATTTAAAAACGATAATACCTAATCCACTTTTTAATCCTTCTTTAAAAATACTAGTTGACGAGATTTACGAAAGGGAAGTGCTGAAAAGAAAAGATGCTAACGAGTTTTGAGAAATCTCTGACAATTTGATATATTTTATTGTTGCAAGAAATGAACGATGAAGCGGTATCCTTCATCAACAATGAAAAATTGATTAGAGCATTCCATAATGATTAGGGGAGCGCCGCACGGGCAGGGGGCTGGCCAGCCACGATAGTTAGCTTCAAACTCTTTCTCTCCTATTACATTATTCATATGACGGTGGATGTCTTTCAAAGAATTCTTAAGAAAGTAAAATCTACTTTCAAGATGTTTTCGCCAGTTAAAGACCATTTGTTACCCCACGAAAACAATTTTATTGCGCTTACCGCTAACTTTGTTTTTACAGATTTGAGTTTGTTCGTAATATTTATTATAAATTTTAATTTTTCCTGCTCGAATAACTTCCATGTTTTAAAGCCGCTTATTTGTTACTGGATTCTTTTATGACGATGAGTTGTTATCGGAACCTAATTTTGGTTCTAGCGTTGACAAATAGCCACATCCAAAACTCTCTATAAAATCGTCATTTATTTTGAGGAACTATATTGTGACATCTAAGTATATTTTAAACGGAAAAAACGGCGGGGTTTTAATTTTACAACTTGTTTAAGTGTAGCAAAAGCACTTCAGTAATTGTTCCCTTTCCTCCTTAAAAAACAGTTAGGAACAATTACGATCGACAAAATTTCGAAGGTTGCGTTTTCATAAAAAAAACATTCGTACTGATAAACAACTGCATAATCTCGAGAGTCTAATGGTTGGTCACATGAACTTCAGTTAGAGAGGTCATGGGTTAAAATCCTGGTTTGTCCACTGTTTAAGGGGTTTGGACAGCTTTCCCTAAACGTTAATGCTATCATAAAGACCCACCCTGGCGTGGAAATAGCAAAAAAGGTTAGGGGTATAGCTAACGAAATTGTTTTCAACATTTACCAAAATTTAAAAAAGTCAAAAATGTTAACGACACTGGGCAAAACACATATCACTTGCAACTAGACAGCGATTGGTGAGTTTAAAACACAGAAGTGCTGTGAACGGTTAGGCGAATCCGGGCCCAGTGGGACTTGTTTAACATGGATCCGTTCAGTGGTAGCTGTTGATTTTGTCGGTCCCACGTGAGTTACAAATGGTCGGATTGCGGTGCGCCCCTGTTTGTTCCTGCGTGCGTGTGAGTGTGTGTGTGATTTACGAGTGTGTTACTGTGTGTATGTTCTGCGCACGCGATTTTTGTTTGCATCTTGCTTGATTGCCAATGGGTTTTCCTCCAAGTGCCTTTTCTTTTGGGGACAAGTCTCAGAAACAGTCTCAGAAATAATGAATATCTATGTACGATTTGTTTAATTATTTCTATTCGTCTGTTACAGTCTTGTACGGTTATTTTATTTCCCGCCGAAGCATTTTGTACAATTTCGAAGGTCATTATTTTTCAGCGACATTTTATCAACAGAGTACCATCAATTTGTCTTTTAAATATAGTTAATTTTGCGGCTGGTTTCGAACTTAAGGCCCCAGTCGTAATGTTATACAAAAACAATTATTTTAAAGAAATGCTATTTGCAGACTTTAGGTTTTCAGAAGTTGGAAGTGAGCAACATTAAAAACAGTAGCATAGGTTAGCACGACATAAATCGTATTTTGCAAAAATTGCTTGTGTTTGATTGATTTAAAATTTATTACCTTTCCTCAACTCTCACGAATTTAATTTTATATGAAAAATTAAACCGCAATATAACTTCAAAAGGAATTTTGTTTAAGATTATAAAATTGCCATGTCATGTTTTTAAGGTTTCAGAAATAATTAATATCTATATACGATTTGTTTAAATTATTCCTATTCGTCTGTTAAAGTCTTGTACGATTATAGTTTTTATTTTATGGGTTATATTTTTTCATATTACTAAGATGCAATAGATTTTCATAAAACAAAATAAAGTTATTTTGATTCATAGCATGGATAGTACCAATTACTACCATTTACAACGTCGTTATTCATATTAACATCTTAGTTGTGACATTTATTGAAATGGAAACACCAGTAGATTCACAACATTTAACAACCAACAGTAAATCGTTACGTTTATTATAACTCGAGTGCGTTTGCAAAAAATCTAATTGCGAGCCGTTTTGTTTGGGCGAGTTTCGGAACAAGAGTATGGATGGGAATCAGACTAATGTGAGGCCTGAAAGTGATTTATGGCGGCTTTCGATATGGCACAGGAAGAAACACACTCGTCTCAATCAATCCGAGATGCCGTAAAATATGAACAACTTCCCCGTCCTTTCTACCTATTCACCGTAGTCGCACCATTAGGGGTATACAGTCTTCAAATCCTTTAAAAATTAATGGGATTATTTTGGTAATTTTTCAAAGCTCTAAATAATTTGTTTTTTAAAGGATAACAAAAAACACGTAAAGGAAACAATTTATATATTTTATACTTTTAATTTTTAATTAGAATACCAAATGACAGATCCTTTGTTGCAGTGAGTTGTCGCCAAGCTCCATGTACGCGTAAATGCAACGCACAAAAGCCTTAAAAGTGTTAGATATTTGGTTTGTTCCGGAGATTTGTTTTTTCCACAGTTTAGGTGCACTTGTATTTTAAGTGATTTAAAAAGATTATCCTTGGACTAGTATTTTTGTAAAATCTAACCTGTGACTAGTACTATATGCATACACAGAACAATTGACCTCGCCTTAAAACGAGTTCGCACGCAGCACGCTGACGTGTGGGAAGTGAATTTCCACATAAAAAACATAAAAACTCAAAATAAGTTAGAAACATACAATTATTCGAATTTTTATTCAAATCTGAAAATATTGATTTTTTGGCTGTTCTGATACTCCTGGTTCTATTTACCTGAAACGCTGAGAATACAATTTTGCGCATTATAAGGTTAGGAGAAGGTAGGCGTGAGTTTGTTGGGGATGATAAAAGTACACCAAAAAATGATTAACAGACTTTTCTAATGTAAAACCCCCATAAGACAACGTACTGTGTTTGGTCAATACACATTTCCTTTAATAACTCGGTAAATATATATGCTAGAATTACGAGAGAGGGCTTAAAAGTTTCGCCATATTAATCCGCATCCTTATAAATTCGTTAATTTTACATCAGGGGCTTTTCAGACCCTCTTTGGGCCCAAAAACTCGAAATTTGAAAGATTAATCCCCAAAAAAGGGGTTTAGAGTTTTCCGATTGTTTTGCCCAACGAACTTTTCCAACTGATTATAGAAAGAAACGTCCCTAGCAAATTTGAAGTAAATCAGACAAAAAATGCGACCGCTAGAGTGCCTGCACATATATATATACATACATATATATATATATATATATATATATATATATGAAATTCTGAACGACCCCTCAAAACGTGTTCAGGAGGTCACGTTAGGAACTTCTATGGTGGTCCCGGGCTTAAGTTTCACCGTGCGGGTCATGCTAATAGTTCACTTTCCAAAGTAAATTCACTAAAAAGCTAAAGAAATACATCACTAAGTAACAAAAAGACTATCAATCAATATTGTTAGATTTGTCGTTAACTATTTACCTACTTCTTAAATGTATGTAATTATCACCTATCATTTGTCACAAAGTGAGGTTTTCAGCCGTTTCCTGAATACAGCGCCTCCAACATTTGAACTTACTAGAGCTCTGCTAGAGCTTACAAGAGTTTTAGAGCCATTAGTATAACATAAATTGTAGCTCTCCTTATTTTTCGTGAATGAAATGGTCATCAAGAGCGGAAAGTAGGTTTTTATCGCTTGAGAGAAAACTGTGGTGGTTCTGCAAAAGCGATAAATATGCTTTTTACTCGAATTACATACACAATGTTTGTGCACTGTTGCATAGCACGCATACAAAAATTTCACTTTCATCCATTTTGGCTGAATTCACGAGATTGAGTTTATAAACAGTTAGTCAGTTAGCTTGGGCCAAGCAACAATCCATCAGCTGTTTATCACTTCAGCGAGCTGAAGAGTGAGTTGCAGCGAGCGAAAATTACTTTTTGGCTCGATATGCCTTACTTTTCCGCTCGCTGAAGTAGTAATAAACAGCTGATTGATTGTTGCTTGTGACCAAGCTAACTTACTCAGCGTGGATAACCTTAATTTTTGAATTCAGCCAAAATGGATAAAAGTAAATTTTTGTATGTTTGTGATATCCAAAATTTCAGTTGTAGGAAAAATTGCTTATGCAATTCAAGTGTAAAGTGTCTTTGTCGCTTTCGGGATATTGTTTTTTTTCAAGCGACATAACCTACTTTACGCTCTTAATACATAATAACGATTTTATAGTTTATTTCAAGACTCATGCTCATGTATCAGAAGACGTTTTCTATATGTAGCGGTATTTTTCTGTTTCATGCCTTGTGAACGAGCCTTGTGCCAATGATCCCGATATGTGGTTAGGGTACAACCTGGAAACCTTACAAATGAGCTCGTGAGTGAGTAAGTTTATAAATAACAAGACTCAGAGGTCTCAAGTACCATTACCTCCACATGAGGTACTTCCGTAACCTGTCCGCTTGGGAAAATGCTGTGCGAATGACAAGGCTAGGCTCTGGAGTGCCAATAGAGGAATGTGAGAGGTTTTCTCTCGCACTGTGGATGACAGCGAACCAGTGTACTGAACTTTGTTGCGATAAAATTATTACTGCGCCTTTAATGGACCTCCGAAACTTCCAAACTCCTTTTCGATAATATAAAACACGTATTGATCCAAATCTCTATTTAATTTGTTTTTACCTATTCCATAATTCAAAATATAAAATCTCAACTTGATATATTTTGATTAGATTAGTTTATTTAAACAGATTATAGTTTATTAGTGATCTAAAATAAGTATGCAAAGTAAGTTGTAAATTTACACTATGATTTTCAGAACAACGGGTTCATAGAGTGACTTCGTAACTAATAGAAAATGTGTCAAACTTAAGAGAAAACACACACTAACGCTATTCTTTAAAGTTAATAATCAGTTAATTTCTAAATTCCGATCATATTTTTTATTCATGCTCTGATCATAAATCTTGTCTCCGCACAGGATACTTGACTGAGTAGACTTTTCGTGTATTATATTATCTTTATGTAAGTAAAGTAGCGATTTATAAGATGAATGTATTTTTTATTTTTTATTTACACAATGTAATTGTTGTATTTATTCGTAAATAAAATGTTACTTCATTTCAGAAAACTACACGTTATTCCAAATTTCTCTCACACGAAAATTAAATATCGTTAAAACAATCTTTAAAACAATCGAGATAAAAAGCGTTAAAGCGAAATAAAGGAAATTGTGTTTCTAAAACGTCAACGGATAAAATAAACATGTCATACATAATTGACTGTTAAGTCATGTATCGATTGCTAGCTCTGCTCGCTATTCACTGAAATTTGAATGTGGCCTAAAGCAAACAATCGCCATTATTACAGGCTGTCATTACAGGGCCGTATTTACATTCTTCTGTCAGGGCGCGTCCTTTCACGTGGCATTTGTTAAACAAGATTGGAAAACTAGACGCTATCGACTTCTTTAAAAATCGCTTCGCCATTGTACGGTTCTTTCACTTCTTTTGTGCTCGTCTTTTGTCTAATTTTAATTAAGTTTAAAACATAATAAACTCTTTTTCTACCGTAGGATTAAATAAAAAGTGTTTGCGTATGAAAAAGGACAGATAAAAGGGTGTTTTAATGTTAAATACTCATAAGCTTTTTCGCATTTACGATTGTTGTTGTTCTCCTTATGTATGTTTGTGCTTTACGAGAAACCTAGGAAAACGTTCATTGTTTTAACGTTATATAATTTTGTCCCGATGAGAAAAAGTATTCTATTTTCGCTATACGCAGTGTTAACGTTAATTTGTATGCGCAATTTCACTTTAAGGTGCAAAAACACTTACAGGGTTTGATGTTTCGAACCGAAATACATCAAAATAATACTTGGAATGAAAAATCATTATCCGTTCCCTCAAAACATTTTTTCTACAAAATCAAAACCCGACAGGGGATATTTTGTATTTACAAGTTTCCTTTTCATACAGAGATCATAATGCGGTATATAACAATCGACGTTCCGTAGTTAGAATTCGTATTTTCCTGACGCGATTGAACACCTACTGTACGCTCTCTAATGACTGTGAAAGTCGTGTGTGTTGCATTTGTGTTTCGCGTCGGTGCCCCACCTGTATCGCATCGCGCACAAAGCAACAATTATTGTCAACAGCGGCTGCCGCGGGCTTCTCGCAACAACGCCATGTTCCGTCTGCGCCTCCAACGCCCCGGGCCACACCGACGCGACGTTGTTTTTCCACTTTCCAGTGCGCTTTTCTTTCTGATTTTAACAAGATGAGGTGTACATGATATTGTTTCATAACAATTGACTTTTTCACATCAAAACGCTGGTCCGCGAGATTTTTTCTTCTCTGTTATATTATTTTACAATTACTCCGCGAGTTTGGTTAGAGGAGAAACGAGACTTGGCTTTCTCTGAAATATCTCGGTATTTTTCATGGGTGCTTTGGGGAAAAACGTCTTGTATTTATTATTCAAATGGTAAAACGTGAATGGAAAATAGCCGTTTGTTTATTATGTTATATGGGGGATGGATATGAAATATTAGTACAGATGAAAGGAATGTCACATTGGTTCTTTCATTTGCACGGCATGTGTTTATCTTATTTATCTAGTTAATCGTATTTGTGTATCTCGAGACTATGAAACTAAATTTCTGGTGAAGTTCATAATAGTTAATATTCATTTTGCTAACATTAAGTTTAAATACTTTTTTACTGCCGAAACCGTTAATTTTTAAATACGGTAATCTTAAAATAAATTTAAATATTTTATCTTAATAGGCCAGTAAAATTAGCTCAAAAAGGGCCGAGCCTGAAAATAATTCACGGAAGGCTGGAAATTGTTTCAATCTTTTTATTTTACTTAGAAGTAACATGACTTGAAGTTTGTCCCATTTCTTCTATAGTGCTTCAGTCACGGGACCACAAAAAATCACAATTTTGGACTTTTTTAGTTTTTGCAATTAATTAAAAAGCCATCAACCTATCAGGAAAATCCCGTCTTATAAGAATTGTAGAGCACAAATTTTTTCATCTATTGAGTTCCTTACGATAAAAATCCCACCAATAATAGGTGATATATGGTAGGTCGAATGAAGCGTTTTTTCTTAATCACTAAATGCAACAGTCTCGACGGTTTTGATTTTAATATTGTTTTCTAAAATTTGCAGCACTATTCAAGATTATTTCATGGTTTAAATTCACACAATATAATTCAAACCTACAGTAGTGATTGCGTGTTGTCTGAATACCGGCATGATTGGTGACGAGAATATATATTGTCATATTGCATATGAAAAAGGAGTCATAAGTATGAAAAATTTCATTTGTGGAGGTTTTTGCCATGTGAAATTGAAAAGAACCAATCGAACAGCTGTCTAAATCTAAATGAAGAGGTGTCTGTGAACTCAGAGAAAATTTTCCGCAGAATTTCTTTTCATACAAAATTTGAGGAAGAACGTAACCGCAGAAAAAATAAATGTATTGTAGCAGTTGCCAACTTTGATGAAACAATGACCCTCACCATGCAAAAAGAACACTTTATTTCGACTAAGACAGCAGAAGTGAAGGTTTTCATTGGGGCTACATGATTCTTTTTTTTTGATTTACACATGGCAAATACACCACCAGTGACATTTTTCATACTTATGACTCCTTTTTCATAGGCAATATGACAATATATATTCTCGTCACCAATCACAAGATAATACTTGATATTTGTACTTCATTAAATAGTGTTATTATGTTAAGCGATGTCTTCATCATTCATACTATGATATATTTCCTATTTGGGAACATTTAAAAATTGTTTGTTTCTCATTCTGCGACCCCTTTTAATAGCGTAATTTTCATCACAAATAATAATGTATGCTAGTGAAGTACAAATACCAACAACATTCAAGTGAACTTTTATTTAGTAGCCTTTGATGGTAAGCATACGACGACTAAAATAACGTTCTTCGTTACCTTTAGTTTAAAATTCATTTGACAGTATCATTATAGTCAAAATTTCCTCATTTCCATCTCAAATTTGTCAACATTCCTCAGGCGTGTCTCAGTCATTTTTGATCTTTTGTAAAAAATCGTTATTATTATGAGAATGTACGGCTAACCATGAAGGCCGCGCGTTGGCATAGTGGCGCAGCGCCTGATGAGCGTAGGGGGAAGATGAATTCACTCTAGTTTGTCTCTTGCCGCCCTGTGAATCCTTTCTCTGTGGCTTAATCGTTTTGTTGCTTGTACGGACGAATGTATTAAAACTTTTTTAGGGAAGAACGGGTAAGATTTTGTAAGCTTACTAAATTAGCCTCTGATTACTACCCTTTTCACCATTAAGAGGGCGACACACTGTCATCATCATCATCATCTTCTTTCGTCAAAATTTTCCCGATTTAAACATTTTTTTAAATAAATTAAAAGGTTTTAGGGGAATGTGCCCCCCCTAAAAAATTGGCACTCTGTGCTGTAACCCCTATAGCATCCTCCCAAAAAAAAACAGCCACTCCGGAAGTAATTACTGGAAGACGATGGATTAAACCATGAAATAACCTTGAACAGTGCTGCAAATATCAGTAAACAATATTAAAATAAAAACCGTAGAGACTGTTGCATTTAATGATTAAGAAAAAAACACTTCATTCGACCTACTATATTTTACCTATTATTGGTGAGATTTTTATCGTAAGGAACTTAATGGATGCAAAATGTTGTGCTCTACAATTCTTATAAGACGGGGTTTTCCTGTTGGTGGATGGTTTTTTAATTAATTGCAAAAAACTTAAAAACTACCAAAATTGTAATTGTTGTGGTCCCATGACTGAAGCACAATAGGAGAAATGGGACAAACTTTTCTTGTTCTTCAATAAAATTAATACTTAATGATTGATATTGGGCTATTTTTTCCCAATTTAATTTATTTTGAAACAATCTAATCATATCAATATTTCATTCATATTTTTCAGAAATAAAATCCCAATGTTCTTTAGTTAATTGAAATTGGTTTCTAATAATGAAAATATCAAATGAATTATATGTTGTCATTTATTAGGAGAACATTTTTGAAAATTGCCTTTTGTTAGAATTGCATATACAACATTTAGCTTTAATTCTGTTCTTATTTTTGTTTTTAATTATTTCAACATCTTTAAAATTAGCTTTTGTTTACATTTAAGACAATATATCAACTCCATTTATATAGAAAAAATTACATTAATACTTTACCATTTATATCATCTTCACCATCTCCATCTTCATCAATAAATTCTGAAGTTTCTGGTTTTTTAATAATTTGTTCTGTTTTTTCAACTTTTTGTTTTAATTTATTTAGCTCTACAATTTCATGATTAACACCTTTAAATAAGGTTTTTAGCTAATTTTCATTCCTTTAAACATATTTTCCAAAATTAATTAATGTATCGGCTAAATTATTTGATTCTTTCACGGTTTCACCATGTTCAATTCCAATTTTAATTACTGAATTTATAACTTCTTCCAATTCTGATTTTATTACAACATCATACTCATTAATACTTGGTTTAACATTAACTATTCTTCTTGAATTTACACTTAAATAATTTTTCGATAAGGAAATTGTATTTAAAAAACTTTCTGTCTTTTTTACATCATTTTTTAAATATTTTTCAAAACGATAAAATATACCCTTAAATAATTTTCATCAATTTCAAAAGAATTTAATACTTTTTCTGTCTTCCAAATACATCAAATATATTTTGCGAATCCATATTTATTAATGATTAAATTAATGATTATATTATCAAATTTCACATTTTTATTTAATTTATTTAATACAAAAACACATAAATGACCACAAATTGGAGGATCATAAAAATTTGGTATTTGATTATCATTATAAAATAAATTATCTTTTCCTAAATATTTAACCAATTCTTTGGGTTGTTTATCAACAATATTTCTATAAGAATCAAAATAATATTTAATTTTATCTTTTTTATAATAACATACCCAATGTGTACCATTTTCATCAAATGAATCTAAATTTATAATTCCACATTTAAATTTATTAACATTTTTTGGAAGTAAATCTCTCATAAACACACCTTTAAAATATTTAATATTTTTACCTAATTTTTCCAAATCACCGAAGGTTAATGGTTGAAAATTTTGTTGTAATTTGTTTTCATATAATTTAATGTATTTTTATCTAAACCGGATCCTTCTACATTTGATAATTCATGATCTAACCAATCAATAAAATGTCTAAATTTGGGAATTACGGTTTCTTTTACAACTTTTGCTTCTTTTCTAACATTTGGTGTATAATTTTAACAAAAGGTATATGATCTGCAACTTTCAAAATTTCTTCTAATAACCCACCATTTTTAATTTGTTTTAATTGATTATATGAAAATTCAATTCTTAATCCTTTATTTAGTTTTTATGTTTACTGTACTTAATTTATTAATTTGTCTTTTTGATAATAATATGTTATCTTTACCTCAAATAAACTGATCGATTTTAAATTGAATTATAACAGATTTTTATTTTTAAATCCCGATTTAATTTTAGATTTATGATTATCAGTTTAATTAACATTTACTTTCTCCATTTATATATGTTAAAATTTTAAACCTTCTTCTAATCCCATTCCAAATTTTCTTTTTAAATACATCATACAAGCTGTTGGAACAGCAATTAATCTTTCACCAATACCATAATCACTATTTTATGCGATTTCCCACGCTTTTTCTTGTAATATTTTATCTGCAATTTTATTTCTCGATTTTGTATCTTTATGATCTCAATAAAAAATATCATGTTCTTTCGCTGCTTTATCTAAATAATTTATTCCTAAATCACCTCTTTTAACCCTTGTATTTAATTTAGTTCCCGGTCCTAAATATTGATATCCCGGAACATGTAATTCAAATGGTAAATTATTTATAAAATCATTCAAAATTCCCGAACCGATAATTGGTGATGTCACTGTGGATAGAATTCTTTTAAAATATTTAATTCCTTCAGGTTTTTCAATTAATTCATCAAATTTATTTGAAATAAAATCCTTAATTGCTCTTTTTTTATTTACAAAATTATTATTTACTGCTTTTTCTTGTGCATATATGTAATTTATAATACTTTCTAATTTATTTAAAGCATCTATTAATCTATATTCAATTTTATTTTCCGTTTATTTTCTAATCCCCAAACCTTCAATTTCTCCTTTAGAATCTCAAATATGTTTAGTTAAATTCCTTTACTTATCACCTTTTCTAGATTTTGGTTTTTTTTTAGTGTTTGGTTCATTATTTTTATAAATTGAATTAGTTTCCCATACAATTTTTTAATAATTATTGAAATCATTTCGTGTATACAAATTAACATCCGGGTTCTTTTCATATGTTAATAATCTCCACAATCCATGTGTTCCAACATATTTTTTGTTATCAATTGTTAAATCATCATTATCAATAACACAAATTTTATCACCAACCATGAATGATTTTTTATGTTTTTCCCAATATAATCCGAATTTATCTTATTTTGCTCTTGGTAGATATATTTGAGTAATTGGACCGACAATTCTACCTAAGTTTTCGGAAGAAACAATATTCGGATCGATAAATGTCGATTCCTCTTGAATAATTCTTTCTCTAATTGGTCTAAATGGTGTACTTGAAGGTAATATTTCTTCATCAGTTTCTAGTATTTAAATATTCGCAAATTGATTAACTATAATTTGCGATTAATTATAATAAGGTACTAACTCCATAATTTTTTTTCATTTAAAACTTCACCAATTTTATTTTAAACTTTACTTATGGCTAATTTAATTGGTTCATACGGTTTTTGTTTAATTTTTTCATAATTTTCTTCAATTTTAATTTGATTTTTAGATTCTTTTATTAATCTCTTCTCAATTTCATCTAGTATTTTAGCGGTTTTTGTTTAATTTTTTCATAATTTTCCTCAATTTTAATTTGATTTTTGGATTCTTTTATTAATCTCTTCTCAATTTCATCTAGTATTTTAGCTTCATTAACGGATATGTTTTCCATTTATTAAGAGAAAATTTAACACAAATCATGTTAACATAAATCGTGTTAACGTAAATTGTGTTAACATTATATTTCTGAAACAGTAATTAAATATATAAATATCAAAGGCATACAAAATATTAATAAAACAAATACTTTATCAATAACTTGATCGATAAAACAACAACTCATTTACATAAAACAATTTATATTAGAACATTTTTTAATAAATTTTCCTTCTTTTGGTTTTAAAGTCAGATTTATAGTTAAAAACCCATAATTTTCTTTCCAACATTCATTGCAAATTTCTTTAAATTCATTAAAATTCATATCACTTCCCAAAAAACTATCATAGATTTTCTTAATTTAATGATCATTTTGTTTAAAAATACATAACATATTTAAGTTATTTATAATTAATCAAATATCAACTTTAGAAAAACATTGTGAAAAATAAATACATGAAATATTTTTATGTCTTTTCATTACAAAATATTCTTTAATTTTATCTTGATTTTCTAAAATACAATCATCAAAAACAATTAATGAATTTGGTTTACAAGCATTTAATGAAATTATATCTTCACACGACCCATAGAAATATCAAATTTTCTTTTAAATGTTTAGCTCGATATTTTTAAATCTTTTTTGTAATATTTGATATGATTGCTCTAATGGTTTACTAAAAATATATGAATTTGAGTATGGAATTAATCTTTTATAAATAAAATTTAATAATAATGTTGTTTTTCCAGAACCACTCGATCCGATAATTAATAATCTAATTGGTTGATTATTTACAGTTTTTCCATCATATAATCCAAGTTTAATCTCATCTTTTTATTTTAAAAATGTCTCCATTTAAATAACATGAAATTATTTAAAATATCAGGTTTTTCACCAATAATTGAATAACAGATGCATTAGATTAGAACATCCAATACATTTAGATGATGAAAAATATAGTATTGGTCTTGGTGGATTTTATTCGGATAATTTCGTATCAAATATACCAAATGACTGTATTTATAAATATTCTATTTAAGAAAGTAATGATAAACAAACAGATCAATAATTTCATATAAAAAAAGGAAATTATAGTATTGAAGACAGAAATAATATGTTTATAAATGGTTTAAAAGAATTTAAAAAGAAAAGTAATACATTTAATGAAAATGATTTTTAAATGGTTATAAAAGATCAATTTTTTTCAATAAAACCCCCAGTAAATATGGTGATTGATCCGAAATTATTATATTTTCCTAAATATATTACTGAAAAAACTGCTAACAATTCATGGTTATTAGAAGCAAATAAGACAACAAAAAGCATACATACTTGTAAATTAAGACCTTTTGATGTTATAGAAATTCATTGTAATTTAGTTGGTTATAGTTTTGAAAATCATAACGAACATTCACATTTACATAAAGAATATAAAATTTTATATGCATTTTTCCAAATGTTGAATATGGTGCAAAAATTAGTAAAGAACCTAATGAAATTCACTATGTTCCATTAAAAAATATAAATAAAATATTTCGTTTATCAAAATAAAGAAGATTTTAATTTAAAACCATATTTAGATAAAGTTAAGAAATATGTTGAAAATAATGTTTAAATAAATGGAAATCATAATCATACCAAAAGAATTAATAAATAACAAAAATGATCAAAAATTGTTTTTATTTAAAACTAAAGTATCATACAAATTTTTAGTTTTTCTTTTAAAATTTAATAAATATTACGTTTATTATAGATTTGTTTTTGTTGTAGAACAATATTTAGATAAAATTACACAATTTTTTAAAGAAAGTTTTAAACAAAATGATCGAAATTATTTAAATATCTAACATTTGCATTCAAATTCTTCTAAAATCTAGTGACGGATGGTCATCCGTCACTGATTTAATTAGTAATTACATCATAATTTAAGTTATAATTATCTAAAAATAAGTATTAATTACAGAAAATATATAAAAATGTTTGTGATTTATAGAAAATTAAACGCATGGCAAAAAAAGGCTACGCGATTTTAAGAGATTAAAAACATGAATAATTATTGAAAAATAATACAAAATATGAAGAAAAAATGTATTAATTTTAAAGAGTGGGAAGCCACTCGCTAAAAATTTAAAATAAATTCAAAGGGTGGGAATCCGCCCCTTGAAAAAATTAATATGATAAATTTAATTATAATTTTAAAAATAAAAATATAAAATACATTCAAATTTATAAATAAATCATAATTAAGAAATATTTAAATTACTGATATTTATGGAAGAAATAATTCAGAGTCTGGTGTCCCAGACTTTGGAAAAATTAAACATATTATATATAATTTAATACAAAAATTAAATAATTAAAAAGAAATAAAATGATTATTTATCTTAAAATATAAATGAAAATTATGATACAAATTTATAATTTGAATAATGAAACTGATAAAAGAATGTTTTTTATTTTTTTATTTTTCTATTTAATTCTTTTTAAATCTTTATGACCCCATGGTAATGTATTAATTCTATTTTGACAAACATATCTCTTGCCATCTTTATTACTTAATGCAAATTTATTCATTTTTATTGTATATAACTCATGTTTAAAACTTATAATGCAAGTCATTACCCGATATTGTTCTATGTCTTCAAATAAACATTTCTTTAAATATTTCATATTAATTTTTTTATTTAAAATTTTCTTAATTCCTTTACATTTTATAGGATTTTTTTATCAAATTCCTAACTGTACAATTTCGATCTCAAACCACAATATTCTTCTAATATTTCACCATTTAACTCATCTCTAAATTTCCCAATTACGTTTTTATTCTTTTCATTATAACATTTATGATTTGTATAATAATCACTTGTATCGAATTAATCCATGTTATCATTAATAATTTTGTATGGATCTTTCTTAAATTCTATAAAATAACTATATGTATCCATACGTAATAATTTTAAATTCGGGTCATTTTTTCAATTTATTGTAATAAAATTCATAAATTAATAATTTTGATAATTCTAATACTGAAAATCCTATATAAATCGGTTTATCAAATTTAATTTCTTATTTTATCATATGAGATGCAATACAATCTTTATAAAAAACTAAATGTTTTAAAATTGTTTTTTTTAGCTTGTTTTGATGAATATTCATCATTTCCAAATTTTATATCACATCTATTTCTAACATTTCCCATTGTTTTACCAAACACGGAATTATTCATTAATTTGAAGAAACCTTTTTCAAATTCTGTGTTTGATTTGGCTCTTTGTTTTGTATTAAGTTCAATATATTTTTCCATAAAATCGTCTTGATCGAATGTGATTACCCTTTTAACTTTTTTAAATTTTAATCCTTCTTTTAAGTAATATTTTTAATTTCTAGAATGTACAACATAATCTTTTTTATCAAATAATTTTGTGCATAATTTATTATTATGATGTTCCGGAGCTAATGGTAAAGCTTTGTGTTTATCATGTTATTCCTTCAAATATTCTAAATCAACCTCAAATATATATCCGTAATCAGCATTTTCATCCAATTCTAATATTGTTTCTTCCCATTCTCTTAATGTATATGTATCCGGTTTCATCCATTTTATATTTTTATATGGTAATTGTTGTGATAATGCCCATCCATACACATTATTTGCATCGATATACATCATATAATTTTCTGGTTTTGTTTTATCATAATTTTTTATATATTTATTATTTGCTTTACAATATCTTGTAATACATTGATAAATCCCGTCTCTTATTCCTTTTTCAATCATTAAATACATATTATAATCACTTATCAATTCTAACTCAATTGTCGTTAATTTTAACATCGAATCGCACGCCAATGATGGTGAAGTTAAATAATGAGCCGGATCTAATTGATAATTTTTCAAACAAACAGATCTAAAATTCTCAAAAATATCAGCTAATAACAATACATCTTGAATATTATACAAATCAGAATAGTTTCCCAATGTTTTTAGTTTTAATTTATTCCAATCTTTTTAATAATGTTTATAATCATCATCACTCATATTTTCATTCAAACCTTCATCTTTATATAACATTTGATCATAATTTAATTTTTTATACCATCCGTTTTAACAACCAAAAAACGCTTTTTTATCTAATATTTTATCATAATTTAATTTTTCAACATCATCTATAAATTCATAAGGAAATATGCCTTTAGAACTTAATATATCAATTGTATCTTCATCAATATTAATTTAGTTATTACATTTATTTTTAATAAATTCATTTAATTGTTTGAATTCTTTTAGGTTTTTAGCTAATTTATCAATTGGTATTGATGGTATTGATGTGAGATGATGAAACTAAATATATCTACGAATGAGAAATTTATGAACTTTCTTGGTTTATTATCTTCAAATTCGTATCCATACCCAGAATTAACTGTATAATTTATATATTTTTCATCTGTGTTTGCAATTAAATCAATTTTACCGTATTTTTTCGCTAATTCTTTTATAAATAAATGTGTATCATAATTCCCATAATTATGACAAAATACAAGAATATTTTGAGGAAATTTTAAATTTAAATTGCAACACGAGTGTGCTGCTCCTCTATATTTTCCTGTTAAATGACAGTGATCTCTCACTTTTTCTTTTAAATCACCTTTTTCACAAATATGACAAATTTCAGCATTTTTGAATTCAATTTCTTCCTTTCAGTTAAATTCATCGGTTTCTTATTTTATGAATTATATTTATTCGCTATATATTTTGAGATTGGATCTAAATATTCAAATAATACATTTGGAACATTTTCCAATTCTTTTTCGGTTTTTGCTCGATAACAAATGGGTTTATACATTTTATTTATAACTCGCAATACCAAATAAATTGTAAACGAATATGGTACATGTTTATGAATTTTATTTGTAAATGGATATTTTGGATTATTATCACACGAATGAATTTTTTCCAAGATAATTTCAAAATCGAAATAAATTACATATGGATGTTCAAATTTCTTAAAATAATTTTGAAAATTTACTGTTTAACCTGGAAATGGAATAATTGGTCTACACGGTTCTAATGATTTACAAATTATTAAATGATTATACAAATCTTCATTTTTATAAAATTTGCTCAGATATCTTCTACAAATAAATCTTTTATGACTAGTTTTGATAATTGTGATGAAACTAATTTACTTAAATCTGTTATTAATATATTATGCGAATTATCACAATTTTTATGATATAATAAATCAATGTATAATTCTGCTTCATAATTTTCAGAAATTCGTAATGGAACTTTTTCATTTCTTGATCAATTCTATATACATTTATTGAAATTTTAGGATAGTTATATTTCGAATCATATGATCTTTTTTCGAATAATTTGATATGTTTTAATCTCATTGGGTAATCAAAACCACTAAATATTTCATCATTTATATAATTTTGATAATAATTTTTTCTTTCGGGTTGATCTAATTTTGTATTTAGAAATCTATCTATAGCACATCTAATTGCATAAATAAAACAAAATTCATCTCTATTTTTAAAGTTTATACAACATTTTTATTTTTTATTTCATTCGGTAATTTAACATATGAACCGGCATTTAATGAATTATTTTTCGTTAATTTTAATTATAACTGAACACAACTTTTCAATGACCGACCACTGCCTTTCGAAGGTTGATTTAGCTGTTCTCTTAATATTAATTTACTAAACAGATCTTCTATAAAATCATTAATATTTAAAATATCAATACTTCTTAAAGCAAAATACATGTTTGTTGTTTGATATTCTTCATTTATAATTTTTCTTTCATATTGGCATGTTACAACCATTTGTCCTTTATATTTTTGAATGTTTGTTTTTCGATTATTTTTTAAAATTTCTCCTGTTTGCTATTCTAGATATTTATAAATATCTAATTCATCTTTTGAATTTTGAATTATATAATCTTGAAAAAATCCTTTTAGTGATGATTGGATATCAATACTTGAATATCAACTATATTTTCTTGAGGTAATGATTTATTTTTATAATGATAATATAATATTTCAATCAACTCTTTTATAGTTTTATTTTCAACTTTTATTTTGTTATGAATAGCTAAATCATGAATATATTCAATTGATCTATATCGCAAATTATTAGGATTTTTTAAATTTTATTTAATCTTTTAATGATCTCATCTCTAGATAAATTTTCATAATTTCGAACTGATAATTTATTATCAATTTCAAATAATTTGTCATTATTAAATAATGAATAGTTTAATGAATCATATGATTTTTTTACCTTCTTTTAACTGATGTGAATCTTTCTTTTTATATTTATAATTGTTATTCTTTTCACACCAATCTTTTGAATTATTTAATTCATATTCATAATTTGTTTTATTTGCTTCATGCATTTTCGAATTATAATGTCTTGCATAGTAAAATGTTTAAATTTGTTAAACAGTAAGGGCCTTTATAAATTATATTTTTATTTGTCACCATTTATTAGAATGAAATTTTAATCAAGAAGTTTAACTTTTTTATTTTTTTATTTTTAATAGAATTTATATATGTTTTATGAATATTTGTTTGTAAATGTTGTGAATAGCTATAATTCCATTTAATATCTCTTCCGCTTTCAATATTTTGTTGTAGTTTTAAACAATTTTCTAACGCATTGAATACAAATTTTATATTTTCTATCTTTACTAAAATGGGTGTTGTGAAAATTTTCTATATTTTTAATTTCTTTACAATTATTGCACATTTTTTCACTTAATTCAATTGGTGTAAAATTTTCATACAATTTCTTTTTATACATTTTCTTACATTCTTTACAATAACAATATAAACCATCTTTATAATTTTTGTCTTTATTAAATTCTGTAATATGTTTAAATTCTTTACATCTAGAACATCTCTTCTCCATTTATTATGATAAAAATGTATAAATTTGTTTTCTTTAACTCATAATCATAAAAACTACCAATTATATCTTCATTATTTAAATCTTTTATGTTATAAGTAACAAGATTTGTGTTATTTTTTTGAGAAATTACAAATATTTCTCTTGACCAATTATTTTTATATTTGTTTGCAAATGTTGATTTATTATTTCCAATTCTAACTCGGTCATTAATTTTAAATTTTGATTATTTACAAAATTTGGTGGTTTATATTTAAAAATTGATTGTTTTAAATCTTTTTCGCTTTCTTTATTTACATTGATTGGTTTCATTTTAATTGTTGAATGATATGAATTATTATAATCTTTAACTATTTTTGGTAAAATATTAATCATCTAAAGTTTTTAATTATTTCAAATTGTACTTTCATTTTTTTTATTTTGTGTTCTATTATATCTTTCAATTATACTCGATTTTTCTTCATTTTCTGACTGATATAATTTGATTTTATATTCGTTTAATATTTAATTAAAATCTTTATTTATAAATTCTAAATCTTTATCCCTATGTAATAAATTTGGAGATTTATGACCAATTTCTATTGCATTTTTTGTTATTTCTTCAAATGCTTTTGATACGTTTTTCCCATCTTTTTTCTTCAATGGTTTTTACCAAACATATTTTTAAAATGTATCAATAACGTTTAACATATATTTAAAACCATAATTTTCTTTTTCATAATTTTTCATTATTATTAAATCTGCTGCCCATAAATCATCAATTCCTAATGTAATAATTTTTCTTTTTGGAAATTTATTCTAATCGGAGCGTGAATTTCATTTGCTTCAAATATTTGTTATTTTTTATTTAATTCTTTTTTATTGGTTTTATTTCTTTTTTCATGATTTTAATTTTATTTGTTTTACAAATTGAAAATTTTGTAGCCATTCGAAATAAACCATTTTTCATTTGAACAATTTCTGCATTAATATTATTAGTTTTTTTTCTTACATTTATGACAATGAATTAGTTCATCCATTCAAATATAAAAAATTTTTATATAAATGGATATGTGTTATAAATGTCATAATCAAACTGGTTTTACAATTATTGAAAATGTGTTGGATGTAAAATATGCAAAAAATTATTTGTGAAAAAAGGTAAAAAGAAAAATAATAAAAATAAACATTTAACAAATATTTTAAGACAATTTAATCATTTTCAACCATATCTCATGCAACAATTATGTAACGAAATATTTACATTATGCATTACAAAACACGATTTTTACATAATTTCAAAAACTGTAGAACGATTTTTAAAAGAGAAAAACATTAAAGGTTGGATATTTTACTATCAATTTTTAAATAAAATATACAATATTAATTAAGAATTACGTTTTGAAGATAAAGAGGAAATGACATAAATTTTTAATAAATTTTATTTTTACAAAGAACAATATATCATACAAAAAATTATTACCAATGATTTTCAAATATTTTGAGATAGATTTTTGTATAAAACCAGTTTATGATGATGAATTTTTAAGATTTATCTTCACAAATATGATTTAACAAAAGAGTTAAAACTCATTTGCGTAAACGAGTTTGTTAAATCATGTTTGTGATTTCTAATTAAATTCTTTTTCTAATTTCTTCTAGGATCTGTTAGGAGAAATTTATAATATTGGAGAGTTAAGATTTAAACAATATAAATCATTAAAAAGTTTAATTTTGAATGAAAAATATAAGATTGAAAAATTTGAAAGAACAAAAGATAAATATAGTTATACAATTATTGTAGGATTAGAAGATTGTAAAATACATTTACCAAATCGATTTTTTAAATATTATCGATGATAAAAAAACTAAAGAATTAAACAAAAAAGAAAATGTACATTTTATTGTTACAGAATTTAAACATTTTAAAGATAAAGAAACCGCTTTAGTTAAATTTTAACAAAATATTATTTGAATAAATGATTATGAAATTTTAAATTTTTACTGGTTTTAAAAAACATTTTTGCGATTTTTCATTTAATGGTTTTTATACAAATTTATATGTTACTTTTAAATTGACTACTTTATTTTGCATATTAAATTTGTTTACTGATTTTTTAATTTACTGGTTTTGTTTTATTGATTTTTCTTTTAAATTTTCTGATTTTTTGTAAATTATGGGTAATCAAATAATATTTTGTTTTATTGTTTGAAAACAGAGATTTTACATTCGTTTTCTGTACTCACCACTTTTTGTCCCAGAAACGGCATAGTACTATCTACTGTTATGAATATATCATTCAATAGCGTATCTGATACTTCTGTATAACCACTCTTCTTTGTAAAAAAGTCCATCTGATTTTTGGACTATTAGTACTTACTTTCTTTTTATTGCATTAAGTTTCCCATGTTAGTGTGCATGCTGTATGAACAATGATGCCCACCCGTTACTCACCCACGCCTTCGATGGCTAGCTGCCTTTCTTCCCCTTTCTCTCTTGCCCTTTAAACCCTCCGGGGCCCCGGCGTATGGCATGATGCTCCCCGGTGGCCGAGGGGTACAAATTAGTCATTATTATCATATAATTGAACAGGGTACCAGGGTTTGTCCATGGCACAAAATCCGTCTCCCTTTTGAAACAATGCCGACTGTAGTCATTTGGAATTTATTTATTTCAGTATGATTTTTTATCATCTCGTTCAATAATCATTTTAGGGTATTTATAACAAAACTAAATAATCAAACTCTATTTTCATACGGCGACATATCACAAATATAATCGTTCGCTTTAACTGACACTCTAGTCCCGACCACCAAATTACTATCCGTCACGAATCTATAATGACTTCTGAACCCCGTTTTATAACTCCAACATTTCACATAGGACGCGAACGTACCTGTGTTTTCAATACGTCCAGAAAACAAATGGCTATTAAATCCCCTTTGAGAGCCCACTTTCGATCGCACGGCTCCAACATGCGCGGCGCTGACAGCTGGCGATTCGGTCAGTTCGCCGGCATAATGGATCGGTAGTTTATTTTGTAGGACAAAGAGACAGAGTGCGCGTGACAGCGCCGGTGACGACTCACAATAAAATGATGACCTCGATATCGCTAAAAAGGACGGGAGAGTTCGGCACATAATTTTTCCACGACCCTCCCCCCCCCCTGTGCCCCGACGGTCAACACACTACGCCGTTAACCAAATAAAAGCCGTCCACAAGAACATATCGACTAACTGTCAAAGGGAACAAATAGCGGAGAGGTGGGCAAGGGCATCTCGCAGCACTTGCGGGTATGTGGTGGCGGGACCTAACATAAACACTCAGGAATATTGGGCGATCGTGTCTAGTTGTCAATTCGCCCCACGAGCATGATTCCACCTACCCCACCGGCTCGGGAACGTCTTGTTCTCAGTGAATTACCCGCAGCTGCGGATCTCTAACGAAACAGCCGCGCTACCTGCTGAGTTTCACTTTTACATAACCGTTGTTCTGACAATAAGGTGCAGTTATGCGAATTTCCATTTGTAATGGTTATATAACGCGGAATGTAACGAAAGACGTTCTGCGACTCTTTACACTTATACTCGACTTACAAACAATAAGCTAAATTCCATTACCGCCTTCAGTCGGTCACACCGATCATCATCGAGCCCAGAGTTGGATTGAATTGATATCCTTGTACCATATTGTAAGAGTATTTACCAACTCGTATGTGAGTACATTATAAATGTACATTATATATCGGTTCTAGAACGTCTTTCATTTATACACCCGTATTTTTAATGACATGTGCCGTGCTAACAAGTAGGGTACGTTGTAATATTCTACTTTTTCTGATTAGTATGACTTTTTATTTTTTTACGTTTTGTTCCAATTACTCGGATGTAATAAATTGCGCCTTCCAAAAGTAAAGATTATGCACTGCCTGGTCGGCCGAAAATCGCAACAACTCGGTTATTTAAAACTCGATTAAAAAATTTTCCCTGTCATGGATTTGTCATAAAAATTAGTAAAATAGGTTATTTGTTGTAAAATGGCTAGCTCTCAATTTATTTGTGTTGGAACTTAAATAGCTGCCATTTTTAAATTGTCAAAGATACTTGTGTGTTTGTTGAGCCTTACAAGACAAGACATTAAAATTACACCTTCTAAATAGACAGCAAGAGATTTCTCTTGATGGAGCGCAATTTCTACCTCGGAATGTATTAAATGGGGTCACCCAGGGGTCGGTAATGGGCACTGTACGTTTAGAGGTCGCAATAAACGACCTTGAGCTCTATGGCACAGCTATAAGATTTCTGGACGACACTATCATCTTCTCGTCTGGTCAAAATCCTGCCTTAGTGCTAGATGCAGCCGACACACTGTGTTAGGAATCTTAAGTCTTGGTTTGCGGCCAACAATCTAAAACTAAATGTGGATAAGAACCAGAGGCTTATTTGCACTCCAAGCCATCACGTTCAAAATCAGAACAGTGTTACTTTTCTTGGCTTTACTATCGATCAGAAACTAACCTAGGCAAACCATGCCGAAGCAGTCTGTAAGAGATTAGCCAGGGTTGTCTACATTCTGAGAAAATTAACTTTTTAGTCAGTGAACATTATCTACTCGTAGTGTACCATGCATTCTTTCACAGATTTTAAGTTATGGACTCCTACTTTTGGGCCATGCATCCCCATGTCTTAAAGTTCTGAAACTGCAGAAAAAACCGTAAGAACCATAACCTACAGTAAATGACAGGACCACTGCAATCCACTCTTTGTCAGCACTGGAATCCGAACTTTATTCTGTCACTACATCTACCTATCGGCCGCACATGTCAAATCTAATCTACATCAATTTCCACAGTACAAAATTTCACAGACATGATACAAGTCATCGCCTGGACATCGCTTTCTGGATGGCATCCCTTTCTGCAGGCTGAAAAACTTAGAAGATACGGCTTTCTATACTACCATGAAAAAATTGGCTAAAGAAGAAGTCATACTATAATCTTGAAGAGTTCTTTGAAGGCAACTTGTTAGGTATGGTCTAAAGTTCACCACCATAAGTTATCTTTCAGTAATTTCCATCTATGGAAGTCTTAGTTTTAGTTTTTTTCGTCTAGCTACACAACCTATCCGGCTCTGCTGTTTTCGGTGAAGAAGGAGGTAATTCAAGACATATGGCACATAAGGTACACTATAAATATTTAACAAAGTTTTTATTGAATTCTGTTCAGAATATTGTAAAATAGGATTTGTTGTGATAAAAACGATAACAAAAACGCTTACATACAGACAAAAAGAAATTAGACATAGAATATTTATGTCCATACAGTATAATCCGCCTGTCTTGACCCTAGAAACAATGTTACAAAGCGTACCCAGAGAGTAACGGGAGACTCTGTATAACAAAGCACCAATGACGATTAAATTTAACTTTTTTTTTAAGTGATATTCGAGCTATGTTAATGATATTAACTAACCAAAAGTAGTTTTATGTGTCCATTTTGAAGGAGTCCTTAATAATGTTTTATTTTGTTCTTTTCAGGTAAGAGACAATTTCAATAAACCAACTCGCCATGTGAGTAACCGTAAGTAGACTACCCTCATTTTTATTCATCCATTTATTGTGAAATTCAAAATTTGTCATATAAGATATACACTATTTCTTAATAAAATTGTCAATTTGTTATATCTGGTGCATGTGAAGCGTGCACGTCAATTATTTAGTACATACAAATATATGTTGTAATGGAAGAAGTTCTGACTGTATTTTTAGCTGCCAGTTTAAACATATACATAGAATACCGTAGACCATAGCATTTTTTTTTTTAAATTCATTGCCTTCAACTCCTCCTTTGCATTCAATTATTTAATCAGATTTGTTGAGTATGTATTATTTTACAAACCATATACGAATTGAACGGTAGTAGATGTGAAATATCAGCACCCATTAATTGTTATCATACAATATTCTGGTTTCTTGACTAATACTGCATGTTGTTGTGATATAACAAGATTTACAAATGTTTCGTTCTAGAGACATTATTATAAAATCGATGCCAATAATTTCTTTTGTCACTTAGAGCATGATTTAAGTCAGATAAAATATAAAATTTTAACTTATAAGATATCTGTTATAAGATGTTTATAACTGATAAGAGTCAGTTCTGTCAGAAGGTCAAGACCGTAGTTCTCAAGTCACTTTATGGTGGACAGCTGCTTCGAAATAAAGTATAATAATCCCAAAAACAGAAATATCCCTTGCATATTAACTCATGAATCCAACCGAATTTAGGACTAGTAAAATCGTACTTTTAAAAAAGTTTTTTTTTAAGATATACCTACAAACTCTTATATAGAAATTTATCCAACTTCTAACTTCTGTAAATCAGGATCAACGTACTATTTAACTACTTGACCTTTTTAATATTCTATATGATAAAACATTATTTTTTGTTCATAAAGGTTTTATTTAAAACTTAAGAATAGCAATATTTCGCATTCAGAATGTTCAAAGTGACTTTTATGTCCTACTTATTTAACACATGTTAACGCATTAGTATAGTTATATCGATCTAATAACCGATCCGTTAAACAAGGTACATAGCGAGTAATATTATAGAGGTAGGTGAAAACGCTGCTCCACCAGCGTAAGACAGGTGAGAAGCGGGGTAAACCAACAAACACTCTCAAGCGGCGGCGATGGAAAGCAAAGACCTACTTATTTGTATTTTATCCGCTGAATGAGGCCGTTTTGACGTTTGTTAAGGCGTTAGGACACCATTACGAGATCTTTGGCCGGACAATCGGAGGGCGGGCGGGGAGCGGTCATCTCTGGGGGAGGGAGAGCAGCGATATTGTTAGAGGCTGTGTTGCCTAGCAACGGGGTCAATCCGATCCTTCGGGAGATCATTCCCTGTTCGCGAGGACTTCATCCATAAATGACCGACTTCTTACGACTGTCATTCTCCCGTCTATTCTTTATCTCCCTTATTAAATTTTAAAGGACGAGCGACGTTTTTTACGCCGATGGAAAAACCTTGCCCTCCTGCCCAGGAGTGACGGGAAATTCTCGCTGTTTTCCGAATACAAATAAATATCGCGTCCACCCCCCTCACCCCTCACCACCCGACCCACGACACGACGCCTGTGATAGAAAGGCTTAGGAAGCTGTTTGTAGAATTCGATAAATTGAAATACCGCGGAGAAACGAGAGGCAGCTTCCCCCGGCCGCTCTGAGAAAACTTTCAGGTGTAATTTGGTGTAGCTTGTGGGATGCGATCGACCAGACGAAAACCGATGCGGGTTTGTAAATTCCGATTGCAAAACATTCGTTTCTTATGAAGGAGCTCTCTTTGTTCGGAAATCAATCATGTAGATCTGATCATGTTTATTGTGGTAGTACACACAAATTCGAATCACAACACTATCTCACAGCACACAGCACATATCACAGCACTAATCATACTCTCAGTTAACTATCTTAAAAGTTAACCCAAAAACCCTGCTACCTCTTTTGTTTTTAAGAGTTTAGGGCTTGTATAAAACCGCCAGAGTACAAGTTATAGTTTTGCAATTGGCTATTCAGTTACTAATGTATTATTTTTGCAGTCTCATGTGTAAAAAAATTGATGTCAGAAAGACTAACAAAAGAAATTAAACATTATTGTACAGTGATCATATGGAAGGCATGTGATAAATAAATAGAAACTTAAAAGTAACAAACTTGTGTTAGCATTACTACGGTTCATTTAATGCTTTTTGTAAGTTGACTTTCAAGACAGGGCGGGAGTTTAACAATATTTGGTGTAAAATACAGTCGAGAATACTTCCCTGGAATGTTTTGCAGATGATGCAAATACTTGCAAAATATAAATATAGTCCACGTCTAGTATATTAAGGCTAAAACAAGCATATTATTAAAAAAAGGATCCATTAGAAAGTATACAGGCAATGGTATTAGGGACACAGCTTATTTACAAGCGCTTAGCATTGCCGCTGAAAGATTTACAGTAACATGTTAAGTGAAAGAGTTGATTACCGATTCATTTAATTTACCAAAAGACTCGAGCCACGGGTGTGTGTGCGGGTGTGTGCGGGTGTGTGTGTGTGTGTGTGTGTGTGTGTGTGTGTGTGTGTGTGTGTGTGTGTGTGTGTGTGTGTGTGTGTGTGTGTGTGTGTGTGTGTGTGTGTGTGTGTGTGTGTGTGTGTGTGTGCGAGTGTGTAGCGCGTATATACTGGTCCTCCACAGCTCGTGGCAACTGGAGCGACGGATCTCTCGGGTCAGTGAGTCCACAGGACGGACCCCACTACTCAGACCTCTCAGTATCCTTTGCAAAATCTACCAACCCGCTTCCACCAGAGTAATCAAGTCCACTTCTTTATCAACTGGTTCGTAAGAATTCAATACTTATTTTTTTCTAAGAGAGATCTCTTAAACTTTAATTTAAAAAATAATGCTGTTTTTATTGTTTTGTACTATTACTGTATATGTTTATTTAACAATTATTTGTTTACCCTGATTTATGTGTAATACATTAACATTCGGGTAAAATTACGTAGTTATAAGTTATAGAACAGAATTATGGACTTTATTTATACACGTATTTATTAGACACTTTGGATTAATAGAGTGGGGAGGATGTACTTCCTTGTAAATCAGTTATCTTGTTACAATAATAGTTTATTTTATTGTGATAATAGTAATATAATTATAAATTTACCGTCAAATATTATTATAATATAATAGTTATTTCATAATAATTTATTTTAAATTTGAAAGCTCTCTCGGTTCCTTTTCATCTCCAGCCAGAAAAGTTGAATTATTATTAAGTTCCCATTTCCTTTGTATTAGTTCACATCTTAGCTTTTGACCATTTAATTATCATTTTATTGATTTTCAACTTAAATTGATGTACCCGACTTGTATAGCTAAGGTCGCTAAGTATTTCTTCATTGGTGCAGTATATTTCATAACAACTGTTCAGTACCTCTTTTTTCAACAATTATAACTACATACCTGCATTCATACTTATCCAGAGAAGTTTGCTACGAAATTATTTCTCATATTATATGAAATCTGTTGCAACTTTTAAACCGTTTAAACCCGTTTGAACGGGTGCTTAGACTGCAAAAATTGGTCTCCATAATTGCAAAATTTAAAATATCTGAGTCGTGCAGACCTGGTTTTACGAAACTGAAATTTCTGATACTGCCCTACCTCTACATTCTGGAAACTGCCGTACACTGTATACCTTAATGTGCCCTTACGGTTTTCTTAACATCTCTGCCTAAGAGACAGCTTTAGAATCAGTGAGCATAGAACAGTAGTGCACGAACACCTTCCGTTACAAACTGGTGTTCGTTATTTCTGAAATCTCCCATCTTCCTTGAAAATCCCCCCAAGTCTCTGCATGCTAATGAAACGACTTTAACACTTGTATCACAGACGCTCTATATCCAAGACGAGGTTTTGAGACATAGGAGGGAGACTGATTAAAACTAAAAACCAGAGGGGCAAATGAATTGGCAAATGAAAGGGAGAGGTAAGCAAAAATATTGTATGTATGTATAAATATGGAGTATGCTTTTGTGCAATACAATTTGTAAAACTTTGTCAAATACGCAATAAAGGGAATTTCCATTATTATTATTTTATTTTATTATTATTATTTTATAAATTTTAGCTGTCGCATTTCAAGATGCTGCTTTCCCCAGTTGTTTCTACCACCGCAGCGCCGCGCGACGGGAGCAACGCTACGCGCGGCGAGCGACATTGACAACACGCCTTCACAACGTCGCGCGACGCTCACGCCTAAAATGAACTGGCTTTGTACGCGTTCCAACTCGTCTCTTGTGGAATAATAAATTAGGCACAAGAGTCACGCGGTTCGCATTCTAACAGAGCTTGGTTCCCCCTCACCCCTCACCCTGCCCGCACATCTGTTTTCATTTACTCCTATTCTCAATTTGTGTCCCAGTAACACCAAATCCCTTAAGTTTCTCTTTTATTAAAATTATGTGTTCGCAGACTGCCCGACTTGAATTTGTATGAAAGAATAATATGTCCGTCTTTCGTGGTTAGGACGCGATATTTAATTCGTTCTTTTGTTGTTCGTAAAGAGGTACGTAAGCATACTATCTTCCATTTTTGTATACGCTATTTTAACCGGCGTGATCATAATCCAAACGCTATGATTTTAAAACTAATAAAAACACACGTTAAATGTATAGGAAAGTCTGAAGAGCTTCAGCCAATCAATACGATTGGCTTATTTAATCACCTGTTCGAACCCATACCTATCGCTAAAAAACAACGTCTTCCTGCGATTTTTATTTCCTATTTACTACTATACTACTCGCATAATCGTTGATAATTTTGGAAAATATTATGTTACTTTCTTATAGGAACAAAATTTAAAATCTCCGATGTGATATTATGAGACCCTACAATTACGGGGGATTTGTTATTTTAAACAACTCGATTGTTCTTAATGTTTTTTTTATTGGTTGGATTTTTCAAACTTTAAAAATGCAGTTTCAACATAAAAAAACTTAGTAGGCTTAAATAAAATAGAAAAACGACACTATATGGTGCCACTAGCATCAATGCAACCACCACCTCTCATCAGATTTAAATATGCAAATTAGAGAAACATCATGTATGTGATGATGAATGAGCGTACCAGTTGTCAAAATGTAATCACGAATGTCATAAATAACAAGCGAATTCACTGATTTTATTAACATACTAGTTTCCTCCGGAGCGCAAATCGGGATTTGGTGTTGGATTTATCGGATTTATATTAAGTAGATGATTTCAGTGAGCAGTTCTTTCACCGCCTCCCTATTAACGATTGTCAATCCAGTGGCAAACTATTCAAAACTACTTTATCTAAATAACCATACAGCCCGATGAGTAACTCATTTACTCACTCACTCACGTATACGAATTCTAGACCACTTTTAGACGAGATAAAAAGGTGAAATCTTGCATGCAGGTAGCTTGTACCTATAAACTCCCGGGAAAATTGCTAAAAGTTACAGTTTAAAATGTTTAAACCTCTAATTTGTATCTTGAAAATTTTAAATTTTAACATTGGGCTTATGGAGTTTCAAATCAAAACAAAATAGTTATAACAGCTGAGTCAAAATATCCAGTAAATTGTCAACGTAACTTTGACATGGTCGGGTATAGACAAATGTTAGGACCAGTAAATATAAATCTAGAGTAGATATATCCCAAATGAATCAAAATAGTATACTATATAAAAAAATAAATTTATGGAACATTGAGTTATAATTAAAACTGGAGCAACCCCAAGCGGTGTTCTGGGGGCAGAGCTCTCAGCGCGCGAAGAGAATCTAATCCTATACCTCTGTCTGTGTGATATTTAAATGTTATTAAATAGTATCATAATAAAATCCGACTCGTTTATTTGCGATGAGTGTATTTTATATAATCGACAAATATATTTATTTCCGAATAGTCTATAAGAGACGATTCCCACCAATTAATAACCGGAGACATCATATTCGTTCCAGGTATAATTCTTTATAATTACCCTTTACTACTTTGAAAAGGAGATGTTGCATCGCTCCCATCGTATCGATCATCTTTCATCGATATATGAACACAAGGGTTTGCACGGGTGACGAATCGCTGCTAGAAACTAAACACGGTTTAAAATCCTCAGACGAGCGCTGTACACGAGCCAAACCAGGAGGAATGAAATGAATAAGAGGCCCGGCTTAGAACAACGGACCAAGCTTAGCTGAACTGGAGTGATAAAACATTATAATCCTAATTCCGGAAAGTTCACAGCGAAATCAAAGTGCTCCAACTCTGTTTCCAAATTATCTCACGTTAAGCCCCCTCGCGCCCCTCGCCACCCGTCTCCGATCTACCCTCTTCATCATCCGCCGTGATTAAAAAAACTCCCTCAATTATTCCCTTACTTACGAGCATACCTTTCCCGACAATATCTACCTACATTGCACTTCACACACACTTCATCCACCACCCCTACTACCCCTCTCCCTCCCTCGCAGGCACCGGATAACTGGACGGCTCTAATCCCACGGGGCGAGGGGCTAATGAAAAATACCTGACGGCTTAAGGACCTATCATCTCCGATCCTGTCTCGGCTTTGGAAGTTAATACGTCCCTTTACGTCATATCTCTTACTGGTACAGTATTTCCTGCGATATTTCTTATCCGAGTCATCACTGAAATGCCTGTGAAATCTTTTTCAATTTCAGTTCGGAAAATCTAGATGTTTTAAAATAAGAATATCGGTAAAATACCCTCGTAGCAGCAAACCTGCGTATTCAGCAAATTTCCTATGTATATACATGTATCTTAATGTCACATAAAGCCAATACTAAGTTTCATCAATATACATTCATAAATAAACTATTTATCAGAATTTTAATTTTTCTCCATAAGAATAACATGGCGGCTGAGTATGCAGGTTTTCTGAAACAAGGAACACAAAAAATGGGTTCCTATTCAAATATTAATATAACTAAACTAGGTAAAGCCACACACCAAGTTTTATTAATTTATGTTCATAATTAAGGGAGATAACATTTTTCTTATCCTTCATAAGAATAACATTGGACAACGTACTGTGTTTAGCACTTTCAATATCTATGTAACCAACTGACGTATAGAAATGATAAAAACACCAAATTTTTCGTCTTTTTAAGCCAAATCCAATGGTGAAAAGTAAAATTTTATTGACTAAAATATTATATGTAAAAAACTAAAAAAAAAAATTTTGCGGTACAAAAAGAACCCAAAATACCCCTTTGGATAGAGCGATCTGGCTGGTTTTCGAACATAAAGTCATGAATGTTGCTGTACATATTTGTACCAAATGTCATCAAAATCGGACCACTTCAAGAGAGTTATCGCACCCACGGACACACACACACACACACACACACACACACACACACACACACACACACACACACACACACACACACACACACACACACACACACACACACACACACACACACACACACACACACACACACACACACACACACACACACACACACACACACACACACACACACACACACACACACACACACACACACACACACACACACACACACACACACACACACACACACATACAGTTTTGAACGAATGGCGTTTTTGGCATCTGGGGACCTCAAAACGAAAAGTTATCACGGTCCCAAGCCTAGGTCTTACCATGCCGACTATAGTAATAGCTTCTTCCCTATAGGGGAAATTCGCTAATTCCCTATAGGGGAAATTCGCTAATTCCCTATAGGGGAAATTCGCTAATTCCCTATAGGGGAAATTCGCTAATTCCCTATAGGGGAAATTCGTTGATAACCGTCGTATTCCTGATTACTGGTTTGAATCACGAATAAATAAGTTGTTGGATTATAAAACTTTTGACGGGATTTTGTGCTAACTTAGTATTGATTTATATTAAATAAAGTTATATATAAATTTCAACTGCATAAACTATATGATCTTTCAGAAAATCCCCCCTATAGGGAAGAAGCTATTACCATAGATTAAGCATACTCCTTGGGAGTATGCTTAATCTATGCTATTACCGTAGTCGGTAAGACCTAGACCCCGGACCATGATAAATTTTTGTTTTGAGGCCCCCAGATGCCAAAAACACCATTCGTTCATATATATATATATATTAATTGTAAATAGATAACAAATACCTGAGTACCTTTTTTAAATAATTTTATTGTGCTGACACGTGTTTTTCGGCTATGTTTCGGCTATGTTCACAGCGTTTTAACTCTTGTGTACTAAAACCTACAATTATAAAAATACAAATTATAGCTTAAATGTAAATTAAAACATATTATTCAATCTACCCGTCTCGAATATTTAGTACAGGGCGTGGGTCTTTTATTTCTAAATGTTACGCAAACAGAACAAAGAAATCATATTTTTTCAAATTAAGTTAATTAAGAAATAAAAGACCCCACATTCTGTATTAAACATTCGAGACATGTGTAGATTGAATAATACAGTGCTATTAAGGTCAGTGCTAATACAGTACTAATACGTCATATTAAGGTGTTAACAAGAGTTTTTAAGACGCTGTGAACATGGCATTTTAGCCGAAACACGTGTCAGCACAATAAAATGATTTTAAAAGGGTACTCAGGCATTTGTTATCTATTTACAATTAATATTATAGTAGCTCTATTAAGTGAACTGAATATCTGAATATATATATATATATACATATTTATGGATAGAAAAATACAAATTAAAATGTAACATGAGTACCCCAAAGAAATAATTTTACTGTACTGACACGGGTTTATTTTTATTTTTTATCTATCTTATAGTAGCCCTTCAATGTGAATTTCATTTAATGTATATATAAATGTCCGTATTCACGATAACTTTCGTAAAAAATATCCGATCTAGAAGAAAATTGGTGTAAACGTGTAAGGCAGCATATATTTTCATGAGTTGGAAAACCCGATAGAACGCACTATTTTAAAGGAGGGTTTGTACCCCAAAAATGGATTTTATTGAACTTTTTACGTATAGTTCTTAAATTTTCAAAAATGTTAAAACCAAATTTTGTTTTGCACTATTGAACTCATCTTAAAGAAACAAACGATTTATTATCTTGAATTATTGCTCTATGTCAATCGGTTACTGAGATATTGAAAGTGCTAAACACAAGACATTGTCCCATGTTATTCTTATGGAGAATTAGTACAATTTTATATCTCGCTTATTAATTTCCATTTATTAATGAAACTTGGTATGTGGCTTCATATGGTTGGGGTTTACTAAAATTTGTTTACAAACCCCATATTTTGTGATCACTATTGCAGCAAACTGCGTACTCAGCAAACATAATATTATTCTTATGGATAATATCAGACATGTGATATTTCGCTTGTTTTTGAACATATATTAGTAAAACTTGGTATGTTTCTTCATCTGGCGATGATCCATTGGTATTTAAATAAATCCCCGGTTTGTGTGGTCCTTGATGCAGCAAACCTCTGTACTCGGTTTTAATGTTTTTTTTCTTATGTAGAGTTATTAAAATGTCATATCTCGTTTATTTTTGAATAAGCTTTGATAATAGTTGGAAAGTGACTTCATGACGTAGTAAAGTACCATTTGAAATTCGCTGAGCATGCAGGTCTGCTGCAAAGGGGATGTTTATTAAGTATAACTGAAAGTAGAATAATTTGTTTCCAAACCACATTAAATGCATATACATTGAAGTAAAATAAAATTTTATTTGTATAGCGTTTTTTATCAAGTCTTTTATGGACAAACAAAATCGTTCGGAAAACATAATTTTAAACATGTCACCAACACTTTTCTCTCGAATATCAAAACCCAATATAAATTATATTTTCATCTAATTTTAACCATAAATAGATGTTTTCCTGCGACCTTTATTTGTGATAATATGTACACATGCTATGAATAGGCCTACACAATAACTTTTACAAATGTATTCATAATAATTGGACGAAACGAAGTGAGTCCTTACACGAGACTTGCGATTTTTTGTGAAGTCGAAGTAGTGTAACGCTAACTACATTTTGATGGTTTAATGGATTGTCATGATATTTGTAGGGTAACGTTTTGATCATTTAATGATTCTAATAAACTATAAACGGAGAATTAATCTTACATTTTAATAATTATTAGTTTTTTAACTGAACTACATTCAGTAGCTGAGTTGGTTCATGTGGTAAAGTTCTAAAACTGTCAAATATTCAGTTGAACTGCTGGTATCAAAGTGTCAAATTTCAATTTCATGCTTATGAGGTTATGTATAGTTTGATTGATTCTAATAATTGATCTACACCTTCCTATTCTTCTACGAAACGTGACTTTTAGTTTCTTAATAATAATTTTATTGTTGTTACTTAGTAAATTTATAGTTTTCACAGATGTAAACTTTCTGTAAATACGACTGTGCTTTGAAATAGGATGTTAAAATACGAAAGAGTCATTATTGGCGAGAACGCCAGCATTTTTAGGTGGGGAAATTACAAACGTTTAAGCATAATCATACGGATGTACCCTTTATATGGATATTTGTAATTGAAGGAAGAGGATGAGTCTAGGCCTAGACCTATTTCAACCTAATTTATGTTGTTGTCGATATATTTTTAAATCCATCTTCACAGTTTTAATTGGTTGGTTTGGTGTAATGAAGGCTAAACTGTATCCCATGACACAAACTTATTTACCTTCCATTTAATATAGGTAGGTCTATGATATTGTTGTGTAACTTTACTTCTAATGAGCTATGTCAGATCAGTCAGTAATCTCAAGCTGGCCAAGATACATATATATCACAATATTTTTATTTTAGCCTTATCATAATTTTATTCTATCTTTAATTAGGAATTCTCTGAAAGCTAAATTTAATAAAAGGCATATATATATTGTATTTAACTTAAATCTATTCATATGTCAACTTGCTTTTAATAGGAAACTACTTGAAAGGGGTATATAGGTTCTACCTTTGACCACTTGTAATATTGTACTCCAGTAACCTTTTATAGGTTATAAAAGAGGCAATTAGCCTAGGCCTAGATTCTTTGAGGGAGAAAGTAAAGTGTACAATTTCGAATAAGAAAACATAAGTGGCATCCTCAGAATGTTTAAAAAGGATTTAAAGGCAGGTTTCAATGAGTAGAGCTTTGAATTTGGGACCTTTCAAGTTGCTTAAAAACAAGAGAAAATTAAATTCCAATTAATAGCATCGCCGTATTGCAATCATATTATTGCATCGCAACCAACGCTGATTAAATCGCATTAATGGGTCAATATTGTATCAAACCAGTGTTTAATAAACTCAATGATTTGTGACTCAATCATGCAAAGCACTTCTCATGGAGTAACACCACACCGGCAACCTTAAGAACCACTTGTTTAGGACTATCTCCGACTATCTTCATGAGGGAGCATTGCAAGATTGAAATATAACACAAATTGAATTCTCCTAAAAATGTAGACACGAGTAATGAAGTAAGTTAATGATGCACACATTACAGTTAACAATGTAATGTTAGGTATCGGTTTTATGGCCGTATTTGTCTAATTTTCTGATATGATGTCAAACAGTAAGGGGACAACCCGTTTTTCATGCATTTCATGGCGAGTTTCCTTGGTGAAAACCACCATGTTCAAACGAATTTTGATTTCTTTTTTGTTAGGCCTATGTGTTTATTTTAATACAATAGAGTAGACCTTCTCTTAACCGACTCCGGATCAATCGCCGCTGTGGACTTGTGGATGACCGGATCAACCTGTGGATCATAAGTGGACGGGTCGAAGGTAGAGTGGTAATAGTTAAATTCAAACGATACGGTACGTAAAAAATGTTAAGTATACGTATTATATTGCCATATAGCGATAAAACCGTATTGCATACAAAATTTGTATTAATAGGTAATAATAATAATAATGTAAATACGATTCAGTCCAGCACTCTAAGCCTGTAAATAGATTTTTCATTTACATCTATTGCTTAATTTAATTCTAATACTGTAGTTTTACTAACCACCACTTACAGTATATGTAATACAGACATTCTCTCAGTTATGTCTGTGGCATGAGGGTTTTTTTTCTTTAGTGAAGCAAAAACGAACTTAAGTCTGTGGATGGGTAGTTCGCCTCCGCTCTTATTATTCCAGCTGATTTTTTATGCTGTAAAATTATAAGGTGAGATGTTCATCCTTAACATATGGCCAGTGTGAAGAGCATTACTACTGCATTTGTTACTACAGTAGTAACAGCATATACAAGTAATATTTTTTCGAAGATACCTTCTGCAAAAAAATTGTCAAACATTTATCCAAAAGCGATTTTGGAAAATCCTGATAGTTAAAAAATGCCAAATACAGACAGTTTTCCTTTTTTAAGCTTTATACGATAACAATACATTCACTGAACCAAAAATACAAAATACGGACCTGTGACAACTATTTATACTTGGTGGAATAATTACCAACATTATTCCACCTGATATTTTCCATAATTAACCACATAACAAATTTATAAGTCATTTAACTATAGCAGGTCCGACAGGACCTGCGATGGATGAATTAAGCCTCTGCGGTGTCCTACTGGGCGAGCGACGTGAAAATGACAAACTGGGTTTTCTGGTGGGAATGTCCTACATGGTGGAGCGAGCGACCGAAGCGATCTCCACGCGACGCAAAGAGAACAAACTTTTGTTTTTGATCGCTCTGGCCGCGTTGCCTGAAGCAGTGCAGTTTGTAGTTGCGTATCGACTTTTGGCTTTTGGAAATTCGTCTCTTTTTGTATAATTTCACTTCTTATGGCATCTGCAATATAAAACTATCACGCTGACGTTAGGGAAGTGAATTTCCGCATTAAAAACTTTGAAAAACAGGCTTCTCCAATGTAAAATCCTCATAAGACCACGTACTGTGTTTGCTCAATCTTAATTTTCTTGAACAACTCATTATTGGTGCTAGAATGATGAGGGAGGGCTTAAATTTTCCGCCTTTTAATTCCGATAACTTATTACGCATCAATTCCCCTTATTAATTTCACATTAGGGGCTTTTCTGACCCTTTTTGGACACAAAAACTCAAAATTACAAATCCCAAATAAGAGGATTAGAATTTTCCGATTGTTTTGGACAACGCACTTGTCCAACTGATTACATAAAGGAATTTCCCTACCAAATTTTATGTAAATTGGACAATAAATGTGACCACTTGAGTGCAAACATATAAATATGTATATATATATATATATATGTTTACACTATGTATATGTAATTTGAGTCGTTAGAAATGGATTATTCAGGACCTCCCGCAGCGCCGCCCTTGCGCAGTAAAAATGTTTGGCGGAGAACTGGCACTGTCCACCCACCCCGCAGCCGCGCGAGTACTACACCAGGGAGTCACGCCCTCGTTCCCACCCCATACATAACAACAGCAGTTCTGCCAACTTCCAGTATCCAGCACCAGCGTAAATTATGGGATCCTCAGAAACAATCGTGTTGTGTACGGCAATTATAGTAACCTAACCTAACCTAACCACCGCAGTGCGCTGTTTAGTTTTTAGCCTAAACGTTTCCTCCTCTACACGAAAATGTTTTATTTCATTCAGCATTTTTTTGAGAATCGCGGAACAAATCTGGCTTATAAACTGACAGACAGATAAACAAATTTTAACACATATTTAAATATCTGCGCTGCATACAACATTTCACTGCTAAAAGTAGAAATAACGTTTATTTTATTTATATAGATAAAGACGAAAATCGCCTTAGCATTTTAATATATAAGATTCTGGAAATGACAGGATTCGAGGTTTTAAATTGTAGTATTTTAGGAGTATAGGACAATTCTGATGTTTATGTCAGTTGGCAGAACTGCTGTTGTTATGTATGTAGTGGGGACGTGGGCGTGGCTCCCTGGTGTAGTACTCGCGGCTGCGGGGTGGGGGACAACACCAATTCCCCGCCAATCATTTTTACTGCGCCAGGAGGCGCTGCGGGAGTTCCTGACTGTACCAATTCTGCACTTCCTATAATTTTGAACGACCCCCAAAACGTGTTCAGGGAGTCACGTTAGGAACTGCTATGGTGGTCCCGGACTTAAGTTTCACTGTGTGAGTCATCTTAATAGTTCACTTTTCCAAAGTAAATTCACTAAAAATGTGCTTGGTAGCATTCCAGTATATTATTGAAACAACTCAGGTCCATTTTTATAGTTTTTCAGTTTGTGAAATAGGTGGTATTCTCTGAAATGGGTCCTCTCAAAATAAATATTGTGAGTCGGGTTCCTAATCATTTCTTGTGCACGCACACACTTTAAGTAAGAATTTTCATACAACATGACTACGGTAGAGCAACATTTGGGTGACTGGCTACCTTTCCGCCTCAACCACTAGATCGCTCACGTGCACGTAGGACACAACAGTCGCTTGGTAAGATCGCTCGTCGTTCATGTCGTTCATTTCGCTCACTCTGCGTCGCCCACGTAAGACACCGCCTGAAAATCCAACATTTTGAAAAAATCAGACATCAAGTTTGTTGGGCCCTAAAACCACACCAGAGCTGGAGTTCAGAAAGAGTAAAAAATTACAGCCATATAGGCCTTAATTATTGAATATAGGACCTAATTAATCATAAAGTCAGAGATGTTATTCTCTCTTACTCTCTTAATATATAATAAACGGAATCAGGAAACTGACACATACTTTCTTTCTTTTAGCCCAACTTTAAAGAATAAATTACTTTTTATTTACTAAATATAGAATACAAAGCACGGTCGAATGTACAGAAAATCTTGTAAACAAGTTGTTTTCAAAAACATCCACCCAAATCCCTGTTTAGGAGGCACTACAGAATCTATCGCCACACACGTGATATTAAGAGGGGAAATTCCCCCGATTCCCCCGATATATTCTCGAATTTCCTCTGTTGGTCAATTCTAACATGACAAGCATACCAAGTTTGAACGAATTAGAGAGAAATAATAATTTTTGTATCCCCTATAAGAATAACATTGGACAACGTACTGCGTTTACCGCAAAATTAAAATTAAAATTTGATCCGAAACCAGTAATCGTAGAATAGTTATTAAAATTACTAAATTATTTAGTTTTTTGAGCTCTTTTTAATGGTGAATTGTAATATTTTTTATATTTAAATTTTTTTATGAAAAATCCAAAAAAACTGAATTTTTGGTATTTTAAGTCTTGTAATTTCTGAACCCGAATTTTTACAGAAATGCGGGTGGTGTAATTTTATTGAACAATTAAAGTTCTACAAACGAATAAAGTTTAATCAAAATCGTCAGAGCTGTTTTTGAGGAATCTTGATTTTTCATGTTTTTTGGCGGTTTTGGGGGGATAATTACCCTTAAAAATAAAAAATTCAAAAACTTTAAAATGTGCCTGGAGATATCGTGGATTAGTACCTACATACCAAATTTCATAAAAATCGGACCATTGATTAGGGCTCTAGCTCGGTACACATCCATACAGACAGACAGACACACAGACATCACGTAATAATCACTTTTTTGGGTTCAGGGAGCACCAAAACAAATATTTCTACTAACAACTCAAATTCGGAAATTTTGACGAAAACAATAGGTACTCTTTCCATATACTATGTATAAGGGGGAGAAAGTAAAAATGAATTCCTATTTCCCTTTGTCATTCCATAACTTGACAATGAGCGCACCAAATTGAATAATTATTTTGTTGATGTGTTCGTTAATGTCAGGACAAGGTTCTTATAAAAGAAAATGTTTAATCCAAGCTAAGGGCTCTGTCCCACTGGCCTTCAAAGTTCCCATTGATTTTATCAAAGTTCAGTTAGTTACACCAAACAGCTGTTAACAATGTTTATACCTAAACATACTTGAAAGGCATAAACATATGTTCATTATAGAAATAAAAAAAACTATTTAGATGGAAACTCAAACTCTTTTTACGATAGGCGAGTGAGCGTAGCAAACGAGCTCATCTTGAAAATGAGCGAGTATTTGACATAAAACCAATTCAATTAATTGCATTACGACAGGACAACGTCTGTCGGGCCAGCTTGTAACAAAATAATTATCTTTCCACAATTAATTATTAATGAATTTTCTATGGAAAAGTGAACTATTAGCATGACCCGCACGGTGAGACTTAAGCCCGGGACCACCATAGAAGTTCCTAACGTGACACCCTGAACATGTTTTGAGGGGTCTCTACAAACTTTATATATACATATATATATATATATATATATATATATATATATATATATATATATATATTTATATATGTTTGCACTCTGGTGGTCGCAATTTTTGTCCGATTTACTTCAAATTTTGTAGAGACATTCCTTTTTATAATCAGTTAAACAAGTTCGTTGGGCAAAACAATCGGAAAACTCTAACCCCATCTTTTGGGGATTTTAAATTTTCAAGTTTTGAGTTTTTGGGCTCAATAAGGGTCATAAAAGCCCCAAATGTACACTTATTGCACATTCACTTATTGTACGTCAAATCCAAAGATTTTAAGCCTTCCCTCATCATTCTAACACAATTGCGTGCCGAGTTATTATAGAAAATATTAATTGTCAAAATACAGTACGTTCTCTTATGGGGATTTTACACTGGAAAAGGCTGTTTTTCATATCTTAATATCGTTTTATCACCACCCATACCCCTATACCAACTTGTTATCCTGACAATACCTCCTTATAGCTTTATAATGTACAAAATTCGCATCCTATTAGTGAATTTAAATAAATATAACCAGGAGCATCAAAACAGCCAAAAAATAAAGATTTTAAATTTTCAAAAAAAATTTAACAAGTGTTGGTTTAAACCCTTTATTTGATCTTTTTAAGGTTTTTTGCGGAAATTCACTTCCTCACGTCAGCGTGCTGCGTGCGACCTCGTTATACATTTGTTTTGTTTTATATCAGTTATTATTACAACAATCAATAGATTTAGTTCAACTTAGTTTTGCTGATGACCATACAAAAAGAGTCCTTACAAAAAGACTCAGACCCGGTAAAAGTCAGGGAGTTTTTAATTTTTTTTTGTAGACACACTGTTGTCCACTGAGGAAATTTAATGAAATGAACAAAGCTCTGTGGTGCTAATGTCTTATGAGACTTTGTTCAGAATATTTATTTTTATTTTAACTCTACCATTTATTCCAGATACATTACCGATGTTGCTTATATTGTATGGATTAGCAATATTTAACCCCAACTGCAGGAGTTACTTTAATCGAGAGTATACTTTAATAAATCATATACTCTAATATGAGCTATGTCTGTTTATTTGCAAAATTTATCTCGAGATCCAACGAAAGGATTTTGCTGAAAGTTTGGGATAAGGGGATTTTGGGTCTAAAAAATTGATTGGTGAAAACCACTACCTCAGGAAAACTCATATTTTTCTAAACAACTCATTTGAAAACTGGACAATTTAACGTTGGGCTTATGGAGTTTAAAATCATAACACCGGTTACTTTGAATAACAAAAACAAACCATTAAATCAGCTTCTATAAATTAAGATATTGTAAACAGCTGTTTATCATTATGGAAATAAAAAACCTACTTGAATGGCAACTCTCATAGTGGAAATAAAAAACTACTTGAATGGCAACTCAAACTCTTTTTCCAAAAGGCGAGTGAGCGAAGCGAACGAGCTCATATTGAAAATTAACGAGTATTTGAAATAAAACAAATGCAATACCTCCTCTGTGGAATCAAACACCGAGCATGGCTCAGTCCCCCGGTACTTACCTTCAACTGTCAAATGAACCAACGCTCTTGTGGGTGACCAGTCTCAACCCAGATATGGGGCCATTTTCAAGCCAGACGTAAAATTTTACTCATGAAAAGGTCATCAAAGGTTCACAGACAAATAAGTCTTAAAACAAAATAACACACATAGCAGACGAACGGACAAACATACAAAACAAAAAACATTTTTGGCCATACAAAAAACTGATCACAGCGTAGCAGGTGTAGACGCGGGGTGCAGGTCCAGACACCCAGCGTCATCGTGAGTAAAATTTTACGTCCGGCTTGAAAAGGCCCACGGATCGCCCCATCCGAAGAGGTATTTTGAGGGTGAGGGGTTTGTACCCCAAAAAATGTTTTTTTGAAGGTTTTACATGCAATATTTATTGAAATCAAATTTTAGTTTTCACCATTCGATTCAGATTTAAAAAAAACACAATTTGGTGTTTTGATTATTTCTCTTCGTCAATTGGTTACAGATATATTGAAAGTGCTAAACGCAGTACGTTGTCCAATGATATTCTTATGGATAGTAAGAAAAAAATTATAGCTCGCTTATTTATGAACGCATACTAACGAAACTTGGTTTACAGCTTCATCTGGTTGTGGTCTATTGTTATTTGCACAAAAAAATCAATTTTTAAGGATTATTCCCATAGCAGCAAACCTGCGCACTCAGCCCACATGCTATTCTTATGGATAATAAGTAAAATGTAATGTCTCCTTTAATTATGAACATAAATTAATAAAACTTCGTATGTGGCTTCATCTAGTTGAGATGTATTGATGTTCACATAAAAACCCTTTTTTTGTGTTCCTTTCTGCAGCAAACCTGCGTACTCATCCCCCATGTTATTCTTAAGGAGAATAATTAAAATTGTATAAATCGCTTATTTATGAATAAATATTGATCAAACTTGGTATGTGGCTTCACTTAGTTGAATTATATTTATATTTGCACAAACACCAATTGCTTGTGATCCTTGTTTCAGCAAACCTACGTACTCATCCCCAGTGTTATTCTTATGAAGAATAATTAAAATTGTATATATCGCTTATTTATGAATATATTTTTATTCAACTTGGTATGCGGATTTATGTGGTATTAAGACATATATTACGCATTCTAAATTCACTTAGTATGCAGGTTTGCTGTGACGGGGGTATTTAAATATATCGGAGGTAATAATAGTTTCAGAATTGCTTGTTAATCATTTTACAAACCGACTCTATTTAATCAGTAATTCTGTAATTATATAAAATGTAACAGTTTATTTTAATGCCTTATCTGTATTAAGCATTGATACACGTTTGACTTTTTCCATTACCTGCATTTATAAAATGTGTTTCAGTGCACATTATTTTAAGTATTTTTAACCTTCCAAGAGGGGTTCTTCAGCAGCAGCAATCACATATGTTTGGCGAACTCCCCATTTGTCACATAATCTCGGAGGGATTTCATTGTATTTTTATAATCTGTAACCTACATACCGGTATATTGTTGTTACTATTAAATAAATGTTATAACTTGTTATTATGATTTTTTGTTTGGTAGCCTATATTGGCAACACATTTTTTAATCATCATCATCATCTTATTACATTACGCTGTATCAGGAAACTGACACTTTATCCCTTTTAGCCATACTTAAATAAATAAATTATTTCTTATTTACTAAATATAAAATATAAAGTACGGTAGAATGTATACAGAAAATCTTCTAAAAAAATGCTTAAAAAAATCAACCTAAATCCCTTTTTTGGAAGCACTACAGAATCCTTTACAACACACCGATATTTTAAGAGGGAAAATTCCCCCTCACCACCCCAGGTTAAGGGGCAACCTACTTCAAACACTAACTTTACCTGCATACAAAGTTTTAATGAAATTGATCAGTAAATAAGAGAGAAAGGGTAATGTTTGTACTATCCATAAGAATAACATTGGACAACGTACTGCATTTACCTCTAAGTAAAAATTTAAATTTTCTCTGCAACCATTAATCGTAGAATAGCAATTTAAAATGTTAAATTATTTAGTTTGTTGAATTTTTTTGAATGGTAATAAGTAAATTTTATTTAATATTCATGGTTTTTATGAAAAGTCAAAAGACTTAATTTTGGAACCATTAAGTCCCGTAATTTCTGAACCCAAATTTTGTTGGAAACCTAAAGCTCTACAAATCACTATTTTTGATTTTTCATGTTTTTTGAGGTTTTTGGGGGGATAATTACTGTTAAAAATTAAAAAAAAACCCTAGAGATATTGTGGGATCTAATAACATAGTTTGACCTGATGATTATTTGAGACCAATTTTTACCTAGATCCCAAATTTAATCAAAATCGGACTACGGGTGGGGGATCCAGTTTTGTACACATCCAGACAGCCCCCCCCACACCCCCACACACTCACAAATTTCAATTCGAAAACCAATATTTTTATAATCAGGGGCCACTAAAATAAATATTTCCACTGATAACTTAAATTCAAAAATGAAGATAAAAACAATATTTTCTCCATATTATTATGTACAGGGGGGGAAGTAAAAATAAGGCTATTTTTGTGAGCAGGCTACTGGCAAAACTATTAGTCTTGAATGGTTGTTTATATGTTATTTGGAAAACCTTGGTGTCTACATATGCCTTTTGGGGTTTTGGAAAACACATCCACTCAGGGTTTTTTCCCCTGGGCTTTTAAAGTTCCAATGCTAATCTTATTGAAGGATATAAATCAATTCAATTGAGCAAGTGACAGCTGTTGATAGTAACAAAACAGTACAGAAGCAAGATCAGCTGTTTTAAGCTAACCTCTAAAAAGGCATCACAATAGAAACCGCAATAACTGAATTTGAGCTGGTTAATCCCAAAACAAAAATTACTGCTCAAATTCCAGCAATTGGATTCGCTCTTATATTTAACATTTTAACTAAATCCCCCATTTGCAGTTTGTAAATTGATATGGACACCTATTTTTAGTTATTTGAATGTGCTCATATAAGATGGTGTAATCTCCAAAATGATAGCTCATCCAGTTATTGGATCCGATGAAGTATGGGAGTTATGGCCTACCGACAAAAGCACCATTGAGCAATAATATAAAAATATTGTATGTACTGTTTTCCAATAGGCCTACTCATGCGTCCAATTCGTACTGTTCAGTAAAGATTCTTAAAATTATAGTTCTGGAAGAACAAAATTATTATTTAAAAATGAAATTGTTGATGCAGTGATTATTATTACATTTTATCTTCGTCACATGTTCTTTTAAAATCACAATTCAGAAACTTGATTTAGGTTTAGGTTCGTTCATTCTTTGAAACACGCATATCAGTTTTTCTTTTTTGGGATATTTGATTTGTGTAATATTTATAAAGATATATGCTAGAGTCTTTCATAGTTTCATAAAATGTTAGTTTAAAATTGTTTTGTCGAAACTTCTGATTTGAAATATATTACAGTACAATAAAACAATATTTGTAACTTTTAAATATGCCACTTTTAATAAAATGCACGCTAATGTGCAATACTACGAAGATAACTATGACCCCACTAATGTCAAAAACGTATGTGGGTTTCTTAATTGCCAATACAAAGTGCCAGGGCTATACTCGTGTGTGGGGGGGGGAGACAACTATACCCCGGGACCCGGGCAGCCGGTGTCTTATGTAGGACACTGTTGTGAACTTGAATCCGGCCGGCAACAAGGGCCCACACGGCCCACACCACCAGGCCTGGCCAGGGACCCGTGAAAGCTGGAGTAAGGATCTTGCAAAGTGCAACTTGTAATTAAGACATGATATCAAATACCATTAATCCTCATCACATTTAAAGCTTTACTATACTATAATATATACTATGCTTTACTATGATTTGTATATATATTTAAAAAAGGAATGTTGTCAATATTTTAGTATCATGCAAGACAAAATTTAAACTGCCAATAAGTGTCTTAACAATTTAACTTAAAAAATGGTGGTAAATTAACTTTTCGCTTCGTCCTCTCACGCGACATTAGAGCGTACTCCTAGTAATAATTTACATAAGTGTTTAATAATCCTCTGAATACTCACAAGGACTTTGTCAAGTTTAAAGTAATGTGAATATATTTACATTTGTTCCGTAACATCAAAAACATAATTTAATAAAATAATAATAATACAGTAATATAATTCTTTATTGCATTGACAATTTTTGCGTAGCCTGAACATCTTATACCAATATATTACAGAATAACGGTAGTAGTCATTCACAGAATTAACGGTGGTAGTAATTTACAGAATAACGGTGGTAGTCATTCAAAATTGTAGTCTGATGCCTGTTATTAAAAATGAAGACTTAGTATTTTGGTATATTTCACGCTTTGAAAATTCTAAAGATAATGAATACTTTTCATAACTTTGTCACGGAGTTTTACTCGTGTAGGATCCACCTCAACGGACGGTCTTACCAAAACTGCAAATGGGAAAAAGACCTAGTCAATTGGCACATGAGGTGGTCATTCGTCATCAAGAACATTCCTCTGCGGTTAAGGTAGAAAAGTGAGGCAAGGAAGGTCGTCAATCACTGGGGGACAAGTGTCTGGAATAAATCACTGGGGGGGATAACTGGGGGGGTCTTGATTTTGATAAGTGAGCGAGCCCGGGATCAAGACAAATCGGTGTTTGAATCGTCACCGCGGAGGCTGGGGTCACGACATCTGGGGAGCGGACTTGGTGGATAAACACATAATATACAAAAAAACACACATACATTTTGGCTGGTTGGTTGGTTGTTACATATTTGATTTTGTGAGCTGATCCTGTGTCAATTATCACCCGGTTCGAACTGCTTAGAAAAATAAACGCGACGTTGCTCTGTCGCACGTGTTTTGTAAAACACAGGTTTGTACCTCGAAACAAGGTGCACAAGAAAGATACACATCTGTTACACACTACACAGTCAACAATGAAATACGAAATAATCCTATCCTATACTTTAATATGAGTAAGGTTTGCGTGCGTCCGGCGGCCGTGCGACACTGATCTCAATAACGGCACCAACGATTTCCTTCAAATGTTGGAAATAACCAATTTCTGGGATAAAAATAAGTTCTAGACAGGTCTCATCCCCAGGAAAAATCAAATAATTTACAAAACGAAAATGAAAAGAAAAAAAAAAATTAACGTTGGGCTTATGGAGTTTCAAATTAAAACAGAAGAATTGTACAGCTGTTTATAATCAATCAATGAACTGTCAAAGTAATACTCATGTTGTTTATGGTTATTTACATGTGGTTTCCTGAGAGCAGAGATTAAAATATTTGAGTGAAGATATATATTGAGTAGTAAAATAAATCAAAGGGGCATTGAGCTATAAATAACAACTGGAGTGACCTTAAAAATGTATAAAAGAGGCAAATGAGTTATAAAATCCGATTATCAGTAGGAGTAAGAGGTGAAATATCATTCCAAGTCATCTAAACAATCTGACTGACCCTTCCCCCCCAGGTACTTAAATTAAAGACATAATGGTTATATCTCGTTAAACATGTACATTGACTCCTTCATCACCAACAAAGTATATGTCAGCTATCGGAAGCGTCGTCGTGCTCTCGATGAAACAAAACATTGATATAAATGTTTTCTCCTCCAAATAAATGCCTTTCAAACGGTTTCTACTTCATGACACGGTATTTCTGATTAACTTGATAAGCATCTAAACTCAAACCGTCCGGAATTGCTAAATGAAATGTGTTTCAATCGAGTGTCTAAATTGAATGGAGATTGTCTACTATCCAAACGAGGAGCCGCGTCTCGGAAAAGTGGAATAATCAAGAGTGAAAGAAGTAATCTAAGGTGAAAGTCCAAGAAAGAAGATTTTATTCTCGCCTTTGTCGGTGAATGGGGCGTAAGCTCGGTGGGACAGGGAGGGGAGGAGGGTTATGAGAACTGGCTCGACCCGCTTTTCCATTGTCTTCGCAAACATTTCCTTAAGCTCACCCATTAAAATGCCTTACCACCCGTGTCTTAGGAACTCTGTTAACAGCGATTCCTTGTGTCGGCGTGAAAATTGGTGATATAAAAGGTTTTGACTTTTACCCGACATAGCGAATATTTTACATGTTCGACTAATACGTAATCCTTTATTCGTTTGAAGTTGATATTGTTAAGTTGATTGATGTTATTGAATGGTTGCTGTTTTTATGGTTACTTGTTACTGAATATTGCTATTTTTCTACTTTGAAATTTTATTGCAACATTGTTTATTGTTATTTATGATTGAAATGCTATGTCCGTTAAATAAATAAATAAATATAATGTGCCTATATAATTTAATCCGTCGTAAGCGACTGCTCCATCGGCAGGGTACATTGTGTTAAATCTACCATTCTCTTATTGGCCGATGTAGTTAAATGAATCTTTGCCTGTAACTGGTAGTTTTCTCTAATTAATTATTGATTTTTTCATTGATTTATTTTTTAAAGGCAATCCCATTTTTACGTGTGTACAATCATCATGAGTAAGTGATGTGTTTCTCTTGCCAATAACTATATATTTGTCGGTGCAGTTAACAAATTAAACTAAAAACACGAAATTTCAGCATGAAGAATATGTTGTTTCTGCCGTCTGCAGTTTAAGGAGTTTCATCTTCAAAATAATGTTGTTTCACTAACAACTACGAATTATATCGAGGTGGTGTTATAAATATTTGATATTGTCTACTGCATATTTTATGATGGCAGTTTTTATTTTGTAAAACTACTTAATGAGGATTGTTGAACGTGGACTATTTCGTCCTGTTTAACTCATGACTCGTTATTCCCAGGTTCTGTCAGTTAATAAGTCCTTTCCTTCCAGATACCATTAATACTGAATCTACTTTTTCAAAGGTAAAATATAAAATTTTCCAAGCTCATTATTACTATCAACAAAGGACCTTATGAGGCTTCCGGAGGATAGGGCAGCAAAGAGTTCCCAATCAATATAGTTTTATATTAAAAATAATATTAATGAAATAATTTCTTGTTTGCTGTACGAGAAAGATTCTCCTTCCAAATTGGTGTTAAAGGGTTTGAGTACAGATTCATAAGTTGTGGCTCATTAATATATTCAACTTTAAAATAAGTGGTACAAAATTGGGAAATAAGTTGTTGTTGTTTCGTGAGGTTCCAGTGAGCGGGAAAGTCCCTGGCCCACTGTGGCTGTTTTAGGGCGCTTGGGCCCTCTTCAGCCGTCGGATAGAGTTGGTTGGGGAGGGGGAGATTGACACACTGCAACAGGACTTTTTTTGTCTGCTACAGTGGCCAGGGGATGGTTTGGGGGTTGGAAAGATGAACACACTGCAACAGGACTTTTTTCCTGCTTTCTTATCTATAAGAAAAATATAAAGGAGATATTACAAACTGACTGGCATTTTACTCCAAAAATTAAACGCCAAAGACCAAAATAGGCATCGATCATTGTCTCCTGACATAATAAAACACGAATAAAATAAAAGTATGACTTGCTGCTCTAAATCTTCCTCATTCTTCTGACGGTAATATATTTTCTGCCTTGCCATTTTAGTAGTTTTTGTTTGGATAATTATGTTCTTGCTGGTGTGGCGTGTATTCTTAATGTGGCAACAGCTTGTAATTGTAAAATTAAATTGATTTATTTTCTTTCATACGGATTACTAAGTCAATTGAAATTAAGTCGACCTATGGTGCAGTGTTGAAGACAGTTGTAAAATATAAGAAAATTCGTAAAATACACGCCTCGGCCTCTTTTTTCTGACAGATAAATATAAAGCTCTATTCATTAGTTACTCAGGTCTCGCTCTTACGAAAATGCGTTCGTTCTTTACATAAGAGAATGTTTTATTTATATTGATTTATTTATTTAAAGCTACAATAATCTAATCACATTATAGCATTATCAGTAAACTCTTCAACACAATGAACACTATAGCGATTGGAGTTTCACTAGATGTTCTGAATACTTTTAATACGATTTACACAAACATTTACTAAATCCTTATGCAGGATTTAATTGGTAATTGAAGCTTTTATAAAGGTTGAAGGCTTTACACAATTAGAGGGGAGAAATCGTGTTATCGGTTAATGAACATTGTGACACTTAAAATCACATTAGGGCCCAAGTGCTTTACCGGGTGGCGGTATTTGTGGGAGGGGGGGTTGAAGGGGTAGAAGTGTCTCTAGAGGTAAAGGGTGGCATTTAATTACTAGCCAAGTATGTGTTTTAGAGGGGTGGACGAGGTAAGACATTTTAATGGGGAGCTTAAGGTATCGTTTGAGGAACAATGAAAAAGGGGTTGTTTTGACTTATATACCCACCCACTTCCCCTTCCTCTTCCTGTTTAAGTTCTCGAGAAACTGGTTAAACTTATACAGCACTTTCTATATGAATTGATTGTTTGTCGCCCAGTCGAGAAATTTGTATTTATTTTTTGTCTCGTTAAAAAAAACACTAATTATCTAAACACTCGGCTGATTTGTCCACTATTTTCGAAGGAAACCAGGTGTAACAAATCGGCACACCCTTGTATGATTCCCTTTTATGTCACATGGAAATATAGGGAACCACTTTTTAGTATGAATTAAAGATGTGCATACCACACTGATGTCCTTAGCTGAATATTTAAAATGAAATAGAACACTATCCGGTTTTTCCAAAATGGTTAAAACGTAATTATGTTTTGTCACAGGTTTAGGCATAGTAATTGTGTTTATGTGTTGTAATACAATAAATAACTGAGAACTTGCTACAACATAATTGTTCATATTGTTTTGGGAGTTAACGGTCCGAATGTAGTATGATAAAATATCGAATAAACTATTGAATAGAAAACAATGGTAAATGATGAAATGCAGTGTCTTCTCGTCACCATAAACCTTTTTTGTGTTATTCTAATTCGACTAACTCTATGTAACTTATTGATCTACATTGTTAAAATACGCTAACTAAAACTTTGTTTTTTTATTTAGATTTAAAATATCAGAAATAATAGTTCGAATAATATTTATTTTATAAATTGGATACAGTTTTCTTTCAGACGAACTGATATCTTTTGTAATAAGGAGTAACAACAAAGGCAGTTTGAATAAGGAGCCTGTGAGGGCAAAGTTAAGGCGCTTCACGTAACTGCGCCATAAATAATCATCTTGTTAGTTTCCCTATGAGAAGTTTAACAATGAAACATGTTATTACTATTGTTAAAACAAAAGAGAAGTTTATGTTATTGCATCCGCAAATATTCACAGACCTGTCATTGTAATAATTGAAATTTTAAATGGCATTAAAACATATATAAAATTTGTGTATCAATTAAATTTTGTCCGGTTAGAAATTTTAGTTTTGTACCTTACAACCGACTCGTGCAATTACATGCATGGAGCATCGCTAGGTATATGTGGTGTCTGCAAATGTATGGATTTTAAACTTAAACTGCAATCAGCGTATATATAATAATATAGGTTTTGTTACAGTCCTCATTTTGCATCAGGTCGGATTCATATATAATACACGGTACACATATTGTTTTTCTAATAAAGAAACGTCTTTGCAATACACTAACATCAATTGACAGTTTGGAGAAACTTTCTAATTACTGGCTTGAAATAAATATAGACGTATTAATAAATTGACCCATCGATTCATAACACTATAAATTAGAAAATAAAAGTTACATTTTCTCACTTAATAACTTTCAATATCAGTTTACGTAACAATCTAACGATCGCTAAATCGGCCCTACAACTGCAAGCTTCCATATATTCTTCACTGTTTCATAGCAATGCAAGCCGGTGTAAGAAATAAATGCAGTGTATTGGTAAGTTAAAACCCACTTTATAATTAAATCGTTGCCAAATAGTGTCATTAGCCTGTCTCTATTTTACATTGTATATGGGAATCAATTTGGGCCTGAATATTTCAGGAGGGCAGAAATTAATGTTTTGTCACGTCTACGAATTATTGAGGTGAAGTTGACCGTTTTAGATGCAAAATCTCTGATCCCGGGTTTGCCCACAGACAGGTGTCCTTGTTTCCAAATCGTAAGTAATCATAACTGGGTATAAGATGAATAAAAACCGGGAATGAGCTGTTATTTGTTTTTCTTTTAGCCGATAAACTTACGCCCAAAGGTTTAAGACAACCTAGTAATGCAAACAGATTAAAAATAAATAATAACCTATGACATAAATTCTTAATCGTTTATATATATATATAATATATGTTGTTTTTTTAACTATTGACTTGTAAAATGAAAGGACAATCTTACAAAACTTGATACGTTTGACTTTAATGGCATCGCTATACATAGTACGAACTCATCCAGCGATCCACGCATACATGTAAGTATAAAGGTTTTGACATAAAGTGATGACGCAGGTGAATGTTCTTCGTCATACAAAACCATCAAAGAAAATTACTGATCATAGTTCCAAACTAATATGTAAACAATCTTTAGCATCGAGTTCCGGAAAATTCACTAACAATCTAACAATTTGACCAAAGGGTATTTTTCCACGGGTTTTAGCCACAGACAGGTGTCTCTGGATTGAAGTTATAAGTAATTATAACTTGGCTTTACTTTACCTAAAGCCTAATTGCAAAAGTTCGATCAGATTTTAATCGACGAAGTTCAGCAATGGAGGTGGTGCGGCGCAGTATCATCTAGAAACAGAAATTCTTCCGCCACTTTTGGCGTACTAATGTTTACATCTGAGTACAGCTTTTAATTTTGGAAGTTAATAGCTAAAGAAAAATAATAACAAAACATAATTTGTCTTAAATCCACAATGCAGAAATGTATTGTATTTTAAAAACAATTTTACTTAATCTCCCAAAACTATGTAAAACTGGTTAGTTCCCTTTTGAAAATAAATTATAAGAATCACTTTTTCAGTTCAAATGCTGTTTTAATAAACATTTTACATGCACAATTAGCCAAACTCTTCATCAATTATTGAAAATGATTTGAAGAAACTCTTTTCTTGGACATTCGAAATACTATCGGACTCAGTTGAAACAATATTGAGGTATTTTAAAGCGTTAAGTTTCACAAAACTAAAACACTCAAATTGTTCTAAGTCAGTTGCAAGCTACCACCTTCTTGGTCTCATTCTGGATAGCTATAAATGTTTAAGCAATTTTAGTAGTATAATCAGTTGGCTATAGTAACATTTGGCAACGAATCTAATGACACGTGAAGCACTGAGTTAGTAACCCTTCTTCGCCTAATGTCGAATAGCTATAGCTCTCTGAAGGTAGAAACACACTCGACGAGCCTAGTGAAGTGGAACTGGTCGCAGCGTAGCGTTTACAAGATTTAGAGTGTTTAATGTCGGAAGATTACTGAAGGTATGTTTACTACATCATAATATATCAGTTTACTCGCATTTTTTTGACTTCCTCATATATTTTATGAGCTGAAAACTAAATTCTTTCAATATCATTTCAAGAGTACAACAACTGAACACGCTTTTCCTAACACATAACGTGCACAAACACACAAACTTCCTTGGATATTTTGGCAAAAATACTTTTTTTAGCAACCGAAGCCTAATGCAAATCTTCACTTTCATTGGAGTGGGAATAACTAAAAAAAGTTCCTTACTATCGGTAAAATACTACTACATCATTAACAATAGGATTACTTGAATACGTATTATCTGTATATAATTTGGAAAACCTATGTAGTTCAGTAAACTTAAGCGGAAAACCGATAAGAGAACTCAAAATAGTACTGACACATTGCTAGGATTGTTTCTTCGTTTCAAAAAGTAAAAACATATTGGCTTGGTCTAATTTGGCAAGAATAATTAGCGCTATCACCTAAATCAGAAGACATCATAAATACCACTAATAATACTAATAAAAAGTAAAACTAATAGTGTAAATACATCACATACACATACAAATATTTTTACTAAAAAAATATAGATTTGTAGGATTACATATGTCTCTTATAATAAATAAAAGTATATTTGAAGATAATCTTAATTTATAATAATAATTTATTATAACTTTGTTAGACCTACTATCTTATTTTACGTTAAGGAATATGCCCACATGGGCTTAGGCCTGTGCGTGGGCATGAGTCGGCAAATCTCTTTATTTATTTTTTGAACATCTAATAGATATTATTTGAACAACCTTTAATAACTATGAAGGCATTTATTTAAAACATTGGTATTATGAAGGTGCAGGATAATCATAAGACCAAGAGAATATACACAATTTTTATTTATGTCCTGTATGAGTGTTAGTGAAGTAAGAAATAGTTAATTGTACAAGAATTAGTCGTCTATTGATTCATCAATATCCTGGTGTGATAGTATGTTCTGTCATATCTCTTCCAATTTCAAAAATCCAATGTTTAAACATTGTTAACATGAAAAAATATAACATATTTACTTATTTCTCAAAATATCAGGGAGATTTATGTATAATATATGTGTATATTATAATGTAAATTTGTTACTAAAAATGTTAATTTAATCTAATCGTTTGTTTATCAACAGTTTGAGCATTTGTAGTAAAATAATGATGATTGCAATCTTGAAAAATATCTTCAGAATGGTAAAACATATATAGCAGTAAGGTTTTAAAGTAAAGCTGTTGTATTTTTAATACACTACATTCAGTCAATAATGCTTCAGTAGGGTACCGTCTCTTTTTACATGGGGCAGAGAGAGACCCATGTAATTAATTATATCACTATGTGTAATATTTAATGGTTCAAGGATTGGGCTAAATGCACCGCCCCATGCAATCAGACCCCACATAAGTAATGATTGGCAATAAGCGTAAAATGTTAGCTTGAGTTCATTTATCATTAAAATTTCATTCAGTCGTTTGAATGTGTATATGTATTTTCTAATTTTACAATTTATATAATTTACAGGATGTAATACAACATTTCTTACAACACTTAAACTGTATTCACATAACAGACGGTAAACGTATAAGAGATGGTACAAGGCAATAATAGCCTTGTAACATTACATCCCAAATAGTATTTGATTACATCCTGTAAGTAATAACAACTCGTAATATGCCAATCAAAAAGTTGATAACTTTTCAACATGGTCTGACAACTTTAAAAGACTGCCAAATATTACTCATAGATACTTATAATTGTTAACTGTTTCAATACTGTTACAGTTACAAAATAAATCTCTAGGACTACCACAAGAATGAAGTTTCAAACTAACTAATTCGGTTTCTGTATTGTGACGTAGAGAAAATTCTGTCTTTGAGACAATTAATGTCAAGACATTTTGATCAAACCGTTTCTTCACTAGTGTTAGTCCATTCGAGGCTTTATTTTGCACATCATCCCAATCATTACCCTAAAGAAATTGCTGTATCATCAGCAAAAAGAAAGAGTTTTCCATCTATGTTTAATTTTGATAAGTTATTTATATATGTTAACATCGTTAGGACCGATCCGAATAGTCGAACGCGTAATCTGAATGTGAAACGGCAAAGCTATGAGCTAATTTTACCAAAAACGGAAAAATATTTAATTGTACCTTATAACCCGGGCAAAGTTTATACTGGACACATGAATGCCAATAGTGGAGCGCTCTAGCATTAGAACTACAGTCCTATGACAGTGTCGCGGCAGCGGCAGCACTCGGTGTTAAATCTTGATAACGTGGCAAAACCGCGGCTTACAACTCCCTCAATTATTAACATGCAGTCGCTTTGTCCCGCAAGTTGCGGCCCTGATTCTCGCCTCTCTAAACGGATTTGCCGCTCCAACTATTAACACCTCAATTTAATATTGATGCGTTTTCGACGCCCTCGGCTTTGTACGGCGTAATCCCACCTGTAAAAATACGAGCTTATAACAGCTTAACGTGAGTGCATTAGACGGTTTGCTCACCAGGCGTCTAAGAGGACCTGTTCTAGCGCATTATTTCCTTTCTATTTTTTCTACTCGGAACTCTGATATGCATTATTAGTCTTACTGTATTAATAGCTTCTATCCTGTTTAAGATAATCATATTATTATATACGACATGTTTAGTTGAGGTGATTGTTTGCTTCCTCATTGGACAACTCACTTTATATGTAAAATATCCTTTTGGATTTGTAATAGGTTCGACCCATATGACACAGACAATGCACACGTCCGATTTTTCATGGGACCACGTTCTTTTTTCCTACACCTTGAACCCGGTTATCGTTGGTGAATTTAGTTTTTTCTCTTGTTTTTTTTTTTCTTTGTCGCCTGTGGCAATTTCAACTCATGATATAATATGATGTCTTGATATAATAATAATAAATGTGTGCATTGTTTGCAGGAATTATGTTGTACAGGTTTTAGTAAATTATTTGTTGCCAACCGATTTTTTACACATAAACATAGTTTCAAGATTTTGTATTTTATTTTTATTCTAGTGTGAAAGCCAATAAACGGCTTGCTAGTAGTGTTTCTTTGAACAGTCTTGAAAGATGTTGAGAAGCATTGGCGTCCAGGTAACAATATATGTTTAACTGTTAGGGTAATTGAACCAGTATATAGCATATAAATTTAGTTTAAACTTTCTACATACACAGACCTTATTAGCAGTGATTAGTTGGCAATCGGTTGATCATGAAACTAAATGCATGCAGTAGTTTTCAACATGCGATTGCAGTCGTTGTATACCACTACTACTCGTCACTCACTTTATACTAACAGGTACAACTCGGTGGTGAAATTCATAACAGGTTGGCGGCATTGTATCGGCCCAATCACACGCTCGAATTGGAATTGGATCCGTCCGTCTGTCTGTCTGTGTCGCAAGGAAAGAAACAACGCTCCAAGCCCCCCAGGGGGGGGGGGGAGTTCGATACATTTATTTGAATATTTATCAATATGCGACAGAGACACCACCACAGCACCGTATTTCACCAGGCTCGCGTTGGAGCGTTCCGCTGATATATTTGTTTTCTAACCTAACGTTCGTCCGTGTTGCGAGCGTTGTTTTGCAGAATGATTATTTACTGTTGATGCTCGCTGTTTATTCGTTCCCTCCGCTAATGGTCCGCTAGTTTTGTTGTTTTTGCAGAATAAACAACGCTCGGTTTGTTCCTAATGGAAACTAGTGTTTTTTTACCACCGTCACATAATTGTTCGATGGCAACCGCTTTGTTTAATTGATTTATAAAATTAAGTTTTACAAATGTAATTAACAGACTCTCGTTTGCCGGGGGATTAACTAAACAAATACATTTTTGAGGTGAATAGTACTGTGTGGGTGGTTTCTAATTGATTTTTTAACGTGATAAAGTTGTTTTGTTTTAGTAATGAAGATTTCCTTTATTTATATGTGATTTAATGTGACAAAAATCAAACATTTGTTTATAATTCAAAAATATAGATTATCCACTAAGGACAAAAAGATGACTGATCTGGATTTCCATGGTCATTTAATTCCTTTATTAGTTTATTAAAATTCTTTGGGGTTTTTCTTATAGGTCATCAAAGCTTCACACTATGGTACATACTATAGAAAAATCTAAAACCGGAATAGTGAAATAACATGTACAATAGCTAAAAGTAGTAAAATTTATATTGTCTTGTTCGAGCAAAGCCTTGATAATTCCATGTGAAACATTCTACACTTTAACAACATCTCTAGAACTCAGGCCACAGAGTCAACTTGTAAGTATTAATGCAACAGTCAGAACCATTGCAACCATCAAAAGGTACGAAGTTGTTTTCCCTCTGTCATCCCGACTCACAAAAACTATAATCTCTTTTCCAGGTGACATTTTCGGTCAGGGCTATTTATTGTTACTTTTTGTACTTACGTCAGAGACATTTTGTTCGGAATATTTTTTCTAAACACTTGTAGGGAAAACGGTCTAATTCCACTCTTAGTGGAGAGCCTGTAATGGAACCCGTGACTCCAGATTTATAATCCTAACCGTAATCATAGGAAGATACCCGATGTATATAAGCGAGATACATCATAGCGAGTGGTCCAGTGAATATAACACCGTTCCTTCCCAAGCTCTGGGGTAGCCGGTGTAATGTTATGGATGCTCGGACCTGGTGTAATCCCAGTTCGGGGTGGCCACTTGGAGGGGGGGCACTAATGATGGAGACTATGCAGTGCTGACATTGAGAAATGTTTTGTGTTATCAGCCCCGTTCTTGGGACAAAAGAGTTTTTCCCCACCGCCGGACCGTTCGTCCATCAACAAAAACCGTACATGACCACCTGAGCATAGTTCCTTTTCCTAAAGACCTTTCAATTTTCACATTTGTTATTTATTTTGTTTTCAGCTATGAATTAGACAACATGAAACCGTAAATACTTATTTTTGTAGCGTTTTATTCGCTAGAGATGAAGAGAAAGGTCTGCTTTATAACTACAAATTAAATGAAACTTTAAAATCGAGTATATAAATTAACTAGTAAGTAAATCATTTGCACAGAGAATTACATTGGTATACACATTTCTACGTACTGTACTGTAGTTGAAACACTACGTACAGTGAATAAAATAAATACTTTTGCGATTAACTTCCAAAATGTTATCCTGTATTATAAATGTGTATTTACCGTTTACACTTCATATTATCTATAAACTAAAGGTGATCGATTAAATTCTATGATTATAACGTAGTGATGCAATACTTGGTTGTAGGTCTGAAGTAAAAATACCCCCGCCACAGCAAACCTGCATACTCAGCGAATTTCCAATGAATATATAACAGAACACATTAAAACTCTTAACAGGATTCATAAGAAATATATTCACAAACAAGCGATGTTTAAAATATTAATTATTCTCCATAAGAATAACATTGGGGATGAGTACGCAGGTTTGCTGCAACAAGGAACACAAAATAATGTGTTTTTATGCAAATATCAATAGAACTCATCTTAGTGAAGGCACATACCAAGTTTCATCCATATACATTCATAAATAAGCGATATATAACATTTTAATTATTTTCCATAAGAATAACATGGGGACCAAGTATCTAGGTTTGCTGCTACGGGAACCATAGGCGAAAAATATTTTTTGTGCAAACAACAATCAACCAAACCCAGATGAAGCTATAAACCAAATTTCGTCAGTTTATCTTCATAAATAAGCGAGATATACAATTTTTCTTTTTCTCCATAAGAATAACATTAGACAACGTACTGTGTTTAGCACTTTCAATATCTCAGTAACCAATTGACGAAGAGCAATGATCAAAATACCAAATTGTTTGTTTTTATGTTGAATTCAATGGTAAAAACTAAAATTTTTTTTTAATAAAAATTACAGTGTAAACCCCAAAATACCCCGTCACAGCAAACCTGCGTACTCAGCGAATTTCCCATGCATGAATATATTTCTTACTACCACATAAAGCCACTTACCAAGTTTCATAAAAATACATAAATAACTAAGTGATATATAGCATTTTATTTATTCTCCATAAGAATAACATTAGGGCTGAGAACGCAGGTTTGCTGCAACAAGGAAGATGAAAATATTTTTTTTTTTTGCAATTATCAATATAACTCAACCAGGTGAAGCTACATACCAAGTTTTAATGATTTATGTTCATAATTAAGGGAGATATAAAGCTTTACGTATTCTCCATAAGAATAACACTAGGGATGAGGATGCACGTTTGCTGCTAAGAAGATAATCAACAAAAAATCAATTTTTTGTACAAATATCAATATACCAGTACTAGGTGAAGCCACATACCAAGTTTCATCAATATTCATTTATTAATAATAGAGATATAACATTTTAAATATTCTCCATAAGGATAACAGTGGACAACGTACTGTGTTTAGCACTTTGAATTACTCGGCAACGGTTGGACGTAGAATCACAATTTAAACACCAAAATGATTGTTTTGTAGAGCTAAACTGATTGGTAAAAGTAAATGTGAAGTTTACAGTAAAATTAATTGAGGAAAAGTAAAAAAACCATTTTCCCATAAGATTAACATGGGAGATTTTATGAACACGTTTCTTGGATTTTCTCCGCAACACTTAACCTAGGTTAATGATTCAAAATACCAAATTATTTGTTTTTTAAGCTCTATAAAATGGCTAAAACTAAAATTGAGTGTTTTTAAAATTGTAGGGGGAAAAATTCAAAAAACTGATTTTTGAAAAATTTAAAACCCCCTTCCCATAGTCCGATCAATCTGGTTTTCGAACCAGAAGTCATAAATTTTACTCTACACATTTGTGCCAAATGTCATCAAAATCGGGCGTTTCTTTCAAAAGTTATCGCGGTAACGGACATATATACATATATACATATATATAAATTTGAAAGAATGGTGTTTTTGGCATCTGGGGACCTCAAAACAAAAAGTTATCATGGTCTTGGGCTTAAGTCTTACCATGCCACCTACGGTAATAGCTTCTTCCCTATAGGGGAAATTCGCTAAAACCAGTCTTGGGGTACAAAACCCCCCAAAAACCCCTCTTCGGATTGTGCGATTCGTCTGGTTTTCAAACTCTTTCAAATTAATGGTGCTTTACACATTTCTACCAAATTTCGTTAAGATCGGACCTTTTTTACGAGATTTATCTTGCTTACGGACACATATATACATATATACAAATTTGAACGAATGGTGTTTTTTGGCATCTGGGGACCTCAAAATTAAAAGTTATCATGGTCTCGGGCTTAAGTCTTACCATGAAACCTACGGTAATAGCTTCTTTCCTATAGGGGAAATTCGCTAAAAGATACGTTAAAATTCAGTTTAAAAGTTCAGTTTAAAACGCTGACGTATTTATACATTTCAATTTCTTTTAATGTATCTCTTATTTTGTATATATATATATATAGAATTTATAGAGTACATATATAAAACCCATTGAAAAATATTACCTATACCGTAAGTGAAAACTACATCATACTTCTATTGATTTATAATTATTGTTTTTATTTTTCCTTCAACAACGAGCCTAATTAACGACACCCCTTTAGAGAAAAACATGAATTACAGTTTTTTTCACGAAATTACAAGTAATGAAAAGTATGCAAGTGTTTATTTAAATAACCTTCAGACTGTTAGATCAGGAAGGGACACTACTTTTTTTTACTGAGGCGTATTTTATAACTAAAACCGTATTTATAATTCCACACAATACTTATAACACATAATCACTCATGTTTTACTATTTCTACAGTATTTTACACTAAAAATAAATATTGTACAAAAACGTGGGTGTTACATCTACGTTTATTATTCTTTTGAATTGTTTTCTAACCAAATATATTTTAATAGACATTTATATAAAATACAAAATAGTCAACTATGTAAAGATAAATATGCTATCATTTATAGGATGTGTGAATATAAAGACCGAATAATTAACTAACGTAAGTTGGCATTGAAGATATTATAAGGGTTCCAACGAATCTTCCCCATCGCCGGCGCCGCTCCCCAAGACAGAGAGAAATGCTTTGTTTTAGCACCCCAGAACAAAAAGGCCCGTTAGTTTTTCTCAAACCCATTCGACCTCAGTCCCCTACTCCTTTATACCGGGCTATCACTCACTAAGAAACGGACTTTGATATAAATGCCTTTAGCGATATAATTATTTATTTATTTATGTGCGGCTTTTAGTGAAGAAAGATCTATATTGTAGGGGTGGTTTTCATCACTTCAGAGACCTATTTATCCATTTTTTAGATAAGTAGATTCAAAGATTACGTTGGGTTCCGAACCACCGAACTGTGGAATATTGACGTAGATAATATTCTTAGGTGATTGGCTGAAATCGAACTTGAGACCTCACGGACCAACGTTATGCGCTCTAACTACTGCCCAGGACGCTCCCGTGATAGACCTGGGATATATTAAGTGGTTATAGTTTATCTTGACACTTGTGTTTCTCAACTGCAACACCCCTATTACTTCATCGCTATGACATAAAACAATAAACAATAAGTCTTAAACAATTTAAAAAACAGACAAAACGTCATGAAAGGAAGCATAGTCAATCAAAGCATCGCCATGCCAAAAAAGTAAACAGAATAAAAATTTAATGAAGAAACATAAATCGTAAACTGTACAAGTATGAGAGGCAAAAATGAGAGCTGTCGGCTTGGGGGGAGTGGTTGGCAAGCAGTGTCTGGGGGGTGGGGGGGGGGCGAAATTACTCGTCCCTCTGGGGAACAGGCGAGTCAGAATACAAGAAGCGTCAAATAAAACTTGTTTACGAAAATTGTAAAAGAAATATAATTACTTTTGGCCCCGCCTGCGATAAGCATTAACTTCAAAGATAGTAATTAAACATAATTATAAAAGGCAATAATGGGGAGTTTCTCGTTAAAGCCGGCTATCTAAAGAGATGTTTTCTTAAGGTCTTGAAAAGCTTTAACGACCTCTGGGGGGGGGGCGTCACGACTCGTCCCTGATTCCCTGATTGAGTATTGTGCGACCACCTCTAATCATTTCGGAAATCTAATCTTATTTATTTACCCGCATATTGCAACGGTGTGAAATCGACAATGTGATAATGCGTAACCCTGAAATTTAATGTTGCGATTTTTAACTTTTTTGAACTAGGATTATAAATATATAGCCTATGTTAGGTTTTAAATTATAGTAATACTCATAACCGGTAATGTTTTTCAAATAAGTATACATCTTCAGTTGTCATTACACTCTAAAATATAATTATAAATTGTTGTAAATAAGAATTGTCCTAATCCGTCTTTTCATAAGATAATGTTATTTTAATACATGTGTAATTTTAAACCGATAATAACCAATTTTGTGGAGACAGAAGATGTATTGTTACAATTTTAGTAACAAAAATGTTACATCTTATCTCGGCAGAGGCTGGTATGATAATACGAGGATTTACGTGTTTGAATATTAACTAAAGTGGTTGAAATAACCAATGTTTCAAACTCAAAGGACAAAAGTATGTGTAAATAGATAAAAAACGTTTAAATTCAGAGACAAGCATGTTTTTCAATGTAAAGTTGTCTATTTTACAACTCTAACAACATTTATAGTATCGTGAAAAATATGTTCACATCTTTTATATGTAGCAGGTACAAGGGGTTTTAATCTTGGTGGAATAAAAATTCTTTCTAATTGCCAGCCCTAAGTATACAGGAAGTACATTTGTTTTGACATAACATTTTCAATATGTTAAAAAAAATAAAAATAAAAAAAATATGTTAAAAACTTACTAGTTAATTATTTCACAAAATAAGTGTTAAAAACTCTCGAACAGATATTCAACCGTGTATGCATATATTTGAATCGTACACTCTTAGTTGTCAAATGCCATTAATACTGCCTAACATTCTACCAAGAATCTTCCAAGTTATTTTAGTAGAAAAAACAAAACGCGACATCTTATCAGACGAAAGAAAGGACATCCGAGTGCCTAACCGGAGCTCAATTAAAGTGGGTCGACGAGTCGCTTAAACATTCAAGACACAATTAAACTCGGAGTAGAAAAAGAAAGTTTATAAGAGACATAATTGGTCGAGCCGTTAAGTTAAAGTGGCGCCTTCGCAGCAATTATCTTCGTTATGAAGAGTCCGGCAGCGTTTGCGGCTGTCACTTTTCAGCCCCCGATTTTTGGCTTTTTGGCTGGGGTCGGTTAAATGTCGAGGAGACATTTTGATTAGCTTGGCCACAAAAAGTGTTGAAAGTAATTAAGTGGAGATTGCTTCGAAAACAAAAGTAATTCTCTTTAACGATTGGAATTTTCCTCGTTTGAACCGTTGGGTTTTACGTTTCAGCGAATTTAGCATGAAACATTTTACATTTTATGTCCGGGTGAATCTGTGTTTTTATTTTTGATACGGTTTAACTGTTGTGGGAGTTTTTTAATTGGGTTAACGCGATTGATCGCATGTTCAATTCCGCGATAGTCAAATCTTACTTTTCGTATTAAACGCTTTACGGGAATATAACTTGAGGGAAAAACATTTACCACTTAAAATAAAACATAACACTATTGAGTAGTTTAGTATACGAAGGCAAAGCTGTTTGAAAACTATCATTTCAGTAAGTAGACAAACACTAGTCCATTAACTAGTTTTCAGGAGGTACGAGATTCGAGTCTTTATTTTCAGACAAATACAGAGATAGGTCAGATGAATATAACAGGGTTTACCTAGAACAGTACAATACTGGTTTTCCATTTTGTGGAATAGGTATTTTTACACTTGGATGGTATACGATCCAAATGCAATGATTCCTTAGTTATGTATCAATTAAAAATAAGTTAACATAGTACAAACTACATAACCGATCATGACGGTAAAACCTGCTATAACAGTAGGACTAATTAATAAAGAGTGTCTGAAGTTTTGAATGACAAGGAGCACATGTGAGACGTAGAAGGAATCGTGCTATGCATAGCGGAGTGAACGAGCCGTCTCAGTCACAAGGAGACCCGACACACCGCAGGTGCCACGCAGAAGGAAGCGTGCTATGCATAGCGGAGTGAACGAGCCGTCTCAGTCACAAGGAGACCCGACACACCGCAGGTGCCACGCAGAAGGAAGCGTGCTATGCATAGCGGAGTGAACGAGCCGTCTCAGTCACAAGGAGACCCGACACACCGCAGGTGCCACGCAGAAGGAAGCGTGCTATGCATAGCGGAGTGAACGAGCCGTCTCAGTCACAAGGAAACTCGACACACCACAGGTGCCACGCAGAAGGAAGCGTGCTATGCACAGCGGAGTGAACGAGCCGCCTCAGTCACAAGGAGACCCGACACACCGCAGGTGCCACGCAGAAGGAAGCGTGCTATGCATAGCGGAGTGAACGAGCCGCCTCAGTCACAAGGAGACCCGACACACCGCAGGTGCCACGCAGAAGGAAGCGTGCTATGCATAGCGGAGTGAACGAGCCGTCTCAGTCACAAGGAGACCCGACACACCGCAGGTGCCACGCAGAAGGAAGCGTGCTATGCATAGCGGAGTGAACGAGCCGTCTCAGTCACAAGGAGACCCGACACACCGCAGGTGCCACGCAGAAGGAAGCGTGCTATGCATAGCGGAGTGAACGAGCCGTCTCAGTCACAAGGAAACTCGACACACCACAGGTGCCACGCAGAAGGAAGCGTGCTATGCACAGCGGAGTGAACGAGCCGCCTCAGTCACAAGGAGACCCGACACACCGCAGGTGCCATGCAGAAGGAAGCGTGCTATTCATAGCGGAGTGAACGAGCCGTCTCAGTCACAAGGAGACCCGACACACCATAGGTGCCACGCAGAAGAAAGCGTGCTATGCATAGCAGAGCGAACGAGCCGTTTCAGTCACAAGGAGACCTGACACACCACAGGTGCCACGTAGAAGGAAGCGTGCTATGCATAGCGGAGCGAACGAGCCATCTCAGTCAGAAGGAGACCCGACACACCACAGGTGCCACGCAGAAGGAAGCGTGCTATGCATAGCGGAGTGAACGAGCCGTCTCAGTCACAAGGAGACCCGACACACCACAGGTGCCACGCAGAAGGAAGCGTCCTATGCATAGCGGAGCGAACGAGCCGTCTCAGTCACAAGGAGACCCGACACACCGCAGGTGCCACGCAGAAGAAAGCGTGCTATGCATAGCGGAGCGAACGAGCCGTCTCAGTCACAAGGAGACCCGACACACCACAGGTGCCACGCAGAAGGTAGCGTGCTATGCATAGCGGAGTGAACGAGCCGTCTCCGTCACAAGGAGACCCGACACACCATAGGTGCCACGCAGAAGAAAGCGTGCTATGTACAGCGGAGTGAACAAGCCGTCTCAGTCTCAAGGAGACCCGATACACCACAGGTGCCACGCAGAAGGTAGCGTGCTATGCATAGCGGAGCGAACGAGCCGTTTCAGTCACAAGGAGACCCGACACACCACAGGTGCTACGCAGATGGAAGCGTGCTATGCATAGCGGAGTGAACGAGCCATCTGAGTAGCGATTATTTTCGACCACACCACAGACGAGACGTAGAAGGAATTCGTGCGATGCGTAGCGGAGCGAGCGAGCCGGCCGAGTCGCGAGTAGTTCCGACCAGACCACTGAAAGTAATCACCAAAGGCGAATTCAAATTACTGGAGCGTTTCGCACGGACCAAATAAAATCCGAACTTCAAAGGCGACGCGGTGGCGTACGTCATTCATTAATACGGCAGAGTGGCCGGTGTAAATTACATGTCCGTTTTGATCGCGCCCGCTCCCCCCCAAGCCCTTTGTAACTTTGTGACTTCCCCTTCCCCATCGCTCGGTTGAACAAGGGGTCACCTTGACAACTCTAATTGAACAAAGATGGGCCCTAGGTAGCAATCAAGACGGCTTTAAAAATGACAATGAATAATTTAGGGCCGCCGAGTAATTGGAGGGGGTCGGTGATTCGGTCGATCGTCGATGTTTGTTATTTCCGCCTAGCGATTCCCTCCAAAACAACGCCTTCTCCACTTTATTGATTTTTCTATCGCGCATTTAGTTAGTAAACGAATCATTCAGAGTTAGTAGTACCATCGACAATTTGAATCTAGGTTAGTTTTTAAGGCCGTAACGCTGTATAAAATGTGTTCTAATGTGTGACATAATTTTGTGCGATGTTTTCAAAGTTGTTATTACAAAAACATGTGTGAAAGAGCGCATTTTCCACTAATAGCACATCTTAGCGTGCCCTTATTTCACTCTCAGTAGTTTCCACCTCGAGAATAAACACCTAACTGTTTGACTTATCTTTAAATCTTGTTAGAACTGCGCCCTAGACACTTGTCGGTCGGGGGGTTTCTACCTCGCGGCATATTTATCCAAAGACACCAATCGCGTGCCATATGTGCCTTATGGTCCGTTGAGAGCGGAGTTTTATGGTAGCGACGCCATCTGGCCCATTCTTGATGTCGTTGTACCTTTACGTCGCCAAATGGTCCCTACTGCCGTTTTCACCGAACTGTTCTACATTCCCGGTGTTGTAAATGGGAAATTATCTTTAACCTTATTGTTTTTGTAGTTGATAGTTGTACTACTTTATTGATTTATTAAACGTCAATGCTTTGTCGATGTTATCCCAGAAAAGTTTACTGCTCAAAAAGTCAAAAGTATGAAATTATTTAATGGTTTTATTATTGAGCTCGTTTATTAGTTTGTTTGTAGTATTTGTATTATTTTACATAAAGAATAGACCCCATAATTTAATTGTTATAGCATTAAGTAAATTAAGCTAAAGTCGATTTATAAAATTTGTAATACAGGTGGTCCAACGAAAAAAGTATTTCCGTTCCTGAATAATATATAACAGTATTTGTTCGTGTTTTTTTAAATATATGATAATATTATTACGGTTACAATAGTGTCAAGACTGACGTCCTAGCTTATTAGATCTATATATATTTATGTAATTCATCAGTAAAATCGTATTATAAAACTTATTAAATTAAATATATATCCGACACCCACTTACAACCCCTTTTTTACAAACATAAAACGTCTTCGATCACGTGAAAATATGCTTAAAAGTTAAAAAACCACGTATATAAATCTTTATAAAACTCATAGTTGTTTTATATCGACACGGATGAATATAAATTAAATTAAAATCGAACCAGAGTTTAATCAAACCCGTATTTCATCGGGCTTTGAATTAAAATTAAATCAGCAATCCTTTAATAGGGCTAGCTCCGAAATAAACAGTTTTGGAGATCCCCGGCTCAAAGGATCAAGGCTATCGCAGCGCAGGGGGAAGGGTGACATAATGTAGTAAGGGCGGGTGTTTGGACGTATAGTAATCTATCATATGCATCTGACAGGCTCACTCGGCACTAACTAGACACGGCGCTCTCATTGCATCCCGCACTTGCATCGGGAGCTACAAAACAATATGTGATTTTAGAGAAGGCCTAAGTTTCCCTTAGGAATACACGTTTGTTGATATTTATCTGTAATATTTTAAACCATTGCTACGTGACACGTCACAAATGGAAATGGTTATTGCATTCCACAGTGTGATTTGGGCACGCTCAAAATAACATTACAGCCAAATGTACAATGTTTTACTCCATTCCTAATTTTTGCTACAATGTAACGTAATCGTAATTTACTGATTTTAGCTTGTATCTCGAGCTATGAAGTGGTTGATGTACTTCAGCTATTTGATTGCTTATTTTGTTCTTAAAAATTCACATTTTTCATTTTTTACTTCCGACAACAATAAATCGAGCCCTGCCCTCTAAAATAATGATTTAAATGCACGATTGCAATATTTACTCTTAAAATATTAGGTAAAAGTAGTTTAAGGATGTCCAGTTAAAAACATTAAGTCTAGTAAAATGTAATTAAAATTTGTATAATTATATTATAAGTAACAGTAAGAAGGTATAGGTAATTTTATTATTTATTAAGTAATTGTAAGAATAAAAGGCTCAGAGAAACATTTGTATTCTATCGTATTTATTAATGACACCGGCCTCCGAAAAAAAGACTTATGCTTGTACATTAATTTAATTCTTAGCGTTAATCCGCTAGCCTCATTACAGCTGTATCCCAACATATTTATTAAAACGAAGCTGGTATATTTAAACACTTAATCTTTTGTTAAATAAACTATTAGTACTTGTATTGCTTGGAAAAGAATTAAAGTAGAAGTATATTTAACGGTGGCGTATACAATTTATTATATGATTAGTTACTAAATTTAGATTACAAATTATATTAGCAGCAATACTTTCATCATTCTTTCTGAGTTCCTTCATCTCATTACGCAAATATTTGAGCGTACCCCTAGTAATAATCCTAATAATAATTTAATAAAATTGTATACATGGGCCAACGGGAATAACAACTTTAAAAAAATCAGTATTTACAAAACATAAGCTGATAGGATATACTCCACAGGGTACTGAGAGTAATTTAATTAATTAATTTGTTTTGCAAAACGCAATTTATAAAGCCAGAGTTCGTATTACTAAAATGTATATAAATATAAAACGAAATAAATATCGCTTTGCAAAAATGTATAATTGCAAAGTACCTAACCTACCGTTGACAGTCTTACAGAAAACCATTAAAATGATCTTTAGAGGCTTTTGTGATATCCAATATATCCATTAAACTTAAATCTTCACTTTTCGTTTGTGACAATCAAATCAAACCTGGATCTGATCACTGCTGGGGAACTATGTTTCCTACCCGCAATCCTTGGGAAAGAGAACGGCACAAAATTTCAAATTATTTAGTGTTAAACTTTCAATAAACATTTTAAACCTAACAGACGTAAAACCACTCCGTGGAAAACACGAACATAGCGCCGCACCGTGCGCACCTCGAATGAAAAACACAAACAGACATGCAAAACTCGTTAAATATAATTGAACCTTTTCAATGTTCAATACAAATCGGCCCGTTATAAATTCAGGTTTTTAAAAAAGACTCAGCCCCTCCTCTCACGATTGCAGATTTATCCGCTGAGAGCCTCTCTTCTCGGCCAGTAATGAATACGACGGGACAGCGTCGAGGGCTCGTTACGGGAAAGGGTGACCGGCTATGGAAATTCCATTGCTCCCTAATCCGTTCGGTTTCGCTGTCGATGGATGTCGAATTGGAACATGGGGGAATGCATTTCCGCACGTTTTAATGCCACTTGTATTTGATATTTTCCTTCTACCGTTCTATTTCTAGCGCCAAATGTAACAAAATATTGGTCGTTAGTAAGTTTTAATTTAAACCTGTGCACATTTTATGTATGAATATTTTTCGTATGCGATGTTTGTATACGTAAAAATACCTTTAATGAATATTCCAGTTTTTATATATTCGAATATAAATTTTCCAGTTTGTAAAAAAGGTGATAATCTTCGTTGTGTAGGCTTCATACTGCATAATCGCATTAGAAACGTTTTCCCTTATTGATTGAATATTGGAAAAACTAAGATATTTTATTACTACCGAAAAAACTATGTAATGTAATATATATAAAAACAACCATATGCGTCAAACAAACCCCTAACAGAGTTTCAAAATGAACTCATATTCGAATTTACTTGGGGAAAATATCGGTCACTCTCCCGAGCCTTTATTACTAACACTTGGCATTTTCGTGACATTTTGATTTGTCAGAGTCAGGTATTATTGGCGTTCCATCGATTTTTTAAACTTTTTATATTTCTGTGTAAATATTTTCACTAAATGTGTTCTATGTTGATTAAAATTATATATACATTTTTATTCAACCGTATTGAACCATAAGTGATCGAGTTTATCAGTATTCAATATGCTTTCGTTGCCGTGGTCAAACTATTTAACTCCAGTTTATTACACGTTGTCAAATCAGCTTGAATCAGCCATATGTATAGTTTTTGCTTTGCGTAGCAATGTTATTTTTCTGTACAAATAAATGTCGAGGCAAGAAAACAAATGTGTAATTTTTACAGAGAAAACTACGACCAAAGGACGTGATTCATTTTTATCACTTAATTTTGAACATAATATTTTAAACCCTACAATATTCTAAATTCATTTCTTTACTTAAAAATAAACCGATAAGGACGTAGAAAATAGTATCTTTTTAACAATGGTTTAATGCTGTTAAATAAACAAATTGCGAATTTCTTACATAGTCTACGAATATATTTTAACTCGAGCTCGACCAAATTAATTTCAACTCTGAGGGAATTAAAACTTCCAGAACTCAAGACAATTTCAACAACAACTAGTATATTGAGTATTTAACTCCGAGCATTTTTAGAAGAATATTTTATAAATAGTAATTTTCCTAGGAATCCGTGGAACCTGATAGCGTATTTAGTGCAAGAGGTCACAGTTTCGGTTCCCCAGATAATGACTTAAGTTGTTCCCCTGAAAAACAAAATAAATAGATTCAATGCCAAGAATTGTATTTTATAACCGAAACTAACAAAGCGATATTTTTGGTTAGGATACCGTTTTACTCACAGCGAAATAAATAACTTTAATGTATATATTTAAAAACATTATAAACAAATATATCCTGGAAGTGAACGTAGCAGGAATGAGATACTCAGGTCGAAAGGTCTTACAGCGTTTTCCCCTAGGTTCCCGTCTTTCCGTGTTACCGCTCCGGTGCATCCAGGAGTGTCCGCCCTGCCAATCCGAAGCCCCTACAGGATTGCCTGCCACCATGGCGTCGCAATCCGCTGTATCGCAACGTCTACGTGACATTCAAACGATATCTGTCTATACCGGGAGAAACCAGATCAGAGTGAATGAGATGTACTTAGACATGCTTATTTAACGGGGAGAGAAGTTAAAACTACTCTTAGCTAGTTTACTTTCTAAAGATAATATACTTAAAGAGATGAAGGTAAATTCGTAAACGTTAAGTGTCTCTTTGTAAATGTGTATAATTTATGTTTTAGGTATTTTTCTCACCTGAAGATGGGAACAGATTCCAGATCACGATACTTTGTAACTTGTGTTTACTAATCAGTGATGGAAAATGTCCGTAATAACTTCTTAAACAACATAAACTCATCACCAACATTGAATTTAAACAAATAACTAGTGAAATGTCCACAAAAAATGTCCACCAAGTGAGCCTTTAGCACCATGAAAAAATTTGCTCCTCCAAAACAAGATAAAATAAATAACGAGGGGAACGGTAAAATATCTCTTTGATTTAGTTAGTCATTCAGACCTACAGACCTTTAGACATGCTCTCTGCTACGGTGCCTACAGTATATAGGTCTTCGCGTTGCGGCCCATTCAAATAAACTGTTTGCCGTGTACAGATCTACTTCACGGTGTGAGCAGAACTAGTGTGTGCACGTGTACGTGTGTGTGTGTGTGTGTGTGTGTGTGTGTGTGTGTGTGTGTGTGTGTGTGTGTGTGTGTGTGTGTGTGTGTGTGTGTGTGTGTGTGTGTGTGTGCGTATTTTGTGTTCACGGTTGCAGTTCGCTCACGTCATTTCTGACGCATCGCTTCGCCACCGAACATTACTCGCACTCTATTTGTTTATAACGGAATAACCTTTTTACATTTACAACCATAATTTCCTTTTCAAAGAGTTTCCTGTTACAATTTGACTAATATTTTACACATTATGGTCAATGTTTTCATGAGGTTATTTATATCTTAAAAAAAAATGTTTGCCTGATTTCCTAAAAAAGAAACAGATACAATCATAGTTACATTAATTACGTTACATTGAATACATTAAATAACGCCTGAACCGTTATTTTATAAATTATTTTAACTTCACGAACGTCACATTTCATCCTATTTTTAGACTCTGAGTAAAAACCTTGCTATTAATATATTTTATGTCTACATAAAATAAGATGTGGTTTTAAGAATAATAAATAATTTAAACATATAAACAGTTTAGGTAGAGAAAAAAGTTATTATTATTGGATATTCGAAAGATATATATATAAAAAAAACTGCAGTTTGAAGTGTACTCGTTTAATAATAAGGCTTAAGTTACTTAACGGGAGGAAACTATAAATATATTGTCCGTTACTCAAGGTAACAACTTACGATACGCATTACTAAATTCACGATTATTTATTTAAGTTTATCGTATAACAATTTGTATATTGAATATTAAATAAATAATCGTAATTTCTTAAATTAATACTAATAACTCATTCTATGTTAAAACTGGATGTTTCTTGTGTTTTATAAACCCACATGTAACAGAGTTGAAGACGATTCTCAAAATATTGTCCCCTTAAACGGCACAGTATTACGTTATCAAGAGTAACACGATTTACCACTATATAGTTTACGGGTAACACAATTTAACGCGTTTTATTTTGTCCATTAAATGGTTCTGTAACAGTATTCATTAGTTTGTATTATTTCGCTATAACAATAGTCTGTAAGTCTTGTAGGTGCTTCTAAATACATTATGACATTGTATTTATACACTACAAGTCAATGAAACATGCTGGTACTTTATCTCGAGTACCATACTCTGTATATACAAATCTAAAAAAAAGATTTACCACTGAGGTAGGCCTATTTTAAAAACTCGCAGTTACACGAAACAGTTGCACTTAACAGTTGCGCGGAACTGATAATACAAAGTGTTCCGCGGGAACGGCAGCGGCCGGAAAAGATTTGAAGATCACTGAGACAGAGTCGATTACAAATTAATAGGTTTGCCGACAGAAGATTCGGTAGAAGTTATTCATGATTACTCGACTACACCAGTCAAAGGCCCGACTGCGAACGGGCCTTGTGCGATTCACTAGTGGATTAAAAACTAATTAAAAATAAATCCGGTCTTTCACATGGGTTGTCTATATATAACCCGTCTGGCCCTTTACAGCGGGATTGGATTCACTCTGGCGATGGTATTGGATTTTACCGATGTTTTAATATTTATGTTGTTTTTGGTTTTGTTTGCGTTTGTTAGGATGTAGGTAAACGTATCGGCCTGCCTTTCAGCTCTTTTGGGTGTCGTTTAATGGTGTTTCGCGTTTCATATTTTCGAAGTTTATTTCTCTTATCGATACAGTTTATAAATTCGGTACAAATATTTAGCAACGTTCCCAAATATAGTAAATGTAAAAACTAAAAAAAGTGTCTGTTTGTTGAGTAAAAACTTAAAAAATATTTTACTGCAAAGTAAACATTTATAATTAATCACTTTTTTGAATACTTTATAAATGTTTGCAAGTTCACTGCAAAATCACGAAAAATTATCATAAGGGGCACACATTTGTTTCTTCACAATCATTTCTAACCAACACCCTTCCCCCATATAACACATGCATGGGATCACCTAGCATAGAACGTTGACAAATCTGAAATATTTTAAACATATTATGTACGCATAACTCCGCAATTATTTGAATGTAATTGTGATTTACATAAGAATTTATTTTTTCAAACCTAATTGTTCGTACTGTTAGTAACAAATCAATTAAACGGTGATAAAATCGTAGTGTTTGTATAAACAAAGAAATATTACTATTTAACTCTCCTTTAAGGAACAGCAGTCAAATGTGCAGTGTTTAATAACGTGGCATGATTATACCAAGTCCATACAAACAGTTATAATACAGAATAGGATATGCTCAAAATCTGCATGATATGAATATGTTTAATTTTGTTTAAAATTATAATGAGAAAGAATCACTGAAGTATATTTTACATCATTAACTGTAATCTTAATTTAAATGTCAGTTTCTAATTTTATTTTATTTTTTAACATTTCTATTATTATGTTTAACACTTAAATCATACATAACGCTGACTCGGACCCCCTCCCCCTCCACAAATAATGCAGCATAATTCATACCGACCCCCTTTTCCCCTATAAGTATTTTACAAAATATGTGTATATCACCTAATCCATCAAATCCTTAAACAGGTGGTGCGTAGTCCTAGTTTAAGCCTTTAGAGAACCCAGTTTAGGTTCGGGAGTAGCTGGGTTCGATTCTCGCCTTTCGTAGGTTTTAAAATGTGTTTTAATGCAGAGATCGAGTTTTCGGTAACCCACCTTAATATCGATCCGCTTGCCTAAAGCATAAACTAAAGCTAAGGTGAGGAGAATTTTTCCAATTGAATCACCCCTTCCTCTCAGAACTGAACTAATAATTCAATAAAACAAAGATAAGAAAGCGATACGTTGTATAGGGTTGAAAACTCATTCTACTGTTCGTTATTGATCAAAAATGTTCTTAGGCAAACGGCACGGTCTGCGAGACACAATCAAAACAGATAAGGTGACGGACTATGAAAAATGCGGCCCGCGATACCGGAGTCTCTGAAGGTGGAAAACTAATTACGGAGAGATAAATTGGACAACCTTAAAGAAATGACCTCGGCAAGTTGATTAGTGTTGAGATAGGGAATGACAAATAGCATCAGGTGCGGCAGCGGTGTACGGGAAACTGGTGTTTATGTGAGTCCCTTTGTACTCCTGATAATTGTTGACCTTGAGATAAGAGCGGCGTTGAGGGACAAGGCTTTGTCGAGGCATCTCACTTGTGTTCACCCGGATGCGAGTTACAGTAACTGCATACATTATTTGAAATTAGTTTGCCTCAAAACACTGCATTTGAATAAAAACATCTGGTTTGTTATTTATTCTTGTAAAAAGTAAAAAAGTTGTACACGACTGTATAGCTACGAGATGGGATTGAATATGTTTACACCCTTTATCCTGGATTCCGTTATGCTCTCTCTAAATCGATTGCTTGTACAGTCGTATATGTATATTTACCGTTGTGCAAGTGAGTACAGCTGGCAAGTGTAAATATTTTTTGAAATGTCGTAAGACGTTTGAAAAATTTAACCGTTTACCACCAGCTTCAATAAAAGTCAATTGCAAACTGTGAATGGCTATTTTTTTACAAATTACAACGTATTAAACCGTATTCTCAATAAAAAATGTTATATCAAAGAGATCTCGTCGCTTAATTTTCCATATCTTCAGTCGAGATTGAAATGTGCTCAAAAGCAATTTAAACAGTACTTAAAATTAACTTTCCGTTGAGTCAATTCAACGCAATGACTTCATTCGTTGAAGTCATTCGGTTAAAATTAAGAGTGTTTATAACGCTACAAAGACAGCATTATGTTACAGGCTGTCACGTGAATCTTTAAACATTTACTCACGATGTAACACGTTGTGCGATTTGCAATAAATTCTTTACCTCACTTTCGCCTTCGACGAAACAACTTGGCTAACAGTTACGGAAGTGTTTTATATTGCTCTGCAACACTGTGGTGGAATATCCTAGAGAAAAGTAAATACCAATCATTACAATAGCATTCCTTGCAGCACTGCGGTATGGAAATTATATCTCACATGGGACAGACTCCAATAAGTAACCGAGTTGAGGTTGTGGCACATCAAAATTTATGACTTATTATACACACCAGTCTGCTATCTGACGACCGGCCCCTGAATTATTGAAACAGCCCCCTCTCCCCTCCCCCACCCTACTATCCACACCTTCTCCCACCTATAACTCACACCGTGTATATTTCTCTTTCATAAACAGCTGTTCCATGGGGTTAGTTATTTATTGGATTATTTTTATTCGTGGGTACAGTTTATGTCTCTGCATAATTAGTTTAATGTTACCGCTAAATTTGTATCGTGAATTATACAGGCATTGCTGTTAGGCACTCTAATGTATTTAAAAGTACAGTTTAAAACCGATAGTATTTCGTTTTAATTTAAAATTCAACCGAGTATAGAGTCTAACTGAATATATTTTAAAACGAGGGTTAGCTACACCTTCACTGTTTCGGCCTGTGGTAAAATAGTTAAACAATATTTGTTATGCTCAATTTCAACTCATGATATTGTTTGTAATTATGAACACTCACCCTAAAGGTACGTACAACCTATTTAACGCGATCATTTTTACCAATACAACCAGGTACTGATTAAGATCGGGTCAAGTTCATAAGTTCCTACAACCTTTTATTCCATTATCCATTCGCCGGTTTACGTTGTTACGATGTTGTTTATTTTATCAGTGGTTATTTTAGCGTAATTATGTAAAAAGTTCAGATAAGGTGTTAACAATAAAGAGTTTATATTAGAATAGTAGTTAAAGATAAATACATCATTTTATTTGTGTGGCGAAGCGTTCGTAATTAGCTGTAGCAAATGACAACGTCAATTCAGCCAGACAGCTAAATTGATATTTTTGTGGTGTTTACTTATAATCCAGGGATGCATATTAAAATAACACACAGTTAAATATATTATGTTGACTGACCCATTTATAATAGTTTTTTTTTACTTTACACTATACTACATACAGACCCTACAAGAGCACTTGTCATTTCAACGTGAGCGGGCGGCCAAGATGAAGGGGGGACAAGTGTTCAAAAGCGAATAAATCACAGCGACTTATTATCAGAGTGGCACCTCATTACGGGCCCACCTGTGAAAAATGGGCCGCGACGGGGCAGATTTGGATAATTTAAATGCCGGTAGTGACGAGCTGGTGGCATAAAAATGTATGTCTTATTATACGCCACGCTGGCGCCGCTGCCCTCCCTGAATTATTGAAACGCGCCTCTCTTGACACACCTTGCACTTTTCTTATCCTCTTTCTTCCTCCTGTACGATATTACGTTTTGAAAACTCCTGCAGAACTTTATTCTTAGTCGTAGTAAAATTATGGTTATAGTCGATTAATCGATATTTCTATGACTGCATAGCTAGTTATGAAATAGTGGTTGTACAAGTGTTCAGTTAGTTTTTTCTGTGGATCTTAAATAATCTTAAATACCCTTAACATTAAATTTAACTAAAACGAAATCGGTAAAACGGAGCTTTTAATACTGTATTTATAAATAGGAACGTTGTTGGAAACGTTTGTAACATCTGTAATTCAGTTCTCGCCTTGTAATAGTCGAACGAAAAGTAGCACAGTTCAGCCAACAAACCCATTAAAACTTTGATCTACTGGTAACGGTGAGTTACTCTAAATTCTGTTGTAAAACTGAACCATTTTCAATAGCTAGCCTAATACTTAAATATTTAGGAAAACTCAATTACGTTAACCTCTTTTACTTATTACAAAAAACGCATTGTTATAAGACGTACTGGATTGTATTACCATGATTTTCTGCACATGACCAAAGAAAAAAATACGGAAATTCTCACTCGAATGTTATGTACCCTTTTACTTAAAAATAGTTCATAAAAAACCTAAGCCGCATTACTGGCAATCATCAGTAAAAGTGAAATGTAATATTTGTCTATCCTTACGAGTGTCTATTAACATATTGCCAAATATATTAATCTTAAAATTCGTCGCTTTGCTCTTAATTTTATTACAAATGATGACTAAGAATATTGACACCACTAGTGTATCTAAGCATCTAAGAATACAGGTTCAACAGTGTCGTGGAAATAAAAGAGTAAAGTCATAATTAATTGACCAGGTAAAACTATATATGAAGTGGATCCGAACCAGGAAAGTTTGGGAAGACTAGAAGGCAGATACCCGAAAAATAAATACTTGAAAAAAGGTGCTTGTAACTGAATATGAGGAAAAGTAATAGTATGTCAATTAAATCTTACTCGAACTATAAAAAATCTTAACATTAAAACTATTGCAAATTCACTAGTTGTACTATTTTATTTTATTTTTTAATTCAAACTAGAGTAGTGATCAGCGCTTGGTTCCCACCTGGTATAGCATTTTAGAAAGCAAGGAAAATCTCCACCTTACATTCGCTCGTATTTGAAAGTCACTGGGGTATTTATAACTGTCAAATTAACATTCCCGCGTTTGCGAGTCCGCTAAGGTCGGCCGATTCTCAGTTATAATTGATGACCCACCTGATTCTTGGTGGAAGTGACAGAAGTGTGAGACCTACATAATGCAGGCCACCGTCCGCTTGTCCGTCCTTTCCCCGCCAATTTGCATCTGTCAGGTCCAGCTCTTCGTCATAACTCGCCCTCCCGCGTCTTTAATATTTCCTCCTTTTTCAGCACAGGCTGCATGAGTGGACGTCCGCGCATGCAGGAGGAAGGACCTGAAACAACCTAGGGAACATTAGGCTTTTGTTTAGTATGCAGGCACTTGCACAAGGGAGGGGGTTGTATAACTGATAGTTACGATGTTCTAAGATCTAGCGACCGCAGAGAAAGGTCAGACATGGGTTTTAAAATATTTTTTAGCATTCCTATTACATATACGTGCGTTTGTGATGCCTATTATATATATATTATGTGATTTTTTCCAGCTTTAGCTGGATTGTGGCACTAATGCTTAGGTATTTCTTCCCTCCTGAAGACAGGATCAGATTCCAGATCCCGAAACGTCGGGAAACATTGTTTTTACTAATCAGTGATGGAAAATGTCCACAATAATTTCTGAAATAGCATACGTTAGTACGATTCGCTAAAATAAAGTTCATCGAACCGATTTGGCATTTAAAGACAAATTATATGCTCTCATTATCATTCCAATAATGACCTAAAACTGTGATAAATCATTACGAGCTTTGAAACCTTAAAAGCTTTAGTTATAAATTTAGACAGTTTAGCAAAACACATTTGTAAGGTAGTATAACGCCAGTGGAAAAAGCTCGCTTTTCCTCCAGACAGTCTCAGTAGAACAATACTTTATTAGCCTTAAAACATAATACTATTCAGGCAACAATGCTTCTTACGATTTTATATCATCGTTAGCACCATTTTCACATTTCTTTACACAATGAAAAACCAGTATATTATCAAAACTTTCGGCATTAAATATCATTGACGCATTAATTATTATACATCATTAAATTATGTTTATTTCCAGAAACACATTATAAATTTAACCTCTAGGGAAGCCGCCAGTCCACCTATTCTAACTCCCTTTCCCGTTTCAATTTCTTAAAGAACATTGTTCATGAAATATAGCAGAAGGAAGAAATTACATACATGAAGGAGAGAACGCGAGCCATGCAATTATTTTAGTTTTTATAACTAATCACATTTTATTTATAACATTTGTTTAACATCTTGGCTTCAAGTTTTGCCCACAAAAATGAATGTTGACCACAGTAACCATAAACTTAACATGCTGTATAATATAATATCGTTTAGATGTAAATATTTAAAGAGATTGGAATTAATGTAAGATTTGAGGGGTTTGGATCGCTTTCCCTTAAAAGCGTTTGTAATGTACTCTTAACAAAATTGCCACTGGCGTTGAAATAAAATAAAATAACAACCTAGTTGACTAAACTTAAAAAAGAGCGGAAAAGGCGTGCCAATTTATCATAAAAACGAACCCCGAAAATTGGAAACAAAGCACCATTATTCATTCCAGGGTCTCCAAACAAATAGGTTTTGGTACTGTAACCCTGCCTCACACAGGCGTCAGCGTGGGGCTCCAAACGGCACCCTTGCTGTAAAAGGACGCACCTGCGTTCGATTAAAAACTGTAACCCCTTTAAATCTGCGAAAATGGGTTGCCGTAATGGAAATAAATATTTTAACAGGGCATGTGTAGTTATTAATTGTGAGTTAAACAGGAAAAGACCTCTGTGGTTGTATTGTGTTGTTATCTTTTGGTGTCAGTCAAACGTCCACTGTCCACTGTTCTGGTATATCCACTCCAAACCAGTGGAGTTATTAATTGGAAGTGAGACGGGTGTAATATGGGTGGCAGAGACCATTTCTGGTTATATTGTGCTGTTATATTTTGGTGTCGGTCCTTTATCTCTGTTCACTGTTCTCGTGTCTCCACTCCAAACCAGTGTAGTTATTTATTGGAAGTGAGACAGGTGTATTCCATGTGGGGGAGGCCACCTGTGGTTGTGTTGTGTTGTTATCTTTTGTCGTCAGTCCTTTGTTTCCTGTCCAATGTTCTTATATTTCCACTCCAAACCAGTGTAGTTGTTGATTGGAAGTGAGACCGGTGTAATCTGGGTGGGAGAGGCCACCTGTGGTTGTGTTGTGTTGTTATCTTTTGGCTTAAACTCTTTTGTCCACTGTCCACTATTCTTGTGTCTCCACTCCAAACCAGTGTAGTTGTTCATTGGAAGTGAAACAGTTGTTATCTGGGTGGGAGAGGCCACCTGTGGTTGTGTTGTGTTGGGTTGCTATCTTTTGGGGCCAATCCTTTGTCCACTGTCCACTGCTCTTGTGACTCCACTCCAAACAAGTGGAGTTATTAATTAGACGTGAGACAAGTGTAATCCATGTGGGTGAGGCCACCTGTGGTTGTATTGTGGTGGGTTGTTATCTTTTGGGGTCAGTCATTTGTCCACTCTCCACTGTTGTTACGTCTCCAATCCTAACCAGTGTAGTTATTAATTGGAAGTGAGACAGGTGTAATACGTTTGGGAGAGGCCACCTGTGGTTATGTTGTGTTGTTATCTTTTGGACTCTGTCGAATGTCCACTGTCAACTGTTCTTGGGTCTCCAATCCAAACCAGTGTAGTTATTAATTGGAAGTGAGGCCGGTGTAATCTGGGTGGGAGAGGCCACCTGTGATTGTGCTGTGTTGTTATCTTTTGGCGTCAGTCCACAGTCCATTGCCTACTGTTCTTGTGTCATCACTCCAAACCCGTGTAGTTATTAATTGCAAGTGAGACAGGTATAATCTGGTAATTGTGTTGTGCTGTGTTGTTATCTTTTGGCGTCAGTCCTTTGACCACTGTCCACTGTTCTGGTGTCTCCATTCCAAACCAGTGGAGTTATTAATTGGAATTGAGACGGTTTAATCCATGTGGGAGAGGCCACCTTTGGTTGTCTTGTGTTGTTATCTTTTGGCGTTTCGAATGTCCACTGTCAATTGATCTTGTGTCTCCAATCCAAACAAGAGTAGTTATTAAATGGAATTGAGACCGGTGTAATGTGGGTTGGGGAGGCCACCTGCGGTTGTGTTGTGCTGTGTTGTAATGTTTTGGCGTCGGTCCACAGTCCACTGTCTACTGTTCTTGTGTCATCACTCAAAACCAGTGTAGTTATTAATTGGAAGTGAGACAGGAGTAATCCGTCTGGGAGAGGACACCTGTGGTTATGTTGTGTTGGGTTATTGTCTTTTGGGGTCAATCCTTTGTCCACTATCCAATGTTATTGTGTCTCCACTCCAAACCAGTGTAGTTGTTGATTTTAAATGAGACATGTGTAATCTGAGTGGGAGAGTCCACCTGTGGTTGTGTTGTCTTTTCATCATTTGGCGTCTGTCCTTTTTCCACTGTCCATTGTTTTTGTGTCTCCTGTCAAAATCAGTGTATTTATTAATTCGAAGTGAGAAAGGTGTAATCTGGGTGGGAGAGACCACCTGTGGTTGTGTTGTGTTGGGTTGTTATATATTGGTGTTGGTTCTTTGTCACTGTCCACTGTTCTTGTGTCTCCACTCCAAACCAGTGTGGTTATTAATTAGATGTGAGACAGGTTTAGTCCGTGAGGAAGAGGCCACCTGTGGTTGTTTTGTGTTGTTATCTTTTGGCATCAGTCTTTTATCCACTGTCCAATGTTCTTGTGTCTGAACTCCAAACCAGTGTAGTTGTTGATTTTAAGTGAGACAGGTGTAATCTGAGTGGGAGAAGACACCTGTGATTGTGTTGTGTTGTTATCTTTTGGCGTCAGTCCTTTGTCCACTGTCCATTGTTCTTCTGTTTCCTGCCCAAACCAGTGTAGTTAATAATTGGAAGTGAGAAAGGTGTAATATGGGTGAGAGTGGCCACCTTTGGTTGTCTTGTATTGGGTTGTTATATTTTGGTGTCGGTCCTTTGTCACTGTCCACTGTTCTGGTGTCTCAACTCCAAACTAGTGAAGTTATTAATTGGAAGTGAGACCGGTGTATCCGTGTGGGAGAGGCCACCTGTGGTTGTGTTGTGTTGGGTAGTTATCTTTTGGTGTCGGTCATTTGTCACTGGCCACTGTTCTTGTGACTCCAATCCAAACCAGTGTAGTTAGTTATTAATTGGAAATTAGACAGGTTTATTCTGGGTGGATGAGGCCACCTGTGGTTTTTTTTGTTGTTTTAGCGAATTTCCCCTGTAGGGAAGAAGGTATTACCGGAGGTGGAATGGTAAGACTTAAGCCCGAGATCATGATCACTTTTTGTTTTGAGGTCCCCAGATTCCAAATTAATATTCGTTCAAATTTATATACATGTATGTTTATATATTTATATATATATATATATATATATATACATGTTTTTCCGTTACCGCGATAAATTTTGAAAGAAATATCCGATTTTGATGAAATTTGTTATAAATATGTAGATCAACATGTATGACTTAAGTTCGAAAACCAGATCGATCGGACTATGGGAAGGGGATTTTATGGGGGTTTTAAATCTTCCAAAAATCAGTTTTTTTAATTTTTCCCTCTAAAATTTTAAAAACACTCAATTTTGGTTATAGCCATTTTATAGAGCTTAAAAAATTTGGTATTTTGAATCATTAACCAAGTAGTTAAGTGGTTGTAGAGAAAAGTCAAAAAACGCGTCAATAAAATTTCCTTTTTTAATCTTATGGGAAAAGTTTTTTTTTTTATTTTCTTCATATAATTTTACTAAAAACATCACATTTATTTCAACCAATCAGTTTAGCTCTAGAAAAAAATCATTTTGGTGTTTTAATTGTTGCTCTACGTCCAACCGTTGGAGAGATATTCAAAGTGCTAAACACAGTACGTTGTCCAATGTCATCCTTATGGATAATAAAATTTGATAACTTGATTGTTTATGAATGTATATTGATGGAACTTGGTATGTGGCTTCAACTAGTTGTGGTATATTCATATTTGCACAAAAAGAGTTTTTCCCCGTAGCAGCAAACCTGCATACTCGGCCCCCATGTTATCCTTATGGAGAATAAGTAAAGTTTTATATCTCCCTTGTTATGAACCTAATTTAATAAAATTTGGTGTGTAGCTTCACCTGGTCGAGTTATATTGATAATTGTAAAAATACACATTTCTTTTTCCTCGTTGCAGCAAACCTGCGTACTCAGCACTAATTTTATTCTTATGGAGAATAAATAAAATGCTATATATCACTTATATATGAATTTATTTTTGTGAAACTTGGTAAGTGGCTCTATGTACTAGCGAGGAACATATATATGCATTTGAAATTCGCTAAATACGCAGGTATGCTGGGACGGGGGTAATACCTTTTGGCGTCAGTCCACTCTCCACTGTCTACTGTTCTTATTTATCCAATCCAAACCAGTGTAGTTATTAATTGGAAGTGAGACAGGTGTAATCCGTGTGGGAGAGGCCACCTGTGATTGTGTTGTGTTTTTATATTTGTGCTGACCATCGTTCAGTACTCTTGTGTTTTCAGTTCATGTAAAAAAAGGTTTAATCATGTTGTAAATATAGATTTGTTGAATAATTACGAATAACCTTTAATATATACTGTCATGTAATACATTAACGATTTTGCACGCAGCACACTTTTGTGAGGAAAATGAATATCCGCATTAAAAATATAAACAAAAACAATCAACGGATTTAAACAAACACTGACATTTTTTTTATCGAAAACTTTTGATTTGTTTACTGTTCCGATGCTCCTGGTTTTATTACATGCAATATATGGTATGGCAATGTTGTTCATTGTAAGGTCAGTAGGAGGTCCCGTCAGAATAAAACGTTCGTGTAGGGGTATTCAGGGTGATAAAACTACAACAAGATATGAAAATAAGCCTTTTCCAGTGTAAAATCCCCATAAGAAAACGTACTGGGTTTAGTCAATTCACATTGTCTTGAATAACTTGGTAAAGATTTGTGCTCGAATGATGAGAGAGGGATAAACAGTTCTTGGGTTTTTATATTCAATTGGACCAGTGGTTGTGTTATGTTGTTTATCATTGTGCTATCCATTGTTCAGTACGCCTATGTCAACAACGTTACGTTGACAACAGTACGTTATTTATCAACATATTTACTCATTTTTTAAATATACATGTGATGAATACTTATAAACAACCTTTAGTATATACTATTATCATGTAATTGATTAATGGGGATCGCACGCAGCACGCTGATGCGAGGGAATCAAATATCTGCTTTAAAATCGTTTAAAAATCAAATAACGGTTTTAAACAAACACTGGTGCCATTTTGTATGGAAAACATTGAATGTTTTGGATATTCTTATTCTCCTTGTTCTATTTAAATACAGCATATGGAATATTATTTTTGCACTATAAGATGAGGTCGAGGTCCCGTTATGATAACCAGTTGTTGTTATAGCCAATATAATGGACTAATTGGGAGTAGTTTCAAGGTGTAGATTTGATTCGAACCACCGTAAAGTTTTCGTGGCAGATAATCTAAGATACGGTTGATGCGAAAGGTTATGTTTGTAAAACAAGTTTGAAAAGGGAAAATTTGAATTTGGCCGAGTAAACAATAAGCATCAATATTTTAACAAATATAAGTGAATATTATAATCTATATATTTTTAAATAATTCAGATATACTGTGGTACATAGTTTATTAATAACGTAGCAACTGTATTGCCAAAGTTATGTGATTTAGCCCACATAGTTGCTGGAGACGCACACATGAACCTCGGGCTTTATTAGCAGGTCCCAACATCAAATGCTCTGAGGTGCATTGTCTTGGCATTACAAATGATATGTAATTTATAGTCTAATTGTATTAGTCCACTTATTTAAACTGATATAATGTTTTGTACTGGCTTGTGCAAGGTTTTTGTTATTGTATTTAAATTTAAAAACATTGAATAAAAATATCGCACTGAAAATATGTTGTAGCAATAATTTTGATTTGGATTAAGGTTTTGTTTGTGGTTCTGTACCTTTCCAGGAGTGCGAATGGTTTTTTTCTCTTACCAAGGTTTTTCTACTGTTTACCCCATAGGTTGCACGGATTAGTATTCTAATAAGCACTTCACCGAAATGAATGCAGGGGAATTTACAGGGCATAGTAAGTTCTTGACTAAAGTAACATAACACTATATTTAGTAATTAAGTCGATGACCGACATTTACAAATGTAATTGGCTACTTAATTAACATTCCGTAGTATAAGTCACTGCACGTTTTTGCGCACATGGTGTACTTACACATAGTTAACTACGTAATATAGTTTAATATACGAGTTTATAACTCTCTCCAAGGGTTTTTCAACAGTATTTCAATCTTACCATTAACGTGTGTGTGGCGTGTCCGTCCGACACAACATTGATCGAGTGTGGACTCTCTACTCTGTAAATGGTTCCCGATCCATCAATTATTGTCATCAGTTCTGATACCGTGAAAATACCAATCAGACAAATAATGAGTTTGCAGCACACTTGGAGCATATTTAATTCAAGTGTGTAAAACTGAGGGCTGCCAATTTAGGCTATTCATCGCGTCCTGACATCTACCTGGGAATTATTTTCGTGCCTTCAAGTTATTTTGTTCCTGTAATAACGTTTCTTTAGGTTTGCTACACAAGTATATTAAAAAAATAACAATAATCGATTAAGATTTAGTCTCGAAGATCTTGGATTTATGTGAAATTAGATAAGAACCAGAGAAAGGTTGCCGTGTTGCTCGTGAGTTCACAGAAGGGCGAGGAGAAGGAGCGGAACAGGATGACTCTTTTTTTATATATCGTACAACTTCTGTGGTGTTTACCTCTTTGATGCAACACTCCCCTGGTAGAAAAATACCTCCAATTGTTCTCGTGTCCAAAGAAATTCATTCAAAAGGGGGCAGAGGACAACAAAGGTCCCAAAATATTATAATTACTGGTCAAATTCAATTCGGATTCCATTGGGGGTGGTAGTTTACGTAAAGGAAATTATCTTCTTCCAAAACACAAAAAACTACTTAAAATATCATACGTTTTAGTTAGTTACGGTTTAATAAAGCTATTATTAAAAACAAAAAATTTAGAACACAATTTGAAAGACTCGTTATTGGACCCAGGCGAAATTTTTCATTGCACTAATTAATGGTGTTTCTAAGGAGGGATCGGCCTTGGATCAATACGTTAAATGTCACTTTACACACATGAAAACACCTAATCCTTGACCTTCAGCTGCTCAAACGCAATGCTAACCGCCCAAACTAACACAGCGAATTTGAGTACCGTATTACATCTTCTGAGCAGTTAAGACCTCAAACTAATTAAACCTGGGAGGGATGTAATCATGATGCCAGGGGCCGGTGGGGCGGCGTGGGGGGGGGGGTCACGTACGATGATGAGAGTAGAGAGTGGCAACAGTTGTACCGAATGTCTTTGTATCCGGTACACAACGACCACCTGTCAGCAGAGACTGGTGGTCTAGGGCCTCATCTCCTATATTGTGTCATAGTCGTACCGTCATTTCCTCCTAGTTACCTATATACACTGATGATGTTCAAAGATAGTTACGATTATAGATTACATTGTTTAATCATTTACTAAGTGAAATAATCGATGATTGTTAGTAAGAAACTGTATGGCCGGTGGATATTTTAAAAATAAGTAATACGAATCAGTAATATATTTAATTTCGTGAGAATTTTTCGTCCTCATACTACCGCAGTAGGTTTTAGGAGGACCCGTGGGCTTTTCCTATTTTCACGACTACATATATTAAATAGCTTGTGACTCAGATGGTAAGATATATAGTCCCTGTATTGGTGCGCATTGTGTGTGTGTGTGTGTGTGTGTGTGTGTGTGTGTGTGTGTGTGTGTGTGTGTGTGTGTGTGTGTGTGTGTGTGTGTGTGAGTGAGTACGCATAAAGTAACAAATGGCACCATTTAGGAGTTCTTAAGAAGACCTGTGGCAACAGTTGTACTTATGACAACACGCTCGGTCCCTATGGCGACAGTAGCCACTTGTTTTCTTAGAGACGTGAAAGTGTCGTTATAATGCCTCCGAAATTAACATAAATTCCATAGCAGTTAGTTCAGAGTAAATCCAACAGATTTCGTTGGCATCGTTAATGCCACTTACACAGTCATTAATCTTATCGTTTCTCAGATACATTGTGAAGACACATTACACAGTGTGTTACTAGCTGTGAGTATTTATTTTGGAGCTTTGCAAGTAGCCCAAAGGCGGCCCTAGATAAAGGCGAACACGGTGGCGCCTGGGGCCGCGCGCTGTTTTAACGGTTGGAAAATGTAGTAACGCTAGTTTAGCAATCGTAAAACATGTATATAAAATCATAAATAATCAGTAAAACGTCATACCTGCACAACTAATTCACAGATTTTGTTTATTCTAACGTGGTTGTCGGGCATAAATATTATGTTGGTGATAACTGTTACGTTGGTGTTGGCAACATGGTTGACTGCAGCGTCCGTTGCGACCTCTGTCTTCTGTCACATCGTCACATGATGGAGTCTGCCGGTGTATCATGCAAAAGGTCAGGCGCGGATACAGGGGGGGAGGTCATGAGGGTCATGACCCTCCCCCCGAAAAAAACCCTCAGAACTTCACTTATTTTACCAATTTTTCACCGTAAAGGTTATTGTATTTTGAAAATTTAGATATTTTTTCACTCATAACCCCCCCCCCCCCTAAAACGATAGTCTGTATCTGCCTCTGCAAAAGATGGAGTGTGGGCGAAGGCGTCGGATCTCAGTGGCACGAGCGACCCCTCCATGTACGAATGAGTGCCTACCTGAGTCCGGCTACTATTAGTCACCTTTTGAGTTGGTTCTAATATTAACCATCAATCACCAACTACTAATTTGATTCAGCTGAAATTTGATAGAAAGATAAATAATACATCATATCTAAATATTTACCTACTACTGATCCATAAATCCTATCGTGCACTGCCTGAAGAATTCCCATGTTCGCAATGATGCACCAACTAATTGACCGATTAAGCTAAAATATTATAGGATATGCAATGCATCACAGTGAAAATAATACCTTTCCTTTTCCAGAAGACATTTGGGGCTATGCCCCGCTGCCCTTGACATTCCCAATGTTAACCAACACTTGCGAACTAATGGACCGATTGATATGGAATATGGTAGTGAGGTGATCAACATATCACTTGTTTACACCAATAGGCTTATCGCCATTGGAGGCTTCGTCCCCAAATCCCCTTTTGGAGTTCACTACGCTCTCTTGCATTCTTCAGTTAAAGAAGATTAAATCAAACTCAACTATTGTAGTTCATTAACCAAATAAAAACTACACAAATATGAGCTTTGGTGAGAATATTATCACCTACACAGACAGTCCAATATTGGTTTGATATCGAAACATTATACTAACGGGCTGCTTGTTCATTTGATCGAATGAACTCCCGACTATGATAGTTGTTTCGTGGTGTATAACAGCAAAAGATAAGGTGCTCACTCAATTCAAAGTCAAGCATATGTAAGGTAAATAAAAAGTTGTGGATACAATGTTATATTGTATTTCTACAAATGGATTTACGTGTAAAAAATAACAAGTTATGTAACAATACAAATAAATGGATTTATAAAAAAGCCAAATTAAACAAACATTTTAGACCTCAAAAAGTAAACATCAAAAGTACGATTTGAACCCGAGACCGCATAATAGTGAATCTGACAACACTGGGCTACTGTAGCTTGTCGAACTTCCTGAAAGTTGCAATTCATCAAGCAGTGAGTAACGATTATAAATTCATTCAATTGAACAAACAATCGGTTGATGACATTTTCCGATATTGTAACTATCGAATTAGGCTAACGATATTAGCGATATTGAACATACCGTGTAGGCGATAATGTGCTCACCATGTTTGTAACAGCTGATTTATATAAACCTCAAGGTGAGCACATTATTGCCTACACGGTAGGTTTATATAAATCAGCTGTTACAAACATGTGGTATTAGCCAAAGGTAGTGTGCTTTCATAAAACATACAAAACTTTGTACACATTTAAATGTGCCAAAACACTCAAAAATACTCCTTCTCGAGTGAATAGCTGCTAAACGAATGATCTAATATTAAATCTTACGAAAATTCGTTAGTTTGGAATACAATTTTCTGCAACTTTTGTGTTTAACATTTCGTGCCATCTCTTACCGCTTTATTGAAAAAGGCGCTCAAAGTGGAAACATTGAAAAAGTGGAAGTTTTCCCGCCTAAAAATTGCCTCCAAAACTAAAAAATATTAACTTTTGGCAATTTGAGAGTTTCTTGTAAAGAGGCTGAATTCATGTAAGATTTCGAGGAGGGTCCGATTATGGGAAGTGCCTCATAATTTATGTCAGTGATTCAGTTTGTCATTCAGTGAGTCAGTCAATGAACCCGTTTAGCTTTATATAAGTAGATAAATAAATATATAAGTAAATAAAGTTAACTGAATAATAATAAAACTAATACTTTGGAACTATATTGTAATATTGTGATTAACTTATAGTTTAGTGATCGACATCCGTTCAGTTATATTAGTATAGTGTATAAGTAATCTGTATAATCAATGGTATAAGCAATTTCCACTTGTCGTGTCATAAACGTATGGGACGAAGATAGCCTCGATATAAATATTACACAAAAAATAGAGGATAACTAAATTACCAGTTTAGGGCGTGGTTTTCCGTGGGCAAGATATATTCTCATGGGAAACTAAAATTGAAATGTTGGTTGCATGTCTGGCTACGATAAATGATAAATAGTTGCGACCTAAGCATTATTACAAGCAGCTGTTAAAATAAGTAAGGCTTCTTTCATATTCCTGACACTACTTTTTAATTCAGAGATCACATGTCGTAGAAGCAACGTTGTCGTCTCTACATACCTTTGTAACACCTGTCGCCAAAACGCATGGGGTGTGTAATCCGTCAGATGGGGCCACAAGTAACTTTAAGGAAATTCCTTTACTGTCGTCATTTATAATGTAGAGGACACGTGTCGCCATAAGAAGTAAGTCGCCTTTATGTATTCTTAAAAGGCGTGTCGTCATAAGGTATACACAGGATTTTCAACATGACATATTTAAGTGTGTATTATCATACTCGTAATGTAGAGGGCAAGCTGAACAAGAATATCTAAATTTTTTCCTAGCACCAGTATTAATGGGTGGTGCCATAGAGCATCTGAAGCGACACTGTCGCCACATGTGACGTTAAGGGTGTATGCGTGTGTGTGTGTGTGTGTGTGTGTGTGTGTGTGTGTGTGTGTGTGTGTGTGTGTGTGTGTGTGTGTGTGTGTGTGTGTGTGTGTGTGTGTGTGTGTGTGTGCCCCCGTATACTTATACATTTTGAAAAGAAACAGTCCAAACAGTCCTGGTCTTGTTCCTAAATATTAAGGTCGATCTGTCCCTAGTAGTACTATTCTAACTTGAATGACAATTTTCTTGAAAACAAACCAGACTCTTCTTTACTGTCAATCAATAGTATAGAACGACTAAAAACATACTGATAATCATACACTGCACATGGCTATAAAACAATAAGGGCCGTATTGTTTACCTTTGTTTCGTATGAAATATAGGCACAGAAAGTTCTCAATTATAGAACTATTTCACGACAGGAAGGCAATCATCAGATTAACTATATATCTTAAAACTTAAATACCCCCGTCGCAGCAAAAATTCACACTCAGCGAATTTCCAATACAAATATAATATATATTGTACCTCATTGAATATCGGCAAAATATATTTAAAAAAAAGGTAAATAAACATGTTATTAATTCTCCACATGAGTAACATTGGACAGAGTGCAGAGGTAGCTGCAACTACAGAAAATTATGTTTTGATGTAAATAATAACCGCAACCGTATGAATCCCTACGCAGACCATACAAAGGTTTATTACCATATATTTAAGAGTAAAGGAGATAACAAATTGTATACTATCCCCATAACAAGACTGGAAATCACACTATGTGATTACATATAACTATATGTATTCAGATATGCCGTATGATCTCACTTGAGTTTGATTGAAATCTACTACTACAATTTAATATTTTTCAATTCTAATTAAATGACAACAACAACTTTCATGAGTAACAAATTGGGCTTTTGGATGTTAAAACTGCTTTAATCCCGCCCAAATGTTTGTTAATTCGATTTTAGTTTGAGAATTAAATTTAAACTGCATTATAACTATATAATTTTAAACCATCAAACGTCTATGTGCTTAGGCCCCTATTAGCACGGGTTTTACAAAAACCTATATTTCCCCAAGATTTTCCCTTTAAAACCGTTTATTCAATCGTGTGATTAACGGGTCTTATACAAATCTCTGGGTAATTAATGGGTCTTTTAAATTTTATAAGGTTTTATGAAAAGTTGTATTTATTTACATGACATCTTCAGGCTGTAACCTAAAACAGCTTGACTAACAAAACATGAACAAAATAAAAGACTTTATAGTACAGCAAAATAAATATATACCAAAATTAATAAGTCGCAGTCTTTCTTTTACAAATTAATAATTAAATATTGTCCAGGTTAACTTTATGGGTATCAGAATCAATTAAGAAATATAAAAACATGACGTGGGTAAAAAGTCTGGTTTTTACATCTTAAAAATAATCCAACACCAAGCACGCTGTTTATTTCCAAGATGTATAATATTTCAGTTAACCGGTATGAATCCTGGGACGTCGCACGGCGTGGCGGCTGCGGGCGACGCGAAAGCACGTAGGTAGTTACGACAAGCGGGGGAGCCAGACAGCAGGAAATGACACGTCACTTCACCTAGTTATTTATCATAGGTCGCAATTTTATAGAGCTACTCTGCTCAGTTTAATAATTAAAAAACTTGGGTGACATGATAAGTGTCCGAGGCACGCGTCGGGGACGAGGGGAGCAATGATGCCCGTGTTATCTTTCTCATCGACAATCTTCGGAGAGTTTTGCCAAGTTTTTGAAACTTCATCAATCTCCCGGCTAACTTCGTGTTGTTTTACGTATCAGTGATTATGGAGTTTCGAGCGGTCCTTCCTTCACACCTTCCTCGACATTTTCGTTAGAAATAAATTACTGTTAAAATGCGGTTGTGAGAATTTCTTTCTGGGTATTTACAGTAGACCGTCTCTTCGGTGGGTTTTTAGTTTTGGTTGTGATTTAAAACCCATCTAATGCTATTTAAAAACTTAAAATCATAAAACTATATGACAGTTTCTTTTATGAAAATGATTTAACATGTTTTCCTTACAATAACACGATAGATACTTCGTGATTTGAAATAAAACCGCTCTCAAGTGAGATGATTTATGTAATACATCAAAATATCAGTTTCAATATGTGTCTAGAGTCTAAATGAGTTGAGAAAGATCAGAAGTGATTTGATCATTAATATATTTTAAACATATTACAACCTTAGTTGTACAACAACAAACGTATTATTATAATTACTATACTTTCATATTGGGTTTATATTTTTAATAATTAATAAAAAGAATATCAGGAGCGCTTCAGTATAATTTTTTAAAATTTCCAGTTCCAAGCTTTCTATCGTTCGGTTACTTTATCTTCAGAGTAATTTGTTACCGAAGCGACAAAACTTACTTTGCCTTTGGACGTCATATCGCGTTAACTTGTCTAAACTCTTCAGTTGCTGTCCTAAAATAACATTTAATCACTCTGTAAATTTAAGATTAATCTATCATCTGAGACATGGTTTAACGATGAAACTTAAACACGATGTTCACATCAAACATCCGCAGCTCAATATTCTTCTAATCAAACATGCATTTTTAAATCTTACTTTTTTATGGTTACAACGACCGGGGAAAAGATCAGGGTGAAATTTAATGCTGATATTCCTTAAAATTTCAATCGCATTCTGTTACTTTACAGTTGACACAAATACTTCAATATTTACCATTTATTTACGTTAGATCATAACCATAACCCTGAGTAACAGTCCTGATGGGTAAATACAAATAACCAAGTAAAAAATACTTTGATCATCACGTATCGATGAATAATATATTGTATTCTTTGATAGAGTAAAGAAACAGCGCTGATGAACCAATATCCTTATATCATAATAGCAAACATTATCATAATAGCTATGAGAAAACGGGCGGTAAACACATGCAATTAATTAAGTAACTTACTATATTCTTACGCTATTCGTTTGATTTTAGTATTTTGAACTGACGTTTAGCAAGTTTTCCTCTGTAAACGTTACTTTCGAAGACAATAATATTGGATTGTTGACTATTCAGCTTGTACATATATTTATTTAAATTTTAATGTTGATCTATTCTTGAAATATTTGTCTGATAGTTATTTCAATATTCAAGAATATTGCTTGTTATGCTTATAAAACCGGTTTAGGAGACTATTTTTGTTATTAAAAACAATTAACTTAGCCTTGGAACTTAAAAAAATGGATAATGGGGAAACGTGAAATCGGAATTGTGAAAAGAGACTAATAGTATATACAAACCCACACCTTCATTTTGTGAGTGGAAAACATATCTCCTCCCAAAGGGTTTTTGAAATAATGAATGAAATCGATCTTTAAAACGTAATCGATTTCAATATGAAATGAGGTTAGGTAAAGTTATCGGGCCCATTGGTCTTAATCAAAGACGTCAAACAATGTCTGACATTATTAGTCCAGCTGGGGCGGTGGCCACTGGCGGATTATACTATAGCAACTGTCATTAATATCTGGACCCTCCCCAGCCCCAACAGCTCAATCCACCCCCCCCCCCCCACCACAAGAATCTGGCGTGGTATCTCATGCAGTCTACTTCGTCTCTACTGCTAATAATCTTGTTATACGTCTCGTACTTCAAAATAACCCGGTTATATAGGAGTGAAGCCTATGGTGTAAATGTAGTTTGTAACAGCTTAATCTGAAAAAGCTTCACACATGGATTCGGAATAGAATGCTCTGTTTTAATAACAATTTGTTCTTTAGCATATAAATTGTTGAAGTTAAGTCATTATGCGTATGTTACATCGGTTAGATGTTGTGAAGGGACGTCTCACAAGAATAGTCTTATATTAACCGTGCTATACATCTTCGGGAAGAGAGGTGTTTAAATCAATTTCCGAAGCGTTATAAAAGGTTTTATTATAATATTTCAATGATGTCAATTTGACAGCTCGTGCATGCTTGCTTGTAGCCTTGCTTTAGGCTTGCCTTGTAGCTCGTGAAAGCTTGTAGGGAGTAATACTAAAAGTCACAAATATGGTGTATAACTAAAAGCCACCAGAAGGGTGTATAACTAAAAGCCACCGGGAGGGCATATTACTAAAAGCCATCGAGGGGGTGTATAACTAAAAGAACGTTTCGAAGAGAGAAGTGGAGTCTATCAGCAAACTGATTTTCCACATCAGCACATCTAAGAGCTGGGTCACATACGCGCCCGGCTGCGTCTATCCGACAAACGTGCCTCCGCCTGTCCTCACATATTTATTGTTCACGAAGTGTGCCGATTTTGCATACTGATATTTATTTTTCTTTGAACACAAGCTATTTAGAGGGGAAAACGTTGTGTCAAAGGTTTTTTCGAAAACTGCATGCATTTTTAAAGAGAGCGTAATTTTAGTTAAAATGTAACATCGACAACTCTTAAGTAGTTCGAAAAATTATATATGAGCCTTTTAAGTTTGAAATAATTTTTTGCATTCTGTTTTAGGTAACGCATATTATATTTATTTTTCCTGTCCTTTCTTTTACAAAACTGCGTTTAGAAGGTACAAACAGCGGCTTGAAGATGCCTGGTTATACAATGGGGCCAAGTTCCATCAAAATATAAATAAGCGAGTTATAACAATTGATTTATTCTCCATAAGAATAAAATCATAAATGATTTTGCAGGTTTGCTGCAACGGGGACCAAAATGTGATTTCCATGCCAACACTGATGGGTCAAATTCAGCCGAAGACAAATAAATAGTTTTATAAATCTATGATCATAGATAAGTGAGATATAAATTGGGTCATATCGTCCTTAAGAAAAACTTTACTTAGGTTTGCTGTCACGGAGAAAAATAAATGGAGGTTTTTGTGCAAATTCCAGTATAATACAACCTGTGGTTTATACCAGGTGGCGTTGTTGTTTTTTCGTGAGGTTCCAGTGAGTGGGAAAGTCCCTGGCCCACTGTGGATGTTTTAGTGCGCTTGGGCCCTCTTCAGCCGAAAAAGGTGGCGTCAATTTATGTTCAGGAATAAGCAGGATCTAACGTTTCCTTGAAAATATCTTTGGAAACTTACTGGGTTTGGCACTGTCAATAAAACAGTAAACAAAGTGAAGTAATAATTATAAATATTAATTTAATGTTTTTAATGGTTTTTATGTATTATTTATTTAACTCTATCTAAACATAAAATAAACATTTTTTGGGATACAACCTCCCTCCCTTCCACCAAAACCCCACTTCGGAAGGGCCGATTTGTCTGGTTTTCAAACTTAGTCATAAGTAATAATACTTTACATGTTTGTACCAAATTGCATCAATATCGGATATTTTTTACAAACGTGATCTCACTCACAGGCACATATATAAAATTTAAACGAATAGTGTTTTGGCATCTAGGGGCCTCAAAAAGCAAACTTATCACGGTTCCAGATGAAGGTCGATGCCATGCCGACTAGGTAATAGCTTCCTTATAGAAAAATTTGCTAGTATGGATATATTGGACGCGGTAGCTCAGGTATAGAGCGTTGGCCTCACAAGTCAGCCGGCCGACTGCTATGATACTTTTTCCGAGCGGTCACCACTGGTTTGCCCATGTGGCTGTTTCCGTTAACGGTGCCTCGCTGTCTTTAGATCGCCACACAGGCCTATTGGCCTATTGCGACAGGCTGTTGAGGTTTTTATAAAAATGAAAATGACGACTATCAGATTTTCCTTACTAGATAATGAGATCATGCAAGATTCCAGTTTAGTTTTATTGAATGTTGTTTTGTGCCGCACTTATCCAGTGGTGGTCCGTTTTTGTCAAACATGTTGGTGGATCGGCGAGGGATGATCTAGGGTCGTTGCTCAAAAATAAATTTTCTCAAGGCTTTCATTCCACAGCATCGTGTCTACTCTATAACAAAAACCCCAATAGATCTTAAAGAGATCATGATATTTGGCTGTCATTTGCAAGCATGCACGAGCTGTCAAATTGACATCATTGAAATATTATAATAAAACCTTTTATAACGCTTCGGAAATTGATTTAAACACCTCTCTTCCCGAAGATGTATAGCACGGTTAATATAAGACTATTCTTGTGAGACGTCCCTTCACAACATCTAACCGATGTAACATACGCATAATGACTTAACTTCAACAATTTATATGCTAAAGAACAAATTGTTATTAAAACAGAGCATTCTATTCCGAATCCATGTGTGAAGCTTTTTCAGATTAAGCTGTTACAAACTACATTTACACCATAGGCTTCACTCCTATATAACCGGGTTATTTTGAAGTACGAGACGTATAACAAGATTATTAGCAGTAGAGACGAAGTAGACTGCATGAGATACCACGCCAGATTCTTGTGGTGGGGGGGGGGGTGGATTGAGCTGTTGGGGCTGGGGAGGGTCCAGATATTAATGACAGTTGCTATAGTATAATCCGCCAGTGGCCACCGCCCCAGCTGGACTAATAATGTCAGACATTGTTTGACGTCTTTGATTAAGACCAATGGGCCCGATAACTTTACCTAACCTCATTTCATATTGAAATCGATTACGTTTTAAAGATCGATTTCATTCATTATTTCAAAAACCCTTTGGGAGGAGATATGTTTTCCACTCACAAAATGAAGGTGTGGGTTTGTATATACTATTAGTCTCTTTTCACAATTCCGATTTCACGTTTCCCCATTATCCATTTTTTTAAGTTCCAAGCCTAAGTTAATTGTTTTTAATAACAAAAATAGTCTCCTAAACCGGTTTTATAAGCATAACAAGCAATATTCTTGAATATTGAAATAACTATCAGACAAATATTTCAAGAATAGATCAACATTAAAATTTAAATAAATATATGTACAAGCTGAATAGTCAACAATCCAATATTATTGTCTTCGAAAGTAACGTTTACAGAGGAAAACTTGCTAAACGTCAGTTCAAAATACTAAAATCAAACGAATAGCGTAAGAATATAGTAAGTTACTTAATTAATTGCATGTGTTTACCGCCCGTTTTCTCATAGCTATTATGATAATGTTTGCTATTATGATATAAGGATATTGGTTCATCAGCGCTGTTTCTTTACTCTATCAAAGAATACAATATATTATTCATCGATACGTGATGATCAAAGTATTTTTTACTTGGTTATTTGTATTTACCCATCAGGACTGTTACTCAGGGTTATGGTTATGATCTAACGTAAATAAATGGTAAATATTGAAGTATTTGTGTCAACTGTAAAGTAACAGAATGCGATTGAAATTTTAAGGAATATCAGCATTAAATTTCACCCTGATCTTTTCCCCGGTCGTTGTAACCATAAAAAAGTAAGATTTAAAAATGCATGTTTGATTAGAAGAATATTGAGCTGCGGATGTTTGATGTGAACATCGTGTTTAAGTTTCATCGTTAAACCATGTCTCAGATGATAGATTAATCTTAAATTTACAGAGTGATTAAATGTTATTTTAGGACAGCAACTGAAGAGTTTAGACAAGTTAACGCGATATGACGTCCAAAGGCAAAGTAAGTTTTGTCGCTTCGGTAACAAATTACTCTGAAGATAAAGTAACCGAACGATAGAAAGCTTGGAACTGGAAATTTTAAAAAATTATACTGAAGCGCTCCTGATATTCTTTTTATTAATTATTAAAAATATAAACCCAATATGAAAGTATAGTAATTATAATAATACGTATATATATATATATATTATATATATATATATATATATATATATATAAAATTTTGAACGACCCCCCAAAACGTGTTCAGGGGGTCACGTTAGGAACTTCTATGGTGGTCCCGGGCTTAAGTTTCACCGTGCGGGTCATGCTAATAATTCACTTTCCAAAGGAAATTCACTAACAAGGATAACAATAGGATTCTCATATGATAACTCAATTTGGTAATATAAATAAATAAAAGTCAATTCAAACATGAATGAAAACACCTACGACTAACTATGCTAATAACATGGCAAAAATCAAACAAAACAAGATTATGTGATGTGTGTGTGTGTGCAAAGGGAACAAAACGTGATTTTTGTCATGATACTGTTTTTTGTTACAGTTATTTATCAACAATTGCCATAAAAATATGGCACTTGTTAGACTAATTACAGTGAATTTAGGGTAGAGACTTCTCGATTTTATATTTAATTGTTTACTGCGACTTTTATAGTTCGATCATATTTTTAATCTTGGTTAGTATATCCGTAATAGGATTTAGAGAATAAAACCAATTATTTGTGTATGTTGTATTGAAGACTAATAATACATTTTAATTCCGTAATTTAACGCTACACTTCGATAAATCTGACTATTTTACCAATAATAACAATTTATACTATCGGCAGTGGCGTAAAAATGGTGGGAAAGTTTTGATTCAATGAATTTCACAGGGTTCTACATAATATTGTCGTTTATTTAGTTAATTGATGGGCAAATATATAGCCCATGCTTAAAATTTACATATTATATTACAAGTGTCGATTCTGACATCTAATACTAGGCCTACGTCTAACTAAATCAAAGTCGAGTCATTTTAATAACCTAAATAATATAAGTCCAAACTAACTTTGGACCAACCTTTGTAAAACGTATCGATAGATGCGATTTCCACTGAGAAATACAATACTTTTACTTCCACTAATATTTCAATCCAGTTCTTGTTTCGCTTTGAAAGTGTAAGAGTTGTGAACGGTTCAGCGGCGAGCCATTGTTCGAGTCGCGGAAACCGAGAAAGTTACAGGAAAATTCAATAAACCGTTCGTCACGGCAGAGAGCGTTCCTTTTATTATCGCTCACAAAAGTCCGTGCACTTGCCGATTAATAAACAAAAGTCACGAAAAATTTAACGATTTTAACTACGAATTGAATTATTATTTAGTTTGTTTTTCAATAAGTAGATGTATTTACTTTAGATGATAAATTAATTTTGTATTGTATTCATTAAAATTGGTAAGTTTGTTTTGTATGAATGATTTTAATATTTATATAAACTAAAGAATTATAAGTAATGACATTTTTTTAAATAAAATATCAGAAGAGTATAAGTTGGAATTTAAATAATATATAATACGATATTAGAACTAGCTAATGTTGAATATTCGCATTGTTAACACGTTCCAGAAGTATGTTTAGACAAAAATGCTCTCTGATTTAAACATAGCGAAAACCTTTTCAGTGACTATCTCATGGAGAAGCCTTTTTTTACAACGTTATAAGATTATGTTTTGAATTTCCCAGGTGCAGAAAATTCGCACGCACATATTTATGTGTGTCGTTAATTTGGTAATTTTCTTGGAGAGATATTTTTTTGACAAAATTGTGTCCCGATATTTGAGATTTAAAAAATTTAAACTCGAGAAGATAAAATCAATAAACGACGATATTTAGGCCTTTTACCCACTAATGTGTTTTTATCGTTTTTGACAATTTTAAAATTATTGTTTCACTATTGGGAATAGATTAAGAGTAATATTCAATAATTTACAGTAATTGCTAAAGTCAACTGATTTAATATGTATTGTTGGGTAGCCCCCTGTAAATGTATTTCCTAAGGTTAGTAAATAAATGTTATTTTATACTTATTTTTGGGCATCTCCCACCTTCAGGTTTATGTGGCGTTAAATGAATGTGGTTAAATAAATGAATGAATGCGTGGTTAAATTAATATTATTTGTTTTAAATTGGTGAATATAATAAGCATAGGTAAGTGTAGTTTAATCTGATGTGTGGTCAGATAAGCACACATAATAAAAGGTCCAAAAATAATAAGCTAATAACAAAGATTAGGCAGAGGCAAATAAGGTTTTCTGCTAATTTTCTGGTGTATAGTTTCCTATTGAATCAGTTTATTGTAAATTAAAAAATGAAATTACCATGTTTAAGTAAGCCTATTTTTATCAATTTTCTGTTAAGTATGCAGGTTTCCTGCAACTGGGGTGACTCCCGAAGTGAGAAAGTTTTTTTATATATATATATATATAATTTGGGAGTTATTTTAGAGTCTTTTTTGTATTGCACACAAAAACAAAATATCTTGTTCCCTTTACCCTTTATTATTATATTAATATTAGTTGTACCAGTATTAAAATAATATTGTTCCAAAATATCCTTTAAGCGAATTATTGGTGAAATATACCACCCAAAAACTTAAAAATACTTTTGAAAATACTTAATTCGAATGCAATAAAGGCTGATTCAAATAGAAAGGTAAGATAATAAAGACTATTTTGATTATAAAGTTAAGGCACTAAAGGCTAATTCGAATATAAAGTTAAGGTAATAAAGGCTAATTCAATTATAAACTTAAGGCAATAAAGGCTAATTCTAATATAAAGTTAAGGCGATAAAGGCTATTTAAATGTTTCGGATTCAATACCATTTTAGTGCAATATCGTGTTCCATCTGAATGTTCCGAGTTAACACTTTCAAAATCCCACTGTAAGTTTGTAAAATGTAGACGAATATGTTCAGGAGTGCGAGGGTTTCAGAGGCTCACTACCTGGCGCCATTTTGAGTCAGCCCTTCCTACGTAATCCTCGCCACTCATTAACACCCTATTGCAGCCACTACATCTTATTGTTTGTATGTTCCTTTCCTTCTTTGTTCCTTTAAGTCGCTCGGCCTATTTATGTTCGGTAAAAATATTGTTGGCAACGTTTCCGCCACTAAAACCCACTAAAAATGATGCTATATCGAATAATGTATTATGTGTATTGACAAAACATAGTGATACTGGAGCTTGTTGATTGAATATGCTCTTTAAATTGTATATGCTCAAACATTTGTAAAAAGGAGGCACTTTTGACGACGTGCTTATGTCAAAAACTCTGGTCTCATCGATCCCAACAATATTTAAGGTACTAAAGATACGGTCGATTTAACTGATGTATATTAATTAAGAAAGGAAAAACTTCTAGGTAGATGCTTCTTACTTTCAATCTACTCACTCGTTACTTCATATCCAGAAATCGTAGGCTACTTCATGTTCTCATGATTCAGGGCTTGTCATAGGTTTTTTAGTTAAAATGATCAAATAACACACTCGTACAACATTCCAGAAGGCCGTGTGTTTCTTAATACACAAACTTTCTCAATTTAATATAATTATATTTATAATATCTCCAGATATTTGTAAGGAGAATATTTTATATTAACTATTGTAGGCTCTACAGATGATGTTACTATCTGGATTACTTATACTACTTTTGGTAATTTGTTGGATTTTTTGTTTCAATTTTCCACAGACGATCCAGTTGAAATACTTTCCAGGATAACAACGAACACCGAGATGATTTTTACAATTTTACTACTGCAATAAGGAAAGAAGTCGAGCGAACCCGAGTAGAAAATTAACTACTGCCTCAGGTTAGAAATTGAAACCACGCCAACAATTACATCGTGTAATTACCAGAACAAATATTAATAAAGAGGCGGAGGCTAACAAAAATAATGAGTCAGAATCATATTACAAATTAACCGAAACAATGAGAGTTTATTTAAGCTTTTTACCTCCCACTTTAAGCACAAAATGTTTACATTCGGAGTTGTTTTCGACAGTATAAATGGTTCAGCCTTCGAAATAATGGGTTTTGAAATATTTTGTAACGATTGTTAAAAGATTTTTTAACTTAACGCTTTTAAATTCTTAAAAAAGGCTCGTTTTGTTTTGTCTGTGGGATTATATTGTTTTTCTATTATTTTCATTACGTCTTTTACAAATTTAACTATGAAAAACCTGAGTGCAAAGGTTTACTTGTTTTATAAGACTGATACAAACGCGATTTATTGTGTTTGAAAGAAACTGTTTTTACAAAACGAATATTATGTGGATTTTGGGTTCAAAACGGTAGAGGTTTAGCTCCTAAGATTTTCCTTGAGTTGTCCAGCAAATATTACCCCTAAAAACTGTATATTCTTGTTCCAGAGTGTTATAAATTAAAGTAAAATGCCAAAAAGAAGAAGACTAAATCGCTTTTATAGTTTTTGGTTTGCCTTCCAACTCAGTATTAACTTACTTTTGTGTAATACTCCCCCTACATTATTTTAATGATTCATCAAAACTTGAATATTGGTTCACCTCAACCAACTCTGACCAAATAGTTGCACCAATAAATGCTCTTTTGTTTTCGTTTGTTTTGTATCTACTCCAATTTTTAGTTACGCATCTGAATTTTAGGGAAATTGGTCCAAACCTACACTGATGTGTACATCTCGGGATTCCAACTAGTGACCTCTTAAACCAGGTTTCAAGACACTAACCGTTGGGCTAGTGAGACGCTCGTCAGTAGTTTGTCTATTCATATGGTGTATTTATATTTCGAAGTTTCCCGTTTGAATATTTCTTGATGAAAATTACAGAACTGAAGATTCCTAAAATATCAATTTTTGAAGCGTAAAGCTATTGAAAATGAGGACTAAAGAAGGCCAAGTGAGAGCAACATACATGTACTGTCTCTATGCCTCACTATTGGGCTGGTATTGAAATTTACCTGATAGAAAATAAAGTTGAAGTATCATCCCATGTTTCACTCTCACTGTTAATTATGATGCAGCTAGAATATTTATCAGTTCTTACTTTATAACGTAAAAAATTATATACGTTTACACATTCTTTCCGCTTTTTAGTATGCACTGAAGTAACATAAAAAATATATTTACCGTCAAATTTGTCATTTTGTTATATTTACCTAACTCGGTCAAAAATTAAATGTATGCGAAAAAATTCGAGGTAACTTACTGACATAAATTAAGTGAAACTCATTTACCATCGCTTAAAAAAATATAATACGCCTTATAATAATAATTTAGTGTCTACATGATTTGCTTCATGGTGTAAATATGAGGGCAAATTCATTAACCTATGTTATTTTGATTCACTAAAAATTTAATTATTGTTTGAATTTCTGGAAAATCTATAACTATACATATATATACTTTACTGTTAAACATTACAAATTCAGATATCAAACTCTTAAGTATAACCTTAATTAAACTGTATAAAAATATGTGAAATCCCTAATGAAAGCCATCCTTATCTTTGAACTGAACCATTGTGTAGTTCTGATGGTTTTTATTCAACAGGATTACACAAACCACCATCACAATTTGAATCGAGATCCTAATTTGAAATGTTAGTAAACAAGTAATTGTGACTATCGAGTTTTACGATCCGCAATATTGCTGTGCAGGTTACTGTTCACGTCTGGGACCCAGAAAGTTACAGTAAAATTCAATAAACCGTTCGTCACGGGCGAAAGCGTTTCTTTTATTATCGCAGCGCCGCAGCCTCGGCCCTGACAACAAATACCCGACACTCAAAATTTAAGAACTCAGACTTTCATTATTGGACGGAATTAGAAATTAACTTATTTATTCCTTGAAAGTATTGTGTATTGTTAGTTCAAGGTAAACAGCAGCATTTCGAAGTAAATTACGTTTAGAGATTTTTACCGTTGTCTTCTATCAACGTTAAATACAAAATTATACTGGCGTGGACAAAAAACAAGACAAAAAACTAAGCAAACTTTATGCCATTCCATGAAACGTTCTCTAGGAGTATTGTACTATACAGGGTGTCTCACATTAGATGTTTGAAACCGATTGCAGACGAACCACTTGGCCTAGAAGGGTGAACTAAAATTGTTCACCCTTCTATTAAGTAACTAGTAAATTATTTAAAAGTAACTAAATTGACCCCAAGGAGTAACTTACAAATAGTTTTAACTCGTTTAAAGTACAGGGTGTTCAAAAGACTGAGGGCTACTAGTTAGAATCCCGGAATTTTCAAACGTAAACATACGTCATGTTATATACCATTTTAAATCCCTTTAACACAGGAACATTTCGGTGAAAACACAACTCAATTATCTCTATCCGTTTAAAAATGGCTGCCGTTTTTGCGAAAAATATTAACATTTACGTAATACCCTGTATCTGCTAAACCACAAGACCATTTTTTTTTTATTCAAATTTCCTACTCGTATTGAACTCAGCTTTACTCTGATATGTTACATGCCGGTATTTAAAACATATTAAAAAATAATAAAAAATACTTTTTTTGAAAATGTTTATACGCCCAAAATTCAAAAAAGTCAAATAGTAACCTATGTCAAAAAGTATATAATTTTAAAGGTATTTAATATCCTAACAACTTTCTAATTTACATCAACCTCGTATCTCTGTTAGTTTTTTTAGCAATATACTAAAATCATCATTTCCCTATATGAAATACATTTTATTTCTCCATAACTCTTCTAAATACTCTTAGGCCTCTTTAATAAATGAGTAAGGGTTGAAAGTACTAAAATATGCGTTACGTAATTTGTGTTTGGCCCCTTATTTGAGGAAGACCTAATTCAATAACATTCAACGCAGATGTTTACGGCCAAATTATTTCAACGCGGAGGAGGATATATAAATCTATAAGTATGGTGATGGGTAGGGAGTCAAAGAAACCTGTAAAATGATTTTCTTTATGATTACCTACACATTTTCAAAATCTTTAAGACTTTTTAACATTGAAAATGGTAATTATGACGTAATTAATATTTAAAACTTGTTATTGTATTGTACTGTTACTGTGCGACATTATGTAATGAAATAAATTATGGCGATGCGTTATACTAATACGTTCTTTTAGGGAGCATTAATATGTAAACAAGATTTTTATTGCCATTGCAAGAATAGTCTAAGGATTATTTATAAACAGTTTTTTTACAAGTCTAATGATGATTAAAAGTTTCACTATCCCCTTAAAGTATAGCACTATCCCTGACTGAGATATAACGCATTTATTTTAATTTCTTTTTTGATTTTTCGTCTTAATGTATGTAAGTCTTTCGTTACTAGGAGTACGCTCATTCTTCCCGTAAGAGGATGAACGAAGATTTAATTTTTAAATATATATTTGAATATACATTTTTCTTGTATATCTTTCTTAACATACGCCTTTTTTAGCCAAACATTTTTACAATAGGTTAACATATATCTAGACTAGACCAAATTCAACCTTATGGAAGAAGTTTGTTTACATCAGGTGATTACTTAAAACATGTATTTATTAACCAAGAGAGTTAATTTGGTTCACCAAAGAATAATGCAGCACGTAATACAAATACTTTATTTGCGGGTGTTTATATATTCTAGAATGTACTCTACTCGTGATCCAGTTATTGTTGTACGATTATAGGTTGAGAAAATCTGCTAAAAGAGCTAAGAAGGCTTGCTATGTGTATTTGAATAGGAACATTTTATGAGTTTAGGTTTTGCTATTAACTTTAGGGCTCTTTCAATAACCACTAACCGATTGATTGAGTGATTATTTAGATATTTCTTATAACACATGCATGATCATCTAATACATTATACGTTATTTATGCACCTTTCTACAACATGTTTTCTTTTCTTTTATGTGCATAATGTGTTTTGGATTCTCTCTGCAAACATTCTAAATTATTTTCCCATTTAAACCTTTTAAGTTTCTTGCTCTTTTTTCCTTATGTGTATTTTGTACGTGTGTGTGTGTGTGTGTGTGTGTGTGTGTGTGTGTGTTTGTGTGTGTGTTATTAGGTGAGTATTTGTATTTAGATATTGATTTTAACCCTGACAATATTTAGTTTTTAATTTTATGTTTCCAGTGCATGTTAACATTTCTTATTGCTGGTTTTAAGCACTCTGTAATATTTCCCATAGTCCTACATTGAACCCAAACCGAGGGCCACTCCGACTGAACATTATAAAACGAGCATCGTTGGGACGTTATTGGTTTAAAAAATTCGGGGTAGCTTTTACCAGTTGTGTTGTTAAATTGTATTAAAGTGATTCGTAGGTAGTTTTAAGAAAGTTAAAGCCATCATTGCTCTGCGCTTTACTTAGAACAAAAAAATAACTCTGAATAACACTTTACCATTAGCTCATGCGATGTTAAAAACCATAATTGATGATAACAAATTTGCTTTTTTAGCGATCTTCTTGCAAAGGAAATGAGCTTTTACCGTAGTCGGGGACCAATAGCTGACACCCAGTCCGTGGACGACAATAACTTTGAGTTTTAACGTCCCCATATGCCAACGCCATTTTTTTAAATTGTAATATATATTTTAACGTGTATCGTGTAATGGGATGAGCTTACAAACGCCATTATGACAAAATTATGGACTTTCGTAAAGACACATCGTGGTTAGAAATGAAGACTCAAGTCAGTCAGCATTGGGAGAAAAATATTATATTATTCTTCAACTGCTTTTATACATTTAAAAATATAGTGATTATTTTATTTTAAAATAACTATCATTGTATGGTCATAGTATATCTCCCTATAACTGTTTTAAGCAGATAAGCTGGCAATAAAAATCACAGCTGTTAAGATAAATAAAAACCCTGCTGCTGAATCCTAGCGGGACAAATACTAGGTCTAACGAGTTCAAGGATAAGGAGATACATTATCTTTATTCATATTTAACAATGGAGAGTGATTAAAGTGGAAAATTTGAGTGCAACTTTTGAAATAATTACCTCTAACCAAAACGTATTTTTAGATTTTACCATAAAAACATAGGTTATTTTAACCTGACTAGCCTTTACTCATAAACTCAAGTTGTAACATTGACTGATGCTGCAGAGCAACGCGGGTTCTCTAGTATATATTATTAAATTACCCGCTGCAAATAAGGGGGTTAAACAAACAGAAATATCTTTGTTTAACTCATTAAAAACACGTATTCAATTTAATCTGTCTACAGCGGAATTAGCCTTACAATGTACAAGCCTTTTAAATAATAATAATAATACGGATTACGGAGTTTTGGACATCTTGATTGTTTACGAAAATCAATATTCACCACATAAAATGCAAACAAATATAAACTGTTACCGGACTGTTTTACTGATCGGTAGATTACAAAAGTATGTCTCATGTCAAGGTGACAGTGGGGCTTATTTGGTGCATTACAATTAATAAAGCTACTTTGCACGTATGATCGTTTAATAAGTCTGCCATCAATTTATTTGTTCACAGTAGAATTAAACTACTTTAAGTCTACAACACTCTTGATTATCAATCACAGTCAAATAATTATCCGTTTTACGGAGTTATACTGTCCCAGAAAAAATTCCAAAACTTGTTGTATTAATTGATCAACACTAACTTAGTCCAAACACTTAACTTTTAAATCGAAGTTTTCGGTAAAAAGTAGACTAATAATAAATCTAAATAATTATAAGTTGTGTTTAAATCGCGACAAAACACCATTAATTTACATAACTCTCACATTTTAAACTATTTCTAAATAAATAAATCAATCAAACAAAACATAACCTACTCCTGTAATCCATAGTTAAAAGGAAAGTTTACATTTGTGTGATTCATAAACAAAGATATATCTCAGCTGACATTTTAAAGACGACCACAGTCAACAGCTTACTACGAAAACCAATTCAACGACTGAATAACAAACATTAAAATAGTTTTAATAATTATTAATAATCCAAAATAAAATACAAATGCTGTGTTAAAACACCCCTTAGGTATACCTAATGTATCCTTCAAAACTTCGTTACGAAATGTTTTATCGTTATTTAATATTTCGATAACACACACACACACGACACACGACCACTGAATTCTCTTCATCAATCCAGTGATTCACTTCGTTCATCAATTATTGTAATTAGTGTTATTATTTTGTTAAAACCGGAATGTTGATTCCCTTTTCTCCCCAAAAAAGATGACCACAACAAGGGTTAATAACACTAAATGCCTCTTGGCTAAATATATCATATGAATTATTTATTTCAAACGGCAACCCCTAGGGAAGCGGCTAAGTGTAATATTTCTTTCGATCGCTTTAAATACAACGGCGTGAAACCATTAAATGTCCATTGCATTCAGTAATAAATTTTCGGTGGATAAGTCGACAAATGGGTCTGGGGGAGAAAGTACTGGACCGGCAAATCGCTTCAGGCTCGCCGGTCCCTTTCAAAGACTCCCGAATTTGAGTCGTCAGCTGAGCCTTTCTCCGGCCCTCGGACCGGCAATCTGAGCCTCTGAGAGATGTCGATGCCCACCCCCAGCCGACCCCCAACCGCACTCTGGCCGAGCTTCGTACATATCTTTCATACACGGTCGAATGTTTTGCATCGAAATTTTTGTAAATTTTTCAAGAGTTTAACTTCACTGTAACTACGCATGTTTCATTATAACAAACCAGTTGCAAGTCGGTACAATTGGGGACCCTTAAATTGATCAGATTGTAAGTAACGGGGTATTGTATTTTACATTTATTTAAAAAATCCAATTATTATAATTTCTATCTTGCCAATTCCTGTTGTAAATTATTAAATTGCAAAAATATATGGATTATGTTACTCTCCATGTTTAGAATTACCACTTAAGGCAGAACGTAAGGAAATAAAATGTAGAAACCACTAACAAACGTATTACTTATTTTTCTTTGAATTTACAGATAATTTTATATATATATATATATTTTACATAGATTCTTATGATGTTATAATGTTTGCTATTATTGAATAAAAACGATAAAGTATTTTGTGTCCATGGTGATTACCACACGTGTAACTTAGTCCTTCGTTGTTGGATGAGTTATAAAAACAAAATAGAACAACTTAAAGATATTAGTAACTAACTTGCGAACCCTGTTGAAAAATAAATTAAATAACTATTACTGTACAACACTATTTCTCTCATTTCGATTTAATAAGCTGAGATATTTCATATACAATTTGTCCAAAAATAAATATATTTTACGTCGCAGTCAAAATGAAATAGGTCTTTACATACCACCTATGGAAATAAAATAGGTAGAAACCTCCTGTTATAAAATAAAATGATAATTGGAGAGCAAGCGTCGCCGTCGTCGCCTCCGAGTGCATTAACACCCTATTGCACACTCTAACGTCTTGTTTCTTGAATGTTCCTTTCTTCCCCGGTTAACTCTCGCGGCAGTTTATTACATCGCTGGGCTTTTCTCTCCTCACTCAGCGAATGTCTTAAATAACAACGTTACGGGGGGGAAAGTAATGATATGCCATTGTCACTCCACTCTATCTCATTCGGGATGTTAAAAGCTAAATAATTATGAATGAACTATCTCTATTTTAGGTATGATAATAATACACTAGGAGTACGCTCTATTATCGCGTAAGAGGCTGAGCTCACAGTTAACAATACAAACAAAAACGGTTCACTTCAAATATATCCCATAGCCCCCATTGTAACTGCACCTTGACAATGCCGTTCAAATACAGAACATGAGAAACAAACAATGAGGTCTGAAATCAGTCAATCATTCAGTAAGACCAAGTGCATTTGAAGTAGTTATTACTCACACCTCACTCTCACTGGGGGCTCTATCATCTAGACCCCCTTTATTATGTTGTTTGAAGATTTCGTTAAAGCGCAATATTTTGATGACAATGTAGGACCACAATCAGTCAACCCAAGTGATATTTACACTTTGGTCTACACATCCCAGGACCCACACTGCTATTTTATTGTAGCTTAATATTTATTTTAAATATATCTAAATACAGAAGTTGATGTTCACAGTAAGGTTTAAAATCAGTCAATCGGTTTTGAACGCCTAAATAGTTAAAACTCTGGTCAAGAGGTTTTAATGTAGCACTTTGGTCTTCCTGGGAGGCTATGCTCCCCCAATCCCCCATTGTTATTGTAGCTTGATATTGTTGTTAAAATGGGAGCGGCTCTATTACACATCATATCGATGGACCACCGACCCTCTTGTAAAAACTAACAAATTACAAGAGGGTCTATGGCCCATTGAACCGTTTAAGTGAATGAAAGTTATATTTACTATTTGGGTTGATGAACCATTCACCCACAATGAGTTATTTTTAAAATATACAAATTCGGTCCGATGTACCATCGATCCTATAAATTATTATTAAAAAATTGGTTCTATAGCACATCATATTGATGTGCTATAAAACCTACATTTTTAAGATTTAAAAATAAATATTACACATAGTATCGATGGACCATCGGCGCTCTAACATTTATAAAATAAGAACGGTTCGATGGTCCATCGATTTGATGTGAAATAGAGCCAATACATTTATTTTAAAACTTTAAAAATAGGTTATATTTCACACCATATTGATGGACCATAGGCCCTCTGATATTTATTAAATAAGAAAGGGTCGATGGTCCATCCGTATGATGTGTATAGAACCTTCACTTAATGTTTGATTTATTTGTTCTAGGTTAGATGGGCCATCAAACCATCTTGCTTGAATCTATAAAAACTAAATGAAAGGTTCGATGGACCATGGGACCAAGCTTTGACAATTAATTTTAATTATAAATTGGTTCGATGGCCCATAGAGCTAATTCTTTATTAAATTATATTATAGATCGCAATAGGGCGATGGTATAATGGTCCATCGATATGATGTGTAATAGACCCCAGTCCCGTTCAAATACATATAAATATATAGGAATATAGGAATTAAAACTCTTTGGCGCACTTGGTTTGCCAGTGATTGTTTCAAGGTCCAAAATGTATGATATATATTCATGATTACGTGAATGGTTCAGTTTAATAGTCCCTGTGTAGCATTTAAGTTTCGAAAAACATTATATGATCGCATCCTTTTTAAGCAAAGGTGTTTTATGATCATTTTTATGTTTAATAATATTTACTACTGTACCTCAAGTTTAATTTATGGTAATTGTTTTGCTGTAAAATAATATACAGGTAATCAACCTGTAACAAACAATTTGTATCACATAATATAGGAATGACTTCTCCTTCCATTTTTAAGATATATTGTAATAGTTCACAACACATGTGAAAAAAGTTATGAACATAATAAACACATTTCATAATTGTTCTCGAAGGAGGAGTACTGCGGTCCATTGAAACATAAATTATTAATATTTCTGGTAAATAGTCCCAGTAAATTCATCCGAAATGTTAAATAGGAGCAGCTCTCTTTAGGTGTTAAATATTAAAAGTAATTTTTCAATGAGAAAACCAAATTGAGTGAAAATCAAAGTACGGTCCCAATAAACCTCTCTAGGACATGACCATAACTACCAAAACCAAAACCACAACAAAACAAAGTTTTGTTTGGTTTGTAAGACCAAAACTATTGCAATCGGTCCAGTAGTTTTTGATAGTGGATTTACAAAAGGAATGATGTTGAGATTGTAACATGGGCTCTCATGAAAGATAAAAATTAAATGCCATTTGGCATTAAGAACAACAAATCTCAACTAAAGAAATGTATTATGACGTAAGTGCAGATCATAAAACTATCAATTTAATACAAAAACAGTTTAAATTGGTCCAGTAGTTTCTGCTGGAGGATTCACATAAGGAAGGGAAAGTTGAAGGGAAGTTGAAAACTTAACTTGATCTCTTATAGTTGTAGACTTAAAACTCACGGTGATTGAGGAGTATACTAGTGGATCAATTTCAAATTGATTTATACTCCTATATAGAAGCTTTATAATATAAAAATAAATGAAAAAAGAGAGAAAAACTGGACGTCGCAAACAATAGTTGATCTTGTAGCAAGCGATAAGATGTTCAATATCCAGGCGCTCTTCTTATCGCTGCCCAGTCTTTTTTAACTTATTTTTTTATACTCAAATATATAACTTACCATAATTTATATTAATGTAAATATAACATCGGCAAATTTTGAAAAGCAATTAAAATGAATTTACAAACCACCACAACGGTACGCGCAATTATGTTAGTTAAGATTAAAATACACTAATGGTTTGTAGGCCTTCAGTTCACAGCAGATTGTTAGGTCATTTGGTTAACTACCGACTATCGTATTATGAACTATAAATTATCTTAGTAGTTTGGACGTAGTCGACAAGCGTCTAGATGGTCCACTGCTTGATGAAGTGTAACTTTCTCATTATTTGAAATGCTACGGTAGACCAGTGGATACACCATTGAACTCATGATCATGCGGTCTCCTGTTCAAATCTTACTTTTGCAGATTACTTTTTGAAGTTTCAGTTTTTATTTTATTTTGTTTTATTCGGCTATCTGGCTTGTAGAGTCTATAGCCTCTAACCTTCTGTTGATGTTTTATCGGATGTACTGGATTACTGGATAATAAATCAACACTTATGTTTATATTTCACATGTGATTATCTAACATAAATATTACAAATAGTTACAGCTGATCAATAGTTAATTTTCAAGTTTCGAAATTTTTGTTATAATTTAAGGTTCTATTTAGGGGAAAAATAAGGGAAATAAATCAAAGTTGGGCAATCAAAAGGAGATCTTTCCCCGTCTAATTTGTATAATTATTCCAAGTTTCAGCCTTCTAGGTCGTACGATAGCCTCAGAGGCATGCAAAACGACAGGAATTTACCATGTTTTGTAGTTTGTTCTAATATTTTCCTTACCCAATCATACATTCAGATAGGTACTTCAGTAACTATGTAACCTAACCTCAGAGCACTGTATTGGCTCGTGTCGTTATTTTTATTGAGTTTATTTAATTTTTACGGTACTTAGACTACTAATATCATTAGGGCCTAGTATAAGAGGCCAACATTACCAAATGTTTTAATGAACTGTATACAAATTGTGATCTTAGATAAAGAAGTATTATAACGCTTAACTAACGATGATTTCTGGAAACAGAATTACAAATTTTTGTAGGAAAGCATTTTCCAACATTTTTCATGTCTTAAAAATGAATGATAACTACCGGTACCCAGTTATATCTGGGGGCCCGGTAGAATTCTGGAATAATGGGGTGGGATTTTAGGCCTCTTTCACACGAACGACCTTTTCCCGCAGCAATTTTTACACGCGTGATTTTTTTCCCGCTGGGGTATGGATACATAGAGTCAAATGAGAGCTTTCACAAAGAGCGATTTTTCCGATTTTTCCCACGCGGGTCAAACCCACCCAGTGGCTCTAAAATCACCCGCTGGTTTCTGCATTCAATTTTTTTCCCACGCGGGGAAAAACCGCTCCTCGACAATTGCAAAGCATTGGTTCAAATGGACGTTTTCACACGAGTGGGAAAAAACGCTCTCCTCATCGGTGTTTGTCCGGTCAGTGTATTGTTTTCCAACATGGATGGTTAAGGTCCATGTTTTTCTGTTGTAATTGTGTTTTTGTGATTATGTAATATTGTGAAAAAATCAATTCTAAGACAACATTTAAATGTTTTTTTACCTTATAAAATTTTGAAAAAGTAAATTATTATAATTCAGTTACAGTGTGCCCCATATTCATTGTATAGTTAATACACATATACTGCAAATCACACAATTGCCAATTGAAACGTTAATTAGTATTTATTTTTCATGGAAACCCCAATTAAGTTTTACGATTATTCAAATTGGTTGTATAGTTTCTAAAATATTGACCTTAAGATCATTAACAGCCAATTTCTCATAATCTCACGGTGGTGTTTGATTTCTGCAGGTTCTCCGAATAAAAATGCATCAAAACTGGATACAGTACAAACAAGAATTGTCTTAATTCTAGCGCAAACTTGCAAATTTAATGCAGCGTCTCATTCAAATAGTCGTGAACTAATAAGCCTCGGGCGCACTGGGTCGGAGGCACGGATGGATGGACGATAGGTACCACCAGTCTCTTCCTATCTTTTATGCTGTGCGTATTATGAAAAAAACTTTATGTTAAGTAAAGAAGAAATTGTTGAAAGTTTAATGTTAGTGTAGCAGAAGAAGAAGAAAAGTCAAGGTCGGGGAAAACCCAGATTTTGGATTCTCAAATTAAATTTTAAACAGGATCTTGGAGAGTTTCACACTCTATTTCCTGACTTGATTACAGATGAATGCAAGTTCTTCCAATAATTTCGGGTGACCCACGAAAAATTTCAAGAACTTTTACATGTTGTGAATTTAACTACCGACCAATATCAGAGAACTAATAGGCCTTAGGAGAGGGATGATTCATTGGAACAGCATATCGGGATGTCCGAGAAATGTTTCTTTTGGACTTTACGAAGATGGCGGAAGGTGCGGATCGTCCTGCCCAGGCCATGACGGCCTATTGCACGCATAATGGTAATCAATGTGATAATTCGCTAATAATACAATCAGTACCCAGAGAATCGATGCTAAACATTTTTGAAAAATCCTGTACGTAACGTCTGTCCGTACCATCCCAACCTATGCGCTAGGCTAAAACTGGGTGAACCCAGTATTTCCTTTACCTTTCCTGTCCTTAATTTTACTGTACAGGAAGTACGAAATTATCATGCTAGTAATGTCACTTTCCGTGTTGGCACCTAAAAAACATCAGCTGCACTGACATCTGATGAGTTGATCGTGTGAAAGAGGCCTTAGGGAAAACTGGGGAAATTTAAGTGTACAAGTAGCACTTTTTAATGGTACAGACAAACTGCCGTCTGTGGCATCAGCTTTTTTTAGGACGAAAACTATAGCCACGCTATCGTTGCCGCTCCAAATTTGGAGCCTTTTAATTTCCTCTTGAAAGCGACCTAACATGTTCGCTACCTGCTGACTCATAATTGTGTTGGTCTAGCAACTTACATAGGCCAAAATAAATAATCCTAATGCAGCAAACACAGCGGGAGTTATCAGAATAACATTAACAACATATCATGAGAGAAATTTGGTTTAAAAGGATTAATTGCGTGCGACTTAGGGGAGAAACTATGGACGAGAGTAGTTTCTTAAATAACCGCCAGAATGCACTGACATATCGCTAACAAAAACAAAATTGATGGGTTTCTATGAATTAAGACGAAATAAATATCCGACCGTAAAAGTTATATTTAGCTATGATAACCCAACCAAACCTAAACTAATTTGGAGTATGGGTTTGAGAACGAAATATCGAAGTAAAATTTACAAAATATTTATCAAACATAAAAATTTCATAAACATAATTATTTTCGCACCCAGGACCTCATGATCAGGAGTTTGGACCCATATCCTGAGCTATCACAACATACCGTAACGGCTAAGAGTCAGAAGTGCGTAAGCAATGAACAACTGAGAAGTGCATTCTAGAGGTGATCAAAACAAATATTCTCGCCCATCGTTTCTCCCCTGAATCGCTTCCGGACTAATTCATATCATAATAACATAAAATACATTTGTAAACAATAAGTATCTGATTTATTTTTTATTTAGAGCATTTTTGTGGCATGTCCAAATGCCACTTAGGCTATATGCGTCAGCCGGTCTATATAATGGAAAATAGTAAAAAAGGTTGTATTTTGTTTCAATAAGATAGATCAAGCGACGCTCATATGTGTCGTAAATTTGCTCATTTAGGCTATTTTCACTGCCTCTATCTGAGAAGATAAAGAATTCAGTTCATAATTACAATAATTGTCATTACTGGTCACGCGATCAAATTTAATGTTGGTACACAATAACGACTTCTAGGCCTTGTAGGCCTCTGCCATGTTTCAATATTAATAGTCTGCACAAAAATCAAACTCCCCTAAAGCACCTACAAAAACTCTAAGGTTAGCCAAGTGGGCAGTTACACAGTGATGAAGCAGAAATTACAATGTCAACAACAATTTTTGTCAACTGCAGTGTGATGTAACCAGTCGTCATTCTCACAGACCAAGCAATTCAAATGTGCATCAGGTATCTCTCTAGACCGCAATCAGGGATTTAAAATAGGCCATTGCTAAAAAATGTGCTTTTGAACAACAATGGGCCAGTAACGCAAATTTGCGAGGAGACTAGTAAAATCTAAACATTTTAATCGGCTGGGTCAGTTGGCTGATATCCAATTGCACCGGCGGTCGATGGAATTTGCAAGGGTCAAAACATTCCTCCGTCCGAAAAGTGTCTAGTTGCACCGGTGGTCAAAATCTACCCACCCCACTTATCCCCGCTGCAAATTCCTTCGACCGCAGGAGCCGGTGCAATTGGAAGGCTTTCTCCCTTCCCCACCCCACTACAACGGTGGAACCGAACGGGACTAGTGTATCAGTCAATCAGTCCTGTAGAGTAGAGGCAGACGACAAAGTGGCAATCGAAATTAAAGTTATCAACAATAAATTTTCTGATGTGATTAATGCTCCATCTACTTGTTAACATTATAATTTACACGAATTAAAAGAAGAAAGTCTTAATTTTTTATAAAAGATTATGACCTCGCTACTAAACCATTAATTTATTTTTTGATTTATTTGGACTTTACCTAACTTATAAATTCAAATCCATCGCTATTATGAGTTTCAAAAATACAGTTAAACCATTAAGTTACCAAATCAAATTAAAACTGAAATTGTGTAGCCAATTTGTTTTCCCAAAATGTAAGCGTAGCTTAGGCCTATTAATTTTTTGTTAGATTGCTAATAATTTAATATAAATGTGTTTTTATACCAAAATTAAAATGCTTAATTGTTATGCAGACCACTACATATGCTGTCATTCTAACTCACTAAGTCCTTTTTGGAAGGTAATTTATGTAAGGTGTGCCATTAGACTTTAACTTTCCAAACACAAATTATAATGTCCAGACACCACTTTTTGAATACAATGTTGGTCTCAATATGTTTATTTTGATATGAAATAAACACTATCCATAATTGTTCTGTTAAAGGTAAGTTTTATACGGAAACTCATATTTAGCCTCTTGATTATTGTTTAGGCGCAAGTGAATCATACTTGTAGGTTAACAATTTTCAATTTTACTAAACTAACCATATAGGAATTTACCTCTAGAGTTTGAAAATCAGATTTGTTTTTTTGCTGGAAGCAAGGGTAAAGTGGTAAGACGATAAAACCCAAAGTATAACTTTTGTTTAACTTACTTCTATAGGCCCTAACTGACCCGGGAGATGTCCAGTTGCACCGGTGGTCAGGGATCAGCCCCAAACTGATGTGTCCAGTTGCATCGGAGCCCCTTTTGGGGGGTGTTCCAATTGCACCGGCTGTCAATCTAAATCAAGACGATTTTTGTGTCCAGTTGCACCGGAGCCCCTTTTGGGGGGTGTTCCAATTGCACCGGCTGTCAATCTAAATTAAGACGATTTTGTTTATTCAACTAAGTATAAGACCAAAGGTTAAAATATAGAGGTTGTAGAAATAACTATTACATAAAAGAAAGTGCCAACAAGACCGGATGCCCAGTACAGTAGATTAGGTTAGGTTAGGTTAGGTTAGGTTAGGTTAGGTTAGGTTAGAGTAAAGGTATAGCCTCGTTTGATAAAATATTCCATTACGAAATTGTTAAACACTTATAAACCTAGTTACAAATACATAAGAAAGCATGCCACTATGTTTGAAGATAAATGTAGTGGGGTGGGGAAGGGAGAAAGCCTTCCAATTGCACCGGCTCCTGCGGTCGAAGGAATTTGCAGCGGGGATAAGTGGGGTGGGTAGATTTTGACCACCGGTGCAACTAGACACTTTTCGGACGGAGGAATGTTTTGACCCTTGCAAATTCCATCGACCGCCGGTGCAATTGGATATCAGCCGTTCCACCTCCCGTTCCCGTGTAGTAACTCTGAATCCAAATGTCCTGTTTAGGTTCTACCATAGAGTACCAATGAAGCGATTTATTATAATAGTATTACAAAATAATAACGCATCTTTTAATTAGTATAAAATAAAACATACGAACTAATTTTAAAAGCTAATACTATTTAAACCTTACTTCTTGTGTTTTCAGATATGAAAATGTGTTTCTTTCGCCCAGTCAACACGAATATATAATCAACTTGATACTTACGTTACTCTATAGTTGAAACATAGACGTTGGCTAAATATCAACGACTCAAGTACCACTAAAATGGCATCTAATGTTAATTTTATGGGATAAAAAACAGATTTGTTTTACCGATAATTTGATTAATACTCTACAGAATCATCCCAATAACGAACTCGACCGAGATTCTGTACTAGAGAATTTATATTCCAAATTTTATAATGATCTGTGAAGTCGTTTTCGAGTTATTGTGCGTAAAGACACCCCGATTTGAATCAATTTCGTTACCAGTACAAGCATTAAAGTTGGGTATGAGGGCTCTCTCACTTCGTTCGCTCACCCAATTACTGATTTTATCCGAGCTGATTGATATACGGATATAACGGAAATCATAAATATTTATTTGTACTTACCAACACTTGTCGTATGTGGCTTTCCGAAACATTCGCTGATAAACGTATTAACAAATAGATACAGAGGGATCTTTCCTTTGTCGTTCAAAAATAATACCGTGCAAGTAAAAATTTAAAACCTAAACTAATATATTTTTGAAGCTTTACTCTTGTTTGGGAATGTTAGTCACTGAATAAAGTAAACAAATTTCACGTTTCAGGCTGTTTTATCTATTTTCGTCCCCGAATTCGACATCCCAACTCAGATTCTATGCAAAGAAACTTGTTATGTGTTATATCCCTGAATACTATATGGAGACATAAATATTAGAGCCAGAAATAATTCAACCACAAACCGTAGAGGATAGTGAAACTGATGCCATCCAGGGCGGAGGAGAGAATGCACCAGTAGCTCCGCCTGAACTACCGGAATCGCTGTCTTTAAGGCCTGCACACACTGGAGCGGTGAGAGCGGTGGCGGTATCGGCGCGGTTTTTCATCTCCCCCACCCACCATCACCGCCGCGGCGGTATCGCTGGAGCGTTCACACCGGAGCGATACCGCACCGCAGCGGTGACAGCAGTCTACAGTAATTTTTCGTTCTCATTTATGAGTGTGCAGTCAACAAGTGCGGTGTGTTAGTTATAAATATGTTTCCATCAGACGACGAGGAAAAAATGTTGCTATTGTTTGATGTAGCTAAAAACGACGATCGCAAAAATAGGGAGTGGGTACATGACATCAACAAAAGGCGATTTGAGCATGGCTAATACCATACATTGATGCCTGAACTGAGAAAAGACGAGAAACGTTTTTACATTTATTTCAGAATGACAATGGCATGTTTTAACGAACTGCTTGAGCTAATTAGTGATTTAATTCGAAAAGAAGATACCCACTTCCGAGAGGCGATTTCTCCTGAGGAACGGCTAGTTGTTACACTAAGACAATATCTTTAAGTATTATAGTTAGATAATGCAATTGTTTAATATTTTCAGGGTATTACTTTATCAAGTGTATTTTAAAACACCACCTCGTATATTGGCAAGAAATCTGACAATACCTGTTGTTTCAATAAAGACGCGAAGTGTGTATTTTAATAATACATTATTTTGCCAAGTAAATGCTTTCCATTACTTCATGAACATTTGTACCCAGATTTTAAAAAGAAAAAATATTATGTCATAATAATTAACTGGTATTATGTAATAAGGATAATACACCATTAGTTCATCATCCTACGTAATATTAAGTAATATTTTCCACTGCGTCTCATTGTCAAGTTTTGTAATCAATTGATAAAATTAATTTTAAAAATTAATTTTATAACTTTTATAAACTTTTGTATATTTATTGCATAACTAATAATACAAGGACAAGGACAAGGACAAATATGTACACCGGAAACTGTAACAGGTGTGTATAAATGAAATACATAGAACGTTAGTATAATTTATTTTGTAATAATGAGAAATGAGAAGTTATATATAGTTTGAAAGAGAAATTTTTTTAATGTACAAAGCTGGATTTCGAGTTCTAAAACCTTAAAAAAGGAAAACAATTTTTTTTACGGTGATCTAGTTGGTAAAGCACAGGGAACAAATATACATTTTCGATCAGGAGCTCAGTTGCCATATGATTGCTTGGAGTCCTGGACACAAACGCCAGGCTCGTCGCACTGGCACCGCTGTCACCGCTGGGCGGTGAAATGGAACATGCTGCATCTCGGCGGTGCGGTGGTGCGGGCGGTATACCGCTACCGCTCGCACCGCTCCAGTGTGGCCGCTCTCATTTACTTCCATTGTACTAAATCACCGCGCGAATATCGCACCGCTACCGCTCCGCCGTACCGCTCCGGTGTGTGCACCCCTTTAAGAAGGTCAACCAGAAAAAGAAAACCAGGAAAACTATGCTGTGAACACTGATATGTTTTACTACACTACAGTGAAATAAACAGGGAGGACTGTTATATCCCGGAATACTAAATGTTTTTCCTCCAGTGTTTAATTTAATCGGACGTTTCTAGATTAACATAAAAGGATATTCTGTTAAATCATTTATTAATATTATTGTTTTCAATTTATCTTTTAGTAAAATAATCTTGTTTGCAAAATGGTATTGATCTGATTACGATAGATTATGGAACTTCGAAATCAACAGTAGTAAACGCACTATTTTCTGAAACACCAAAAACAGATAGATAGAAAGAATTATTGACCTTTAAACATGGTTACATGCAATGGATCTCATCAATACACTTAAATATAAATACAGTGGCCTAAATAGGCTACACATAAGATAGGTCACACAGAAGTAATATATTATTTTTCTGTGAATAGGCACATTTGTATGCTGTCATGCAGTACGCCAATTGCTAGGTCAATAAATTCAGATGATATACAATTATATAATAATTTAAATTAAATAAATAAATAAATATTAAACATAAACATAATTTCAGGTAAAAAGAAGCCTTCATATAAAATACTAACATGCTCATATCGCAGTCACAAAATTCATCAATAATATAAAAGGATCTATCTAAACGCCATACAGTGTATCATTAAAACGGTCAGAGCTTACAAGCTGAGATTTAGGAGGAATCTTATTGAACAATTTAATTCCTATGGATTCATACGAAATTGAAACCCTTTACTCAACTTAGAATAAGGCCTAGCTATAGTTTTACAGTTCCTAGTATTGGGGTCATGGACATGCATATTTGAAGTAAAACTGGCAAGATGCTTTTTATCATGCAACATGCAGTGAAGAACATACAAATTTACTACAGTTAGAATATTTTCTTGGGCAAAGAGTGGCTTGCAGTTATCTCTAAAACCTGATTTGGTGATAATCCTGATTGCCTTTTTTTGAACAACGAGGACATTTCTTACATCACTACTATTCCCCCAAAGTAACAATCCATATGAAGGACACTCTGGAAAAGGCCAAAATAGACTATCTTTTAGCACCCTCTTTGATACATGCATGCTTTTACAAATGCTTCAGTAAATAAGTTATCCTACTTAAATTTCTACATGCAAATTCAACATGCACATGCCATGATAATTTAGGATCTAAATGAATTCCAAGAAGCTTTACGTTATCTGTACGATTAACCAAACTACTATTTAAAGAGAAGATCATGCACTGAGCCTTTTCAACATTCATAAATAAGAATTTTGCCCTATTCCAGACATTTGTCTATTTAATTATAGTGCTGAAATTTGAGTCGATGATGTCAGCTGATATATTTGAACTGAAAACGTCACATCATCCGGAAATAGGATAAAAAAAATATACAAATGGGCCCAGCACCGACTCCTGTGGTACCCCAAATTGAACCTCAGTTAAGTCAGAGAAAATTTGATTTGAAACTACTTTTTGTTGCCGGGATTACTGAGGCATGATTTGAACAGAGAATTGTCTTTGCCAATTATTCCATAAGATTCCTTTTTTCAATAGAGTGTCATGATAGACGCATCAAATAACCACATAAATTAACTCCAATCGAAGTGACTAGCCATTAATTAATTTCATTGAAACGTTCTGTTTACTTACGATCGTGTAGCGATGGACGCGGTCATCCGCGATATTAAAAGCTCGTATGTAATTCCATTGGCAGTCACATAACACGATCACCTGCATCCCATGATTCCCTCGTCTGATTAGTGGCTCATCACGGTCGGTTCCGAGTTTTAACTCATCATCTGACTCATTGCTTGCCACACGAGACACTGCGTCAATCGGTCATCGCGTCTCATTTTTGAGTGACTCGATAACCTATCCGTCGAGTGACCCTCCGTCGATCACTTACCCACTCGATTGCATAGCTCATTGCTGGTGCCTATCGGAATGTTAATGTAAGCCGATGTTGGTCCTTTCCCTGTGCTTTTGAGAAATGTGGTTATGAGTTACAGTCGAATTTCCTCGTTTTTAATAGCTATTAAAGTTCATTAAAGTGCTGAAGTGGCGCTTTTACAGTTCTCTGTTTTAGCCTTGTGTTTGTTTAATCCAGATTTGCCTAGATTTTGTAACTTTTTTGGTTATTCTTCTCACCTGAAGACGGGATCAGATCCCAGATCCCTGAACGTCGTGTAACTTGTTTTTTGGTTATTCTTCTCACCTGAAGACGGGATCAGATCCCAGATCCCTTAACGTCGTGTAACTTGTTTTTTGGTTATTCTTCTCACCTGAAGACGGGATCAGATCCCAGATCCCTGAACGTCGTATAACTTGTTTTTTGGTTATTCTTCTCACCTGAAGACGGGATCAGATCCCAGATCCCTGAACGTCGTGTAACTTGTTTTTTGGTTATTCTTCTCACCTGAAGACGGGATCAGATCCCAGATCCCTGAACGTCGTGTAACTTGTTTTTTGGTTATTCTTCTCACCTGAAGACGGGATCAGATCCCAGATCCCTGAACGTCGTGTAACTTGTTTTTTGGTTATTCTTCTCACTTGAAGACGGGATCAGATCCCAGATCCCTGAACGTCGTGTAACTTGTTTTTTGGTTATTCTTCTCACCTGAAGACGGGATCAGATCCCAGATCCCTGAACGTCGTGTAACTTGTTTTTTGGTTATTCTTCTCACCTGAAGACAGGATCAGATCCCAGATCCCTGAACGTCGTGTAACTTGTTTTTTGGTTATTCTTCTCACCTGAAGACGGGATCAGATCCCAGATCCCTGAACGTCATGTAACTTGTTTTTTGGTTATTCTTCTCACCTGAAGACGGGATCAGATCCCAGATCCCTGAACGTCGTGTAACTTATTTTTAGGTTATTCTTCTCACCTGAAGACGGGATCAGATCCCAGATCCCTGAACGTCATGTAACTTGTTTTTTTCTGATTTGGTGAATACAAATTTATGCAATAATTTCTTAAACAACAAAGTTTTTAAGTTGTAATACAAACTTCCAACATTATTAAGTACGTTATTTCTTGGTTATACGAGGCATGCAATGTTGAATACCTTATATTGATTTGTGCACTAATGAGGCACTGAGATTTTTCAATTAGTGCAAAAAGCAGACGTTTATAATAGTGATATTATTAGGTTTTTTAACAACTAAATGCTATTATATCGGTTTCCATACGTAAAATCTGTATAAATCCTTTATTTTAACATTAAATGTTCTGGAGGAAACCAATTAATTCGTATTTTTAAAGAGAAGTATCCATTTGCTCCTGTAATATTTTACCTTTAAATTCAGTACACCTTTACACAATTCATATGTTAGATTTATATCTGTCAGTTAAACTTTCATGAAATAATATAAAATATTTTTAACGGGGCTACATTTTGCATTACAGAGTAAGAATCTACCAGTCATTTTCGTCAGATGGTTGTACTTGTTATTTCAAGCATAAATATAGATCTAAATTTAGCGTAGTTCATCAGTATTGTTAACACAAATAAAACTGCGTTTGATATTCGGTTGGGTTGCATTCATATACAAGAACCCCACTAATCTCGAATGGCATTTCTTTATACTATAAACATTTTACAGGTATAATGTAACGAATAACCAGTGTGTGCTACACTCGTTTAATCGAAGTAAAGTTAAATAAAGTTTCTCGTTACATAATTGCTGCGCAAAAAACTATTTAAATTAAGTAACTTCCATCAAACGATGAACATTGTTTAGGTTATTCAAACGGATGTTTTTTATACAGTAAAAATGTTATTGTACACTAAAATAATTTCCATAGTAATGTCTTTGTGGATAAACGAGAAAATTAAGTTACCTAAAGCCTCGGGGAATAGCTTAATATATCAGCAAAATAGATCTGTGGGTGATTCATTTCATCAGGTACCGATATCAGATTGCGAAACGAAACCGAAATCAAAGCGACAAGTTATCATTCTGTTTGAGGGTACGCATTGGAGCGAATAGACGTTTGCCAATCAGACACGCCTCTCTCACACACACACACTCTCCCTCTCCCTCTCTCTCTCTCTCATACCTCTCTCCCTCTACCCATCTATCTGTCTCTCTTGCGCATCTTGCAGTTCAGACCAACATTATTACTAGATCTTAATGTCTCCAGGCTGTTTGTTGGTGAAGTTGATCACATAAACTGGTGTTTTAAAGCGCAACGGGAATACTACATTAGATTTAGTTAGGAAATATCAAACGTTATCTAGTATGGAGGTCACTTATAGTTTATTTGTGAACTAAGAAGTTGCGATAAGTGATTCAAGTATAGCTATCTTAAGAATAAATGAATAATCTACATGTAAATGAAAAATTTAATCTTAGTATTTACTGATCCGTAACGTGTAGAATGATGTACATATTTTTATATCTTCAATGTTTCATTTAAATGCAAAAGATAAACTTAAATCAACGTACAAATATTACTGAAACAGTAAATACTGCATGTTATTACCTGTACTGGTGGATTTATCATAATGTTTAAAACACAATCCTAGTAGATTCTAAGAGGCAGTTGACCGGCCAATATTTTATAAAAATGTATTATTGCAGTAGATAGTTTGCAGTAGATAGTAGTCACTTAGCTCTTCCTTGTTGCAAGTCTCACATCTACATAATATCACAGCTTCTTAAGAAAAAATACGAACTTATTATGTTATTTTTAGGAAAACTTTCATCCATAAACTACCTAAAAAACGAATTATAGACTAAGGATTTTAACAAATTAAAACATGAATCGCCACTTCCTACATCCAATAAGTACAGCCACAATCGGTTTATGAATTAATTGGTTCTACTCGAAAATAATTTTAGGTGCACTGATAAGTGGTTGTAAAATGTAGGTGCTGGAGATGAATCGAATTTTTTTTAAAAATGGTAATCTTAGTATAGGAATACTGGCATCTTTTTTACATCTTTCGGTTTATTTCCTATTACATATAATGTTATCATCATTTACATTTAGAGAATCTATTTTTCTAAGAAAACCCCTTGATTAATTCAAAACTAGACAATGGATTGACAATTTATGGCGGAGCGTTTTTCTCATTGATTACACCACTAAAAAACTTACAAAAAAACCTTTGTTAGAATAATCTTAAATAAGACTAAAATGGAACATTCAGAACGTCTTTTTTAGCGAATTTTCCCTATAGGGAAGAAGCTATTACCGTAGGTGGTGGCATGGTAAGACTTAAGCCCAAGACTATGATAATTTTCATTTTGAGGTCCCCAGATGCCAAAAACACCATACGTTCAAATTTTTATATATGTATAAGTATATATATATACGTGTGTGTGTGTGTGTGTGTGTGTGTGTGTGTGTGTGTGTGTGTGTGTGTGTGTATGTGTGTGTGTGTGTGTGTGTGTGTGTGTGTGTGTGTGTGTGTGTGTGTGTGTGTGTGTGTGTGTGTGTGTGTGTGTGTGTGTGTGTGTGTGTGTGTGTGTGTGTGTGAGTGTGTGTGTGTATGTGTGTGTCCGTAAGCACGATAACTCTTGTAAAAAAAGTCTGACCTTAATGAAATTTTGAACAAATGTGTGAAGTACCTTTTATTTGAACGAGTTCGAAGAAACCCAGACGACTCGCACCATCCAAAGGGGTGTTTTGTCCTCCAAAACTGTTTTTTTCGGGGTTTTCACATGTATTTTTTTAAACAAATTTTAATTTTCACCATTGCATTCAGATAAAAAAAATTTGGTATTTTGACCATTGCTCTACGTCAATTGGTTACTGAGGTATTGAAAGTGCTAAACACAGTACGATGTCTAATGTTATTCTTATGGAGAAATAAAAAAAAAATTATATCAGTTATAAACATAAACTCAAACATTTGTTATATGGCTTCATCTGGTTGTGGATTATTGTCGTTTGCACAAAAAACTAATTGTTCGCCTATAGTTCCCGTAGCAGCAAACCTAGGTCCCCATATTATTCTTATGGAGAGTAATTCAAATGTTATATATCCCTTATTTATGAATGTATACGAATGAAACTTGATAAGTGACTTCATTTAGATGAGTTCTATTGACATTTCCATAGAAACTCATTATTTTTTGTTCCTTGTGGCAGCAAACCTGCGTTCTCATCCCCAATGTTATTCTTATGGAGAATAATTCATATTTTAAATATCGCATATTTGTAATCATATTTCGTATGAATCCTGGTAAGTGTTTTAATATGCTATTAAGACATATATATTCATTGGAAATTCGCTGAGTACGAAGGTTTTCTGTGACGGGGGTATTAAATTATACAATATCTTAAAAATATATACATATCTAAAAAGTAATATTTCAAGATTTTTAAATACCCCCGTCACCGCAAACCTGCGTACTCAGCGAATTTCCAATGCAAAATATAAGTCTTAATATCACATAAAGCCGCATACCAAGTTTCATAAAAATATATTCAAAAATAAGCGATATATCAAATTTGAATTATTCTCTATAACAATAACATTGGGGATGAGTACGCAGGTTTGCTGCTACAAAAAACAACAAATATAGGGTTTCTTGTAAATATCAATATTACTCAACTAGGTGAAGCCACATACCAAGTTTCATCAATATAAGTTCATAAATAAGCAATATATTCCATTTTGATTATTCTCCATAAGAATAACATGGGAGATGAGTACGCAGGTTTGCTGCAATAAGGAACACAAAAAATGGGTTTTTATGCAAATATCAATAGAACTCAACTAGGTGAACCAACATTCCAAGTTTTATTAATTTATGTTCATAATTAAGGGATACATTACATTTTACTAATTCTCCATAAGAATAACATGGGGGCTGAGGACGCAGGTTTGCTGCTACGGGAATTATTGGTAAAAATCGGGTTTTTTGTGAAAATAACAATAGACCACAACCAGATGAAACCATATACCAAGTTTTGTTTGAATACGTTCATAAATAAGCGAGCTATAATTTTTTTCTTATTCTCCATAAGAATAGCATTGGACAACGTACTGTGTTTAGTACTTTCAATATCTCTGAAACCATTTGACGTAGAGCAATGGTCAAAACACCAAATTGTGCGTCTTTTTAAGCTGATTCCAATGGAAGAAACTAAAATTTGACTTTTTCAAAAATTATATGTAGAAAACTCAAAACCCCATTTTTGGGGTACAAAACCCCCCCCAAAATACCCCTTCGGATAGTCCGATCTGTCTGTTTTTCGAACTTAAAGTCATAAATGCTGCTTTACACGCTTATATCAAATTTCGTCAAAATCGGATTATTTTTACGAGAGTTATCGCACCCACGGACACACACACATATATATATATATATATATATATATATATATATATATATATATATACATACATACATACAGTTTCGAACGAATGGAGTTTTTGGGGTCTGTGGACCTCAAAACGAAAAGTTATCATGGTCCCGGGTCTAGGTCTTACCATGCCGACTACGGTAATAGCTTCTTCCCTATAGGGGAAATTCGCTAAAAGACGTGCTGAATGTTCTATTTAAGTCTTATATAAGATTATTTTAACAAAGGTTTTTTGGAAGTATATTAGTGGTGTCATCAATGAGAAATACGCTCCGTCACCATGTGTCAGTCCACATTCTAGTTTTTAACTAATTGAAGGTTTTCTTAAACGAATATACTCTCTAAAAATGCCGATGAAAATTTATTTATTCGTTGGATATACTTTTGAAAATAAATAAGAATATATCTGACATTACATAAAACAGTTTAAATCCAGAGGTTATTCGAAACGGTGCAAGTGTAAGAACAACTTAAATCAAAGAAAATTAAATTATAAACATATTTCAGAAGATATTTTAAAATTATAAAAGCTAATGTGAAATCAATACCTAGGGACAAAAAGATCTTCTTCGGTACGTACTCGGAAATAATTTAGCGTAATTAAAATAAACGGACGACATTCTAAGTAACAACGGAGACAAAGAGTGGCAATTAATATCAATGAGTGGGAGACATTAAGCTGATGTTTGCAGGTCGGCCAGTAGATCTGAGGCCATTACAGGGCATCACGCGCTACCGGACGTCTGTACACATGTTGACTGATGTACCGGTCGTGTACAGATGTGGCAAACCTACATGCGATGACATCGTGCGATATAGTTGGGAATGTAGGGTTGGCTTGGCCGCATATCTCGTCTGTAACAGTTACAGTAGTGCTCCCAGTTAAAACATCCAGAAAACCACTCCAGCAAAGCGAGTGGCGAGCTTTTACACAGTACGAGTTCTATGTGCTGATAAAGATTACTTCTCAGAAGTGGGATTCGAGTCCACGTCAGAGCCTCTGTCATAGTTTCTGAATCCGTCGGCATACATTGAAAGTGATGCAATATAATCAATTTCGATCTGTAACACGATCATCAGATTGTCTGATACATTCCCTCATCATCCCGCAGATAATCGGGGAGAAAAATTGACGTAAACTGTTGTCTTGTATCATTAATTTAATTTTTACTGTCTTTATAAAGACTTAATCTCAAATATTTTCTTTTGTTTTGTAAGACTTTCTATTGAATCTATTTTTAAAATCTGTAGAAACCGTAAAAGCGATCATTTAGTAATCAACAGGTGCACGCATCCAAGGCATAACACACGAATTAGTTATAAATATAAAATATCGTGGGATTTGCATTTAAAGCAAAGTTAATTCAATAGTAATCCTGTGAGGAACAGACCGATCAACATAACGGCATTGTTCGCTCAGCAACTTGCTAGGGTTACAAGAAAATGCAATAACCCTTTCGTCACGGTCGAACGTTTAACCTATTATTCCGGGGCAAACCCATTATTTCGCAATGGCGGCCGCATTATATACGTTCTGCAGTGAATAATCGCCGTTCTAAATCAAAATTACCCTCGTTATAACAAAGTGCACAGGTAAAAATGTAACTGGTGAATTGTATACCATCTGGTTATCAAGAGGCATCAAATAAATTGCTCTTTGATCCTCTCATACAGGTTTATTCGCTATAAAACTATTTAAAACTTCATTATTATTATTTCAGATTTTACAATTGCATTTATAAAACATCGGTTAAAGTGATACCAATACCAAAAACACTGAAGTTATTTGTGTATGGCAGGGTATTGTTGATGAGCCAAATTAAAATGCTTTCCTATAACACGTAATTTTAATAGACATACTGTAATTTCTGTAGTTTTATGTTGCTCACTAAACTAGGCTATAAAATGTCATCGGTGACAGTGAGTCATTTGTAGACATTTACCAACATTGATGATGAAACTTAGTTTCCTCTGACAACCGTCCCCATTGATCTGCTAAACAGAATTTCGTATGTCATTTATTTAAAGGCGCATGCTTCTTAAACTTACAAATGAAATTAAAAAAGATAAAGCCCCCATCTCGGCTATAGAGCACGGACAGTCGCGTCGGTCTATTAACTCAATATATCACGTCCTCACCCGCCCGGACTGCCAATGCTTGTTTCTCTTCCCAGTCCATTCCCTTTATTTCCTGCTTTTACGTTTATATTGGATCCTGCGGCGTTACCTGCTCCTTGTTGCGGTTTCCTAATCTCCATAGGGGAATTATTGTGAATCGATCTTCCGAAAGAGTGACTACGGACTCGAACGATGTGATTAATGTACAACAGTGTGACTTAAAGACTAAAGACTGATGCTCGAATACCCGCAGCCAAATCATTGCTAAATAGTTTATTAAGGCAATTTACTAAGAAAGGGATACAATGATACAATCTTGCTTCGTATTGTTGTACTTAATTTGATCATAATTCAATAATTACTCAGATATGTCAGCAGATGATAAACGAAACCCCTTTTAATATGTATTATCTGTTTTTTTTCTCCTTTAATTAACTCTTATTATGTTTATAGTTGTTGGGTGGATTAAACCACTACCAAATTGTTATCATAATTATTTAAGAAGGTAGCTATAAATATTATTTGTTCTCCTTCAGAACATCATAAGATTGATTTAAGAAATTATTGCAAACATTACTGTTTATTAAAACAAAGTTTCACGACGTTTCGGAGTCTGGACTCTGATCCCGTCTTCAGGTAAAAAGAATATTAAATAATAAGGCTGTTTTCGTCGGGTTTGCTGCGGAGTGGACTAAAATCCTTTTTTACAAAAAGTTAAAAGTGTTACAACCAGATAAACCAAGTATGAAACTTTGACAAAATATTTTGTTTTTCTCTTCCCCAGTCATTTCCCTTTTATTCCCAGCTTTAAGTTTACATTGGAACCGATGGTCTTACCTACACATGGTAGCAGTTATCTAATTTGTATAAAGCATTAGCCAGTAACAATAAAATACAAGGGTGACTAAAGACTGAAAGTCTTGAATGAAGTCCAGTGTGACAAGACGATCGATAATCAAAAATGTGAATCAGTTGAGACTCAATATTTGTATTAATAAACATCGGGTTTAATTGATCTAGGAGACATTATTTTAACCTATTCTATACCCCTTAAAACCTCTCTAATTCACTGATTTGTTTTATTCTTACTGATAAGTTACTTTAATTATTATTATTATAAGTTCATTTGAGGTTTAATACAAAACGAAAAAAGTTAAAAATCTAATACATAAAGAAGCCAACAAGAAAGACAACTGTCATGGTTCCATTAGTGTTAACGTCTTTTAAAATAAACCTTCAGACAATGTTCAAAGCTAATAGAGGAAAGTTCCCTAGCAAGGATATATTCTCGCATCTTTAGCATTACTTATAGTCAAAAGACTTTCTTGTGGTTGGATCAGTTTACCGATTTTTAAACTTTGCAAGTTTCCGAAAATATTCATTTGTGAAAGTTCATATAATTTGGACTGTCAAGTACTTGATTGAATTGCACAGTCGCCGTTACAATAAATACAAACAAATAACCAACTAGAATTTCTGAAATCAACATTTATAAGAAGTGCTTTGTGTACAATTTGGATAGTTTTAAAAAACTTAACAAAGTAATTGTGTCACGAAAAAGAGAACTTCAGTGAATCTATTATCTCAATCCCTTAACCTAAATGAATCGAATAGGTATCAATCTGTTAATGATTGGATTTTCCAACACATCTCACTCATCCTTTCCATGCGTCGAAGGTGCAACTACGCAATCAGCGCGGCCTGTGTCGTCACATCAGTTGCATTCCCAATCAATCACGATCATCATCACTGAATCTCTCACCTCATCGGTCCTAACCTAGCTTCCTTAAACCTATATTTCCTGTTTTATTTTCCTATTTCGTTACAGTGAAACGAGCTATCAATAAGTACTCCCCAAAAATTCTTTATAAGTTCGCATTGTAAATTTACTCATAAAAGTATAGTTCGCATTGTAAATTTACTCATAAAAGTATAGATCGTTTTAATCTAATTTACTGGTCAATAATAATAGTTTTACTACCTTTCAAACAATGTATATTAATAAAACGCGACCACCTGGTAGCTTATATATTTTCTTACATTTCTATCCAGAATATAATGAGAACGATTAAGAACTTTTCAATTGTTAAAAGCAAAAGTTAAATAAAGTTCAGTCTGAACAATCAAACATAAAAGCAGTCGAAACCACGAATACGAAGTTAAATACAGTAGTAGAGTTTATTGACGACAATTTTAGGTGCCGTTTTCTATTTTTTGGACCCCAAACCTCAGATATGACACAGACAGAATTTTGTTGTCAATTAATAGAACTTATAACATTTGTTTGATATGTCTGTAAAACCACACGTCATTTGACAGAAAAATTGTTTCAATTGACACGATGTGTAAATATTTCTTAAACATTTCTGTTTGATTAATTGTTACAATTAAATCAAACTCTGTCAATTGACAGAATCTGTAAATATTTTACAACGATTTTTGTGAACTTATCCCATTAATATTATAAATGTGAAACTTTGTAATTTTGTTTGTATGTTTAGATACTTGTGGCTCAATCACGCTCTAATCAATGGACTGATTGAGCTGAAAGTTGCAAACATCCTATAGGGCTTTGCCCCACGGGGGGTTCAAAGATCACATGTACTCCTTACGGACATTCATTTTTGTTTGAGCTGATGAAAATACAAATAGCTGATCTTGATTCGTAGTAGTTCCACGGGCTAACTACAGAATGCAGCACACACAACTGTCATAGTTTTTATAAATCATTTGCGGGACGAAGCCTGCGGTTAACAGCTAGTGTAACCTTAATTTAAAACTTTGTCAATTCATACAATTTGTCTGTCAAATGACATGTGTGGTTTCACAGACATACTAAACAAATGTTACAGGTTCTGTCAATTGACACAACAATGTCTGTCTGTGGGTGTCGTATCTGAGGTTTGTGGGTTCAAAAAATCGCAACCGGCACTCAAAATTGTCGTCGATAAACTATACTACTAAACACTTGTATACACTAAAATAAAACCTTCAGGGTATAAATTGTACTACAGTAAATATTAACTTACCGGACTTACAAACCCTTTACAAATTACATCTCTGTTTCCCTGGTGGTCGATAAAGTAACAATGAGCCAGCCAGGCGGGTGACGATATCCAAAGATACCCAGAGAAGTAGAATGGAAGGTAATAAACAGCGTATCTAAGCCTATTTAGAACCGCCTCATCCCACATCGATCTCGGGCCGGGTTTCATTACGTCAATGTCTCAATCTTAGCCCAAATCAAAGCGATCAAGATGCTATTCCGTTTGAGGGGACTCAGTGGAGCGCAGTGCTTTGCCAATCACAGCTCAGGCCCGGCGACGCATTGCCTCACGGAGTTTATTAGTTTCATCATTACCGACGGTCATTTAACAGTTAATTTAGACTGGTATAGTGGCCAAGGCTTCATAGAAATGTATAAGCGATTTAGACCATAGGTCATCCGGGCAAACCGAGTTATAACGGCTTAACCAGTAGATCATCCTGTTCGTCTCTTAGACATAGCAATTAATTTATTGCATAATTTTATCAATTGGTGTTTCAATAAAATTATTATTATACACGTGGTTTTTGCACCATACATGTCATTTTTCGGTGTGACCTCTTTGTGTTGGAGAATTAAAGACACCTGAATACTAATTACCCTAATGTTCAAATCGAACTTACAGGTTAGTATCGATACCGGTTTTTATGTTTGAAATTAGACTTTTAGCAAATATTAATGTGAAGAATTTTCCCGCCAAACCTTTCACTGTAACATATGTGAAAACGCATTCCCGTGTAAAAATACTAAACGCAAACGGGACAAACGCTTTTTAAAGTGTGAAATCACTAGCAGTATTTCTTCTAAATCCTGAATCGATGTGATGTTTACAAATTATTTAGATTTTCTAGACATTGTATGCGAGAGAAATTGAGCGAAACCTTTCAGTACTGTATCTAAACTGCCATTGATATCCATTTAATGTAAGGCGATTGACTCAAATTCCAAGATAAATTTATGGGACCATCAGAAACAATCGTGTTGTGTACGGAAATTATAGTAACCTAACTTAACGTAACCGCCGCAGCGCGCTGTTTAAGTTTTTAGTCTAAACGTTTCCCCCTCCACACGAAAATGTTTTATTTCATTAAGTACAGTCTTTTTTTGTGAAACACAAAACAAATATGGCTTATAAACAGGCAGACAGATAAACAAAACATATTTAAATATCTCCGCTGAATACAAAATTGTCCTGCTCAAAGAGATGTATAAATAAAACCTATTTTATTTATATAGATAAAGACATTCCTTACCTGAAACCATCTGGTATTGCTAATTACCTTTCCATAATGTGTTAACAGCTGCAATTAAAATAAATGTATTCCCCATGTTAATCTTATGTGGAAAAAACAAACTTTGAGGCAGCCGGTGCCCTTGGGAAAAACGATAATGAAAATTAAAAACCTTATTGCAAAACTACGAACTGAGACGAATTCTTTGACACTTCAAACATTAAAATTGGTCCAGAAATAACGGAGGAGAATATATAAGATTCTGAAAATGACAGGATTCGTGGTTTGAAATTGTTGTATTTTAGGAGTATACGATAATTATGATGTTTATGTCAGTTGGCAAAACTGTTGTTGTTATGTATGGAGTGGGGACGAGGGCGTGGCTCCCTGGCGTAGTACTCGCGGTTGCGGGGTGGGGGACAAACATTCCCCGCCAAACATTTTTACTGCGCGAGGACGGCGCTGTGGGAGGTCCTGACTGTTCCAATTCTGCACTCTCGACATTACCTCGAATGTTGTAATAAATTGGATGGTACCTGACGTTAACATAATATAGTACAATACGCACTGTAATGAAATACCCCCGTCGCAGCAAACCTGCCTACTCAGCGCATTTCCAATGCATATATATATGTGACTCACTACTACATAGAGCTACTTACCAAGTTTCACAAAAATACATCCATAAATAAGTGATATATAGCAGTTTATTTATTCTTCGTAAGAATAACATTAGGCTTGAGAACACAGGTTTGCTGCAACGAGGAAGATAAGTAATATGCTTGTTTTGCAATTATCAATATAACTGAACCAGGTGAAGCTATATACCAAGTTTTATTAATTTAGGTTCATAATTAAGGGAGATATACAACTTTACTTATTCTCCATATTAATAACATGGAGGCCGAGTTTGCAGGTTTGCTGCTACGGGAACTATCAACAAAAAAACTTGTTTTTTGTGCTAATATCAATATACCACAACTATTTGAAGCCACATACCAAGTTTCAACAATATGCATTCAAAAATAATCGAGATATAGAATTTTATTAATTCTCCATAAGGATAACATTGGACAACGTACTGTGTTTAGCACTTTGAATATCTCTGCAACGGTTGGACGTAGAACAACGATTAAAACACCAAAATGTTTGTTTTGTTGAGCTAAACACATTAATAAACAGAAATGTGAAGTTTTTAGTAACACTATCCGAAAAAAAATATAAAAACCTTTTCCCCATAAGATTAACATGGGACACGTTTTTTTGGATTTTATCCGCAACCACTTAACCTAGGTTAATGATTCACGATACTAGATTATTTGTTTTTTTAAGCTCTATAAAATGGCTATAACCAAAATTGAGTGTTTTTAACATTTTGGGGTCAAATTTGCAAAAAACTGATTTTTGGAAAATTGTAAACCCCTATAAAACCCCTTTCCCATAGTGCGATCGACCTGGTTTTCGAACTTAAAGTCATAAATGCTACTCTCCACATTTTTGCCAAATTTCATCAAAATCGGGTGTTTCTTTCAAAAGTTATCGCGGTAACGGACATACATATATATATATATTTATTTATTTATTTATTCACTAAAAACACTATTCGTCCAAATTTATATATATATATATATATATATATATATATATATATATTATAAATTTGGACGAATAGTGTTTTTGGCATCTGGGGACCTCAAAACGAAAAGTTATCATGGTCTCGGGCTTAAGTCTTACCATGCCACCTACGGTATTAGCTTCTTCCTTATAGGGGAAATTCGCTAATTCTTCCCTATAGGGGAAATTCACTAAAACGATGAAATATATACCAATTATGTGTGGTATACACTGTATGCAGTATCTTACTCATTTACTTAGATTAATTCAGACTTTTGAAATATTTAAACTGCCTTGTTCCTTTATTCGGATAAAAAACTATTATTTTTCACCCTTGCGCTTTTATATTTTAGTACGGTATTCGAAGGTGTTTCTTGCATTTCAGATAGAGATGAGATGGAGTGTGTACTTTCGCGTCGGCTCCCTACAAAACCTTCATATTCACTTTATAAAATGCAACTGGTGTTAAAAAACACGAATGTATCTCTCCCCTACTTAACTATAGTAAATTAAAATCAATAAGAAACTGTAATCAATAATAATAAAAAAACATCATCAATCGATAATTAGTGAGATGTTTTCAGGTCAGAGAGTAGACGGTTGGGCTTATAGAGAGTCACGCGCCCTCCCCAAAGACACTTGTAAAACGTGCCTCAGTCTAACGTCCCAGTCCTACTTCTGCAAATTATTTTCGTCCATTTATAGTCTTTGCTTAAAGCATGTTTAACTTTAGCAGAATATTCATATATCGAATCATTTATAAGTATAAAGAATATTTAGTATGTTTTACATATTCACATTCAACCGCTGAAAATTACTCTGGGATGTTCGAAGCATCAAACTTAAAAATGTTTTACTATTTTTCTAGTTTTCTGAAAAGTTAGTTTAAAAGTATGTTAAGATAATCTGAAATTTCTTTTATGGAAGCTCCGTTTGTGGAACCACAATGGTAGAACAAATAATATAGGATTATTTTGTCCCATTTTTATAGTTAAATACGGTTGTGTTAAAACAGGTTTAGCAGTTTCACAAAATAATGAACACAGTGTAATTTTCTACCGATGTTTTTGGATATTTTTTACATTTTCAATTTGTTTGCATATTAGTATTTTCAGGGCCTTATTAAGAGGTGTGGCGCCTAAAGGCTTGAGTTCGTCCCCCCCCCTGACTATTGAAGGGGGATGAACGAGTGCCAATATACAAGCTTCGATGTTGCATTATGCGTTAAGGGGATACCATATCAGCGTCATGTATCTTTGTCTCTTTTCAGTGTAGAGCTCCATCTCTTTCCAACCAATGAGTGGTTGCCTAAACTCAGGGTCACCACTGGATGGCTGGTATCCCCTTAAAGCATATTGTCTAAAGCGTCATATAACTCTCTGTTCAATTCCATCGTAAATGACGATCGGATCGCGTAACATCGGCCGTAAATAATTAAATGACGATCACACCGTATAACATCGGCCGTAATTGACGATCGCAACACGTAATATCGGCCGTAAAATATAATCGGACCACATACCATCAACGTAATAGATGACTGGACCACGTGATTAGTTGCCGTTATTTATGATCTCAATGTATGCCTTCGGCCTTAAATGGCAATCGCACCGCACTTTATAAAAATTACGATGCGCCGCTATCCGCCAAAACAGACGACCGGACCACGGGATATCGGCGTAAATGTCGACCGCATCGCATAATTACGGCCGTAATTGACGATTGCACCACGTGATATAGGACGCAAATGATGATTGCACTACGTTTTATCGGCCGTAAATGATGACCGTAAGTGATATCGCACCGCAGATGACCGTTTCGGGGATTTAATTTCGTCCCGAAATAATTTCGGGGTAAAATCCCGCTCGAAAACGGGATTATTTCTTCCCGAAACTTCGGGACCCATCCATCCCTAGTCAGAGCTAAGGAACAAGTAAAACAATTTTTTCTGTCGAAGTGTCAAACCGAGAAGCAGGTGTGGCGACGGGAAATGGCGCGCGGAACTAAAATTCCCTTTAAGCTGGATTTTCCTAGCCGCGGAACTTTTCAGCAGCGGAGCGCGGAACGCGGAGTGCGGAGTACGCTGGCCTCTCCTCATCATATAATCAATTGGCGCTGTTTTCCTAGACAGCGAAATTGTTCTACGCCGCACCTTGGATTTCATTACATGATGAGAGGCCAGCGTTCTCCGCTCTCCGCGTTCCGCTGTCCGCTGCTGAAAAGTTCTGCGCCTAGGAAAACCCTGCTTTAAAGCCAATTGGTCACCGCCCTTCCAAGATCTTTTTTTTCTATTGAGCCCCTACGGCGCCCCTTGGCTGACAGGCGCCCTAGGCTGCAGCCTAGTCGGCCTAATGGTTAATCAGCCCCTGAGTATTTTGTATTACTGTTAGATTACCAATGATTACTTCTTCAAACATGTAGAATATGATGAACCGAGTTACCGATATGATATATGATACAAGTCCAGTGAAAAAATGCAATATTGGCTTCACCACTAATATGATGTACCCTGATATGATTCCCAGGCCCCTAGTACGAATCATCATATGTTGCATCACACCTCTAATAATGCGCCATGCGTCATACGTAGTGCATTAGAAAACTGCCATGCAGACGTTAAAGTGAGTGGTTAATATGAGTAATAAGAACTTGAATAAACAGTTTTAAAAAAGTACCAAGCGTAGTTATTCGCAGAATCTTAACCATCCTTTTTCCGAAAGGTAATTTTTTGTTAAAATTAGCAAGGAATAAACTAATTAAATACGTACAAACTTATATAATTAAATACCAAATCAGATACTGCTTTATAACAGTTTTCAAGAAGGAACAGTAAAACAATTGCAATGCACATCATAACGTAAAGACAGGTTTGAGTAGTAACTCGGTGTTTTGAAATAAAAATATGTTTCTTTACAGGTTGTAAACAAAGTGATTCCTCCTTCCCATATGCTATTATGACATTACATCCAACCATATAGTTATTACAAGTTTTACTAATCAAAAACAAAAGAGTATTAGCTAAAACTTATTTAGCGAAAACTTCGACAAACGCTCTTTCTAATTTATTCGTGGTGAGTTTCTCTTCTAAGCAGCGATTCTTTTTTTCACAAAACTTTCCTCTTCCTCCACTCCAAGTTGAAGCAATCGGAATTCGCTTGGACGAGTCACCAATTAAGTGAAGTTTGGATCAAATATCGAGCGTAGCCTGTGAACCCACAACAAGCGGGCAGCCGCAGCGCAAAGGGAGCGGTTCCCTGGTAAACTTGGCCGGCCAATAACAATGCCCGAAACACTCCGCGGTTTAATTTGTAAATAAATTTGTATAAACAATACAAGAGACGGTATTAGGGGTATACTAGAGTCGCGGCATGTTTATTAAACATTAAAGAAACACAGTAGAAACGAGTATTTGCAAATTAACGGTCTCACTATTTTTTAGTTTTGGCTAAATTGAGACTCCATAAATATACGTAAAATATGAAAAACTGTTGTTTTTTTGTACTAAGCATTATATATTTAACACTCGACTTTGCGTCGTCGCTACGAAGTCTAGATTTATCTACAAATAAAGTTTAACCGTAACAGTAACTTATGAGAAACCCGTATGTCCGACACCCACCGACCGCATACTGGAATGAAAGTCGATAGTGAGAGAATCTAAGGGGATTACTTTTTCGGTAATTCCTTATTCAAGCGCATAACTCCATTAGGTTACATAATTTTTGTCATTCGAATCCATGAAAAATATTGTGGTCGATAAATGATGACTGATTTGATTTTAAAACCGAATCCGTGAAGCAAATGGAACTCAAAGGCCGAGCTAGTGTACATAACAAGTCAGTAATGTGGTCAGAAAAGTTTTTAGGGTAAACATCGCGTTTTCAATACAAAATAGTCTGTAATTTTGGTTTTTTGACATTAGCGTGAAACTCTTAGCTGATAATCGTAACGTTACTGTTTAGGATTTATATAATTAGTTCCCAATTAATTTTTATTATTTGAACCTAATTAATTATTTAGCTGACGTAATAAACTGTCCTAGACAGACGGGTATGTTAGTTTTAACTTGTTTATAAAACGTTTATCTTAGTATTATTAAACTTTAAATACAGCTGAAAACTACGTCATATTTTATTAATATATGCCACAACACTTTCAACGATTACAAACTATTATACTTCGAAAGTATGATGTAGGTATTATAGTGTTTTTCACACTTCAAAATATGTAAGCCGATTACAGAACAGCACGCCGCTCTCTTCCAATATTATGCCGAGTGATCTTCATTACCAGAGCATCTCATCACAAATTAAAGACGATCCGGAGCCAGAGCCGGAGTTCCTTTGAAGTGACGGAGCACGGCGCTGTTTACCTCTGATAACCAATGGCGCGGTATTAGTTGTAATACGAGATGATTATGTTTAAACTAGGTGGCTAAGTGAACGAACAGTCATCTCGACTGGTCTTGTCTGAGGGGTATTGCACACAGCAGCTGTTACGTCCATCCATGGACATGATCTCATGCATGTTGCTCGGAACCGTTGCACACAACTTGTCCGCTTCCCGGTGCCGAGCTTCGTCGTCGGTCGTCAGTTTTGGCGGGTGGAGTGGTTTTGGTGGGTGGAGGGGTTTTGGTGGGTGGAGGGGTTTTGGCGGGTGGAGTGGTTTTTTCGGGTGTAGTGGTTTTGGCGGGTGGAATGGTTTTGGCGGATGGAGGGGTTTTGGCGAGTGGAGGGGTTTTGGCGGGTGGTGGGGTTTTGGTGGGTGGAGAGGTTTTGGTGGGTGGAGTGGTTTTGGCGGGTGGAATGGTTTTGGCGGGTGGAGGGGTTTTGGCGAGTGGAGGGGTTTTGGTGGGTGGAGGGGTTCTGGTGGGTGGAGGGGTTTTGGCGGGTGGAGTGTTTTTTTGGGTGGAGTGGTTTTGGCGGATGGAATGGTTTTGGTGGGTGGAGGGGTTTTGGCGAGTGGAGGGGTTTTGGCGGGTGGAGTGGTTTTTGCGGGTAATTCCGACGAGTAATGATACTATTACGATTGTTGGGTTCTAGGAACTACGATTATTATTTTTTCGATGAACTACTTTCACTTAAAGATATTGAAAATTACTTTTTGTCATACTTCATAGCTCCGTATCAATGCCTAACAAATAAGTCAGGATAGTAGCAATACCTCAAAGGTATGAATATCAAATTCTTCTAACTCTAAAAGTGTTTCGTATATATATATGTGTTTCGTACATTGTATGTGTGTGTATCGGTGATAAATTAAAAACGAACTAATTGCTGTGGTAAGTTAATATAAATCGACTCGAAGGAAAACGTGCCTGAAAATTATGTTTGTTTTAATTGGCTAAATTAAATGTATAGTTTTTTCATTTTAAAAATCTTGTCAAGTATCAAATCATCGTGAATAATAATCACGTATGTATCTCGCCAACATTATATATATATATATATATATATATATATATATATATATATATATATATATATATTTAGAAAAATATTTCCCACTCTTTAATTAATAATTGTATTATCATATTAAATGGGACAAATTGCAAGCATGTCGCCTTATGATTCGATAAATAAAACTAAATACATTTCTTATTTTCCCTCTGTTAAAGCCACCCGGCTTAACTGAATTGTTCTGTGCTCTCGTTTCAAACTTTGGACATTTATTGGCCCTCTATTATTTTGATTGTTTTAAATTTGCATAATAATCAGTTAAGCACTTTACTTGGGTTTCCGCCCTGTTACTTATATGTAAATTTTGTGTTGAGCAGCGTCATTTATAGTTATAAAATATGATTTTAGGTATTTTTTAAACATTTAATTTGTAATATGGTTATCAATATTTTATAATATAGTTGTTTGTTTTATTCAGCGTCTTAAAGTGCAGTTTAGATGCTGGACAGTTTATGATTTATTAAAAACTAACCTTTTGTGGACAAGCGTTCACTTTGTAATAATAAATACTACATAACAATGTGGCGTAGTTGTGTCAGTACTTCCCGTGTACGTCGTTATGAATATATGCAGTTATATTCAGAGTGTATGTATATACACACATTTATAGGGACAAGCTACCCTGAGAAATTCATTAACAATTTTTTTTAAATAGTATAAAACGTAATTTCACGCGTTGACATTCATTCAAAATAAAGTGTTAAAACAATTCTCCGTTGTAACATACAGTACAAATAACTTTTTACATTCCTTAACAAGTGTCCATAAAATAACTATATAATATAATTATTGTACAGCAAATAAACACAATCGTATTAACATAATCATCAAATCTAATAAAAAATGTTCTTTAATATTTGTTCTTTTGTTTCCAAGATTTTTAATAAAAGGTTTTATTGTCTCCGTTAGATTCGCCGGGCATTCCACTTTATGCTGCTGTTGCAAGCGTGGCTCTTTCATTATTAACTTGGCTACGCCATTCGCTTCAACAGCCGTTTTATTTTGTCGTTTCTTTTAACACTTTTGACTCTTGCTTGGAGGCTCTTTTAATTCTCTCGGCTGGATTATACAATTGGGAGAGCTTTGCCCTTCTCGTGTGTAAGTTTATATGTTTTGCACGTTGACAACTAAAACTAACAGGAATTACTGTTAAGAATATTAAACTCGGGTTTTTTGTCGATAATAAATCAACATTATTTACTAACAGTAGTATTTTCAATACTTAAGGTAAATAACCACTGGATAGCTAATTTATTAATACGTTTTAATTTCAAAAGCAATTGAGTTTTTTTTAGTTATTTTTTTAACATTCAAGCATGTTTATATATTATACATTATATAATTTGTAACACTGCTTTTGTTAAAAATAATATTTAAAGTTTAACCACCATTAAAAAATTAGCTAATGAAATGGAATGATACCCCCGTCGCAGCAAACCTGCGTACTCAGCGAATTTCCAATGCATGCATATGTTTCTCACTACCACATAAAGCCACCAAGTTTCATAAAAATACAAGCATAAATAAGTGATCTATAGCGTTTTATTTATTCTCCATAAGAATAACATTAGGGCTGAGTACGAAGGTTTGCTGCAACAAGGAACACAAAATATGCGTTTTTATGCAATTATCAATATAACTCAACCAGGTGAAGCTACATACTAAGTTTTATTAATTTATGTTCATAATTAAGGGAGATATAAAACTTTACTTATTCTCCATAAGTATAACATTAGGGCTGAGTATGCAGGTTTGCTGCTCCTGGGATAATCAAGAAAAAATCAATTGTTCGTGCAAATATCAATATACCAGTACCACGTGAAGCCACATACCTAGTTTCATCAATATACATATATAAGTAATCAAGATATAAATTTTTTTTATTCTCCATAAGGATAACATTGGACAACGTACTATGTTTAGCACTTTGAATATCTCTGCAATGGTTGGACGTAGAATCACAATTTAAACACCAAAATGATCGCTTTATAGAGCTGAATTAATTGGTAAAAGCAAATGTGAAGTTTACATTGAAATGAACTAAGGAAAAACCAAAAACCTTTTTCCCATAAGATTAACATGGGAGATTTTATGAGTAGGTTTTTTGGATTTTCTCCGCAACCACTTAACCTAGGTTAATAATTTAAAATACTATATTATTTGTTTTTTTAAGCTCTATAAAACGCTTAAAACCAAAATTGAGAGTTTTCAAAATTTTAGGGTGAAAAGTGCAAAAAACTGATTTTGGAAAATTTAAAACCCCCGTAAACCCCCATTCCCATGGTCCGATTTTTCTGGTTTTCGAACATAAAGTCATGAATGTCACTTTACACATTTGAGCCAAATTTCATCGAAATCGGACGTTTTCTACTCAAGTTATCGTGTTAACGGACATATATATATATATATATATATATATATATATATATATTATATATATTATATATATATTATATATATATACATATATATAAATTTGAACGAATAGTGTTTTTGACATCTGTTGACCTCAAAATAAAAAGTTATCATGGTCTCGGGCTTAAGTCTAACCATGAGACCTACGGTAATACTTCTTCCCTATAGGGGAAATTCGCTAAAAAATAATTTAATTTAATCTTTGTTGTAGTCTTCGTTGGACTGATTACTTTCTAAGCTCAAGGGCATATTCTAGTATTGAACAAAGTATACTATTCAACACAATAATTTTAAAAATATCTTGTAAATAAATAATAATTCATAAAATTTCTTATAATTTAAATAAGTAATAATATATTTTTATTCTTGTTTTAGGTATGTTTGGTACTACTTTTCTAAGAGAGTTTTTGGTAAGCACAACTAATTTTTAAATATGAATATTAATGAGCACACATACTGTAGTAAGAGTATTACATACTTTTAAGTATTTTATTCTTTAAATAAACAAATTTAAATATATTTTAGTTAAATAAGAAATTAGTTATTTTATAAAAGCAACTAATAAGTAACAAAATAATCTACTTCTATAACTTACTATAGCTAAAAGTTTTACTTTCATTCACCTTATATTTAGATGAATCAATACGGAATTGTAGTAATGAAACAGTATTTGCATTTACTAAAAATGTGTTAGTTGAAGTGTGACCGAAGATAGGTGCACTTGAATTCTAATAAATAACTTTTGCCCCTTCACAACCATGGATCATGCCTTCTGACTAGATCATTATTACGACAGTAGTTGAAGATCGGAAACAATATATAAATAACAAAATAGGGTATGAGAACATGCAAAGCAACCAGAACAGCAGAATTATTTGGGTTTTATTGTTTCAGATGAAAAAATCGAATATTTTCAAAACTGTAATAGTAAACAACTGTTCACAGGTGATATATACGACATAATATTGATTCTTGACATCGAATGTTATAAATTACATCGCTTATTTAATTCCGTATGTATAAGTATGTAAGGTTTAAAATTTCTTCGATTATATCAAGTGGTCACTGAGTCACTGCCTTAAATCTTGATGTTTATAAAACTATATTCTAATTTTATATAGTTATTCATCCAATCGGTTCAGTTTTATCAAAACACATCGTGAATCCTTTTTATTGCGAAAAAGTTAAATAAGTTTTTTTCAGCTGCAGTGAATTACGTCACTATCGACAGATGTGTTTAGAAGAGTTTCGTCAGTGCATTTGCCAAACAAAACGACTTCAACTGCGTAAATATAATTTATCACCTCGGGTAAACAACTGTTCCAGTCGTTTAATATGTTTATTTAAAATACATTTAAATATATTTTCTTTTTTGCAAGAAGAAGTTCACTACATCCGTCACATAGTATGACGCCTAATACAACTTAACAACATTTAAAGTGGTTTTCTAAAGGTATTATTCGAAGTCAGAATTTAGGAAAAGGATTGTGTATCAATATAATGTTTTTAGAACTCAGTTGTATGATATAAAGTTGTTACGGAATTTTAATCCTACCCTAATGCACTGAACCATGTTGTGTACTGTTTGTTCACTATTTAGGACCTGACAGATAAGGATTCTCATTTAAAAGACATTTACAAACTTTATAAAATAGGATTTATGAAGTTTAATATAAGTGAGTAACTGCAATTAATGGACCAAATTAGAAAACTATACAAAAAAGATTACCAAGTTCAGCTTTTCAAACCACTGTCCGCAAAGACCAAATACAGTTAATAATACAAAATATTTCTAAACAAACTAAATCGACATGAATAAACGGGAATAAGAAGTTTCCGTGATTTAAAACTCCGGAGAAGAACATTGTGATGAAAAGTACAAAGGCAGGCCATAAAAACAAAGCATTGTGACTTATGTCCTTTTTAATGACCACTCTCAAAACCAAGTGTTTTTTGTTTCTTGCCGTTAACAGTTCTTTACCCTTCCTCTTTGTCCTAATTACTTAATCTGTAGCCCCAAGAATTCACCACTTTTCAGGGTTTTTCTTTAAATAACCCCCCCCCCCCCAACTAAAAGTGGATTAAATCATAAAAGTGCTTTAGCCTTGAAAATTAATTTAAACAATATTTAAAATAAAATAAGATCTGTTAGTTTGTAAAGTTATTAATTAAATATTAACAAGTCTATATCATACAGAAAATAACTCCATTTGTAGCAAATTATCTGTGCGATAACGTTTTTTGGGGAATTAGGGTAGGAAATTTAGAAAATCAGTCGGTATTGAAATACTACTTCAATTTTCAATAGTTATTTTTTCAGATTTTCTTTACAGTGTAGATAAAAATATATAACTATATATTTTGATTGTATTTTAATAGTCTTTGTGTAAATATTTATAGTTTTACACCATAATATAACTAGAACCACCACTTAAAAAACGTCATGAAAATCTATTCGTAAATAGTCGAGGGGTAAAATTAGATTTATAATTCCTCATTTACAAATGATTCAGTGCTGTAAGAATTAATAACATTTTAAAACTACTAAAACCCGATTACGAATTTAATAACTTTTTTTGCTTCAAAATAGTTATAATAAGTAGTATATCTTCCTTTTGGCCAGTAAAACACTGGTTATTGTCTTTCGATGAATATGCAATGAGAAACAGCAATAATAATAACATTTGTTATTAATAGCATTGTCCAATTTTAATCATTAATTAATTTACGGTCGCAATATATAACTTATTTATTCTTTATACGCCTACATCTAGTTGTTTTAAATAAGAATCTATAATTTACTTCTAACAACCGTGTCCGAACAAAATGATAAATTATGTTATATTACATTGCTACATCACGGCTGTGAAACATTATGTCTACTCTGAAAATACATCAAACAAAAGCTTATGTATCTAGGTAAAATTAAAGAGATGATAAATGAAACAATACAAAATATTATGCAAATTAGTTTCCTACGTAATTCATTGTAATGATGTTTATTTATCCTCTCCTGCCCGGCCCCTAGCGTTCACTAAAAGAATCAACATTATAACAACAAATAATATATTTATAACTATATTTTCTCAGATTCATTGGTACTCATAACATATTTACGGAGGATTAATTCAAATTGTATTTATTTTTTTTACGAAAATTGAGTTAGGACAAATAGTTAAGTATTTAAGTAATTGTTTGCTTGGATTCTACACTAGGATAAGTTTTTCGTTTGGTTCAGTGTATTGAAGCAAATAGGATTTAAACGATGAACCGTATAAGTAAACCTGTTTGTGTCACTTACATTGTTTCTAAGGTGGGTACAGATACAATTATCAAAACATGGTAGTTCTATCATTCTCGTATAATCGTAACAAAATTCAACATTTTTAGGTGCATGGTGTTTCAGTTAAACCTTCTATTATCTTAGAGTAATTGGAGGACATTTTAGTTTATATACCAAGTCCAATCATTTCCGAAAATTTTCTTTTCTGGGTTAGCGTTCTATGAAGTCCTAAATTTTCAGTTTTATTTTGATTTACCATGATTTTTTTTTCAAAATCAACAAATATTTGACATCTTTGTAAACCTCATCGCAATGGTCATCAGATAGGGTGACATCAGTTGAAACTCTTAATCATATAACTTAAACAATTAAATAAAATATAAAATATTAGTATGGGTTTAAACCTTCCTAAACTTCCTATGGTAAACCTTATTATAAAATAAATCTTCTTTCCAGAAACATGTTTTGAATCATCGCCTAATTGTTAAGTTATGTTTTCAATGTCCAGGCCGATTTGAACCGATATCATCCTGACTCGAGATTCATCTTGCTGTCTCTCATCTCCCCCCTTTACCAACCCCCTCCGTTTCACCCCCTCTTCTCTACCCCCTTCCATTTCCGACTAGCCATCCACGGCTGATCCGATTATTATCCCCCAATACCCCTTCCTGAAATTCACAGCCCGCGAAACAGCGGCATTGATTTATCAATTACTTTAAAAACGCTCAAGAACAACTTTCACTGCGGTACTGGAGGAGTTGCCTTCGACATGGAGTGTAGTGAGTCTGAAATTTAATCAAACAGAATCAAATCAAACATCACATGCGTTCATAACACACTTTACGTATCATTTTCGCAGGATATTTCATATTCGAAACTACAAACTGCCTTAATATTAAATGATTAACTACCCCTTGCAGATTGACTTAAATTTTTTTTGATAGTCGGCTTAAAGTTAGCGCTTTAATATAATTAATTATTTTACAGTGGATACCAACTACTATATATAAAGAAAAATAAATTAATAAACAGTCCATTCGGCCTGAGGACCAATATTGTAAATACATTCAAGTCGATGACCTCATTTTATATTCCGTTATCGACGCTGTTCACCTAAACTACTCCGACTACGGACCAACCCCTTCACCTGAACCGCAACTTACGCCAGTAACGCTACGGCTACCGTATATAACGAACGACAGCAACCGCAGCATACGATCTTCCACCTAAACCGCAACTTACGCCAGTAACGCTACGGCTACCGTATATAACGAACGACAGCAACCGCAGCATACGATCTTCCACCTAAACCGCAACTTACGCCAGTAACGCTACGGCTACCGTATATAACGAACGACAGCAACCGCAGCATACGATCTTCCACCTAAACCGCAACTTACGCCAGTAACGCTACGGCTACCGTATATAACGAACGACAGCAACCGCAGCATACGATCTTCCACCTAAACCGCAACTTACGCCAGTAACGCTACGGCTACCGTATATAACGAACGACAGCAACCGCAGCATACGATCTTCCACCTAAACCGCAACTTACGCCAGTAACGCTACGGCTACCGTATATAACGAACGACAGCAACCGCAGCATACGATCTTCCACCTGAACCGCAACTTACGCCAGTAACGCTACGGCTACCGTATATAACGAACGACAGCAACCGCAGCATACGATCTTCCACCTAAACCGCAACTTACGCCAGTAACGCTACGGCTACCGTATATAACGAACGACAGCAACCGCAGCATACGATCTTCCACCTAAACCGCAACTTACGCCAGTAACGCTACGGCTACCGTATATAACGAACGACAGCAACCGCAGCATACGATCTTCCACCTAAACCGCAACTTACGCCAGTAACGCTACGGCTACCGTATATAACGAACGACAGCAACCGCAGCATACGATCTTCCACCTGAACCGCAACTTACGCCAGTAACGCTACGGCTACCGTATATAACGAACGACAGCAACCGCAGCATACGATCTTCCACCTGAACCGCAACTTACGCCAGTAACGCTACGGCTATCGTATACAACGAACGACAGCGACTGCAGCATACGATCTTCCACCTGAACCGAACTTACGCCAACAACGCTACGGCTACCTTTTATAACGAACGACAGCGACCGCAGCATACGATATTTCAACCGTTAATACTGTACCTTGCATACAGCTGAAGTAACCGCTTGCTCCGATACAACCGTAATTAGAATAGAACCTACTGACCTACACCCAGTGCTAGTATGGGCGTTATTATTAGTCTGCTCGCAAATGCAGTAATAAATATTTTCATAGCCGTATTACTATCGTCACTGTGTAAAATTTGTTATATCCAACATCCTTATTACAATTAATGTTGAGCTTAAATTAAACTAATTAAAAGAAAACAACTCAAATAAAACCTATTTAGCTCTCTGCCTGTTGTTACTAATAAACTAACTAGCAAATAGCTCCTGTTTTTTTTTTTTTCTATTTAAGATTAGCTGAGGAAGAGAGTTTGTGTGCATTTAATTTGAAAATTCAGCTTAACCATTTGGTTGATCTTAAACTTTGTACTTATTTAACAAAATTCTATATTTCTGTTGCTGCACCACGTGAGAAGTTCCCTATTGTAAAAGCTTCCTAATATAATTAAGTAATAATTGTATTTGTAATACTTTTCAACAACATAAAAGTTATGTAAAAACTGCGACTAGATAGTTTAAGAAATGTATATACGAGAATGACAGTGAAATACACGAGCGATATCATTGAGGTGTTTCCAAAGGAGATTTGTGATGGGGGTTTGAATAGAATTGACAAAGCTTCCTTTAATGAGGGTTTATTAAAAATGAAAACCCCACTTACGTCTCCCAGCGCCCGACTGCTCATTTTGCACTGTCTCTTTGTACCTTCGTTAACATTTTTCCAAATGAAACCTACCTTATCGATTCGTTTTGGTCTTAAATTTAGAACCCCTCTTTAACTACCACTGACGGTATAGTGGTTGTGTATTCAATACAGAATTTTCCCAAAGTAGTATAATATTACTGTACACTAAGCTTATTTATTACAAGACGAATACAAATCTGTGTTTTGATATAATCAGTATTCGTCTTTATGTGTTAGTATAGAAGTGAGATATTGTGAATTACTTACTGTTAAGTTAACGAGGTGGTTAGGCTAGGCCTACAATGTGCTCCAGGGTTAAATAGGCATTTATCTTAAATTATATTCCTTATTCTATGATATCATAATACTGTACTCAATGATTTCAATCTCAGTTCGATGATTTTCACAATATTTCTAAAAATATTGCTTTGATTAACTATTCTGTCGGCCATCCTACATTTAGATGGAGGCCGATGGGGGTTGGTACTTGCTTCCCAATTTTTAATCAAAAGATGTTTATAATCTATTAGGCTTAGTTTTTACATTAAATTCATGCAACACTTTACTTGTTATCTATTACCATTTTCATGTCATTTATTTTAAAGCATCATACTCGTAATTGAATAAAATGGCCCATCGACTAGACTAAAACCACATGTACAAAAGGACACATCCCTGTTGCAGCTAGCCTACATGCTCAACCCGAATGTTATTTTTATGAATTTTTAAATACAATTGAAGTGAGCCTAGTTACGTGGCCCAGATCGCCGACCGCTATACCGGTCTCGCTCTAGTAGTCGCGCCGTGCAGTCCTGTACCGCACCGTGTGTTCTTTTTTGTGCCTGGCTTTTGTGTTTAGTTTCATTTTTCCTTTTTTACTACTTTTACAGTTCTCTGTTTTCGATTTGTTGTGGTTTTACCAGCCTTTTCTGGATTGTACCTTTAATATTTTTTGTAATTTGGTTATTTTCTAGGAATTTTTTCTCACCTGAATACCGATCAGATTATACATTCTGAAACGTCGTGAAACAATTTGTTTTTACTAATCAGTGATGGTAAATGTCCGCAATAATCTTCAAATATCATAAACTCACCATCACCAACTATGAATTTTAAATAAAGACTGAATTTCTTGCTTATTTATGGATATTTTTAATAAATCTTGGTTAGTGGCTTCATGTGGTAGTGAGGTAAATATATACGCATTGGAAGTTTGAGTACGAAGACGCATTGGACGTCTGGAGTTTGAGTTTGCTGGGACGGGGGTTTTGATGTTTTGCACTGATTTTGATGGTTAAAATCTCAATTTGCTTGTACATTGTATAATGTGAGTTTTAGATGTAAACTACTAAAGGTTTAACAGAGTTGTTTATAACGAGGTTTAAACACAATTGTACAATTGCACAATTGTCCTGTTTAATAAAACAGTTTAATGATATTTAATACCTAGCGCACGAGCCCTAAAGGACTAGCTCTCACAATTCACATAAGGGCGATTACTATATATGACTGACATTAAAGGATGATTTTGGGTTTGCTCTCAAGTCAAACATGCCATAAACCAACCATAATCTGCTATAAAGCCATTTAAAAAACGCTATCACACAACAAGTGGCTGTAACCTTTCAAAGGATCTCTATGTCTTCTTGTCGTTCTTTATTAGAATACTATTATATTCCTTTAAATCATTGTTATATCAAGTGTTATATCAATGGGTTCCCGTTCTGTTTTGATTGTTTTATCAATCTTTTATTTACATTTTATGAGAATAGTTATTAATTTCCGTCATTGCCGTTTTCATTTTTCAAACAAGCTTTTTTAAGAATTCGGATGTGTAATAGTTCTAATCATTTTATTATAAGTTTTCCCTATTCCGTATTCCTTATATCATATTTTATGATTTACAATTATTTGTACAATAACAGATAGTTTTGGGCTGTCTGAAACGTCAAAGCAAATTTCAAAATAGGTAATTCTATTACGTCCCAAAAAGAGTTTTACATAAAATTCTGTGATTTGTATTTGTAAATTATAATTTACATAATGAGTCGCTGGCTTAGTGGTCAAGGCGTCGGACTCCGGAACCATGGCAGCGGCCTTGTCGTGGGTTCGAATCCCAGCCATGGCAAGTACAATGTACATTTTTATCAGTACTGTTTAACTCGTATTGCTCACTCCTTGCTTTGCTGGACACGTTCCACGCACAGATTTAGTCTATGTTGACGGGCAAAATGAGACTGCCAACCTCTTTTTCACAAAAAAAGTACAAAAATACTAAAAATTCTAGGAGAATGCGTTTGACATCAAAATTATTTGTGTTTTAGTTATTGAAGGAAAACATTATATAAACGTAGCTATTATTTTAAACGTTAGATACTAATTTACGTTATAGCATTCGCCATAGTTTAACTACCCTCAAATAAGTTTGCATAAATAAATAACACTAAATAGTTTAAACAATTATAAAAAATAATATCACCACAAACTGTTAAAAACACCTCTAATACTTTCTAGAATTAATATTATATAATTTTTATCAAACCGTGACGTAATTATTTCTGTACTTGTTCAAGAACGCTAAATAGACAAATCTGTACCTTATCTTAGTGCGAGCCCTCAAAGACGTTTGCAAGTGGGGGCGAAAGAGAGTGTTTTGATGAGCGCTGGCGAAGTGAGCGTCGGCCCCGGGCACAAGTGGGGTTTTAATTTTTAACGAGGCCCGGTTAAACGGGGCTATGTCAATACCATTCAAATCCTAATTAAGAATACTCTTCTCAACACTTTTGCGACAACTTTTCTTTCCCGTCACTCCATCCCATTGCTTACTCCACGAAATTCAAACCTCCTTAGGAGAAAGAATAGATTTGTATGTTCAGGGTCCGCAAGAAATGTACGTAGAAGTTAAGGTAAATCGAAATATATCGTCTCAACAAATACGACAACAAAGACTTCATGACAATGTCCATTTACATTATGTATATGTTGTGATATTTATAACTGGCCACGCATTATTATTTACTACAACATTGTGTGAAGTCTTACAAAAAGTAAATTTGGTTTGTTTTAACATAGTATACATACATTTCATGTTTATATAAGACATCTTACCCTAACAATCTAATAATTGCAGTTATTCCTTTAAAACCTAGATTTCCGTGCTCGTAGGACCATCTATTTCAACCGAGTTAAAATATATCTGAGTATTCTCATCCTTATACACTTGCTTCGCAGACACAAAAACATATGTAAAAACTGTATTTTCAAACTTTTCATAATTTCTAACGTAATTTCAAAATATAAACTCATGCACCCTGACAAACGCAAAACGTTCTGACATTTGTACTTGTTATCTGTTACCCTTTCTTTGACTTCGCCATGTAATTTTCTCCAATTTATTTTTAGCTTGGTTAACCTATAGTCTTAACTGATAGTGGTGCTATATATAACATTGAAATCTATATTTTAATTTTAATTATTAGGTTGCTAGGGTAAGATCGCTTATAGCATAATTAAGCCTATATCAAGCAATCTAAGACATAAAGTGAATAAATTTACGTTAATAACCGTGCAAGTTTCAAACATACTTTGTTTTGTTATGCATTATATTTTAGTAACATCTTTTTAATTTATAAAATATTTTCAAAACAAGAGTGTTTTACAAAGCTAGAGAGCTATGAGTGTTTACATACATTCTTAGACAAACTTAAAAACGTACAAACATAGAAATAGAAAAACTTGCAAATATTGTTTACGTATGTTCCAAGAAAAATAAATCAATGCATTTCGGACATTTAATAAATTGAATTGCAATTAAATATAAATATTGGACCTTACATTTTTCCAAACTAAATAATAGTCAATTTTTATTCTTATTATGTTAAGAAATTGCTTCCGGTAACTACTTTAGTATTTAGTAGCAGTTTTAGATTGGGGTTGAGTCTAAATAAGTGCCTAAATGGCGTACTGTAACTAAATGCGCTTTATTGTCTCCCGAGTGAACTGTCTAAAGAAACAGGACCATCGTTTGTATCATTTGTTAACATAAGCGTTTACATCAGTTATGTATTTCCGTACAATATTTAAACTTTTCCAACTTGTATTATTGCTGATATGTATATAAGGCGGATGACCCCTGCGAGCAAATCCAACCGGGCTTAAAACGTGACCTCTACGAATATTCGGTCTAAAACACGTCGTAAACCGCCATAACTTGTCGTAAACATCCCAAAGTCATCGTAACAATTGAGTAGCAGTAACTCCCAGAATGCCTTGAGCTTGCTGGGCTTTGAGATACGAGTGCGATCACTACTACGATGAATTACCGAAATCACAGCGACAGTGGGGTTTCCTACAATGGCCCTACACAATACAATCACCCTACAATGACAGCTGCTCAAAATAGTGCTCGTGCTTTACTATTTATTTATTTATTTATTTATCTACGGCCAAAACCAATACACAGTACTAAAAGTAAAAGAACATAGCTAAATATGCTAAGCAAGTGAAATAAGTGGATAAATAGCTAGCAACACAAATATATTAAAATGCTTAAAAACTGGAAATCCTATTGGTTCATGCAACATTCATGAACAATGTTTGTAAAAATGGACAAAAGTGCAGAGAACAAGAATATACAGTTAAAATGTATTGATTGTAGTAAATAAATACCCCCGTCACAGCAAACCTGCATACTCAGCGAATTTCCAATGAATATATAACATAACACATTAAAGCACTTACCAGGATTCATAAGAAATGTATTCACAAACAAGCGCTACTTAAAATATTAATTACTCTCCGTAAGAATAACATTGGGGATGAGTACTCAGGTTTGCTGCAACAAGGCACACAAAATAATGGGTTTTTATGCAAATATCAATAGAACTCATCTTAGTAAAGCCACATACCAAGTTTCATCCATATACATTCATAAATAAGCGATATATAACATTTTAAGTATTTTCCATAAGAATAACATGGGGAACAAGAACCTAGGTTTGCTGCTACAGGAACCATAGGCGAAAATTTTTTTTGTGCAAACAACAATAAACCACAACCAGATCAAGCCTTATACCAAATTTTGTCAGTTTATGTTCATAAATAAGCAAGATATACAATTTTTCTTTTTCTCCATAAGAATAACATTAGACAACGTACTGTGTTATCACTTTCAATATTTCGATAACCAATTGACGTAGAGCAATGATCAAAATACCAAATTGTTTGTTTTTTAAGCTGAATTCAATGGTATAAATTAAAATTTGATTTAAATAAAAATTACATGTGAAAACCCCAAAAAACCCATTTTTGGGGTACAAAACCCCCCAAAACCCCCCTTTGGATAGTGCGATTCGTCTGGTTTTCGAACTCGTTCAAATAAATGATACTTTACACATTTGTACCAAATTTCATTAAGATCGGACCTTTTTTACGAGAGTTATCGTGCTTACGGACACATATATATATATAAATAAATAAATATATATATATATATATATATATATATATATATATATATAAATACATATATAAAAATTTGAACGAATGGTGTTTTTGGCATCTGGGGACCTCAAAATTAAAAGTTATCATGGTCTCGGGCTTAAGTCTTACCATGAGACCTACGGTAATAGCTTCTTCCCTATAGGGGAAATTCGCTAAAAATAAAAACAATACAATGGACTAATTATCCATTCACTTTAGTGACTACAGTAAACTATAGTAACTTGAGAACAAACATTCAGCTAAAACTAGGATGAAAGACCAAAAGCTATGTACAATTTGAACATAGGAAAAAATAGGAATGATCAGAGTGAGAAGACTTTTATCCAAAACTAATATGCATATAAAGAGGAAAACGACAGCATGCAGACCAATAAATACTATATCAAAACTAATCTTGTACATTACAAAGTCAGACATCTGTCAGAGATAATGCAGGATAAAAGCAAACTACCCAACATTCTCGCTAGGTCAACCCCACTTCAACTTTACTACACACCCTTTAAAGGCCTCAGGATGCATAATAAAAAATCCAAAGTATCCGGGAGAACATTTTCCAGTCTTTGAGCTCCATGCAGTGGACTAAAAAGGTGGTAGTTAGTTCCATGATGCTCTCGAGCAAATAAGTCGTGAGATCTACTTGTTCTGGCAGCTCTGAAGTTCAAAGATTCCAGCAGCCTTTGACAATCTATTCGACGGACACTGTCAAGCTTGAAGATAAACGTAATATCATGTACTATTAATCCATTTTGATGAACTAATGTGAATTAGTACTGATTTGGCTTTTCGGCGAGATCTCTGATACAATTTGAGATAGCTCTTCTTGGCTCAGAGAACTATTTTTGAGGCAACATTTTTGTCTTTATTTAATAACTTACAGCTAAGGGTGGGCTGCAAACCATCTATCGTAGACATTATCGAACAATGACAATTGTTGGGGATTAAACACAAAACCTTGCGGATCGGAGTTATGCGCTCTAACCTTTACACCAGGTTATAATCCACCAACGAACCTTGATAATCCTTCACGTCCTATTCGATGCCCAGTACTTACATTGTCCATTTCAGTTATACATGGTGATTCTTAAAAACAACCCATTTATAAAAAATCAGATTGTATACCAATACAATAGTTAAACACTGTACGAAGTTAGGAATAACATAACGAGTGATATATTATCTGCAAAATGGAGCCGGCTACGCTTCACATGCGAATATCGATGTTAATGAACTGTGAAAATATAACAGTGACATTTAACTGGATCTGTCGAACACCGAGGGTAGAATGTTTTTAAATACTTTGTTTTCAAATAATCGGTATTATACATAGTCATTAATTGAGTAGTGTATTATTTTGTAGTGTCGATATAACCATGAATACAGCTAATTTTTATTTGTGTGTGCCAAATTTATTATTTCGTTATTACCACTCTTTGTATGTTTAGAGTTGAAACTTGTTTGTATATGTTCCAGGTAAGCGTGGCAGAAGCAGTATGATTGTACAACAGACGATGTCTGTGAGTAACTCGTTTTTATGATTACTTTCAATACATAGTCAATTTTCATGGATTTGTTTATCACATTGACTATCAGCATTATATATGGGTATTAAACTAAGCCTAGGATATGGTTTTGATACAATACGTTTGTTTGTACCTAATGGAAAATACATATACAAATTCAAAAACTCTTTACCCATATTTACCCAGGCATAGGTGGCAATGAATGTGCAGATAAGCTTGCAAAATAAGGTTCAGGTATGTCATTCTTTGGTCGAGAGCCAAGCTGTCGTAAGCAAAACAACTGCTTTTCACACGATCAACAAATTGTCTAGGGACTTACATCGCCAGCAATGGCAGGGTTACTCTGGTCAAGCACTTGCCAAAAAGTTGCTAGAAAACACTAGCGCTCAATTCACTAACTGATTGGTGAGATTGGGCAGAAGTCGGGTTAAGCAGGTAATCATTTTGATAACTGGACACGGCCACAGCAGGAAACATATCCACACTCTTGGACTTTCAAAGAGATGAGTGTAGGCTTTGCAATCAGTCTGAAGAGTCTGCCATCCACATCATACTGGATTGCGAGAGACTTAGGGCAAGTAAAATGGTTCTGTTTGGTTGCAAGCAACCAGGTGATGAATGGGACGTCAGTATTGGGAGAAACCTCCTGGATCTCGTAAAGGGTACGGGCATTGGGTTTGCACATTTAACGTATTAGGGACACACAATAACCTTCGATTGACGTGTGAGGATCTTTGAATCTTCGAATCTCTGAACCCGTCCCTTCAACAACACATAACCTAACATACCCATACTTTCAAGAGTGGTGGAACAGATTTTAAATAAATATCACATTAACTACTGAACCAATAGCAGTCGTTAAATAAAGGCTAACCAAACTTTCAACTGCTCTTTACCATCTCCAACCCATTATAAGTTTAAAATTCCTCCTTTTAACGAGTCCTAAATTTGTAAATGTACATACAATTGCCTATTATATAAAAATATAATAAAACGATTTATATAAGATTGTAATACAAACAAATAAAGCAGGTTAATTAAATTATAGTGATCATGGAAGGTGATAAAAATTATATATTTATTCCGTCTGCATTTGATTTTAAATCTGACATTCTATTAAGAATTAAAGATCAACTTAATCTTACTTTTTCACCTGTAACAAATCAAAACTATTTGTGTAAATTATATCCGAATAAACTTATAAAAATACAACTTACTTAACACTTTTAGTTTTGTGATGTTTCTAACAAGGAGAAAGAGCTTAAAAAGGGTAGTTTATGGAGGGTCTGTAAATCGAGTCACAATTAATGTATGGACAACTGTTAGAAGAGTTATACTGATTAAGAGTATCTAACTCTAAACGTCTTATATTCTCCTTATAAAGATTTATAATAAGTCAAACATCATTCGTATGGACAATTACCTTAGTTTTTCTTATTTATGTTTCATTGTAAAAATACTTTTGAAATATAAAGGTTTATATCAACGAAATATTTTTCCGACATGTGTTTATCCAACTAGCATAATTTCACATCGTGATAGATATTGAAACCTAAAACGTAAGATGGGATGTTACCTATTTCATAAAAATGAAACGAGATGATATGAAAGTAGAGTTTTGCAGGAAGCCTGGCAGTTTCTTGTCGCCGCAATTTGGGGCTGGATCACCCTCGTGCCCGAAGCCTTGGAAACCCCGGGAAATGATTTAATTACGCCGACCCTTCTTTCATTCGCCTCTGGTGCTCGGAGTAGCAAACCTTTTAATATCCCGTGATTCCCATTGGCTTCTGTTCTATATACGCTGAGCACGTACTCACAGACACAGAAGGAACACACAAACATACACTGATAAAAACAGAGAAACAGCGCAAAAACTGAAACTAGCATCTACAAACAAACAACACACTGATGTAATAAATTATTGCTTTATTCACGCACTTACAAAGTCTTAAGAACATGATGGTGTAATCCCAAAGATCTCACTCATGATCTCATCCACTGACAAAGACAACCTCACACTTAAAAACATACAAACACACTGATTTAATATAAATACACATATTTACACACATTAACGAAGACTAAATCACTTAGAAAACACCCCAATATATTTATGAACACAAAGAAAGTATTACACTTTATAAAAAACCGACGAATCCTAAGTTACACTAGCAGAAAGCAAAATCGTCCTGATGTCTATAGATAAACAATAAACTCTTTCACTCACTGAGAAAGAAAACCCATAATTACAAAACACTCTCACTCCCTAGTGTACACAAAATAAAACAATGCCACTAATTTACATACTGTACAATAACAAACTCACAGTTTAGATAACACTTTGACTTGTACAAAGAAACGAAAATAAACTCACATTTACAATACTCACTCTCACTAATTTACATATATATATAAATAACCACACGCTTTCACTGGCACTGAAAAAGGTACTCACACTTATAAAACACGATATACTGGGGTAAATCATAACTATTTACAGACTCCAACCAGTTTAAATGTTTGTTTATGTATATATTTAACTCCCCGTTTCCTCCGATCAAATAATTTAAACGATGAAGCTTCCCCCTCAATTTATAATTTGAAGGGATAGTTGGAGCCGGTGCGGTGGAGGAGGGTTGCTGAGAAATGAGGTCATTCATTACCACGCCGCCGCGCCGTGGCCGTGGTCCGGCCTTACCTCCCCATGTAATGGCGAGGGGGTGATAGATAGGCGTAATCTAAGGTTTTAGATTTCATGACCTTTTAGATAACATTTTACCTCATGGTCAACTCATTTCCTGAAAGAAAAATGAGTGATCGATGTTTTTGGAGTAAGTACTATGAGTACACTTTTTCTTCGCGTATGGGTGATGAACGGGAATTGGCCTGTAAATAGCTGATAATCTCCAGGACTAAAACACGATACAAACAAAACGTGCACGAAACATCTCATCATACTATAATAATAATATGATCTTTGGTTTAATTATAACAAAAATATCATTACTTTGGTCGTGCTTAAAATGTTTTTTGTAGGGGGGATGTTTTACAAGTTAACTTAGAGCCTAGTTTTGATTGTCGTGTTTTGAACCTGTATTTTTGTCTCAACCACTTTTAAACTTTTGCTGTCTATTCTCACTATCATATTTGTCATTTTCCAGAGGGGCCCACGTTTTATACATGTATTTTCCTTCATTCGTCGTTTACAGTTATTATTACGGTTTTATGGAACTCGTATGTATGTCAGAATATCGTATGTACATCACTCCTGTCAAACCCAGTACGTTGAATAACCGTTAGTAACTGTTTATAAATAATTATATCAGCTCATTTTAATATAGTAAGATGTCTAAAATGAAAAGTCTTTAAGCAATCAAGCTCGAAGCTATGGAACCTGAAATTTTTGCCTCAGTTATCGCTCGACAAGTTAAACATTAAATTCAGACTGTTACACTCAAACACCTAAGGACGGGGAGGCTAGGTCCGCAAGCCAGACTACTATAATGTTGACAGACTCGACTGAAGACTTAGAAATCTTAATTAGACTCGAGTCTTTGACTGTCCTTTTCCACCCGGGCGCCCTGATTCCTCCGCGCCGCGTCAGACTCATAAACGGAGCGGTTTACCCTTCCGCGCGTCGCGTCGCTGCTCCAGCAACCGTGGTTTATGTATATTGTTGCCAAAGTTTAGGCAACGGTACTTCTATTAGTTCGCAACACGAATCTCAACGTATTTGCTGCGTGCGCTGTTTATGTATTCAGCAAAAAATATTTTTTCATCGACATAAATCCTATATATTGATACGCTAGGTGTTTTTCTTCACAATCATAACTCGATAACGGCTGGACGGATTTTAACGTTAGAGGTGTCAAATTAAAGGTATTTTTACGTAGATTTGCCAACACGTCTCAACATTTTAAGAAAGGGCATCATTTAAGTACAGCAAGAGCTGAATTTTCGAAACAGTGGCGTTATCTGACGGCTTAAGTCTAAATTACGCGTTGACTGAAAGTATGCTATCTGAATTATTCTCAGATTTTGTCATCCGTTTTAATATCAGATGTTTTGTTATGTTTTTTTATAACTGAATTAACCTTTCTTTGGGTACAAAATTGCTCGGATTCGAGCAACAGGACAACTATTACCTATTAATAAGATAACATTTGCCTAATTTGTTCCTGGGTGCAGCAATGGCATATTTATTGTAGGAATTTAAACTAATAAAATAATAAGTTATTTTTTATCGGGTATTATTGGGAGTGCATTCTCTTAATACCAATCCGTTAATATTTCCCCTTTATATATTTAGTGGAATAATTTCATTCACACCTCGTATACTAGTTACATTTTTATCTTAATATTTTACGGGGCAAAGTGAATTCGTCCTCATTGACCAAAGGTGAATTCGTAATGCCCAAACTTGTAAAGCTGTCCGATTAGTCAATTGTATACAGTTATGAAATCTCTCAGATATAATTTTGATAATAAGTCAAAATGAGGGGGGAGAAAGTAATTTTAATTTGTTGAGACCATACATTTGGTTTTTTTATCAGCATCGGTAAATGAATGATATATATATATAGCGGCCTTCTCTTCTCCCATAAAAGCATAAACATCTTTGAAATGAAAAAAATATATTTATATTTATTTCTTTAAATATGAAATATCTTATATTTGATGTAAGTTTCTGTTCCAAATATTTCTTTACTGAAATCAAATTAAAAAGAATCATAGAAAACATCTTAAAACAGAAAGGAGTGACACAAAAACAGAGTAGATTTATTGTTCTCGCGCTGGCTGTCCGGTGAAATATGATGTGCGCTGGCCAAAGTGATCTTCCATTTTAAAATTTTGATAAATGATTCTGAACTTGAAAACTTACTAAAAAGAGAGCGGAGTGTTTAGAATGCTTTATTTTATATAATAGCGATTAAATTGTAAAGTACTATAAAACTTAACGTTTTTGATCGGTTAATAATGTTCAAATATATATTATTGAATATATATATATATATATATATATATATATATATTCATTCACTTAGTTATAAAAAATAATCTTAATAAATAATTATCTTTCTCTATTTGTTTTAAATTCATAATCGGTTAAAATTAGTTGGTCTGTTTAGTAATCAGTGTGTCAAATCATCCAAACGCAATTTTACATTTTATTCGTTGTGTCAAATATAGCCTTTAATTTCATAACCTACATCGCGTTTTATTTTTACGTCGTATACCAAGGAGAATTCAGTTCAGGACACTCCGTTTTACCTCTTTGGACGTTAATTCCCTGTCCCCATCCAAATCTTAAGTCGTATATGACAAATGATGATTTAAAGAATCCAAAACCTACCACAACCTTCTTTTATTAAAATTGTATTTCAACTTTAGGATATCAGTACCCAAAATCTGTGCTCTGTTCCATAGGTGTCAACTTTGTACAAATATATTTTGTTTAAATCATCAGGGCAACTTGATTGCTTACTTAATCTAATAGAAACGGAAATATACATATAGTTTGTCCTGAATCACACGTAAATTTACACCGGATGGGCATATGAGCCTTGCTCCCTCAATCTGTTTTAATATTATAACCAAATAAAACAGCACATCTTACTAAAAAAATATTTAATATGTTTAAAATTAAACGTATTAAATGATTTTTTTCACCTAGACAAAAAGTGGTAAAGAAACTAACTACTATTTTCTAAATTTGTTGGTATATATTTTATGAATGCCCCACCAAAAGTTCGCTTCAGGTAAGACTTCGCCAAGTACAAGTACCCATTCATGACTTCCTCTCTCAGGAAGTAAGTCGATGAAGTCTTGAAAACTACCCCTACGAACAGCCTCCCAGTTGAGGACAACAAACTTTGTCCGCAAGCTGACTGGTTTTCCTCCATCGATTTTTTCAACGGTCGGAATAGCTTTCTGATGTCCGACCCTACTTCAGCGGTAGGAGGAATGACCCTTCCTCGGAAGCAGTGGGTTTTACTCAATCGCTTTCACACTGGGGTGGGAAGGTGCAATTATTGGAAATTTAAATGGGGTATGTCACACGATCAGTCTTGTGACTGTGAGGCGGACCGTCAAACTATGTACCACATAGTCAATTACTGCCACTTAAGCGCTTTCCCTGAAGGTTTGACCAGCCTGCATGGAACAAGTCAGGCTGGCCTCAAAGGATTCGCACCCTGGATTTAGCTCTATGATGGGGTATTCTTAATTTTTTTCCGAACTTAATTATCGCCGGTAGATGAAACCGAAGTTTTTTATTTGTTTTAAACCTCGAAATAGAAGGCAGCTGAATAAGCCATACGACATAAATAAACAAATTACAAGTTTAAAACTAATAACACATGTGTAGTCTATATTTAGTTCGCACCTAAGAGAAACGTTGTCACATGTACGTGATGGGGGGGTTCCTGGCAGGCACCTCTAAACTGATTATGAACGGTTTCGCAATAGAGGCTCGTCACCAGCGACTGCCGGAGGGGGGAGGGGATGGGGATCCGAACAAGGGATTGTCTTTAATTAAATCATTTCCTCTCAGTTTTCTTTGGCTCAGAGTTAGTGTCTTAGAGCCAGTGTGTACGAATACAATCGGAACCTTGGGTTCGGTTTTGTTGTTCTGTTGTGTTAACTCCCGCAAAAGGGAGTGAACAATTCATATTGAATTAGAATTACCTTTCAGAAACTTATTTTATTATTGGATCCCTTTTCGCCTAGTGGACTTCTCCATTAGGATAAACTTATTTAATCATTAAAACTTTACATATTAAATGTTTAATGAACAATCTTTAAGCGAGGAATAACAAACGTAAAAGCGTGTATGTGGTACAAAATGTTGTGTCCATTACTCATTTTATAACAAGTTCAAATCTACTTATTTAAAGAATCTTTTATTTAATTTTGCACAATAGATGTAAACTTCTGGACACATATCCGTCAATCCCATTGTGAAAGTTAATCCCACTAAACAGGGCAATTACAAAAAACACACAATTTTCCATCTAATAATACACTCTAATTTAATTTCCCTTTAAAAACCCGATCCCTGTATTAAATCTAACTGATTTTCCTCTAAAATAATTTCCAAACCTTTGTTTGTTTAAAACAGTATTTAAGAGTAGCCGTAATATTGAGAGGGACAAACGTAGCGTACGGGCCCAACAGCGTGGAAGAGAGCCAAAGAGTCCTGGTAATATTCCTCCGCACAGAGTCTAATTAAACATTTCTGTCTCAAACAATATTACAAGAAATCCTCGAATGTTTCAAGACAGTGAACGGCTGAGAGCTTTACTTGTGTCTCCGTCACCTTACCTGTTATGAGGCAGGTTGCTGTCGTTGCTGGCATTCCACTGAAATCCTGTTAGTTTATCTAGCTAAATGATCCTACTTATTAAAATTATTTTGAAAATGCTTAAACGTTTTGTAAATAGATTGTTCATAAATATTTAGATACAGCAGATAGGTGGCCATGTAGTAGGACTAAGATAAATACCCCCGTTGCAGCAAACCTGCATACTCAGAAAATTGTAAATGGTACTTCACTAAGCCATGAAGCAACTTACCAACTTTAATCAAAGCATATTAATAAATAAGCGAGATTTGACATTTTATTTATTCCCCATAAGAAAAACATTAGGACTGAGTATGCAGGTTTGCTGCATTAAATACCACAAAATCTGGTTTTTATGCAAATACCAATGGATCACCTGCAGATGAAGCAACATACCAAGTTTTATCAATTTATGTTCATAAACAAGCAAGATATCACATGTTTATTATTCTCCATAAGAATAACATTATAGCTGCTGAGTACGCAGGTTTGCTGCCATGGGGACCACAAAAAATTACTTTTGTATGCAAATAACATTAAACCCAACCATATAAAGCCACATACCAAGTTTCATTAATATATGTTCATTAATAAGCGAGATATACAATTTTACTTATTCTCCATAAGATTAACATTGGACAACGTACTGTGTTTAGCACTCTCAATATCTCAGTAACCAACTGACGTAGAGCGATGATCAAAATACCAAATTGTTTGGTTTTTAAGCTTAATTTAATGGTGTAAACCAAAATTTGGGATTAAAAAGAATTATATATAAAAAGGTTAAAAAGGTTTTTTGCGTACAAAACCCCCCCAAAGCCCCCCTTAAAGTAGAGCAACCTGTCTGGTTCTCGAACTCATGAAAATAGATGCTGCCATACACGTTTATACCAAATGTCATCAAGATTGAACCACTTTTACAAAAGTTATCGTGCCTGCAGACATATATACATGTATATATATATATATTTATGTATTTATGTGGGTCCCGGGCCTAGGTCTTACCATTCATATGGGCTACGGTAATAGCTTCTTCCTAATAGCTATAGGTGAAAATCGCTAAAACTACGTTGTAATAAAAATATTTTAAAGGAAAAATATCAAAAATATCTGAAGGAATAGAACTATATTTTATGATGCTCTTACAATCGTAATATACGAACTGTATGATGGATAATGTATGATAAATTATATATTACATATGATAGCTAATTTGTGTTACGCATTTTTTATATATTTCAGTAATAGGTTTTAAGCCAACCGCAACAAAAAGGAACCTGGCAGGTATTTTGCATAGATTTGTTTAACACCATCTAATTATAGCTGGGTTTTAAAATAAGGTAGAAAACAATCAGCTGGCAAAACCGAATCGTCAGTAAAAATATAAATTATACGCTTAAAATTAACTATTACTCGACTCGGCCCAAACACACAGCCAGCCCGTAGCGTCGCTTGACAAGGTAAGCGTGGCCTGACGTCGCGACGCCATTGACCATTATTTATTGACGACGGCCTCAGTTAAAAATGAAGAGGGTTTTTAATTAAAAAGAGGCCGTCACGCAGAGCTACTCTTGCAAGTTTAAAAGGTATATGGGCAGACGGACAGACTCACCCACGCGGTGGCTGACACGTTTCATATAAAAGTGATGCTTTTGGTGAGGAGTCCCTCAAGACTGGCTTCTTTACCTTTCGAAACTGATTATTCAATTCTTACCTTTCCAAGATCCGTTGGTCATATCGTAATTATTTAAAAAATACAATGTAAATTTGTGAGAGTATGATTACTTAAAGGGTTTAAAATAACATCAGTATTTTTAAAGTTTTTTAGGGAGTAAATTAAATTTATTCAGGGTATTCAGTAAATACTCTCCTTTTCACCACGATACTTTTTATATGTGTTTTTGTTATCAAAATTTGTTACTCGCATAACCTATTTTATATTTAATGATAATACTTACTGTAGTTTGTCTTACTGTTTTACATTTGAAGCTAAAGATTTCAAAATGTATTGTTTACCTTTTAAAAATGGATGTTAGTGTAAATTTTCAAAACTACGACGGAGGTGCTAGTCGCCATAACAGGCATTCGTCCCTACAACGAGGGTGTTAGTAACCATAACAGGGATCCGCCCCTGTGACGGATACCAGACAGTCCAATTGACCCTTATTGTGACAAACACATCTAGAGACGGTATTGTCAAGCGTAGAGGCCAAATAATATTAAGATACCAGCGTGTTAAAATTGAAACACGTTTTCAGGATTTAAACTTTCACAGTAAAATAATTAAGAAAAAAGCAGTTGCTGTAGCGGGTATATTACAGCGTCATCACTATTTATTTAGTGTGTCAGACTAGCTAAGTAACGACCAAATAATTAAATGTTTTAGTTATTAAGTTCCTATAATTTATGTTGCTAGTGCTAGCCATTGTTATTAAAATATTGTAATGTTGACACCGTCGTACTAAAATTCTGTTTCAAAATATATATATTTGGTTGATTAAAATTCATATAAAATAAATATACCCTGGTACCTTATCGTTGATCTTTGAGTTCAAATTTAAAGAAAACAGTATTATTAAATATTTAGTTACATATTATTACTAAATCGAGTATGTTCTATAACATTTACTAAACCCATTTAAGGGATCATTATATGCTTTTACAACTAAAAAAAAACCTCATAGCAATAGTTTTAACGAGGGTTTTAGCAGACATGAACTCATCCAATTCAAAAGTACACAGTATATAGAGGAAAGGTTTGCTCGAAAACGCTCAGTTTTAGCGAATTTCCCCTGTAGGGAAGAAGCTATTACCGTAGGTGGCATGGTAAGACTTAAGCCCGAGACCATGATAAATTTTTTTTGAGGTCCCCATAAGCCAAAAACACTATTCGTTCAAATTTATCTATATGTGTATATATATATTTATTTTATATCTATATGTATATATATATATATGTATATATATATATATATATATATATATATATATATATGTCCATAACCCGCGATAACTTTTGAAAGAAACGCCCGATTTTGATGAAATTTGGCACAAATGTGAATAGTAATATTTATGACTTTAAGTTCGAAAATCAGATCGATCGAACTATGGGAAGTGGTTTTTATGGGGGCTTTAAATTTTCCAAAAATCTGGTTTTTGAATTTATCCCCTTAAAATTTTTAAAACACTTTTAGTTATAGCCATTTTATATAGCTTACAAAAACAAATAATTGGGTATTTTGAATCATTAACCTAGGTTAAGTGGTTGTAGAGAAAAGTCAAAAAACCTGTCCATAAAATTTCCCATGTTAATCTTATGGGAAAAAGGTTTTTGGATTTTCCTCAGATAATTTTACTAAAAACTTCACATTTCTTTTTACCAATCAGTTTAGCTCTACAAAACAATCATTTTGGTGTTTTGATTGTTGTTTTACGTCCAACCGTTGCAGAGATATTCAAAGTGCTAAACACAGTACGTTGTCCAATGTTATCCTTATGGAGGATAAATCAAATTTGATATCTCGATTATTTATGAATGTATACTGATGAAACTTGGTATGTGGCTTCAACTAGTTGTGGTATATTGATATTAGCACAAAAAACTAGTTTTTTATTGATAGTCCCCGTAGCAACAAACCTGCATACTCGGCCCCCATGTTAATCCTATGGACCTAAATTAAATGTATTATGCACCTAAATTAATAGAACTTGTTATGTAGCTTCACCTGGTTTAGTTATATTGATAATTGCAAAAAAAAAACACATTACTATCTTCCTCGTTGCAGCACACCTGCGTCCTCAACCATAATGTTATTCTTATGGAGAATAGATAATAAATGTTATATATCACTTGTTTATGAATGTATTTTTGTGAAACTTGGTAATTGGCTCTATGTATTAGTGAGACATATATATATATGCATTGGAAATTCGCTAAGTACGCAGGTTTGCTGCGGCGTGGGTATTGTTTTATACTTACAATTGGGACGTGATCTTACAACCATTGTGTTGCTTCGATAGCCACTTTGAGGCAAAAGAGTAAATAAAACGAAAAGAGCAAAGTGGCTTCTAAAAGAATCAGCAACAATTCGGAACTTCCACTTAATAAAAATTGCACAAGAATACCTGTTGTAAACACGAACACTTAGTCGGTAGTTTTCAAAGCGATCGACGCGACGAGAGGGAGAAGAGCGTTTTGTGTTAGACAAAGTTATTTGCGTCCTCATGCGCTCTGCAGTTTCCCAACAAAGGGTTATTAAAAAGGGAGAAACAATAAAATTAAACCGGAATATGACTGCCATGAGAGAAGTGCGCGACAAGGTTCCAGTGGCCTAGTTATTATACCAGATTTCGGTTATTGTCCGTGTTTACAATGGAAGTATTTCTGTCCTTTGGAATTTATTCTGAACCATCCGCATGAATCCCACAGATTTTTTTATTTGCTGTCAAAGCTTCACAAAGTACTTTTAACCCGCTAAAGACACGCTATTTAAATACCTGATTCCTTGTGAAAACATTCTTTCAGCGGTGAATACACCTTTTTTTAGTTGAATCGTGCATTTTATCAAACGTAAAACGTTTACATAAATTAGTTTCATACTTCACTACACACTACAAATATCTTGTCAAAGAAAAATATATCTTACAAAAACATCTTCAGCTTTTCATTTGCACCTTTTGCGTTTTCAGCCAAAAATAAAATAGACCTTGTTAAAAATTTTGATTTGTATTTATATTAAGTGCATCGCTTGTGCTTAAAATGTAAGTGTGTGACATCTTCGCTGAATATATATTTGTTTAGTTAAATTGTTACTATACGCTGATAGATTGGAAAGAGGAAGGAAGAGAGAGCAAGAGAGAGAGAGAGAAAAAGGGGTGAGAATGAGTGAGAAGGGGCGACAACGAGCGAGGACAGAGTGTATGCTTTGTTGGATCCTTTTATTACAACTTTCAATATATACTTTAGTGGAGTATTGAGTTTCGATTGGTTAACCTTTTCTCACTACTAAAAAATTCTGTTTGTTGAAAACCAGTGCTCCTTTACATTCCATAACAAATACTTCAAATGTAATATTATGACCATCTGTTTGGTTGTGATGGAGAATTCAAAATAAATTGTGGTATATTTCTTTTAAATGCAATGAAAGTCGATATATCAATTGATGTTTACTACAAAAATTACTGTTATGTTAACACAATTTGCCGTCTTATTTTTGAGAAACAGCACATATGATGTTTTTCTTGATTTGTAAAAGGAATAAAGATCAATGAACTAAAAGATAGAATGTGGGACTAAAAGTACTTTGCGTATATCTAATAGACAACAATATTTTTTTATTTTGTTTGTTGCTAAATTTATTTGTCTAGGATACAACTGATCAATTGTTTTGCTTTAAAGCATACCGACATGGACACACGTCTAAAACCCATCGATTTAATGCTAAAGCGATTTAAATTTACCAACTGGTTGACTCTTAGAAAAATTAGTTACATATAGTAGTTACAAATTAGGAGGAAAATCTTCTACGTACTATCATCTTATGGAGTATTTTGCGATTTTAAAATGTATATTAAATTAAATTTCAATAATTGCATTGGCATAAAATTGTCCATAGTTGAGGTATATTTTACTTTGTTTAGATTTTTCCTTTACTCCGAAGATAATCCAAATACCGTTTTGATATGACTTTCAAATATAATTTCTGTAGTTCACTGGTTCCGTTGCAAATATAAAATAAATTTTGCGAACCTTATAAAGACTGAATAAGGAAATTAAGATATATTCTTGTTTGCAATCCTATAGAAATGTTTGCCTATGGATCCTAAAAATACAGTATATAAATTCTAAGAACAAAAATTGAATCGTCCTGAAATAAAGCAGAATCATTTTAAAATTTGATTGCTATTGACACAGAGCGAGATGGTTGATCCCAACGACTGACAGATGCAGATGATAACGGGGATTTCTGACACTCTTTAAACCATTTTAGATTTCGATAATCCCTTCTCTCTTTAATTCCATTTTAAAAGTCCTCTGTGTTTTTAGTTGCGAATCACCAATAATCCACATTGATACCATTTATCTATTGTATCGATTGACTATTATGTGGATATCTCTATTTGTAATATATGTGAAAAAGAGTGTTTATGATGTTCAACATAAAACATAATATTGCAACGGAAGCATGCATTAGGAGAATTAGGAAGTATGATTAACTTGTTACGTTTTATTATTATTTTTATTTATTTATTATTTATTACATTTTTAGTGTAGTTTGTATAGTACTTTTCTTATTTTTTATTTATTTACTCTATTATAAATAAGGCATATGTCCATTTTCAATTTAAGTTTAACACATTTTATTCAAAAAATACTGTATAAAGACATTGGATTCCACTACAACACAGTATGAACTTTCCACTTTATCTTTGAAACTGGCCTAGTTATGATATTCAGTTATATACAATGAAATTCAATTTGTGAAGTATGCCAAAAATACAGTCACACCCGATACCCTTTATTCATGTAATATTTTATTTCTAACTAGCTGATGTACCCGTTCTTCGCACAGGTGTTTTCTTTACCCGTTCTTTAGTCAATGCAATTTGCATTTTAGATAGGTTGAAACAGCTGATCTTGCTTCTGCTCTTTAAGCTGTCAAAAGGAAGTATCCACAGCTGTTCGCAATACAGTTTCTGAATGTTTACTTTCTTCTGAAATGTAAACATTGAAACTTAGGACTTCATGGGACGTAGCCCGAGGGGATTTTAAGGAAGTGAATAGGCCTATGTGTTGCATGGGTTCAAGATCTACCTTTTTGTAAAATTTCAGCCCAGTCGGTTCAGTAGTTTTTGCGTTCACCCGGAACATCAGACAGACAGACAGACAGACAGACAGACAGAAACCACCTCTTTTTTATAATATTATAGATTATTAATTCAGGAATAAGGAATTTCGCACTGTAATAAGATAAAACGACTGTTTTCAATTTGCTCTTGAGATTACAACCTTTTTTAGCTACGTGCATTTAATGTCTATCAAATCATTTCCAATAATTAACTATAAATTAAACACATTTAAAAGACCTTTGGAGTTTTATAAAATTATTCGGTAATGTAAAAGTCATTTTTAAATCAGACGAACAGCTTAGACAATGTAAAAACAAATGGAAGTTTCAAAATAAATTAATCATCACAATAGCATTGTTTTCTTAACAATATCTTAAAAACAATTGTTAATAGAAACTATTCACATGAGGGTTACAATAAATACAACATTTAAAATAACAAAATGCATTACTCTAATAAGTTAAAATCTGGTAATGACGAATCTACATTAAATGTATTTCTCTCCTATAACACAAAATCAGCGAGTAACTATTTAATCATGTAATTAAAGAGTTTCTTCTTAAATTAAATGTTCACATCTCATGTACAGCTGAGAACGTGTTTCAGTTGTAGACCTCCAACAACAAGCAGTGGAAAACAAAACTCTACAAATAAAACAGGACGTCCGCTTGAGCCCTTTATTCCGATCGAGCAAACAGAAAAGTTTGCAAACGTTGTCGTTAAAGATTTAGGGTGAAAGTTTCCCAAGTGGTCATAACAGAGGCGCCGACTGTCAGGTTGTTTGGTCGACCGTCCGGTCTAGAGGAGCTAACTTTCGAGTTAACTATTTTACGTGGATAATAATCGAAAAACCTAGTTTACCTTCTCTACTGCAGTTGGTAATCATGGCATCAAGCTGACAATACCAAGGCAAGTCATGGTAAAAACATGGTATCAAAATAGCATCATGGCATCATAGTTGGAAATGAAAACCTAGTTTATCTACTACTGCTGATACCAGATCAACGGGTGAATCGAGTCTTATGTTAACCATCGGAAACCGTGGTTATCTATAGCTGCTGGTACAACGCATGCGCCGAATGTCAGGCTATTTGGTCACCCACCCGGTCTTCAGAAAGTAAATGTTTGTTTTTATATTACTCTACTCGAATATGAACAAAATAATAGTTTATGGGTAACTAATAGTTAAAATTTAAATCTAAATTTTTTAAAATCCTTAGTCTTACACGTAGTCTTCACCCCATAGTGAAGTATTTAAAAGCCTTACTCCCTAAATTCATTGTGCAAAGGTAGTGTTACAAAAATTACCACATGTTAAAGGATTGTATACAAATATACTTTTGTATCTCTGCAGACACTTCCTGTAATCTTGTCACCATGAAGAAATCATACATAACTCGGATAAATGTTATTTTCTGATGTTTCACGACTGCAATCATTGAAAGGTCAAGGGGTGAAGTTAGATATGGAATAAATACGTAGTAATGGAATGTAATAAATGTAGGTGACTATTCTTTAATTTTGACTTTTCTCTACTACATATTCATAAAGCATTCAATAGTAAAAATATTTCACGCTGGAATTTTTGTTTAAATAACAGTTTTCTAATGAAATTTTAAAATGGAAAAATTTCTTCTCCGATTGATACCCTGAAAGATTTCAAAAATGCTTATACTAAATTATTTCAAATCTTCTGAACTGACGTACAGTCTTTTTAATAACCATCTCTATCCTGCTAACGAAGAAATTAATCAGTATTAAACGCATTAAAGAAGTGCCGTCCATAAAAATCTAAATTAAATTAGAAACAGGTCTTATCAATAATAAATAAATGCTAATTTAACCCTGGGGTAAATATAAAACTAAACAACAGCGGTTGCTGTTGTAAGGTCTGGACCTTACTGTGTCATTTGTTGAAAATTCTGTTTAATTGTGTTGTACGCATTTTTACCTAAAAGAAGCTTTGATAAAAAAAAACACATTGATGAAAGCCTCTCAGTGAGAACTTAACACACATAAAGTAGTTTAGTTTTAATACTGATCATGTAAAACAAAACCTATTACTTATTTTGTTTTAAAGAATACGAAATAAATGTTTCAGTGACATCTGGTCTAGGCCTGGAAATACCAACTTACTTTTCACTGAAACATTTTTATTATAAGTTTTTAAAATAATTTCAAATGCTATATGTCATTATATCTGTTTGAATATTGATTTTATTTAAGCTGTTACACAAAGAGCCAAATTGTGACTTGTTGTCTATGTGCTATGTATATAGTATAATGGCAATAAAATTATTTTGATTTGGTTTCATTTGATTTGACTGATTTCCTGATATATGTGTTGAAATATAGTAGTAAAAACAAGTCAGAATACAAAGATCATAGACACATGCTCAAAAGTTTAAGTACAAATTCAGTTTGTATTACTATGGGATGACTGATTAACAGAAGTTCACTATAGATCATAAAAATATACCAAAATCTATGTAATACTTCTTTTAATAGATTAATAAAGTGGTTTGAAACTATTTGGACCCTATGAGATTTATAGTTACAAACGTTCCAAATTTCGCAGTAATCGCCAAAATGCTATGTGTTTTCTAACAATATATATCGTCCCTCCCGTTCGCTCAGTCATCGGGTGTTTTATTTGAAAGTTGGATGTACTGTCCGAAAACACGAATATTCGATTTCATTAACAAAGTTTTAACTACTTTCTCTGTAAACTCAGGTTTCTAAATTAAACTGTCTTTGATTTGTAGACAAAATTGTCCTTCCTAATTGATTTTCCCTCCCTTGTTTTTTATTTCTACCTCTTAATTCCAACAGTCGTTCTCCATCTGTTGTGAATTTACTATTAACCCAATTCTCCGATGTCTAATTACAATTTTAAATATCTTTTCATTTTTAGGGGATTAAAAGTAATTTAAGATATACGCAACAAAATTAGACATTTTATTCGTTAAAAAGCAGTTTTTAAATAAATTTACTGTTATAACAGTCTATAAACTGATTTCAACTAATGCAGTTTAACTTGGAAACCAACTGAAATTCACCGTTCATCCACAAGTTAATTTTATTATAATCATGTTTAATATTACTAGATGTATTTTTGTAATTTGTAATTACTGCTTAAGTATTTATACAGTTGTGTTTATGAAAGAATGCAGTAAATTTCACTGCGAGCTTGGAACTATTTGGTGTTTTAAAGATCCTAAAGTCATAGTGATACTAAACAAAAGTATTTTTTTCACAAACGATACAAACGTTTGTTTAAATGAACACGACAAAGGTTTGTGGAAGGGTATTGAACACTGAGAAAAGTTAAGCAATCGGAAACCAATACTACTGAAACCATTCATTGAAAGTCCGGAATGAGGGGACTCAACAGAGCTTACACTTTGTTGAGCCACATACGCACGAACTCGCTCGCAGACTCGCACACATTTCAGAACATGGCTAAGCTATTGCTCTTCATGAGCATATTTTTATGTGCATATTTCTGTCTATTTATTTGTGGGTAAACGTGTGTTTGTGAAGGAGTAGGATCAAAATGTTGCAGAATATTTGGAATGAAAATAAACTTGGTTTTGATTTATCGAAATAGATAATTGTAAACAGAAATCAGTTAAGATAATATCAGGGACATACAATTACCTTACCTTGTAAACAGTACTTATTATTCAGTATATACATTCTATTCAGTGATAGGGGTTCTAGTTTCAAAACAGACTCCTATTTATTTGTTGATTTTTTAGCTATATTATCTTAGAAAACTCTCTACAACATAGGATTGTTTGAAGTGATGTAGTTTGAAAATTCATTAGATTCGCTTACAATATTACAAACACATTAGATTGGTTAATAAGTCAAGTTATCCAATTAACGGTTCTTATTTGATACTTTCGATGTAACTGTGGTATTTAGAAAGTTAAAAATAATTAGCGTTTTATGATATGGGAATACCCGTATTACATTGATTTCTACCGAGTATATAAATTAAATTAAGCTAAACAACTATCAAGGAAAATCTATGAAGATATATGGTAAGATATATCAAATATGTCGGACCCCTTTTAAAAATCATTCTTCTTTTACAACGATATTTTTAATAATGTGATCTAGTAACGCTGTACTAAAGTAAAGAAAACTATTTCAAAAAGTTTGTGACACGATTGCGTTAAAGATATCGGTCGAAAGTTTCAGAGACAATTGCCTGAACCATCGTTATCTTGGCCGCTCGGGTCCCGTGACAAGTGTCACCGTTCTCGCTGTTGTCATCTCTTCAGCTGCTGCATGTGTCAACATTTTATTCTTTTTTTATATTTTAGTGTTTTAAAACTATTGTAAAACTTGTATCTTGAACCAGTTACCATGATATTGTTAAATATATTAATACTTTATTTAATGTAGCTTGGCACTTGAATAAATTCTTGGTGAGTATATTTAGGATTGATTAAAGGTAAAGATTGGTTGCGGAAAATTTAAATTTAGATTTGTTAGCAAACACAGCAAGTTGCCTAATGTTTACTTATGCGGAAACCTATAACACTCAAATAACACTCACACAGGTACAAATAACACTCTCACTTATTCACTGGTTTTAGTCACATTTGGTTAATTAGGTAAAGAAGGCAATGATCAGTTGAGAAATTGGCGACTTTTTTTAAGGAATAACTAAATACTAATTGAATTTATTAAAGGCGTTACAATATATTTCAAACTGTATGGTTCGTCGTCTGCGTTTAGGCCGCAGTCAATTGTGTTTCGCCACCGAGCTTGATTCCGAGCAAATATCTCTTATTAGGTCCCCCTGGAGGACGCAGATCAGCGCGGCAGCGCCGGCGATGGCATTTCTTGCGTATTGTTCGGAATCTACGAAGATGATATTTTTCTAAGAGTCCTAGCTCGGAATCCACTGTAATAATTTACCAACAAGTCACCATTTTAGTCATATATAAGCTTGATTTAGATGATTTTTTATTTTTGAACTGTGAAAACATGTTCTTCGTATTATTCAATAGCTTTCTTCCGAAAACAAACCGTAATCATAAAGTGTTGAAAGAAAAATGTAGTGCTGATGCAATTTGCAGCACTAAGCCGCGATATATAATCAGGGCCACGGTGAGCTCGAAAACTCGAGGAAGGGAGGAATTAAGCGGGATTCCGCGGAAAGGTGTCTTAACACATTCCACCAGACACATCTGCTACAAAGCATGCGAGGCGGGAGCGGAGGGGAGAGGCGCGCTCAATAATTGAACATTGTGAGCTAAACTTTGCCCACTCATTGTGTAGTCTAATGGATTCTAGTGGGTGAGCAACAATGCCTAAAGCCCACTTCTCAACTCTGCGCGTCGCCAATTTCCGTGGATTTTTATACAACCGCTTTCATGCCCGTTCCTGATATTGCAAAATGTCGATCACTATTTAAATGCGAACTTTTGTTTTAAGAGTTTTAATTATGTTATTGGATTGTGATAGCACTGGCTTGTCTTATATTTTGAAAGAGTTATAGCAGGTGCACGCACAACGAAGACGTGTTTGTTAAATCATCTATATTATTTTGACCGATTTTCGAGATTATGATTACGTATGACAAATATTCTAATTCGTTAATCCCATTCACTACACGATTATACACGCTGTTATTCTAAATAAACTCGATCCTGCATCGTTGGCCCTTATAAGAACCTCTGAAGTTTTATGGGGGAAGCTACCAAAGTCTGCAACCGACAAACCCTACCACTTTAATTTGGCCCAATAGCGACAAAGTCTAGCACCAAAAAAAGTCTACCACCGACAAAGTCTACCACCAACAAACCCTGTCACATCCCAATCTACACTCTTAGGTGGTAGGGTTTGTCATGGCCGAAAAAAACAACCACTTTTCAGACTGGCCCAAAGTCGGCGGTTAAGTCTACTAGCGACAAACCCTACAACATTTTTCGCGTAGCTTTCGGCGCGGTGTAACTTAGAGCGTTAAATTATTTCAATAATTGTAAAGAAACCCCCTACCCTACTTACCCTACTTAGTACTGTAGGGTCAGTGATATTTTTTTAATTAATAAAACTTAGACCGAAATCAGGAATAGTTTGTACATACATGTACAATATCGGACCAAACGAGTTAAATAATCACAAACTGTCATTTTTTTAAATGTAGACTATGTGTAAAGCTTATGCAATATTTAAGAATGTTTCCACTAGAAAAAATTGTAAAACAGTACATTCACAAGTATGTCCCATCATAAGTATGTATAGTACAAAGCACTAACATTAGTTTTAACGACAATATGTTCCCAGGGCAACTAAAAATATTTTTATTTTAATAAATTATAATTCTTTATGCTCTTAGTAGCACAGCATGACTTTCACTGCACATTTGTTTGAGATTTTGTTTTCCACAACTGGGTTTGACTTCGTGTACATTATAAATTAACATAACCACCGTTTTTTTTTTAATAAAGTACTCAATTATATTTGTAATGTTTCGTAATTGTTTTATTGATATATAATTTGAACTACTCTCCACAAAAATAACATTATTCTTAGTATGCAGATTCGCTGACTAGTTAGTAAAATACTAAACAATAAAATTCCGGTAGAATTAATACTTATAAATGGCTTTAAAGTGGGTTATGTACTCAAAAAGAGGTAGAGTTTGTTGCGGTCGGGCCGGACAAAAGCAACCACTTTTCAGTTTGGCCCACCGGCGACCAAGTCGACCAGCGTCAACCTTACCACTTTGCTTTCTGCATTCCCAGGTGGTGGACTTTGTCCAAACCAGCCCCGACTAACTTTACCATTCAAAAGTGGCAGGGTTTGTCGCTGGTAGACTTTGTCGTTGGTAGACTTTCTCGCGTCCAAATAAATAAACTTTGGCAACAAATAAATGTTCATATTTGTAATTGTTTCCGAACGAAAAAACGGAAATAATGAGGGGATGACAGCGATAAATCAATGTGACCTTCCTTGATTGCTTTCGTCTAAATCAAATTATCTCTGATGTACATACAAATGTCTTAAGATAAAAGTAACAAATGTATGCAGCTTTTTATGAATTGTATATTTACGTACATTACAAAACCTACAGATGCCACTATTAGTACCTATTCTTTAAAAGTAACAGCAAACGGGGCAAATAGTCCACGATCGGGGTCAAAGATGTTGCTGTTTTCAGTACAGGTTACCTATCAGAAGGCGTACGTTTAAGCTCATGGGCTTGGATGAAACATTGACTTTACCTTATTGACTGTCGTTTGGATGTCTTACATTACACATCGTAAAGATTTAAGTTAGTTTTACATGTTTCCCTGTATAAAATACACGTAAATACGTTATACTTATACGTGTTCCTGTTGAAAAAAATACTCCCCAGAGTCATAAAATAAACGTTTCAAAATTTTAATCGTCACAGTATTGAACAAATGTATAGTACATAGATATACTTTTCTCGAAAAATGTACTGTCTTAAAAAAATTTCTAGTGGAAACATACTTAATCGCTGGAGGCTCTGCAAATGGCATTTTGGTTTTCAAGTCCTTCCATCGATCGTTCCCGAGACTAAAGAGCATTTCTGAGAGGCGCTCGCAACAGGTGCGAAGCAGACACGTCGATGCATAAGTTACACTTTAGAGGGGGGGAGGGGTGTTTGCGGGGGCCCGAGCCCCAAGGGACGAGTTGCCATAATCGCTGTTCCTCAGACTTAGAAATAATCCAAGAAACCAATGACGTCTGCGGCCCCAAACCTCTTTAAGACGCTCTCACTCTAGTTCCCCCTTACTTTATTTTATTTTACCTCTCACGTCGTTTTATCGTCGTGACCTAACATAACCGCATCCGTTTCCAGCGGTGCGGCTGAAGTCGACAGCAATGCACACTGTCCAGCAGTGATCACGCAAAACGGTTCTGTCGGTAATTTGTCCATAATAATAATGTTGGACGATAAACATTATGTGATTACATGTTTTGTGATGAAACTGTTTTCTCCTAATATTTTGCGTAAACAAACTAACAATTATAAAATATCAATATTGTAGCCTTAATTGTGTTTTCCTAAGCTTTAGCTGTTCATAATCATAACAACAAACATATTAACTCACCACGTACATCTAGTATGGATAGGTATTACGTTATATGGTAGACTGCTTATTTTGTAAATGATCGCTAATAATCCGCCGTAATATTATTGAATATGTTACACCCAGTTATTTTTACCATAACACAAGTCGTTAAAATATTCCTACCGACACAATAAATCTTTCTTAAAAATGTAATTATCATTTTTTTCTTTTTTAATCATTTTGAGGTTTGCCAAAAAAAAATAATATCATCACCGCATGATCAAATTAGTACAGAATTAAGATTATGAAATATACTCACCTCTTCCATAAACCATAATGCAACTGTATGAGGAACGTCATCGGATAATTACGGTAATTAAACGATATAATTAGATATGTGTATCGCATTGCACTCTGCCTTCAATGAGTACAGTAAATACATATCGCATAGAATACATTAGTTTAAAATACATTGATTTGAAATTTCTTAAGCTGATACCGGGTAAATAAAATCTAAAAACGTATTGGAAAATAAATTTTTCTGTAAATTCTGATAACCTAAGTCCTATCAACAGTTTATTAAAAACTGTGTATAAATGTAAGAAAAATTAATGTAACAATATAAATACAAAGTTGTGTATATTATTTGGCTGTAACACCCAAAATACCAACTTGAATATAGGGAAGCCTCAAACATGTTATAAAATCGTAAACATGGATATTTGTCTTAGCGGAATCAGTACATCTTAATAGTTGTTTCGTATAACTATAACTAGTGTTCCTCCGCACTACAACTCACTCAGCATTTTCCTTAATCTGAAGTAAGAAGGTCAAGGCGCAGGAGTAAACTTATACCTTGGAAGGTGTTCCTCCGCACTACAACTCACTCAGCATTTTCCTTAATCTGAAGTAAGGAGGTCAAGGCGCAGGAGTAAACTTATACCTTGGAAGGTGTTCCTCCGCACTACAACTCACTCAGCATTTTCCTTAATCTGAAGTAAGAAGGTCAAGGCGCAGGAGTAAACTTATACCTTGAAAGGTGTTCCTCCGCACTACAACTCACTCAGCATTTTCCTTAGCAATAATTCTTCTCGGCTCCTAAACGACTTCATTAGTGAAAATAATTTAAACACTCGTCTTCTAAGAGGCTAGCACACTTACCGCTAATTTCCCAAGATGCCACAGCACAATCAACAGGTAAGGCCTGGGGGCCAGTATGCATAAGTAAAGTAAGGGAATCTCCGGGGAGCATTAAAATAATTGCCCGGGCCCGCGCCGTGTCGCAGTCTGTGATCAATTTATCTTTTTATAACGACACTTCCCTCGGAATATGTTTTATTTTCCATAAATAATATTTCGAAGTACTCGAGACTTAGGTCGGAATGAGTAGTTTGAGCCACGCCACAATCGTATTGATTTTAGACTAGCTTTAGGGGTTTCTTTGAAATAATTACTATGAATAAAAATCATCTGTTTTCAACAACAGACCTGGATTCATTAATACAAATTGATAAATCCACTCCATTTTTTTTATCTATATAAACTGAAATTTAAGGTTAAGTTTACATATATCATAATGTTTTGCAAGACACATTTTATCCCACCCTGTGTAATTACATTTTTCCACAAACACATTTTTTACATTTTTCTATTCTAATACGAATGTTTCTAACTATAATACTAACCAGATCAATAAATACTTACTTACTTATTAATTATTTTCATAAGCATTAATCTTTACTAGTAACATAATCCAAGAATGGTAGAGCTTCTGAAGACGTATGCGAGTGCCTATTTATACTGTTGTGTCATTTTAATTACTACAATACTTGGCTTTGGTAATTACTAGAAGCCCTTCGTTTAATCCCCACCAAATCGTGCTTTCACCTACCTGATAATGCCACGGCCTGGTGGTTCGAAACCCACATAGCTATAGGTCAATTACAAATATATATATATATAAATATATATATATATATATATATATATATATATGTATCGGGATTTTAAATACAATAATTAGCCCTGGCTTTATCGGAGCACTCTCTCCAAAATATCCGTAAGAAAAGCAAATTAAAAACTACTTACGTGTAACTAATCATTTACCCCCCAGTACTATAGTATAGTTTGATTGATTTACATACTTATATTTTTTTAACAAGTATCTATTAAGTTATTGTACTATCACCTACAGTGGTGGATTCATCCCCCTTCCAAGAAAATAAGAAAATTACAGAAGTTGATAAAATAAATAAGCTAACAACATAAATCCGACACTTACTTGAGCTGGTACAGTTATAATATGTCTTTTCCAGTTTTTCCCTTGTCTCATAATATTATTAATTTATATTTATATATTATTGCTATTATTATTAGCATAAAAGTGATGCTAAGGTGAGAGATAGTTTGACCTAGTACTAAATGATTGCCGCCATCATTGACCTGGAAGCGGTGCAATGTTTCCACCTACAGTAGTAGTTTTAGTACTTTTTTAGAGGAAATTCGGGACATTCAATGAATTAAAAAGGGATAAAATTAAAATAATAACTAATTTTCGGTTTTATAGAGAATCCTATTCTTTACAGTATATTGAAAGGGAATTTACAATATTTGTTGTTTCATCTGTAGCCATCCGCAATAACAAAACGGCTTTCAAGTGAATGAAGGAAAATTTAGAAGGAACATTTTTGGAAGAAGGGTGTGTTTAAGTAGACATTTAATAATTTTAATTATACAATTGTTACTATGTACTGATTTTTTAATTTGGAAATGTCTAGCAGGTCGCTTATTTTACAAGTGAGATAAACAGCTCAGATAAACATAATACAGAGAGTAATTAGCCTATTTTCTACATTTTGGTTTGAAACATTGCAAAGGGTTTTACCTAAATGAAGGGTGTAAAAGGGAGAATGAGCTATAGCTTAGTGAACCATATAATGTTTAGTTTCGTGATAATGTTTTTACCAATTACAACATTAAAACTAATAAAATTACTGCAGTATAATAATGATAATAATTATAATAATAATTTCAATTTGTTTATTTATCACATGCGCATTTTTTGTACACTGCAGGGCCAAGCTTGACCTCTTTAGCGTTAAGCTATTTGAGAGAAAAACTTATATCTAGTACATGCAAATTTCAATAACTTTTAATAAGGTACAATAAGTAATATAAATTAATTTAATATAAATGGGTTCAACATTTTATGACGGAAAATTTTTGTCTTTACATCTTGAATAGAAATATATACAATAAAATAGCATTCAAGGTTAACAAATATAAATATCTATAAATTAATATTAAGTTTAATTATAATAAAAAATGAATATCACTTTGCATAAAAATATATTTTATTCATACGCATTGACTAAGAAAGAAACTTTTATATCATGCATTATGTTCAATACAAAAGTACCAAACACATATTACCAACAAGTCATGTTTCATTATAATAATAATAATAATAATAATAATAATAATATGATAATGGTTATAATAATTTGTATTTGTAACGGATAATTAATAACAATAAGTTGATAGTAAAAAGAGGTACTAACAATTTTTGACAATTTAACAAAAGAACTTCAAAAAGAACTTATAACGATGTGGAAAAAGCTACTATTAACCATGGTAATTGCTAAACAGCTCGTTTGATGAATTGGATTATTAATAGGTTACAACTGAGAAACTACCCTCAACAGCAATGTCAGAAACAAAGATGTTACATTAAGGCAGCTGCTGAAGAAGTCCAGAGAAGGCAGAAGTTTCCAAGACGCTGGATCTGGTCCATTATGTTGTGATGATACTTCGTTTGAAATCCAGGCCAAAACTAAATACCTTTAAAGCACAGGTTTGTAAAGACCTAATTTTAAATGATTTCCAGTAGAGGCGTTTTTTAATATTTCTGTCTGTGTAAATTGTAGTGCAGCACAAGGGAAATTTTGGTCGCTGTCGAGGAAATTATATTTTCATAGATTGAAATTCTGAAGAGCTGTTCTCATACAGTTAATGTCTGCTTCTACAAACAAAAACAGTTTTTAAAATTTTGTTTTTTAACTGTTTATGAAATGTAGTACAATTCTATCATTATATTTTTATTTACATTATTGTTTAACTTATGCTTTTTTTTATTTGTTCAAATTCAAGACGTTCCTTAAGTCATAATTACTTTCTTCATTAACTGGAAAAATAGGAATAGACTTTTTTGTAAGTAAAATAGTATAATAATAAAACAGTAAAAACAGAACACTCAGTAAAACGAGAATCCTGCACACATTTTTTCAGATCCTTCTACTCATCCACTATAAAACCAAAAGTATCGTTTACTCTAAGGAGGTTGATGGATAATTAAAAACACATTTAGGTAATGCTATTTTCACTAGCTTCTATTTTATTGTGTTCCCCAGTGCGAGGGCGTTGCGGGGTGTATTATTGCTGTAAGTTCAACGGGGGGTCTAGAGATGGCCCATTAATGATCGTTGTGGCCACCCAGCGGTTTTACTTATGCATGGCACTTTTGCGCCCTTTGAGCGCTCACCTGTTGGCACACGGGCCACTTCATTACAGAAACGTACTTCGTTTTTTGGCTTTTATGTGACGAAAATTACCCTTTGAGTTTACTCGTCCCTTTACAACCTTTTTACGAAAACCACTCTTCCCTCTATTGGACATGTTCGCTTTTACGTCTTCTGACGTTTCTGTCGCCATAATGTTGTTCGGTGCGAGGTTTTGCGTTTGCTGTTTTGTTATTGTTTATGTGGTAATAAAGGATATGACAGTTCGTGTAGTTTGGTCGTTTACACGTCGAGTGGCTAGGCTGAATTCGCATGTTTGTGTAATGTATTTAATTTTCCTGGATCCTTTAAAGTTGACATGATGCTGGACAATATGTTATATTTTATGCAGATAAATAATGGAATATACTTTTGCAATACATTTTGTATCTTCCAGAACCATTTAAAGTAAATACTCATGAATTATTAAAGATATGTTGTATTTTGTACTTAAATAATAGAATATATTTGAAATAAATTAAAATTTCATTTTGTGGCACGTACAAAATTTGATACTGAAGTGTACTTATGGTGAAACTTAATTTGTATAAGTGCTTAAGGAGAAATTTTACATTTCAAAACTGTGCCCTAACAATATTAGAACATCATAAGGAAACATTTTTTATAGAATGTGAATCTTTCATATGAAATTCTTGGATGTAACGAAGAATCGAGGAGACTGTATTGAGATTTTCATAAAAATGTTACATTAGTTAAATTTACGATATGTGATTATATAAAGACCTAAAACCTTTCGTTTTGATCAAGGGTTTTACTCTTATATAAATGTATATAATTATTTTCAATCAGGTCAAAAAATACATCGAAATCACAATATTTAGTAGCATTTACTACTTCCTGACGAAGTTTATTAAAGTGGGCATGTTTATGTAGTAGTCCACTTAACAAACATAATACCAAAATACCCCCGTAGCAGCAAACCTGCGTACTCAGCGAATTTCCAGTGCATATATATGTATCTTAATATCACATAAAACCAAATACAAAGTTTCATCAATATACATTCATAAATAAACGATTTATGACCTTTTAATTATTCTCCATAAGAATAACATGGCGGATGAGTATGCAGGTTTGCTGAAGGAAGGAACACAAACAATGGGTTTTTATACAAATATCAATATAACTTAAGTAGGTAAAGCCACATACCAAATGTTATTAATTTATGTTCATAATTAAGGGAGGTAACACGTTACTTATTCTCCATAAAAATAACATGGGGGTTGAGTACGCAGGTTTGCTGCTACGGAAAATAAAGGCAAAAATGTTTTTTCGTGCAAATATCAATAGACCCCAACGATATGAAACAATATACCAAGTTTCATCAGGACAAGTTGATAAAAAAGCGAGATTTGTCTTATTGCCCGTAAGAATAACATTGGACAACGTACTGTGTTTAGCACTTTCAATATCTCGGTCACCAATTGATGTAGAGCAATGATCAAAACACCAAATTGTTTGTTTTTTTAAGCTGAATTTAACGGTGAAAACTAAAATTGGATTTACTACAATATTATAAGTAAAAAACTCAAAAAAAAAACATTTTTGGAGTACAAAACCCCCCCAAAATACCCCTTTGGATAGAGCGATCTGGCTGGTTTTCGAACTTAAAGTCATAAATGCTTTACATGTTTTTACCAAATTTAATCAAAATCGGATCATTTTTACGAGAGTTATCACACCCACGGACACACACACACACACAAACACACACACATATATATATACAGTTTTGAACGAATGGTGTTTTTGGCATCTGGGGACCTCAAAACGAAAAGTTATCATGGTCCCGGGCCTAGGTCTTACCATACCGACTACGGCAATAGCTTCTTCCCTATAGGGGAAATTCGCTAAAATACAAGCAAATACAAATACAAATACCAATTACATAACAAAACATTAAGATTAGCAATTCATTTTGATTTTGTATCTTCCGTTTATTTTACGACTTTTCGTCATGCCCAGGGATTGTAAACTGTTCAGTTTGAGAAAAAATTCTTATTGAGAGATAATATTGTACCTCATCAGATAATATTATACTGGTAAATGGCTTTTCTTAGAGGGACCATGACAGAGTGATCACCGATTTTTAGCTAACTTAAGACATTACAGATAGAATGCCCTCCAGAAAATCTCCGTAATCTGTACAACTGTGCCCTGACTTTGGTTAAAAATAATATGTTAAAATAAACGCACACACAAAATGAAATATTTTCCATAAGATTAACATAGTAACTTTGATAGATGATGGGGAAGAACCTTTGAAATAATAGTTATTTAAGTATTAAGAGCGTAAAGTAGGTCTTTATCACTAGAGATAATTTTTCGAAAGCTATAAAGACACTTTAAAATCAAATTGCATATACAATTGTTCCTAAAACTGCAATTTTGGATACCCGTACATTATAGAAAGGTTCACTTTCATACTTGTTGGCTGATTTCTCGATATAACACTGAGGCTGTTACCTTGGGCCAAAGCGATAATCAATCAGCTGTTGATTACTTCAGCAAGCGTTATAGTCTACTTTTTTCGCTCACTAAACAGGAAAAAAAACTGTTTTACGATGTTTTTTAGATTGTAAAGAAACACTTTACTCGTGGTTATTGCACAAATATAGTATTGATGCGTCATCACATTACTAGGTATAAATACTTATGATTAAATAAAATTCCAAATTGGCCTGATGGAACGGTCTGATGGACCTTTCTTAATAGATACAATTTGACCTTTATTTCAATTCCTTATATTATTTAGCTTTACCTGTTCGATTCTTTTTGTGCTTTTCCTTTCACTTTTTCATAACTACAAGGCTGAGAAAATTACTTTTTCCCACAGTTGGGACTAAAGTGCTTCTTTACGATCTGAAAAACAAATCGTAAACACAACTGTTTTCTGTTTAGCGAGCAAAAAAAGTCTTTTCAACTCACTGACGGTCATAAATAGCTGAACGATTGTTGCTATGGACCGAACTACCTGACTGTGTTTATAACATCAACCTCGTGAGTTAAATTTAAAATATATGAAAGTGATTTTTTTTTATTTTGTGTGGTATAAAAATTTGAGTTTTAGAAAAATCTGTGAATGTATTTCGACCGTAATGTGTTTTTCTGGCTCTCGGAAAATTACCGCGTATAATGTCGCGCGGTAACAGTTTTCTTCAATCGGGAAAGCCCTACTTTACGCTCTTAAATAAAATTATAAAAACTTTTCTCGAGTTGACTTTAGTCTTAAAACTAAAGGCCTCAGGGGTTTATTCTCCACTGGATGACATGCACATTTCTTCTCACGCCTGACCTGTTGCGCGGTTTTGTTCTCTGGAGGGTTCTTTTCTCAAGTGTTGCTGTCCATAAACATTTAATTTCTTCTTTGTTCTACGAAGCGCTTGCGTGCATTTTCAACGTTGCACTTCGTTAGTGATCTTTCCCTACGTAACTTTTCAATTTTTCTACAATCGCTCCGTGGCACTTGTTATTTGTTTCGTGATTTCATGGGGGTGTTTTTCCGAAAAATATATTTGTTATAATAAACCTTTTTTACCTGATCTGCACGAGACGATTTTATTTTTGAGAGGTATCAAATTTTAATAAATATTATTGTTATTAGTACTTGTTTCAAAGAATTGTAATTTATTTAATATTATAACGCTGTCCGTTAGTTTTAATGCCTTCCAGTTCTTAATTGCAGCAATCATAATATTGCAGCAATACATGATTTTAATTGCAGCAATCCTGCGTAGTCGGTGAATTTACAATGCAAATATTTTATACCACACTGCCACTTAAAACATCTCACCAATTTTCATGAAAATATATTCATAAATAAGCAAGATATTCTATTTTTATCTTTCTGTGAGACTAAAATTTGATAGATTACGCAGGTTTTTTGAAACGAGACACGACTAAAATTGGAATTTGTATGTAAATTTTTTAATATATGACAACAAAAGAATGAACCTACTACGATTCTTGATAATAGATTTTTAAATATTGTAAATTTAAAATTTAAAAACTACCCTTAATAAAAGCGTTGGATGAAGTCATATGTGCATAACGACTGTGTATGCAGGTTTACTTCCATGGGGGAATATTTTGTGGATATTATTAAATCGCAACCGGATGAAGCCACATAACAATATATGTTCATAAATAAGAGAAGTATACATTACAACTTTTCTTCATTAGAACAACATTGGATCACGTACTGTGTTTAGAGCTGTCAACACCTCAGTAACAAGTTGGCATAAAGCTAACTAAAATTCTTAGTTGTTTGATTTTAAGCTTAATTTAATGGTGTAAACTTGTAAACATGGTGTAAACTATAAAAAATGGTGTAAACAAAACACAATTGTTGATGTACAAGTCCCCCTTTCGGATGGTGCGATCTGGCTCATGAAAATAGATGCTGAAGGCATATAATTTATATTTTCTTTTTCTTTTTTTATTCGGTAAAATCACTGTGATTTTAATCGAAATTTAATCAAGTTCGTGTTTTTTACGAACGTATCGTGCCTACGGACCCATACATATATGTACAAATTTGAACGAATCTTGTTTTTTTCATGTGAGGGTCTCAAAACGACTAGTTATCATGGTCGGGGTTCACGAAGACGGCAACAACCCTTAAATGTTGTAAAAAAATACACATTAATACGGCACCGAACCCTTCACCGGCCGCCATGACACACATGTACCTGGCACCAACCACCCCTCTTACCCATTCCACTTACACCCCTCCTCCTTCACCCCCTCATTCTCACTAACTACTCTCTCGACTACCTCGCCGGATTTGTAATAAACTAGGAGCGACAAGGGTGTTTTTTATTCACGATAAATTGTTTATTACGGAGAACAAAAATTGTTTTGATTGAAACATCAAAAGCATCAGTACTGTTAATTTGACAGATAATGTACTGTTAATTTGACAGATAATGTATGTCTTCCATTCATTTTTTTATATTTATTATTTGAAACTCTAAAAGCCATTCAGTATTGCGCGTTTTTTGCTTTCTCCCTCTATACATAGTATATGGAGAAAGTATTGTTTTCGTCAAAATTTTCGGATTTGAGTTGTTAGTGGAAATATTCGTTTTGGTACTCCCTGAACCCAAAAAATTAGTTTTTACGTGATGTCTGTCTGTGTGTGTGTGTGTGTGTGTGTGTGTGTGTGTGTGTGTGTGTGTGTGTGTGTGTGTGTGTGTGTGTGTGTGTGTGTGTGTGTGTGTGTGTGTGTGTGTGTGTGTGTGTGTCTGTGTGGATGTGTACAGAGCTAGAGCCCTAACCAATGGGCCGATTTTTATGAAATTTGGTATGTAGGTACTAATCTACGATATCTCCAGGCTTTTTTTTTCATTTTTTGAATTTTTGATTTTTAAGGGTAATTATCCCCCAAAAACCGCCAAAAAACATGAAAAATCAAAATTTCTGAAAAACGGCTCTAACGATTTTGATTAAACTTTAGTCGTTTGTAGAACTTTAGTTTTCCAACAAAATGACACCACCCGCATTCCTGTAAAAATTCGGGTTCAGAAATTACGGGACTTAAAACATCCAAAATTCAGTTTTTTTGGATTTTTCATAAAAATACATAAATATAAAAAATATTACTATTCACCATTAAAAAGAGCTCAAAAAACTAAATAATTTAGTATGTTGAATTACTATTCTACGATTGCTGGTTTCGGAGAAAATCGAAATTTTCATTTAGCGGTAAACGCAGTACGTTGTTCAATGTTATTCTTATGGGGAATACAAAAATTACCATTTCTCTCTTATTTACTTATCAATTTCATTCAAACTTGATATGCTTGTCAATTAAGCATTGACAAACAGAGTTAATTCGAAATATGTTGCCCCTTAATATCCCTGGGGGGGGAATAGGGGGCATTTCCCCTCTTAAAACCACGAGTGTAGCAATGGATCTTGTAGTGCCTCCAAAGCAGGGATTTGGGTGGATGTTTTTTAAAACAACTTGTTTACAAGATTTTCTGTACATTCTACCGTGCTTTGTATTCTATATTTAGTAAATAAAAAATAATTTATTCATTAAAGTTGGGCTAAAAGGGAGAAAGTATGTGTCAGTTTCCTGATACCGTTTATTATATTAAAAACTATTTATTGGCAAGTTGGATTTTATTTGGTGGTGGAACCCTTCACCGTAAATGTCCTTCTCTTACTTCTGAATTTATAACTAACTCTCTTCATAACCTACTATGCATCGCCATTCCAGAAGTAATTCTATGTTATTTGTAATTGTATCAACTGGTCTGTCTAGAGTACTGTGCTTCGTTAGTAAATCAATAGCTGTTAAAATTCAGTTGATTTATTACAATTCTTCTATAAGTTTTACAACAAAGTATTGGCGACCTGAAGGGCGGTGCCTTAGACGAATGTAAGTTATAGGAGATTTTGTCGCATTTTAGGGCCTACTATTATATCCACACTGTTAGCAACTAGTTATATATAGTCTCTATTCCAATTTTTAAAAGGTTACCTTAGTCCTATAAGGTTGACATTCAATGTATTTAATGCGGAATTGTACGTTTTATTTTAAATTGAAACTATGGACCCCGATAAGTAAGCTTGTGGACCTATCAAAGTTGGAGTATGCGGGGATGTTTTCGGTTTTGCTTTTTAAAAGGCGTGTTCGTTTTATTATTATTCTGTGTCCGCAGGTTAAACCAGAGCTTTAATACACTGAGAGTTAGAGACTGATGGGACTGAACTAGTTGTGGGGGAGTAGAGAATGAGGGGAGTATATATGGGGTTGTGGAGGGGGGACCTCTCTACCCTACCTGTGAATTGCCTTGGTATTAAAGCGTGGAATTAATAACGCCTGGTTAAACTCTTAATGAGGATCAGATTTGGTGCCATATTCGATCAGATTTGGTGCCACCGTCATGGCGGAATGCTTAGCCTGATCTTCAGTAATAAAGGTAAATTCTCTTAAATGAGTTTGACTTTCACTTTTAGGCTCTAAAATAAAATGTCCACTACTTTTCCTCCTATCAACTATTTTTAAGCAACCATAATAAAAATATTAGATCATAAATTATGACATTCGTTAATCATTAATAGTTTTAAAGCCGTTTCCACGTTAATTGGTAATTTACCAAGAATAGAACATTTTCCAACAATTCCTAATGTACTTAGTTTGTTTTACTCCTAATACGATTTATTCAGGTATGCATATGCACCAGAAAGATCAGTAGAATAAAGTTATTTAATTTCAAAGTGGAAACCGATGTTCGAGTCAAGGAGATAGTGGAACAAAGTGCTGAGTTGTAAGCGCAATAAGACGGATGCGAACATGCGGCGAGAGAGTCGGTGCCTAAAGTCGGCAACTCGTAAGACTCAAATTCCCTGCTGGGGGAGTGTTAATTTTGAAGAGAACAGGTCTAGAGTGCGCTCCATCATTTACTGCGTCTCCGCGCGCTCCGTCTATCCGTAACTCCGGAACAAAACAAACTATCGGCCCGACTTCAGAGCAAAGTTGTACAATTCTCGGGGCGCGCGGACTCGTCGGGACAAATCGAGTATATTTTTCTCGGCACACAATATCCCCCCCACCCGCCAAGCCCTGACACTTACAAAAGTCTCCAGGTTTTCATTTCTGGTTGTATTTCCTGCACTCAGATATTTCATAACATTATCAATTTCCCTTCGCTTTTCCAATCAGATGAAATACACAAATGCGAATACCACTTTAGCTGGATCACTTGTCGTTTGCAGGGCAGCATCGATATATCGTTAGTCGTTCGAGGCTAGATTCGATATATCGCTAGTCGATCGCAGCTAGATTCAATATACCACTCGTTGTTCGCAGCTTATTCGATATATAACCTAGTATTTTGCAACTAGATTCGATATAACAATAGTCATTCGCTGCTTATCCGTTTTATAGCTAGTCGTTCCCAGTTTATTCGGTATATTGCTATTCGTTCGCAACTAGATTCGATATATCAGAGCTTCCTGTTTGTTGGATCTCAAACCGTGATACTAATAGGGCGGTACTCGAATACGGCACCAAATCTGGCCATCATTAAAAGTTTAACCAGGCGTTATTAATTCCACACTTTAATACGGCACGAAGGCAAATTACACGTAGGATAGAGAGGTCCCCCTCCACAACCCCATATATACTCCCCTCATTCTCTCCCCCCCCCGAACTCTTTCAGTCCATCTGCATATAACTATCTTCAGTGTATTAAAGCTCTGGTTTAACGTGTGAACCCATAACAATAATAAAACAAACACGCCTTTTAATAAACGGTATCAGGAAACTGACACATACTTTCTCCCTTTTAGCCAAACTTTAATGACAAAAATATTTGTTATTTACTAAATATAGAATATGAAGTATAGATAAATGTACAGAAAATTGTCTAAAATAGTTGTTTTCAGAAATATCCACCCAAATCCCTTTTTGGGAGGCACTATAGAGTCCATTGCTACACACAGTGGTTTTGAGAGGGGAAATGCCCCCTTGCCCCCCCAGGGTTAAATAGCAACACATTTCGAACATCATCTGTTGGTCAATGCTAACTTGACCTGCATATAAAATTTTAATGAAATTAATCAGTAAATAAGAGAGAAATAGTTATATTTGTATTCCCCATAAGAATAACATTGGACAACGTACTGTGTTTACCGCTAAATGAAAATTTCAATTTTCTCCGTAACTAGCAATCGTAGAATAGTAATTTAAAATACTAATTTATTTAGTTTTTTGAGCTCTTTTTAATGGTGAATAGTAATCTTTTTTAACATTTATGATTTTTTATAAAAAATCAAAAAAATTTAATTTTGGATGTTTTAAGTCCTGTAATTTCTGAACCCGAATTTTTCAAGAAATGCGGGTGATGTCATTTTGTTGCAAACCTAAAGTTCTACAAACCACGAAAGTTTAGTCAAAATCGTTAGAGCCGTTTTTGAGAAATTTGGATTTTTCATGTTTTTTGGCGGTTTTTGGGGGATAATTACCCTTAAAAATCAAAAATCCAAAAAAAATGAAAAAACGCCTGGAGATATCGTGGATTAGTACCTACATACCAAATTTCATAAAAATCGGCCCATAGGTTAGGGCTCTAGCTCTGTAAACATCCACACAGACACACGCACACACACACACACACACACACACACACACACACACACACACACACACACACACACACACACACACACACACACACACACACACACGCGGACACACACACACACACACACACACACACACACACACACACACACACACACACACACACACACAGACATCACGTAAAAACTACTTTTTTGGGTTCAGGGAGCACCAAAACGAATATTTCCACTAACAACTCAAATTCGAAAATTTTTACGAAAACAATACTTTCTCCATATACTATGTATAGGGGGAGAAAGTAAAAATAAATACCGAAAATGGCTCTCATACGCAAACTTTAATAGGACCATAAGCGTAAACATACATTTAAAATTAATAAAAATGAGGATTCACGCATTAAATACATTGTATGTTAACATTCTTCGGATTAAGAAAACATTTAAAACAAACTAGTTGCTAACAGTATGGTTTTAACAGTAGACCCTACAATTCGACAAAATCTCCTATAACTTGCATTCGTCTAAGGCACCGCCCTTCGGTCTCAAATGTTTTTTTTCAAACTTATGGAAGAATAGTAATAAATAAACTGAATTATTAACAGCTATTGATTTACTAACAAAACACAGTACTCTAGCAAGAAGAGTTGTTACAGACAACATGCAAATAACCTACTTCTAGAATAACAATGCTCAGTAGGTTATGAAGGGAGTTAGTTATAAATCCAGAAGTACGAGAAGAACATAAGTTTGACGATGAAGGGTCCACCACCAATTAAAATCCAACATGCCAGTGAATATTTTTGCTCATAAAAAACGCGGAAGATTGGGGGCTTTTGGAGTTTTAAATAACAAATTTTAAAATAAAATAAAATAAATTGATTATGAAACAAGTTTTTCCTCCATTCTTATACAGATGAGAAACAAATTTCTGTTCCCCATAACCAACTATTTATTTTGAATAAAATACACCCTTGTCACTCTTAGTATATTAAAAATCCGGGAAGGTGGTTGATAGAGATAGACTAGTTAGTGATTGGGAGGGGAGAAGGAGTAGGGATGTAAGTGGAATGGGTAAAGGGGGGTGGTTGGTGCCGGGTAAGTTTGTGTCATGGCGGCCGACGAAGGGTTCGGTGCCGTATTACAGTTTTTTTTTATAACATTTAAGGGTTGGTGCCGTCTTCGTGAACCCCGACTAATAGAACCATTCGTCATTTTGTTCTTAAATAAATTTAATTGAATCTCCAAACGCATTATCGCAATCGGCTGCCCTACTTCAGTTGTAGTAATAATTTAAATCGGGTTATAAGTTTTAATTATTGGGTGTGTACTTATTTATCTATGACGTTTTTGCTTTCATTTGTACTTTTAATTGCAGAAAAGTGACTTCTGTGGTTTTTTATAAGGGTTAGGTAGCATTCTTTTCGTGTTTGAAATTAGCTGTGGCAGTGACGTTAATCAATATCAAACCATGATACTATAAACTACCCCCGTCACAGCAAACCTGCATACTCAGCGAATTTCAAATAGTCCCTCACTAGGTCATGAAGGCACTTACCAACTATATACAATATTCATAAACTAGCGAGATATGACATTTTATTTATTCTCCATAGGAAATACATTAGGACTGAGTACGCAGGTGTGCTGTATCAAGGACCACAAACGTTGTTTTTTTTTTTGTTTTTTTAATACCAATGGATCATCACCAGATGAAGCAATACACCAACTTTTATCTATATAATATGCTCAAAACAAGCGAGGTATCACATTTTGATTATTAACCATAAGATTATCATTATAGCTACTGAGTATGCAGGTTTTCTGCCATTCAGACCAAAAAAGATTGGGTTTTGTATGCAATTATCAGCAAACCCTAATCATATGAAGCCATATACAACGTTTCATTAATATATGTTAATAAATAAGCGAGATATAAAATTGTACTTATTCTTCATAAGATTAACATTGGAAAACGTTCTGTGTTTAGCACTTTGAATATATCAGTAACCGACTGGCATAGAGCAATAATTCAAAGTACTAAATTTTTTCAAGCGGAATTCAATGGTCAAACCCAAAATTGGTGGTTAGAATAAATGATAAGTAAAAAGTTCAAAAAAGCCATATTTTGGGTACAAAACCCCCCTTAAAATAGTGCGACCTGTCTGGTTTTCGAACTCATAAAAATAGATGCTGTCTTATATGTTTATTCTAAATTTCACTAAGATCCGACGTTTTGTACAGAAGTTATTCGTGCCTACGGACATATGTACAGAGTGTCTCAAGGGTCGACGACCAAACTTCGCAGGCGTGTTATGGACTATTTCCAACAAAAATGTCAAATATTTTTTAATCATATTCTTAATAATTTACGAGCTATTGTTGTTTTTAATAGGTTTTTAAATGTGTGAATTATAATATCATAAATTATTTTTAGGCGAAAAATATAAGCAAAATTTAGGCAAATACACACGTAGGCTCATAAACCTTTTACACTGTATACAAATGAACAGTATTTCTAAAAATTCAGTTTTTAGAAGTTTGATAAAGTTAAAAAAACTACTAAAATAAACGCAATTTTTATTTAAATTTTACATTCAAACAAACCTTTTACTCTATATAGGTAAACTTTTTACCTATATCTTAAAAGCTTTCCCATTTATTTCAAATAATAATATTATTAATATATTAAAAGATTTATTTCCCTAATTTTAGTTATGGCTTGTTTTTTTTATTAATTAAGCATATAAATTAAAATACAAATTGGGTTAATCAGTTTTTAATTTGATTAAACTCCTAAAAACTGCTTTTCCTAAAACTACTGTTTATTTTTAATAGCTTTAAAAGATATATGGTCCTACGTGCATATTTCCTGAATTGTTAAACACCCTGTAGTCGGGCCAAGATCTTACCGTGCCGACTACGGTAATAGCTTCTTAGGGGAAATTTACTAAAAAATATTTTCATAAATTGTTTTTTTTAATGTGTTATCACTACTATTATAAAAATGAAGTGGTGTCTGTCTGTGTCTTTGTCTATTGTTCCAATACGCCAAAACCACTAAGCCAAATCTGCGGAAGTTTTACATACATAAAGTCTATGTTCCAAGGAGTGTCATAGGCCGATTGCCGTTTATAAAAGTACTCAGGACTCTGCCCCGCAGGTTTGACAATCCAAGTCCCCATGTTAGTCTAATGGAGGAGATTTTTATTTGGTTTTTGTCATGTGTGTTTTTTCTTAGTTCAGTTCATTTAAATAAACAGCTGTTATAAGGATTATGTCTTGCTACAGACTGTCATTATTTTGTTTACAATTTGTTTACTCTGAATGTTCACCCCGTTGCGAAGCGCGAGCATTGCAGCTAGTATTATAATATTATTACATGATAAAAATATTTGTTTAAACTTGCCCTATTTTAATTTAAACTTAATCAGTTGTGTAAGCACTGAACAAATTTACTTGCCAGGACCGTATACTAACTACAGAGCACAGAATAGAAATAGAGAGGACAGCGGGTGCGGCAGGTGAAGCCACGCGAATATCGGTGGTGCCCCCATTAGTGGAGGGGGGGCGGTGAGTCATCCTAGTCCCACGCGTCTTGAGCATACAATTGCATACAATACAATGTTGATTGTCCGGATCAAGCTTTTATAATCTAATGCTATTAGCTTACAGTCTAATCTTATTATTAACCATAAATTAAAATTGTGGCAATTAAGACTTGTAGTATTAAAGAAACAGGTTTTAATACTTGTTAACCAATGTCCTGCCCAAATATTGCCAATACCAGTTGGAAACTCCAAGTATCTAAGCAAGTAAGTATTAAAGTATTTCAAGAAATTAGTTTTCCAACCGACAAAATAAACTGCAGATCATTGGTATTGTTATTATTATTATTATTATTGCTACTTATACTAATTACGAAATACACAAAAAATAGTTCTAATTATCTTCTGAGCATATTGTTACTAGCAAATACACTTATTTTTAGCAATTTATCTTTGTCTTCAAATGTATAATTCTCTAATGTTGCTTGACAATTCTAACATTAATGTTCTTTTCGGATGGAAAATATTTCCTAAAACATTTTCTTGTCCTTCAGAACAGTACAACAGGGATAAATAAACCCATTCGTAAGGAAAAAGCATTTCGTCAACGTTAATCATTCATACAACACTCCTTATCATCCACTTACACCAATGAATGACAGAGCCAGCACATATTCATTGGTTTGTTGTGTTTACGTCGAGAAACACGGGCCGAGGCGACACGCGGCAGCTCGTAGTGGCAGCGCCCGAGCGTCGCCGCAACACAAATTTTGCTACCTTTTCAACCTAATTTCTTTCTATGACCTTTGATCGTAAATTTTTCGAAAAATATATATGATGATTTAACACAAGCTCTCAAACTTTGCCGTTGACAAAACTTTCCTGACCAAACCATAAAAATATTCCTCGATTACTCACTTTTCTATGTTTTCATTCTTAATTTAATAATTTCTTCAAATATTATTAGTTATTAAAAATACAATAGAATATATTTTACATTTTTAAGCTTACCACACGTGAGGAGTACTAACAAATATTCTCTGTGCCAAGTTTGGTAATTTTAATTCTACTATAAGTGTGTCTAATAATCTTATATTTGAACAAAGTTTTCTGCGGCTGTGTGCAGCAAGTTACTGGGGCTTGCCCACAAGAGCGGTAGGGGATTGGCTTCACTGCCCGTAATGCTTGTTGGATATACGTAGCCCCTCTATTTCTATTCTGTGCTCGCTGATACTATTCCACTTCAGGACTGCTGCCACGATTTCGAAATGGTCGCCTCGACCATCACGCCAACGACTCACACAATGGTTTTACTTTATGCTCTCAGTACTGACTAAGAAAATAATCTTTGAAACATTTATCCGCTAAGAAAGACAGTTCTAAGAATTTCGTTTGACGGTAAGGTGGGATATTCGTATCATTAATACTAAAATGACTTATATTATTGGTTTATCATAATTAAACTCGTTTACTAAGCGATTATTTTTTCTTCAAAATGTTTTGAAATACCTGCCCTCTATATGCTTGTTTGAGAGTGCATGTAGAAGTGGGGAAAGCTCTTGCGTTGCCGACTATAAGGTAATATGATCTTATTATGGGGACTAAAAGCGTCGGCACACTCTTACAGAGTTTTCCTACTCTTGCTTACAACGACGCATACATAATGCGAGAGTTTTGTATAGTTTTATTTCCATAATGAGTCTTTAGATTTATTTAGTTAAAACATGAGAAACTAAGGCCATGAACTAGACACTGAACTAGATTCTGAACTAGGCACTGCCATATTATTTAATAATGTTTTGTCACTCTTTTCTATGGAGCATAAACTTCCTAATGCAATAGTTTCACTTTGTGGTTTAAATTCATATGATTAATTTGTTTATCATATAGTTAATATTATGTTTGTTTGACCTACTACTTTTATAGTTTATTAATTTATCCAAGCTTAGTGGGCTTTAACACATTCAACCGCGACTACTTATTGAAATGCAGTGATTTATTTGACGCAACACATGATTCAGAAGTAAGAACTACAATTATTTGACATGCCATAAATGTCTTGCTGCTTTCTCCACTTGCTACAGCTAACTCCTACAACTTAAAATTAGAAAATATAATTTATTTAGACTAGGTGGGCAATCAGACAACTTTAAATTGTATAAGTCATGCCATTTATGCTTCAATCGGCTCTATTCTCTAGAATTTGAAAACCCATGTTTGTACTATGAAAGAAACAACCTAAATATAAAATTAGTATATAAATAAAAAACATTGCAACAATGCAAATAAGCTGATATAGATTGAATTAAACTAAGTGTGAATGCCAAATTATAAACTTAAGTTGACCCTAAACAGTGACTTCTGGTACTTATAATTTTTTTTGATAAAAATATACCCCCTATCTAAAGTTTAGGTTTAAAGGATAATGTTTGATCTTTTTAGGCCACACAATCACATAATTTGTTATATACGCTCGATACTTATATTTACGTCAATAGTTTGCCGTTTACTGAAAGAAACCATCGGAAAGTTAGCTCACATTAAGCTAAATAAAACCTTTACTTAAATGGAATATAATCTCACAGTTTTTATTTTATAAATTTATGTCAGTGAGAGATCGGACTGAAAGGCCTATCCTGTCTAAAGTTGATGTAATGCCGATTTGGCCATGCAGATTAATTAGGCCAGCGCCACTAACTTTAGAATTTGCAAACCATGCAAGCAGCATATATTTTTGTTGGAAAACGAGCATCAAGGACTTCGGGTTTAAAACCACTTCGCATTTTGGTAACATTACCAGAATCGAGCACATGCCTGTCATTAAGGACTTTCTATATAAAGTGTTTAAAGAACTAATGACAAATGTATCCAGTTAAACTTGACAATTCTTTACTCTATTAAAAATCGCATTTCACAAGACGATAGTGTACATTTCCATACGAATTTATTCATTACCTTTTCAAATTGGATAAGATTGTAGATCATATACCAGCAAAACTTTCTTACTCACAATGTTTGTATTCCCTGACCTAAAAGTGGCATATTCTCCCGCGGTCACAGCAGCTTAGTTTGAACTAACCTTAACAAAGTACTACCTCCGCCTCGAACTCAAATACTATAATTAAATAATTACGTGTGTGTGCGGAGTTTATAGTTAGATGTCACCATAATGCCCCTTGTCCTATAGCCATCCCCCGCTCTTCTATCGTGCAGACATACTCCCCTCAACACCCCGAGGGAAGTTTTATATCGAGTAATAAACGGTAACATTGAGGGTAGCCTTTTAATTAAGGAGCCGGTATCGTGCAGAAACGTTTTGCCTTGGTGAACGTTTTGTTTCGCTGACGCCGCCGTTCCCGCTGACGTTTGTTGCTTACTTTAAACGCTCGTCCATTAACTCACTCACGGTATCTCATTGTAATAATTTCCTTTCCTTTCATCTTCCGTACTAAGAATGATTTGTAGACCAGTGAGCTGTTTTAGCTTGTTGCATGCTGAATCATCAATATTGTACTAGCGTTTGTATTTTATCCAAATTAGTTCGATCGCTTCGTGTCGACCTTCTATGTTCCACTCGAGATAAGCTTTACGTAACCATCGGGTTGTTTGACATCGTGCAAAGTAAAAAGGCTCGCTAGACTGCTTAAACCTTGGGAACAATTATATTATGAGAAACCTTACCTTAGCAATATAATAGATTTAATTATTTCTTAAAATTCGGATTTTGTTACTCGCAGGACTATTATCAGTTATGTCAACCGAGTTAAAAGATAATCAAATATTTATTCTTAGGATTTCGTCGTGGTTATTTAAAACTGTTTCCACTTCAAACACACCAAAATATACATTTAAAAACAAATAAATATAAACTTCTCATCGTTCCTAACCTAATTAGTCTTAAGGGTGGTTGTGGTTATTTATTGATGTTATAGATTTAAGTAATTGTTATTTTGTCACGATGTCTTACCATTGTTGCTGTTTAATTTAATATTGTTTTTTGCCTTTGTTATTACTAATGTATTGATTTCTCTGTTTTTCATCTGTATCTGATGTTGTATATGTTGTAACATAATGGTGTATCCGTTTGAAGAAATAAATAAATAAATTCGTGGACCTAACCTCAAACTACACATATGCATTAAGGATAGAATTTAAAAACTAATCGAATCTTCTAAATTTCTAAGGCAAAATGTCTCATTATATGATTATATCAATCAATCTAAGTCATAAAACTAATAAGCATTGAACAAAGTATTATTCCTGGGTCGAAAATATGGAACGGAGATAATTCTTACCATACAATTTGAATATAGATTTTTTTGCATCCGCACACAAAACTAGAAGGTGAAAGTTCTAAACTGTTAAATCGTACATATATCATATATCGTATTAGTTTAATCCGATTTATCGGTATGTTTCGTTATTTAACTGTGGTCTTTGGAACCATGTTGTTTCATTTCTTAGGCATATAAAGCTATAATAATGTCAAGGTTCTTGGTGGTTCATCGTAGCAAGAGATTTTAATATTCGTCTCGGTCCTTTTTAACTGACGAAATTACACCAGCGAAACACAAAAGTTCGTGAAGGGGAACGGTTTATTAACGGTGCTTACGTTCGCATAAAAACTGTCTTTGCAAAACGGTCTGTTCTTGGGTGTTTGGTCTCCAATGAGCTCGGTTCAATTGTTACTGTGGAGTTTTTACTATTTTTAGAAGTAGTAACACAAAAACTACGCAAATAAACTCAGATTTTTTTGTTTCAGTATAAATAATCGGATTTCAACCGAAGATTTTACTCATAATTAACGTACGAAACCAAAACGAAAACTATACTCATACTCCTGGTGGTGTGGTTGTATCATGTCTTGCCAATTTAATATAGGACTCTAATACACGATATATATACCCATATTTATTTATTTATTTATTTATTCACCAACGGCATACACCATTTTACATTATTCAGAATACAGAGATGGCCAGCAAAATTTGACAAGATAAATGAATAATCACAAAATGTTGAAAAAGAAAAAAGCAATAAGAACAATCAATATTTGAGCAACAACAAGAAATAAATATATAAACAAATATTAACAATATTGAACATTGAATAGATAATCACAAAGTGTTGAAAAGAAACAAACAATAACAACAATTAATATGTGAGCCAACCAATCCAAGCGTACGCGAGATTCTAGGCGCATTCTGTATTCTTATTTATTTATTTCACTTGAGTATTATATTTTAAAACGGAATTTGAATCGATTATCAATTTTTCTCTGATTTCGTAAGTAAGTTGTAGGCGTGGAGTTAAAATATCTCCCATATATAAAAGGTAAAATATGTATTATGAAAAAGGCAATACTTATAATACTCCCACCTATAATCAGTTGTTTGCATAAACTAAAATAATTAAATTCATAATTTTGTTTATTTCCTAAGTTTAAATTTCGTTCATATTTACAACACCTTCAGAATGCGAAAATTCAATGCAAATTTGCGTGACGGGGGCAGAACATTTTCCTTAATGTGTAAAGATCCGCCCTTGATTTGCAGTGAAATTTTAACTTGCTTTACACTGTTTCAATTGATATTACAATTATGAATCCTGTGCTTACGAATTTACGTGTGTACTAGTCGCAATAAAGTACAATTTTGCGATTATCTTTTCATTGTGCCGACCAGAGTTACAAGTTACAAATTTATTTATTTATTTATTTGTTTTTAGGGAATATTTCGCTTACTATCATGATTTGTTCCGGAAGGTAATGGCAAATACTAAAAAACATACGCTTACGATACACAATACAAATAGAAAAAAAAATAGAAAACTTCCAACTAATAGGGGGTTTTAAATAAGAAAACAAAAAAATATGCAATTTCATCAACTCCAGTGTAAATGCCTTATTTTAAATCTCGCGTACACATAGGTGAAATTTTTTAAGTTAGTGAGTAAAATAAATTTGTTCCTTGATATTTTACAGATTCACTGTCCTATGTAATTTTAAACTATTAAGGTTTAAAAAATAAATGTTGATGTACCCGAAGGTACATTTTAAGCATTTTAAGTTTGTGGTTAAATGACATTTTCCTTAATGCGCTTCAGATTTACTGTACGTTGCCATAGTAAAAAATCGATAAAATAAGTTTAATAATGTTTTTTTGAGTATCATGATACGTGTTTTACAATCAACAGGATAAAATAAACCTATTCCTCACAACACTAAATTGTTTTTCGATTTTAACCAGTCACACCGGTTGTTATCACGCCCAATCAGCGAATGACCGAAGCATGATGGCGGTACAGCTTGTATATACTATTGACTATCGCAAGTTCCGGAAACAAGTTGCGGAAAGTACCAACAGGGTCAAAGTTGACATGTTCATTAATCAATTTATTCATATCCTTACATTTTCCTGAAAAACAAACAATTCCTCGCATGCATTAATTACATTTCCTTTCTTACAAATCTGGAGAATACTTAAATTGTCTTCAATTGTTCCCAATATGTGGCCATTTCCCAGGAGATACTTTACGACATTGTATCTTTCCGGTTTCCTGTTCTACCATGCCGAAACATTTATTTATTGAGTATAATCGGCATTCGCCAGTGTACAATGCAATCATACAAAAACAGTACATAGATAATTCAATATTCCAAATAACACCAATAAATACATTTGCAGGCTTCAAGATCAAGATAATATGCCTCAAAGTTTATACTACAATAACACAGAGACATACTGTGAAGAAATAATGCTAAACATGCCAAACTTTAAATAATCAAACACGTGCAAACTTTACTCTAACAACATTCATGCTCAAAAAAGATAACGAGTGACATAATGCAACAGTAAATATTTACATGCAGAAAATTTTACACAAAAATCAAAATTACAGTGAAATAAAAATATACTTTAGTCGATGATCACAATCATTAAAATAGTCAAAATGAGGAGAGAGTAGGTTGCCCAGCCTGTGCAGCCTAGGAATAACACCGTTCAATTCATAGTTGGTTGAACAGGGACGTCTTCTGAAGAGATGAACTGACCGTGTCCGACCTGGAACTCGAAAGTCTATGAGGCTGAGCAGAGCAGGGCAGTCCACTTTACTGACAAGCAACCTCCGAAGAAACTTGAGATCATGCAGTTGACGTCTAGTTGACAGTGGGCAAAGACCAATCATCTCCTCAATTGTTGCAACGGTACTGATTGGTAGTCGAAACCATACTTGACACCAACGACTCGTAAAAATCTGTCCTGGAATTTCTGAAGCCGCTGAATTTGCCCAAGCTGATATGGGGACCAGACGACACAGCCAAATTCAAGTATAGACCTCACCAGTGTCTTGTAGACAATGTTCATCGCATTGATATCTAAACCTTTCCTAGAGATTCTAATGAGGAAGCCCAATGTACGGGTGGTTTTTCTTACAATGTAGTTTATTTGGTGTTCGGAACTCAAATTAGAGGATTAGGTGATGCCCAGGTCCTGCATAGTCTCCACACGCTCTAAGGAGGAACTATCCAGCAGGTAGTCAAAAAATATGATGTCAACAGATCGGTTGAAGGTCAAGATTCTGCATTTGCTGGCGTTCGTCATCTGCAGTTTTGGTGATACCAATCTTCAATGTCCAGAAGAGTATTTTGGAGAATTTGACAATCACTGATAGAGGCAACAGAGTTAAACAATTTAATGTCATCGGCAAATAACAAGCAGTCAGTAGAGATATAATCAATAGTATCATTTAGAAAGATGGAAAACAGAAAAGGACCCAAGTGGGAGCCTTGAGGCACACCTGAAGATTCCAGGAAGGGTCGAGAATTAGCTACGACTAACTTCACTATCAAAAATCGGTCAAATCGAGAGATAGGAATCAAACCAACGAAGAAGATTTCCCAAGATTCCATCAGCCTTCATCTTGGCAAAGAGATGTTGATGACTCACTTTATCGAAGGCCTTTGAGAAGTCGATGTAGATACTGTCAACCTGATTGCCGAGACGGAACGATGATTGAATGTAGTTTTCATATAGAGCAAGATTTGTAGTAGTCGATCTTCCTCGTGCAAATTCATGTTATTCAGAGTACAAGAAGCTCTTGCAACTGAAGCTTACATAATCCAAGACTAGGGACTCAAAAACTTTGCCAAAAGCGTTGGATTACTATAGGCCTATAGTTTTTCACATTGGCAACATTATTCGACTCATGGATAGGCACTATAAAGCTTGTCTTAAGACTGCCAGGAAATACCCGAGTTTTAGAAGGTTGTTAAAGAGTGCTATGAGATGAGGGGCGAGAAGGAAACTGCAGTGCTTGAGTACAATAGGTGTTATCAAATCAGAGCCAGCGGCCTTGTAGGGGTCCAGTGAAGATAGTTTTCTTTCAACATCACACTCCTTCAGAACAAATCCTGAGAGCTTGACAGAGTTATCATAATTGTACTGAGGTGGAGGGCAGAGGTTGTTCAAGAACACAGATGAGAAATGCTCTACAAACAAGTTGCAAATCCCTTCAGGAGCAGATTCCCTTACTTCATTGAGGTAGTAGGTGTCTGTGATATTCGCCGATTCCTTCATATTGTTGTCAAAACCCCATAAGGATCTTACGTTGTCATGCACATTTGAGTTGACCCTTGAGATATATTCGGCATAACATCTGGAACTTAGATCTTTGCGCTCTGACCTTAGACGACTAAACTCATTATAGCGATTGAGGTTTGGTTTGTTCTTATAGTTCCTGTCAGCAATCTTCTTCAATGTAACAAGACGTCTCAAGTCAGGAGAGAACCAACGAGGAAATATAGATTTTCCTTTTTTCTTGATACTCGTGTGTTCGAGGATTGTATTGCGTATAGTACACGCAATACGGTTAAATTTATCCAGAGCAACAGGGGCATGGAAAACAACAGGACCAAGAGAATAGCTTAGCTTACTGAATATCATTTTTACATTACAGTTGAGAAAATCATACGAAGTATATTCAACACCCTTTGAACATCCTTGAGTAAGAATATCGCAAAATAATGCCGGGTGGGCTGGCTCTTCAGTAACAAGAGGTTCAGAGGCAGGTAACACTTCAAGGGAGGCATCCGTCCAGAAGAAAATATCCAGAAAAACATTCCTTTCGTTATGTATTTTGTTTGACTGAATCAAATCAAAGCTGGAAGCCATATAAATCACATGATGCGATCCACTACCAACGGGAACCAGATCAGAAGCAGTCCAGTCCACTTCAGGCAGATTGAAGTCCCCAACAAGAAGAAGACAGCAAGGTTCAGGACAAGACTTCAGGACTTCTTCAACAGAAAGACAGAAGCGTTCACATATCATAATTCTTATATCATTCATAACATATTATTCATAACATAATTCTTATATCTTTACAGAATGAACAGTTTGACAAATATAATAATTATCGTAATCACTACAACTTATTTTATATATACCGGGCTTATCAAACTTATCAAAATCTTGGGATACAGTATTTTACTCATGGTGTTTTCCGTCTTTAAGGCTACGGATACTCCATACTTCTTCAATCGATTTGCAATTGTCTGTGTTCCATCTCCAGTGAAGTTGAATGCTGCATATCTCTGTCTTGGCAACAATTCTCGAGAAGATTAACTTCAGAATCAGCAATCTCATCTGCAACAATCATCATGGGATTCGAAATCGAAAATCACCCTCAACTAATCTTGCTGTCTTCCAGGCTCATATTATGGATGCATTTGCAGAACGGTTGCAGGTGGACGTCTTAGAACTCGTTTGTCAAAATCATTGAATCGAGCGTACCATCATCTTCTAGAACGCAAACACATGGCTTGTCTGGACCTATACTTCAGTGGTTTTCTAGCTATGTACATTGCAAGACTCGAAGTGCGGATTCGTTCAGCTCTATCTATTGAACTTGTGGCTACCTCTGGAGTACCTCAGGGCTCTCACCTAGGCCCAACTCTATTTAACTTATATGTTAATGACATTGTAACTGGACTTAATAGTACCACTCTACTCTTTGCCGATGACCTGAAGCTGTACAAAACAGTTACTAATGTCCAAGATAAACTTGCTCTTCAAAATGACCTTAACTAAGTGAACGATTGGTGCAAGAAGAACATCATTACCCTTAACGTGGATAGGTGTGTCATAATAACCTTCAATCGGAATCTTTCTCCCATCTTGTTTGACTACACTTTAGAGGAAATAATATTCCCAGAGATTTTTCTGTCAAAGATCTAGGAGGTTCTTTACCTCGTCTCTTAGCTGGGATGTTCATGTCCGCAACATTTGCAACAAGGCCATTCGTATATTGGGTCTCATCTACAGATTTTCACGCAACCTCAAAGACATCTACTCACTTAAACTCTTGTACTGTGCCCTGGTTCGTCCTCACCTTGAATATTGCTCTGTAATATGGTCTCCACACCAACTACACATTAAGGTAGCAATTGGAAGGATTCAACAGTGTTTCTTGAGATTGGCTGGTACTCTGCTTGGCTACAGACTCTTCGATGTACCTACGCAGGAGATAGCCACTCTCCTCCAACTCCCATCCTTTGAAGCCAGGCGTGTTATCCAGGACGTTATTTTCTTATACCGTCTAGTCAATTACGACATCAAATGTCCTGAGCTTTTGGAACGCATAAACTTCAGAGTTCCTGCTGGCATGAGGTCCGTTGCGTTATCGTTATTTGCCAAACCTACTGCTTCCACAGCTTACATTGCCAACTCAACTCTTCTGAGGCTACAACGTAATGGAAACGCCCTGCCTTCTATCCTGGACTTAGACCCTCTAACCTTCTAACTCGACTCACTCTTCCTTCAAGCGAAATCTTAGTTTTAAGCCTGCAAAACCAATTGCCATTTGTGTGACATCATCCCAACTACTTTGGTGATGCCTTTAAAGGGCCACATAAGTTTTTTTTCAGTGCAGTGCTGCCACCATTGCTTTTGAGCAGAAGGGAAAGTGTCTACACCAGTGCAGATTGTTACTATCGTTATTGTTATAGTTATTGTTATTACTGCACCATATTATATTATTATTGTTGTCTTTGTTGTTGTTGTTGTTATTGTTGTTATATTACATTATTATTGTTATTATTATGGCGTGTATTGCTGTTATTGTAATCTTTCATGATTATATCTTTAATATCTCTTTAAGACGCCGTGCCGACGCAATCTAGGCGTATTTTAAGGCGATATGACTGCATGATGAGTGTAAAATGGGTGAGATGCCTTGTGTAGCCTTGTTACTGACTAAAACCGACTGATTCTTTATCCAGGTATAAGCTCTGAGTAACCTGTTATTCTCGCTTTGCCTCATTATATTGGATTGTCTCATTGTTAATTTATTCATATCGATATTCATCTAAGCTGTCATCCTGTTTGATTATCACTTATAAGTATTTATGCCTGTTATGTATTTTTCCTTTGCACTTGCTATTGTCAGATGACATATATGTGTAACATTTTTTGTCCAGTACAACTCCAGTACAAATTGGGTTTTTGCCGTTGGAAATAAATGAAATTAAAATATCTAATTCTCCTTGTAATGTTGTGAGACTTAGTTTTATTTTATCCTTTTTAATCATGTAAATAAACGTTATAGATATATTTTCAAGTGCGCAGGTAAAATACATTTAGAGTGCTCCATATTTACTCTGCTTGTTTTTAAAAGGGGTTTAAAAATGTCAATTATTTACACGTTCGAAGATTTGTTTTAAACTCGTTTGATGAACTAATTTTGTTGTAGAATTTAAAATCATCGTAATATGTTTGATTAAACTCGTCATCAGTAGGTGGCTTCGCACCGTACCGAGATTCCCCGCCGCCGCTCGCCGCGCGCCCCGTGCCCGTGGCCTTCCCCGTCACACGTGCGGTTCCCATACCCTAATCCGCTGAAAAAGCGTGAGGGCGGTTTGGTCGACGGATGTGCACGGTGATGAGTCGGTTATTGATTTGTTTCGGCCGCGACAAGCCGCCATTTTGCCCCTCCCACTCCCTCCCGCTCCTACTCACTACCTTTTAACACAGTTTTACTCTCGCGATAATGTCAATGTTTATGTGCCACGAACCGCGGCCACGTCGGGCCCACGACTGTGCTTCTGTGCCCACTGTGAGGGGCGATTTATCCAACAGCTGTTTATGATGTGAATGATAAGGAGATTAGATGTTTATCTTGATTTGATAAGATATAAAACGCGTTTTCATAAAGAAATTCCAACCACACTTGAACATTTAAAGAGGACGTTGGTGAGATTGGAAACCCTATTTGACTAATTAGTTTCATCCCAACAAGATTTTATCGCAGATACAGTTCTAATCACAGCATACAAATATTTAAACATTGTTAGTGTTACTTGCATTCAATATTATATTTTTTTTAAATATCGTTGGTCATTCCTTGATGCATATTCAACAAGTGCCTAAACATTTTAATACACAATTTGTATCATTACATTACTTAAAATGTCATAAATACCGTCCGTTACCGCCTTATAAACAATTCTACGCGTTCTTTTCTTACTAATCTTCCTTTGAACACATTTAATTTTTTTATTTACGTTATTTTATACAAAAACAAGTATTTTAAAGCTAAAATTGAGAAACAGATTAATAATTATTCTAACCCTTTTTATAATGTTTATACTCCTTTTAAATCCTAAAATCAAAAATTTAATCGCGACTAAGTTTTAAATGACTAAGTTGGCCAATATTGACAATATAAATAAAGCGGTTGGAATATACGAGTTATTAGCAATCGAATCAGAGTCGGTCGCCGTATAAACATTCTCTTAAATGCTCAAAAGTCCAAATTAGATTTGGATTTGATTGAGATCTTTCGATACGACGTATAACAGAAAGGAGTAACTTTTGATGGGATTTAGATCTTGTGTCGGGCAAAGCAATCTTTCCGAACTGTTCGCCAAAATCCACCTCAGCTTCGGTCCTTTTATCTTTTTATATTTCATTCCTCCCTTCGGTTCATGTTAACCAAAACCTGGGCGATTTGAGGGGATTTTTAAACCATCGTTTATTTCCTTCCATATTGTGTTGTTTATTTTTAACTCACACGTGCCACTCCTTTTTTAGTGTAAATACTCATTATGCATATTTCTGAAAGGATGGAAGTTTATGAAAATGAAAAATTTGTAATTATATAATATATTAGGTTTAAAAATAGAGCGCTATGATATTCGAGTAAGTTACAATTATTTTGTTAATACTTTATTCATAGTATTTGTATTGCTGGATTTATCCAGCATGTTCCAATAGTCGTACGGCTGTAAGGGAACTATTAAAGATATCTCTGTCATATAACAAATACACAAAATCATCTCAAAGTAACAATACAAGGATCTGTCAAGCGAAAGAAATCTCAGTTTCGTATGCTGTATTTATTATTAAACCTCGCCAATAGCTTATGACGCACTATTCATCAATAGACTATAGTATCGTACGATAAGGGAACTTCAACTGATGCGGAAATGTGAAACTAGTACCACGGTATGTTTCACTCAGTTGTAATTTTCATTTATTAACATTTGTCGTAAAGCATCGTTATAACTTTAGAGTGTCATTCATTAATTTGTTGTCAATCATATAAGATTTTTTTCAAAAAACCCAGTTATATGTGCAATAAGGGTTGTTAAGGCTACATAATACCGATTTAGCACTATCTCTCTACCTTATACGTATTTAATACTAATGTATAAGTTTGTTATCGTATTAATAAATACGTATACTATATACAACAGTTTTAAGTGTTTGTTTTTTCATGTAGAAGTCTTTTTAGTTACCGAAACTCAAAAAAGTTCTGTTCGGTAGGGCATGAGATAAAGGCGTCGAATGATGGGCAGATTGCGTGCCTAATGCTATCTTCATCAGCCTATGATAATGGCGTGTTTTAATTAATAGCAATGACTCGTCTTTATTCAACCGGCGTCGCTCTGGAATACTCTGTCCTCTTTGTTTGCAAATAATTTGGCTACTTTTGAATTAACCGTGGAGAAAATAAGTGACGTAATTTAGCTTTTTCTTGTACTAAATTGTAAACTTACGCTGACAATTTTTGAAAAAAATAAAAGTGTGGTATTTAAATTTCTTTGAAAAGTGGTTTTTCGACCGGTTATTTTTCATCGATCGAGTTTAATCGGTCATTCAGCTGGTTTAGATGTCGTACAGTGAAACCAAATCCTCTTCCATCGAGTAAAATTATAATCATTGTGTCCAACCCATGCATACATTGTGAAATAAAAAATATTAATCACACGGTGTTATATTGAAATGTATATCCATGAACATGACGATACACCCTCCTCCAAAAGCCGATTTTCAAGAAACCGTTACGCTATGGAGATTTTTTTCTTCCATTTCTATCTTCATATATTATATCTCAAGGACATTTTTGTCGGTAAGCATAATGTCCCTTAATATTTAATTAGAATCAATAATTTATTTATATTTTATTTATAAACGGACAACCATTTTACAATAACATTTATACAATTTGAAATGACGTATTTGTTGAGTCATTATTATGAAGTTTGCCTTCACCACTAAATGCGAAAAATAAACAAACCAAAACCAAACCAAAACCAAAACCAATCAAAACCATAAAACGGTAATTTAATGAGTGATTCCTACTTATTTATTTGTCAGCGTACCGGTGGCACCATCTTAGTGACGAGATCAACTAAAAAAAGGCTGTTCAATACGCATGCGCATGGGCCATTCTAGGTTGATTTAATTAAGAATGAGATAAATGAAATGGTAAGAAAATACGAAAACGAGTTGTTTCGAGTGTAAACTGCAATATTTAACCGACCGGTTCAAATGTAAATCGTTGAAATAAACCAATCTAAAATTGCATACAGGGCAACGGTTGCAAGCATGTATGCATGCACGTGAATCGTTTGCACAATGCTGGACGCGCCCGGCATGTATCAGGTATCGGGCCGAGCGGTCCTAGCATGCTTCTAGATACATCGAATTCTCCGTTGCATTAATGGGTTCATTTATAAGGTTTCACTTTCAGATTTCCTTTTAAAAGTATTCTCATCATACTGTTTAACCGTGCAAGATATTGTACGAATCCGGTAACTTTTGACGTTTCATTATAATTTTTTAGAATTGTATTTGCTGAAGCTATGACACATTTTATTGTATATTATAACTAACCATTAGCAGTAGCCAATGTGGTTAAGAGGAATGTGAATGAAAATTATTTTTAAATAATCCGAAAACAGTCTCATATACGAATACATCTTAAACATACAGGCACTAATGCAATAAATAGTAAGTTTTTAATATATTAATGTGTTGGTTCCATGATTGGCCGATCATTGAATTAAAATGTTGTACTTTTTTATGAAATAGAAAGCTACTTAGATTGTTAAAAAAACGCATACTTACTCCTTTAATTTTTAACTTTTTATTTGTAACAAATAAACTCTTTGAATTTACTTTATATATTTTTTAACCCGCAATTTATAGTATATATTTTAGATGTCCAGTATTAACGTTTTAATGTACATGACAACTTCTGCCTCGACATTTTTGCATCAGTTCAATATGATTAAAATTATTAAATCTAAATACAAGATGTTGTGATTCTAATTCTCCCTTTAGAATCGCGAGTTAACTTTATGGCTATATTGTTAAGTTTTGATAATTATTTAGCTTTGTTCCTTACCATACTCTATTTTGTGTATGTTTCGCCTTGTAAACAAGAATTGTTTTGTAAAATTGTTTCGTATTGCTTTTAGTAGAGTGGTATTACTAATATAGAGACAACGAGAAAAGGTCGTCTTACATGGAATAGTCTTGGTTGACAAACACTGTTTAATATATTACACTAGGCTTTAAGTGGATGGGGATACCTGATACAGAGACAACAAAGAAAAGTCGTCTTACGTGTAAATAGTTCTAGTTGATAAATACGGTTTAATATAATATACTAGGTTTTAAGTAAAACATTAATTAACTCTAAAACATACAACAAATGCAATTACAGACAATACTAAACTGCGTTGAAACCGTTACTACAAAACCTTTAAGCAATTAATTAGGTTTTCATAATTATAATTAGTACATTTATCGGCGTAGTAAGTTTTAGGTCACGTCTTTTATCTAAAGGTTATAAGAAACCACAAGAAAATTAGTTTTAAAAATATTTTTCTAAATTGTTTCTATTTATGGACACTTCAAGAATCAACAATTTTACCAACCATATTAACAATTTACTATTGATTTATTTACACTTCACCTATCGCTTCTAGTGTTTAAATTAAGCTTAGTTAGGTGTAAGAACTTTATATTTAGATGGAAGTAGGGCTCACTTGATAATGGGAGGAGTTTCCTTCCCTTCCGAAACGTAGTGTAGTTTTAAACACTAAAAGCGATACGTAAGGTCCATGTAAATCTTAAATAAATTCAAATCCACCGTTATAATGTGTTCTTGTATAATTCTTGAGCATGTAATAAAATTGATAAATATTATAAAATGGTTTTACCGTAAATAAATAAATACGTTATACTAACAAATTCCATGTCATTAGTCTCGTCATACCTTAAATAGTTCAACAATAATAAATGCAATCAATAACAATTACAGTCAAAAAGTACAAGCCAAATAAAATTGGAAGTCGTTCGTCTCGGAATAAACTTCTTTCAGTTATTTCTCGAATGTTACTGATCCGCTGCTGTATTGACCAGGAGGAGTGTTCATGAGCCAGGTAGGTTTCACTGGGGGAAGAAGTGTACATCAGGGCTAATGCCCCCCTTCCCCCTAGATTAAGATAGCGACCCATACGGTCACGCGAGTCACCCATCACTCTGCAATGGCCTTAGGCCGGCCGCGGCGCCGCACACCGTCATCAATTGCCCTTTCACACCGGCGCTCTCGTTACTTCCCAGGCTAGGCTCGTTTATAACCCTGTTATGAGGATTGTTTGTCAGAGAAGGTTAGCGAACAGTTTGTTTTCGCTTCTGTACACGCTAGGCCCATTTATATAAATATGACGCGTGTGTCTGAAAACGTTTTCGAAGAACTGGCCAGGCCGCCTTATGTCCGAGGCTGCCTTACGACCCAAGTCCATTTTTATTAGGTATTTTTTGCTAGAAGATAACAAACAAACCTAATTGATGGGTTTTAGACAACATTTATTTTGTAATTTTAAAGTTTTAAATGAAAATAGAAACTACTTCAATGAACGGCAAAGGCTCTTTTACAGACGAGGCTAGTTTTCTACAACGAAGTGAATAAATTTGCTAAAGGAGTTTTAAATGTTATGTTTACTTCATAATATAGGCTAGACCTATTTTTCTTTTTTTTAACTGAACATGATTTGGCGGATTGTTTGTGGGAGTGAGTTAGTAAAAATTACGTTTCTTGACACGTTAAACCCATATTTTTTATTAAAATATGAAACGTATATCGAAGTGTTTTGCCAGATAAAGTTATCAAAGAACTGTTTAGGTTTCTTTACAGGCAGGCCCATTTATAATTATGAAGGTATGTCTAAAATAATTCGTTAGGGAAAGTTATAAAATATCGGTTTAGGTTTATTTACACGTTAGGCTTTTTGAGAGTATGAAGCGAGTATGAAATAGTTGATTCCGTATGTGTTAGCAGCACTCGGGGGTTAGGTTTTTGATTTATTAAACTGAGCAACGCGACGCTTCCATTTATATGCCTAAGCATACGGTTGTGGACCTCATTTCTTCTTAAAGCACTGATGGTTCTTACTAATAAAAAACATTCTCTGCCTAGGATTGAATAATTTTTAAGTAGATACATATATAATAGTTTTTGTAGATTAACTCTAAGAAACGTATATTCATTCATCATGTTTTCAGAACAACAGTTACTATCTTAGTAATAGCCTTATAAAATAATAGTATTGTAATGTTTACTGGAACTAAACACCAATATTCCCTTCATGATTCCTGTCTAGACAATATTTATAGAACAAAACTCTGGTTGCATCTGATGAATTGCCTTTAGCTTTTACAAAACCTCCCCAACTGGCCCACAATGTTTCCAACGTTTTTAAATTCATTAGTTTTCTATTTTATATATTTAATAAAAGGTTTCAGTATATTTTTGAAAGTGTTCAACACAATGCAAGTGTAATGTTATTATTTTACTCTCAGTTATCCTACTTGATTCCCACAGCGTGAGAGTTCTAGTAATACAATCAGTTTATCACTTTGCTTTGTTGAAGTATATTAATGGTATTTATGGTATATGAATACCAAAATTAGAAATTACCACCTAGCAACCATATAAGCGACCCTCTGGCAGTAGCCGTTTTACATAGCAATTGGTGACAGTTCCAATTAAATTCAGCTGTAATTGATTGGCTAGATTCATGCACTGTTATAAAACTGATACTTGTTCTGAGCACACTTTACTGTAAACTATGAATACATTTCTATCGGAAAAACACACTTTAATTAATAGAAACAGTTAGGGGGTTTATTTCCTTTCTAATATTTATATACACAATTTTGTTCAAATTTTTAGTGAGACTTTACTTGTTCATAAGTAAAAAAGAGAATGTAGTATTCATATCAAAATAACCAATTAATTCTGTTTAATTTACATCGCATTTGTAAATACCCCCGTCACAGCAAACCTGCGTACTCAGCGAATTTCTAATGCATATATATGTGACTCACTACTACATAGAGCTATTTACCAAGTTTCACAAAAGTACATCCATAAATAAGTGATATATAGCATTTTATTTATTCTCCATAAGAATAACATTAGGATTGAGGACGCAGGTTTTCTGCAACGAGGAAGATAAGTAATGTTTTTTTTGCAATTATCAATACAACTGAACCAGGTGAAGCTACATATCAAGTTCTCTCAATGTAGGTTCATAATTAAGGGAGATATACAACTTTACTTATTCTCCATATGAATAACATGGGGGCCGAGTATGCAGGTTTGCTGCTACGGGGACTATCAACAAAAAACTAGTTTTTTTGCTAATATCAATATACCACAACTAGTTGAAGCCACATACCAAGTTTCATCAATATACATTCATAAATAATCGAGATATAGAATTTTATTTATTCTCCATAAGGATAACATTGGACAACGTACTGTGTTTAGCACTTTGAATATCTCTGCAACGGTTGGACATAGAACAACGATTAAAACACAAAAATGTTTGTTTTGTTGAGCTAAACACATTAATAAACAGAAATGTGAAGTTTTTAGTAAAACTATCTGAGAAAAATCCAAAAACCTTTTTTCCATAAGATTAACATGGGACACGTTTTTTTAGATTTTCTCCGCAACCACTTAACCTAGGTTAATGATTCAAAATACTAAATTATTTGTTTTTTAAGCTCTATAAAATGGTTATAACCAAAATTGAGTGTTTTTAACATTTTGAGGTCAAATTTGCAAAAAACCGATTTTTGGAAAATTGTAAACCCCCATAAAAACCCCTTCCTGTGGTGGGATCGATCTGGTTTTCGAACTTAAAGTCATAAATGCTACTCTCCACATTTTTGCCAAATTTCATCAAAATCGGGTGTTTCTTTCAAAAGTTATCGCGGTAACGGACACATATACAGGGTGTTTCGGGATAAGTGTAAACGACTTTACCAGGAGATTCCTTACATCAAAACAAGAAAAAAATCTTATGTGAACATGGGTCCGTAAACCAGTCGTTGTCGAGTTGCAGCCAAAAATAGATTTTTTCAACTTCAAGTGTAGTTATTGCACCTTTTGGCCTCTTGATTGAAGAATTCTAAAGATAATTTGATTAAATTTCCACAGTTAGATAGATTATGAAATTCCAAAGACATATTATTGATGTTTTATACTGTAAAGTTGAGTAACGCTGAGAAAAAATAGTTTAACAATTAAATTCTTCCAAAAAATTCAAGGCCTCATAAATATTCTTTTTTTGACTGGCTAATAATATCATAACCGTTAAAGTATTTGGGCTGCAACTTTATAAAAAGTTGTAGAATTTAATGGAGAACAAAATAATAACAATTTATGTATGCATTCGATCATGATTATTTATGTAAAAACCCAAAATCTGTAAGATAACAAAATTTAGAAAGGAAAACCTCAATTATCCAGCCAGTCAAGCAAATGCATAAAACCAAAGAAAATCTTTCAGCACGAGTTTTTTTTTATAAAATCTTCACAAATTTTTAAATTTTTAAAGTTTAAAATATCCTAAATCCTTAAAAATTCCACCACAGGACCCCACTGAGGCCATTTTTTGAAATAGCAGCCTTTTCCTACACAGGATAAGCTGTGAAAAGAAACACTCCTCCACATTTTATTAATACATTTATCGATTTATCAACTTGGGGCTATTACAAATAACTTGTGGGTGGTAATACTTTATTTTTACTGATTACTAAATTGCAGCCGCCATCTTGGATGCGCAATTATTTTATAAAATAGGCTACTTCCATCATAAAGGTAGTGTTGTGAACCAGCATTGAAAACTAAATCTTTACGATGAATACAATGCCGTAATCCATTTTTTAATATTTAAGCTGATCTCAAAATAAAGAAAATTCATCTTATTTTTTATAAATGTAGAATAGAGGCCACTAATTATATAATGTAAAAAAGGTAATACTAAATTTTACATACAAATTTATTTAACAAAATTTAAATCATTCTAAAATTACAAATCACAATGTTTTGTGGAAATACACGAACAAATTAAATATCTAGAGTTAAATAATACTGTTGTTTACAAAACCACGTGGGTACCATGGGTGCACCTTACAAAAAGTTTTCAAAGTGACCACCATCTCTCTGCCTGCACAATCTTGCTCGTGAAATCAATGAGTTTGTTGCGGCTCGGACGACTGCTGGGTTGTTCTTAATGTACTCAGCTACATTCATTATCCTTTGCAATAATTCTTCTCTTGTTCTAGGCTTTGTTGTGTAGACTTGTGATTTCATCCATCCCCATAAAAAATAGTCCATGGGTGTAAGGTCAGGAGACCTTGCGGGCCAATGTACTGGACCGTTGTTAGCTATTACCCTTTGCCAAAATTTCTGACGCAGTAGTTCTACAACTTCTCTTGAAGAGTGAGGCGGTGCGCCGTCGTGTTGAAACCAGAGATTTACTCTGGTTCCAAGAGGGACTTCCTCTAGGAGTCTTTGTAACTCATTGAGCAGGAATGCATGATAAGTGACTCTGTTTAGATTCCCCTCGATGATAAAAGGTCCAATCAGCTTATCATTAACAAGGCCACACTACACATTTACAGAAAACCTTTGTTGAAAATGATTTTCTATTACTTTGTGGGGATTTTCTGTAGCCCAGTTGTGTAGGTTTTCTAAGTTATTTATTCCATTTCTCGTGAACTGGGCTTCATCAGTAAACAAAATCCACTTAACAACCCTCCGGTTAGCCACTACCCAATTGCAAAATGCCAGCCTATCATAGTTGTCAACAGGGTGAAGGGCTTGCACCTTTTGAAAGTGATAGGGGTGCATTTTTTCCTTCTTCAGAACTCTCCAAACTTTTGTTGAAGACACTAAATGTTGGTTCGATAGTCTCCTAACACTCGTACCTGACTTTGCTGCACTGCTTCAATAATATTTTCTTCAGTGTGCACATCAACTTCATTGAATCCCTCTCGCTTTCTCCTACTAACAGATCCTGTCTCTTTAAGTTGGTTGTGCAGGTCGGTAAAAACTCTCTGGTTTGGAATACTTATGTTTGGATATCTTCTTCCGTACTCAACCGAAGCTGCCTTTGCATTTCCATTGCAATACCCATAGACAAAATGCATGTCAGTATACTCACTGTTTGAATACATTTTCACTTTGGAGTTAAAACCACCAGCATTTACTGAGAGGAAACTTGTTTTAAAGGACAGGAAACCACATTATTACTCAACAATGCAATTAAACAGATGTGGCTTACGGAAACAGTGCTGCCAACTCACAAATGAAAACAACAACATCCAAGACGGAACGATGATCAAATTATTGAATGAGTTTAAACCAAAATAAACCCAATTCTGTTGTATTCTTCCGATAACTACTAAATTAATTTATGTCTTAAGAAGATTACAGTATTTGTTCTTAAACAAAAAAGAAACTTATAATAACATTTTGGTAATTTTTTTTAAACTGTTAGTTGACAAGTTTACTTGTGTAGCCGTCCTGTGTAGGAAAAGTCCGTTAACAAAAATTGTTTCAGTGGGATCCTGTGGTGAAATTTTTAAGGATTTAGGATATTTTAAATTTAAATATTTAAAAATTTTTGAAGATTTTATAAAAAAAAAACTCGTGCTGAAAGATTTTCTTTGGTTTAAGCATTTGCTTGACTGGCTGGATAATTGAGGTTTTCCTTTCTAAATTTTGTTATCCTACAGATTTTGGGTTTTTACATAAATAATCATGATCGAATGCATACATAAATTGTTATTATTTTGTTCTCCATTAAATTCTACAAATTTTTATAAAGTTGCAGCCCAAATACTTTAACGGTTATGATATTATTAGCCAGTCAAAAACAAAAAATATTTTTGAGGCCTTGAAATTTTTGGAAGAATTTAATTGTTCAACTATTTTTTCTCAGCGTTACTCAACTTTACAGAATAAAACATCAATAATATCTCTTTGGAATTTCATAATCTATCTAACTGTGGAAATGTAATCAAATTATCTTTAGAATTTTTCAACCTAGAGGCCAAAAGGTGCAATAACTACACTTGAAATTGAAAAAAATCTATTTTTGGCTGCAACTCGACAACGACTGGTTTACGGACCCATGTTCACATAAGATTTTTTTCTTGTTTTGATGTAAGGAATCTTCTGGTAAAGTTGTTTACACTTATCCCGAAACACCCTGTATATAACGAATAGTGTTTTTGGCATCTAGGGACCTCAAAACGAAAAGTTATCATGGTCTAGGGCTTAAGTCTTACCATGCCACCTATGGTAATAGCTTCTTCCCTATAGGGGAAATTCGCTAAAATAATTTAAATTGCAGTGAATGTTTATTTTGTCTGTTATACAGGCAGACAGACGGAAAACGAAGAGATTTAGATTAGGTTTACATTCAGTTTTTTGCTCCTTTAGATACTAAATTTTGCATTTCTGACATACTCTTGCGGGACTCCTGAAAAATTATTATCATTATTTACCAGGACCTTCATATTTTAAATTTCAGATTATAAAAGTTTCTTAAACGTATATCTCCTACCATACATTTTCCCCGTTATCAAGCTTAAAACAAAATACTGTATGGATGCAGAAATAACATAAATAACACAACAGATCACAAAAAATAAAGTTACGACCCCAAATCTTTCTAACAGAAGATTTCAGTGTAATCTCAGAAATATATTACAATGCTGTGATTGTTTTCTTATTAATAACTTTACATAATTGACTTGTTTTTCTATTGTGGGGCAATACAATTTCCACCATGAATAAAACACATGAGGGTTTTAGGAAGATAGGGAAACCTTGTAGAAAGCTAATTTGACTGTCAAATTCTCCAGCTGAGAAGAAAAACGTTTCCCTAACCAGTATCCGTGTGGCAATAACAGTTTCAGCATCTTAAGAATATTTGTCTCTCATTTAGTTTAATAATATATTTTTATTTAACAACTGTTAAACTATTAATATAAACTATCTATTTACATCATTGTTTTACTTTTTATCGGTCTGCCTTGGTTTGACGATGTATGGGGCACCTACGATTTAATTAGTATAATTTTAACTCGAATGCAATTTATCAACTTCACGGCTTTTATTGCAAAATAGAGTTCTATAGTTTTTTTTTCTCGGTACGTAATATAACTATAGTTTATACGATAAAATCTATCGGATTAACTGCAATATCGGATTGATCAATAATCGTACCTTAGCCAAAAATTAGCTAAAACAATTCGTTAATTTTGTAATGTTCAGTGGAATTATGTTAAATTATTAAGCTGTAATAATTAATGCCTAGTAAAGTTTAATACGACTAAAATCGGCGGGCATTTTATTAAAATCACAAGGAAAACCTTAACTACTATACTATGTTGTTCCATGACGGTAAAACGGTTACAATATATCTCAATTATGGTATGTGTGATATTCTACATACATGTAAAAGTAAATTATCATATGTGAACTATAAAGAGCGGTAACTTGCTGTTTTTAGGTCGACGCACAGGCCTATTGGCCTATGGCGAGGGGCAGTTGAGGTATTTTTAGTTAAAAATGTAAAAAATATCTTCCAGGCTGAAAGATTATGTAGTGATTTAAACGGGTCCAGGGTGGGTGTAATCCGTTCCACTAGTCGTTTTTCACAGCTGTTTGTTGCATTGTTGTGCCAACGCCATAAAAATTTAGATTATTTAAAAATATTTTGCAATGTGTTTACCTATCAGGTCCAGTAGTAAATACCTAATTTAAAGTAAAATAAATAGGATGTGTCTAAAACAACGTTACGACGTTGTATAAGTGCCTCTTGGAAATTGTTCAGTATTTAAATCAAAATATGTTTATACATTTTAACCCTTACGAGAGCTATACAGAAAGAAGCTTACGTTTAGGAAAGGGAACATGATAGGGAACGAAATTTGATTATACTACATAATTGTACTTGCTATAAGCTATGTTTCTAAGTACCACACAAACATGGAGATACATTTATCATTACATTGAACTTTTTTTCAATCCAATCGTTGTGGAACCCTGCCGTTTGGCACTTCAGCGAACTGTTGCTTGCATCTTGGCATTAAATTAGGAAAACGCTACAAAGAGTGTCTACAGTCCTTAGCAGACGTTGACTGTTATGTAAAAAGGTTTTTGATGACTAGCCTTTTCTAAAATCGGATATTTGCTATGCTATTAGGAAAAACAATTATAATCCCAAATACTTTAATAAAAACAATAGTTCGTAATAGTAAAACTCTTTCTATATTTGCTCGGTACAAATAACCCACTATAATCACTATTTATCTTGTCATTTGCTTTATCAAAGTATCAAACACGTCTATCTTAATATGAAGGAAACACGAGCCAGACACTTTCAGACGGACTCTTTTCCCTACCGGCCAACTTCAAGAGACAATAATATCTACGATTTAATTTAAACATAATAATAACAAATTGTGGCTCGCTGTTTGGCCGAGACAATGGGGGTGTCAGGCAGGGCGAACAATGACTGTGATGCCTGCTATCCCCATGCCAGCGCATGGAATACGGCTTGTCGATGCGAACTGTGCTCTTCTCCGATATCTCAATTAATTTCAATACTAACCCCCCCCCCCACATCGGTATCTCCTCACCCTTTATTCGTTAGAAACGGGCTTTAAAGCTTTTAAATACTTTGCGGAGTGTTTGTTGTATAAGCTTGGATATTCCACTACCCGAGATCTTAGTGTTTCTATTCTTGAATAGGCAACTGACTTCGAGAATCAGTATTTCTCCTTACAAACCGATCTCAATATACAATAAACAAAACCGACATGACACATTTTTATCTTCCTTTACTTGTGAAAAAGTGTTTCTATTACCATAATTTGAACAATTTTTATTTTTAGGTCTGCTTCTTAACTAATATGACCTAATGTTACAAATTAGCTGACTGGACAAAATAATATAAATTAAATTTGTATAGCCGATTCATAAAACCTTTATCCTGTATTTCCACCGTTGATTCAATACGTCGATTTTGTTAGGTCTTTATATAATGTTAAAATAATACCTCCGTCGTAGCAAACCTGCGTACTCAGCGAATTTCCAATGATTATATTTGTCCTAATACCGCACAAAGCCGCAAACCAAGTTCCTTTAATATACATTTATAAATAAGCAATATATACTTTTAATTATTCTCCATAACATGGGGGCTAAGAACGCAAGTTTGCTGCAACAAGGAACACAAAATATAAGTTTTTATGCAAATATAAATATAACTCAACTAGGTCAAGCCACATACGAAGTTTCATCAATACATTCATAAATAAGCGATATAAGCCATTTTAATTATTCTCCGTAAGAATAACATGGGAGCTGATTAAGCAGGTTTGCTGTAACAAGGAGCACAAAATATAGATTTATATAGAAATATCAATAGAACTAAACTAGGGGAAGGCACATACCAGGTTTTATTAATTTATGTTCATAATTAAGGGAGATATAATATTTTACTTTTTCTTCATAAGAATAACATGGGGGCAGAGTACGCAGGTTTGCTGCTACGGGAACCATCTGTAAAAATTGTGTTTTTGTGCAAATAATAATATACCACAACCAGATGAAGCCATATACCAAGTTTTGTCGGGATACGTTCATAAATAATCAAGATATAAAATTTATTTTATTCTCCATAAGAATAACATTGGACAACGTACTGTGTTTGGCACTTTCAATATCTCTGTAACCAATTGACGTAGAGAAATTATGAAAACACCTAATTGTGTGTTTTTTAAGTTGAATTTAATTGTTAAAACTAAAATTTGATTTTTTTTAAATATTACATGTAAAAACTTCAAAAAACCCATTTTTGGGGTACAAATCTCTTCCCCCCCCCAAATACCACTTCGAATGGGTCGATCTGTCTGGTTTTCGAACCTAAAGTCATAACGTGTTGCTTTACACGTTTGTACCAAATTTCATCAAAATCGGACTTTTTTTAGAGAGTTATCGTGTTCACGGACACACATATATATATATATATATATATATATATATATATATATATATATATATATATATTTATATACACAGCGTGTCACAAAAATACGTAGCGTGCTATGCAGAACCGGATTCTACATTACTATCATTCTATAAGTCGAAAACGAAAGGCAAAATTTTTTCGATTTTGGCTTAGTTTAGCCGTAATCCGCCATTTTGTATTTGTTTGAAAATAACTAATAATACCAAAACCCTAAGGGATATTTGTACGAAACTTGGTGTAAGCTTTAAGTTTTATGTTATTAAAATTTTACAAAAATATTTTTTGTCAAACTTATCAAATTTCAAAATGGCGGCCATTCAAAGATTTCAAAGTCAAATTTCATGAAAAATAGTAGCTAAAACAAAATTGTACAAGACATAAAATTTAAATTTCTTTTTGATTAAAATCCAATGACACTTCGATCGTAAAAATCGATTAATAAATAAACAAGTTATGGTAATTTTTAATAATAAATTTCAAAATGGCGGCCATTAACAAATTTCTAAGTAAAATTCCCCAGTGTTCTTGACCATCTAATTGCATGTGCTTCAAATTTTATGACTTGTAAAATTTTTTTTAGTAGCTAGTTTTCATGGAATTTGAATTTGAAATGGTTTAAATGGCCGCCATTTTGAAATTTATTATTGAAAACGGCTATAACTTGTTTATTTATTAATAGATTTTTACAATCAAAGTGTCATTGGATTTGGATTAAAAAGAGCTTTAAATTTGATGCTTTGTACGATTTTGTTTTAGCTACTAGTTTTCATGAAATTTGACTTTGAAATCTTTGAATGGCCGCCATTTTGAAATTTGATAAGTTAGACCGCAAATATTTTTGGAAAATTTTAATAACATAACATTTAAATTTTATACCAAGTTTCGTGCAAATATCTCCAAGGGGTTTTGAATTATTAATTATTTTCATACAAATACAAAATGGCGCATTACGGCTAAACTAAACTAAAATAAAAAAAATGTTACTTTACGTTTTCGAATTGTTTTTGTATGTTGTATCCGGTTCTGCATAGCACGCTACGCATTTTTGTGACATCCTGTATATATGTATACAGTTTTGAACGAATGGTGTTTTTGGCATCTGGGGACCTCAACGCGAAACGTTATCATGGTCCCAGGCCTAGGTCTTACCATTCCGACTATGGTAATAGCTTCTTCCCTATGGGGGAAATTCGCTAAAATGACCTATACCGACCTCAACTAATGTAATGGAAGGAATTTAATCTGCTTTAACCTAAATTAAGTTCAGGCAGTACCCAGCAGCTGAAATAGTTTTGATTATTTAGATATTTACGTTGGTTTTGGCTAAAAATAGTACAAACTGGAGGATTTAAATCCAAAGATGCCAACTTGACGGTCAATATTGATACTAACTCGCTCCGATGCTGTGAAATTACCAAGGTTTTGTCTCTACAGTTCATATACTTTGTTCTAAATTAATGTAGCAGAAGATGTCGAGGAAGAGCATGGTGCTTACTTTACATACTTATAAAATGGTTTTGATGGACTTTCGTTAAACGTTGTCAATCATAGGAATATGATAACAAAACTCCTATTTATTTATTCTTTCTACCAAAAACTTATTAAATGTAGTATAACCTAGTGCAGTCAGCTCATTCATTTCAATCATTCATTCATTCTTGTTGGAATAGGAAACCCCAGCATAACTGCCAGGCACGTCTTCCACAAGCGGGAATTTTGTGCAGGTTACGGTAAGGATAGGATATAGCAGGAAAGGAAAGGGTGGGATGGGACAGGACAGCCAAATTGACCTTTCAGTGGTCCAACTCCCGTGCTCCTGTGGCAGCTGTGATCAGGCTCAAACATGCGGACCCGCTCTGCCCTCCAACTGGCCAACTCTCCTGACAGGGTATCCATATACAACAGCCAGAGACCATAAATTCTCAGTTTGGGGACCAAACCCCAAGTTTCCATCCCCAACTGCTGCAAATGGAGTGACCAAAGGTAAAAGGCAAACTTGTCATAATGGACAGCCAAAAGACTTACCATATGAAATGTACCTGCAGTCAGCTCGAATTTACCATTACTGAATCAAACTTATATTCTATCAACAAAACAACATAATGTGTTTAAAAAAATATATGTATCACATAAAACGAAAATAAGATCTCAGATTCAAAGATAAGATCTCAAAGATTAATTAAAGCTTCAACACCAAATGTTACCTAAACTAATAGTCAACTTTAGCATTGCATAATTACCTACATGGCTTTCAAACAGGTGTGTGATAGTTCAGGAGTCGAAAATGGGGAAAAAAGGTTGTTATTTTATTGGTGGCTCTTTTGCTGGGCGGACATTAACTGCACAAATTGACCTGGGTCAGGTCAACCTGAACTGCGCCGGGGTAACCTGAACTGCGCAGACCACTCCAGGGAGCCACCAGAGACGTTCCTTAACTGCGCAAATTGGCAGCCCTCTTTGACTGTAGGGTTCTTAAAAGTGAGCATTTCAAAGCCAAAGCCATCTGTAGAGTGTGCATTCATTACTGATCCTCTGTTCTACTACAAAAGCGAGAAAGTCCGCAACAGCTAATTTTTAGTGAATTTCCTATAGAAAAGTGAACTATTAGCATGACCCACACGGTGAAACCTAATCCCGAGACGACCATAGAAGTTCAATCAATGAATCAATCAAATCTTCTTTATTCAATAAGTAACACATTACATGTTTTGAATAGGGTCACAAATTATGATTATAAAATAAACTTATAAATTAAATCAAACAATGTCAACAAGTTCTTACAATGTCCAAAATGGTAAATTTTCAATTTGCAAATCTTAAGTCTGAAAAATTTCCAACTAAGAAAATAATAACATTTAAATTGTAATTTAAACATATTGCAAATTATTAAATTAATAAGAAAATAAACTTCCAGTACAAAGGTCAATTCTCAGACAAATCTGTAACTGTCACTTGTTGGGATGCTTATGAAAAGGTTACAGCAGGATGGAATTCAAAAGATCAGCGTTTGGTATTTATAAATTCTTGAATTGAATAGGAGGGGTTATTTATTAATAAATCTTTTAGTAGCCGTTTAAATCTATTTAAATTGCTTTCTAGCCTTAAGGGTACTGGTAGATGCAGAACGAATTTAAGTCCTGCATAAGAGGTCTTTTTTGCATAAAATTCTAAATTATGTCTAGGTAGGTTAATTTTGAAACGTGTGTTATATTCGCCAGAAGTGGATAACAACTGAAGCAGTTTTGCATAAATAATTGTTTCATAAATACATAAATTGTAAACTGTTAATATCCCCAATTCGCAAAATAAGTTTTTAACTGAATCCATTCTTTTTAGCTTCATCATTACACGAATAGCTCTTTTTTGTTGGATAAGTAGTCAAGCTCAACAAATTGTTCTCTGTTTTCTAGGTATGAAGCAAACCACCTCAGCTCTTTTCCAAAGATTCCAAATTCATTTAGGGTGTTTAACAGCTTACAATGTGAGACACTGTCGAATTGTAAGCAAAGGTAAGGTAAGGTTTTTAGACCTACTAAGGTCTAAAAATACTCCAACAACCTTTTCACCTTTGTCTACTGAATTTATAATATTTTCCAAAAAATGCTATGCCAGCCGTTATGGTGGATTTTCCTGGTCTAAAACCATGTTGTTCTTAATCAAGCAACTGAATAATTTCAAGATACAGTATTCAAATAGTTGAATATAAACAACACGTTCAAAAATTTTTGAAAAAACAGGCAGTAGATATACAGGGCGATAACATGATGGGTCGGTAACATTTCCCTTTTTAAAAATGGGAGTGACTTTGGCTAGTTTTAATTTTGATGGGAATATCCCCGAAATAAGAGAGGAATTTATTAAATGCGCTAACGGGTTTAAAATAAATGTTAATGATTTCTTAATTAATGTAATAGGTATATCATCATACCCTGCAGGATATTTATTTTCAAATGAAAGAATCACTTTTTCAATATTCCTCAGTTATAGTTTTCAATATTTCCTCAGTTATAGTTTTAAATTTAAATTTAAAATTTCTACTTTCGGATTGAAAGTTCTGATGGATTGCAGTGTTTGATGATGGTTGATTAGAAACATGTGGCAAGACAAGGTTTTCTACTGCATTTGTGAAAAAATTATTAAAAATATTACTCACCGCTACTGGATGTTTTACAATTTTACCATTTTGTTCTATGCTTATATTTGAAATTTAACCTATTTTAGACTTTAATCTTATTTCGCTCTTAACTATGTTCCATGTTGCTTTAGTTTTATTGGTAGCATTTTTTAGCTTGTCGTTGTAAAATGTTTGTTTAACTTTGCTTATCGACTCCACTAATTCTTTTTTTTACTTTAATCATTTTACACATATGTAAGTTTTTTCTCTCCCTACAAAACTCAGTTATTTGATTCTTTTTGTTAATTATTTCATTTGAATCCCATTTACACTCACTATACTCCTTTTCTACACTCATAGTTTTTGGAAAATTTACCTCAAAAATATAACTAAAAATGGAGATGAAAACATCATATTTACTGTCTACAGTATATATGGAAACATATACAGAAACATGGTATTGATAGACCTCATACCATGTTTCACAGCCTAGGTCACCTAAAAACATCATTATGTTATTTTCTGTAAATTTCCTGCATGGTTTTTTATCACCTCTTTCTTTTTGATTTTTACATTCACCAACTCAAGAAGCTGGGCATCATTATCTGATACATGTGTTATAATCCCTGTTACATTTATTTGTATGGAATTCATATTAGTAATAAAGTTGTCTATTGCTGATTCAGTTTCATGAGTTACCCTTGTGGGAAAATCTACCTTATAAGTCATATTATACGTTTTTATAGTTCTTAAAAATCTATAGTATAAAGAATCATGTTTCAAAACTTAATATTTATATCACCTGCTAAAATTATATTTTTATATTTCTCAGACAATATGTCTAACGCAGTTTCAAGTTTGTTTAAAAAAGGGTCATTGTATTTATACTCAGGAGTTCTATATAAACCTACTAATACAAAAGACAAACCCTCAACAGTTATTTCAGCTAAACAGCATTCAAATTCCTTTTCTGATGTAATTTCTTGAACCCCTTTAATAACAATTCTTTTACTATTAATATGTTTGCTTGTGAGAATCAATACACCACCACCGGTGGTTTTCGATCTCGCCCAAAAAGAAGATATTTTATAATTTTTTATGTTTACATGAGATAATTCCTTCTCACGTATATTTATCTCTGTTAAAACGACAATATCTGGCTTAATTTCATCCAGGTTTACTTCTAAGATGCCAATACGAGATGATAAATTTCGAACATTTTGGTGAAAAATTTAAACATTTTGTGTGCTGTTTTTAAAATACTTTAGGTTATTATTACATTCGTGCAACCTTTCTCCAAAAAATGTGCTGTACAATTGATTAATTCATTTGGAATACTTTTTAGATCTCTATCATTCACTGCACAAACACCATCAACCCCAGAGAGAATCAACCCCCCATCACTAGACACAGGCGCGGATTGCTGTAGTTGGTCGGGCTGCGATGTTTTCTCCTCCCTCTGTGACAAAGCAAAGGATCTGCCACTTTCTGATGATTCTGGGTCCGATGTAAATTTTGGAATGTCATCTTTAGGTGGAGTGTTGTCCCTCAAACAGAAGGTCTCCTTGGCAATGGCTTCTCTAAGATGTTTCACAAACATAGGATATGGCTGGCTATTAGTTTTTGTCCTTGTAAAATACTTCTCAGAAGGGACAACAATTACTGATGCCCCAGTGGAGCTTTGAAAATTTACAATGTTTTTGCAAAGTGTTGAGGTGAGATATGATCTCTTGAATATCCCATAGGCGAACAAATGAGGGCTTGTAACTTTTTTTGTTGAATTCTTCTATGAGTTGGTCAAAAGCAGCATTGTAAAAAATGTAGTTATTATTACTAGGTTTTATGAAATATTGTGATTTGGAAACCAAACTAAATATTGTTGCCCCATCTTTATCCTTTTGTGCTGTCAAATTTGAGTTACAGAAGTCTGCTTCAGTTGGTTTCCCAAACAACTCTTTGAAGGCCACTGCCACCCCTGCACTCATATTTTTCTTATCGCTGAAGTCAGCCGATATGCAGTGAGCGAAAGCAATGTCGATGTTATCTCTGTGCTGATTTATAATATGTTTCATGTCAGCCTCTAGTAATTCAACCTTGGGTTCCTCCATAGATGAAAGTGGGGTTTTAAAATGTGGTAAGGGCAGGGATGATGTACCGGGACCTGGTTTTAGATGGGAGGAGGAAAGTACAATATGACCAGATGGTAAATCATGAGTTTTGTTTTGCCATCTTGTCAGAGCATCAATTGCTTCATATGCTAGTTTTGACTTTCCACGATCGTTTAGATGTAATCCATGTGTTGTAAAATGGTATGATTTGAAGTCATCTAAATCTATCAGATGTAGGTTATCAATTTTATCACTCAGTTCTCTAAAGTGTCTATTTACAGAAAATACATCCAAATTATCAAAGTGGCTTAAAGGTCTATCATATCTAGTTGGAATTGTACAGAGGAAGACTGGTCTGCTTTTGCAAGTTTTCAGTAGCTCGCTATCTAAATCTGTAGATAAGTTTGCTAGAGTCCCACTTAAGCTGTCATTTGTGCCCTCTAAAATGAACAAGGGGATCTCTTTCACTATGGACGCTGAAGCCACAACTTGCAGAAGAGTAGTATTTGCCCTAACATAGCCAAAAGTGGACATTTTCCCTGAGCTGTAATTTTCTATTTTTCCAGCTATGTTTCTGCCCTGACTGTCTCTACAGACTGTTACATTCATTCTTGGGCATGAAAGTGAACGGTTTTTACTTTTTCTGTTATATATTTTTCTTTTATTCTGCTGTCCATATCTCATTTCCCTCCCATCAATTGAATTTCTTGGTTTTCCTTTATTAGTAGGGAAGGTAGCTTTAGCCTTAAGAACAGTAAGATGCAGATTCTGACTATTGTCACTTTGATCAAGGATGTTTTGTAACACATCAAACCTATTTGAGGTTGCCACAACAGATTCATGGTTAATGTGATTGTGATTCCTGATTTTAGATTTTGTTTTAGACCAGGGTTTTTTTTACTGTATGCTCTTTGTGACTTGTTTTGGTTACAGATTAACAAGATTTGCCGCTCTTTTCAATCATTAAGCTGTAAAGCAGCTTGTGGTTTAGTGTCAAGGGGCTATGCAAAACATATGCAATTAGTGAGCGCTTTTTTATCAATTCGTCTTCTGAGAGTTTGACATTTTGAAGGAAATTTATGTCTAGTGCTCTAGTATTAACTATATCGTGTACCAACGATCATTTAAGGAGACAGCCGTTAAAGGTTCACATTGAACAGAACAATCTATCATTTGAGGGCTATAGTTTGGAACAGGAAAAATTTATTTTGTGAATTCCATTAGTCGTGTATCTGATTCAATAGAATGGTCAAGTATACATTTTAGTCGCTCTTCAAGGGTGTCATTATGTTCTTTTAACAGTTTATTTTCTTCTTCAAGTTCCAATAATGTCGGTGATATTAATGCTTTTGAATCAAAAGATGAGTGAGAAGAAAGCTCTAGAGAGGAGTCAGATGTGAGATCACAAATTTGTGGTGTGGATGCCACAAAAGAGCCGCACATGTCATCTGTTGATGATTGAGAGGGGGACTGATTTTACATCCTTGGAGATGATAACAACGACCTCATAGTAACAGGATGAGGCCCAGAGTGTTTTAAATTAGTTACAGTTATTGTGGACTTCTTTGAAATCAGTTTTTATTGCTGCATTGCAATTCCTTCTAAGGCATAGCCATGTTATTTCACCACTTTTAGCTACATAATTTTGTCTATATTTGTGATTGTTGTATATAATGTTAGGTTTCCCATTTTTAGTGTGTTCAATTTGAAATTCCATTTATACACTAGTTATAATTATTGAAAATATGTGCGCCTTTCGTCGATTAAGACAATATAATGGCTTTAAGATGGTGATCAAAGTGCATGTTATTCAAATGCATACATCAAAAGTAACCATATCAATGATTGATTGATTGATTGCTCTGATAACTGGACATGGACATTTCAGGAAACATCTCCACACTCTCGGACTCAGAAATGAAAGTCAGGTGTGTAGGCTCTGCAATCAGTCTGAAGAGACCGCCAAGCACATCATACTGGACTGCGAGAGACTCGGGGCAAGGAGAAGGGCTCTGTTTGGTTGTAAGCAACCAGGTGATGAAAGGGACGCTAGTATTGGTAAAAAACTCCTGGATCTCGTAAAGGGTACGGGCATTGGTTTGCCATACTAACGTACTAGGGACACACAATAAGCTTCGGTTGACGTGTGAGGATCTTTGAATCTTTGGATCTCTGAATCCGTCCCTTTAACAACACATAAACATAAACATAAACCATATCAATTGTGTTTTTTATAAGCGTAGTAGTTAATTCTCTAAAAAAAGATGTGTAGTAAAAGACTAAAGCCCCGGAGGGGTGATGTCACGTTTAACACGTACCACAACTGACCCACTGACCATGAAAACTAGGTGGGGGTTGTTTATGGAAATCTCCCAACATATGCAGAACTGGAAGCTTGCATTATAGTACGATATGTAAGAATTTCCTGATGCGTAGAAGCCAGGAGTTTGATCAGACTTTTGTATGCGGGCATAGTATGATGCCATATAAACATGGAAATTCCTTCTCCCGACAACTCACCCATAACTGGCCTGGGCTATGGGCAGTAAGGGAACATTTGTAGAGACCTTTTGAGGGCTTTGCGCAATTAAGGAACTCTTTTGTGCAGTAATGCTACACCTTTTTGCCATCCAGAGTGTCCAGCTTCTCTTTCACCATGGAACTTCCTTCTGTCTCTCGGAGCCAGTTTCCCTGAAACCTCCGGCCAATGCTTAAATCAAATGTGAGGCTTTGGGAGAGTAGCAGATCTTTTTTGTCTGTTGGTTCCTGTTTCACAAAAGTGCGCAGACTTTAGCGAACCGACCTGTGCGGAAGAAATCTTCAAACAATTCTTGAGATCAGATAAAAATAGAAGCAAAATCCCAGTAAATAAAAGTATATTTCATCACTAGGACCAAAAATGACGCTTTCCGTTTCGAGCTGGAGTTTAACTAGGAAAATTACTAGCTGTAAAATGAGCGAGGATCGTAAAGCCACTTTTTGCCCATGTGATGAACTATATTTTTTGTCATACTACGCAATATATTAAACTAACTTCTTCACAAAACTAAAATTTTACTTATTTTAACTCGTTTCCCTTTAAAAGTGTGCTCCCAAAATGGCTTCCATCTTGATCTTGCTATTTAAAACAAAAAAGCTGTTGCAGATGTATTCAACTATTGTCTGTTACGTTTTTAGTATTAGGTTAGGCTAACTATAATTGATATATCGAATTCTGTGGACTACCATTAAACCGACAAAAATGCAACAATGAATTGCAATCAATAAAATAATCGATTGCTACTCTCGATACAATCAATTCCTTTAATCGACGTACACAAGTTTGCAGTTTTACTGCATTTATGTAATCGACAAAAACGAACAGCTGATGACCTCGAAACCAGCTGATTCTACTTTGAACTAGGGCTAAAAATAACTATTTTAGCCCCGCAACGCATGTATTTAAAACAGCCGTTTTCGAAACAGTATGACGAAAAAGTACTTTCCTGACCATCCCAGAGTTCCTCACAGGGTTAGGCCAAGCTCTTTTCTGGTCCATAAATGCTTTGACCAATTGTTGCACATACATAAAGCCCATGAGCCAGAAAGGTTAATTCTATCTCACTTTGGCGTGACATTTCTGTACCTCTACCTCTTTTTCTATATCTTCAGGTCACTTTCTTTAAGTGGATAAACACGAGAGCGAATAGTAAATAAGGAAATGAATCATTGAAAGAAAATGTAGTGATACATATACAAGTTTCCTGTCTCATCTTACCTCTTTTTCTAACCTACTGTATATTAAAACCTAATTAATTAATACACCTAGTTCGAAACGTTTTAGTCAGAAATCATAAACTGTATTTTATCATTAAAAATAATAATTTTGTATTTAAGTTTATTATAATGTAGTGGCACTGATGGTGTTGTCCGGTACAAGGTATAGAAGGCCACACGCTGGTCAGATACAACCCCTCCCCCCTCCCCCCCTCCACGCCACTCGCTTACTAACAAACACGATTCCTACCTATTTTGTGGTATTTGGTTTACAAATTATGGTATTTCGGAGCTGTTTCTAAATTAAAGTCATTGTATAGTGCGCAAGAAGATAAATATAAAATGTTTATAAAATCGTATTAATTAATCGGATATGAATGAATTTTCAACTCCCTTGTTGATTTATTAATGGATAAGCCATTGCTGTTTTTTAATCTTATTTTCAAAACTAAGTTTATTAATTTACATCACCAAGGGTTTTCTAAGAGGTTCACATTCTTCGGTATTAAGAATGTAAACAACTCATCAAGCGAAGCGTAGTTGAAGTCTAAATAACGGGTTACGGATTCTCAGAAGTGAGCCTGTTTCGGTTTAAGATTCAAGTCGAAGGTCAACCAGAACTGTGACGGCTCACCTTGTTTTACCTTATACGCCTGAGGCTTATGTGGCCGGGCACAGCGAGGTTAAAAGAGGCCGGATACGTCTTTAGAGAAAACCCTTTAGTAGGATTTTCAACAGGTAATTTAATCTAAGCACACAAACATACGTTTACATCCCACCTCTGGTTTTTGTGAGCAACCTCCTGTGTTCGTTAACTAGTTTTGTGTTGAGTTTAGTGAGTCATGCGAGGGTATTATTTAGACTATAGACACGGAGATAGTAGTGATCCTAATATAGATTATACTGTAGATACACTCGATGGCTGTAGACACATCAGAACTCGCAGGGCTGGCGGCCAGCCAACGCAACAAGTTGCTCGTTCTATCCTAATCTGATGCTCTTGTTCAGCATATGTGCTGTTCGCTTCGTCCTGACAAATCGAGATGCTTCAGTTTTCTGGTTTTATTTAATTATACCTCGTATTTCAGCCGCGAGCTGTATTTACCCGTTGTTCGGTGTTAGTTAAAAACACTGCTTGCGGTCTACTCGAGTTGATTGTAAAACGATAGCTAACATATAACGCAGGTAACAACTAATCCCGTTTCACTTTATATTCCACACAGCCTGCATTTATGACTACATATTATCACCTTTACAAATGAAAAGAAATGGGCTTGACCGTTTTGACGCCCGAAAATACACGTAGAGGAAGATTCAAATAAAATGTGGTATGTTAAATAAATCCTAAAACATAATTGCGTAAGGAAAAATAGTAAATCCGAGTCTTTTTCATTTAATTAAATATCATTTATTTCCAACGGTAAAAACGCTAATTTGTTCAAGAGTTACATAAATTGTACATGAATATGTCCTATGACAATAGAAAGTGCAAATAAAAAATACATAACAGGCATAAATACTTATAGTGGTAATCAAACAGGATGGCAGCATAGATCAATTGTTAATATAAATAAATTAACAATGAGGCAAAGCAATATAATGAGGCATATCGACATTAACAGGTTATTCATTGCTTAAAACCAATAATGATGACAATAACAACAACAAACGCCATAATAGTAACAATAATAATGTAATATATCAGCAACAATAATAATAATATAATATGGTACAGTAATAATAATAACATGAAAATAGCTATAACAATAACGATAATAACAATCTGCACTTTCCCCACTGCTCAAAAGTGATAGTGGCAGCACTGTACTGAACAAAATTTGCGTAGGTTTCTAAAGCTACTATACAACCAAGTAGGTTTAAACTTGGAACACATATAATTAGATGAAGGAGAACCTAACAGAGGCTATTTTTTTGTGTTTGCTCATATTTTCCCTTAAGTTTTCTTTAAACTACAAAAAATAATGTCAAAACTAAATGTGATCAGCTTTAATTATTTATGGTGTACTTAGATTTGTGTAATATTTTAGGTTTTAAATGAAAACATCATGTATTGATTTATTTTCCATGAAACAGTACCTCCAAAAGGTTAGAGGCTGTTGCCTGTACAAGCCACTAGATGTAAATATAATTGTAAGGTCCATGTTTGCAATACACATTTACTCTCTCCCGGCCCTTAACGGACAGTTATTCACAAGTTGATGTATTTAAAATTTGATCTATATTTATCATACACATGTTATGGGCTGTGAGTTCTCTTGAAGTTGTCGTTTTGCGACCGGGTTTGCTTTGTTGCAGTCTATTGACAATGACCTTTAAACAAAGGCATAATTAGATCTACTCTAATAATTTAACCTATTTAGAATTTGTTAGGTGACCGTTAGCTGTGGATCATGTTATGTAGGAAAAATAACCGGTTATAGTGAGAAACCCGTAGCTATGGAACAGGAATTGTGTTAAACTTTTAAAGTATTTTGTATTGGGCCTATTATGTAGAGTGTGATCCCTTAAAGCAAAGTTCTCTCTGTGAAAACGTGTATTTTTAAATTGTATTTAAAGATTACGATCTAAATAAACTTACTCAAACAATGCAGTATTTACGCAATACGTTTTTATTTACTTTAAATGTACACTTATATTTCAGTGAAAAATAATATTTTACTTCTAGAAACAGGTTGGTTGTCATTAAAGTTTTCTTTTTAAGTTTTCATTCGTTTTTAGATACTATATTATACTAAAACGTTATAAGCTCGTGTACTAAAAACATCTTTTAGCTGACAAACCTAATTTAATGGCATTTAACCTTTTAATGTACGAATGTTTCTTTAATTAAACTAGTTTTACTGGAGGTTCTTGGAAGGCTATAAACAATCTTATATCTATAGTTTCTATCCTAATTTTAACGACAACATGCCCTTTATTGGTCCAAATCGACCTATTCGGTAACAAATACTAAGGTTTTTTCATAGAACCCACATAGCTACGTTTTTATTCTGATTCGACCTTTAAATATTATTTTCTCCACTCGAAGGCTTTCTATCAAAGATTAACGCTTTCGAATTTACAAACTTCAAAAAGGTACAAATGACTTTATAAATTTTTTGGTTGAGCGTCGGTAAAATGGAAACCAAAAGTATGTTTTTATCGCGGGACGTTAAATCTCGCAGGTTACAAAAGTGAGAGCCACTGTAAATTAGAGAACCTTTCTATGGGTGTCCGTCGTGCTACTTCGATTTGAGTCGTTTCCTAGATAATTAGGCAATAAAATATTAAGCTCGGCGGTCGCTTGGCCGCGTTCCAGGCTCAACAAGTGTCCTATCCATTCACCGCTATCTCCAATTGTATTTCTGTTCCTGAGATATCTTCATATTTTTACAACCGCCGAGGCTATCCTGGTATTTATTTGCTCGGGACACACTGACACAACTTTGAATACTATTTTTAAGCGCTGGAATATTTAGACAAACTTTTTTTCAGCTCTCTATGTGTTACTCTCGTTTTATATTATCTGTTAAATCTAACCTTTTTCCTCCTAATTTTACTAACTTATTACAATCATTTCCATCATTTCCGCTTCACTGATCTTTGCAGATTCCTTCCTAGAACAATTTACCTTGCCGGGCTTTGAGGCCCGTTCCTCGCTCTGCTACACGAAGCAGAATGGACTGCACGATTAAGTGAACTAGTATAGTAGGACTGTTCTATAGTTATGTTTTTCAAAGGTAATGTAGTTCATGTGGTGGGTTCCACTGCTTGGGCGTAAATCTGCCCCATCTTTTATCATCAGTTCCTACCGATCATGTTGACATTAGAAGCCACTAAATGCTCTATATGTTCCTAACCTAACAGACCTTTTGCTTTTAAAAGTATGAATAAGAAGGTAAACAGGGAGAATTTTGATAACCTCCGTTGTACTTCCGTTGTATATAACTGCTAAAAATCCAAACTCAAACAGTGAAATCTAATCTTTGTAAAATTGTATTTTTTGTAAAACCTGACTAGACTTTGTGTTACAACTGTTGTAAGTAGTAAGTATATGTAAAACAGTTGTTCATAAAGCCAAACGTTTAACAATCCAACGAAGAGACTAAAATAAAGAATTAATATTGAATGCATTCAACTACCATGGAAACTGTTTTAACTATCACATATATTTTATTTATAGGAGGAACTTTTAACTCAGATAATATGAGTTTTAAATTTATAATTATAAACGTAATTAACACCCCAATATATTTACCCAAACAACCCGTCCATTTTAATATAGTTTTGGTTGTTTTATATATTTTAACCATTACGTATTTTCTACGAAGAAAGCCATTTCTTCTAGTTTACTGTCGTACAGTGGTCTGCGGTGTCAGTTTAAATAAGTTCATTATAATTATATATTATTGACCAGTGGCATATAACATGTATTTATTTATGATCAACTGGCCCAACCTAACTTTGCACCGTGCTGTATGGCGGAAAATAAATATTTTCAAAAGGGACCTTCTTCTAGAAAAGACCATTTCGTAATTGTATTTCCTCAGTGAAAATATACCTCTTTATAATGCTACAACTATTTGAGGTATTTTTTCTTTTACTACTGCTTGAACATTTGTTATTAAGATATCCATGATGATTTGCGCATCAAAGAAATAACATTGTACTATGCAACACAATCTTAATATTATAACGGGAGGATAAATACCTTACCATCAGTACGAGTAGAAAGGAACTCAAACAGGGTATACGTTATATACACTTATTAATGAACCTGTAAAGAAGTGTTCATTTTCATAAAGTGCCTTGGATTTATTCGCATCCCTACAAAAATATATTTATAATACGATATGCTGTATATATCGTGTATTACAGGCTTCCTGCACCACTTCCTTGGATAGGACAACATTTGGACTGATTTTTACTTCAATATATAAACTAGCATAAAGACAAACTATTCACACTATGTTTAAGTCTTCCCTAAGGTAAAACTACCTTATTTTACATTCACATTCATTAAGTTAGAGTGCGACATAACTAATCCCATCGGATGCGTCTTTTTTAATTTGACGTTTTCGATTCAATACAAAACAACTTACTGAGAAACACGGTTTTCATTTCAAGTGTCCCACGAACTTTGCGAGGATAAATTTAATAAATTGATTTAACAGCGAGCAGAATACAGTCTGTACGCAATTTATTATGAAAAAAATGCCCAGCCGAGTCTTACTATGGGGTGTAGATTTAAGAACCGTTTAACTTGGACGACTGCCTAAACAATGATCTGTGAAACATTAACCGCACCACGAGGCGGGAGCTGGAGCCAGTCCAGGCGCAACAAGTGAGCATCTGCCCTCTGGTTGCGGAATCACTTCTCGCTTTTCAAATAACACCTCCTTAAACCGTGTCGCTTTCAGTATAGTTTATTTGAAGGATAGCAAAATTCGGTTTAGCAGCTGACTTAATTTGTTTTCCTATTATGGCTCGGTTCTATAGTAGTTCCGATCGCCTATAATGTCTACAAACGAAACTTTTCACTCGTTTGTTACCGTCGATGGATCTTTTACTCCGTTTAAGTTGGCGGGAAGTAAAAATTTCGTTTTATATTTATGAGAAATCTACTTCTTTCTTTCGACTTCCCTTCAAAACACGGATGTCGGGTATCGCAACGTCACTTAAATAGTAATGAAATCACACGAAGTTTACTGTTTAACTTTCAGCAGACAACAAATTTCTTGCGGGAGGGGGAACTTTGGACGAAGCTCCTTACGAAAAGGTGGCATTAATTATGAATCCTAGAGCCCTCTTGTTGATTCAAAACTCGATGTTATCTTACTTTCCGGTCTCTCCTCAGGCTTGCGAAAATGTTTACATTTATATATTCTCCAGAGGCACTCGGAAGTGCATTCAAACGGCTACGCTCGGGGCTTTAAAATATTTATTGAATTCTGTCATCGCGACGAGATATATCTAAATACATAATAAACGATGTCTCGTTTCTTTTTTAAAAGCATGACGTTAGGTTATCGTGCATTAACTCCGCTTAAATAAAAGAGAAGGTATTTCGTGAAGTTATGGATCTTTCCATCTCGAATAAAGCAATGCAATTTAAATGTATCTATGCTAGTAATCAAGGTGTAGTTACAGATAATCTACTCCGAATATTACTTGTAAATATATATATATATATATTTATGGTTTTAGTTTTTCTCTGGTTTTGTTATACTTTCAAAAAATAAAAAGTAACTTTAGATAAAACTATTAGGATTGCCTCCCCTCTTTCTAGAATACGAATCATAGCATATTTTGTCGTAGGGTAGAATTTGTGGATAGATATCAAATAACGGGTATCGGTTTTAATGTTTCCTTAATTGAAGGTTCATGAAAATATTTGCAATGCAACATACTTATTCTATTTGATTTAGAGTATGTTTATTGCACATACTTAGAATAAATACATAATCGACGTAAAAATCTAAACATTCTAACCTAACCCAAGCTAACATTTACCATACAGTAGCTCATTTTCATCGTTTAAATATGTATGACAAGTGCGATTTACCATGTAAAGCTGCTACTTAAGTGCTAGATGTAAAGAATTATTGTATGTAATTTTAATGGTCTGCACTGAAAGTAGTATGTCCTTTTGTATATTCTGTTATAAGAAGTATGTCAACCTACAATTGAAACCAAATCCACTCATCGAAGATACTAATTTAATCTATATAAACGTAACCGGGTCATAGCAGCATTGTCCTACCTTCACTGCGTAGCAGAATTTAGGCCTTTCTTTGACAAGATCGCGTCTACAGGACATATTTGTGACGGTTTCATTATATCAGCAGCTAAGCCTCCTTTGAACCTGTAAGCCCCAGATTTAGTCTTTGCGTCTTCCGGCCTGAGGCCCCTATCTTCCCTTTATCCCGAATTGATTATTCTTCTAAAGATATCCTGGATAATTACGATACAAAGTTGAGGGTCCCTTTGAAGACCTCATAATATTGTTACGTTGCCACGGGTTCTTCGGTCGCTGTATTTCTTAGTTGTTACATTACCGTATTGTTTCGTCGTTTTATTTGTGTTTTTCGTTGCTGTTGTTTTGTACTCGCAATTCTTATTTGGGTACTACACCAACTAAACGTATCTTTCCTCCATATGAATTAGGTTATATTTAAAATACTACTTGAGTGAAAGTTATTGTTTAGGAAAAGAACATAGAGCAACAACGAAGACGCCCTTAAAAACGACGATATTTAAAAATAAACATAATTTACCCTTCCTTATGCTTCCAGATTGTATACAATACTGCGAAGGATAAATTACCCTTCCTTATGCTTCGAGATCGTATAAAATACTGCGAAGCCATACATTAGTCTTTACTTTTTCAAACAAATTTTAATTCTCAAGACTTCATTCTGCCAAATGTGAAAAGATATTCCGGTTATGAATCGACAGTAAGTTTTTAAAAGAGCATTCACGCTAGTAGTTATCGACTACGACATTGTTAACGTTTAAAGTTGTTTATACGCTATAAGTTGATAATAAACAAGACATATAAAAATATAAATTAGTATTACACCATCTCTTATGGAATACCTTTTGTGATAAATTCAAACTTTAGTAAGATAGTTAAAACAACTTTGGAATAGGCTTGTGATAAGCTACTAGAATTAGAAACTGCAGTCTTGTTACTGTTATTTTACTGATTACCATGTATGTATATGTTACTTTCTAAATCGTGTTTTGAATACCTTTTACGTTAAATAAGAGAAGAAGCTATTTTGTTTCTAACAAACTTGTTTCTGTACCTTAAAGCTATTTTTGTATTTAAATTTATAGTTAGGTATTCATATAAGTTTTTAAGAATCGGTAAATAACCCTCCCCCCACACACCACCGTGTTCTTTTAAGTTGTTTAAACATACTTCCTACTAACTTTTTAAAAATAAAACTCAGTCCTTCTTATCTACCATTCCGTAACATTAATCAGAGAATAACACGATTTAATTCGATTACGAAATAGATTTCCATAACCCACGTTTCATCTGGATTAACGATTTGTTTGCCGATTATTGAACACCATGTTATTCAACCCTGCTACTTACCGTTATATCCCATTAATGAAATAGTAAATAAAATATAAAGTTAACAAATTAAGTAATAAACATACTATCACCTTTACGGAGGCACAAGGTGGTGAGCCGCAGGCATTATTAGTGGCTGAAGGCAGCGATCGGAAGGCACTGATCCACAAGTGAGATGCAACAAGTCCCTGTTGATATGCCTACATAATTGTTGGCAGCAACCCAGCTTTTTGCTGGCGCTAAGACGACTCAGCCACAAGTGTCCTTTTATTTTACCCACAAAATATTTACACTCCCTCTTTTGGCGCTGCGGTCACCCCCTCCCCACCATTTTTGGTTTACTTCCCTAATTATCTTGTTTTGGAATCTGCTTTTCCCCTGACAAAGGATCATTCTGATTGTGCGAACTTGCTTGGTATTATATATGTCTGCATATGTTAAGGGTACTTAACGTTACTGTAAATATACCTCAGGCACAATAAGCCTACTTTCTTGTTTTTAAATTGTTTTGATAAATGCACATAGGGAAATTTCTTTATGCAGCCAAAATAAGTCTACGGTCTTATTTTTAATATTTTTTTTAAATATATATATATATATATATATATATATATATGTATATATATATATATATATTTAATAAGTGTATACAGGAAAATATATTTACGCTATATTGAAACTAGCACCTATCTCAACACAATGAGGTGATTTGTCAACGTTTCGCCAGGCCCTCTTAAGTGAATATTTTTCTTAGTTACGTATGTAACTTATATAAAATATTACAACACCAAATATTTTACTTTAGAGGTACAAGATTTAGCAAAAAGTAATCTTAGAGGATTATATCCATGCTTCATACAACGGGTGCTGTTTTTAACCCTCTGGAAATCTTTAGATTATATTTACTACGAATTAAAACTTTATCTAAATTAACAATAAGAGGACATATTTTTCGTTAAACTTTACGCTTGGATTTGAAAACCGTATTTAATTTAATCTGAATATACGATTAATAAATCTATACCGACACATAGACCAAGTTTAAAGTGATAGGCATCAACGTAGAACAAGAAAGGTGTCCAAAACCATGGGAAGAGACGGTCCCAACCCAACCTATTACTTTTTTTGAGAGTATAAAGTAGTAATTCACTTTAAATTTCGCAATATTATTGTCATCCCAAGGGGAATATGTGTTTATAAATAAATTTTGGTAAATTACGGGGAACATATTATTTGTTTATATATTTTTACTAGTCTTGGCCCACAATAATTAAAAACCTTAAAATATAAAATATTTGTTTTTTTTATTTATACTTTGCGTTTCGTTTATAATTTCCTTCCACCCGAGCAGCTAGGATTAAAAATTCACTTCCTTCACAAGACGCCACATCGCGCGTCGTTCCGCTAAATCCTTTAGCGACGGGTAATAGTACATAGTGGCAGTAAAGGAGTTGTAAAATAAATAAAATCATGGGAGGAACATTATATGAATGTTGATGTGAGCTCTGAGGGGGAAGTGAGAGGAGGGGGTGAGGGGGGCATGTCAATACCACCCGGGATCAAATTGCCCACGTTTCTTTTCAGGCCCATGTTGACTCTGTTGTGCAATTTCCGTTGCCCCTGGCGTGATTGTACACAGATATTGGCGCGACTTCCGGCGCGGCGTCCGCCTAATAACTCATTTTCTAATAACCCCTTGTAAACGTTTACATTCCCACGGAAAACTGCTTTGAGATAGAGTTCGAACTGTTTACTTCATTCTCTCCTGATAGAGCTTATCCGGTTACCCTTTCTTTGTTCGTTTTATTTCTTTCGGTAAGATTCGATATTGGTATATGGAATATCTAAGGTTGTGATTTTTATTTTTGTATAGGTTGGTTTATTTATATCTTAAATGTAATTCAAATCTGTTATAGAGGTATTGGTGGGCAAATTCCAATCATAATTACACACCGCCTTCTAAATTAAATATTTTAGATAAGGAATTGCCATATAATTTGTAATTGGCTGTGTATATTAATGTTCCGGTTGTGTATAAACATGGTTTAAACACTAAATTTAATTATATACTTAAATATTTGGTTATATAAAAGATAGAGGGCTGGATAGCATGTTTCATTTTCAAAAAAATTTGTATGTATATTTTAAATTACATATATTTTGCCAATTCACATCCCGGCGCGATCTCCACTTATCAGACTACAAGTGTATTTAATGTTATATTGTTTATAAATATAGCTGTTAGTTACTCAATTTGTTATTCGAACTTTTGAAATTTACACCTATTCAACTGATCACTTTTATTTAACTAATACACCCCATTATGGAGTCTGATAACCACACCCTATTAAATCAAATATTACTGCTGTCTCCTATTTGTATCAATCTTTATTTTATAATTTAGGATTTATTTGCGGTAACAAATCGACACTTCGGTGCTGTGGTTGATGTCGAATTAACTCACAGACTTAAATAAAATAAAAAAACCGCTTACCGTCCATACGATGTCAAACATGTGCACATTGTAAAGTAAAAGGCAAATCCGAGAGTTAAAGAACAAGTGATATTCCAGCCAGTCTCCCGCAGCGATCGAATTGCATCTTATTCCAGCTTGGAGCTCGACGTCCGCTTCCTTTTCTTGTTCAATTTCCGCACCGGAAGCTCTCTGATTAAGGCGCTCTGCCAATAATTCTACGTTTACACACGGACGGCCCCCCTCTAATAGGACAAGACTCAACGTCGTCGTCGACTACCACTTCAATAGTCTGCTATCGGGGAGCATTGTGTGGCAGTTATTAGGGCCGATTTAAAAATTGTTTTGAATAAACGTGAACAGCTCTCCAATACATATCATCCTTCTCATAATCAGTTATAGCCAAAAATATGAATCGCACAGTAGATAGACTCACGTTGTTATGCAGTTTCTCTACTAAAACAGTTTGAAAATGAAAAATACCAACCAAAAATATATGTTTACTTTTATAGTGGTAACTGACACAAAGTGATTACATTTTATGACATGGTCAAAAGTAGGGTGAAATGCGAATATATGTTTTAAATGTTGAAAAGGAGATAAACATGATACATTGTTGATGTTGACGTCGTGTTGATTTTTTATGTACACGATTTATTAATTCTGTTAAAAAATAATGTAGTGATATGCACCAAATGATACCTTGTAAATGATTTATATACTTCGTATCAGTAAATATATTAATTACAAACTTAAAATGTGTATTCTTATAATTTATTGACTTTAATACATGTAAAGGGTGTTCCCATTTGAGTTTAACAGTTATTTAGAGTAATGTAGAAAATATATTACAGATTTCAGGATCTGTGTTGTTAAATTACAGTTGCAAAACACCTAAGGCCGAGGCAGTTCCTATAAATGCATTACTTAATGTGAAAATTAAAAGAAATATAATATCCTTATATTTGTTCAAATGTAACTCCTTCTTCGAGGTTTTAGTAAAAAGTAAAACATAACATTTAAGATGTTTCTATTAGTCAGAGCTAAAACACTCAGTATGCCTCGGGGTTGTTTGAAAATATTTTTTATTTCAAAAGAGATTCAATATCCCACCAAAGCGAGCTATTTAAAATTTCCAACTTTGTAAACGAGATGTGGAGATTCGCAAAGCGGTAGTTATCCGGACCTCATCTAACGCGGTGTAAAGGCGGGCATAAAACAAACACGATCGGGCTCCGAACATCGCAAAGGCGATCACACAAACTATTCCCTCCAACAAATTTAATCTTTTGAATTACAAACGGAAGGGCGGATTACTTTCCTGACCCTCATCCCGCCAAAGCACCGAGCGCCAGGGAAACTCTAGATACTGTAATTCCAAACAAAAATGATACGAATCAGATTTTAATTTAGTTCTTTTTCGAGTATCGCTGAATAAATTAACTTCTGTCAGAGGCTGTTTGTGTCGGGAGCTTTGAAGCGGAGATAGGGCGAGGCGTGTGCGCGCTGATGCTATCTGCATCTATAAAGTCGGCGGCGTAAAGAGTTTTAGAGTCCCGGAGGACGTCTTATCGCGCCCTTGTCCTCGGCCCCGCTGACCGCGTCGTCTTCCAGTCCTTCACTGTGTTAGCTCCATTCCAACATTTCGTTTTACTCCTAATAATGAGTTTTAAGTAAAATTAAAACACCAACGCACACGTTTGAATTTGTCAGATATGCGTTTAGAACACATTCTTTACTCATATTTTAAATACCTTCTTCGTCAGGGTTTTAATGGAACCAGTCCCGAATGACCCAAAAATGTTGCTTAAAAATTGGGGTTCTCCAGGAAATTTCGGAACGGTTGGACATCTTAGAGCTGGATAAGTGCTTAGAGCTGGACATGCGGTGTAGGCGTTTTACTGACAAAGTCAGACTGTTTATTTAGCCGGGATCATTAATTAAGTACCCAACGACCAACTGAAAATAGGGAACTACAGTTTAACATTGTATAAAAAACAAAACTTACTCAACTACATCCAGGCAAGATTACAATGAGGCTCTGGAATCCGAGTTCATCTCTCGTTCATGATCTAGTCTTTGTACATTGTTTTGACAGGTGTATAACCTTATGAAGGAGTATGTCGATGCTAATGAGCCATGAGCATGCGTATTACTAACCGCCTTGTCTCAAGACTTCAACTAAACCTGTCCTCCAAGTTTATAGAATATAGTTTATAGACGATTTTTGAACCACACTACCAGATAAGTGTTGGTAGGTTCCTCACTTCCAGATCCGATCTGTGTTCGGTGCTTCAGATATCATTAGCCACTAGCAATCGGAATTGTATAGGCTGTATTGTTATCCACGGTATAATCGCTATGTAGTTATATCTTGTAGTTCTACAAGGGTTCGTTAAATAATCACTATGTGATGTTTTCGCCTCGAGAAGTTTTAAGACAAGAAACGTGTTGACTGGTATAAAATAAAAAAATAAAATGACTAATGGTACATTTTAATCGTAGGTTAACATAAGCTTTCTTACTCCGAAACAATATGTTTCTGTTTGTTTTTCCTTGAAGGATTATAAGCGAAAACGAATTCGTGTATGAATAATTGGGAAGGATCTCCCCGTGGTTTAAATTTCCAATGAAATTTATGAACTACCATAACAATCCATTACCGGTACTATTTTAACCAATAACAATCGTTTCACCATTTAAATAATGAACCTATGTATCGTACCATTTTTTATATTTTAATTATGAATTATTGTTATTGCATAGAATAGCTACATATTTATTTTTGTATTACTGTTAAACACCCAATCCGTAAAAAACTTCGTATTTATCAGTGGTTTTAAAATGTCTCGGTACATATCAAACACTTTTATTTCAGACAGTGTTGAGGATTAAATTACACAAAACTTACGACCCCCTTGAAGAACTCGTTGTGTCAGATGGCCATAATTGTGTAATGATCAACGGAGATGGAGGCCCGATTCCGACGCCCCGCGGCCAACTTGCAATACGTGTCCCACTGCCATTAATTTCTCATCTGGTTTGTTCGTGCCAACCAACATCAAGTTCGTGATAAATATTTTATGTAATTCTATACATCACCGATAACCTGATATTGAACTTCTGTTTCAATATCACACCTACGCTTACTGTTGCATTTCGTGTACCTGTTATATGTGATATGTAATATCATTACTTAGCCCTCATAATCCATCGGTTGAGTTCGTTTGTTATGAAATAACCTACTGTTTTCTGAACTTAATAAACGCAGGTAGATCATAACGAAGTTTTTTTGTTGTAAACTCCGAAATAGAAGGTAGCTGTACAAGCCATTCGATATTACGATATTACTCTGAATATTTTTTTCATTTAAAGTACATTCTCTGTTTTCATTTTTACAGGTATGTTCAAAACGTTCGAGTTAAGAAAAACCGTACCGTAAGTAATTGTAAAAGTAATTTACCAAATTGGCTTCGATTCCTATCTACCATGTCACATATTTGATAGGCGCAAAAGTATTTTAGTTTTGATGTTGATAGTTGAATATATATATTACAAACAAATTGGTTTCAAACTGAGTAAAATTTGCACTGAGATAACTGTAATTTTTCCAAAACATTGCTGATAGTTTATATTTTTATTTTTATAACCTTAATTAGTCTATATTTTAAAACTACGTTCCACCATGTTAGGGAGTTCTACAGTTGTTAAATGGGTTCTGGCATTTGTAGTAAGAGGAGTTTCTCGAATGCTACCGCGGGTAGCTCTCGTGCCTGTTGTGCTGGTTGGACGAGCCGTTTTGAGGGCCCTTACGCACGTCCCCGCAAAATATGTTTATATTGCACCCATTTATCCTCTGAAACAGAACAATATTCGATTCTATATTCATCCTTGTCAAAAATATATTTTATAAATATATATACATATATATATATGTATATACACATATATATAAATATATATACATATCTATATATATTTATAAAATATATTTTTGACAAGGATGAATATAGAATCGAATATTGTTCTGTTTCAGAGGATAAATGGGTGCAATATAAACATATTTTGCGAGTACGTGCGTAAGGGCCCTCAAAACGGCTTATTTTCAATTATATCTATATCTATTATATATATATCAGGAGGTCAAGCATATTTAGAAGATTGATATGGAACGAGATATAATTGAAAATAAATTTATGAAATTAAATCAAACGGTTTTCGTTAAACTTCGTATTACATCAATATTTGTAAAACGACTTATGATTTTGGATACACATTTATAGATTAGTTCTGTACGAAACGATCGATTCAAACATCGTTTATACCATATTAGCATAGGCTCTTGTTTTTTCTTGTCTTTAAATCTTACCCAGATAATATCAATATAGCTGACTGAATGTTTATTTTTCCCCACAATAGCGTAAACATTTTCCAAAACAATCGCACGAAACAATTCCATCACTGTGAGTGAAATGTATTACTAAACTAATTAATGTGAGTGAAATACGTAAATAATGACATAATTAGGAGGATTTCCCATAACAATGGAAGCAGTTTGGAACGCAGCCGTAACGACGGCGCTGGAGCGGGTTGCATGCGCTCAACAAACTAATGTTAGAAACTAGGGCAACTAAGCGCCTTAACGCAGTGTGTTAGGTCCGTTGTAGTTAATGTCGACTAATCCCCGCCAGATGCTGTGGTAAGGACGAACGCTCCTAATGTCGCCACAACTCTTGTTTTATTAATTTTCATCTTGCGATCCTAGCACTTTAGTTTTTCCTACTTCACAATTTTTTTTTAATTACTTTCTATTCTTTATATGTGTTTTTTCCAAGAGATAACAAGATCAAATCTAAATGATTTTTTGCGTTCTTTTTGTTTTTTCTTTGCTTGTTTTGTGTAGTGGTTAATTTATTGCGGAGAAGTTGTTAGCTAAAACTATTTTAGTTCAATGGACCAGTGTATTCACAGGTACACATTTTATTTTTAACCAAACCCACTATTTAATCAAATTTAGTGTATTTATTGAGTAATTCTAACCTCATACACATTTCAACACAAATTAAATAAATCGAATTTATTCGGTTGGCTTTCAATTTGTTATGCACCTCCCTATACAGTATAAGCTAGATGAGCCTCAGCCATCCATCTTGCACCCTCACACACTAATAAGCATGATTAGAAAATTCAAACTACCTGGAAGACTAGGCAATAATTTCAAGACCTGAATCCCATTTACCAGGTCAAAGTAGGTCCTTCGGGTTTTAAGGTTTAAATGCTTTGGGAGGTTAAATTGTAATGGGTTCCTATTTACCTATTTTTATATTAATGCTACTTGATATTTTATCTTTATTACCTCACAACACAATGACAAGATACATGTTTTTTAACGGTTAAGTGTTGTACACCATGAGCTAGGCGGTCATTTGACCTCCACATCCAGTTTAGCCTTGTAAGGGGCCTACACCCGCGAGGTTTGAACTATACAAATTGTTCAACTCCTCGCTATTTCAACATTCCTGACATTTCATTTCCTGGTTTATATTTTGGGGATTTTGAATTTCCTCAAGTCTAAACCTGGGGTGTTAATATAAGTAAATTTCATTCACGACGATAAAACCAGAGATAAAACCGATTTAATATACCACCAACATCTATTAGCGTTCCTTGTTCACGCTACAGCATTCTGCACTGTTAACTTCCTGACCCCCAATTTAAAAAATATTTTAATAACCTTAACCCAAAAAATAATGTTAGAAAAATAATTCTATAGTGTAAATGAGTTCCTAGGGAGGGCTGACCTTACAGCTGTATAATCGAAGATCGTGTTCAATTCTTCATTGTTCATTTTATTGTAAAAACTTTCCTATATTTGGATAATTGAACGAAGTGAAAGTACCCTTATACACAACTTTACTGCTTAGACTGGTAAGAGAATCAACTCAACTGGCGTGTCTGTGACCACAATAACTCGAGAATGCCTCCACAGTTAAACTTAAAACTTTCCAGAAAAACTTTACAGGTCAAAATCTTGGTCAACTTCGTTATTCAGATAATTTCGTTCAGTATTAATCAAATTATCTTAAAACTAAATTTATTTTTTTCTCCATAAGAATAACATTGGAAGCTATTTTAGTGGTACTTGAATCGTTAAAATTTAGCCGACGTGACGTCTATGTTTCAACAACAGAGTAACAATAGTTAGTTTACTAGAGTATACTTTGTTATACTGGATAACAACAGTTTTTTTACCAACAAAAAACACACAAGAGAGATAAATTGAAGTATATTTTTAAATTATGAGCATATTTATTATTTTATAAATTATTAAGTGTACGTTTAAAAAAAATATTTATACAGTTAATATTCCCTTAGTACGCCTACTCTGTGTAAATGTCGTCAGTCGTTGAAGGCGACGATTGTATCAGTGACAGACGACTGAGACGACAGACGCGTGTGGCAGATCGAAAAACTCAAAATAACTTTTTGATGACTGTAGATACTAAGATATTAACTTATAAAATAGTTTGTTTTATTATATTTTCTTAGACAATTGGTAATATTGTGATTGTCATATGTAAAAAGTATACAAAGCCCCAATTTGTCTAGAAAGCGTTGATGAAGTTAGTCACAGTAAGCGAACAACCTTAAAATTTATTTTTGTAGGATAATTATTTGCTAGGTTATATTTTCACTAAATTAATAATAAAAATTGTCTACATTACCTAAAATACATTAACAGTAATGTTGTAGGTAACCACAATAAAAGCTATAGATTATTCGAACCAAACAGCCTTTTTCGGAAGGTTATCTTGAATGATTTGACATAGCCTAGGGTTGGCTTACGGTAAGAGTAAGCCGACATTAAACTGGTAATACAACTGTTGTAAAATACTTTAGACACATTACCAGGAATGTTGTAGTGAACCAAAATAAAAGCTTTAAACTATTCTAACCAAACTAAGCCTTTTATACAGGTTATCTGAAATTATTTTACATATCCTAGGTTTGGATCATAGTGAGCTGTTTTCATCATAAACTTTGACCTATGGCTATAAAATGTAGGCCTATACACTTAGGCTACTTGTCATTTTAGAAGTTTCATGTACGGACTTGGGCCAACCCATGTTTATAGTATTTAATTTCATGATAGCCTAGGCTATTGAAACAATATATTGAAATCTCATTTTTTCATCTAAATAACTGGGCCTGATGATTTATTGTTAATCCTTAAGGATATTTTGACTTGGCCTATAGAAATTGTTAACATTAGTTCATGTAGGAAACTCGCTGTTCTCTTAAAAGTTAAATTAACCACACTGCTAAAGTCACTGCTTAGCCCAAAATGCTTAGTTTGTTCTAAGATAACGCACCCATGCCAATCCTAATAACAAACCATGCCTGAAATCTTCAATTTATTTTAGAAATGGGTACAGTTCCGCAGACGTACCTACGATATATTATCGAATGAAAATATCGATCGATTATAAATATTGTTTGGAATTCGGTTGAGATATGATATTTTTAATCGATTGTATACTAATTAAATGAGAACAGATTAAACTTAAATAACCAAATATATTTAACAAATTAACAAGGGATAAAACATGAAACAAATTTAAAATAACAACACATAATAACAAAAAATATGTACCCAACAAAACACAACAGATTAAACTTATTTACAAACCAGGGTACAATTTTTGTACTGCTTTTAATAAGTGTTCAAATAGATCTTCATTAAGGGATAAAACATGAAACGATTTTAAAATAACAACACATACTAACGAAACAAAATGTACCCAACAAAACAGATTAAACTTATCTACAAATAATACTTAAACTACGAAAATTATCACTTGTAGAGTTCATTTTAGTTCACTTACAAAGGAAAGGAAATAACATAAACAAATAAAGTAAGCAAATTATATTTCAAAACAGATGATTTAATACGGTCTAAATATTGTTGGAAATAGCGATAATAACCATTAATTCGATCGATAATAAATACCGAATTCCAATCGATATTTATAATCGATCGATATTTTCATTCGATAATACATCGCAGGTACGTCTGCGGAACTGTACCCTTAAAAATAAATAAATTTACGTATTTATACAACATTTACTTTGATAAAAACAAGTGATAAATGTATGTATGTTTTTCTACGGATAAAATATTAGGTCGGCGGCGGGATCCGAACCTGCAACATTACGCTGCAAGAGCCTGTGCGATAACCCTCAGCTACCGCGATAATTGATTCTTAGAGAAGTGCCTAAAACTATAGCTATACTGTATAGACATAAAATCCGGATTCTGGCGGCAGTTAAATGATAACGAAATGTATTCTGATGATGTTACTCAAATCAGATAGTTTTGAATTTTTTATGAGACTCGATTTAAGTTTGATCATGTGTTTCAATTATCCTTATACGTGAGGAATGAGCGTACACCTAGTTATTATTATAAATTAATGTATATCAACGAGACATGACTTGTATTTATCATTGTTATTTCAGTAAAATTATTTTAACGTTGTTTATAGATTGTAGAATGAATTTTCCGTGGCAATTATATCATTGATGTAATAAATAAATCAACCTTTTCTCAAGCCGACTAGATTTTGGTCAGGCCAAGAGGCTTTTCGTTCTGGTCTGAAGCCTGCACTACACACTGTGCGGCCTCAAGGACTGGACTTTACAACCCGAACCTCGTAGTTAGGGGGGAGGTAGTATATAGAGGGGCCTTAGAAATTGGTGGTGTCAATATTGAGACAAATGAAGCCAATGGGAAAATTTATCATTAGACGTAAAAGCTTGGAATTCCCTTGATTAAATTTCATACCTCGTCGAAATTATAGCCAAGAATCTCCTTTTTATTACTAAACGCTATTCTAATGTTTGAAATGTCTCGAATACAGGAAATAGATTAATCCTACTTATTTATCAATAAATAAAAATAATCGCATCTTTTTCCGATCAATCAGTTAACTCAGCCGGTCCCTTAAAGAAAACATTTCCAGCCAAATAAGGGTCTCTACAGCAAAACAGGGAAAACAACACGAGCGGTCGGCAAGAGTAGAAAGGGTTCCCGCCCTAGATCGTGACTGGAAAACCAACCGCCCCATGCCCTTCCACCCCCCAACCGACTAACCCAATTGATCTAGTGCAAGTTGCATCAGCGTATAAAGTGTGGACAGGAGAGGCTCGACGCTCCGGAGTATTCCAGACAGGTCTTGTTGGGGGGGAGTGGACAGACCCCTTGCAGGGGGACCCCTAGAGGGGGGGATATGGACCCTACGTGACGGGGGTTCAAATGACGCGGCACGAATCCAATCATTCGGCCTACTCAATAACATCCCTGAAGATACAATTAGTCGCCATATTAAATCTCGCACCAAATATTTTTCTGTCTACCTTTGGTTTCATCGTTCATCGGACCTTACCCGATAACATTAGATTGTCTCCTGAAACAGTATCTCTCTACACTTCACAAGTACTGGTTATAGCTGGAGGCATTTTTGAGAGATTATTTAAAGTTTTTATAGAGGAGAAGTTTTGACCCGTATAGCACTGGAAAAACTAGGACTCGAACCGGAGAGCCCTTGAAACAAAGCCCGAGACATTAAGGGGTTAGGCTACATGTCTTAGCCTGTGATCTGTTTTAGGTCTTGTAGTAGTTATTACACTTGTATTATTCTAACTAATTTAAGCGATTAACATTTGGCAACATGATCAATTATTCATGGACTGTTATTATTGCGGTCTAATTAACATCGATGTATCAATGTAAATGGTGGATATCGTCGGTAAATAAATACATTAATTAAGTCATAGTAAAACAGGTATTTGATTTAACTTTCAATCTGTCAAAACTATTTTATGTACTAAATAGACTATTTGGATTGGGAAAAGAACACCGAGTTGTTCAGATTTACTTACATCGAGGTTCTGTCGAAACTTTTTACAACCTTATATTAGTTACCTATTCAAATTATTTTGAATTTGAATATAAGTTTTGTTATGAAATATATAGAAAACATACCTCATTTTTTGATGTATTAGTTTGTTAATTCATTCTCTATATGCATTCCTTAACTTTCACACGTCATAGTATTGCTGTGAGATATCACAGAATATTTATAATAGTCGATTATATATAATTTCGTAAGAATAATAACTTCTTAACCTTCAACTATTTATAATTCCTAATTAAAAGTGTCAGGAGTTGTTTTTTTGTTTTTTTTAGCGAATTTCCCCTATAGGGAAGCTATTACCTTAGGTGGCATGGTAAGACAAAAGCCCGAGACCATGATAACTTTTTGTTTTGAGGTCCCCAGATGTCAAAAACACTATTCGTTCAAATTTATATATATATATATATATATATATGTGTGTGTGTGTGTGTGTGTGTGTGTGTGTGTGTGTGTGTGTGTGTGTGTGTGTGTGTGTGTTTTTGTATGTGTATGTCCGTGAATGCGATAACTTGAGTAAAAAACGTCCGATTTCGATGAAATTTGGCTCAAATGTGTAAAGTGACATTTATGACTTCTGACGATGGAAAGGGGGGTTTATGGGGGTTTTAAATTTTCCATAAATCAGTTTTTTGCATTTTTTACCCTAACATTTTTGAACAACTTAATTTTGGTTTTAGCCATGTTATAGAGCTTGAAAAAAAATAATATAGTTTTTTGAATTATTAACCTAGGTTGAGTGGTTGCGGAGAAAATCCAAAAAACCTTCTCATAAAATCTCCCATGTTAATCTTATGGGAAAAAGGTTTTTGGTTTTTCCTCAGTTCATTTCAATGTAAACTTCACATTAGGTTTTACCAATAAGTTCAGCTCCACAAAACAATCATATTGGTGTTTAAATTGTGATTCTACGTCCAACTGTTGCAGAGATATTCAAAGTCCTAAACACAGTACGTTGTCTAATGTTATCCTTATGGAGAATAAATAAAAGTTGATATCTCGATTATTTATTAATGTATATTGATGAAACTTGGTATTTGGCTTCACTTAGTTCTGGTATATTGATATTTGCACAAAAAAAGATTTGTTGTTGATTATCTCCGTAGAAGCAAACCTGCGTACTCAGCCCCCATGTTATTCTTATGGAGAATAAGTAAAATGCAATGCCTCCCTTAATTATGAACATAAATTAATAAAACTTGGTATGTGGCTTCACCTTGTTGAGTTATATTGATATGTGCATAAAAACCCATTTTTTCCTTGTTGCAGCAAACCTGCTTACTCAAGCCCCATGTTTTTCTTATGGAGAATAATTAAAATGTTATATAGCGCTTATTTATGATTGAATATTGATGAAACTTGGTATGTGGCATCACCTAGTTAAATTCTATTTATATTTGCATAAAAACTATTGTTTCTATTCCTTGTTTCAGTAAACCTACGTACTCATAACCAATGTTATTTTTATGGAGAATAATTTAAATCGCTTATATGTGAATATATTTTTATGAAACTTGGTATGCGGCTTTATGTGGTATTAAGACATATATTATGCATTGGAAATTCGCTGAGTACGCAGGTTTCCTGTGACGAGGGTATATTTTTTTATGTTTTTATTTTAGTGAATTTCCCCTATAAGGAAGAAGCTATTAACGTAGTTAGCATGGCAAGACTTTGGCCCGAGACCGTGATAACTTTTTGTTTTGAGGCCCCAGGTCCCTTAATTATGAACCTAAATTAATTCAACTTGGTATGTAGCTTCACCTGGTTGATTTATATTGATAATTGCATAAAAACACATTTATTATCTTCCTTGTATCAGCAAATCTACGTACACCGCCCTAAAGTTATTCTTATGGAGAATAAATAGAAAGCTATATGTCACTTATTTGTTTATGTATTTTTATTAAACTTGGTAAGTGGCTTTACGTGGTATTATCAAACACATACATTCATTTGAAATTCGCTGAGCATGCAGGTTTGCTGTGACGGGGGTATTTTGTTAAAGAGGTAGCAATGCCATTAGGCATTAGGCCCGTGACCAAAAAGGTTCGGTTTCTATATTACCAACAGATTATTATTTTATGTAATATATTTGCATAGGAACTGATATCTGAGTGCACGTTGGAATTTATCAATCATTATACAACTAAACTAATTAACTTTAGCGTATATACAAAATTTTTTATGGGTCGTATAATGGGTTTACTTTGTAAAAATGTTCTTTTGTAATTTATTTATCTATTGTTCTTTATTTTTTAACTTCTTGAGTAGCATAATACATGTTAACAGGATAAATAAACTACGTCTCACAACACTAAACAATATACGGTAGAACCTCACTTATTCGAAATACCAGGGACAGCTTTTATTTGGAATTAAGTTTGAAATATCGAGATTTTAAATTATAGAGGTTAATGAGAATGAAATTCGAATTATAGAGGCAAAGAAAGTAAACGACAATCAGTTCAGATCTGGAGGGTACTGAGTACTGAATACCCATTAGTTCATGTTTCAACAGGATTATTTTTTGCACTTAGATCGAATTTCAGATGCCTATGGTATCAGAGTTCGTACTGTAGAGGTTGACTTCGAATTTTAGAGTCGACGTTTTGAATTACAGCAACAAAATTCGAAATTTAGAGGCTGAGTATAAACATATTGGAATTGTAGATGCTAAATTATGCGTTAAAAACCCTTTGAATTATTGGTATATTATTTTCGAATATTAGAGGTTTTCTGAAGAGAACAGACAAAAGTTACTATTTATAGAGGTTTTCGAATTATGAGGTTCGAATTAGTGAGGTTCTACTGTATTTACACTTACTGTACTGACATAGAAGACGGTAAATATACAAAAATATGTAAAAGGCGATCGACTTCAACCAGTCACATCGGTTACCATTAGGCCCTATCAGAGAATCCAGCTTTTTTGCTTTATTTTTTTTATTTCCAGTGTTTAAATATTAATTATATGGTAATTACACTTGAGAGCGAAGTAAAATACCTGCATGAATGAAAATTTAATTCATGTCAACTGTGGATGTAATTGGTTTGATACGGTTTTTGAAGCATGTAAATAAAATAAATAAATCCTGTTGAACAAATTTAATAGATTTTATGATTTTTGGTTTTTCAAACTGTATTTTTCATTAAATAATTAAATATCGATTAACTCATTAAGAGTTGATATCAACACAAAACAATATAAGCAGGCGTTTAAAATATAAGCAACAAATAAACCTACTACTTTAAGTAATCATAAATATAGCGTTTGTATAAAATTTAAGTGTAACTTAAAACACATTTTTATCGTTAAAGTATTGTCTGATATATCCAAGCTATAGAGAGAGCCCGGTCCCAATTGGGTGGGCGCCTTGTATATGACAGGTACCTGACATTGGCTAATGCGCTGTCTCAGTTCTGAATTTATGCTCCTCCTCTTGCCGAAACCTCCGCACAACAAGCTACTTTGGAATTCAGTTATATCGCCGTATTAGGAACTTTTCATTTGAATATTTGATTGTTTACCCGGAATTTTAAATCATTATAATTCTTAACGTTATAATGTCTATATATTTTTAGAATTGCAAAAATATGCTTCCGTTCATATCTGCTAACAAAGCACGTTTCTTTATTCTCAATTTCAAACTATCAAGACATTTTTATAAATTGTACATTTACTCGTTATAAACCCTGTCCCACCCTAAGGGACTTTAACAAGGTATGGGCTTTTGTCGTTTACCAACGTAATTGAAACTTGCCACTGGTTACGGAGATTCCGTTCCGGAGATCGTAAAAAGCGCAGAGTAATGTTTGGCAAGTTGTGGGAGTTTTAGTGAACAGGTTGTGTTACTTAGCAGCTGCGGTTTCCTAATGTTACTGTACTTCCTCCAGATGCCACTCCTATTTCCCTGCCTCCACAGGAAGAGTCAGGAAAAGCCGGTCCCTTGTAGGGAAACCCTTATCCGTATGGGGGTAAGCAGGCTTCCATTGTTACCAGATTTACTGATTCGGTTGTCTTAGCTATATAAAATCTTACCTAAATGAAATGGCATGAATTTAAATCTTGCCAACCTCTGGTGGTGTATTTAAGGCAGCTTATAACTTGTTTACATATTCATATTCATCAACGATATAAGTCATGTTTGTTTATGCAATATTGTTATAACTAAACCATAAATTAAGGCTAATTGCGTAGACAAATTAATTAATAATATTTACTACTAATATAGATACCAAGGCTGTCACGTTGTGGCGTCTTCGTAATGTGTCTTACTTGTCTTGTGTCGGTATAAGCTTAGTACTCCCGTGCATTTTATCCAGTAAGAAGGTATCGAATACACGTCGAGTCGCCGCGCCAAGCCAGGAGGTGTACAATTTGCCTGGAGCGTCGCTTGTATATGACGGGGTGACGTTGGCTAATGCTCTCCCTCCCTTCAATTTATAAGCCACTCCACCTTCAGAGCCCCTCACGTATAACGCATTACCGTTTCTTTGATTTTACGAGTAAACTATGAGTAGACAAATGAATTAATAGTATGTGAATATTGAAGCGTAGTATTTTTGTCAAAGATTTATTGACATGTACAACGAATTTCAAAATATGAAAAATGGGGATATAAGTAGTGTATATTGGCCGGTTCTGCGGGAGCTGGGTGAGGTGGGTAAGGTGGGTGAGCCCTCCCCTTCCAAATTTGTTTTGCCCCCCCACTTTTTATTTTTATTTTTTTATTTTTTTTTTTTTACTTACCCTAATTAATATGAATTTTTCTAATCACCACACATTGGCCATGACAGTGATTGATGATAGTGATATACCAACAAAGGAGCCACCCCAACATTCCCAGACATGGAGTTGTTTCGACACACACAATGACCATGACAATGATTGATAATAATGGTATATCGAAAAAGAAGCCACCCCAACATTCCCATACATTCAATGGGGTTGTTTTACTTTTTATATTAATTAGACAAGGTTGGTTGTTGTACCGACACCTGCGCTGCAGCTGCGCATCCGCATTCCCAGACAGAGGGTGAGTTGTTTGCCTGGAGACGGTCATTAACAATAGAAACTTCTCCGAATTAATTAGACAAGGCCCTGCAGCTGCGCCAAGCCATGAGACACGCTTCCGTCTAGAGCTTCACAACTCACAACACTCATTATGTTTTCCAAAAAATAGGAGTGAGCGAATCCCGCACCCCAATTGTTGAACACCCACAATCTCATTCTTGGTCTATATTTCATAGTGTGTGGTTGTACGCTAGTGTTGCCGTGCTTCCGTGTGGTTTATACCATCAGAGGTCCCTAAGCTTTTTGATGTAACCTATAAAATTTCTTATTAACTTCCTTTATATTTAATGATCAACAGGTTGTTGAACTAATTGATAGCAGTGATAATCCATGGTTCAAAGCTAAAGAGATTGCTAAAATCCTAGGCCACTCTAACCCACGAAAAGCAATCAGAGATCATGTTAGAGAAAACACCTAAAACAACTTCGGAAATGATAGTCGGACTACCATTCCCCGCCCCGCCCCAAGGGAGGAACGAAACGTTCTCCCCTTTGAATTTTCAATTTCAAACAGTTTACATCAATGAACCAGGATTATTTTCATTAGTTTTAAAATCAAACTTGTCCATTGCTGAGAAGTTTCAAGATTGCGTCTTTGAAGAAGTTTTACCATCCATTAGAAAACATGGTGAGTGTACAATCAGAACTGAGAAACAACAGTTACTACACACTTAAAATCAATCCCTGGAATCCAACCTTCAAATCATAAAAATCAATCAGCAGCTTGTGACCAGTCACACACAATTAAAGGCAGAGAACATGGAATTGGAAAAATTAAACCAATCCATAAATCAAACGTTGACAGAACAGACACCTAAAGTGGCAGTATTGCCTGAAGATTCCAATCTGAAATTTGTATGTTGTGTAGTAATTAAGGAAACCCTTTCAGAGATGTACGGAGTTTGCGAATACAAGTGCATTCGAACTAAAAAAAATCAATTTCAAACAATCCTAAAATAAAGCAAAGGAAGAAGGATTTGAAATTTGCTACTTTAGAGACAATGTCCTAAACGGTACAAATATTGTAAATAAAGCTAAGGAAGCAATGAATAGCTACGGCATGCACATTGACTGCAGATTACAACAACATCCTAACCTCTCTCAGTTTCGTTAATATTGTTGAGTATATCTTGGACAATACATATGTCTACATTTCGACTCGTTCCAGAACCTTTGACGATAGTCTACCATTAACAGTCGCTACGTACTACAAAATAAACAGTGTGGATGACTCAAGAAAAGTAATCACAATATCAATGAAGGAAATACGTTATAAACATTAACATCCGAAAAAGGCTACCAATCAAATTAGTGTTAGATAGAGCAAGAGATGTGTTTGAGAGTGAATATCATATGAAACAATATAATTATGAAGAAAACAAAGACAGTGAATATTATGTGAAACAATATAACTATGATGAAAACAAAAAAGACTGTTAAACTTAATGAGGAGCTAAATCCTCATTACACTTACTAGCCGTGCAATGATGCACAACAATTAACGTGGACTCAAATCGTGATAGATGAAATGATATTCCGCAGACCGTTGGAACTTATATTGGAGGAAAATATTAAACATCTATTCTGTTGCAGAAATATGTGTTACAGCGAGTGCGCACAGTTTACTTCAAGGGTGAGCAGACGCAACACTAATCAGTAGTACGGTAGAAGCAGCACGGTGAGGACATGGACGCTTACGCTTCTGCGGACGATTATATCAAATCATTTATTGAGGAGATTATGAACAATAATGCTTGTGATCATTCATTAGCGACACCTCAGACGTCACCGCCCACTGTCAACAAGAGACGAAAAAGGCCAACTTCCATCGAAGTGGAAACCAAGAAACCAGGATGGGTATCAAAACCAACAGATGATTGTCCCATAGTGTCTATGTCAAAGGTGTTGAGAAAAAAGGGTATGTACACAGCAGTTTTATCACAGATCACTGTACTACTAATGTCATTAATCAACGATATCGGTTGTGGATCGCTATTGTCAATAAAAAATCTACTATCAACAAGCGCGGTGCGATGTCGCCATCACAAGGCAGCTCATACACGATGTGCACTAACCAATTATATCAAATTACGCGGTTGGTTACATCTAAGTACAAATATCGATGATAACAGTTCCTGCTTCTGTTTTACTACTAGTTCTACTTCTGTTGCTGACGGTATCGATACAGTAGCATGAATACCATAGAGATCCAAAATTATCTGTATAAACTGCCTGTACAGAACGTTGGTGTCTACGCTGCGGATCAATTACTAGATTATATCTCACCATCTACTGCTATGATTGTGAACAATGATCCTCAAAATGAAGATGCCACTCACTAGGTTGCCTTATACCTGAACAAAGAAGAAGGAATTGAATTCTTTGACATATACGGTCATCCTCCACATCTACAACTCTACCAAGGATTCCTGAGACGCAATGCTCGTCGCTACCTGTACAACGAGCATCGCATTCAAAGTGACAACACTCTGGTCTGTGGCCACTACTACCTTGTATACCTGTACTGCTGCACCTACTACGGCATGAAGATGAAGGTCTTTGTTCAGCTCTTTGATGACTTCTATTGCTCACAACGATGCACTGATCAGAAGACTCTTTGTACAAATGTATACCAATTGAATTTTGAAAATCTTTTTTCTCAATAAACTAGTTGTTTACTCAGAGTTAAAAACTCTGGTTATTTTCCATCCTCCTCCTTCAGTAATTACTTCAGTTTATATACTCATATTCAATGAAATAACAAAAAATAAATAAAAAATAAAATAAACAAGACTTAGCTGAATATTATTGATTTTTATTAGAGTGTATTTATTACCCATATGTCTAACTTCAGACTAATTTGGGAAAACATTTAACAAGTATATGACATGTGACTGGATTTAGTATACATTAAGAAATATCAACAACAATAACTATTTTATCAACATACAAAACAGACAGTGAATGCATTTTATGTTTAATAAGATAATTTTAATGCTTTGAGCATAATCAGCAAAGGGGGGTGTGTCGACACACCCCCCTTTAACCATAATAACGCAGGTAAAGTCCTACAAATGAATGGAAAAGAAAAACATCGCAAAACAATGGCGGTAGAAGGGGGGTCCAGCTCAGACCCCCCTTTGAGTTAGCAATCTCATACAGTTTACATCAATGAATCTGGTTTTTTCAAGTCCTACAAATGCATGTAAGGGAAAAAATTCAAGTGAACTCCAAAAGAAGTAGTCCTGCCCCAAAATAGGACACAACCCAATTATAATGATTCTAAAATAACCTGAAACATTCATATCTGAACCTGGTTTATACGAATTAATATTTTCCTAATGTTAATAGATTTAATAAATATGAATTTAATTCATTTATGGACTATATAAGAAAAGGTGAGTTTAATTCACCTAATAAAATTAAAATATGTAGCAAAAATAGTATAATAAAATATATATAATATGTAAAAAATCAACTATAAACACACACAGGACCATCCTCAACCATCCTCACCATCAACCGGAATGTTTGTGATAACCACTCAAAGTTAGCATATGGGAGTGGATCTGACATTGCTTAACCTCATGGGTTATTAGCGTCGTAATACATCAAGTATGTATCATCGTCACTCTCGACGCTACTCATTGATGCGCTCTGACCATCTCGGTTGCCGCCATCTTCTCTTATAAACTTATTATTGGCGACGACGTGTCGAGTAACGCACTAGTAACATCACACTGATGCGACACCGCAAAAAGGTTCACTAATCTACGTCGTAATCAATTTCCATCGGTGGTGGATGGAAGGGTGCTATTGGTAACGGTGGTGCCCTTGGGGGTATCCCATAATGTCCCCATGGAAGCGTGTTGATTCCATCTTCAGGCAGTACGTATCGTCTGTTATCAAACGGTGCCAGGGAGCGTTTCCTCGCCACAACGTTGTACATTATGTGGTAATGACTTTGGAAACGCATTTCGTCTGTTGACTTGATTTTATGTGTAAACAGACAATCTTCATAGTATTTAACAGATAGATCTTTCTGAACAACGGCGCGATTGATAGTTTTAGCCTTTTTTACAGGCGGAGGTATATCCCAATCGTCGTCATCTCCGTTACCTATAATAGCACAGTTCTATCAACGAATACGACGCAGTACAGTTTTGCCATCAAGCCAACGAATATATTAATGGCCACCCCACCAGCTTCGTCTTTAAACTTCCCTAAAACCCTAGCGTTGCGGCCGTCATAGCCGATATGGTTCTGGGGGTAGTTGCTGGTGTCGAAGTCGTCCAGGTTCTTTATTATGTCGTGGTAGACTTCTCTGGTACGGATTGCGTAGATGATACCGTCTGTATCCATGTAGGCCTTTCCGTTTCTATCCAATCCGTATCGTTCTACCATGCCATAGTGGAAACTGTACATCCATCGTTTACTATGGTCCAGAATGGTCATTCCAGCATACACTGGCTTGTTCAGGACCACTCGCACCTTTGCCATATTCAGTAGGGCCAGGCTCTCATTATAAAAAACACGGCTATTGAAATTCGCCTAGGCCACGCACTTTGTATAGATTTTCTGCGAGATTTTGGTGTTTTCTAACATTCTAGAGACTAATACCATAGACAGCATTGACCATTAGTTTAAACATCTCCACTTCGAACTTCTCTTTTTACTGGCCTGCTGCCTAGGTTCGGTATTCACAGTCACGTACGGCTTCAACCATGGCAATTGTTTAAAACGCAGTATCCGGTGGATGTGTTGAACACGTAATCCATTCTCCATCGTTGCTGAATATAGTGGTAGTGCATTACATATTCATCTTTATCTATTAGGTTAGCCATTAGTTTCATCGATCTTCCTGCTCCGCTGTCGATGATGTCCAGTGATTAGTACGGCAGTTAGTATGCCGGTTCTCTCTGCACTTCCGGACAAAAAGGTAAGTCGCGATGTTTGTCATGGAGGGCCTGATCTCTGGGATATTCAAGTTCCACATCCAATACGTAACCATCCTCACCGTCAACCGGAATGTTTGTGATAACCACTCAAAGTTAGCATATGGGAGTGGCTCTGACATTGCCTAACCTCATGGGTTATTAGTGTCGTAATACATCAAGTATGTATCATCGTCATTCTCGACGCTACTCGTTGATGCGCTCTGACCATCTCGGTTGCTGCCATCTTCTCTTGTAAACTTATTATTGGCGACGACGTGTCGAGTAACGCACTAGTTTAGTCCACCTCGAATATCCTTCTCAAAATACAAATACTGATCAACGTCCTACAGGGTATCGAGAACCACGCCGCGTCAGTCTTGAACAGCATCACATCCCAAGCGTATGATGGTAACGTAAGGTAATGTGCTGGATCCAAGTTGTAATGTATCAGACACACTTTCCTAAAACCCTCGAACACATCTGCCAACAGCAAGACGTCTGTCTGAAGGTATATGTTGGCATATTGCCCGAGGGTTTTACAAGCAAACTTGGTCCAAACGCGTTGGGCGTGTGCAAAATACTCGTCTTCGACAGTATCTCCGAAAACTGCCTTTGAGGGTAGGGAATCTTCGTCAAGTACCTCCATCGATGTGATGTGCTCGTAAGGAAATATTCCTTTCCGGCGCAACAGGTCAAACTGTTCCTGGTCAGCATATCAAGCCCGTGTGATTTTCATTTTATCGGCCGGCAGAATAGAAGCTAATGTTGCCAATGACTTACCCATTATCCTATAAGAGTCAATAAACTGTAATTTAATACTATTCAGCCGGCCTGCACCGGGATACCGAAAGCATTTGGAGAAGGTGATATACTTCTCCTTTGTCAACTGCGAGCTCTCTCACGATGAAGTGAGCATCGTAATTAGACAAATTGTGGAGGTACATATTGACAGTTTCTTGTTCCTTGAAGCGGTGATTGCAGGATCTATGTGCAGCTCCTCTGTACTTGTACGGAGGTGAGTGTTGGTATTCCCTCACCATGACATTATTGTCACCAACATTTTCAACTATGTTCTTTTTGCAAATGTGGCACACAGATGCTTGTTGAAATTTAAAACTCCTCTTCTTCTGTCAACTGTGGGAGATCACTTTGTTTACGTCGAACGTATAACATTTGTCCAATCTTTTGCACGTCATCCCGTACTGATTTGATAAAATGCTGTGCCGTATCCTCGCTTCTGTACAAGTGAAGTTTAGAGAAGGTGTTGGTTGTTGTATCATCGTCGTGGCAGTCTAAATCGTTGGCGTTTCTGTGGTCATCGCAAACGTAGTAAGCGTAAGCGTATGGTACGTGGATATTCCTGACGTTGTTCGGCTCATCCGCATTATTCTGTCGTCCTACTCTGGTGGTCGCTGGGTGAGGCTAGTGGTTGGACTGTATGAGTCTGATTGAGAGGTTGGTTGGCCTCATGTGGCAAAAGGGCGCATTCAAAATCTGTATAAATGGCGAATCGGGTTCTTTGAGTGCACTCAAAGTGTTGAAAACGGATCTCTTTCTCTTCTGATACCTCCGTTCTCAAAGGAGCATAGTCTGAACAGTAGCGTCGATGTTCTTCCAGACGCTCAGCTCCCCTGAAGCCTAGCCTACTCGTTCAATTGTCGAAATATGTAAAACATCTCTTGCAAATGAAGATTCGTTGTTCTCGACGAGTCAACTGAAAAGTCCCCAACCTCTCAAAATCAATTATTAGGCCATAATGGGATTTTCTCTCTTCGGTCAGGAACAGAGGGTCGAAGTGGTTGGGTAGCTCTTGATCCACGACACGAAGGGGAAAGACAATGTGTTCAACTTCTTGATTGGCATCGTTCCTCTTCTTCTTCTTATCCAGACCACACACATTTCCACTTAAGCCGTGGTTGTTGCGCTCGAACGTGCGTATTTGTGAAACAGACATGGGGAAGGTAAGACTGTAAGAATTTAAATTTACTTGTGCTCGGAGCTCTGCAGTAAAGTTAGTAGCTCTGAGCAGGATTTGGAAGGGATCTACAATACATTTGGAGAGGGTTGCATATTGAAAACAATTTTCTCCGCATCCTTCAGCTCATTAGCCCCGGCTTTTCTCATGGTGATATCTTGCGGCAGCGGGATAAATTAGCTACCTCTGATAGGGTTATAAACATCAACCCTCACTTCCATATCTAACACCTTAACAAAGCTCCATCCCGAACCCTTCATTTTGCACGTCTCCTTTTCCAACATTATTGCCTGGAGGGATTGCTGACATATCTTTTCAAGTCTGAGGTTTGGAAAAGGGAGACGTTCTTTGTTTTAAATTTCCGCTCATAAAATTCATCATATACGTTCGTGAATTCGCAGACTACCCACAACTGTACCTTGATGGCATTTACCTTTTCTAAAACGCACCGCATGTGTGATTACCTGCACCCACACTGTATTGAGGAATTCCATCAAAGAGACGGCTTGATCCACGAGCTCAATCAGACGATATCGTTTCAATCACCCACGGAACCCCGTCTGGAACTCCTCAAAGCCAACAGGAGCCAAGTCTCCTGGGAGAATCGGTGGGTCGACTTCATCGTCGCTGCCAGCTGATGACGAAGAAGGTACAGATGAAGGTGGCTACAGTCCGCTGGGCCCGGCAACTGCTGGATCCGCTGGAACCACCCGCCCCCGGCAAGAGACCGCATGTGCCGTTTCAGGTTGTTTTTCCTTGAGTATGTTTTACCACACCGGACACATGGAAAATCTGGAAAGAGATAGAGACAAACCCACTATTAGCTATGATGTTCAGTGATAAATTGAAAGATTATTTACATCAATGAAATTAATTTCGATATTTCATATTAAAGTTATATCAAAAGAGTTAAATGTAAAAAGTAAAATGAGTACTAATACTGAAAGAGAGAGAGAAACAAACCCAAGTGATATAAAATGAGTTAAATTTAAAAAGTAAAATGAGTACTGGATTATTGTTGTGATACAAAGTTATTTAATCTTTAAAAGATTTTAAATATGCTTCTGGTAATGAAAAATTAATTGGTTTAGTGTGATATATGTTGTTTTTCATGTTATTAATAAATCAAGTTTTTGCAAACTAATAAATTATTCTCACCTTTCGGGGCTTCATCGGGTTCCTTGGCAGGAATTGTGTCAGGAGCGTTGGCCGGGCCGGCTCTTGGTGGTGCAACAATATTTGAAAAACCAAGTGTATTGTTAGTACAACTAATATAAAAACCTTTCAATGTACTTGGCAAATCGTTTGATTATTTATACTCTCTTGAAAGTTATAATCTGCAAAATAATTAATGATATTACTAACCGTGTCGGAAAGCAGGATTCTGAGGCTGTGGAGGTATGGGTTGGTGAATGGTGGCGATGTGGTGACGAAGGGCACCGTCTCTGCAAAATCGTAGTTTGCATTCTAGCTGCTGACAGACGAACTGGTCACCACCATTCGCTGTACGTGCGTGACGTACAAGATGTTGTCGTATTCGGTATGCCATTCCGCATACGGTGCATGAAAAAGGTCTCTCGACGTTCATCATCTGAAACAGAACATCCAAATTATGTAGATTTGTAAAAAAGATTTTTCGGAGGTGGATTTGGAAATACAGGTTTGGTTTTAATATATCTTAATTAACAACATAGGTATTTAATATTCGGATGAGTCATAGATTGTGACAACATAATTTTCACATTTTTAACTAATGCTAATTGATATAATAGACTAAACAAAGATGGTAACACAGGCATGATGTTGTTATTTATGTTAGGAGAAATAAAAATATTTATTTTTTTATAAATGAAGTATAAACCTGGTTCAAAGCTAAAGATGTAACTCAAATCCTAAACTGTCACGATACAAAACTGACAGTGAAGAGCAAAGGAGACTAAACAAAGACAGTGACTCTAGCATGATGTTACTATTTTAAGATAATAGAAATTACTTGAGTTTTTATAATGAAGTCTAAAACAATATGCATTAAATAATTAAAAATCATTAATATATTAATAGTATTATCGATACATAATCCTCATTAGTGCTTATTGAGATGATTTCTGTCATTATTATAAAACAGTATGTAAAGAATATTACATTATGAGTCATAATATGACATATTATGATGAATTTTATAAAAATTATTTATAACATTTAATATCGTTTGTACATTAAACCAATAATAATAAGAATGATTGTTACTTACGACTTATAATCCAAGGAGAATAGCACAATTCACATAACAGCGCACACAGAAGCGGAGCAAAACTGAGATACGACTATACACTATGAAGTCCAGACTATGAATGAGCTGGGAGTCGACGCGAAGTGGACTGGTGTGTCGGTTTCCCAATGGCGGACGCAGTTGCGGTGCAGGCGTTGCGGTAAAAAACCATCCTCAGTCTGAGAATATTAATAACACGTAATCAGGGTTGTGTGTTGTGAAGCTCTAGGCGGAGCTTTTCTTATGGGCTGGCGCAGCTGCGGCGCAGGTGTTGCAGAAAAAAACCACCCTCAATCTTAGAATGTTAATAACACATAATGGAGGTTGTGTGGTGTGAAACTCTAGGAGGATCGTTTCGCATGGGCTGGCGCAGCTGCATTGCAGGTGTCGGTACAAAAACCACCCTTGTCTAATTGATATAAAAATAAAACAACCCCATTTCTGGTAATGTTGGGGTGGCTCCTTTGTCAGTATATTACAATCATCAATCCCTGTCAAGGTCAAATGTATGGTAATTATAAATATTAATTTTAATTAGGGTAATTAAAAAAGTGGAGGGGGCAAAAAAGTGAAGGGGGCAAAAAAGTGGAGGGGGCAAAAAATGTGGGGGGACAAAAAAGTGGAGGGGGGCCTCACCCGTCTCACCCGTTTCCCGCAGAATCGGCCATATACCCTACTGATATACTTGATAAGTATTTTAAATCCGCCATGCACTTATTTCTGTTTTTCATCATATGGAGGTTTAATTTTCAATGAAAATTAGATTTAAAATACCAAAAAAAACTGTGAGCGAAGCTGCGTGTAACAGCAAGTAGTAAATAAATAAGTGACTAATAATAATACTCTGTTGGGATCTTAGGTTCGAGACGATGCGCATAAAGACTGCGAAAATATACCTTTTAAAAAAGATAAATCTCCAAGTTACAAGTTAATATTCTAATTTATGTAACCAATACCCAAATTAACCACACAGTTCAATACTGCATACCACTAAATTCTACTGTTACAATGTTGAATGGAAAAAATTTACAACAATATGATATCAAAACAGAGATCCCACACTGAATACAGTTCCCTGTCTATCCTCTTCCTTAAGTAATATTGTTAATATGACTTGAGTAAGGTTGCATCAAAAATATTATACATTTAACTGGCCTTTGTATAGTCTGGCTAAAATGTGTTATACATATAATTTATGTATGAGAAAACTTTATCGATGATTTTTATTTGTTAACATCATACCGAGTGTAAAAGTTATGAATAGAATATACTTACGGTTTAATAATTTTTTAAAAGGTATTCGTTATCTGGAAACAGTTTATGATTCTATTAGCGTTAAGAGATAATGCTCTTTAATATGCCATTTCGTTACAATACAAGGTTTTACTCTCTTTTATTAAAATTAGTTATTATTAGAAAAATAATAGAATGATGTATTTCCGAAAACGCTTTCGATATTTACAATATGTTTACAATAATTTCAACAGTGTTCAATATTCTCAAACATATAAAAACAAACTTAAAATTACTTTCTAAAAGCATCCAGGAAATATAGGACCTTGGTAGGCAAATCCCGTAATGAGGTTCAGTTTTACTAAACATTTTCTTATAGAGTCAGGAAAGAAAATATTTGCATAGAATTAATATTATAAAAGTTCAAATTGTTTTTTGAACGTAATATTTGAAGCTAAAACAAAATTATTATTACTAACATAAACTAATTGATTATTAATCTACACGTATACAAAATTATATAAAAGAAAATTTGTATCATTATGATTGTATTTTAATAAGAAAACCTATATCATCAGTGGCTAATATCCGTGATCTCAACTGTCTTAAAAATAAACATCAACTTTTAAAATTTTTAGAGTCTCATTAATAATATTAAAAACGTTTGGACCTATATAAAACTATTACAATTTATAAAAACACTAAATTAGGCTTAGATACAAATTTTTTTTGTTTATTCCTTAATTTGTCTTTATAAACATTTGGTAATATAGGTACATCACCACTCATAACACAGAAAATCTTGAGCTCTTTAAATACAAACATATATTTAAGAGGAAGAATATTTAGACTAATAAAACATGGATATTAAGTTCCATCTTGCTTTTTCTTTTAATTATTCTAATAATGTGTTTTTTTTTGCAATTTAAACACAGATTTCAAGCTGATTTCATATGTCCCATCCCTGAAAAATAACCCATTATCAATCCTGCGATAACCGAGAGAGAAGTATAACATTCTTAAAACATTTTCAGTACACATACTTTGTTTAAAGTAAAAACATCTTAAATAACTATTTAACTTATGCTATAATTTATCTATATGACTCTTCCAGTTCAATTCTTGATCCAAAATTAATCCCAAGTATTTTAACTTATCTGTTTGATTAACAACAGCACACATAGAAACACACTGTGTGTTTTTACATAAACAACTAACACATTTATAATGAATGGAATTAAAAAATCTCTCATCGTTTCTCAATGTAAAATTAGTAAATTTTGTTTTTCTGTACTCAACAACATTTGTTTTTTAGTAAACCACCATTTAAGAAAATCTAAATCCGAGTTCATTGCTTCCTCAACTTCTGTCCAACTATCTTTAACGTAACACATTGCTGTGTCGTCAGCAAAAGAGGTTAATTTGCCTTGTAAATTTGCATTAAAAATATCATATTCTTATCAAAAACCTTATTGGACCTAAAACAGAGCCCTGAGGTACACCGTGTTCAATGTAACCCTATTAACTAAAAATGTTGATTATTTTAACGAACCGTTATCTTCTAGTTAAATAACTTTTAAACCAGACGCATGCTAACCCTCAAAACAACAGTTGAATAATTTTTCTAGAAGAATCTCATGATTTACAGTGTCAAAGGCCTTTTTAATATCTAAAAACATCCCACTAACTTGTTTACCTGTATTTAACCTATTATAAACTCGATTTATTAAATTCTTTAAAGCTGACTCTATATTTAAACCCTCCCTGAAACCAAATTGATACTGGCTAAAAGATTTACAATTCTTTCTTCGTTAATGTTTAAAAAACATTCATAGGGTCAAAAGAAGGGATATTGGTCTAAAACTATTGCAATTGTTGGTTGAGCCTGTTTTATGCAAAGGATTCACCACGGCCATTTTACAACACTCAGGGAAAACACCCTTCTCAAAGCCTAAATTTGCCAAGTATAACAGAACATTTAATATTGAAGGATGTATTGCATTAATTAAAGAGGAACTAATAGTACCTGTAGAGTGGTTTAATTTACCTTTTTCCGACAGTAATCCAATATTCATAGGTAATCGGGGCCATAACTCCAGAAAAAATTAAAATTATAATATCTAACCCAAGGGAAGTTTTATTTTATAAAGACTTTATTACACTGATCAAATTCTCTAAATTTACAGGATCAATAAATAACGACTTAACAGATGGGATTTTAAAAATATATTTTCTTACTCTATATTAATCAAAATTATTCGGTTTCAATTTCTTAGTAGGAAATTTATCAACAGTTGTCAGGAAAATATTGTTCAATTCATAACAAATTATTTGTGTATCATTCAATAGTTTTCCATTACTAATTAAATTTGTAACTGGAATTTTCTTACTAGATTGCCCTGTAATGTTATTTACTACTTTCCAATATTTTTAATTACCATCACATTTTTAACATATCCTCATGATATGCGTTTTTTAAATTTCTAATCTCAAATCTTAAATTGTTTCTAAATGTTTTAAAATATTTAACAAGTTTTTCATTTTTAGAATTTTTTTAAATCTTTCCTGAATTTTATTTTTAACTTTTAACCCTCATTCAAATGTAATTTTTCAACCAGGGTTTAATTTTATTTAAATTTAACTAATTTCTGGGCACTTTACTGCCAATAATTGCTTTCTGTAAATTACTATGAAATACATGAAAGGCGCAGAAGGGTTTTGAGTATTGTATATATCTGCCCAGTCAGTGTCATCAAGGAGCGAAGAGAGCCCCGCATAGTCCAATTTGGTTTTGACTTAAAAGTTGGTTTTTCAAAATAGTTCTTTAGTTCATTTATAAAAACATGTTGAAAAAAACTGTGCAATCTGTCCATTGAAAAAAACTTGAGAATTAAATTAAAATTCCAAAACTATAATGTCTGCCGAGTGACAAACTCTTTATTTTACAAAAACTTCAATAAACCCAGCTCTATGGGTTTCATTAGTTTTTAAATTACTTACATAATCTGGTCAGTTGTAGAAATTTATTTCGTATTTATATCTCTGACAGTATTATTATATCAGGAAACAAACCTCTGCTAGTCAAGTCAACAAACAGACTGCCCAAATTACTTGTTATACTACGTATATTTTGGTGAATAATATTAAAATTGGCTTTACCCATCGTATAAAACTACACTATCATTATTTTAACCATGGTTTTATTTTCATTAATTAGTTGATTATAAACATTATTTTCATTAAAAATTGAATTACTTTCATGAAGTTGTAATTTAGACATCATTTAAATGTGAACGTTTGAGGAATATACGTTTGTTAGTGAATAACGTTTAATTTCAAAGTATTCAAATTAAGTAATACAGTAGCAACTCTTATACTCGACACTCGAAAACTCGACATACTATAAAACTCAACAAGGCTAGTGACCGGATATATTTATTTCAAGATGTCGCCCGTGAAGTACCGTCCGTTGGTAGTAGGGTAATTTGGACAGTCCGAGGCCAGGAGGGACAGGAGGGACGCCCCCCCCCCCCCCCCGAGGTCTCGTCTGTGACACTTTGCGAATTTTTTTTTTTGCGAACTTTTTTGCAAACTTGTTTTGCGAATTTTTTTTTTTGCGAATTTTTTTTTTTGCGAATTTTTTTTTTTGCGAATTTTTTTTTTTGCGAAATTTTTTTTTTGCGAATTTTTTTTTTGCCAAATTTTTTTTTGCGAAATTTTTTTTTTGCGAATTTTTTTTTTTTGCGAATTTTTTTTTTTGCGAATTTTTTTTTTGCGAATTTTTGTTGTTGCGAATACTAACCTAACCTAACCTAACCTAACCTAACGTAACGTAACCTAACCTAACCTAACCTAAGGTAACCTAACCTAACCTAACCTAACCTAACGTAACCTAACCTAACCTAACCTAACCTAACCTAACCTCGGATCAGATTTCTGATTGCAGATTCTTGTTCGTCTAGTCGAGCCGAGTCATTTGAGTACCCACATCGTACACTTTGGATGATGTTTACAAAAAAGAGGCCCGCACCACACTTTTGACCTTTTTTTTTTGCATTTTTGGAATCTCCTCGTCAAGCCGAGTATTCTCAGTACCCACATGACATACTTTGGATAATTAATACAAGAGTTGAACAGGGTAACGCTACAACCAACAGAGCTAGCCCATCAGCGCTTGCGGTCAATTGAACTAACAGTGAATGCAAATTTTAAGGAGAATATAATTGCAATGCTTTGAACATATACTGCATATACCTTCAAGTACTCTGCACCGAGGCAGCTGTTCGCACAAATAACCGTCGCGTCCAGTCTACTGTCTGGGAATGCGGATGTTGTAATTTGATACCTCGACTGGAGGGTGCAGGTGTTCACACAAAAAACCGACAAGTCGAGACCTGTCTGGGAATGCGGATGCTGTAATTTGATACCTTGACGGGAAGACGGCTGACCCTTCTAGGAACCCATAATTATAGTCCGCCCGTATCGAATTCCGAGCAATAAATCACCAGTTGTCAAACACCCACGGTATCATTCTTGTTTTTGGCTTCAACAATTCCTGACGTATGGGGGAGCGAAAATCTCCCCCCCTAACCCATTATGTGTTAGGGGGAGCGAAAATCTCCCCCTAGTAATTAAATCAACAGAACACCAGTTGTCACGGTCTCATTCTTGTTCTAGTCTTCATCAATTCCTGACGTATGGGGGAGCGAAAATCTCCCCCTAAGCCATTATGTGTTAGGGGGAGCGAAAATCTCCCCCTAGTAATTAAATCAACAGAGCTAGCCCATCAGCGCCTGCGGACAATTGAACTAGCAGTGAATGCAAATGCGGATGTTGTAATTTGATACCTCGACTGGAGGGTGCAGGTGTTCACACAAAAAACCGACAAGTCGAGACCTGTCTGGGGTGCAGCTGCGCCCGACCTCAGGAGGGCCAGGAGGAGCAGAGGAGCAGGAGGGGCAGGAGGGGCAGGAGGAGCAGGAGGAGCAGGAGGGACAGGAGGAGCAGGAGGAGCAGGAGGGGCAGGAGGAGCAGGAGGAGCAGGAGGGGCAGGAGGAGCAGGAGGAGCAGGAGGGGCATGAGGAGCAGGAGGAGCAGGAGGGGCAGGAGGAGCAGGAGGAGCAGGAGGGGCAGGAGGAGCAGGAGGAGCAGGAGGAGCAGGAGGGGCAGGAGGGGCAGGAGGAGCAGGAGGGGCAGGAGGAGCAGGAGGGGCAGGAGGAGCAGGAGGGCCAGGAGGGACTGGAGGAGCCCCCCCCCCCCAGACTCCTGCACCAACACTTGGAAGAAAATCCTCCTACATTAGAAGGATTTCCTTCTGTTCCCTAACATGAAAAGCTTTTGTGGCCTTGAAAAAGGCCGATTGTGATGGTGGGATCAGGTGGAGGTTAAGGTGTTGGAAAACGTTTATTTTTTACTGTTAAAAAACTTTGTTACTTCATCAGGGTGCAGTTCATCGGTCCGCCGATTCCACCACATTTCAACAAGCATCATGTACTTCTGCTCATGTTCAATGGCGTAGAAGTGCTCCTCTTCAATGGGGTAGAAATTCATCTTGTAGTCCATGTCACGCTGCCAATATTCCCACTCCAAGCCGTCCAGCGGGCAATGGTTCCACATGCTGTTGATTCCCCGTCGTCTGGAGTACAGAGCGTCGTCAAGATCTTGAGTAGTTGAATACATTTTTGGTTCATGAACGTACTTGAACTTTTTGTCAATGCGCCATAGCCTCTTCTTATGGAAATGCTTCAAGGTGCATTCATCGTCGTCTTTTCGGTTGTAGAATTCATCACCTTCGAAGTAATCATCTTCATCGTCAAACGGTCTCTTCTTATTATTGCTATTCATTGTCGTTTCCGCTGCAACACATACATCCTCCAACTCAACGTCTGTGATGTCACAATCCCACTCGATGTTGGCCATGATCTCTTCGTAGCTGTTGACGCTTCGAAACTCAAGACTAAACTAAACTTTACTGCTAGGGGCGGGCTGTGCGTCGTGGGGTGATGGGCGCAGGTGTACAGACAAAAAACCGTCGCGTCACCCTACTGTCTGGGAATGCGGATGCTGTAATTTGATACCTCTACGGGAGGGCGCGGGTGTTCACACAAAAAACCGACGAGTCGAGACCTGTCTGGGAATGCGGATGCTGTAATTTGATACCCCGACAGGAGGGCGACCGACCCTTGCAGGAACCCATAATTATAGACCACCCGCGTCGAATTCCGAGCAATAGTACACCAGCTGTCAAACACCCACGGTCTCATTCTTGTTCTAGTCTTCAACAATTCCTGACGTATGGGGGAGCGAAAATCTCCCCCCTAAGCCATTATGTGTTAGGGGGAGCGAAAATCTCCCCCTAGTGATTAAATCAACAGAACACCAGTTGTCAAACACCCACGGTCTCATTCGTGTTCGGGAGTTTGAAGTGTGTGGCTGTGTAATAGTGTTGCTGTGTGACATTCTGTCAGAGCGATCGCCCGACGTTTTGACCTAACCTACAAAATGAACCACTTAACCGCCTATGTGTTTAATGATCGGCCTTTGTCTGTACTGTTTGACAGCAGCGATAATCCATGGTTCAAAGCTAAGGATGTAGCTACAATATTGGGATACGCTAACCCTAAAGAAGCAATCAGAGCACATGTTAGAGAAAAATATCGCAAAACAATTCCTGAAGTATGGGGGAGCGAAAATCTCCCCCTAACCTATAACGAGAAACATTCAATCTTTCTTAACGAGCCGGGATTATATTCGTTACTTATGAAATCTAAAATGCCCATCGCCGAGAAGTTTCAAGATTGGATCTTTGAAGAAGTTTTGCCATCCATTAGAAAAAATGGTCAGTACAGACTTATAAACGAGAACCAACGGCTGCTACAATCACTTACAAAGTCGCTAACAAATAACCGAAAGCTAGATCAAACAAATTCCGAGTTTAAAACTACAAATGATATATTGTGTATGGAAAACCAATCCATGAATCAAACGCTGATCGAACAGACACCTAAAGTGGCAGTGTTGCCTGAAGATGTAAATCTGAAGCATATATTTTGTGTGATGATTAGGGAAACCCTTCTAGAGCAGTACGGAGTTTGTGAATACAAGTGCATTCGAACACAGAAGAGGAATTTCAAACAAGCCTTGAAAAAAGCAAAGGAAGAAGGATTTACAATGTGCTACTGTAGAGAAAATGTCCCCAACGGCATAAACATAGTGAATAAGGCTAAAGAAGTGATGAAGAGTTACGGCATGCACATTGACTGCAGATACAACAACATCCTAACCTCGCACAATTTCATTAATGTAGTTGAACATATCTTTGACAATGCATAGGTCTGCGCTTGTGGACTCGTTCCAGAACCTTCGACGCTAGTCAGGTAGCAACAGTCGATACGTGCTCCAAAGATGACCAGTGTGGATGACGCAAGAAAAGTAATCACCATATCAATGAACAAAATACGTTATAAACGTAACAACATCCGAGAAAGGCTCGCAATCAAGTTAGTGTTGGATAGAGCGAGAGATGTGTTTGAGAGAAAATATCATATGAAACAGCATACTTATGAAAAAAAAAAAAAAAAAAAAAAAAATTGAATATCATGTGAAAGAATATAACTATGAAGAAAACAAAACAGACTGTTAAATTTAACGAGGAGCTAAATACACAGTACACTTACGAGCCCTGTGAGGATGTACAACAATTAACGTGGACTCAAATCGCAATAGATGAAATGAGATTCCGCAGACCGTTGGAACTGATGTTGGGTGAAAAAATCAAACATCTAACCTATTGCAACAAGATGTGTCACAGCGAGTGCATACAGTTTACTTCAAGGGTGAGCAGACGCACCAACAGTCCGTAGTACGGTAGAAGTCACACGGTAAGGACGTCAACATGGACGCTTACGTTTCTGCGGACGACTATATCAAATCGTTTATTCAGGAGATTGAGGTTATGAACAATAATGCTAGTGATCAGACATTGGCATCACCTCAGACGTCATCTGTAAAACCGATCACTGCCTGCAAGAGACGAAGGAGGCCAACTCCCATCGAAGTGGAAACCAAGAAACCAGGATGGGTGCCAAAACCAACAGATGATTCTCCCATAGTGTCATGGATGGACGATGGGAATACTTTTGCTGTTCAAAACCCGGGAAACAAAGGACAAATTTTATTGAAAATGGAAATGTACGATGGTACAGATATGGTGTTCATGTGCAGTTTATTTTTGGACAAAGATGGTGAAATGCTCCAAAGTGTTAGACAAGTAGTTGATAAAGTGGAAAACATGTGGATCGATAAATCAACAGGAGTACCGAAAATTACAGGCTTAACTCAAACTGTTACACAACGCAGTGCAGTTTCGCAACCAACGTCGAAGAAGCGAGCTGTGAGGAAGAAACAACGAGTGTCGCCAGCAGTCAATTAAAGCATCAGCATTCCCAGACAGGAGGGCGACGCGTCGTTTTTTTGTGTGTGAACACCTGCGCCCGGCCAACTACTAGAGATGTCGAGCAGCAGCACTTTCAAGCTAGAGTTTCCGAGCGTGAACGGCACTGCAGCAACCGAGGACCTGAGAGCTACCCTCAACAACTGCAAGTCCGACTCTCCGCTCTACACCAGGATAGACGATCTCAGAGAGGAATGCGGCTATCTCATCACTGCGATGGAGCGAGCCACAACACCCTTTGGCGAGACGATCATCGTGATCCTGGAGGGACAGGTCGGGGACGACTTCTTTCTGCGAGTCTACCCGCCTAGGCGCTTCAACGAGGTCCTGAGCAACACCGACATCGAGCGCTACAACAGCGGGTTTGGAGAACGCCTTCGCTTGGTGAAGCGCAGCCCGAGGGGTTCCAATAGCAGATTCACACCTTTGGAGTTTATGTAAAGCAAGACTTGAAGATTATGTAAATACCTTTGTAAATTAGTTTTCGTAGTCAATACTTATAGTCACGTTCAGAACATAACCACTGTGTTATTTATTTCACTTAACCCCAAAAATGTCCTTTGGTAGTAAGTTTAAGAGCGTGAGTATGGTAACTGTGAGGTGTTTAGCTCATCAGCGTCATCATCAGAATCATCGATATTTGTACATAGATGTAACCCACCGCGTAATGCGATACAATTGATTGGAGCGCATCGTGTGTGAGCTGTCTTGTGATGGCGACATCGCACTGCGTTTGTAACAAAATAACGTGTACATTAACACGACGATCACTTTTCTTGCTTAAGTCACGAGGGGCATTATGGCGTACGGGACGATTGGTAATAACAGCGTTTAAAGTAAACTGTGCACATTCGTTGTGATACGTCTTGTCACAGCACGTTAGATTTCACATTCTCACATTCTACATCAATTACAATTGTAGACGTAATCTCATTTCATCTGTTGTGATTTAAGTCCACGTTAACCGTTGTACATCCTTACGCGGCTCATAAGTGTAATGAGTATTTAGTATGACAATAAACTTCTCGAATGTTAGTACGTTAAATCGTAGCTTGTTCATTGACGCATCGATCCCTATTCTTGTTTCAGTCTCAATATGCATTATGGCGTACGTGCCAGATGGTACTAACAACGCTTGAAATAAACTGCACACATGTGTTGCGATACATCCAAACACAACAAGTTAGATGCATCATTCAATCATTCAGCATCAATTGAAATGTTATGCGTGGCATCATTTCATCTGGTGTAATTTGAGGGAATAACTCGACTACGAACCTTTATCGTATGTTAGTTCGTTAACAAAGTAAATTGTACATTAACACGACGATCGCTTTTCTTGCTTAAGTCACGATGTGCATTATGGCGTACGGGACGATTGGTAATAACAGCGTTTAAAGTAAACTGTGCACATTCGTTGTGATACGTCTTGTCACAGCACGTTAGATTTCACATTCTCACATTCAACATCAATTACAATTGTAGACGTAATCTCATTTCATCTGTTGTGATTTAAGTCCACGTTAACCGTTGTACATCCTCACGCGGCTCGTAAGTGTAATGAGTATTTAGTATGACAATAAACTTCTCGAATGTTAGTACGTTAAATCGTAGCTTGTTCATTGACGCATCGATCCCTATTCTTGTTTCAGTCTCAATAGACATTATGGCGTACGTGCCAGATGGTACTAACAACGCTTGAAATAAACTGCCCACGTGTGTTGCGATACATCCAAACACAGCAAGTTAGATGCATCATTCTAACATTCAGCATCAATTGAAATGTTATGCGTGGTATCATTTCATCTGGTGTAATTTGAGGGAATAACTCGACTACGAACCTTTATCGTATGTTAGTTCGTTAACAACGTAACTTGTACATTGACGCATCGATCACTTTTCATGCTTAAGTCACAATGTGCATTATGTTGTATGTGACGACTGGTAATAGCAATGCTTGAAGTAAACTGAGCACATGTGTTGCTATACGTCTTGTCACAGCAGGTTATATTGCTCATTTCCCCTTTCAACATCAGTTACAATTGTATGCGTAATCTCATTTCATCGGTTTTAATTCAAGTCCGCGTTAACTGTTGTACATCCTCACGAGGTTCGTAAGTGTAACGAGTATTTAGTTTTACATTAAACTTCTCGTATGTCAATCCCAAGTAATCGGTGTTTGAAGAAGTTTGCCTTTCCCTCAAGAATTGTCACTAGCATTATAACATACGCGTTTAATAACCAGATCGCACTTGTAATATTTTTGTATACCAATAACAATTACAAGTAATCGAGGTTTGAAGAAGTTCGCACATTGATAAAAAAAAAAAATCCAAGTAAACGATGTTTGAAGACGTTTGAGTTTTCGCCATCACACAAGTTCCAATCTTGAGTAATGTCAACCCAAGAAAATGAAAGCTAACAGCATCACGTAGTTGTGTTAAGTTACGATAGGTATAGTTAGGTTTATTAAGACTGTTTCCAGTTAGAAAGGGGAAACATGGAGAGACTTATCTCATCGTTAGGTTACGATATCCAGTGTAAAGTTAGGTCCCTGCATAGAAATAGGAAACGTAGACAGTTGTATCTCATCCTTAGGTTATGTTATGCTCTGTTAAGTTAGGTTTGTGCTTATAGATATTAAATATTGTCAGTAGTATCTCGTCGTTAGGTTAAGTCATGCTCTGTTAAGTTAGGTTTGTTGTTGAATATACAAAAAAAAAAAAAATCTGTACCTTAATGCCGGCGTGCGCAATTTAAAAATGGTATGATCATAATGCGCACGCCGACATTAAGGTACAGATTTTTTTTTTTTTTTGTATATTCAACAACAAACCTAACTTAACAGAGCATGACTTAACCTAACGACGAGATACTACTGACAATATTTCATATCTATAAGCACAAACCTAACTTAACAGAGCATAACATAACCTAAGGATGAGATACAACTGTCTACGTTTCCTATTTCTATGCAGGGACCTAACTTTACACTGGATATCGTAACCTAACGATGAGATAAGTCTCTCCATGTTTCCCCTTTCTAACTGGAAACAGTCTTAATAAACCTAACTATACCTATCGTAACTTAACACAACTACGTGATGCTGTTAGCTTTCATTTTCTTGGGTTGACATTACTCAAGATTGGAACTTGTGTGATGGCGAAAACTCAAACGTCTTCAAACATCGTTTACTTGGATTTTTTTTTTTTATCAATGTGCGAACTTCTTCAAACCTCGATTACTTGTAATTGTTATTGGTATACAAAAATATTACAAGTGCGATCTGGTTATTAAACGCGTATGTTATAATGCTAGTGACAATTCTTGAGGGAAAGGCAAACTTCTTCAAACACCGATTACTTGGGATTGACATACGAGAAGTTTAATGTAAAACTAAATACTCGTTACACTTACGAACCTCGTGAGGATGTACAACAGTTAACGCGGACTTGAATTAAAACCGATGAAATGAGATTACGCATACAATTGTAACTGATGTTGAAAGGGGAAATGAGCAATATAACCTGCTGTGACAAGACGTATAGCAACACATGTGCTCAGTTTACTTCAAGCATTGCTATTACCAGTCGTCACATACAACATAATGCACATTGTGACTTAAGCATGAAAAGTGATCGATGCGTCAATGTACAAGTTACGTTGTTAACGAACTAACATACGATAAAGGTTCGTAGTCGAGTTATTCCCTCAAATTACACCAGATGAAATGATACCACGCATAACATTTCAATTGATGCTGAATGTTAGAATGATGCATCTAACTTGCTGTGTTTGGATGTATCGCAACACACGTGGGCAGTTTATTTCAAGCGTTGTTAGTACCATCTGGCACGTACGCCATAATGTCTATTGAGACTGAAACAAGAATAGGGATCGATGCGTCAATGAACAAGCTACGATTTAACGTACTAACATTCGAGAAGTTTATTGTCATACTAAATACTCATTACACTTACGAGCCGCGTGAGGATGTACAACGGTTAACGTGGACTTAAATCACAACAGATGAAATGAGATTACGTCTACAATTGTAATTGATGTTGAATGTGAGAATGTGAAATCTAACGTGCTGTGACAAGACGTATCACAACGAATGTGCACAGTTTACTTTAAACGCTGTTATTACCAATCGTCCCGTACGCCATAATGCACATCGTGACTTAAGCAAGAAAAGCGATCGTCGTGTTAATGTACAATTTACTTTGTTAACGAACTAACATACGATAAAGGTTCGTAGTCGAGTTATTCCCTCAAATTACACCAGATGAAATGATGCCACGCATAACATTTCAATTGATGCTGAATGATTGAATGATGCATCTAACTTGTTGTGTTTGGATGTATCGCAACACATGTGTGCAGTTTATTTCAAGCGTTGTTAGTACCATCTGGCACGTACGCCATAATGCATATTGAGACTGAAACAAGAATAGGGATCGATGCGTCAATGAACAAGCTACGATTTAACGTACTAACATTCGAGAAGTTTATTGTCATACTAAATACTCATTACACTTATGAGCCGCGTAAGGATGTACAACGGTTAACGTGGACTTAAATCACAACAGATGAAATGAGATTACGTCTACAATTGTAATTGATGTAGAATGTGAGAATGTGAAATCTAACGTGCTGTGACAAGACGTATCACAACGAATGTGCACAGTTTACTTTAAACGCTGTTATTACCAATCGTCCCGTACGCCATAATGCCCCTCGTGACTTAAGCAAGAAAAGTGATCGTCGTGTTAATGTACACGTTATTTTGTTACAAACGCAGTGCGATGTCGCCATCACAAGACAGCTCACACACGATGCGCTCCAATCAATTGTATCGCATTACGCGGTGGGTTACATCTATGTACAAATATCGATGATTCTGATGATGACGCTGATGAGCTAAACACCTCACAGTTACCATACTCACGCTCTTAAACTTACTACCAAAGGACATTTTTGGGGTTAAGTGAAATAAATAACACAGTGGTTATGTTCTGAACGTGACTATAAGTATTGACTACGAAAACTAATTTACAAAGGTATTTACATAATCTTCAAGTCTTGCTTTACATAAACTCCAAAGGTGTGAATCTGCTATTGGAACCCCTCGGGCTGCGCTTCACCAAGCGAAGGCGTTCTCCAAACCCGCTGTTGTAGCGCTCGATGTCGGTGTTGCTCAGGACCTCGTTGAAGCGCCTAGGCGGGTAGACTCGCAGAAAGAAGTCGTCCCCGACCTGTCCCTCCAGGATCACGATGATCGTCTCGCCAAAGGGTGTTGTGGCTCGCTCCATCGCAGTGATGAGATAGCCGCATTCCTCTCTGAGATCGTCTATCCTGGTGTAGAGCGGAGAGTCGGACTTGCAGTTGTTGAGGGTAGCTCTCAGGTCCTCGGTTGCTGCAGTGCCGTTCACGCTCGGAAACTCTAGCTTGAAAGTGCTGCTGCTCGACATCTCTAGTAGTTGGCCGGGCGCAGGTGTTCACACACAAAAAACCGACGCGTCGCCCTCCTGTATGGGAATGCTGATGCTTTAATTGACTGCTGGCGACACTCGTTGTTTCTTCCTCACAGCTCGCTTCTTCGACGTTGGTTGCGAAACTGCACTGCGTTGTGTAACAGTTTGAGTTAAGCCTGTAATTTTCGGTACTCCTGTTGATTTATCGATCCACATGTTTTCCACTTTATCAACTACTTGTCTAACACTTTGGAGCATTTCACCATCTTTGTCCAAAAATAAACTGCACATGAACACCATATCTGTACCATCGTACATTTCCATTTTCAATAAAATTTGTCCTTTGTTTCCCGGGTTTTGAACAGCAAAAGTATTCCCATCGTCCATCCATGACACTATGGGAGAATCATCTGTTGGTTTTGGCACCCATCCTGGTTTCTTGGTTTCCACTTCGATGGGAGTTGGCCTCCTTCGTCTCTTGCAGGCAGTGATCGGTTTTACAGATGACGTCTGAGGTGATGCCAATGTCTGATCACTAGCATTATTGTTCATAACCTCAATCTCCTGAATAAACGATTTGATATAGTCGTCCGCAGAAACGTAAGCGTCCATGTTGACGTCCTTACCGTGTGACTTCTACCGTACTACGGACTGTTGGTGCGTCTGCTCACCCTTGAAGTAAACTGTATGCACTCGCTGTGACACATCTTGTTGCAATAGGTTAGATGTTTGATTTTTTCACCCAACATCAGTTCCAACGGTCTGCGGAATCTCATTTCATCTATTGCGATTTGAGTCCACGTTAATTGTTGTACATCCTCACAGGGCTCGTAAGTGTACTGTGTATTTAGCTCCTCGTTAAATTTAACAGTCTGTTTTGTTTTCTTCATAGTTATATTCTTTCACATGATATTCAATATTTTTTTTTTTTTTTTTTTTCATAAGTATGCTGTTTCATATGATATTTTCTCTCAAACACATCTCTCGCTCTATCCAACACTAACTTGATTGCGAGCCTTTCTCGGATGTTGTTACGTTTATAACGTATTTTGTTCATTGATATGGTGATTACTTTTCTTGCGTCATCCACACTGGTCATCTTTGGAGCACGTATCGACTGTTGCTACCTGACTAGCGTCGAAGGTTCTGGAACGAGTCCACAAGCGCAGACCTATGCATTGTCAAAGATATGTTCAACTACATTAATGAAATTGTGCGAGGTTAGGATGTTGTTGTATCTGCAGTCAATGTGCATGCCGTAACTCTTCATCACTTCTTTAGCCTTATTCACTATGTTTATGCCGTTGGGGACATTTTCTCTACAGTAGCACATTGTAAATCCTTCTTCCTTTGCTTTTTTCAAGGCTTGTTTGAAATTCCTCTTCTGTGTTCGAATGCACTTGTATTCACAAACTCCGTACTGCTCTAGAAGGGTTTCCCTAATCATCACACAAAATATATGCTTCAGATTTACATCTTCAGGCAACACTGCCACTTTAGGTGTCTGTTCGATCAGCGTTTGATTCATGGATTGGTTTTCCATACACAATATATCATTTGTAGTTTTAAACTCGGAATTTGTTTGATCTAGCTTTCGGTTATTTGTTAGCGACTTTGTAAGTGATTGTAGCAGCCGTTGGTTCTCGTTTATAAGTCTGTACTGACCATTTTTTCTAATGGATGGCAAAACTTCTTCAAAGATCCAATCTTGAAACTTCTCGGCGATGGGCATTTTAGATTTCATAAGTAACGAATATAATCCCGGCTCGTTAAGAAAGATTGAATGTTTCTCGTTATAGGTTAGGGGGAGATTTTCGCTCCCCCATACTTCAGGAATTGTTTTGCGATATTTTTCTCTAACATGTGCTCTGATTGCTTCTTTAGGGTTAGCGTATCCCAATATTGTAGCTACATCCTTAGCTTTGAACCATGGATTATCGCTGCTGTCAAACAGTACAGACAAAGGCCGATCATTAAACACATAGGCGGTTAAGTGGTTCATTTTGTAGGTTAGGTCAAAACGTCGGGCGATCGCTCTGACAGAATGTCACACAGCAACACTATTACACAGCCACACACTTCAAACTCCCGAACACGAATGAGACCGTGGGTGTTTGACAACTGGTGTTCTGTTGATTTAATCACTAGGGGGAGATTTTCGCTCCCCCTAACACATAATGGCTTAGGGGGGAGATTTTCGCTCCCCCATACGTCAGGAATTGTTGAAGACTAGAACAAGAATGAGACCGTGGGTGTTTGACAGCTGGTGTACTATTGCTCGGAATTCGACGCGGGTGGTCTATAATTATGGGTTCCTGCAAGGGTCGGTCGCCCTCCTGTCGGGGTATCAAATTACAGCATCCGCATTCCCAGACAGGTCTCGACTCGTCGGTTTTTTGTGTGAACACCCGCGCCCTCCCGTAGAGGTATCAAATTACAGCATCCGCATTCCCAGACAGTAGGGTGACGCGACGGTTTTTTGTCTGTACACCTGCGCCCATCACCCCACGACGCACAGCCCGCCCCTAGCAGTAAAGTTTAGTTTAGTCTTGAGTTTCGAAGCGTCAACAGCTACGAAGAGATCATGGCCAACATCGAGTGGGATTGTGACATCACAGACGTTGAGTTGGAGGATGTATGTGTTGCAGCGGAAACGACAATGAATAGCAATAATAAGAAGAGACCGTTTGACGATGAAGATGATTACTTCGAAGGTGATGAATTCTACAACCGAAAAGACGACGATGAATGCACCTTGAAGCATTTCCATAAGAAGAGGCTATGGCGCATTGACAAAAAGTTCAAGTACGTTCATGAACCAAAAATGTATTCAACTACTCAAGATCTTGACGACGCTCTGTACTCCAGACGACGGGGAATCAACAGCATGTGGAACCATTGCCCGCTGGACGGCTTGGAGTGGGAATATTGGCAGCGTGACATGGACTACAAGATGAATTTCTACCCCATTGAAGAGGAGCACTTCTACGCCATTGAACATGAGCAGAAGTACATGATGCTTGTTGAAATGTGGTGGAATCGGCGGACCGATGAACTGCACCCTGATGAAGTAACAAAGTTTTTTAACAGTAAAAAATAAACGTTTTCCAACACCTTAACCTCCACCTGATCCCACCATCACAATCGGCCTTTTTCAAGGCCACAAAAGCTTTTCATGTTAGGGAACAGAAGGAAATCCTTCTAATGTAGGAGGATTTTCTTCCAAGTGTTGGTGCAGGCGTCTGGGGGGGGGGGGCTCCTCCAGTCCCTCCTGGCCCTCCTGCTCCTCCTGCCCCTCCTGCTCCTCCTGCTCCTCCTGCCCCTCCTGCTCCTCCTGCCCCTCCTGCCCCTCCTGCTCCTCCTGCTCCTCCTGCTCCTCCTGCCCCTCCTGCTCCTCCTGCTCCTCCTGCCCCTCCTGCTCCTCCTGCTCCTCATGCCCCTCCTGCTCCTCCTGCTCCTCCTGCCCCTCCTGCTCCTCCTGCTCCTCCTGCCCCTCCTGCTCCTCCTGCTCCTCCTGTCCCTCCTGCTCCTCCTGCTCCTCCTGCCCCTCCTGCCCCTCCTGCTCCTCTGCTCCTCCTGGCCCTCCTGAGGTCGGGCGCAGCTGCACCCCAGACAGGTCTCGACTTGTCGGTTTTTTGTGTGAACACCTGCACCCTCCAGTCGAGGTATCAAATTACAACATCCGCATTTGCATTCACTGCTAGTTCAATTGTCCGCAGGCGCTGATGGGCTAGCTCTGTTGATTTAATTACTAGGGGGAGATTTTCGCTCCCCCTAACACATAATGGCTTAGGGGGAGATTTTCGCTCCCCCATACGTCAGGAATTGATGAAGACTAGAACAAGAATGAGACCGTGACAACTGGTGTTCTGTTGATTTAATTACTAGGGGGAGATTTTCGCTCCCCCTAACACATAATGGGTTAGGGGGGGAGATTTTCGCTCCCCCATACGTCAGGAATTGTTGAAGCCAAAAACAAGAATGATACCGTGGGTGTTTGACAACTGGTGATTTATTGCTCGGAATTCGATACGGGCGGACTATAATTATGGGTTCCTAGAAGGGTCAGCCGTCTTCCCGTCAAGGTATCAAATTACAGCATCCGCATTCCCAGACAGGTCTCGACTTGTCGGTTTTTTGTGTGAACACCTGCACCCTCCAGTCGAGGTATCAAATTACAACATCCGCATTCCCAGACAGTAGACTGGACGCGACGGTTATTTGTGCGAACAGCTGCCTCGGTGCAGAGTACTTGAAGGTATATGCAGTATATGTTCAAAGCATTGCAATTATATTCTCCTTAAAATTTGCATTCACTGTTAGTTCAATTGACCGCAAGCGCTGATGGGCTAGCTCTGTTGGTTGTAGCGTTACCCTGTTCAACTCTTGTATTAATTATCCAAAGTATGTCATGTGGGTACTGAGAATACTCGGCTTGACGAGGAGATTCCAAAAATGCAAAAAAAAAAAGGTCAAAAGTGTGGTGCGGGCCTCTTTTTTGTAAACATCATCCAAAGTGTACGATGTGGGTACTCAAATGACTCGGCTCGACTAGACGAACAAGAATCTGCAATCAGAAATCTGATCCGAGGTTAGGTTAGGTTAGGTTAGGTTAGGTTAGGTTACGTTAGGTTAGGTTAGGTTAGGTTAGGTTACCTTAGGTTAGGTTAGGTTAGGTTACGTTACGTTAGGTTAGGTTAGGTTAGGTTAGGTTAGGTTAGGTTAGGTTAGTATTCGCAACAACAAAAATTCGCAAAAAAAAAATTCGCAAAAAAAAAAAATCGCAAAAAAAAATTTCGCAAAAAAAAAATTTGGCAAAAAAAAAATTCGCAAAAAAAAAATTTCGCAAAAAAAAAAATTCGCAAAAAAAAAAATTCGCAAAAAAAAAAATTCGCAAAAAAAAAAAATTCGCAAAACAAGTTTGCAAAAAAGTTCGCAAAAAAAAAAATTCGCAAAGTGTCACAGACGAGACCTCGGGGGGGGGGGGCGTCCCTCCTGTCCCTCCTGGCCTCGGACTGTCCAAATTACCCTACTGTTGGTGCCAAACTGCACTTGTGCGCCAGAGACTTTACGTTGGGTTACTGGGTTTTCCAAGGTCATTCACCACATTGTTTTTGCAGCTCTATGGTCTGCTATTGTTTACGCACCTAAAGGTTGCTTCTAAAATTTGTGTCACCTCTTTCCTTATCGCAAGGCTTTAGACTGGGATTCCCAAGTATGTTATTCTTACATTCACTACATAAATGTAAAATGGGATATAATAAGTCAATAAATTAATGTACAATGTAAGCACAGTAATATGAGCGTTTTAATGTCACTCTCGTTTTTATTACTCGATTTCCCTAAAACTCGACAATCTTTAATCATCATTGTGTCGAGTTTGATAGTTTATGCTGTAACTGCAATAAATACCCAATTCCGACAGTGAATAGTGTACATATGCGCTATATGATCTATAGTTGACACCACCTTCGCACTGTCACCTGGGTTCTTCCTCATGAGAATCCTACCACCTCTAATCCATAGATACGTGTACGGTTTCTCTTTCTTAGCTTGTCGTGCGGTATTGAGGAGTCTGCGACGTCCAGGGGCCAGGCTCTCGTTCAAGTACACCTGTTCCGCAGTCCTCTCTGTGAACCCCAGGTCGTGAGTGTTAGGTTTTCTCTTGACTCTGCACTTCTGCATTAGTCCTTCAGCATCCAATCTTCTCACAATTTTAACAACAATTCCAGGAGGTTTCCCGGGATCGCAAGTAGGACGTAGGCCGGTGACACGGGACGACCATTTCATCAACCATTGGATAATCCAGCGCTATACCGTCTATCTTCAACAGTTCAATGACTTGCGTCAAAAGTATTGCGACGGGAGTATTGCTCTACTTCGCCCACTCTTGTCTCGAGAAGAGAGACTTGTTTATGGAGCGTCACATTCTCGGTCTTTAGGTCCTTGACGACTTTCATCCAGGCTCCGATCTCATGCCGTTGATTGTTGCCGAGTTCCTTGGTTGCAGCGATCTCATCATGACATGTGTTAATTGAGACGCCAAGACTAGCCTCGACGCGTTTGAAATCATCCCTGATTCCCGCCACCAGCTGAAAAGTATAATCATAAGACTCATCGGTTTTAGACTTTTGCGGCGCACCTTTGAGCACGGTTCACACCTCCACACTTCACCCTGGTCCACCAAGTACAATACATCGTCAGCTCTTAGGTTCACCCACTTTCCATGAAAATTATGATTTCAGTCGGCACAAACAATGTTATTTCTTGTGTCTTTTAGCGGTTTCAAACACTTTGAACAATCTACCATTGTTAAAAGCAACACACAAACTTCCAAAATATATCTTTAAAGAAATTAAAAAATGTTTAACACTACGCAAAGAATTATTAAGTTCTATAATGTAGATAGTAGATTTACATATCCGACAGTTCTAAATACGCACAACGATAAGACCGATAAGACAGCGCTCGTAACACAACCTTCCGTCTTCACGTCTGACTCATGACTGAATGAATAACTTTTGTACTTAGTGTGTTACGAAAGTGTTGAATTCCAAATCACTCCCTAATTTATTGTAATACTTACAGTAAACATTTTTCATATTAGTGATAATAGTTTTCTGATTTTAACTTTCTAAATTGTTTGACTCTTAATTCTAAATTTTTTTAATATAATTGTACAATAACCTGGGTCTTGCAATATTTTCCTAAAATATTTAGTTTTAACATATTTAGATTTAAACCCCATAAATGGTAAAATGGTTGAAGCTAAGTGGCTTTAAATCTTGCATGAATTAAGCTATCATGATGAGTCGTATATACGATAGGTTTTAAGCCAGTTTTACTATGGTTTCTAAAAAAACTGTTTATTAAATAAAAACTCATACAAACCGAAAAAATACAATTTTGGAACACGTTACAAGAATTTGTTGCAAGTAATTTATGAATAATTTAGGTGAATTGTTACATCATCATATCACAGCACCCTTTGTAACCATTTATTTTCTCACAAGCAGTGTAGCAGTGACTCTTGATTATAGGTTTAGATATAGAAAATCTAACAGAATGCAGAAAAATAGTTTAGCCTGCATTCAAAAGTAATCACTTCTTGATTTAAAATATCACCTTTTAAATGATTAAAATCGTCATCGGTAGTCTTCCTTAACTTCTCACGCGTTCTACGTGTCATCATACTTATGTTTTTTATATCTCCTGCCAAGAATGCAATCTGTGAACTGCTGTGCACTGCTAGCCGGTATCACGAAAATTGAAGGGGCAAAGACGGTAGCCTCGAGACGCACGCTGTTTTCTAGCAGTCCTTTATCCCCGCGACAGATAGCGTGGTCATTCGCTCGGCGAGGTTATCGCGGCACCTGTATACTTCCCACAGATATTTCCTTGTCCCTCGTAGGTTGCAAAACTGCCGCCTCGAGTGCGCATGCGCGAATTTTAAATTAAAACTAACAGGCGGATTAGGGAAAGACGTTATATTTCTCCTAACCTAGAGAACCCTGAGCGAATAACAACTGAATTCAACAAAGTTTTAAGATTATGCACCTGTCAAATATATAGTTTTCTCACAACACACTGTCTTTGTAGGGAACACTTCATAGTCTTTCACGATAAAAATCATTCACATACGCAAAATATTCAAAGTTAACTTTGGAGCGATAAACAAAGTTTAATAACTCATGGCTCCACGCTTGCCAATTCAAGTTGCTGCGGATGATCCGCATGATGTCATTTCCCCTGGTAAAACCTTCCCTGTTTTGGCGCCAATGTTGCGTAACTTACCTGTTTACGCCCGTCCATTGAAATCTTGTTTTCACTTGTTGACACTTGTTTTACATTGAAATCCCCACTGTCATCCGAGAGTTGTTTACCGCCTTCACCCGCTTCGGGCAGTTCTCCACCGATGCCTATACTGTAGCAGTAAGTAAAGTGCGTGTGGAGCGTGTGGACCGCTCCACATGACGTCATCCCCCCCCAACCCCACCAAATGATATTTTTCGCCGCCTGAGGCTACGGTGACATCATCCTCCCCATGACGTCATCCCCCCGTCACGTGATCCGTCGTTTATTTTACTTACCGTGCAACCCCTACGGTACTACTGACTGGTGTTATGTCTGCTCACCCTTGAAGTAAACTGTGCGCACTCGCTGTGACACATCTTGCTGCAACAGGCTAGATGTTTAATTTTGTCTTACAACATCAGTTCCAACGGTCTGCTGAATCTCATGTCATCTATCGGGATTTGAGTCCACGTTAATTTTTGTACATCCTCACACGGCTCGGAAGTGTAATGAGTATTTAGCTCCTCACTAAATTTAACAGTCTATTTTATGTTTTCTTCATAATTATATTGTTTCATATGATATTCGCTCTAAAACACATCTCTCGCGCTATCTAACACTATCTTGATAGCGAGTCTTTCTCGGATGGTAATACGTTTAAAACGTATTTCGTTCATTGATATGATGATTACTTTTCTTGCGTCACCCACACTGTTCATCTTGGAGTACGTAGCAATTGTTACTGACGAACTGCCACCGAAGGTTCTGGAGCGAGCTGAAGTGCAGACTTATGCATTGTCCAAGATATAGAAGGTAGACTGACCTTGAAAGTTAAAGGGGGGTTTATCAATAGACTCCCCTCCAGAGAGTATATTTACAGCCTTACTCTTATCTTCTTCATCAACAGTTATCAGCACAGCTTGTTTTGAATCGTGATAACCTAGTATTTGAGCCACTTCTTTAGCCTTAAACCAAGTATTATGATACAACCGGCCTGTTTTGAATCTTGATAACCTAGTATTTGAGCCACTTCTTTCCCCTTAAACCAAGTATTATGATACACTGTAAAGTCTAGACCAAGAATGAGCCATGAGCGATGTCGACACAACCCCTCATCACATTGGAGTCGCAAGAATAGAAACAACAGACAAGTTGAAACCTGAAAATAACCTCAAGAATTGTTAATCACATTAGGTTTTACCTCAAGGTTGAACGTCCAAAAGCTTCTAGAATGTTCTAGAAGGTTCTAGAACGTCGTGAGCACTCAACCTGTTTACTCATTAGCGACCCGGAAAACCTATGGAAATTCCCCAAGGTCATCTTAAAAATAACCGCGAGTATTTTTTACCGCGTTAATCACCTTTGGCTTCCCCAAACTTCTAAAATGTTCTAAATCGTGCCGGCTGCGCCTGATATATAAACGTGGGGGCAAGCCACGAGCTCTCAGTCCCAGACATCATTAGCAGCACCGAGGTGGACCAAACGCTCCGCTGTCTGATGAAGGAGAACGCCATGCCGCCCACCAAACCTAAGAGGAAAAGGCCTGACGGGTGGGCGGTGAAGAAGAGTGTACCTATCGACTCTCCAGAATCCAGGTGGAGCGATTCTGCATGCAAATATACCATACAGAACCCCGACTACTGCGGGTAAATTTTGTTGAAGATGTCAGTGTTTCACGATAATTGTCCGACACACAGTTGTGGCCTCTACCTGGACGAAGAGAGAAACGATGAAATCTGCATGTGTCTCATGGACCTGCTGACGAGGGTGGAAATCATGTGGGTGAACAGCGATACCGGAGTGCCAAAAACTAACAAAGTTACCAGGACCGTGACTCCATTGCCCGCTTGGCGTTAGCCCCCCGTTGGCGGGAAAAGTAAGGTCAAAAGCGATTGCGTCATCTCGAAGCGCAAGAAGTAAGTGACTTTCACCCGCTGTATGGTCTACATGCCCAGAAGATACAACGCTGTCCTAGGGGAGCAGGCGATTGTCCAGTGCAACGCGGGTGTGGGGTTTAGGTTGCACCTGGTGAAGAAGAGTAGCCCTCCAGGCAGCAACGTCTCTATTCTGGAATTTGTTTGGTAAAATAAATCAAAAACCATCAAAGCATTGAGCCGTGACAACTTCCACCGACGAATGTCACGTCTCATTTAGTTAGTGTTTTGTTATAGTACTGTTTGTTATGTCTGTGGTCTGACGTCTCCATTTGCACGGCTGTGCACCTCGTGCACGGAATCCTTGGGCGTCGACTCGTGAACCCCGAAGCCAATTTCCGTTGCACAACGAGGTGGCTCGTCATAGATTGTGCGACTGTCAAACTGTGAACATCAGAAGTGATTTTGTAACTAAGTTTTTGTGTTCAGTAAATTTTGTGTAATGTCTTCGTTCGTTTTTGTCGTCACTATGATGTTCGGCTAAACGAGCCGCTACAGCCTGATGGGGTCCCGGAGGAGAGCGACCACCTTCCACACCATGAGCGTCGGCGGAGAGGGACCTTTCTTTCTTGGCTGCCGATTGTGGACTCTGGAAATGTCTCATTGTTATTTATTAATTCGTTGATCAATTAATTCATTTATCTATTTATTTATTGTTGATTTTTTTTAATATCATTTATTTGTAACTTTGGTAAATTTGAACTGAACAAGAAAATCACGTGAATAATTGAAAAAAAATGGTTTTAAATACTATTTTTTTGAAATCGATTTAACCTTTATTTAACTTATAAAAAAGAAAAGAAGTGTAAGCTAGAAGGACAGGTGAGGAAATATTGAGGCAACCTGATATTTTTATTTATACTCACATGTATTGTTGTCGTTTTTTGTTAATTACAGTTTGTGCCTCTCAGCAGTGTGTTGTTCTTGAACTCTTTCCTCCACGGTCTAGTTAGGTAGGGTTGTGAGCCGCCCCTCGCCCCGCGTCCATGGGAGCACGCTTCCGCTTCATGGTTCGCTTGGGTGCGGGTGCGGGGGCGTGGTTCAGATGGTAGCAGAGCGTGGTTTAGTGGTTGTGGTCCTGGCCCTTTGGCCGTGGACCTTATTGGTTCATGACTGAGAGGCTGGGAGACCCGATCACTGGCCACGTTCTGAATTCTTTTAGATGGAACGTGGGTGGACTGCTTTCTCGGGTGTTTTGTGCTAGCTGACTCTGGAAAAATTGTTGTTCAGGTTGGGGGGAGACAAAATTTTTTTCCAATTAGGAGCTCGCCCTTAGCCGAGGCACCGGGTGGAATCTGGTTAATATCTTGCTTCCAAACTTAGGGGGCAAGAATTTGCTAAAGCATGGCCGACACTCAAAATTAAATCTTGTTGTATGCTAACCCCACCAGACAAGTGTTAGGTGTTGTTGTTTAGTGTATGTATCTGTGTATGTATGTGTGTGTGAATCTTTGTTCAATTTCTGCGGTATAGGTGGTATGAATGGGCAGGTTCTTTTTTTGGGACCTCATCAGGTGGATAGGCATTTCAGTCCAGGGATCTTAGGAGGTTAAGTTATTCGTAGTGTTTCTTGTGAACTTTTTTGTAGAGTTAGGCATACTGGTTGAGAGCAGGAATGGTATCCATTGTACCTGAACATTTACGGAAGCCGGAGTTGGTGTACGAGGTGCGGTCCCGAGGGGAAACTCCTGGTGCTGATGTGCGGACATTAAGGGGGCAATTTAGGAAGCTGGTAGGAACCCCACAGTCTTGGCATGAGTCACTGGATATCAGTGAGGAAATTGACTCTTGCGAGGAGAGAATCGAAGAATTAAGCGGTGAGATGAATTGTTGGAGTGCCTTACCTACTGGCTCCACCAAAACCTCTTCACTCACGCAATTAACTCATTGGCAAAATCGGTTAAAACTGTTAGCCAGCAACTCTGAGATCCAAGAGGAGGACAAAGTTTGGGTAGATGCTAGGATTCTTGAACTACAAAGTATCATTGACACTGTTCAGGCAGGCAAGTCAGTTATGGAGACTGTAAAATTGTTTGAGGGCACCGAGAGTGCGCCGAGTACAGAGACGATTCTAAATTTCCCTCCTTCTGAGGCGTTGAAGCATTCGGCTGAAAGTGTTGAAGTTGTGGTTCCAGGGGAATCCTCTCGGGATCAGCCAAGTCCAAGTACACAGCTTCGACTGCCCACTTTTGCCTTGCCGTCCCCGTCCCGCGCGGCCACGTCGGGATTGCGCGATTCTGTGCAAGGGTGTAGCCAGACCAACAGTGGTCCATCTATTCCTCATGCTTTTGCCAGGTTGCCCCATCCTCTTGCTTCAGTTCTTAGTGTTTTTCAACCGGTAGATGGGCTTGATGTGGACGGGTTGCTCCGTTTCCTGGAAAGTGTGTTGCGCTTGCGCGTGTTTCCTGGTATGTCGGACTCAACATTGATGGAGCTCATTGCTCCGTACTGCCTGAAATCTTTGGGCGACAGGCTTCTGGATTGCTTGCACAGAGGCGTAAGTTTCGATGATTTTCACAAGGAAGCCTTAGAGCTTTTCTTGCCCCGACGCGTCATGGAAAAGTTGAAGGTGGAGAGGGTGTTCCGTCCTCAACACAATGCCGAGGCTCTCAGCCAGTATGTGGGTGACATTCGGACGGTGGAACGGGTCTTGCGACTAGGAATCGGTGAGCAGGAGCTCATCGATATTGTGCTGCAGGGGTTAAAACCTGAGGAACGCTCTCGGTTGGTTTTCGCTCCGAGACCATCATCTTTTGCGGACCTGGACCGACTGTCGATCCTTTCTAGGAGCGTCCAGGACACAGATTTTCAGAGGGGGCAGACTGCGGGGCATCTTCCCCGTGCTGCTCACCGGCCCATTGTAGCACCTGTAGGGCAGGGTCCTGAACCCCCGCATTGGCAGAGGCAGCCTCTTATTTGTTTTGGTTGTGGTCAACCTGGTCACATCAGGCGAGATTGCCGCCAGAGAGGAAATTTTGGACGTGGTCCAAAAAACTGAATAATGCGCAGGGGGATAGTTTGCCCAATCCTCCCTGTGGGTCTCTTATCAGTTGTAAGGGCAGTAAAGTCGATAAAGTCAATAAAGTCAATAAAGTATTAAATGTTTCGAATAATGTTCAGTCAAAGAAGACAAAGTCAAGGTCTGTTCCCAACAATGTTTCTGTTGCCTCCCCTTCTGGGAGTGCGGTTGCTGTTTCTGAGCCTCTGCTGCGGGGGATGACGGCCCTCGCATCTATGGGTGTGAATGCGGTGCGCTCAACCTGCCCACGACTGAACATCTTGTTAGGTGACACGGTGCAGAAGGCTCTCGTAGACTCTGGGTCAGCCCGTTGTCTTATATCCTTGTCTCTGTTTGAAAATTTGGAATCTTCAGGGCTAATTAAGCAGGTTGAGCGAAGTTCCCCTATCTGCTGGACTGCGTCTAATTCCCCACTCCCCATCATCTATGAAGCCCGCTTTAAATTCAAAATCGAACATTTTTCTTGGTTGTGGAGCTTTTGGGTAGCTAAGGACCTTTGTTTTCCTGTCATTTTGGGAGCGGATTTCATTAAGCACACTGGCCTGATTTTGGACTTAGGTAGAGGCCAGTGTTTCTTCCGATTCGCGAGACGGGTGTTGATTCCTTTTGCTGATGAGATTAACGGTGGTGCCGCTGTGGTGGAGCCTGAGTTACCCAGCGAGCCGAAGATCGATCCTTTAGGGCATCTGACTCCTGGTGAGGCTGAAGCGATTAGAACGCTGTGTATTCGTTTCCCTGAAGTCCTCACGCCGAAGCTAGGAGTTACCAATATTTTAGAATATGAAATTCGCCTCACCGACACCCGTCCCGTACGTTCTCATCCATACAAATTAGCTCCACCCAAAATGGAAACTCTTCGTATCATCATTGATGAACTTCTCAAAAATGGAGTTATTGAGCCTTCCCGCTCAAGTTACGCAAGTCCAGCCTTTCTCGTCCCAAAACCCAATGGCAAGTCTCGGATGGTCCTGGGCTATCGCAAGTTGAATGCACAAATTGAAATCGACTCTGTGCCTCTCCCCGATTTGCATTCGGCGTTCGATTGGTTCGGTAAGGCCAAGTATTTTTCTGTCTTTGATCTAAACCAGGCTTATCATCAGATTCCTTTGAAACCTGAGTCTCGACCTCTCACTGCTTTCTGCGTCCCGTGGAATTTATACCAATTCACACGAGTTCCGATGGGTCTAGCTGTGGGGGCCCAGACTCTCACCAGACTTCTTGATTCCATCTTTCATGACGTCAAATTCAAATATGTGTTCAATTACCTCGACGATCTTCTGGTGTACAGTGAGAGTTTTGAAGACCATCTGACTCATCTAGAGGAAGTTATGAGTAGGTTGCGTAGGTCTGGCCTTACCGTAAATCCCGACAAAGTTAGTTTTGCTCAGCCAGAATTTCTTTTCTTGGCCATCTTGTTTCTTCTCGGGGCGTCTGCATCGATCCAGCTAGGACCCAGGCCATCATGGAGTTTCCTCCTCCTAAGGATGCCAATGGTAGGTTTCTACCGGCGCTTCATTCTCAACGTTGCTGAGTTGGCGGCCCCTCTCAATGAACTTCGCAAGAAGGGAGCCAAGTTTGTGTGGGGTGAAGCGCAGCAGACGTCCTTCGATTTGCTCAAAGAGGCCATCATGCAGCCCCCTGTGCTGGCTATGCCGGATTTCAACCGGAAGTTCGTCCTGCAAACTGATGCTTCCTCCGTCGCGATTGCGGCTGTGTTGTCACAAGAGGTGGATGGGGTTAGGCAGTCCATTGCGTATGCCTCACGCACCTTGAATCCCTGCGAAAAGAAAAGCTCTTCTGTGTATGAACTTGAGTGTTTGGCTGTCGTGTTTGGTATTAATAAAATTAGAAGATTTTTAGAACATAAAGAATTTTTGTTGGAAACCGACAACCAAGCACTCTCGTGGCTTCTCGCCCATCCCCGCCAGCTTGGGAAGATTGGTCGTTGGGTTGTCCAAATATCGTCCCTTAAATTTCAGGTGCAACATGTCCGAGGCACACAAAATGTGATCGCCGACAAATTATCTAGGATGTACCACTCACCCGACGACCATCCTTCTGATCCAGAGCAGACGGGATGTGCCGTGCTCTTGGATTTTCCTCTGGCCTTTTCAGATTTCATTCCCCATAAGCTGAAAGATCCCGAGCTGGCAAAAATCATAGGTGAGCTTCAGAATGGGGGAGCCCACCCCCCTTATTTTCTGTCCCAGGGTGCCCTTTGCTGCCGAGCCCGGCAGCGAGGCAAACCAAAAGTAGTGCTGCCAAGTATTCTAATTCCGATGGTCTTTGAGTATTTTCATTCTTCCCCTGTGGGTGGGCACTTAGGGATCCATAAGACCATCGCTAAGGTTAGGGAACTTTTCATTTGGAAGGGTATGGACCGGGACATTGCTGCGCGGGTGCGTTCTTGCCAAACGTGCTCGCTAAGCAAGCCCGCTCAGAATACCAAGTTTGGATTATTGTCATCTGAGGTGGCGGAGAGACCTTTGGAGAAGGTTTTCATCGACTATGTTGAGCCTCTCCCACGTAGCAAGTCAGGAAACAAATTCTTGCTTGTTTGTGTGGATGCCTTCTCCAAGTTTTGCTGGCTTTTTCCCTTAAGGAATGCCACTGCACAGCTCACCGTGCAAGTACTTCGCACCCACCTGTTCCAACACTTCGGTGTACCCGCCACCATTGTTTCCGATAACGGGACCCAATTTGTTTCCAATCTTTTCAAGAAGATGTGCTTTGGGCACGGTATCCGCCATGTGACCACTTCCCCTTATTACCCACAGCCTTCTCATGCCGAACGGTTCAACCGAAATCTTAGATCCGCTCTCATAGCTTTCCACGCTGATAAGCAGACCACCTGGGATCAGGAACTACCCTTGCTCCAATTTGCCTTCAATACTGAGCATCATGAGAGTCACAAGGCGGTCCCTTTCGAACTGTTCCTAGGCTATCCGCCTAACAACCCGTTAGCGAATGTGTGGGGAATTGGCGACCTTCTGCCACCTCCTGGTGCGGCTGATGTCAAGGCAACTTGGCAAGCGGCCAGGAGAAACTTGATAAGGGCTAGGGAATTGGTCCGGAGGAAGCATAACCGCGGTAGAGTAGACAACCCTTTCCAGGTGGGGGACTTGGTATTTTGCAAGGCTCATCCAGCAAGTTCGGCTGTTGACAAGAGAGCCGCAAAGTTGTGTCATCGGTGGTCAGGTCCCCACCGCATTCTGAGATTCCTGACTCCAGTTACGGCGCAGCTGGGAGACCCGCGGACGGGAGCAGTCTTCCGGAAGGCCCACATTTCACACCTGAAGCCTTTCCGGGGAGCTCTCCCGTAGGTCATTCTTGGTTACTCGTGTGTCTGGGTGGGAAGTGCACTGGGCCAGAGAATCTGATCACTTATTCTGTCCCCTTGTTCTGCGGAGGTATTTCCCTTAGTAAATTCTCCAGCTCTGGCCAGAGCAAATCCTGGGGGTGAGTATTCCCCCCAGTTTGGAAGTCCCTCGGCGTTCCCCACTCCAGACACTTGAGTTCTACTGGTGTCGTTGTCCTTCGAAAATGGGGAGAGGCTTTGTGTTGTCCCTTTGGAGAGGAGTGTCCGCTTTTGGGGGGGGAGGTTGAGCCGTGAGAACTTACACCGACGAATGTCACGTCTCATTTAGTTAGTGTTTTGTTATAGTACTGTTTGTTATGTCTGTGGTCTGACGTCTCCATTTGCACGGCTGTGCACCTCGTGCACGGAATCCTTGGGCGTCGACTCGTGAACCCCGAAGCCAATTTCCGTTGCACAACGAGGTGGCTCGTCATAGATTGTGCGACTGTCAAACTGTGAACATCAGAAGTGATTTTGTAACTAAGTTTTTGTGTTCAGTAAATGTTGTGTAATGTCTTCGTTCGTTTTTGTCGTCACTATGATGTTCGGCTAAAGGAGCCGCTACAGCCTGATGGGGTCCCGGAGGAGAGCGACCACCTTCCACACCATGAGCGTCGGCGGAGAGGGACCTTTCTTTCTTGGCTGCCGATTGTGGACTCTGGCCCCCCTCTCCGTCCAGTTTCGTCGCCCCTCCGGTGGGCCACCTTGACCCGCCCAGTTACCGCCGCCTTGCCGCAAGTTAAAGAAATAAAACAAAAGTCTATATTGTTGTTAATTAATTAATTAATTTATTTATTTGTCGTTTAGAAGACTGTTGCCACCATGGACTGTAAAATGTATTAGTTGTTATTTAGTTTTAGGCACAGTTATTTTATTCGTCGTTGTTTATTTATTTAAGGGGGCCCTTACAAAAATTAATTTAGATTGTTATTGAAATGTCTGTGTGTACTGCTGTCTCATTGTTATTTATTAATTCGTTGATCAATTAATTAATTAATTTATTTATTTATTTATTTATTGTTGATTTTTGTTTAATATCATTTATTTGTAACTTTGGTAAATTTGAACTGACCAAGAAAATCACGTGAATAATTGAAAAAAAAATGGTTTTAAATACTATTTTTTTGAAATCGATTTAACCTTTATTTAACTTATAAAAAAGAAAAGAAGTGTAAGCTAGAAGGACAGGTGAGGAAATATTGAGGCAACCTGATATTTTTATTTATACTCACATGTATTGTTGTCGTTTTTTGTTAATTACAGTTTGTGCCTCTCAGCAGTGTGTTGTTCTTGAACTCTTTCCTCCACGGTCTAGTTAGGTAGGGTTGTGAGCCGCCCCTCGCCCCGCGTCCATGGGAGCACGCTTCCGCTTCATGGTTCGCTTGGGTGCGGGTGCGGGGGCGTGGTTCAGCATTAAGGGGTGCGCTCAAACCTTATATCCTAAAAAAAAAACAGATAAAATAAAATAATAATAAAAATAAATTGAATTTAGTTGTCAGGGTCAGGTGACATCTCGCTAAACGCCCATTACATCGTATGTTTCAAGAATCCCAGGGACCGGGCTCAGATCAAACACTTGATCCATCAAGTATGTCCGGAAAACCCTAAATTCTTGGTGAAAGCTTAAGCAAATGCGGGTACTGTGATTGGTGGAAATATCCCGCCCTCCGAGTGGTCAAAATTAGACTTTCTGCCCTCTGATTAGTCGGATTAAAGAAACACTTCTGGAGATGGAAAGATTTTGTGAATATAAATGTAGGTACCTATTCGCATTGTACCGCCAGTTTGAATAGCGCTGTTGCAGAGTAAACACAAACATGACTAGTGCAGTCGAAGTGAACGAATCGGTCTAGGCATTGTAAGCGATGGAAGGCTACAGCACCATGTATTTTCCTCAACAAAATTCAGAACCAACACCATCATCACTGTCACAATCAGTCACCACCACTACGCCCTCATCGGAACCATCGACTTGGGAGTGTTTACACTGCGCGGGGTCATTCACGACGCGAAGTGAACTACGTTGCCTTCAACGATACCACCACCTCGATGTTATAAAGAAGCGAAGAAAAAATCATTCCTCGCAACCGACATCTTCACCCGCACAAATCTCAGCAGGGAGATGTCCGCAGAAAGTCAGAACCAAATGTGTCAATAGTAGTTGCATAAAATACCACACTGAAAGTGTCTATGGCAATGCTCTGGAGATACCTGGAGACTTCACGGCACCATCACTCACCCAAATCTCCAAAGGGAGAGATTAGCATAACGTCAGCATATCACGTGTCGATGGCAGTTGCATAAACGACAACAGTATACGTGACAATCCACCGGAATTACCTGTGGGCTTCGGGCTTGTGGAAAAATATTAAAACGATTCACCACCTACTGTCAGTTGGACCGATGCCGGTTGTCAATAAACAGTACAGAATCCCACCAATCGGGGTAACGTGTTCTTGAACATCCAGTTACATCATAGGATTCGGCATACAAATAGCTCCAACTTATATTTGGACGAAAATAAAGACTATGAAATGTACATCATGATTATGAACATCGTAATGCTATTGGAGAACTTGTCGGTGGACCGATATTCCGGAGTCCCCAGATTCACTGGTTTGAAACAGACAGTGATGCCGATAGTGGCGAGGTGTAAAACCGATAGTAATGAAGGTAACATACAACGAAAATTGGCCGGGAAAACGCAGGACAGTGACACCAGTGAGTCACATCGGTGTTGTCGCCAACGATTGCAAGTCACCTAAGGCTGATACGCAGGTGTGAAACAAAATGAAATTGATTAGGAACATTCAAGAAGGAACTAAGGCTTCGATACTTCTGTCTGTGGTCACTATTGTGTTACCTACCTGACTTCTGGCATGTCACTCAGTGACTACGTGCAGCTCTACGATTCGTCCGCTCCTTCGGTCAACGATGCTCAAGTCCGCAGGCTGTTTGACTCAATCTTCTCATTCTGTTGGAATAAACTTACTATTCTTTTATTTTGTAAATTTGTAATTTAAAACATCTTCAGTTGCAAATGTGTATTATGTTTCAATAAATATGACATCTTCTAATAACTTTTGTTATTTCATTTGTCCTTTTTCACTTCAATATTTGAGAAAAACAATTATAAATGGAATATATTTCTAAGTTGTCGTTGTTAACTTTATTGATTTTTTTAACTTTTACATTTTCAAAATTCAGTTCTCTTTATACAATTTTGATTACAGTAAAAATAAATTCATATTATTTTATTTGTATAATGGCTCTAGTCTGCAGGCTGTTCGACTCAAGCTTCTTATCCTATTGGAATTGACGTCCTATTCTTGTATTTTGTAAAATTGTAATTTAAAACAACTTCAGTCGCTAAACTATGTATGTGTATTATGTTTCAATAAATATGGCATGTTCTAAAAGCTTTTATTATTTATTTTGTCCTTTCTCATCACTTCAATATTTAAGAAAAAACAAGTAATCATGAAATATATTTGTAAGTTGTAGTTGTTGTTGGTAACTTTATTGTTTTTTGAAACTTTTCCATTTTTAAAAGTCTTTTCACTTTATAAAATTTGGATTACAGTAAAATTAAATTCATATTATATCAATTGTATAATTTTTAATTTTTGAAAAAATTGATTAAACTTATAAATTTTGATGGAGAAATAGGAGGTAATTAACAATACAATGCTATAAACTAAAAGAATATAATTGCTTACAAATACTATTTATAAATAAGTAAAGTTAAATTCTTTAGTTTAAACAGGAAATTATTCACCAATCTCCTCCTCTTCATTCCGTTCTTCAGGACGAACCTCCCATCCAGGCAGTGCCGGGATGTCCTTATGCCCCCACGTTAGGGTATTGATGCCGTCAGCGAGGATGTAACGCTTGTCATCTGCAGTGCTCAAGGACAGCTTACTCACATGATCAGTGTAAACGCGGTTTAGGTGAGATTGGAAACGGGTGTTGATGGTGTGCTTCAACTTCCCGCTAAACAGGCAGTCTCTGTAGTCCGTGGTGGTGAGGATGTTCTTAACAACCCCCCTGGTGACTCCCTTGGCCTTCTGGGCGGTCTTGAAGTGCTCTTCCTCATCGTCATCCGCTATGTCCATGAAGTACAGTTTGGAGCTGAGTCCGAGGTATTCAAGCAGCGATTCGCCGTTGGCTTCATCCTTGAATTTTACAATCACCTTGGCGTTGGCGGGGTTGTAGCAGGGGTAGTCCCTGGGGTATCCGCTGGTGTCGAAGTCGTTCAAGTGCTACAACATCTCACTGTAGATGTCCTCGGACATTATGTCGAACACAAAGCTGTCGGTGTCCATGTAGTCGACTTTCAGGTGGTCACCATAGCGGTTCTTCATTTTCGACAGAAAGTCGTACATGAGCCCCTTGCTTAGCTCGATTACGCACACGCCGACATAGAGAGGCTTCTCCAGAACGATATTCACCTTGGCGATATGGATGAAGGCTACGTCTCCCGTGTAGTACGGACGGTCCAGGAAGTTTGACTTGGACACGTGTTTCGTGAAGTTCTCCGGGGTGCAAACGAGCTTGACGTTAATGCGCTTGCGAACGTTCTCGATTGTCTTGCCAAAGACCGCGTTGTTCTTCAGTTTGAAGTAGTCTTGTTCAAACTTGGTTTTGGCCTTCTTCCTCAGCTCGGTGTTCATGAGGATGTATGGCTCGAGCCATCGAGACTGGCAACACAAGACCGCTCGATGCACGATCGCAAGCTCCAACCCGTTTTCCAGCACCAGTTGGATGATCCTATAGTGACAAATGTAATGCTCTTCGTCATCCAAGGTGGTAAGTAGTTTGGGAGACTTCCCGGTTGGCGACTTCCAGGTTCCCATGCTCCATGAAGAAGTACATGTCAAAGCCCTGCAGCGTGTCCAGCTCCACATTGCAGGTCTTGAGCATAACGTCCATGGCGTATGAGGACAAGGTGTGGTATTGGACCGGATCAAGTCCGTATTCGGCCAACGGCGTATTCCTGAAATGATAGAATAAGTCCGTCAACAGCGCAATGTCACAACGCAGGTACTTGTTGGCATAGACCTTCAGGTGGCGGCAGTCGAAGCCCACCACACGTTGAGGGCATGCTCGTACTTGGCGTTCTTGATGTCCTCCAGGGTGAGACTGTTTTTGAATGCCGCCTGGAGTGACAACTCCCTGGTAGTGTACAACTTGTTGTATGACGTCACCAAGTCGTAGGGGAACACACCTTTCCTGCGCACAAAGTCGAAGAGCCGGTCTTCGGGGAAAGTCTCCCGCATCTTGTTGGTGGGAAGTCCCGCTGCGAGGCGGGCCAGGCTCAATGATAGGAACCTGTAGCTGTCCAGGAACCTTACTGTGAATCCAGCTCGTCACACTCGCGGATCGTCCCCAGGCTGACCGAACTGAAATCGCTTTGCAAAGGCAATATAGCGCTCTTCGGTGTGTGCCATCACCTCCACATCACCGTTATCAAGTGCAAACCTACGCTCTATGAAGTGGGCGTCGTAGCTGGACAAGTTATGGAAGAAGCAGTTGATGACTCGCTGTTCCCTGTACCACAGGTTGCACGACCGGTGCGCCACTACACGTAACTCGTACGGTGGGGCGTGGTTGTGGTCTCGCACATTGATGTCCTTCTCGGTGAACTCCTTATTGCAGAGGTAGCAATATTTTACCACGAAGTAATCGTCCATCAGCTGTCGGGTCAAAAAAGGTCGCAGAACTCTCGCGCTGAACAGGATCTCCCACAAAACGTCCATCTTCAGCTTCTACATAAACACCTTAGATGTATCGTCCCCAAAGTAGATGAGAGGTTCAAACTCCTCTTGCTCCAGCAAGTTGGTTATCTGTTAGACGAAGGCGTTTGGAACGTGTATACTGATGGGCCTGGCACCTGTCGGTAATTCTGCCGCGTCTCCCTCAACCGGCTGAAGGGTACACTCAAAGTCCGCATAGAAGCAGAACCTCTCTCGCCGAGAGAACTCAGGAAGAGAGAACTGAATCTTCTTCTTACTGGACATGACGAGGCGGATGGGAGCCTTGACGTAGCAGTAGTGGCTGTGCTCGTCCAAACGCTGAGCGCCCGTCAGCCCGAGCTTGTTGGGTCGGTTTTCGAAGTAGGCGAAGCATCGCTTACAGAGGTAGATCCTGTGCCCGTGTTCAGTGAGCTGTTGACGGACCAGTCGGCTCAGGTCTCTGATGTACGCATAGGTGCTGCCATCGTCAGTTGTCACGTACAACAGATCCCTGTGGTCTTCAAGCTCCCGCTTGCATATCTTCAACGGATACACCTTGTCCTTGAACTCGGGTGTTCAGTTGGGGCGTCTTCCCACCATCGTATGCTCGATCCCGTACACGTTCACGCTGATGGCGTTCTTGCGCTCGAAGGTCTTGATGTCCTTCAGAGCCATGGGTAAGCACAGACCGGTCCAGTCGTACCGGGCGATGATGTCCAAGGTGTACTGTGCGGTTCTCTGTGGGTCCTGCGATACAAACTTGGTCAGGATGGCGTACATGAAGCACATGTCATCAGCGTTATAGACATTGACAACAGTACGTGTATCAGCGATAGCCTTTGGAAACTGAATAAAGGCTTTGCCTCCCAGTGGCGTATACTTGTTCACACGGATCTCCAGACCGCGTATGTTTAGATAAGTCCAACCGCTGCCTACCAACTTACACTGCTACTTCTTGTTAATAATCATGCTGAACGACGCTGGCAATAAATCCTCCAAGTCAGAGGCCTCGGTCAGCGGGACGTTAAATGATCGCATACAAGCGGCCGCGTGGATTCCGCCTATTCCTAACATCGATCAACAGGTCAAAAACCTCCTGGAACAAGAAGACCAGCGCATCCTTGTCAGTCAAAAAGGCGTCCATTGGCCGGGACAGGCGGTAGGTGAGGAGGCGTGTTCGTAAGGCTCGGTGTACGAGCTGGAACGTGGGGAGGCTGGCACCCACCACCCACTGTCGGCTAAGTGCTAGGCCCCGGCTGTGGCTCAGGCTGTGGCTCCATGCTTGGTCCTGGCTGCGGCTCAGGCTGCGGCTTCTTGCTAGGCCCCAGCTGCGGCTCCCTGCTAGGCCCTGGCTGTGGCTCTATGCTAGACCCCGGCTGTGGCTCGGTGTTGGGCAGATCATGGACCAGGTCCCACACAATTGGGCAGTTGTGAGCCTGGTGTTGGTCCCGGTTGTAGAGGCGACGAAACCCTTACAGTAGGTGCAGCGGAACCTGAGTCTGCCGTCCTCACCGTGGAGTCGATCGGTTTGCTGACACAAGTTGCCCTCCCTGCGGAAGGTGGCACCGCACTCTTCACAGCGGAACCTGGCTGCATGAGCCGTCCGGACGTGTCGTCGCAGGTCTGCGCCCTAGGGGAAGCGTTGACTGCATTGACTACACTGAGGTCCACTTGGCCAGAGCTGGAGGCTGCGGGGATCACAGCGTGTCTTGCCTGCATGTTAGGGGGCTGTTGTCCATGAACCGCAGTGACGTGGTGGCGCAGGTTGTGGCTTCGGGTGAAGCGTATACCGCAGACGTTGCAGTCATGACGTCTGATGTTGTGAACCTCTGCGTGACGCCTCAGGTGAAGGAGGTGAAGGTTTGTTTACAAGCTGAAGGCAAGTCCGCAGACCTCGCACAGATGTTGGTTGTTCATCTGGAATAACGGATACACTAAGCCTCTTTCATTTACAAACAGGATTTATCACACAAAAAAACACTTCACCGTTGACATAACACAGTGGAATGAAACTTGACCCGTTCAGGGATAGACCAGAATTCTACTTACGTTTAAATGTTGTAGATACTCAAAGAAGAAAGAAATCAGTCTCTTTAAGTTACAAACGCGGATTTACACTTCACCGTTAACATAACACAGGGGAATGAAACATGATGGGTTCAGTGATAGACTAGCCAATATGACAAGCATCAAAACCGTTGCACGCCCATCAGTGGTACACAGGTTTGTTTATTAAATTCGTTTATAGTAAAATATAAAAAGTTAACCAGTAAAAGAACGAATGCTTGAAGAATTTATTTCAATAAAACATTTCTACTTACGTTTAATTATTGTAAATAATCAAAGCAGGAAGAAAGAAGTCACTGACGAAGAGCACACTAATGGACTTCCACTTGGTATAACATCAGCAAAGAAACTAATGACATCTTTGAAGAAGAGTGGAATATATAGGCGGAAAAACGCCCGGAGTGGGTGAAAGCGGTAAACAGCTCTCAGAATAGATGGCCGATCGTCAAAATGTTTACACAGGATGATGAAATCGCCTCCGGGAAGTCGTTAGGTTGTTTACGCGGGAAGACCTCAGCCGGGGGGGGGGGAGGACCTCCAAGACTTTTTCCCCACTCTCAGGACTCAACGGGAAGCCGGTAAAAACGTAAAAACCGAAATTGGCACCCAACTTGGGGTCACGGGGGGATCACGTCATGGGGAGGATGAATCGAAATTGGCGCCTAATGTTGAGCCGTAAGTGTTATGTAACAGGTTAAATTCATGATGGAGGATCGGGACTCTGCTCATCCGGTAGTGGGTTCCCTAAGGACCTCCAGGACTTTTTCCCCGCTCTCGGGACCACACGGGAATCCGGGAAAACCGAAAAAATAGCCTCGGGCGTCACCTCAGGCTACGTCATGGGGAGCATGACGCATGTTGGGGAGGCATGTCTGGGAGGGGGCGTCGGGGGGGGCATTTTAGGGGGGCGTCGGGGGGCAGGTCATGTTCAAGGGCACAGGGGGGGAAAATGATCCTCCTCAGGAACTTTGCTGCTACAGTATGGGCTATACGCCCCTACTGATGTGTGATTCGCTATCTACTAATCACACGGAAACATTTCAGATATCTTGAAACTAAATTTGTGAGCTTCTAATATTGTTTTGCCGTTTTAATGCAAGAACTACAATTTAACCCCAAAACACACAAATTTTTTAAATTTAAATTTGCGTTAAAATTATTTTCACTTTTAAATAAATGGTGACATTGCATTTAAATATAATTTATTATGCCAGTAGATATTTAAACATTTTACCCTCTTTAGAACTATGTACATTAAATAATATTTTTTCTGATTGTGTCTTTCGCTTTTACGCTTTTAGCCGATTAGTTCGCTTTTTCACGTTTGAAATTGAGACCTAAAAAACACACTAAAAGAACATTTATAATGAAACCACACCAGCCACCGTATTCTTTAAAAGAGTTCTACATAATCAGATGAATATTTCTAAATCCTAGAGTAACATTTGCACGCTACACTCGAAAAACTGGTTAGAACGATTTTAGAAAATTTCTCGCGATTCTGAAGAGAAAAAAAAAACAACCCTGGCTGTAAATATTACATCGATATTCTAATTTCTCCCTCTATCAACCTGTCAACATTTTAATTGTGATATTTATGGAAGGATGTTTTAGGAACCAGTTGAAATATCGATGTACTTGAAGTACATTTCTCATTGATAATTGTTCAGATGTTTTCAAGATCCTTATTCCTTCAGCCATTCATGTTACATTATTTTGTATCTAAAACTTGTTCTAAATTGTTGTATTAGATATGTGGTGTCCTATTATGTAAAATAATCTGGATCGGTTAAAAATAATTTTCTGACATTTAAAATGTAAATAGGTCTAGCTTGATAACGTTGGAGGAGTGTTCCTGCCATTTGAAACGTAGTGTATTTTAGTGAATTCTTTTCTCTATGAGCTATAGGGAAATTCGAACTGAATTTCAAATAATAGCTAAAACAGTGGTCGTTTTTAGGAGTTGAAACAGTTAAATAATAACTCAGAATTACGACGAAAGATTACCATGTTTAACTTTAACAGTTCAGTTTGTTATTTGAGAAACCTCAAGTAACAAGTCTGTGCATATTCACATTTCTCGATTTCTGATAAAAGTGTGAGTCCAGCACCGACTTTATTCTTACTTACGATTTCGTGAGTCAAACACTCTCGGTCTATATTGTAACGAAACCAACCCTCGGTCCAAATATGCGATTGGTTTAGCAGGCCGGCTGAAACAGAACTAGTTATTTTTCTAAGTAATATCCGCCGAAAGTTATCTAAAGATAGAGCAAACACCAACTCGAGTTTAAGGGCGGATGACAACATGGTGCGATTTCCCTAAGGGCCCCTCCCCCACCGAGCATCCCGGATCCGCGCCATTTGCAGTGGGAGATTTACTTAATGGGGCCACATCGCTTCAACATATCTGCTTCAACCTTCCCTACATATCTTACGACCATCAACAGACCTCTGCTGGGAGAGCTGGCGTTTCAAATTCTCAGAGATAATCTAAAAGACAACGGACAGGGTTTGGTTTTTCATAAATTGAAATATTAATGGTTTTCGGTCTTAATCAACCACTCGATTACGAGTGTGGCACTTATGAAAGTACGTTTTTTTCACTTTCAGATAGTTCACAATTCCCTCATATTATAAAATCGTGTTGACTTTTTTTATCTCTAGTACAAATCTTAATATTTTTGGGATTAGAGAACCGTATGTGTATTAGTGTAATTCAAAAACCTGTGTTATATTTTGAAGAGGTGAATATTAGACTTATGTTTGCATTAGGAAACCGTAGGCTACTACGTAGTTAATGAAATATAAACAAATTATTGGAACTGTAATATTTATTTAGATCAAAATATGCGCTAGAAGAAAGATATGCAGTATCCAGTAAGAAAATAAAACTATTACAGCAATTAGATCACAATTTTATATTTGCAATTTTTTAATAACTGATCCCACAGATTTTACTATTTTATCGATATTTCATGTATTACATTACACTGAACCCACTGGTTTCTCCTGTTGAACATAAATGGGAACTCAATGCTTATTTTATAACTTATGGGATTGAACCTTCTATTATACTACTATGGAAATTTAATTCTCATTATATAACCCACTCTACTATTATTGGAACTCTATCACAAGTTCGCCTACTCTATTGTTATTGTATATTTTATTGTACTACAATTTTTTGAAGTCTTAACGACTACGTGAAATATTTAGGCATATACTGATGCATCGGCCAAAACCTTGTTGTTATTAATAAGAAAATACATGTTTAAAATAGTGTTTGGTAATTTACAGTTTTTACCTCGCAAACGTAAACCAATTTTTGTAATTATTTACTTGTATTTTTTTGTACTGAAACACTAAATATACTTAATTTATAAAAACTGTAACCGTTTTAGCATTTTTGCTTCCTAGTAACACGCAATGCAAATTAATGTTAGAGACTTGTTGACGTAATTCCGTCTTAAGCCGCCAGGGATCGTCGCCATTTTTTCATCATATTTGTTAGGAATGTTTTCGTAGAGATTTTAAAATGTTTAAATACACCTTTTTTGTGATGGTCGTCAAAAGGACATTTTGTTTACACGGGTCGGGTACGGCGGATGAGTTAACTCGGCCTAACGACGCCGCAAATCACGTTAGTTATCTATGACGCTATATCGCAGCACTGCGGTTACTAACTCTGGACCCCGTAAAGTGTCCCCTCTAGTAGACATAGTAAGTCCCCAATGCTAGTAAACAGAAGATTCGAAAATTCTCACCGGAGACGGATTTTGTGTCATGGATAAACCCAGGTACCCCGATCAATTAACTGATTATAATCTCGTATGAAATATAAATGGATAGCGTCTTGCAATGTAAAGAGCCGAAAACCGTGCCGCCATTAAAGCCACTGGGTGGTAAAAGAGTCTATATCCGCGAGACCCCGATGTCAGACACAAAACAGCGCTACATTCAAACTAACATTTATACCACGACAAACTGAAATAATTATCATATTTGTACATAGGATTTTACAGCTTAAAATGGTGAACAGAACAACATACATTACAATCGTAAATAGTCATGAAACTGATTTTAATAATCACAGAAACAGAGAATATTTTTAGTTTGAATATAGAATGAGGTATAAATATTAGCAACCGAGGAACTATTTTATTTTTTGGTCAGGTATGAACAGTCAGCGGAAAAGTTTTAGATAACATTCTAAATATTATTTTTTATTTGAAAAATGTTTTTGTAAGACTAGCCGGTGTCTGTACAATATTTTTTAAGAGCGGATTTTGTGGGGATGTCAAGTACAATATTTTTTAAGAGCGGATTTTGTGGGGATGTCAAACCGAATTCAAGTAGTGGCAGAATACTCGGAAAGACAGAACGATCTAGACTATGGAATTATTTTAGGGATTTGGAATAATTCTCTGCCAAATATTAATTAAATCCTATGACATGTATTCCTTCCCTAATTGTTTTATTTTCCTCAGCATGAAAAGAGTAATGAGAATCAGACGAGGCGGAGTATTGGAGCAAAGTTAGGGGCTATGGCCCCTTCTATTACTAGTTTTATCTTATTTTTTTAATTAGTAGGCAGGCAAGTGGTTAGACACAATTAAAGCCAATAATATCCATAAACAAATAAAACCAATTTAAACAATACATATAAATAAACTAGTGTTTAGTTTTATGTTTGTTAAAACGTCAGCTATTTTTATGACAAAAGGATTTTTGTATATATTTGAACACATTTCAAATAAAGACACATATAAATTTTTGTATTTTTACCGTTTATTTTTATAAGTTTTAATCATAATGTTAGCAGCTGATCACAGGATGTCGCAATACAAGTCACATTGCGGTCTCGATTGGGGCGCGCAAACTCACACTTCTATCAAAGATAAAAAACCCCGACACAGCACACCTGCGTACTCAGCGAATTTCCAATGCATAATATATGTCTTAATATCACTTAAAGCCGTATACCAAGTTCCATGAAAATATATTCACAAATAAGCGATATATACAATTTTGATTATTCTCCATAAGAATAAATGGGGATGAGTACATAGGTTTGCTGAAACAAGGAACACAAACAATTGGTAGTTATGCAAATAGAATTAAACTAGGTGAAGCCACATACCAAGTTTTATCAATATTCATTCATAAATAAGCGAAATATAACATTATAATTATTCTTCAAAAGAATAACATGGGGGCTGAGTAAGCAGGTTTGCTGCAAAAAGGAAAACAAAATATGGGTTTTCATGCAAATATCAATAAAGCTCAACTAGGCGAAGCCACATACCAAGTTTCCGCAATATACATTCATAAATAAGCGATATATACCATTTTGATTTTTCTCCATAAGAATAACATGGGGTAGGAGGACGCAGGTTTTCTGCAACAAGGAACACCACACATGGGTTTTAATTCAAATATCAATATAACTCAACAAGGTGAAGCCACATACCATGTTTTATTTATTTATGTTCATGCAGGGTGAGTTTTAATTCCCTTCCCCCCTATTTTCTTTATACGGTATAAGTTAGAAGGTTTAAACTCCGCACATCTATGTTAGACCTAAATCTCTTGGTTTTCATATGTTCATTGACTCTCCACCTCCAATGGGGGACGTCCCACGAGGAGTTAGTCGAGATTCTTAAATGTAAGCATAGGTTGATATGCACATCAAATTAGGTATCTGTTAGTAGAATAAAATGCCGCAAACCGGACCTCAAAAGGTTCATCCTATGGAAAATTACAGGGTTTTAAAGTTTACAAAATAGTATTGTGCTATTATCTGCATTTTATCGTCACAGGGATCATGACAAAGATTACATTTCAAAAATCAGACCACAAATTCTGTACAAAACTATTATTAACTAAATTACGAATTATCCTTTTTTAATTCAGATTGCAGCACCGTTTCCAGCGTTACAATTTGATGTTAAAGGACACATCACATGACCGTCTTCTTATTAAATATTTTAGTTAACTCCTAGATCTTGGAATTCCAGTGATCCCTTAAAATCATTAAACACAAGAAAATAAAGTTTCTTTTAAGAGCTTCTAACAAACAGCAATAGAAAAATAGTTTTGAAATGAACTTTTAAAAAAGTACTGCGATAAAACGCAGATATTACTATATGCAGATACATTACTAATTTGTAAACTTTAAAACCCTGTAATTTTCCATAGGATGAACCTTTTGAAGTCCGGTTTGCGGCATTGTATTCTACCAACAGGGACCTTTAATTTTATGTGCATATCAAACTATGCTTACATTTAAGAATCTCGACTTACTCGTGGGCCGTCCTCCATTGGAGGTGGAGAGTCAATGAACACATGTGAAACAAGAGATTTAGGTCTAACATAGATGTGCGGAGTTTAAACCTTCTAACTTATACCGTATAAAAAATAGGGGGGAAGGGAATTAAAACTCACCCTGTATATAAGGGAGACATTACATTTTACTTATTCTCCATAAGAATAACATGGCGGCTGAGTACGCAGGTTTGCTGCTACGGGAATAATCGATACAAATTGTTTTGATTGTGCAAATATCAAAAAAGTTCAAAAACCCATTTTTGGGGTACAGAACCCCCCCCCCCAAAATACCACTTCGGATAGACCGATCTCTCGGTTTTCGAACTTTAAGTCATAAATGCTGTTTTCACGTTTATGCCAAATTTCATCAAAATCGGACTTTTTTACGAGAGTTATCTCACCCACGGACACACACACACACACACACACACACACACACACACACACACACACACACATACAGTTTCAAACGAATGGTGTTTTTGGAGTCTGGGGACCTCAAAACTAAAAGTTATCATGGTCCCGGGCCTAGGTCTTACCATGCCGACTACGGTAATAGCTTCTTCCCTATAGGGGAAATTCGCTAAAAGTGGCTTTTATCTTATACAGTACTAGTAATCAGATTTACATGATTAGATTTTTTAGAACGTAATATTTACATTAGTCTTAAGTTTTAACCGATTTAAGTAGTAGCAGTCGCTCTCAGTGAGACATAATTAAAGTAACATCACGCTGCGTGAAGCCTAATTTCTTTTAAAGAAAAACAAATATTCTCGATTACTTTCAGCAATAATATGTGTACCATTAGATTCTGTAATATGTAATCTTCCATGAATATAGCTATTAAAATATTAGAAGACACAGTGAGACATAATTAAAGTTAATTTAACACGGCGCGGCGGCCAGCTCGGGCCTTTTTGCCACCCAGCGGACTCGGGGACCGGCTCGGTTTTTGTCCATTTAGAGCGCTATCCATTTATATTTCATCCGAGATTATAAGTCAAATTCAAGTCAAAATTCTCTTTATTCACAACTGTATACACACGATGTACATTTGAATAGTGTCAAATTATGTTACAGAATAAATTTATTAACCTACGTTTTTACAATATGATTGTTACATCTGAAAATACTCGTCTATGGAGTATATATTTTTATCAATTAAGTAATTTTTAAATTTTTTCCTCAATTTTGGTAAAGGTTCCTCGTTTTTAATTTCCTAAGGTAGCACTTTAAATAATTTTAATGAATATAAGAATGGTATATCATTTTGAGAGTGGATTCGTTACATAAGAAAGACATCTTCCTCATAGCATACATGCCGGATTTAATTCCAGACAAAATCTTTTCCACATGTTCATTCCAATTCAGATGCTTATCTACCAAAAGACCAAGACATTTTGTACTATTGATCAGTTCAATTGGTTCATAGTTAATTTGAATGACTGGTTCTGTTAAAACTCTTGACTGAGCTGTTTTAAATGCGATATAGTTAGTTTTTTCTGTATTTAAATTTAGGTTGTGCTTTTCAAAAAATTGTGAAATATTTCCTAATTCTACAAAAGACAAAATTTCTAATTGTTCTATTGATTTAGCGGAGATTTTTAAATTTGAATCGTCAGCGTAAAGGCAAATATTACTTTGTGGAGGGCTTGTAAGGCAATTAGAAATGTTTTTCAAATAACATACAAAAAGTAAAGGTCCCAATATTGATCCCAGGGGTAGTCCAATTTTTATTGGTTTTAGTTCTGATTGATAATGTATTATTCTATTCTTTTTTGTGATATAATTTATTTGAACAAATTGGTATCGGTTGTTTAAATAAGAGCTGAACAATTTCAAAGAGGACTCCAATTGAATTAAGTTTTTCAAGTAGTGTTGAATGACTGACACTGTCTATCGCTTTAGACAGGTCCATAAAAATGCCTACACATGGATCTCCTGCATCTATTAAATCGATGATCAATTATATAAAAGAGACACTTGCCGATATTACCGACATTCCGTTGCAGAATATATGCTGATTACTATCTATTAAATCATTTTGTCCTAGGAATGCCATTAATTGATTGTCAACTGCCTTTTCATAAATTTTGGAGATGGTTGGTAATAAAGAAACGGGACGATAGTTTGCTGGATTTTTTCCATCATATTTCTTGTTTATGGGAATAATTTTGGAAACTTTTAATTTATCAGGAAATATTCCAGAAACAAATGATGCATTAATTAGGTGGCAAAGAACCTGGCTAATCTCTTTTTGTACTGATTTCAATATAATAATTGGCACCTCGTCATACCCATTCGAGTACTTATTTTTTAGTGAACTAATTATGTGCTCTATCTCTTCTCTATTTATTTCACTTAATCTAAATGTTGGTCTTAAAGCTAAACTATCTAGACCTGTTAATAAAACGTCCTTATCATCTGCAAAATTCTCTGCCTGGTACATATTTTCCTACATTTACAAAATAGTTGCTAAATAAATTCGATACATCTTTTGCCTTATAGTAATCTATACCACCTTCATTTAATGTAATGTTGCAAGGTTTTTTATCCTTTTATTTTTCACCTCTGAATTTATTATATTACTAACAGTTTTCTAAATATTCTTTGATTTTTTATTTTATTGTCGTAAAAATCTCTCTTAGAGATATTTAGGTTGTTTTTGTAGTTTGATACTTTCTTTTTTTAAATTTTAATTTTTCCAAAATTATTTCTATTTCTAATTTGTTTTGCCAAAGTGACAAGTTCATTCTTTTCTTTTTTCAGCTTGTCTGATATCCAATTTTTCCCCGTTTTCTTCTTTTTTACTATTTTTTTAGGAAAGGCAATGTTAAAAAGATACATCTAAGTTTCATCGAAAATACTATACTTTCCCTCAGAGGGAGCAAGGAATACTTCCACCCATGTCTCCCTACTGAGCAGATTTTTGAAAAGATTTATATTTTCCTGACCAAAGTTTCTATTTTCACGAACAATAAAATTATCTTTCACTGATTACATGTTAGGTGAAGTTATTTCTAAACATTGGGCACCATGATCTGACAGTAATGTTATAACACCATTTACATACATTAAATTACTACAGGCCTTTGTTACAATGAAGTTGCCAATTGCAGTTTTTGAAAAGCTGGTAACTCTAGTCGGAAATCTCACTAAATAATTCATGTTATTACTTTTTGGCATATTGCTAAGCAGAGTATGGCCTTTAGACTGTACTAGGACATCAATATTTATATCTCCCGCGATTATTATAATTTCAAACTATTTTTGCAAATATTCTATGAGTAAACTTAATCCCTCCAGGAATTCTTCAGCATTTGATTTAGGTGATCTGTAAACACCAGCTACCACAAATTTGAAGTTACCAATTACATATTTACTAACAAAGAAATCAAACTGTTTTTCACATAATATTTTGTTTTTTAAAGAGTCGGGAACTATAAGTGGTTTCTGTTTTACTGTGTTATTGCATAAAAGCATGACTCCTCCCTTACATGAAAATTGACGTGCAAATAAGGTATTTACTGTGTATTTCTCAATATTTAAGCGTTCTATTTCTTCATTGTGTTCAGTTAAAACGAGTTCGCACGCAGCACGCTGACGTGAGGGAAGTGTATTTCCACATAAAAACTTGTAAAACTCAAAATAAGTGTAAAAACATACATTTGTCCAATTTTTATTGAAATCTGAAAACATTGATTTTTTGGCTGTTCTGATACTCCTGGTTTCATTTACTTGCAAAGCTGGAAATACAATTTTGCGCATTATAAGGTTAGGAGAAGGTCCAGACAGGCTTGAAAGTAGGCGTGAGGTTGCTGGGGATGATAAAAGTACTCTAACAAAGGAATAAAAGGCTTTTCTCGTGTAAACCCCCATCAGACAACGTACTGTGTTTAGTCGATACACATTTTCTTTAATAACTCGGTCAATATTTATGCTAGAATGCCGAGAGAGGGCTTAAAACTTTCGCCTCTCCAATTCCCATCTTTTTACATGCATTTATTTTATATCTGGGGCTTTTATGACCTTTTTTGGGCCCAAAAACTCGAAATTTGAAAGATTAATCCCCAAAAAAAGGGGTTTAGAGTTTTCCGATTGTTTTGTCCAACGAACTTGTCCAACTGATTACAGAAAGGAACGTCCCTTCCAAATTTGAAGTAAATCGGACAAACATTGCGACCGCTAGAGTGCAAACATATATATATATATATATATATATATATATATATATATATTTAGACCACCATAGAAGTTCCTAACGTGACCCCCTGAACACGTTTTGGGGGGTCGTTCAAAATTATATATATATATATAGACATATATATATATATAGACACATATATATATATGTCTATATATATATATATAATTTTGAACGACCCCCCAAAACGTGTTCAGGGGGTCACGTTAGGAACTTCTATGGTGGTCCCGGGCTTAAGTTTCACCATGCGGGTCATGCTAATAAAGTTCACTTTCCAAAGAAAATTCACTAATAAGGATGTGTTGGTTTATCTCTTCCAAAATTATTTGTAAAGATTATATTTTTGACTTCAAATGCTGAATATTCTGGTAAAATAATTTAATATTAGTAATATTAGTAAGATGTAAAAATTTGTCTTTAAGGCTGGTTTCAATATTTAGTTTTTTAATTAATTTACAGATTTTGTGACTTCTTAAATTTACATTTACAGATGTGGGTAATGTACTGGAATGAGAGGTGGAGGGGATTAGTGAGGAGATAGGCATAACAAAATATTTTGAATTGGAGGATCACAAACAGCACTTTCACTTGCCAATGATTCACAATTTTGACCTTTAACTCTTTCACTGTAAGACACCTGCCCTGGAACCACTGAAATCGAAGCGGCACCACTCAGCAGTGCTGAGCAGTTTCCATATCCAGTGTCGGACTCCGACTTAGAAGTTGGCCAGCCCTGCGATGTCGAACAAGAATAACATAGGGGCTGAGTATGCAGGTTTGCTGCTAGGGGAACTATCGGCAAAAAATCATGTTTCTTGCAAATATCAATAGACCACAACAGTATGAAGCAATATACCAAGTTTCGTCAGGATAAGTTGATAAATAAACAAGATATACGATTTTTCTTATTCCCCTTAAGGATAAAATTGGACAACGTACTGTGTTTAGCACTTTCAATATTTTGGTAACCAATTGACGTAGATCAATGAACAAAACACCAAATTGTTTGTTTTTTTAAGCTGAATTAATGGTGAAAACTAAAATTGGATTTACTAAAATATTATATCTAGGATACTTAAAAACCCCATTTTTGGTGTACAAACCCCCCCCCCCCAAATATCCCTTTGGATGGAGCGATCTAACTGGTTTTCGAACTTAAAGTCATAAATGTTGCTTTACATGTTTCTACCAAATTTCATCAAAATCGGATCATTTTTACGAGGGTTATCCCACCCACGGACATATATATATATACAGTTTTGAACAAATGGTGTTTTTGGCATCTGGGAACTTAAAAACAAAAATGTATCATGGTCCCAGGCCTAGGTGTTACCATACCGACTACGGTACTAGCTTCTTCCCTATAGGGGAAATTCGCTAAAATGTAGGTTAAAACGTGATTTCTTACTAAGTTATATTTTCTTCAACGTCTCATGACAAAGATGTAAAAATTTTTCTTTAAGGCTGGTTTCAATATTTAGTTTTAAATTAAACGTGAATAGCAACCAACTACCTTATTAATAGATACAGTGTGTTTGAACATTTTTATGATGTCCCAAACGCTTTTTAACGGGTTCCGGCATTTTGAACGTCAAAACATGTTACACTTTTGTGCTGTTAATTGAGGATTTTCCTTCGTAATTCTATGTGTTTTTCCTATTACAAGATTTTCTTTTTTTTCCTCCCTCATAAAGAATAACCAATTACGACTGATAAATAAAAATGAAATATCAGTTATATATTTTAAACACTTATTTTATCTTACTATCTTTATTTAAAAGTCCACATTTTACAAAGAGTTTGGGAGGTTTTCAGTGCTAATTCAAGTAAGCAAAGTGACGCTTTCCTTCAAGTTTGGGGAGCGCCATCTTGCGAGCCCGTCTCCGCTCAATAATGAGTAACTTTGCTCGACATCACCGGGGAATATTAATGAAATATCGCGAATGACTGTTGAAGCACATCCGAGTCGCTCTTATAGTTCTGAATCAGTTTAACTAACATGATCCGAAGCCGTCTCATACATGAATGCTGTTGGAATAGATTTCAGTTTATTAGCGAATTTCCCCTATAGGGAAGAAGCTATTACCGTAGTCGGCATAGTAAGACCTAGGCCTGGGACCATGATAACTTTTCATTTTGATGTCCCCAGATGCCAAAAAACCCATTTTTTATACTGTATATATATATGTGTGTGTCCGTGGGTGCGAAAACTCTCGTAAAAACTATCCGATTTTGATGCAATTTGGTAAAAACGTGTAAAGCAACATTTATGACTTTAAGTTCGAAAACCAGCCAGATCGCTCTATCAAAAGGTATTGGGGGGGTTTTGTACCCCAAAAATGTTTTGTTTTGAGTATTTTACATATAATGTTTTAGTCAATCCAATTTTAATTTCACCATTAAATTCAGCTTAAAAAACAATCAATTTAGTTTGTTTATTATTTATCTACGTCAATTGGTTACAGAGATATAGAAAGTTCTAAACACAGTACGTTATCCAACGTTATTCTTATGGAGAATAAGAAAAATTGTATATCTCGCTTATTTATCAACTTACCCTGACAAAACTTGGTATAATGCTTTATATCGTTGTGGTCTATTGATATTTGTACAAAAAACTATTTTTTTGCCGATAGTTCCCGTGGCAGCAAACCTGTGCATTCAGCCCCTATGTTATTCTTATGGAGAATAAGAAAATGTTATCTCCCTTAATTATGAACATAAATTAATAGAACTTGGTATGTGGCTTTAACTAGTTGACTTATATTGATATTTGTATAAAATCCCAATTTTTGTGTTCCTTGTTTCAGCAAACCTGCATACCCAGCCGCCATGTTATTCTTATACATGTACATTCATTGGAAATTCGCTGAGTACGCAGGTTTGCTGCTACGGGGTATTCATCCTTTACTCTGGTCGTCTGCAAAACATATCGCTCACAAATTACCTACTAATATCCTATGTAATTTCGCAACAAACACTCATGTTCACTGGTCATCACTACCGATAATAATTGCCTACGTTCATTCCAAAAATTGCATACCGTTTTTTAAATGTGCCGTTAATTGTGAATCGATATTATTTCATTAAATATTTTTCATATTAATTGTAATTACATAAAATCCTTACTCTGACATTGGAAAGTTAATAAAGTAAATCATTTATGAGATTAATATGATCGCAGTAGTTTTTCAGGAATATTTTGTGAATGAATTATTAGTAAGATAAAGTTTTTATGAACTAAGTTTCTTTAGAAGCTTAATGTCTGCTTACTCTAAAGTTGTATCTATACTGACCTCCGATTGACTTCATAACTCAAAACTATTACCTGCCGTAATCCGTAATGTTGGCATGTTTTGAATTTCCTTGGGCTCTTTAAGTAAGTTATTTATTTCGTTTTATTTCTTGTGGCTAGGACCTGACTAAATTATATCGTTAAAATCAATTTGTTTCGGCGGCATTAAATAAAACTATAAAAAAATCACTCTTAGCGAAAACAAAACACCGTCAACGTAGCTGCAACAAAGTTGTTTTGATGGCAGTTAGCAGATTTGAGACGTGAAGTATTGTTAAGTGTTTGACTTCCAAAGTAGCTTGTTGTGCGGAGGTTCGACGGTGGAGGGAGGGGCATAAATTCAGAACTGAGACAGCGCATTAGCCAATGTCAGGTACCTGTCATATACAAGGTGCCCACCCGATTGGGACCTAACCCTTCCGAGTATTTTACAAAAAAATATTTCTTTCCTCCAAATACGGAATTAAATCGTCTATAACATTCGTAATGTATAATTTTCAAAATACGACGCTTAATAATACATTACGGTGATTAGCTACGTATTTTCTGTTACATACTCAAACGTCCACCAATTCCTCCGAGCCTGATGGTGCCCCGTAGTGATTAGCACTTACATGCTATGGGTTTTCTGCTACATTATATCTAAGCGGTCCACTGGTCTCTGCGCTGCTGTTAAAAACGCTACGGTGATTAGCTACGTATTTTCTGCTATATACTCAAACGGCCCATCAATTCCTCCGCGCCTGATAGTGCTCCGTAGTGATTCGCACTTAAATAGCTATGGATTTTTTGCTACACTATATCAAGTGGTTTATCGGTCCCTATACGCTGCTGTTACAAATGCTACGGTGATTAGCTATGCATTTTCTGCTACATCGTTCTCAAACGGTCCATAAATTCCTACGCACCTGATAATGCTACCGGATGATTAGCACCTATATAGCTATGCGTTTTCTGCTATGTCGCAGCTAAGTGGTCCATCGGTCTTTCCACGGTTGCGGGGCCATTGAGAAACTGGCATCAATTATCCCTGTAAACGACCTCGTTAGTCTTAGTCTTGCCCTTCCTTCAATCTGCTTCAGCTACGTTTGCTTCGGGAGAGTGTTCGGAAACTAAACGTACTTGTAAAAACACCGTCAGCAGACATAAAGTTCAGTAAGTTGTTGGGAATTCGCGATAACAAATAGCACTTAAATTTAGGCTCAGTTGATAAAGCTCCTAATGTTGCAATGGTATAGTTATAATAATTGTGAAAGCCTTTCATTAAAACATTTTAGGTAAATACTTAAAAAATGTTTTAAATCTATTTCCTACAGTTCAAAAAAAGTTAAATTTTGACTTCTTGCTACTCTTTCACCAAATATAATTAAATTATGTTTATTCATAAAAATAATGTTTCATGGAAATTAAAACGTACCCATTTAAACATTTGTTTACAAAAATCATACACATGCATTTACTGGTTTTTAAGGATGAAGTCAGGGAGAACTCCTGTAACATACCTGTTTATTCTAAAAAATAAAATACGTGGTTTTCCTCTTGCCTATTTTCATGTTTCTAAAAATTATTCTGGGCAAATATTATCTTCGTAACTAAGTTATGTTTTCAAACGAAATATAGTTTAAATTATTTTTTATGTGATACATCAACCTATGTGATGTTTTGGGAAACATACTGTTTTTTTTTCTAAAAACCCCTTTAAATAGACAAATAAACCAATTTAATCTAACCAGGACAAACACGCACATATATGCTAAATATTTTGTATGTTATTATAACTCTTCTACAAATATGACATGGGTCGTTTAATCTAAAACCTGGGAGATTCGTGACTTGGTGTGGTAAGAGTACGAAGAAAATCGTCTTCCGAAGATATATTTGTTTAGCCATTTCTATTCTTTGGTTTACACACTGAATAAATGTTTTTGTTTTGTAAACTTATCAGCATCAGAGTTGTACAAATCTTCATGTGTTAATGGTTAATGAAGGAATACCACTTTTTAACTTTACGTTCAGTTTTCTTACGTTTGTAGGTTTTGCGTTAGTAGTTTTTAGTTTTCTTCTTGTTAAAGTACGGTTCTTAATTAAAGACAATTTCATGGCATAAGTTTGCTTCACCGATACATCACTTTCATGTAGAATTATAACGGACCAATAATCTAAACATTCTTTTATAATGTAGTAATGTATTTATTTTCATTCACTATAAATTGTTCATTGTTTGTTGCTAAAGTGATGTGTTTTGTGAACGACTATGAAACGGAATTATTTTGCTGAAATTCAAACGGACTCGATAGAAACTACACCTGAAAACTGTAAATTTCTTTCATGGGTTTTACAAGTATTTTGTTCAGTAAAACGAAAATATATAATTGAGTCATCTTTTAATACAAAATATTAACAAACCTTTTATGTTTCTTAGACTTACAGGCACGATCTATTTACTTTATAATGTTTTTTCCTATTAAATCAACGATGATTCAATATTCCAAACGGTCCGGGTAGTTTAACAAAACCTTCTTCCTTCTAAATATAAACCTCCGCTATAAATTATAATCTACGCCGGCGCCGTTCAGTTAGACCGGGTTAATATTGAATGACTTAATTGAGGCATTCGATAATACTCAGTGAATTAACCAACGCATTGCCATGTTCGGAGCGACAGACTTCAGGAAGAAGGGAGTATATTAATGGGGTTTATCAATACGTGATAGATGCAATGAAACTGCATTACGCCACTGCTGGCCGTATGCTCGAATATTGATGGATGGACCATTAAAGCCCCTGTGCTGACCTGCATCACACTTCCGGTCCGAGTATAAAGCCTAAATGATCGATCGCAGGTTTAGCAGACGTGTGGTGAAAACTAGTGTTGGAAATGTGTCAGCTGTTTCCAGTTTGGTTCCTCTTAGGGTTCAGGACTATTCGAATATTTCGGACCTACGGAGCCGGTGTTGTGAACAAATCTTGTTCTCTTAAGGTAATATTTTTTATCGTCATTCGATATCATATTACTTTAAAGTTTCTTTAAATCACAAATACGTAATCGAAGCCAAGTAATTTGTGTGCGCGAGTGAATGGACATATAACCCGATGTATATATTGTTGGTAACCTTTTAAAATTATTGTGTTATGAAGCCAACTACGTTAGAAATTTGTAATAGAGTACGAGTGTGGTAAAATGATCGTTTATATTTTACTAACATGTAGGGCAATAACTTTTAGATTATGTAAGCTTTACAACCACGTGGTGTGTACATTGTTTCGTAGCTTGAACTCTAGAGTACGCTATGTTCTGTATAACCGTAAAGTGTTAAATGGTTATTGTAAAATGTTTAATGGTTAATGGTAATTGTAAAATGGTTGTTCACTTACTTGTTCGCAAGGAAGTTATGATGTCAACTGAGCTTTTGTGTTATACGGATTCCTAGACGTACACATTGTATAGTAAAGTACATTTTAACTTTACTATCCAATGCGTACATCTAGGAAACATGTAACTCTATACAATATACTATTGACTAGCATATCATACAGCAATTCTGCTACGTAATTTGTTACAAAATTAGATTATAGTGTTACATGTACCCCCGTCACCTATGGGGAGATATACTGTTGTCCCTTACAAAATTATTTTCTCGGGGCATACTTTAAAAGATTTACTAAGTAATAGTTACATATAAAGAAAATCTTCTACTGTATCTGTAAGTAATCTACGAAGAGATTTGTTCGGAGACGGCCCTAAGTAAACTATCGGATTGAACAGAAATAAAAATAACGGCGGAGTAAACAGGTCTGTTCCGTTGTTCTGTTGTAGGACGCGCGCCTCGCACAACTCCATCCCCCACCCCGAGACGGGAAATAGAATTATATAAATTGGAATGAGCCGGTAGACATTAACGAGGCCGGAAGATAAATGGACCAAGTTTCCGAATAAACTGCGTTCTACGGATTTTCTTTTGAAGAACAACTTTAACTTTCGTACTGAAGTAATTTTGTTCCGACTAAACAATAAGGAGATATCTGCCTCTCAGTAGATTTCACTGTGCAAAATCAGATATTTTGTTCGTTAAGAGATTATTTCTGGTCAATTTTGTTTTATATTATCGCTTAAATGATTAAATACAATGCATAATAGCATTCGACTATTAGTAATAATCATTCGCTTTAGTCACTGTACTCGCCTGGTTACCTCTAACAGCTTAGAAGTGGTTAGGCAAATGCCGGGTCATGTGCTGTGTGTTTGCCAGGTTGGGCAAACGTCGAAGATGCACGGAGGTTGTAACTGGGTCATACGCTGTGCATTTGCCAGGTTGGGCAAATGTAGAAGGATCACACGATCATTCAGTTCACGATTCACGAAGTAATTTAAACTGAGCGTAGAATGAAACAGGGTCATATCCCTGTAAACATTCGTACCACATGAACAAATGGAAGAAAAATAATCTCATCATTAAAAAAACAGTTTCAAAGAAAACGACAAACCATACAAAAAATTAGCGGGAATATTGTTTGTCAGTCGTGTTTGTGACTAACTACGGTAAGGTTAGTAGGTAACCTTTTTAAGGTTTCGTTTTAGCGAATTTCCCCTATAGGGAAGAAGCTATTACCGTAGGTCTCATGGTAAGATTTAAGCCCGAGACTATGACAAATTTTTTTTTTTTGGTCCCCAGATGACTAAAACACTATTCGTTCAAATTTATATATATGTATATATATATATATATATATATATATATGTGTGTGTCCGTGAATGCGATAACTTGAGTAAAAAACGCCCGATTTCGATGAAATTTGGCTCAAATGTGTAAAGTGACATTTATGACTTTAAGTTCGAAAACCAGAAAAATCGGGCCATGGTAAGGGGGGTTTATGGGGGTTTTAAATTTTCCAAAAATCGGTTTTTTGCATCTTTTACCCTAAAATTTTTAAAACACTTAATTTTGGTTTAGACCATGTTATAGAGCTTAAAAAAACAAATAATATGGTATTTTGAATTATTAAGCTAGGTTAAGTGGTTGCGGAGAAAATCCAAAAAAACCTGCTCATAAAATCTCCTATGTTAATCTTATGGGAAAAAGGTTTTTGGCTTTTCCTAAGTTAATTTTAATGTAAACTTCACATTTGCTTTTACCAATCAACTCAGCTCCACAAAACAATCATTTTGGTGTTTAAATTGTGATTCTACGTCCAACCGTTGCAGAGATATTCAAAGTGCTAAACACAGTACGTTGTCCAATGTTATCCTTATGGAGAATAAATAAAATTTGATATCTCCATTATTAATGAATGTATATTGATGAAACTTGGCACGTGGGGTCATGTAGAACTGGTATATTGATATTTGCACAAAAAATTGATTTTTTGTTGATTATCCCCGTAGCAGCGAACCTGCGTACTCAGCCCCCATGTTATTCTTATGGAGAATAAGTAAAATGTAATGACTCCCTTAATTATAAACCTAAATTAATAAAACTTGGTATGTGGCTTCACCTTGTTGAGTTATATTGATATTTGCATAAATCCCCATTTTTTTAGTTCCTTGTTGCAGCAAACCTGCTTACTCATCGCCAATGCTATTCTTATGGAGAATAATTAAACTTGTATATGTCGCTTATATATGAATATATTTTTATGAAACTTGGTATGCGGCTTTATATGGTATTAAGACATATATTATGCATTGGAAATTTGCTGAGTACGCAGGTTTGCTGCGACGGGGGTATATATATATATATATATATATATATATATATATATATATATATGTGTGTGTCCGTGAATGCGATAACTTGAGTAAAAAACGTCCGATTTCGATGAAATTTGGCTCAAATGTGTAAAGTGACATTTATGACTTTAAGTTCGAAAACCAGAAAAATCGAGCCATGGTAAGGGGGGCTTATGGGGGTTTTAAATTTTCCAAAAATCAGTTTTTTGCATTTTTTACCCTAAAATTTTTAAAACACTTAATTTTTGTTTAGACCATGTTATAGAGCTTAAAAAAACAAATAATATGGTATTTTGAATTATTAAGCTAGGTTAAGTGGTTGCGGAGAAAATCCTAAAAAACCTGCTCATAAAATCTCCTATGTTAATCTTATGGGAAAAAGGTTTTTGGCTTTTCCTAAGTTAATTTTAATGTAAACTTCACATTTGCTTTTACCAATCAACTCAGCTCCACAAAAAAATCATTTTGGTGTTTAAATTGTGATTCTACGTCCAACCGTTGCAGAGATATTCAAAGTGCTAAACACAGTACGTTGTCCAATGTTATCCTTATGGAGAATAAATAAAATTTGATATCTCCATTATTAATGAATGTATATTGATTAAACTTGGCACGTGGGGTCACGTAGTACTGGTATATTGATTTTTGCACAAAAAATTGATTTTTTGTTGATTATCCCCGTAGCAGCGAACCTGCGTACTCAGCCCCCATGTTATTCTTATGGAGAATAAGTAAAATGTAATGACACCCTTAATTATGAACATAAATTAATACAACTTGGTATGTGGCTTCACCTTGTTGAATTATATTGATATTTGCATCAAAACCCATTTTTTTTAGTTCCTTGTTGCAGCAAACCTGCTTACTCATCTCCCATGTTATTCTTATGGAGAATAATTAAAATGTTATATAGTGCTTACTTATGATTGAATATTGATTAAACTTGGTATGTGGCTTCACCTAGTTAAATTATATTTATATTTGCATTAAAACCAATTGTTTGTGTTCCTTGTTTCAGCAAACCTATGTACTCATCACCAATGCTATTCTTATGGAGAATAATTAAAAATGTATATATCGCTTATATATGAATATATTTTTATGAAACTTGGTATGCGGCTTTATATGGTATTAAGACATATATTATGCATTGGAAATTCGCTGAGTACGCAGGTTTGCTGCGACGGGGGTATTTTTATTTATATAAGTGATAAGGACGAAGAACGAGAATCGCGTTCCACAATCATATCACCTACGGGTTTTTGTACCGACTTGAGCAACTCGATTCTATCTACATGATTATGTTAACTTCATTTATTAGGGGAATATGAATTTGGAATACAGCTTAGTTTAAATTATTAGGAAGGCATCGTCAGCACCTTATTAGTGTTTTCTTAGGGTGTGGATTTTTTCAAAAATCCTATCATAGGATTGCTAAATCGGTAAATTACCTGTTTGGAAGAATCAATAAACCTAACTTTTACCTATTTACATAACAACGAACTCGGGGGAATCCATTCACTGGCACTACTTAATACAATACACGTAAAAAGTATGTGCGTCACACAAACTTTGTACGTCACAAACACTGGTGTGATATTATTTCACCGAACTGATGAACAACACTGTTTACAGAGATTATCTGGAGACTGGTTAGTTATTATATTTACGTCAGAACCAATCAATTCCACAGCAAGCCCGACCCGACATTCTGGGTGATGGAACCACTCTTCAACCGTAACAAAAGTTGGGCAGTAGTCACAATCAGAGGGGTATGCTAATCACCGATGCTTGTGTGCGGGAAACACGGGAATCTACGTCAACACCACTGGTGAATATTCAGCCCGCTTCCGTCTCACTTCAATACCTCTATTGATTTAGCTATTTAAACCACCCTCTAACGGTTTCTACTTTTCGGAAAGAGAGTAACGGCTTGGGTACCATGTGTTGTCGGTGGTACGTTTATTGACAATCTCGGTTTAAAAGTTTGGCTATTTATTACAATATAATAGCTGTAATCGGCTGATTTTCGTCTAATCTAGTATCTAGAGTTTCGTTAACACAAAACGGAAGTTTTAAGTATAACCTATCATTTTGTCACTAAAGGTTTTCCAACACTTTTACCGTTAAGTCGTGTCTAAAATCGTAATAACTACTCTAGAGATATTTTGTACAATATAATACACAAACGCCAATAACAACAGTAACCCAAACCTGTAATATTGTAAACAACTCAGAAATCGAGCCTGAGGCTCATGAACCGAAGTTCACACTAATCATTTAAGCAAGTGAGGCGCCTATTTGTTGTTGTTTTTATTGCCGGATTAGGAAACCCCAGCATTAGCTGCTAGTAACGTCTTCCACGAGCAGGAATTTTGCGCAGGTTACCGGAAGGATAGGATATAGCAGGAAAGGAAAGGGTGGGATGGGACAGTCAGCCAAATTGATCTTTCAGAGGGCCAACTCCCGTTCTCCTGTGACAGCTGTGATCAGGTTCAAACAGGCGGACCTGCTCTGCCCTCCGACTGGCCAACTCAACTGACAGGGTATCCATGTACAACAGCCGGGGACCACATTCTCAGGTTGGGGAAACCCGGAGGCCAAATCCGGAGTTTCCGTCCCCAGCCGCTGTAAATGGAGGGAAAACAAAGGTGAAAGGGAAGCTTGTATTACTTGTACTTACAAATGGACAGCCAAAAGACTTACCATATGTAATGACAACTTCATTTTCTGTACCCAATTTCAGCCTCAAAACTGATATAATCCACTTTTACGGTTGTCCTGGGACGTGATATGCCTACTTTTCCTACACTGAACATTTTTACACTTACCGGTTGAGTTGGCAAGGTATAAGTCTAACATGCTATCAACTGTTTTATTTTTGTATTATTTTTTTTTGAATCCTCATGTAAAAACGTTATAAACCTGCTTGCTTATTTGGACCTTATTTATTTGGCTTTTACTTATTATCTAAGTTGACTTAAGGCTTTATCATATAAATAATTGCATGGTAAGCTTATTTGACATGGACGTTTATTGTACACAAATACTAATGTTATGCTTCTTTTCAATTCGTGACTTTCTTAAGAAAAAAGAGGTTCAGTAAGTTAAATTTGTACTTGTAAGTGGAAATTTTACTAAGTGCAACATTACATTAGATTATTTATTTTTACAGCTTTTCACACGTGTATTTGACCAATATTAAAATGTTTTCATGTATAATAAATTTTATATTTAATTCAAGATCATATTACTTGTTTTTTTTAGATTTACCCTTTAAAAAATTCATTTTCTATTTTATGTTTTCGGATATTAAACTTATTTACAATAACAATGATTAATTTTGGACTTACTCGGCCTTACGTTCGAATAAATGACGCAGTAGAAAGCTTCGTAAAGGAACGCTTAGCACAATTTTAAACCAACGGCTTACGTAGCTTGAAAACACGTGATTTCCGTGTTGTTTTAACTTAGGCTCGGCTCGATCAAGCCACTAAGACAACTCGCCGACAAACTCAGCACTTTTAGAGAAAGAAACAAAATACTTCCAAACCAAAACAGAGCCCGGAGTTGGTACCTGCCTTCCGCACTCAGCAGAATTCTTGCCAACTTTTCCTTTGTTTGCCCTCCCCCCTCGACTTACCAACAACAAGCCTAATGATCTCGGGGCGGTCGGCATCTTCAATATTTAATACGCCACCGCCGGGCTCCCACACGATGTACTTAGGCTACGTTTATTGTATCCTTCACGAGCACCTTGTATACTAAGCTGTCTCGAAGGGGATTGTTATTATTTCTTTATCTCGGGTGTCAGAGAGTTCGGTCCTTATAGGTCTTTGTGAGGTCCCGCCGGGTAAAGAAAAGTTTACAACATTATTAACTCGTTCAAAATCGACTTTGCTTAATTTATCTAGTCTTATCCATCTTCCCAAACTCAAATGTTTTAAATCTAAAAGTAATTTTATATAGCTTTTCTTTCAGTCCCCCGCTGCTGACCGCATAGTACAGGTACATTTCAGATGTTTCTATTAATTGGTCGATCCTGGACCGGATCAAGAAGTGTATTAAGTGTATTCAATCGCTGGTTCCAAGTATTAACTATACGCTTATGAGCGAATAGTCTCTATCAGTTCGCTGACGAAGAAGGTTACAGTACCTCAGATGATACATTTAAGCTAGAGAAGGTGTGTAACGTGATATTTAGTTTACTTAACGTAGTTATTCGTATTCAGAAATACTTAATCGTTTACTGGTCGAGTTAAAAGTAACTACATATCATCGGTTGATTAAATAAATAACTAATTCTTTCAGTTAGTAGATGACGTTTGGACCCACAATACATCGGGTTATGACATTGATACAGACCAATGAATGTGATTGTTCGTAGTGGATTACTTGTATGCGAACAGCATAAGCGCATAAAATAAAATTCCAAATCGTTTTTTGAGTTGTAAGCTCTTGAAATATTGTTATACTAGTATGTAAATTGTACGAATATAAATTCATCGAAAACATATCCGATTTAAGTGACTTAAAGCTATTACCTAACTTTTAATATTATGTTTTTAAAAATTGCAGTAGTAGCGGTATTATTATTACTAGCATAGTTGGAAACACAAATTACGCCGGGGAAATTCCGGCGCCAGCCGCGTAAAATCATACAAACCCACATATTAAGACGGACGGGTGGAACAGCATGCAAATGCGAACGTGATGTTAGTTTGACATTCGGTTGTGGATGTTTGGGGGAGGGGGTTGGGGGCGAACCCCCCTTGTTGGGGGCTGTTCAATGCCGAGGCCGCCGTTCCAATTACAGAAGCCACCAAACAGAGCCCAGATTCGGGCTGCAATTCGACTGCACCCCTCCCCCCGCCCTCGATATACCGAGGACCCCTAGGTCTTATCACAACCCTGGATACCGGCTTACAAGCCTCGGCGGGATAAGAGAATTCCCTCCCGGTGGCCAATATGTATCGTACTTTATGCGACTCGATCTGCGTCGGGCTCGTTTGCCTCGAGCGCCGACGAGCGTTCTCGTTTTCATTTATGCTACGTCCTCTGTTGCTCGTCCTCTGAAAACTCAAAGAAAATAAGGATCGTACTTAGGCATGCAGTCGGTAATGTTACAGTCATAACACCCAAATTTCTTTTTTATATGTTTCAGTAGTTCAATAGATCACTTACATATATATTTAATTAGTTTATTTACAATACTTTTTCGTACTCTGTGTCAATCATCTGAAGAAAATCTGACTGTTTTTGCCGATGGAACATAAAACTAATGTAAAACGTTGTGAACAACATTTTGTTTGCCTAATTAAAGGATCTGTTATTCTTAGTTTAATGGAAACAGGGTGAATGTTATGCTTGTCGAATTTACTAGGTGATAATATTTTAAACTTTACCCGGACCAAAATATAAATAGCGTGTGGGGCTTAACTACAAGGCTTTTTCAGTTAAGAACCACACGCTAGCGTACTATAGTAGAAATAAACCTATTGAATGCATATTTGTTTTTGTCATGCTCATTATAAGCTAGTTAAACACCTTATAATTAAATATGTTAAACAAACGTGCTTGCTTATCAACACAAGTGCATCTTTGAAGAGGATTTAATGGACGGCTAAAGCTTATTATTGATCAGCTCAATCAGCCGTATTACAATTTCATACAAATTCCCTTTAATTATGGTCTACCTAAATCGTTACACTCATTAACATTTTAAATGTGTCTTAATCTTTAAAAGCTATAACAAATCATGACGAAATAATAACTTCACAATAATTATCAACTCCCGTTATTCGATAACAGCCCAGGTAGAAACCGATCGTCCGGACGTTCCCATCCGGAGGGCACTCGGCGATCGTCGGCGTCGCGAAGCGCATCACCTGGGGCGGCCGCCCCTACATATTAATGCACGTTTAGTATGCATTAAGATACATCCCGCCGAAAATATCTCTGCAGATTATTTCAGAAGGAAGAGAGCGCACTTTGTATGCCGTCCGCCGTGCCTGGAGATACAAGTATATTCACCCCACCCCACGCCTGCCTACCCTTACCCCTCACCCACCCCACCGAACCAGCACCGCCTAACCGCCTTTGGCTTTAATTAAATATTGTTGTTTATTTATTTTGAACCAGGCAAACTCGGAAGTGGAGTCTTTATTTGTTGACCTAAATAAACATGGATAAAGTTAGTTTATTTGATTCGGTTGTAGATTTCTTGTATAATTTTCGTTAAATAGTTTGTTTTTACTTTTTTTCACTCGGTTATCTACTAGTCATTACCGGTGTATTATTCTAATAGTAAAACTTTAATAACAAGATAATTCATGGTTAAATAGCAATAATGTATTTTTTTTTAACTGTTTATTACCTTTTATAAAACAATTAGGAAAATTATATAATTAAGACATGTTATAGAAGCCTAGACAACTCAGTTTTTTATGAATTGGCCTAAATGTTTAGATTACCGGACCAAAGTTACACTTTTGGGGGCGGCAACCTGGGTCAGGACTGGCGATAATCTCTAAATGTTTATAGCGGATAATACGTTACGCGTTGGAGGAAGGGGTTTCCAAAATGACTTAGGAACTGATCATCTGACTGCTATCTATCGGCATTATACGACTAAAAAATATATAATTTTTAAGTTTCGAAGATAACAAGCTTTTTTATGTCAATGTGAGTTTGCCTTAGTGTTTAAACATAGCTAAAGCTGGATTCCTGTTATTTTCCGATCTCAATAGTACTTTCTCTGGTCTTTAGTTTGTCTAAATTATAATAAACTCAATACACATTTTGTCGTGTTTGAAATCGGTGTGGCTAAGAACTTGTCATTTTTATCACCTGAGTCGACAATCCGAGGTGAAAATTGGTTGATCTATTCCATAATACGAACGATCACAGGTTTGGTGAGAGTTCCTACCTTTGGAGCATAACTTAATGTCTGACCATTAGGCTTACTAAACATTACAACAAAACCTCACTTCCACTCTAAATAATATCAAGCCAAAATCATCCGAAAAACAAATGGTATTTCAAACTCAAACTAGAATATCATATTTTAATACCGGTACATAGAACACTAGCTGTGTAATAAGTATATAAATCGGTAAAACTCGTATGAGGCGAAGTAGTCCGATGCATCAGTCCCTAAGATGTCGTAAAACACACTTTAAGTAAAACTGTATCGTTATGTCAGCCAGATTTATTTAGATATCACATTTAGTTCCAACCCAGGTAGCCACCCCAAAATAATATTGTTTGTTCTGCATATTTTATGCCTGTGCGTTAGACAGAGTCGTGTTCTAAATACGGTATGACATTCATATTGTACAATGTTTCTTCTTACAACATAATATTATATTGAGTTGTTTTTGTTTGTATTTTAAGCTGAGAAAAAAACCTATTTAGTTTGATGACCGACTTAAAAAAATTTAAAGCTTAAACAAAATTATGTCAAAAGTTATTAATTATAGAAGTACGTAGAAGTACTTTCGAAATACGTAGCGAATTTATATAATGTTTTATCTTATTTCTTCTTACCTTACTTATTGGGGACTATTCAACCGATTTAACCGATCCAAGTATCAATCTTATAATAATGTAATAAACTAAATAATACCTTTCAAATGTACGTAGTTACAGGGTTTTTAATAACGCCCACAATTAAAATCATGGGTTGTTTCCTATTAATAAAGTTTTATAATACTTTGTACATTACCAAGTTTTTTTATTAGCAGTACTAAGAAAATACCCCCGTCGCAGCAAACCTGCATACTCAGCGAATTTCGAACGAACATATAACATAACACATTAAAACACTTCACAGGATTCGTAAGAAATGTATTCACAGACAAGCGATATTTAAAATATTAATTAATCTCCATAAGAATAACATTGGGGATGAGTACGCAGGTTTGCTGCAACAAGGCACACAAAATAATGGGTTTTTATGCAAATACCAATAGATCTCATGTATGTGAAGTCACATACCAAGTTTCATCCATATACATTCATAAATAAGCGATATATAACATTTTAAGTATTTTCCATAAGAATAACATGGGGACCGAGTACCTAGGTTTGCTGCTACAGGAACCATAGGCGAAAAATAGTTTTTTTGTGCAAACAACAATAAACCACAACCATATGAAGCCATATACCAAATTTCGTCAGTTTATGTTCATAAATAAGCGAGATATACAATTTTTCTTTTTCTCCGTAAGAATAACATTAGACAACGTACTGTGTTTAGCACTTTCAATATCTCGGTAACCAATTGACGTAGAGCAATGATAAAAATACCAAATTGTTTGTTTTTTAAGCTCAACCTAATGGTATAAATTAAAATTTGATTTAAATTTAAATTACCTGTGAAAACCCCAAAAAACACATTTTTAGGGTACAAAACCCCCCAAAAAACCCCCCTTCGGATGGTGCGATTCATCTGGTTTTCGAACTCGTTCAAATAAATGGTACTTTACATATTTGTACCAAATTTCATTAAGATCGGACCTTTTTTACGAGAGTTATCGTGCTTACGGACATATATATATATATATATATATATATATATATATATATATATATATATACATATTTAAAAATTTGAACGAATGGTGTTTTTGGCATCTGGAGACCTCAAAATGAAAAGTTATCATGGTCTCGGGCTTAAGTCTTACCATGAGACCTACGGTAATAGCTTCTTCCCTATAGGGGAAATTCGCTAAAACCACATAAAAGGTCAAATAGAAAGATCAAATTAGCTCGTACGGATGAAAGCTTCACGTGTCAGCTAGAGATCACGGAAACAAAACAATGGTAGGCCCATTATACATCCAGTTTAACTTACATTACCTGCCAAGGCACCCACCAGACATAAGTACATCATTGAATGTTCCCTCTGAATATTTCGTCCCTGTATGGAGGCAGGAAAAACGGAAAAAGTGACAGGACAGTGCCTGCGAGTCTCGAGCGGCAATAAAACTACAGTATATCTGTTGCGTCTGCTTCTAGTCAGGCGTTCTGTTCGATCAGAGTCGCCGGAATAATGCCTCAGAAAAGTACCCTAAAAAAAACGCCTACGTCATTTTCACGTCACGAAGGGCGGGGCCTGAGGCCACATAAAATTACTATATCTCTAATCGCTGATTTTAAATAAGAATAACAACAAAGGTTGCATGTCAGTGTGTTCCATTCCACCTTCAAGCGATGCCCAATACGGCGAGACAGTATTTAGCATGACCAGTGAGGGAAGATACTAAGAAACATGTTAATTTCAACATAGGGAGAACTTAGCTGTTTACGCGTAAATATTTGTGAACAGGTTTAGATTGACAGCCAAGAAACTCTTGGACCTTAAACATTTTCGCTGTCCTCAGGTATGCAGTATGAGGTAAGTAACCGAGTAAATTCGCCTTTCCATTGTACAAGACGAGCATAATTATTAGAGATGCGATTGACCGAAGTTAATTTATCCTAAATCAACCGTTGTTTAACTAACTACTAATGAATTTTACCTTAAAAGTATACGTCAGTGAAGCCGCAACAAGAACCAAATTTGATTACTATGCATCGCTGCAGGAGACCCGTATGACAAATAAGATCAAATTGAATGGCTACATTTTATAAATTTATATTCTTTCTAATAAAGTATTCTTTCTATGTAATTTAGTGCTTTTTATTTAGTCATTCCGCAATAAAAAACAGGCTGCGGCTCAGAGTATCAATAACACAGCATAGTTTAGGCTAATAAAATGTAATGCAGACCACTAAATAACCGATAAATTTTGTTCCAGATTAGCGGTAGAGAAGCGTTTCCTACATAAACTTTTACCTACAGCGGGGGGTTTCATTTGAGGAGGTAGCTTTCTGGGGGTAGTATTCCAGTGATCGTCCTCTGCAGATTAGTTCTCTGGGGTAGTTTTCTGGGGATAGTTTTCGGGGGTAACATTTCTGGGATTAGGTTTCTGGGATTAGTTTTCTGGGGGAAGGTTTCCGGTGTTAGCTTTCCTGATATTTGTATTAAATTACTATACATTAAAATGTATCTCTCCTTACATTTTGCGGACGGAAAACTACAACCAAACATGCGATGTAAAAATGACGTAGGAGTTTTTTCATGGGGATACTTTTCTGGGGGTAGTTTTCCGCCACCCCTTCGATCAGTTAGTGAATTCTTTCTTTTGTCCCATCATTTATAAATCAATAGTCGATACGCAATTGTATCTCCTTTCAATTTATTTCCAATTAAATATATAATTATTTTCATTAACTGTGTGGTTAATATATATAACCGTATATTCTTAGATGGTAGGGGAATCAACCTATTTTCAGTTTTATTCAGCAATCTTTATTTTTTACTGACATTTCAAATTTTTTTCCTCACGATTGTAGGCTACTTAATTTATTCCTGTGTTCTTAACTCGTTTGCGTTTTAATATTGCAATTGGTATACATGGTGGCCACTTTATCATGAGACAGGACTTGATATTATAGATTATGATATATTACCATTCCTCACTACAATAGATGTACCTTGTATTTATTTTTGTTAATTTTCAGAGGTGTAGGTTGCAGCCTTACTAGGGGGAAAAGTATAAAATGATAATTTTACCCGATTTTAATTAAATTTAAAATTAAGGTACATATTGCATTAACATTGCCAATAAATTAAAATACTACATAAATTACATTAATAATGTGACACGTCCCTTAATTTTAAATTTACATTTTGTGTATTTTTACAAAGATATACTTGAACTCCTGAAAAATAAACAAATATAAATTTCAAGATATAGCCATTTTTTTAGGTATTATTTAAGAAACATACAACATTTCAGCTTTCTACCTATTACAAATTATTTCATACAGGTTTACCGTAATTTAACATGTAAAATCCTATGTCTTATGCTAAAGTGGCCTCCCTGTATATTTTAAACTTCAATGTGTTTTTGAGGATAGAACGTTTTCCTAATCTTATCTTTTATAGAAACCGTAAATTTGGTCGCTTGATACGGTTTCGCCAATCATTTGAACATTGTTATTCCTTCTGATTTAATTGTGTGGTTTTAACATGATTCACTTTGTCAACATAAGTACAAATTAAAGTGTTAAGTCACTTTAATGTTTTTTTTAATATATTTTAGATGGCGTTTTATGTAATTGTCGGAATATGGAAAATACACTGAAACAGTTTTCATTACAATAGTGTGTCACGCCCATGCCCTTATGTAGGTTTTTAGTCGGATAAGGCCAATGTAGTCCCGGGCGAATCGTATTACAATGCATACTAGTACCAGTAGTCAATTTATAATACAAGACAATCGCATTAGTCATTGAGGAACTCTTTACCTTTCCCGAACACAGCAGAAAAAGGTAAGAGAGAGCAGGAATCATAATGAACAAAGTGTGTTTTTACGAAAAAAGAACTGCGACGTTTTGTGATCTGGAATCTTGCCCGTCTTAAACTGAACGGCTAACCTGTCTTCTAATCAGAGAAGGCTAGTGTCCGATTTTTAAACAATATAAACATGCAATCAAAATTAAATTTTCGCATGTTCCAGATTGAGAAACGCACATATGTGAAAGCGAAAGGCAAGTAAAAATCAACGTTTCTCACTTTATTAGACCCAACAAATATCATTTTTAAACTTAACATAAAGGGATGGAGGCCTTATAAAGCACATAACTTGCAAGTATTCATTTCTAATGTTCGTCCGATGGTCACGACCGAGTCGCGAAAACCACTAGTGAAGTTTTGGAGGGTGAGGGGGAGTGGCAGTTTTGGGGCGGGTGGGGGCAAACCGCGCTGCCTGTTAGTCATAAACTAAACCAATTATATGAAATACCCCATGCTGTCCAATGGTCAGCCATCTCATGTATTCGTTTTACTCCAAAATGAACAAAATTTACAATTAGATATTTTTTAAATTTTAATTTGATTAATCTTCTTCCACACAGGCCCAAAGATTTGTTCCAGGTACATTTTACCGGAGTATGTTAGATACAATTTACTATATCGAGATCGGGTTTATCGTAATTTTAATCTTATTTTTATTTGTTATTTAGTATCAAATCGTTTATATTTATTTATACATATTAGAAGGTAAATAAGAAGTATTATCTTGATGATATTTTAAAACGAACTGTGACGTATTGTGATTTGGAAACTGACCCGTCTTAAACCGAACGGCTAACCTGTCCTCTAAAACGGTTTCCAGATGCAGTTTAGCACGTACCTCCACCCGTTACTCATTCATGTTCCTCCTCCGTATATATACGTTAGTTACTACAAGGCCATTCAATAACGAGCAAATCTTGAGTTTCACCGTCCCCGTCCTCCTAGGGAATTTTCATCCTAATTCACCTCAACAAAATGTAATTTTCGTTTACACCAATAGAGCGCGAGACGCAAACGACGCAGATTTGAATACATTTGAGACGGTAAATCATGACCTGGCTGTCTGCCGAGTAAAAATATAATCCGCACCCTTTTGTCAGGATTTGCCACTTTTATTGGGACACTTATAAATAAATGCCTACAAAGCGATATAAATCAGATTTAACTACTTAGAATATTTTTGCTAAACACTTAATAAACTCTTAGTTCTATAAGTTGTCAAGGAGCCTCGCAAATGCGTTTAAATTATTCATTTGTTATATATATTTCAGACAGTACTGAGAGACTCTGGTATAATACTATTGAAACTGAGTTTTATCCGCACATTTAGAAGAAGCACACTTCTAGGATCACATAAATAAACGAATTAAATATTAATAATTTCACTCTCTTCTTAGGGAATTCCAGTCAACCTGTGGCTATATCTTGTGAATGTACACAAACGCTTTGAAGGGAAAACTGTACAAGGCCTAGATTTGTGTGGACAACCCTGAAATCGAACGTATGACTCCTTAGATCGAAGCCAGGTCTAGAATTTGTGTTATAAATTAAATATTTATTTTAAATTTATATCGAACTACTTGTCTTTGATGATTGTTTTCGTGTTTTTGATGCCAGCGCTGTTTCAGTCAAGGTATTACACTGCCCTATAATAGTACAATATCGTGGTTCTATCCATCGTGCTGGTTGCCAAATTTCAATACCGAGGTATTTCGAGATACCCGAAGTGTGAACGAAGTGTTAGACACAGCATCATATTAAAAGTGGTCTATTATGTACTGAGATGGTTTGGCGGGTTGACTAAGAGACATAAAATTAGGATTCGATATTGTTAAATTATCTTAGCTTTAGAATTGTTCTGATTATTCTAGTACCTTTGGAACTCGGTGAGCGTAAAGAATCCTATTCTGTAGCTGTTACTTTTCCCAAAAAGAGCAAATACCACAAATACGAGTAACAAACTAAAATGTACAAAAACATTCAGAACTAGTTTACCACTCGGTGACAAAATCGAGGGATCGCCAGACAATAGAGTGGACCGGGGCGAAGGCGAGCTGAGCGAGAGAGAAGTTCGATTGGCGGGAATGAGATAATAACAATATGCGTCAGGTTAAGTGTTCCCAATTAATTGTCAGCTGTAAAGCCGAATCGTGGGGAAGAAGCGGGAAGGGGCGCCGACTCAGCCAAACTGCTACGGATTTGAATAAATTGTATCTGCTCTCACATATCTTTCCATCAGATAATGCATGCCGTTCAGCCCTCAATTACACTCTCCTCATATCACGGACAGCTCACTGGTTTACTGGCTCCTTTGGGAGTTATTTGGCGATTTATTTAATTTATACAGCATTTATTACTGATATAACTGGGCTTACCTATCGCTTTCAGTGTTAAAAACTACACTACGTTTCGGGAGGTAAGGCAACTCCTCCTGCTATCAAGTGAACCCTACTTACATCTAAATATCAAGTACTTAAACCTAACTATCCTATTTTTTGTTTTTGTTTGTTGTATTGATTTTTTCCTTACGTTTTAATTTACACAAACACAAAACTAACGAATACAGATACAAAAAATAAATGCAATACACTAACACATGTTCTTGTATATCCATGGTGTGAAAAAAGAAAAAAAGAAGGTTAGTTAGGTGTAAGTACTTGATATTTACATGTAAGTAGGTTTCACTTGATAACGGGAGGAGTTTCCTTACCTCCCGAATCGTAGTGTAGTTTTAATCACTAGAAACAATAGGTAAAGTCCAAATAAATCAGTAATAAATGCAAATCCATTATGAGTTTCAAATTATACAATATTTTCCTTGTTTTGTGATGAAGGCGTTTAATTTTTTTTAATTGTATCGGTCTCTATGATTACTGTCGGTTTTTTTCTACATCCTGAACAAAACGTGATTGTTTTAAGTTTTTTTTAGATTTTTGGGGATAATTAATTTAATAATTTAAGAAAAATATTTTTTCTTAAACGGATCTTTTCTTAAATGTTAGTTTAAAAACCAAGAACAAGAACCAATGAAAGGTCTTAAAAAAAAGTTGTATTCGATGTATATTAAATTCTTTGAGAACATTTACTATATGAGTCTGTGAAATCTTACTTATAAGTTAATATCAAAACAGCCGCTAACTTACGAAAAATATTTCAATACGTTTGTTTTGTATTTATTGTGTGATAGCCACAAAGGGTAGAAATGTTTGTGTATTATGTACTAAAATAGAATACGTAGCTATTGAGATAAAAACACGTTAAGGTATTTTTAATTTTTTACTCAAACAGCATTATTACTTATATAGATATTCATATACTTACATTAATATTACTTATAGCTTAAATAATGTGTACTTACATGTTACCTGTCATGAATCGAACTTCAGAGTATGTAAGGCTAATTTGGATAGTTATTTCCAAAAGATGAGCATAATGGTCGTATCAAGAATTCCAAATACTAAAACCTCTTTTATATTAAACATTTCATTCAAGCCTGTAATACAATACAAGTTTGATTTATTTTACAAGTCAATTTGTCAGTTCTTTCCAATATGGTGTTTAATTTTTAAAACTTCATAAAATAATATAGTAAATTATCAACTTTAAAAACACCACTACAATTTATTTATAAATAACTATTAATAAAATAATTTCGTATGTGGACAGAAATTCAAAGTTCGCATTCTTCCTTTGTATTTTGGAAACTTATATATCGCATCGTTTATTGTTCGACATTGTCGGAGATGGGGTTAGGGTTCTCATTGTATTTCGAAATTAGATTCGGTCAGACTTCTATTTGGGGCAAGGATCTGACGAATTCCCTTTTCTTCTCGAGGCTCAGGTGGTTAATCCTCCCTCACGGAGGGGTTACTTTCTTATCTCCTAAGTAGATGGTGCAGCCAGCAACTCGTGTGTTTACAGGGGTTCTAGGCGACCTTGTAGGTCATCTTTAACAAACCATAACATCAGCCAGAGTGAATATACTGTTTCAAAAATGTATTTAGAGAAGTTAATTCCATTTTATAGTAAAGTATAAAATTTTAAATAAAGCTAGTTTTTTGTTGTTTTTTTTGTACGGAGAAAGATTTTATATTTCCAATCCCAAACACTATAAAATTATTCATCCTTCGTCACGCTACTGAAGGATTTAAACACGTCATTAGTAGATGGATAAAAGAATAATGTAAAGGATGTTGTGTAATGACCACAAATATTTAAGTCGGAGGAAAACTCGGCGTAAGCATAGCACGGTGCAAATCGCACACGAGCAACACGTTACTTCACACAGCGTTACTTTACCAGTAGCTAATAGCTGAGAAGAACACGCTTAATTGGGGAGAAACTTAAGTAGCTTCATCAAAACAAACGAGCGGACGGAACTTTTCCAGAATTAAATCAAAACTGAAAGCTCAGGCAGCGAAATGTGTTGTATTACTAATTAATAAATTCTAGTTTACAAAATATTCTCTCCGCCGTTTTCCAACGAGGAATCAAATACTTCATTACGAAGTCCCAATTATTTGGTAATTAATGGAATACTCATCGATAGAGAGCACCTGGGAGGTGGGGGATAGGAGGGGTGGGGATGGGGGATTGTGTTTGTTATGCCCGGGGGGAGAAAGACCAATTAGGGGGAAGATGTAAACTCGATGCCGGCAAGGCCGCTTTGTGATATGTTATAGCTTCATCAGGCCCGACTTTGCCGCCAAACGCCTCGTTATCGAATACATATTTTTTAATAATACGAAGCGTTAGTAAATATGTTTCCTCCGGAGCCCTGAGAAACACCGCGCGAAGTCTACGGGTGCTAATTTCCAGCTTGGAAGTTAGGTTAGCGAAAAAACAATGGGAATAGGCATCTCGCTATCCTGTGGAAAAGGGTGAGCGAGTCATTCGCTATGCGGCTTGCAACTGCGAGCGGATATATTCCTCAAACCCTCTATAAGAAAACTATTTTGCAAAAGAATCCTAACAATTTTACTACCTTAATCAGTCACGTCTTAGTTTCGGTTTTTAGGTTGCAGCGTTATACAAAATATTCCATTTTCTCTGCAAAAGTCTTCCCTGGAAAATTCTTATAAAAGACGTTCCGTTACACCAGGAAAACATAAACATAATATAATGATAATATAAAAATGCACACGTCCACATCTTCCTTTCCAAACAAAAAACGCAATTTCCTCAGTTATTCACAAAGTTATAAATTGCATACAGACACTTACACCTATTTTCTATCTTAGGGGGAAATTTTTTAAAGGAATAATTTCTAATTATCTTTAAAGCTATATATGAACTCATTCGACAAACGCATGTTACATTAGTTACATTTCATCTACCATTTTATGAAATATTGTTTAAAATACAATTTCTCCTTCTTCGTATTACTACCAGTCGAAATTAACGTTCAATTCTAAAAACAAAAACCTATTATACCGTTTGCTTATTTTTATAATAAAGGTTCTACTCCAGCAGTTTGGGATTGTATAGTCAGTAAATTAAACAAGAGTACAGAATGAGTATGCAGCCATTACATTTTAGCGGCAGTCCGGCCCCAAGTTATAGACCTATAATATATTCAAATCCCAACGTCGTTTGTCGCTCGGGGCGGGGCGGCCCGACGGCACCGAATTGGGTTTTATTCGTACCAATTAAGCCTCATCTATTAACCGGCGATTCCGTACTCAGAACTGGCATTTTACCTGGCGCTTCTACCTTGCACAACGCTATATAACCGCTCCACTAGGCTCTTGCTATATTCAGCTTCGATATTCACCCCGATATCTCTGTAGTTTGTTTACATATGTAGTCTTATGAAAGCGTCTATACCTGTTTTGAGGCTGACAGTGGGTACAGCAAATGAAGTTGTCATTACATATGGTAAGTCTTTTGGTTGTCCATTATAACGAGCTTCCCTTTCCATTATAACGAGCCTCCATTTGCAGCGGCTGGGGACGGAAAATCCGGGTTTGGTTTTACTGAGAATATGGTCCCTGGCTGTTGTACATGGATACTCTATCAGTTGAGTTGGCCAGTTGGAGGGAAGAGCGGGGTCCGCCTGTTTGAGCCTGATCACAGTTGTCACAGGAGCACGGGAATTGGCCCTCTGAAAGGTCAATTTGGCTGCCTGTCCCATCCCACCCTTTCTTTTCCTGCTATATCCTTTCCTTTCGGTATCCTGCACAAAATTCCCGCTTGTGGAAGATGTGCCTAGCAGCTAATGCTGAGGTTTTCTAATCCAGCAATAATAACAATAACAAGCGTTTTGATTTCATACACTCGATGTTAGGTGTTTTATTAATATGTACGAACCTCAACAGAGTATACAAATAATTTCTTCTAATTTTTTTTTTTTGACAGAGCACCATTACTTAGGTAAGTTTAGATTTTGAAATTGGTTAAGATCTCAGTAAAGTTCATAATAGTTTTAAGGCAATTCCAAATTTCACACTTATATATTCGGGTTCATTTACCATTTTTACCCTCGAGGAAAGCAAAACACTTCAACAACACACTAGATACTACAACTACAACAACACTGGATATACTTCATATTCAGAATTTCATAACCTAGCCACTTTTGAAATAAAACCATTGAATCATGGTATACAATTTTATCAAACCATACAACAATTTGTGAAAGAAATAGTCATTTATTCCAAATTTAGATTAACATTAAAGAACTACTTAGTTAAACACTGTTTTTACAATTTATGCAGTCTTACCGAATACATGGCCACTTGTACAATAACTTGTTCGTACCTATATAACGTAACTTAACCTTGCTCAATCAAACTCAATAACAGTGAAACCCAAACTTAGTTTTAAATTAACCCAAAAGTTGCCCTATGGGCACTGTTTGACCTATCCAACGCTCGTGAGGAGCCCTCGGATGGAAACATGAAGTATTCAAGTTATAAACAACTTATTTCGATATTAACAAATAACCGATGTTCGTTTCACGTGTCGTGTTAGTAAACATTTAGTTTTCCTATATTCCAGTTAACTTGTCAAGTGACTCCAACGTTGGACTGTATATACAAGTTAAAGCTCGGGTTGAAAATGCATAACACTCATGAAAATGTACGTACAGCTATGTTTCAGGATTGTAATATTCTTTCGTTAGCATCACTTATTATGTAATAGTTATTTTAGACGAGTTTCAAATAAAATATAATTTTTTTTAACTGAACAAATCGACACGTTCACACCTTAATCGTAATTGTTTCCTCCCAGTTCGGTTCGATCTCACAACCCTCCATCGGTCGTTTCCCCACATCTAAAACGTAAACAATTCCTCCTGAGACGAACGGGAGAGGTGTTGGCAGGAGATTGTTTTAATTATATGTCCCGTTCTTTGAGGGGTCGGAGCACACACCCGCACCTTGTTATGAGGTTTCATCTCGGCCGCTCATTGGTGCTGCAGCCTCTTACGCTCCGCTGCCCTTATTGAAGATTGAAATTAATTCGGGTTGCTCGTTGGTCCAAACTATCTAATCAATGTCAGACTGGAAGCAGTGCGGTTTCGGTTTCCTGGTGGTCGGGGGAGGGCCTTAATGTAGACGTGAACCTTGATGGGTGCCGGCCACAGCCCAACCGGGTTGGCCTACGACGCGACGCTGTGATTGGCCAATTTTCTTGCTAGAAACTCCCTATTTCTTAATTAGAAAAAAGCGATACATTTTGCTTACTATCGATAGAAAACTATTTTTACGGAGACTCTCAGATCGGTTGTTTTTGAACTTTTTCTTGCTAATATAAGGTATATGTTACTATATTTGTTGATTTATTTAACATGCACGGCAATAGTACACTATTGTACAAAAGAAAGGACAAAATTGATAATATCCAATCAAATCAAATCACATCTCTTTATTGGACCACAGAACATATCCGTACAATCGTCTTAAAATGGTGATACTTACGTGAGAACAATATCGGCCAACACTAACATTGAAACTTAAAATAACTTATAAACTAAAACATGTGTTTTTCGTTAGTTTGGCAAACTAAATAGTCCCTAACGCTTATAGGCCCGCTCCATCGATAGCCCTTTCACTCTCTCCCCAAATCACCCAGCGTCACGCTCTGACTTGATCGATTCTGGCAGCGCATTGTGCAGTTGAATGCCGCTGCACATTAAGTGCCTTTCAAAGAATCTGGTTTTATGTTTTGGTGGTTTTATTTTGTTTGAAAACCTAAGATTGTACTTAGTTTGCTGGTATGACGAATGACAAAAAATATTACTGTGAACATAAACTAAACAACCGAGTATATATAAAGATAGAAAAGTTAAAATTGTATTTTCTTTGAAGAGTAACTTGCAAGGTGTGTGGCGAGACTTTTTAAAAACAGCTCTCAGCGCTTTCTTCTGGAGACGGGAGACAAACTCTGTTCTAATGCTTTCACAAACTCAGACTGCTACTTAATACGATAGGTAAGGGTAAATTAAACAATTATATGCAGCCAGTGTTATACGGGAATCAACCAATTTAGAGATACTTTTAATAACAAATATTCCTGAACTCAGCTTTTTGCATACATGATCTAAATGATTATGAAATTTAAGTTGGCTATCCAAAACCAGACCAAGAAATGTTTATAGAGTTACCAATATAAAAATTGATCATGTTGGTTTTTGCACTGTTTAAAAGTAAGTTGTTTGCCTGGAACCACTGGAGTATTTTGTTAGAACTTTGGAATGCCAAGGTCTAGAGATTCGGTTTTGTCCTGAGAAGATACACAGAGTGATGTATCGTCTGCGAACAAGCAAACATTTACATTTAAAATGGAGTTTGAAAAATATGCATATAGGTCATTGATGAACAACAGAAAGAGGATGGGATTGGTCCTCGGGGCAGCCTCGTCTTGTATCTCAGTGGGATTCCACAGGGCTCCATACACTGCTACCCTGCTCCAAGTACTTGGGTATGGAGCCCTGTGGAATCCCATTGAGATACAAGACGAGGCTGAGTTAGACTTCCTGCGGTTCCCTCGGGAGTCCACAAAAGGCAGCTGAAATGGCCGTGTTCTACCTCTCAGGTGAGATGAAATCCATGAGTAGGATAAACCTCGTATACCAAGACAGTTTTCGTAGGAGAATGGTATGGCCAACCGTATCAAACGCCTTAATGAGATCAAAAACACACCTAAAGCATCTTCCCCAGAATCGAGAGCCCTCGTCAAAAAGGAGATAACAGAATTTGTAGCATCAAGGGTAAACTTGCCCTTTGTAAACCCAAACTGACACGGAGATATTATGTGTTTTCCTTCTAAGAACGGTAACATCCTGTTAAGAAAAATTCGTTCAAAGACCTTTGAGAAGGTGTAAATCAAATATTGGCCAGTAGTTGACGCAGATATCCTTGCTTTTTTTTGTATCAGCCTGACTGTGGCATGTTTCATTGAACAGGGAAAACAGCCCTCTTGAAAAGATGTGTAATTTAAAGAGACAACGGAGGAGAAATAATGTCATAAATCTGTTTTAGGGTTAGAGACGAGAATCCTTCCGGACCACAAGATGGCTTGGATTTGAGAGAAAGTATAACTTGCACCACTTCGTCCTCTGTGACAGGACAAGGGCTTCTTACAAAGATCCTTCTGTTTGGCTTATGGTGTGTAGTAAAGGGAGTTACTTATGCACTTAAGTGAAGATGAGATCCAGCCACCTGTATCACCGAGGCTACCCCTAGAACTAACTTTTTCTCCAGTACTTACGAAAAAGTTATTAAACATGTGCAACTTGTACTGGATCTCCTACTTTGTAACCATTATCATCGATTAATGTTATATCGAATTATTTCTTCAGTCTTAGCGGCCTGTTGTCATTTATGACACTCCATATCGCCTTTGAATGATTAGATTATTTTAAATTAAATGAAGCATTTGATCTGTCTTTGACTTACGGACTGTTTTCCTGAAATCCCGCCTAACTTCCTTATACTTGAGACGAATGGGATGAGATGCATTGAGATCCTTGGATATGGAGTATAAAACCAGTAGCTGTTCTTTGAGATTTGTCAGAGTTGAAGATTGGTTTACTTTCACACTTGGGGGGGGTGTACTTTTGTTTTCATCATTGGGAAGGATACTTTATAATGATAGGTAATAACCTGAAGGAACTCTTGGAATTTGTGAACAGGCTTTTGATGTTTAAGCATGTCAACCTCAGTTTATTTTCCCAAGTGTTACAGACGAAGTGTGTATCAGACGAAGCATTGGATATTTTCGGATGTATATTGACGTGATTCGTTAAATTTGGGAGCTGCTGGTGCAACCGGGGGCGTCACAAAAATCAAAGCCTCTTGACCGCGGTGGTCTGACAAAGCGGTTTTAATTAATAACCTTACTACTAATTAAATGAGAGTCAATATTAGTGAAGATGTTACCTATTGCCGTCTTGGAATTTTTGAATTCCCTAGTGCAGGATGAGATTGTATAATCTAGACCATATGATCTCATGATGTGAATGAAACTTAATTGTACTAGAAAACCTGTCATGTAACACATCGATACTGAAATCTCCAAGAACTACGACTTTTTGTAGTTTTTGATGAATGTAATCAATACACTGACTAAGACGATCAAAAAACTTATCACAATTGTAACCTGGACTTCTATAGACGTCAAGAGATATAAGAAAGTAGTTTATTGCTAAATAAATTTTAGACGCTGCAAGATGAAAAGATCCCTCTGAACAAAACTATGACACATCAATACTATCGAACTGTAAATTATTCTTTGCCATTATGCAGACACCTCCATTTTGGCAAGACTTACAGCAAAAAACTGCCACATTGGAGTAATCATGCAATTAAAATGTACTAAATTGCTCTTGAGAAAGATTATGATCTGATAGACATAAAATATCGGGATTTTCGCACACTCCAAATTAATTTCGAGATGTTCTTTGTTAGTTCTAACACAACAGATTGATGTTCGGGTGAAAACCCGAGATTGCCGCTGGGCAAGAACAAACTTCAAATGTCCCCCTCTGAGGTCTTCTTCCTCCCCACACTAAAAAATCTCGCTTGACAACCGAAATCACCTTAGAGTTTGGAAATTGTACCAACCCCTTGAGTTGTAAGAGTAGGGTGACCTATCGCCTGCAGAACCTGATTTTGGGAGCAAAATGGGTTTTACTTTATGATTTTGGCTTATATCACTTGGAGAAGAGAGACCAGAAGGCAATTGTCTGAAACAATATTACGAAGCAGAAGAGCCTCAGAAACAATGAGTGCAACTCCATTTTCCCAGCTTCATTAAAATGAAGGCCATGCCTCGTGTAGTGGTGCCTATCTAGGAACAGCCTCCATTGAGACGAATCGAGCATGTTTGTGATTCCCAACCAATCACTGAAGATCACTATTTTAAAGAGAAATTTGAGTATTCAAGCTTGGTATGTCGTACCTTTTGGAAATTCCAAGAACGATGACATTAGTATTGGTTAGCTAGCCTTAGTGCCCGGTCAAGAGATTTGCGTAAGCCATCACAGCGATCAGGGGCATTATTTGTGCCGGCCAAAAGCACAATAGTGTAATTTCATGTGAGTGCCATTTCGACATTTTCAAAATTTGCACCTGGCATTAAAATTGCTTTTGTTTGAAACTGCGTCTTTACCAAATAGTCTATTTTGTCTCTTAACCGAAGCCCATGTGAGTCACTTAGTAAGAGTAAAACACCATTCTTCTGCTCTTGAGGCTTTAATTCGGAACTAACTGTTTGAACAGATTCGCAGGGTAAAACATTTTTAGAGTGCAGCACTTTAGTAGGCGAATACTATTTACTATTCTATAATAATATAAAATATAATTGACATTGGCAGTATAAACTAATAAATTGCAAGAATATCATAAACTACAATAATTTATAATAAGCGAAAATATTTGAACCTTATCCTGACTAAACATTCAATCAAGCCAACATACTGTAACAATCGAAAATGCAATAATGGTAACTACTAGTCAGATCAACACACCAGTCACAGTCAGAAAGCAGTGAAGTGCAAATATTATTCATAAGAAGATTCATCAATTATACTATATGCTAAAGTTAATAATTATAATAATAATGTGATATACATTTTCTGTGTTCTCTTATATTTTAAACCAACAGCAAAAAATTAATCATTATCAAAGGATGCATCGTAATTATTAAAGTTGATTTATAGGTATTGAAAGGGTTTTATGGTAAATTTTTAAGTATGTTTAACTGATTGTTGTTGTACGGCTTTAACTTTTTACGGTCAACATCTACCGTATTGGATTATACTTGGAACCGGAATATTGGATTTTACTTTTAGTATCTTATGTGTATTACATTAAAGCTGATTTGATTAATCGTGTATTTTATAGATTAAAAATAGATTTTAACCCCTAACTCCATTATAATCACAAGTAATCTACCTAATAAAATTAGATAAACACTGACTGACAACACACATCCTAAACCAGAGGGTCTAGAAGGTTGCAATTTACCACAGGAGTTCGTTTTATAACGTAAGTGAGTATTGAGAATCTTTTAAAATTTACATGCAATTAACCTCGTCATATGATTGATACATTCAGAATAATATTACATGATGCCTAAGTGCTACAAAAATCAAAGCATAGTCATACATAAGCGGACAATAGAACAGAGAGCAGCTAAGTCAACAATGTAATCAGGTATAAATAATTGATTTAAAATAAAATCAAGCATATAAATTACAATCTACCAACACAAAATTTACCAAGCAAATGTGAAATGCTAAAAATCTGCTTCATAGTATTAATTTAAGCTGTAAAAAGGTCTGTCAATTAACCAAGCGTACATTACTACCTTAAAACAGTTTAATATAACATGCTGTGCCCATAGTGGTAATTGATTAAATAACGTCGTACCTGTGATATAAACAGATGAATTTGCCTATTAGTTTTTTGCTGTATTAATGTAGTTCATATTGATATAACATACTTTTGTATACACATTTTATTTTGCTTCAAACTCTTTTTCCCAATTTTACCTCGGATGTTTAAACAAATACCGTTACTGTAGTGCGTAGATATACTTACGTTCGATGTTTAATTATGTATAGCCATAATGAGCAATAAGTGTCACAATCGTTCACCATAGTCTTTAATCAAGTTAGACGTTCCTATCAACAATCGAGGTTACTTTCCGACTTTGACAGTAGCTAGAAGTAGTCATAAACCATTCGCAGTACGCTCTTCCCTTTGTACGCGGTAACTGTCGCTTTACCACGAAAACAGAGCCGGAGTCACCCATAAACGATCGAGGTCTGTTAACATGTCCTGAACGATAGGAACGACATTTCCCAGCATTATGGAGATGTTTTCCGATAAAACACGGTTCCAACTATGAAAGCGGGCCCGGGTAATGGCGCATGGCGATTTTCCCCGTCCGTATTTGTTTGCGTGGCCCGTATGAGTGTCCGGAGTCGTTTGGAAGCCACTCGCCGTAAAACTGTCTTTCCGAACAGTTTACCCGGAATTTGGTTTATCGCACAAACAGTGTCCACCCACAATTCACAGGGTTTGTTTGCATGCGGCCGCCTCGACCTTACGATTCTGTTTGCTCTTCGTATGTTTGCAATAACTTCCGATATGAAATTTAGACTCCCTCTCCCTTTTTCGGACAAGTTATTCTTCCCCGATAAACTATACGGTTTTAACCTCTTCGGTAGAATATTCAGTTGCATACCTTATAGTTAAATTGTTTCGCAACGGCTGTTTTTTGGGTAGTTAATGTAAGCGATGCCCACGAACCGATTTTACTTTTAAAGCCTTAATTAACGGGTTTCGGACAATTCGCTTGCAGCTTTCTAGAACAAATCTACACGCGGTTTGCAGTGCGCCAATTAAACTGATAGCCTTTAGACGCAATGGGATTTAGTGCTAGGTAAAATAATTACTAACAAGCTAAAATCAGCAGCTTAGCGAACAAAAGAAATAACATCACATGGGTATTAGAGCGACTTTGGTTTGCTAGTTCCCGGGATCGATCCGTAACAATCACACTTCTGACAATACCTTGACCAGTCCTTAAGAGGACGTTAGAGTCAGAATAAATATCGTCGCTGACCCTAGCGCTATGGGCTATTTCAATGTTAAAACGCACAAAACATGTCTTTACTGAAAAGCATATAGTTTTGTTTCTGTTTGACCTATTGATTTGGAATAAATTTTGTTTTAATCTTTATAAAGTTTTTATTAGTGTTCGCTGGGAGTTTTATTTTTTAATTACTAGGAAAAACTACAATATATGTATAAAAATATAGACTTTAAATTACTATATTTTTGGAAATGTATTATTTTAATTAGAAAATAGCGAGCAAACCACCTGCGTCTTCAAAATACCTTTAATTTGAGACATCTTTCATATTCGTATCTTGATAAATAAGCGAGATATATGGTTTTAAGTTTAACATTGTTCTTATGGAGGTAAAATCCAACATGGCCGCTCTCCAACGCCCTCTTAAAATCTATAAATATACCCAGAAAAAACTTAAAGTTCTCTGAGTCACTCTTTAACGGAGAACTTTTTCACAGAAAGCCATACGAATATTGTTTTATCACTTTAGAATGCAACACATACAAACAGTTTCCGTCGATGTTACGATTATGTTCACGCATATTTTCTGAGCCGGTAATTTATCGTATTATGTAATTAAAGTAAAGCGATGGGCTTTCTGTTTACCATAAGTAGTTTCGAGTCAATACAATATTCCCTCGAAGAACTATTTCGAACGGAGAACATTATACTTTTCCTACCATAATGCCCACAAATGATAAAAAAATAAAAAGGCATTTTTAAATGTTCCTTTAAAGGCCAAGAACTCGACAGTAGCTGCAAGTCGTGGGGGCACCTCTCCGCGCGGGGGCCTGGAAGTGCAGGCGGATACAGCTTGTTTTGAACATTCGGTAATTAACGAAACTGGTAACTTGGTCCGCGGATATGTGGCAATTTATCATCCGCTCTAATTGGATCGGAAACATCGTACGTGTGAATCACGGTTGCAACGTGTCGTCGGTTTTGTGTTTTGTTTTTGTCAACACGATGTTGTGACTTTTCAAATTCGACTTTGATCAGGTCGGGATCCCAATAGGGGAGTATACTTATTTTATTCGGAGATTGTTTTACCTGGCCGATATTTTTGTTTAAATATGGTAAATGAATCGTACTGTTTCTGGTTATATAATTCAATATCCATATTACAGGTGTAATAATCACTGTTTATTTTCCTAGGAAATAATCCATTTGAATTGTTGTTAAGTCCGTTTCAGCCTTAAAATATATTTTATAATTCAAAAGGATTTTATCATATATATATAGCTCATAATGTCGCTCAGATATATTAACACGTATGTCTATGTAATCATTTTGACTCAACAATGTCAATAAGGAATTAATAGCGATTAAAATCGAACTGTTACTAAAATATTTTTCTAACACATTTTATCGTTTATTCCTTTGAAAATATGATAACGATGGGATTCAACTGAATATCTAAATTTATTGCAATAATATCTGATTATTTTTGTAATATGTTATGTTCATCATTCATTTTTCACAGGTGATATAATCATAAAATGATTTTCGCCACTCGAAATATTTAATTGCATTTCGATGAGGTTAAAGGCTAGATTGTGTTTCCATTAATCCGATGACGGATATATTGACATTTCGTGCTATTTAATTGCTAACGAGCTGGCCAATTAAGGCGCAAATCCAATTAAAGGATTGAATCTGACTAACACGACACTATGTTTTGTGCTAGGGGCTGGAAAAAGCTCAAACTGCTGACTGGCTGACTGACCGTTCGCCCTTTGGTGGGGGGAGGGGCTCCCTTCCACCCTTCCTGCCACCACTACCCCAAACTTTCATTTGCCATATTGACCAGCACTCACTTGATTACAGGTTTTCTTTTTCGGTTTTAGAAAGAGTCTTTATGCAGATTTAGTTAATTGGTGATTCGACAAGCACCAAAGAAATACTCTCGGACAATTTACAGTAAATTCGGTGACGAATTATTATTGTTAATTCCTTTGAAATCATTTATTTAGTACTGTATTTAAGAGTCGTTTCACACTGAACTTTTAACTCTCTTTTATCGGATCAAATGTTTCGATGAATGTTTGTTCGCGTAAGGCTCATGTTTTACGGAAATTATTCTTTTTGACATTCTAGTTGCACTAGTCGGTCGCACGATTATTTTGAAAACGCATTGCACCTTATATATTGATATAGCGTTCAGTCCGAGGAAATAAGTCAGTGAATCGGTAGTTTGGATCAACTGAACCTTTCGCTATTCAGCGTCATTTGTTACTCCACCCAAAGTATATTCAGTTCTAAATATCTATTGATCCAATTTACAGATCTTATATTTCAATTATAAAGTTAATAAAACATTTGTTTAGATCATAGTTACCAGTTATTTTATTACACAGTACATTATAGACCCAGAAAATGTTTGAAAGCGTTGAATAACGAGATGTCTTCACTGATGTCAGCCGATGTTCGGAGCCGACTTTGAAGACTATCAACAGTCAAATACCCAGGTCCGGCCTGGTCAAGTCATTATTTGTTCCAGATCCGTCCAAGGCCGTCGCCGCTGCCATCGCAATCGTTGCATGAACAACGGCATTCGTTTCGGTCAAGGGGGATTCAATAGCCATTGAGAAGTTCGCCAATTTACAACAGAAAAGTTCCCCTTAGTTGAAGCGCATTTCACGAAATCGTGCAGCGAATATCTTGCGCTTTCCTTTTCATGTTGTAGTTCTCATTGTGTAGTTGGAGTCATGGCTTCCTTTCAGCGCGTTTGAACACGTTACTCATCTTATACAAAAATGTTAAAAGTCTGATATAGTTGGAGGTTCGTTCACATTTTGATAGCATTAAAACGACACTTCGATCAGAAAATCATATTTTTTAGAAAGTAAGATTTATTTAGTCCTATAAACGTCAACACACGCTACTTCTGTCTCGAACTAAAAACCTGCACCAGTCTAAGGTTCTCTCGCTTTACTACATGAACCAGCACAACTAATTTTTGTAAAACTATAACCAAATAAATTTTACACATACAAAATTTTAAAACGTTATAAACAGATTTTGCATAGGCCTAGGTTTCATGATCTGTTTGTGAAAGTCTTAACCACCAAACTACTAATGAGGAAGAACAGTGTTTACCGACTTGTTATCAGATCTTTATCGTCTTTCTCTCTCAGTAGCTGAAAAATGGTGAGAGAAGGCATCCTGTTTAAAAAACTATCTTCTCCGAAATTCAAAATATATTGCACAAGTGAAGTGTTTTTTTTAACACCTTATTGCAAAATGGTTTAATTTTTGTTAAACTTAAAGAAATATCAAATCACATCACTAAGAAAAGCACTCAGCGTTTGCCTAATTATGTTTAGCCTACGTCTTCCCATATAACAGGGAAACTAACAATTTCGGTAACTATGAATAAATAAGTTAATTTTCTTGACATTTCGTGAAAACTATTATTTGGAATTTCAAAAATATGTGGCTATAAAACCTGAAATATCAGATCATGGATTAATAGTTCATACGATTCTAATCAAAACTTAAATTGATTTCTTTTACAGTTTATCAAACTAGTGTCATCACAGTTAATATGTAATACTGTCGATGGGTCGTCTCAAATGCAACTACCTCAAGATCATTCATTATGTTATGCATGTGCATGTCATTTTCATTTCTCGATTCAAAAAACCCTAAATTACTGACGTAGAGTTTTATTTGTAAGATCATGTGGAATATCGCTTTAGATAATACACATTAGTATTGTAGCCTGAAGCCTAAGCACTTTTTGTTGAACTCTTCACTTTTAAATGATATTACCTCAAAGTTGTTCACGGCCATTTAATTATTTCCTACTTCAGCTGTATGGCAAGTGTTTCTTACCTCCTTCAAGTTATTTCTCCTACACCGATATAGATGAAAGTTTTTATGTCAAAATTTATTTTTGAAAACTGTCTTTTCTAGAAGAATAATCAGACATGATATATTGTGACCCGATGATGTTGACGTGTTCTGTTCAATATTTCCAGAACATATCACGATCAGAGATGATCCCGTTGGGTCATCGTAGTCATTCTACACTTGCTGGCGTTTGTTGGCCACGTGTTGGTCGTGAGCGCAAGACCGCACTATATTCCGGAGTATAGTGAGGTCTTGGTAAGCGTCGGTCGTTGTTCCCGCGCGTTATTTAGTCACGTTTTTTCGTAATTGTCGGGCGTTGTTCCCGTGCGCTATTTAGTCACGTTTGTTTATAAGTGTCGGTCGTTGTTCCCACGCGTTATTTAGTCACGTGTTTTTCGTAAGTGTTGGTCGTTGTTCCCGCACGTTGTTTAGTCACGTTTTTCATAAGTGTTGGTCGTTGTTCCTACGTGTTTTTCGTAAGTGTTGGTCGTTGTTCCCGCGCGTTGTTTAGTCACGTGTTTTCATAAGTGTCGGTCGTTGTTCCCACGCGTTATTTAGTCACGGGTTTTTCGTAAATTTCGGTCGTTGTTCCTGCGTGATATCGTAAGTCTACCCGGAGCCGAGAACTAATTACTGCGTGCGGCCGCTACATGGCGGACTGCGGCTGGCAGATCTGACAGTTATGTTGCAAGAAACCGTCCGAACACTTGTCAGTTAATTAATGTTTACAGCGCTCGATAACATAATTATCAGAATGCATTCTGTCTCATTCCGCCACCAATCAAACATGAACCCTGCGATAGTTGTTTATTGGTGTGTTGATTTGTCGACTATCGGTAATTGATATGAAACAATTTTGGAGTTAAATCTAGCAGGATAGGGGTGTACTGCCATTTTTAATTCCATTTTTGTTTTTTTGTATTTCTGAAACAGATCAATAAACGTTTACTTTTAAGTAATTAATTTAATTTATGTTGACTTGGCCTTACCAACTGTATTTAGCCAGTAGATTGTTTTCAAATTGCTAATATGTGTAATAATGGCTTAAGCAAATAAACTATTGTTTTTTTTTAATTTCAAGCATTGAATGTTTGTCAACTAGTAATATAGTACTATCACACGAAACATAGTACAATATTTTGTTTTCAATCATTGACTTAAGGTTTACATTTATTAGATTTGTTTACCCTTTAAGTTTAAAGTGTATATAATCCTTATTTTATATCCAAATGTCAGTCATATTATTACAACTCGATTCTAGGGTAAATCTATCTAAACTGTTTTTATTTATATGTATTATTAAATCATAACGCAACATAAGTTTTTAAGATATTAAGTTGGGTGTTAACATATTAAACAATTAAATGTTACTTTTTGCAATATTAATGATCCAAAACATTGCTGGAATATTAATTACAAACAATTATGTATTTTATCTAAATTACCTAATTTGACTCTATACTTTACACTATCAACTTTAAAACGAATTTGTAATCGATCGGTAACCTGTAAAATATTAAACTCATAAGATAATGTTTATCATACGTCTAAATTTATAATCCACATCAATCTTATTCTATTTGTTACATTTACATTTTTTTGCATGATAAACTAACTGTAAGAAACTTTAACGGATTTAATTTCGTTTAACTGTACTACAGGGTACAAATTATGACCATTTGAATTAAATTGATCATTTGTGTAAGACGTCCGAAGTACCCCGTATTGTAATTTTCCCTACCGATGTTAAAATAGCTACCACAACCGAACTCAATTAGTTAAAGTAAATTCCTCCACTTATGCATACAACTATCGTTCCTTAACCTAGTTTTCTAACAGTGATTTTTGTGACTCCGTCCATCCATATATTGTAGAGTGTAAGGCAGCACACGCAGACCGACCCTGTCAACCCACCTGAAGTGCTTACCTTATCCTTCCCTAGACCCCAAATCGCCGCCGGCCTCATCCCCTGAGGTCCGTACACTAATACATTCCCCTGGGGGCTTAGTCCCCTATAATTAGCAAATAGTCAGGCCGTAATTAATTAACCATCACACTACCGACAAGTAAAGGCGCGTATTTTTGGTGTAACTGTTGCAGAATTACGATAAATCGCTATTAAAAAGGTGTATCATATGCGAAGTAATTTGCCAAGGGAATGCCAATTGATGAACAAAGTAACGGTTTATAATTCATTAAAAATAGTTCTATGATCTGTTGTAATTAGGAAATTGATTAGCAATTCTTACCGTTACTTAGACTGATTGTTCTCATATGTAGTATTGATTAAAGATAGTTATGATTTTTTTCACTTATTATCTGTTATCGAATATAATAAAAATTGTTTAAAACATTTGTAAAGATTGTGAATTTGAAAAATTGTAAACTTTTAAAAACTATTGAGGCATATAATTCTCTTTGTATAAAGCAAACTGTCTCACAATACAGGTATACAAACATATGGTTGGCCCAATGGATAGATATAATTAGAAAATGAGAACATTTATTTATATTGATATCGTGACTTACTGAGAACTGTATATTCGGAACAAGTATGAAAGATACAAACGAGGACAGTCAAACGATGTAACCCGGACCAAGCCGAATTCGATTTTGGAGTCGTCACAAGGTTGGCTTCGTAATTTGTATTTTAAAAGCCCGAATAAAAACGGTCGCATTTTGTAGAATCGTATGGGGCTCGGTGAACGATACCTTTCTTTGGAATAAAACTTGTTTGCACCGGCGAGTTCTTGACGACTCGCGCCCGCATCCGCGCCCTCCAATTTCCGCTTGATTCATTTGGACGGTGAGACACGTGCCCCCACAATACTTGCAGCTCAAATAGATTCGCTTTTAAATAAGGTGGGTTCAGGTTTTTTTTAATTTTTATTATAATGGGATTTTGATCCGAGCATATATGAAGTATTTATAGTTATGTGCACTGTATTATGAAAAACCTGTGTGAATTAAATATCTGAGGTGGTAAAGTAATTGTTTCAAGTTTCTGGTTTTACCTAGTACGTTTTGAGAAGGAAGAGGCAAAATGTTTCCTTCTCCTAATTAAACAAAGAATTACTAGCTTTATATTTAACATTATTTTTTTCTCAAAGCGTGTTTATGCGATGATAAATTTACAAATTTGTTTATTTTTTGTCACGTAAAAGGTTTTATCGATTTGTATAATCTCAAGCTGGTTATAATATATTGTTGAAAGTCAGAGAGTACATTTTTGCTGTTATTTTATAACAAACTTTTTAACTTAAATTATTTTCTCTCAATGGACAATTATATATGTAGTCCAATTATCGAAAGAAAGTGACTGGCGGAGTGGCCGCGCGGTGACCAAACATTATATTTGGAAACTCATGGAAACTCGTAGAAACTCGTGGAAACTTAAAACACATGTCTATAAATTTCCAATAAACGCCATTTAAATAGTCAGTTAAACACGTTTGTAGCACATTTTTTAATATTTTTTACCTTATTCCGGTGAGTTTAATTGATAGTTATGCGGTTGTGGCGTGGCATTAATTACAATTAAAAATAACTCAATCCGTGTTTTGTTTAAATATAACTATCAATATAAACTCATCGGAATAAGATACCAAATATTTGAAAAATGTGCTCTAAAGGTGATTAACTGACAATTTTAATAAGGTTTGTTGGAATTTCTAACCCTTTGTTTTACGTTTCCACGAGGTTATGAAATATAATGTTCAGTCGACGCGTGGCCGCTCCGCCAGTCACTTTCTTGCGATAATCGGACTGTAATTATTATAATATATTACAGCCCGGGCCCTTAAATTTCTTTAAGACTTTCCCTTTATAAATTGGTAAATTTTGATCCCACAGGAAATTATTTACAAATAAGTAAAAATCCTTTGCACGAACATTTTATTTTTAAATGTAAATGTTATGATTGATTTAAATCACAAATAATGCCGTACTTATCGAATTTCTTTAAGAAGAGAGAGAGGTGCTTTGGACGTCAGATTCCACCGGCATCAACATTAGCATACTCTGTAGAGTTGTTTTTATCAACTTGTTAATGCCTTTTTGGCTATGGAATACTAAAACATTACATGACTGTCGTTTTGTAGCATATAAACTAAGCATTGAAACTTTATGAACATCTTAAATTATCTGAACAGACTTTAGAAGAAATCTATAGGTAAGTATGAAGTGTGGCATTGCCTGTTAACTGGTTATTCAAGAGTTCTTACACTGCTGGTAAAAAAAAACGAATTAAATCATTAAGGAGTCATTAAGTGGAAAATATAAATCAATTGTGGCTTCAGTCACACCGTCTCATTTCGTAACTTATAGTAAAAACGTATTTACCTTTTGAGTCTGTAAAAATATTACCATTTTCAAGGCACAACCTTAATGTTTAGAAACAAATACGGTGGATTTAAGAAAATAAATAACTGCGATAGAAAATAATTATTGAAATGTATTTTTCGAATAGGAGCTTCACTTCTCATAAAGGGTTATTCTTTAGACCATTCATTTACATTTAATACTGGCGTAAGTACGAGCACGAGCAGTATTAAACGTTTTTTTATAGTAAAAATATGTGTTTTCTTACTTGTTAAAATCGAAACGAAGACCTAGTGTTCATAGTTTAGTTTATTAAGAGTTTCTAATAACGTGACTACCTCGAAACTAGGGGATCGCATGGTTGAGAGAATGAGTGGTTGAGTACGTGCGGCAAGTGATCTACTTTCACACGCGTAACTCGATTCACGAGGCGAATATCATGAATACATTCGGTTATTTTGTTGTGTGTGACCATGTTCTATCGTCAACTCGTAAACTAATGACGGAGTAGGCCGCAGGATAACAATTATAACGCGTATGCTTGTGTAGTGAGAGGATTTCCCAACCAGCAGCCGAATTGGAATCAGCAGTGTCAGCGTGGTTGGGCCAGGGGAGGGGGCAGGGGGACGGGTAGGAGGAGGGGGTGGTAAGCTTTTTGTAATGCCCCATGTTTTGCACTGGTCCGTCAGTAATCAGTCAGGGCCACGGTTGAAATGATTGACGCACATCATCAGAGCTCGCTGTCATGAATCAGCACGGTCGGTAGTAGCAGTTTCAATAGCCCTCCGACCTGTTGTCGGTCCTTCAGGTGCATCTACTGAGTTGTCTTTGTAACTGGGAGGGAATCTGCATGGTTTTCCAAACGGTCTGCCGAGAAGTTATTGAAGTTCAGTTAGATGTCACTGCCACACGGTGGAATTTCGATTCGACTATTGTGTAGTCCGGTAAATAATTTTACGAACGTTTTATTAACGTAACATTAGCACTATAGGAAACAACAATACATAATAATAATTTTGGAATTTCTCATATGCTGCCATTAATAACTTGCAAATTCTAGTCGTTCGGTATAATATTTATACTTTAATTTCGAATGAACTATATATAAAATAGATATGCCAATGAGCGCAGTGTTATATAATTTAGAGATGTTTTTATATAACGAAGTGTCTCAATCGATAAGTACTCGTAATAATATTAATTATAGAACACACTTTTTGTCTTTGGATTCCGGATAGCAAATTCGGATGGTCATCCACTCTGATGTTAATTTTATTTTATGGCGATAATGCTATGGACGTGGTGCGGGATCACCATTAGAATTAACTTCCGTGTTCTAAATAAAACTAATATTATTAGAGACTCACACATGCTTTTTGGTCCTTGTATGCCATAACATACTAAATGTTATAGCGTATTTTTGAGGGACCGGCAATGTCCCTCAACCGAATATTTGGGTATATTTCCTACAATACACAGGTAAAACCCTCTTCAATGGAAAAAATCGTTTTAAAATACGCGGTCCTCCGGTATAAAATAAACGTAATCTCATAGTCCTATAGTGACCCTATTGTAACGCGACTCGTATCAGTTAATTCCATTATAAACACTCGGAATCAAAGGCCCGTAATTAATGATGTCGCGTGTAAGCAATTAAAATATTAATGAAAGTAATAGAAGCGTAATGTTCTTTGACGACAAATCGGGTTTCGTTTTATTATTTGGGCCAATTTTCATCCCAGGTGTCCGTTGTGGAGGAGTGGGTTTGTAGAGTTTCCACAAAACGTTTATCGTCCGCTCTCTTCCAAAGGGGTACACAGCCGCACGCCCCGGGCCGCGCTTTGAAGGAACAACGGACCTTTTATTCGTTCCTTCTCCTCCGGCCACAGAAAAGAAAGTAAAACTCGCAAATACATCGTTTTGCGGCTCTTTCGCGAAAACGCATATCAAACCTCGTTAACGCTAATTGAACAAACTCTGTCGCCGGTCTTTGGGGAGCGGCGAGCCGTGTGCATTAAAAAGTCAAAAACGATGTACCGATAACTCTTTTGAGAGCCGACCGGGCGGAACACTGACCAGCGACATGGGGGGGGAGAAAAACTCCCCTCATTGATTAGGAGGGGAGGAGGGGACGGGCACGTGGAGTTGAATTTTGCATAGAGGGTGCTTAATAATGTGATCCGGGACCTAAGTGGGGCTGCGATCCCGCAACTCTGCCTTTGTATCCACTCGTTTAAACATTTTTGTAACGAAGGAGTTCGAACACAAATTCGAAGGGAATGCGGAACTCAATGGGTTCAGATCTTACTAAAGAGACATTTGCCGGGCATATTGCCCCGGAACAGCTGTTGACACAATATAGCACATATCTTGTAGTATCAAGAGCAAATTATTTAATTCGATTTTCATTATTTTAGTACATTTAAACTATAATTTTAAAGTTCTTGGAATCCTGATTACCGTGTAATCGTCTAGTATTTTAAAGTATACACACCCTTCAGTGTATAGGTTTATAAATAAATGGTGTGTGTTTCGAGAGAGAAATTAAATATGCAAGTATACAAGTTAATCAATTTACGTGATCTCCATCACTTTCACATCTCAAAGTTTTTGTCGATTTTCCTTTCTTTGTATTCTTTTTCCATTTCATTTCCATTCAATCCATTCAACTTTTACACTAGACGTATTCAGGTGTTTTCTATTAGCTGGTGTAACTTTACTTTGATAATTCTACGGTAAGGACCAAACGACGCAGCTTGGACGACAACTGGACCCCTAGTTATCTTCCTCAACCGTTCCCAGAACATTCTGAGCCCCGGAATTGACAACTGGACCCCTATTTGTCTTCCTAGACTGTTCCGAGGACATTTTGAGCCCTGTTATTGACATTTCCCCGCCATTGACGTCGGTCAATTACGCTTCGCTTCTCTAATCCAGTAATTGCAGACCAATCGGACTAATCAAACCGTGCTACAACCACCTCAATGCTATAGCAGATGCCCGGACACGGAACTTGACAATTAATGCTCTTTGAAGACGTAAACTTTGTTTTACAACAGTACTTTTAAATAGCTCCATTCTTTGACTGCGAAATCATATCTGAGATGGTATAGTTATTCGATTTAAGATATTATTGCGGATATATTGCGAGTATAATTATTTCAATATCGCCTCTAAGTAACATGTCATCAAGGGTTAATTAGTCAAGGCTCACTTGAGGGATCGGAATATGTAGTTAGTTCGATTCAACGACTCGGAAAAACTTAATTCTGTAAATTTTAAATATATTTGTTTTAAGTTTAAATTTATAAACAGTTTATCGATTCACATTACAGATGAATTATTCTTTTGTGTTTGCATCGTGTCAAACTTAACTCTTTTCGAAGTACATTACTGCAACGTCGTCGGTCTTCCTATGCTGTAATAGTAGTATTAGATCGACTCAAAACGAGAGTAAAAGTTCGTTCACACTTCATGATACTGCACGTTGGAAAATCAATAGTTATTACGCTTTTTACTCGATAGAATTTTAGTTGATTGTGAAATCGTAGCTCGTATAAGAATGTCTGTTTATAATAGTAACTATGCTTATGCTGATTATCGAGTATCGATTTACATCTGCTAATAGAAGCCAGGAAACAGTGTTTCCGACTGGTGTTGGAGGAGGAGGAGCGATGCACGTAGTTGCCCACCCAGCAGCACTCCAGGTATGACCATGGGACGGCCGCAAGGAGCAGTCGGTCACTCCGAGTTCCCAGTCCGCAGTTTCTTGACTATTTTATAGTGATCGACCGGCCTAAATGTGTAATAGGGCCGCTTACTAAGTGCTGTCACTCAGTTCGATCGTTTTCCATTGGTGCGTTTTGGAGGTAGGTCGGTGCGTCGAGGGGAGGGGGAGGCGTGGGAGAGTGTGGGTCGGTGGGGGTGGGGCGACGTTTCATCCCCCGACCCCAGTGCTCAGTGAGCCCCTGTCGCCGCCGCCGTTGCTTCGTCTGCGGCATCCACGCACTCGTTCATATTGTTATCTAACTCACCTGTGATTTCGTTACTAGTTTGAAACTTTGTTGAAAATTTTACCGGATTTGTTTTTATCCAGTTAGTTTTATTTAGCGTGTCCCCTCGGTCTCCAATGGTTCAGATAATAGATATGTTGCGTCCGGATGCTTTTCAGCAGTTTATCGTAAGTAGTTATCACTTATTACAAGGGCGCGATGCGTCCCGTACTTTTAAAGTTTTGAATCCGGAGGGCGGGCTGATAACTCGGGCGACCTTTGTTCCGACGCCTCCGCCTCGAAACTAGGTCTCTCGAAAATACGGGTTTAAAGGGGTAGTAAAGTGATTCTATGAGCACTCGGTCGAGTTAACATGTAGGAGATGTAAATGTCTACTTGTTTTGCGTTTTAATTGTGATTTCTTTGTCACATTTACAATCAATTGCGTTTCAACGTTTCTCGAATCAGCCGCTAGGCTTCACTAGTGGCCGGCCTCCCTTCTAAGCAACAACTCAAAACTTACATTTCGTATTTTAGTTACTGTACTTTTTATTAAAACCGATCACAAATATCCACGCTTACTTAGCTAAATATACACATACTCAATGTTCAGTCAAGTTTCCCCAATACTTTTTATCATGTGTATTATGGTTTTCTCTAAAACCATTCATGAAAACATTCTAAGGTTTCAAAATATGAGGTATGTTAGGAGTGATCTTTCTGGACTTGTTTTAAATAGACGTTATATTATAATTACTGATCCACTCTACTGTTAGCTCAATCGTGACATTGATTTGTTTACTACATTCTTTTGTGTCAGACCCGATCTGATTTTGTAATGTCCCAATTGATTGTTAATTTATATAGGCATGTTTTAAACTCATACTACACATATTTATTTTTTGCAAATTATATATTTATGTACCCTATATAAACACTTCGATTTAAAAAGTTTGATTAAATTTTTTAATTTGTCGTGTTGACCAGTCATTAAAGATACTAGATTTTACTGATAAGGTAACTGTATAGTTTATTTTATATATTTATTTACAAACACAATTTGTCATTGAGGTTTGTAAAAAACGTTGCTATTTATCTTAATGAACACACTTAAATTATGGCCACAAGTTATATCTTTTAACTATAGTAATACACCTCTTCTATTCAAGAGAATTCTGCTGTTACTTACTTTTATATTTGTGTTCTATCCTAAATGTATTTCAGCACTTTTAACTCATATTTCTTATATATCTACCACATTTCTATGTGACTTTTTCGAATGTTTTTTCAGTAAACAATAATTTTGCATTAGTACGGACAATAACAGAAAAGTGACCGTACTAGTATTTGTTTAATAGTTTAATATATAAGTGTCAGTAATTTCGTCCTGTAGATATTTTCATTTTGCATAATAGTTCAGATAATGAAGTAACTGTCGAAACATGCAATCCCAGAGGTGGAACTGTAACATCGAACCAGTTTGTCACATTCAACCTTATCATCACATTAGAACGTTCAGCACAACAGCTGTATGTGCTAGAACAGAACTGACAGCGGTAACGTCAAAGCTTACGCCGAGCTATCAGCTATGCCACTGCTGCCCATCGAGGTCCCGTGCCCTAAAGTCCCATAAATTAGACTTGGTGTTCCGGTTTTTTCGTGAGGGGGTGCCGGACATCTGGCGTATATAGGTTCAATGGCCTCCTGCCCCAACTGGCTACTTGTAATGCACAGCGAACGCCAGCGCCATTACACAGTAGACCTACTGTGTACGCAAACTATACATATCCTGTAATCCAAAACTATTTGAGGCGAATTAGCATTTGCAATAAGTTTCGCGTTGGAAAGAAAACTTTGTAGTTTATGAAATATTTCCATGTTATTCTAAATATCATGCCAATACTTTAGTTGTAAAACCGAAGAGAATTTGAATCGTACATATTTATCTCTTGTTGGGTATTACAACGTCAGCTGGGTGTATACTTAAGGCACTATCATTCGAATGTCAGACAGATATTTCGTTTAAAGAAGAGTCTACTTTTTTCCAAATCCCTTCACATAGAGAATGGTATTTTAAAGTTAGGCAGAATTCAATTCTTAATTTTCTTTCAAATCCATTTTAGTACGTGACAAGTTCAACTTTTAAGTATAATTTCAATCATGTTACATTTTATTTATTCGTGTTAGTTTTAAAGTAGGATTTTTATGATTTAATTTGTTATTGTGACTCTATTGTACGGATCAATTTGTGTCTGTGTAAGATATTTTGACTTGACTTAAACGGGGCATTTTTTAGGGTCCACTGATGAATGTATTATAATGAAATGTTGTTAAAACTGTTTTAGGATTTCTGTTCCCTACAATCGATTATTCAATAATAACATTCGTATATTTCTGCCCAGTAATCAATATGGTTAGGATGCCAAAATTAATGTTGGGAACAAGTTTTATTTCGGTTCATTCAGTTTTGGAAACTCTGACGTAAAAATGTATCTATGAAACCATTTTAAATCTTTTACATGCATTTAATTTAATTTCAAAATAATGTGTTTGAACTACAGAATCAGAGAAGGTTGAGATTTGTTAAAAATATTTTCATTTAATTTGCATCAAGGTTCATTTCTTTACACTAAAAGCTAAACTAAGCTTTTAGACTAACAGATTTTTTATAGGTATGTTTAGTTTATTGAGTAAAATCATGACGTTCAAACTACATCCCTATTTGCCACATTGATAAACTAAGACTACCTTCACAAAAGTGTATGACCATTTGTCTCGTATATTACGTATACTCAAACCTTTCACATTTATACTAACAAATAATCTATTAAAATTTCCACATATATTTTAGTTTGTTTGATTGCATCATTTTAAGCCAACAAATAGTTTTATTTTGTATTTTGTAGTAATCTTTATATATTTTTAGTTCGAGGGAAAAGATTATGTCAGATTATTGTTAGAAATTACATATTAATAACAAAGGGGCGTCAAGTTTGATTTTTTTCATTTGGTTACAGTAGTGACTTTGTATTTCTCGTACACATATTTGTACGACAACCTAACAATGTCCTAACAATGTGTTTTTTCTTTATTTGAATAAAAACGTTGTAATGCTCACTGGGTTCACTGAAATAAAAGCAAATATATAATCATCTATTTAACAGTTCAAAAACTTTACACCCTTTGTCCATATTTTAATTGTTACAAATACACATCTTTATCGTCTAAATATGTGTAACTTTTTTATATCAACTTTTTATTATCACGTAATGATATATATGTATGTAAAGTGGGATTCCTTTTTTAACGAGGGCTCGCTGTATCAATTTTTTTAATCGTTATACCGGATATCCATGGTAAATATAGACACACGAAGATCGCAAGAAGAGGACAGCTCGATTGGTAACGCGGTCAGTGTTCACCCATGCGAATGGGTCGAAATTTTAATTTGTGTTTCACAAATATAACTATCAGTATAAACTCATCGGAATACGATACAAAATGTTTGAAGAACGTGCTATAAAATTGTTTAACTGACTTTTTGAATAAAGTTAATTAGAAATTTCTAACTACGTATTTTAAGTTTTCACGGGGTCATAAAACAGAATGTTTGTGCATAAACTCGGTCGTCGTGCGGCCGCTCCGCCAGTAACTTTTTTCGATAATAGCACTATAAAAAGGGGCACAAAATTAAATTATTAAATGATTATTTAAGGAGCCAATGTACAAAATTACTACACTCTTGTTAAAATCATCATGCAACTATAAGATATTATGGTGGTCCCTGCGAATAAAATGTCCACAATACTCTTCACGCTATAGTTGCGGGTGGAGTGAACGGTGAACCGACGACGACGCGACGGCAGACGTAGCAGGCCTAGTCGTTACCAATCGAGTTGTTAGTTCTGAAACTGACTGTACCCCCTTACGCTTGACTGCACTTCGACTTGACCATTTTACCAATCGAGTTGTTAGTTCTGAAACTGACTGTACCCCCTTACGCTTGACTGCACTTCGACTTGACCATTTTACCAATCGAGTTGTTAGTTCTGAAACTGACTGTACCTCCTTACGCTTGACTGCACTTCGACTTGACCATTTTACCAATCGAGTTACCACCCGTAAGAAAAGGTGTCACTATTTTATACGCGTAAAAATAATAAGCCGTAATATAACACTGACGTTGCATAAAGCATGGTGATAATATCTATTGCATAATTCCTCCTGTTTACAAAACTTCTTTAGCAAAAATACAGTTCAATGTATAGCTAAACCCTTTAAATGTTTACATGACAATGTTTATCCTGAAAAAAAATTAAAGAACGAGAAGCTTTCTTGTATTCTAAATCTAATTAAATTTGATGACAGAGTACAAAATGCCTAGTTGTAAGAGCAGGAACAAACAAAAATCATCAATTCAAAACTAGGCAGTTCGAGTAGTAATTGAATCGTTATACTTAATGTATTTATTTTACTAAATAAAACTGAAATTGTTGGTTTGGCCATCTGTTTTTGGTAATACATACGCACTTATTTCAAATATATAAATGCGTGTAAGTGTAAGTGGACGGTTTCAATGGTAAGACGTTCCTTTCATTACCATTCCTTGTAAACATAACGTCGCAAATGCATTTGTCAATAGTAAAATATGCTTTGAGACGGTCGTAAAAATACAATATTCTATACATGGTTCGTATTTCCTTCTCGGAGGTATCTCGTAAAAAAGACAAGGGATGGGGGAGGAAGAGATTGATGAAAAGGGGAATTTGATGCAAGACCCTTGAGAACATGGATAGGTTACACTTGGCTAGTGTTATTGCACGTTTTTCTTTGATCGTTAATGTTCACATGTGGTTTGGGGTTTGCTGTAAATTGTATGGAACCGCTAACTGTTTTAACGTTTTTTCATATATCCATATATTTTTTAGGATGTACGAAAGATGTTCGTTTTTGAAATGCTCATTACCTGTGTATGTTATTTACTTATACGATGTTGTATTTTTAAGTCGTTTAAAAATTTCCTATAATGTAATTTGGATGCCACATATGCTATTATAATAAATCTGTTTACATTTTTATCTTTTATCGTAACGCAATTTGCAAAGGTTTTAAAAAGTCAAATCAATAATAAACATCGTTCGTGAAATATTGATATGTACAACACTAACATAATAACGTTCAATGCATGTATGAATTTTGCTACGTCTCCACAAAAACATGATCCATTTGCAATCATTAGACTGTTCAAGACGATTTCATTTTGATCTATACATTTCAAAGTGAGATAAAACATCAACTCACTTTCGCAGTTATTACAGATATCACAGCTACAAAATCAAATTCAGATATCACAATTACAAAATCAAAAAATATCATCCAGGAATTTGAGCAGGGAATTAAAGATAACTAATGTTTATGATATAGTAATATGCCCACTTATAATCTAAATCTGGTTTAATTATAGAGACTGACAGTAAAAGGAATACATGTTTTAATCTAAGACAGCTCATTGTGAATCATTATATGTTTTTTACTTATCTTTGCGGTTGTTCTGAGGCTCACTGATTACTTTTCAAATTATAATAAGTAAATAACAAACGTGGTTCTGGTGTATTGTTTCCTGGTAACCTTGTTGCTGTTTTTGGCGTGAAATTGATACGATTTTCATGATATTTTTTTCGAAGTTAACTCCCTTCGCCAAAAGCACATATCTTCTCAGAAAATTCCTTATGGGATTTGGGGAATCTAAAACATGGTGGGGGGTGGCTCACAATTTCACCATATTTCAAATGTTATGAATTTATCAAAATGTTGCTTAGTCATATACAGTAGATTATATGGAACATGGATGAACGACCTCCCTAGCTTGTCTCGGTGTTAGATTAATTTGTCAAAATAATATTGCCGAATTAAATCAACCGTGACAAAGATATTTTATTGTTCCCGAAAAACTCAAAACAATAAAGAGTACTTATTCGTGTTTTTGGCAATCGATAAAGAGCAGAGCGGACTGCTAGCGATCAGCTGATGAACTGAACACCCCCTTCATTCCGCATGACTCATCTGACGGGGCGTTTTTCAATTAAAGCCCCGCTTGCAGCGCCCGAGGGGGCCTAGCCTTGACACTTTTGGTTCCGATTGTACGCGGAAAACGCAAACAAGGATTCGTCGACGAGAGGGGGTTTCGATCGGGCGTCCGATGGCGACCACATGTGTTCGCTACTAATGGGAACTGACAATTAAAACCAAACAGCAAATTAAGGCCGACTACCCGCCGGATTGTTGGTCTTGCGCCAATTTCGGTACGTAAATATTCCGGGTTGTCAGTGGGCTAATATCGATCGGAATATTATATCGGATCGGAGAACACTCCACAAACAATGGCTTCATTATGCGTAATCGACCAAAACGTGTCGCGAAATCAATTAGAAGTGTCGCCCCGTGCGCGTGTCTTTGGTTTTATATTCGATATTAGATTATGTGTGGCCTTATCATACTGCATCTCCGCACATACTTTGGTATATGAATATTTTTCTTGAGCAATTTTTCATTGGTTTTAAGAAAAAAATTGGATATATTTAAATCTTGAAGTTATCGTTGTGTTTGCAGAAAGTGATCTAGTAAATAATTATGGTGATGCTAATAATGACAGAAAAGTTAAAAATCTTTTATCAGCTGTAGAATAGTTTTAAAAACCCTTCGTCTCACCTACATGATGTCTCTAGTCTTATAATATAAAAAATCTGTTTTTATAAGTAATAAATTGTTTCCAAATTGCCTGACCCAATATTGATTACACAACGCCTTACTAAAATACTACTTATAACGTTTTTCGGACCAGTTAGAATTTGTTACAGTTAGTCACCGACAGTAAAAAGAGAAAGTGTTGTAGAGTTAATACGACATTTACAATATCATTTGTTACGAAAACCAAAATATTTACTATTCGAAGTGCTAATAAGCGAATAAAAATATAACAGTTTGTTCGCCTCCTAACAATTCCACATGATTCCCAATTTTAAAATTCGTTGATCCTGATTTAGCCTGTATGACAGCCTGATGTGGTCAAACCTTTACGCCACGCTTATGATACGTTTATTTTGTATTATTTTCAATTTCTTAATTGAGAAGCGGGTCTTACATATATTTTTATGTTTAAGGGTTTTTAGGTTTTAAGCTAATGCCGTTCGAGATTGTAGCCAGATATAACTCCATCAGTCATTTTCAATTAAGGAAATAATTCCTGATAAGGGTTTTAAACAAAAACATAACTGGTTCAGGTCAGTCTGTTTTAAAGACTCTAACAAAGTGTTAAACGAATCTACGTTCTATTTGCATAATAAAAAATCAGCCTAAATAAAATTGCATTTAATTAAGTACGCGATAGTTAGCTAATTAGTCAGTTGGTAACACTGTTGATGCGTTCATTGGTACTACTTCACTTTATTCATTGAAAAACGGGTCGTATATAAACTGTTATTTTTAAGGCTTTTTAGATTTTGTAACTTTTGACTCCCTAAAGGGTTAATAAAATAACCCTTTAAGGGTTAATGTTATTTATAATTTTTACTCACCAAACTGCCAGGATATATTCACACTCGTCTCCGTATTGCCCCCAAATTCACCTTTAACTTCGCCTCCTCCGCGACGGGGGGATGGCACAAAGACGCCCCACAAGGGGACTCGGCAAGTCAGGTCTACGGACGACGTCGGTCTGATTCCTCAAACAGGGTATAATGTGATTAATAGCAGAGTCTGTTGACGCCAGAGATGTGGCAACCCCGCAATCAATAGATCCCATCTTCCATTCACGGCCCTGTCAATGGAAGGAATTTACATGTTTCACCATCTATTGTGAGCTCGCTCACACGCCCGTGCTTTCTGCCCCTCCTCTCCTAACACCCTCCGCGCCTGATGGGATTGGAGGTTAATTTTTGTAAACATCTGTCATAGGTAAACGTGCCGGCTCTTTTAACCGGCACGTTTGGGATCACGGCCATGCCGGATAACTGGTTTTGCCGGATAATAGAACATATATTGTTTTTAAAGGGGACAATGAAGATAATTAACTCCATACAAAACCCAAATGAACGAAGCATATTTTCACATGTCACGGTTGTGAAGTAAAACACAGAATACAGAATACTGTGAAGCTTAAACACTGAAAATGGCGTTCACAGTCCAGTGCACAGGTGGCTAATATCGGTTGAGGTCTGTAAGCGCCCGAACTTAACCAGAAAAAGCCGATTGTGAGTGGCTCGGCTGATATCCGAGATGCCGGTTAGTAGAATGCCGGATAAAAGAGCGTCTACTATACTTACAATTTGGGAGAAATATTATGAATCGTACTTCTCTTTATTTCATAATGTGTGTTCGTTCGATGTTTTATGTCAAATAAAATGTAACGTTTGGGGTCAGATTAACAACATTGCCAGGTGGTAAAATGACGCGTTACACAATGTTCATAGTATTTTTATCTTATGACAGTTACAACGCTAAAACTTAATATATGAATATAGTATTTCAGACTACAACTTATGGGAACTCTTTTTATCTCTTTAACTTTCATCACCCTAACACAACCTGCCCTAATCACTTTGTTAATCCTGTTGAAAGTATCTAAACGAATGTTATATTTATGTCACTCCAGCTCCCTTCCATAACTCAACAAGTTCGTAGAAGACAAAGGAAAACAAATAAAAACTTACAAAACGAGGTAGGATATTCGTGAAACATTATGCACTATATTCCAGGCAATTGTTCGCAGACGGGCTACATAAACCCATCGCGACTTTAAGAGACAGCCCGCTTTACGCGGTGCAGGCCTTTATTTTTACGGGCTATATGATAATCTTCGTTACACCTATGTGTGTTTTATACTGTAGTAAATTTTGACTGACGTATATTGGCCGCTTCCCCACGAAACTCTGCCCCGCTTATCCGGTGAAGCAGTCTTACTAAAAACCTGCCTGTTTTCTAAAATACATCTTTTCCTAACAAATGAAGTTAGAGTGGCCAGTAATACTAGGAAATGGGCATTTTTTGTTTCTTTGAAATCATTTAACGATCAGGTGGATAATTGTTGTATTCCAACAGCATAAGTACAAGTGTGGTTGACACTAGGGATTAACTTTTTTCAGTTTTTTTTAACTCTGCTTCTGAAGCTCCTTCTACCATTTAGGTTACTATATGAAGCTTAGTGATATTATATGTTTACAGCCAAAAATATAGAACCAGTGTAGTGTGACCTCTACAGGCGTGTTTTCTTCATAGCTTTGTAAATTGACACCTCTAGAAACAGTTTTTCTTATTTAGATGTATAAGAACCTCCACAGGCGTGTGTTCACCTTCGTGTATGTGATGCGAAACCTCTATATGCGTGTGCTCTTCTAGGTCTGTGTAAAGCAAGACCTCTAGGGACACTTTATCCTGTAGCTGAATAAAAGGGGGTCTTCTAGAACGCTTGTTTTACTTTTGCTTAACCTTGCATTAAACTCTTGAAATTACTCTAAATTTTCCACCAACTTACATGGGGACAACAAAAGCAATATTTTTCCGACATGAAAAAGACTAAACATTTCAAAACAGAAGGCAATCATTAACGGTTTAAAAATATAGCTATAAAAAAGAACAAGGATTTACTTAATAACGCTAATTGAATTATGAGTTTGCGTGCTTAAATTAGTCAGGATAATCAAACCATAACTTCTAGTATCTCTCTTTACACATATTCGCATAAACTAACCTATTTAGTTTAACTTTCGCGATATTTTTAGTGTAGATAACGTAAGGGAATATAAACCGCAGGAAATTAATTTTAAACTCTATGTGTGGTGACTCTTTTACAACTTAATTAATTCCCGGTAATCGGGGCAGGTAGACGCGCTCTGATTGGTCTCCCGATAAGCCGGCTTGATTAGGGCGGCGATGGCAAAAATGGACTTTCAAATTGAAATAGCGGCGTTAAATGGGGCCCATGGGCGACTCGCCGCCTCTATGAGTTACCGGCCTGAATATTTTATGGCGTCCCGTTAATGATTTTATATCGCCGGGGCAGAGCCGTCCGTTCACAATTTTGTTAATGTTTTATAGACCAGCGCGGCTTTCGCACCTGTCCCGGTTCGTTTTATGGTTTAATCGGTTGTATTTCAAACATTGTTTATATGTTCGCAGTTTTACAACGCTTTAGTTTTTTTATTGTGCTGAAACTCATATTTCTAAATGGGTAGGAAAGTTTTAAATGGGTAAAATTAGAATACGCGTATTTGTCTGTTTTAATAATTGTTCTTTGAAACACATCGTTATAATGTCAACTAAGTAAGTGATTTATCACTTTTAATTTTTCATCTAAAGGCTTTTATTGATCACGTGGCCATTAATATGGTTTATTCAATTAACTTAATCGAAGCCTTGTAGTTACTATATTAAAGTATTATTCCACAGTACAGGCTTCCTTTCGGCTCGCTTCACAGCCTCTCAGATATCGAGCGTAACGAATTATGTTTACGTAAATAATATTTTTATGTTTAAATTTTACATTAAAATATAAAAGTAGTACCTATAGTAGTATACAAACCGCACTGATTATTTAAAGTGAAGATAGAGCTGGAAATGCATTAAGTTACATCGGTGAGTTTATTATTTTTCGGTTCCCATAGGTTTCCTTTCCTACGTAGAGTATATCATTGGGATATTACGTTCAAATAAATGTTATGGTACGACATGTTATCTCACGTTTCCAAATGAGGCGACGTCTTTGGACCAAAGTACAGTATCAAGTGCAAAGCAAGATCAATTTTAATAACAGCTATTTTAAAATAGCTGTCTGTCCGTGTTGTCTGTCCTAAAATCATCGTGACAACTGAATCTCTCACTGAATATCAGAGACCAAGTAATACCACAGAAACCACAGTTGGCAACGGTTTTGAAAACTGCCGGATATCTTTAACAATAGTAAACTGCGGTACCTAGACGCACCTTCCACAGCGGGTGTTATGCACGGGGCAGGATCACGGTGCCAGGGGTTGAACTCTGCTACAAGCGAGAGGCCCTTCTACCTAGGACTTGCACGGATACTATAAGAAGGCGGTAAGGATCACGAAGTGGATGCGCAGTAGCAAACGGTCACGGTGATGTCATCTAAACCACCGATTACGCTGATATAGGTTTTATCATAATTAACTGTGAAACTAAATTTATAGAATGGGTTTAAATTCACTAAACCTTTTTCAGGCGGTTGTAAAAATAATATTTTACAAGTCCATTAACTTAGGCCGTGATACAGAAAATTTGTATGTTAATTTTTACTATTACATGTAAAACTACGTTTTTAATTGTAATAAATAATATAATCCAGCTTACATAAAGCATTACAGGTGATCATATTAAAACTCAAGTTAAAGAAAAACTGTTACATTGTTATCTAAAAAGCTTTGTTTTAGTTTGACATTAACGAGGATGACATTTTAAATAAGGAAAATAGATATAATTTATTAAAATAATTAAGACTAATGGGGTTTAATTTACAAGAGAAAAATCCGTAAGTTAGAACATTTAAAATCATACATTCTTAAAACGCGTGAAACACATCATATTTTTGTTGCATTGATCTTTTATAAAAGGATTAATTCGTAGCTAAATAATTTACCACCTAGTGTGAAGCAACTGTTATTTTATTGCGCATTTTATATTACAGATGTGCACGGAAGATTAGGGGATTATTATTATTACAGATAAACATAATAAATGTATTTCGGAACATAATATATTAACCTACCAAGTACATGTATTCTTGAGCTGATGTAAAATACTTTACACCTTAATATTATTTTAGAGATAATTCATAAAATATAAACGTTTTTAACTCAGGACGTTAAAACCAATACTAATATTTTGTTGCGCCTGCTAAAACAACGAGGGCCTTTAGGTTTGCACGACTGTGGTGCGACGCGGGTAGCATTTGAAGGCACATTTAGGGAATAAAACGTTGACATTGCAATTTATTTTAAAATATTAATCACAAATGAGTTATTTTTTGAAATTGTTAACAGTTTGATTATATTTAACTTGGATTAACTTTACACAAATCTTAGTGTACAAGCGGTAAACGAACTCGAGGGAACAGCCTAATTTTCACGCGGGATATTTTCCCCCTTGTCTAAGAACTGTTTAAATGTGTTTCTACAAAAGCTCACTTTATAAATATATGTAATATTAACATTTATTAGATTCAAATTCACTGTTACAAAGAACTTGTATCACCAAAAAAAACTGTGGGTCAGCTGTAATGCCATATGTTTATATTTTCGCGGGAATTATTCGCGCGAATTTACAGCATTTGTTGTCTACTGCATCATCAGAGGTGATTGATTTTGATCTGTTGTGAAATATGTGTTGTGTACTGGTGAACGGTGTTTTTTGTGAAGTTAGTGAATATGCCTTGTTGTGCTATTTCTGGTTGTGGAAACCACAGTGACAAAGCCCAGATTTTAGGAATTTCATTTCATAGGTTTCCGAAGAAGATGTGTGAAAAAACAGAGTATCCATTGCTGCAAACGGAAGGACACATTTTGCACGACGACTGATCGGGTATGTTCCGTTCATTTTGATTTAAAAGATTTTGAAATTGATTTTAAATCCGAATTATTAGGATTGCCTAAAATGAGGTCGGTTTTAAAACCTGGGGCAGTCCCAAGTAAAAACATTCCTTTTATCAACAACGGAACGTCAAATTCAAACGAAAGGAATGACCGTGCAGAATAAAAAAAAATCAAAAAATAATTATGAATGACTTGTGCAAAATTACTACTAAAGAGGCCAACAGTAGTACTCCGTATATTTTTCAGACACCGTTCCTTCTGAATCGACCCCCGATTCTGAGGAGGCCCCAGAGGAACAAATATGTTTTGACAAAAATCATGTTAATATTTCTCAAGCGAACTGTAAACTAAAAGAATAAGTAGCTAACCTTAAAAATGAACTTACAATGGCTAACAAAAGAATTGCTATACTAGAAAATAGTTTAAAAAGTATGAAAACGTATATTCAAGCGTTCAAAAACAATATTAAAACAAAGGAAAGTGTTCTAATTAGTCAGGAGATGATATAGCTAATGCTGTAACCATAAGGTCTATATAAAAAAAGGCCTTGTGTTATGTTAGAGATACTTTAAGATATCCTTTACCTAGTGAACTCACGATAAAGCGAAGAAGCCTTTCAAATTACTTAACTCCACCAGGTTTTTTGGATCTTAGTTTTAATGTTTTGAAAGGACAAGCCATGAAAGAGTGTAGATCTTTTCACAAAGGCTTAGTATTAAGCTTTGACGAAATGAAAGTTAAAGCAGATATTTGTTATGACCCAATAGAGGATACATTTAGAGGACCTCATTCAAATGTTCAGGTTTTAATGATCAGAAGTTTAGATGGCAACTGGAAACAGCCTATATTCTACCAGTTTGACCAAGCTGTCTCTCCTGAGATATTTTACGAAGCTATTAAACTGATTGAGCAAACCGAATATAAGGTAAGGGCCATTGTTTGTGATATGGGTGGTCCCAACAGAGGCTTGATTGGCCAGCTTAAATTACGCCAGACAAATCATATATTGACAATCCTAATGACGAGTCTAGACATATCTATGGGTTTTGTGATGTACTTCACGTTCTTAAGCTTTTTAGAAACCATCTCTTAGACCAAAGTTTCAATATGAAAGATGGGAATGTTGTTACAAAGGCCATTATATTTTAAATTCTATTCTCAGTGTTTACATTCTATTGAATTTTGCTCACAAACTAACAGAAAGTCACATAATGATAGTTGGAAGTGAATGGCAAAATGTGAGAAAGGCAGCTCAACTGCTGTCAAGATCAGTAGCAATGGCAATAGCCTACCTTTTCCCTGGACAAGATCATGCTGTCCAAATTATGACTACAAACAATGATGGATTCGACGTCCTTAACTCTAGACTGCCTCACCATCCTACCAATAAATTGCATATGGGACAGACTTGGATGTTCAGAACAAAGCACTCGATAAACTGTATGACTTATTTTCCTCCGTTCGAGCTATTGGAAAGAAATTTTGTTTCCGTTTCAAACTGGATGTTTAATATCCATCAGAAGCCTACAGAAGTTATTTCTGGAGCTTAAACGAGAGGGTTATCAGTACTTAATGTCAGCGAAATGCAACCAGGATGTTTTGGAATCTTACTTCTCGTTCATAAGAGGAATCGGCTGCTTTTACGACCACCCGTTACCCACTACAGTAAGCTAAAGAATTAAAACTCTACTTCTCAGCAGAAATGCAAGTGAAATTATCAAGACTGGAAATGTAAAAGCGAAGATTGTGACACATTGAGTGTCGTTATACTAAATGGATGCCAGCCTGAGTCCCCACTCAATGAAAAAGAAACGAAGGCGACACTAAATGTTCATGGAGAAGATTATCAGAACACAGATGAAGAATCCAGCACTTTAACAGAAAATTTACAGGAAACTGGCAACGAGGCAAACAAACACATTGAAGACGAAGAATTCGACGTTTTCAAAAAAATCGTTGATTCCTTCATATTGGAGTTTGAATCCAAAAACAATTAAAACAAACACGAAATAAAAAGCAACGAATACATAGAATTGCTGAAATTTGTCGCAGGGTATGTTGCATACAGAATTAAGAAAAGGGGTATCAAAACAATATTTAATCATGGAGAAAAATCTGGGAAAACCAATGTAAGCAGTGGAGACTAGCTCTCAATAATACCAAGAGGAGGACTTATATCACCTTCGGAAGAGTGTTTACCTATTGTACAGCAGATGGAGGATGAGTTTGTAAGATTTCATGGCCAAGAACAAAACAAATGTAAAAAAGTAATGGAAGAATTCATTACTATAACTAAGCCGCAATTCGAAGATGTTGATGAGTTTGCAGTTCGATGTTTCGTGCGAACACGATCATTCGTGAGAATGAAGGAACTGAACAACAAAAATTACCTAAAAAGAAAATTCACCAAGGAAACAAATATTGACGAAGACAGGAAAAAGGGGAAGAAACCAATAACAATAGTAACTTAAATATGATGATAGACAACGGAATAAATTCCAGGTTAGTAATAACATTATAATTGAACAATTGTTAAAACCTAATCAATGGCACATTTATAAGCTGTATGCCTATGTCTGTCACTAAACTGTTCTAACATGTTTTATTGAAATGTAAAACGGTTATTATGTAGTACTTTACTTATATTTTAGTATTATATATACCTCTCATAAATAACCATTTTATTTGTTGTTTCAAGCTGCGTTACTACTCGCAAATTTGTTTCCAGGGTTCAAGTTTCTTCTAAAATTATAAAAAAGGAAATCAAAAGGTATTATTCATGTCCACTGTCAGTTTTATGCCATAAAAATATGAAGTAACCATAGAAAACGTTCCTCAATATGTAATATTATTTTTAGCAGGTAAAGTTTTAAGTACTGTGTAAAACATCTTTCACCAGTTGTTTGTAAATATTATTAAAGGATTTAAATTTGTCTTTCGTAATGTATTTTTTACCTTTAAATTGCAAAGCAGCTAGTTGAACAAGCTAAATATCATAAATTGTAAGTTCAAATCATTCTTAAATCTCATCATGGATCATATTTTGTAACATGAAGAAAACGGTTTTTCAGCTTTATGTTAGATTGAGCATTTTATTTCAGTTAATTATTTTGTATCTTGCCTAAATATCAATAATGAATCATCTAAAAATATTAGCGGAATATATCAATGATATACTTAATGAAATATACACTATCATAATTCAGTTGCCTTATATTAATTAATATTTTGAGCTACAATCAATAGAAAAGTAAACAACTTGACAAATAAACCCGTGTATTATATTTTGAATTGGTAAAATAATTACAAACTATATATTACTGTGTTCGTTTTTTTGTTGCGATGTCAAATATATAACCCACCAGAGCATTGTGCTAGTTGTGCGATGTGTACAAGCAATTATTTGAACGCATGTCTAGCTTGCAATGCTGTTGTAAAGGAAGCGATCTGCCGCTAGGTTCCGATGACGTCACAGCGACCTGCCGCCGCCGCCGCGCCGCTGCGCGTGATCCTTACCGTCTTCTTATAGTATCTTATAGTAGGACTTGTTGACTGGGTAGCTATGCTTCACTGAATCGTAGCATATTCCCTGCTTACAACATAGAGAACCCGAGATAAAAGATAAGCTTTCTTTAACGGATAACCTACAGACTACGACTGTTTTCTTTTCGCTTAAAACTAGTATACCGTACAGAAAACTGTCCTCTTCTTAAATTGATATCCGATATTTATTTCGATAAATCCAACCTCTTGTCCGCAATTATTTAAAACTTTTAATCTACGAGGTTCGAAGTGGGCAAACCGACGAACATACTGAGCTCCAATTAAAAATTGTAACAGGCCCAGGACATTGGGAGATATTAATTGGAATTTGACATAAACCCATAAAATGATGTCAACAACGACCAATCGAATCAATCGGCTTCCTCCCTCATTACTCCTAATGATGATATTGCCGTAACGATTCGGCCCTCTAAACCCATGTTTGTTATTGGACTTAATTATTTCGTGGTAATAGTAGTTTTTTATGTCACAATGAACTATGAACCATCAAACCTATAAACGCGTTATGGCTTTTGATTTTTCATTCTACTATTTAAATATCTAGTAGATCGGAATGACTTTTATTCGCAAATAGGTTTTTGGACTTCATTGTAATAGTCGATTCGCCCATAAAACAGTCGATTGGTTCATACACACAACCGTGTGATTCGTGTCAATTTTAGGATCGACAAATTTTCATTTAGTACTTTAGGCCATACAAACCAAACTCAGTAAACTCAAGCGCCGCGGTGATGTTCGACGCGTTGTTTTTATTAGTGAATTTCCTATGGAAAAGTGAACTATTAGCATGACCCGCACGGTGAAACTTAAATCCGGGACCACCATAGAAGTTCCTAACGTGACCCCCTGAACACGTTTTGGGTGGTCTTTCAAAATTATATATATGTATGCACTCTAGTGGTCGCATTTTTTGTCCGATTTACTTCAAATTTGGTAGGGGTGTTCCTTTCTATAATCAATTGGACAAGTTCGTTGGGCAAAACAATCGGAAAACTCTAACTCACTTTTTTTTGGGATTATTCTTTCAAATTTCGCGTTTTTGGGCCCAAAAAGGGTCAGAATAGCCCCGGATGTAATATTAATGCTTATATTAAGATGGGAATTAGTGAAGCGAAAGTTTTAAGCCCTCTCTCCTCATTCTAGCATAAATATTTACCGAGTTATTAAAGAAAATGTATATCGGCTAAACACAGTACGTTGTCTTATGGGGTTTTTACATTAGAAAAGCATGTTATTAATTTGTTGGTGTATTTGTATCATCCCCATCAACCTTTCACCTACTTTCAAGCCTGAATGGACCTTCTCTTAACCTTATAATGTGCAAAATTGTATTCCTAGCATTGCAGGTAAATGAAACCAGGAGCATCAGAATAGCCAAAAATCAATGTTTTCTGATTTCAATAAAATTGGAATAAATGTATGTTTTTACACTGGCTTTGAGTTTTAAAAGTTTTGTATGTGGAAATTCACTTCCCTCATGTCAGCGTGCTGCGTGCGAACTCGTTTAAAATATGTTTACTAATCCTTACAATATGCGATATTTCACATAAAAGTTTTAGATATTAGATATGTGGTAGATTAGTGGCTTAGGAAATCCCGGCAGAGCCGCTAGGAACGTATTCCATATGGGAAGCGCACTAACATTTTTTTAGAAACCGAAATTTTGTTACTACAATATGTGGAATTTAAAAATGTGTGTATGCATCGTAGAGATATTTAACATTTAAGATCCTGAACTAAATAAACGTTTTTCAAGTTACTATTTTTTACCTCTAATAAAGCATAAGACGAATTTCTTTGATATTGCTTTTGTTATATTATGAAATTGTTTAGATATGATTCGCTGCATTTTTATTATCTTCGGTAAATGAGTAGATTAAAATGCAGCTTTAGTTTAAATACCTCGTGACTTTATTAATTAGCGGTCAGTATCTAAACTTGGTTATTCTTATGCCGCATTATTATTTTAGTATTATTGACTAAATTATTCATTCTGATCACACTCGCTAAACTAATATATATATATATTGTTTGATTCAGCTACGTAGTTGCTACACCATTAAAAGTTTACCACATGTGACTACGTGGCTTTAGTTAAGTTTCCTAACCAGCTCTATATAAGCTTGTGCGTAAATAGTATAATGAAGCTATTTTGCGTTAACTCGAAATAAATGACCCACGCATACTCCATCACAAATAGCTTAAAGAAGCTGATTTATTACATGTATTACTATATGCACTATGACGATTACACTTGATTTTAGCTCACTAATCTGTATAAACATGTGCACTATAACTTTATTTTGCTTTTTTGATAGTATGCAATCGAATTATATAGAATATGGACTGACAATTTTTCTTCTTAAACCACAATAATAACAGTTTTAAAGTGGCTAGCTAGAACCACAGTATTTCGCCTGATCCATTTCAGTGGTAAACACGTACATTATTATCTGTCCCATCTCTACCGAATCGCGTGTTCCCAATGCGATGTTTTGGTCCGTCTAAGTAATAAATTTTATTGCGATCAATGCAGAATGCATTCAAAAATAAGTCAAAAGGCAAACAAACATCGGCGTTTGATGATCTGAGCGCGCTCGGTTAAGTATTTGTTGTAGATTTCCAATTTTTCCAGAGGCTTCGAGTGATTTATCCTGACAGTGATTTACTGTGAAAGGTTTATAAGCGTTTGTGATTTGAAGGGATTACAGTGCAACACATTTTAACAAAATCAATTGAGTTTAAGGAGTATTATGGTAAATCACAATTTTATTTTATTTCGTTTTGTTTGTCACGTTTTTTTAACTAGTTTTGAGTTTTGTTTACTGTTTTTTTATCTCTGCTCTCCTGAAATACTACATTTAGCGTAGTATGCCGATGGGTATAAGAGTATTAGTGTACGAGTCTTGACACACGCTAGTAGCTGTGTCCGAGACACCACCATTTAGCGTAGTATGCCGATGGGTATAAGAGTATTAGTGTACGAGTCTTGACACACGCTAGTAGCTGTGTCCGAGACACCACCATTTAGCGTAGTATGCCGATGGGTATAAGAGTATTAGTGTACGAGTCTTGACACACGCTAGTAGCTGTGTCCGAGACACCACCATTTAGCGTAGTATGCCGATGGGTATAAGAGTATTAGTGTACGAGTCTTGACACACGCTAGTAGCTGTGTCCGAGACACCACCATTTAGCGTAGTATGCCGATGGGTATAAGAGTATTAGTGTACGAGTCTTGACACACGCTAGTAGCTGTGTCCGAGACACCACCAAGTCCGTAAAAGACACAAGTGAGGCTGCCTAGCAGGAACAAAGTCACTGTGTAACAAAATGGGGGTTCGCAATGGTTTATAAACACTTTTATGATGGAAAACCCCCTATTCAAACATCAATATAACTGTAGGTTATACGAATAGGCAAAAACATAGTTTAGTAGGTCAACCCTTTGGTTAAGCATTACAATGTAAATTACGCATTTGAAGCGACTCTGTTGCATTTGGAGGTAATAGTTTTTTAGGTAGTCCACTCTAAGTTATGAATAACTAAACACCAATATTATTTAATATTATTTTAATCCTACTATCTACTTTACCCAGTGTTGTTATCGGATTAGCAGAATCAGTCTTGAAAAGGTTAAACCAACCTGGTTTTGGTTTTCGTCGGTAAGTGATTTCTTTGCATTCTGCTAATATTTCATTGAAGTACTACCATTTATATATTCGTAGTTATTTAATAATTATGGTAGTATGACCGTTGAAACACTTCAGCATTAATTGGTAAAAATGTAACGTAGTAATTTAATTATGTCTGTTAGCTGATAAAAAATTTAGTTTGGTAAACGATTAGTTTGTACAAATTAAAAATACCTAAGTGATATATAACAACTAAAAACAAATTTAGGGTACTTTTTATTTTTATTTTAGATTAAAAAAACTTTTAGCAGGATATTTGTAGATAATTTGTCAATTCACAACCGAATGTCTCATAAAATGTTTTATTTGCTTTAAAAACGGTTTCGAAGAATATCAAGTGCACTCAGGCCAAGTCGCACTTCATGCACTTCACGCAATTTAATAATCAATGCCCTGTTACAACATTAACCTGAATTATTGCAAAATTGATATTTTTATGACCTCCCGAATTCCAAAACTACTACTTTTTTTTTGGAGCTCCGTGTTTATTTTATTGATAATGTTTATAATTAAAAAACAAGAATACCAAATTTCAGTAGTAATATTTTGTTTATACTATTTAGTGTGGGTCTAAAGTTTTTTTTGAAAACTTGTCAACTGACAACAGACCTCGATCAGAATGATTCAAGAACTTTACTTTAGTGTACAAATTATATTTGTCTAATTTCGCGTTTTCTCTTTTCCAGATGAACCGGCCTATTCAGGTGAAACCAGCGGACAGCGAGAACCGCGGAGGTGAGTGACACTTGCCTTTAGGCCCCGATAGAATCTATAGATATCAGTTGTACTTCAGGTTTATTCGCTAGTCCGTTTATAAGACAGCCATTGGAAATTAATATAAAATATGAACAAATCTCTGTTGTTAGATAAGTAGGTTGGTGTTGTGGTGGACAAACAAAACCACTTTCTTGACTGTGAGGACCCGACGTGCCTAAAGTGCACCTTAACTTCATGGGATTTTTCAAAGCGGAAACCGTATTTCATTACATTATGTTATAGCTGTAGATAATTTAAAGTATCGCTATATACTTTTGACTCCGTGATGTCCGTGTATAATTTGTAAAACATCTGCACGTTACTAAATCGAAAACCGTATATACATTGAAGCGATTTCCACGATCGCCATTTAGTGTTCGTATTGTTTTGTTAATGAATCACCCCCTTGTCATCTGTCAGCCCCTAATAAGTCAAACACTAGAGATTAAGTTAATCTGTGTTTTATATATGAGTGGTTTTGAATTATTCGCATATTTATCTTAAAACCTTTTCGTAACTCGACGGATTAGTGGACATTACAACTTTGGTCAATAAAATCGTGAGTAACATAATTAAAAGTAGTAATACAGGTTTACGTATGTCAGTTTTGCTATTCGTACCTCGGTTTCACCTAAAAAGTACGAAATGTATTTTTAAATAAAATTGATGCAATTTACGAAAAATAAATAGCCCAATATGTATGATTGGTATGATTAGATTGTCTCACTGAATATGGTTAGCCACTGGGTCCATGGCAGCGGCCTGTTGTGGGTTCGAAACCGACTCCTGGATAGTAAATGTTATCAGATCTATCTTCTACCGTAGTGGGTCACCCCTTGCTTTGCTTGATATGTTCCACGCATAATCCCGTGGCCCATGTAGGTGGGAAATATATAGGGACAAGGGGCTGCCAGCATTTAAACAAAATATTAAAAAGAGCCTCCTAAGTCAAAACGAGTTCGCACGCAGCACGCTGACGTGAGGGAAGTGAATTTCCACATAAAAAACTTTTTAAACTCAAAATCAGTGTAAAAACATACATTTGTCCAATTTTTATTGAAATCTGAAAACATTGATTTTTTGGCTGTTCTGATACTCCTGGTTTCATTTACTGGCAAAGCTGGGATTACAATTTTGCGCACTATAAGGTTAGGAGAAGGTCCAGGCAGGCTTTAAAGTAGGCGTGAGGATACAGGGGATTATAAAATTACTCTAACAAAGGAATAACAGGCTTTTCTAATGTAAAACCCCCATAAGACAACGTACTGTGTTTAGTCGAAACACATTTTCTTTAATAACTCGGTAAATATTTATGGTAGAATTAGGAGAGAGGGCTTAAAACTTTCGCCTCACCAATTCCCATCTTTTTACATGCATTAATTTTACATCCGGGGCTTTTCTGACCCTTTTTGGGCCCAAAAACTCGAAATTTGAAAGATTAATCCCCAAAAAAAGGGTTTAGAGTTTTCCGATTATTTTGCCCAACGAACTTGTCCAACTGATTACAGAAAGGAACGTCGCTACCAAATTTGAAGTTAATCGGACAAAAAATGCGACCACTAGAGTGCATACACATATATATATATATATATATATATATATATATATATATATATATATATATATATATATATATATATATATATGTCTATATATATATACATATATATATATACAATTTTGAACGACCCCCCAAAACGTGTTCAGGGGGTCACGTTAGGAACTTCCATGGTGGTCCCGGGCTTAAGTTTCACCGTGCGGGTCATGCTAATAGTTCACTTTCCAAAGGAAATTCACTAATAAAAACAATGAATATTATTTGTTTTGTAGAGGATCTATGGTAAATGTTATGAACGATTTAGTATATAGTTTAAAATATTTAAATAAGCAATAAATGTCGTTCATTGACTCGGTAATAAAATTCCCAAAAATATGACTACCGTGTGTAGATTTTAGACATTTTGAAATTTATTTAAAGACTAACAACACAATGTTATACATGACAAACATGTTTACGATAGTTTCCTAGCCTCAACTTGTATAACTGCAAAATCTGAATAGTAATATCGATTCTTTGCGATATTTCAAACAAAGAAATACATTATTTCACATCGTATGTGAATTTATATATATATATATATATATATATATATATATATATATATATTGTTGTATAAAAATCATCACTCATATTGATACAGTAATATTTCTTCTGTTACGCTATCTTTAAAAGCATATTCATCAGTATAAGGACGAACTAGATATTATTAAATATATAACCCTACTTATTTGCAATCATTTTAGTAGTCATAAATTCCATGAAAGTTAGTTTATGTGTTAGTGAATCCTTTTTACTCTACTATTTGTGGAAATAGTTGATAAAATTATATAAAAAAACATAATTTGGCTATATTTATTTTGAAGTTAAGCTCAGTATTGATAATATACCAAATATTTATAAGATTTTACAATTATAATTCTGAACGAATCGAGTAGATCCTTACGTTTTTTATATAAATATTTAATAGAGGGAGAGAACCTCTAAAACTTCAGATTTTATACTATATCGTCAATTTCTACTCTTACGTACTTTAGAAGATAACAATAACATAAAGTGAGTAATGAAATTGTTTATGGTTTATGTGTTGGTTTTGTAACTTTTTTGTGTTATTATTGCGTAGTATACGTGTAAATTTACTCAACTTACAAAGGGTTTACGTTTTGCATACAGTGTCATTTATAATCATTTACGAAGACCTTTAGAAAATGTTTTGAATGTTCGACAAACCCCTACGTTACAAATAATAACCGTACATCACCTAGCTATTTGTATAGTTGCTTTGGGGACGTGGACGAGTATTAATGAAACCAAAAAATATGTTGTCACAACCATCAGTTCAAGGTTTCTAAAACCAACGTGATTAAGGGGTTAAAATAACATCTTAAGCATCATGTGTTTTATTACTGCATCTAAATGCAATTACTGTTTTGATCGTTTATTCTTTGTTTTATTCTTTTTATTATTTATTCTTTATTTTTTACAGCAAAAAAACGTTAAATTTCAATCTCGGTAGCTTAATTTTTCCATTTTCTATATTTCATAGTTTTTACTCCATTTATTCCTTTTTAATCTCTTTAGAAAGTTAATGACACTAATCACTGGGTAGGGTTAAATATTCAATACTAAATATAAATTTACAAAATATTTGTGAACTATCGAATCAAAAACACATTATCTACGTAATAATTTTAATAACTGTACATAATATACCTCGAATGTATGCACTTTTTATCTAAACCGTATTTAATACTCTACAAAACCGGCAAGGTTCTCGGAAATAGTCCAGGTGTAAATGTATACGTGTACATTGTCTAGCGGTTATTTTGCCTCTCTGTCACCTATGTATACGGAAATAGTCCGGGTGTAAATGTATACGTGTACATTGTCTAGCGGTTATTGTGCCTCTCTGTCACCTATGTATACGGAAATAGTCCGGGTGTAAATGTATACGTGTACATTGTCTAGCGGTTATTGTGTCTCTCTGTCACCTATATATACGGAAATAGTCCGGGTGTAAATGTATACGTGTACATTGTATAGCGGTTATTGTGCCTCTCTGTCACCTATATATACGGAAATAGTCCGGGTGTAAATGTATACGTGTACATTGTCTAGCGGTTATTGTGCCTCTCTGTCACCTATATATACGGAAATAGTCCGGGTGTAAATGTATACGTGTACATTGTCTAGCGGTTATTGTGCCTCTCTGTCACCTATATATACGGAAATAGTCCGGGTGTAAATGTATACGTGTACATTGTCTAGCGGTTATTGTGCCTCTCTGTCACCTATATATACGGAAATAGTCCGGGTGTAAATGTATACGTGTACATTGTCTAGCGGTTATTGTGCCTCTCTGTCACCTATGTATACGGAAATAGTCCGGGTGTAAATGTATACGTGTACATTGTCTAGCGGTTATTGTGCCTCTCTGTCACCTATGTATACGGAAATAGTCCGGGTGTAAATGTATACGTGTACATTGTCTAGCGGTTATTGTGCCTCTCTGTCACCTATGTATACGGAAATAGTCCGGGTGTAAATGTATACGTGTACATTGTCTAGCGGTTATTGTGCCTCTCTGTCACCTATGTATACGGAAATAGTCCGGGTGTAAATGTATACGTGTACATTGTCTAGCGGTTATTGTGCCTCTCTGTCACCTATATATACGGAAATAGTCCGGGTGTAAATGTATACGTGTACATTGTATAGCGGTTATTGTGCCTCTCTGTCACCTATATATACGGAAATAGTCCGGTTGTAAATGTATACGTGTACATTGTCTAGCGGTTATTGTGCCTCTCTGTCACCTATATATATACGGAAATAGTCCGGTTGTAAATGTATACGTGTACATTGTCTAGCGGTTATTGTGCCTCTCTGTCACCTATATATACGGAAATAGTCCGGGTGTAAATGTATACGTGTACATTGTCTAGCGGATATTGTGCCTCTCTGTCACCTATATATACGGAAATAGTCCGGGTGTAAATGTATACGTGTACATTGTCTAGCGGTTATTGTGCCTCTCTGTCACCTATGTATACGGAAATAGTCCGGGTGTAAATGTATACGTGTACATTGTCTAGCGGTTATTGTGCCTCTCTGTCACCTATGTATACGGAAATAGTCCGGGTGTAAATGTATACGTGTACATTGTCTAGCGGTTATTGTGCCTCTCTGTCACCTATGTATACGGAAATAGTCCGGGTGTAAATGTATACGTGTACATTGTCTAGCGGTTATTGTGCCTCTCTGTCACCTATGTATACGGAAATAGTCCGGGTGTAAATGTATACGTGTACATTGTCTAGCGGTTATTGTGCCTCTCTGTCACCTATATATACGGAAATAGTCCGGGTGTAAATGTATTCGTGTACATTGTATAGCGGTTATTGTGCCTCTCTGTCACCTATATATACGGAAATAGTCCGGTTGTAAATGTATACGTGTACATTGTCTAGCGGTTATTGTGCCTCTCTGTCACCTATATATACGGAAATAGTCCGGTTGTAAATGTATACGTGTACATTGTCTAGCGGTTATTGTGCCTCTCTGTCACCTATATATACGGAAATAGTCCGGGTGTAAATGTATACGTGTACATTGTCTAGCGGTTATTGTGCCTCTCTGTCACCTATATATACGGAAATAGTCCGGGTGTAAATGTATACGTGTACATTGTCTAGCGGTTATTGTGCCTCACTGTCACCTATATATACGGAAATAGTCCGGGTGTAAATGTATACGTATACATTGTCTAGCAGTTATTGTGCCTCTCTGTCACCTATATATACGGAAATAGTCCGGGTGTAAATGTATACGTGTACATTGTCTAGCGGTTATTGTGCCTCTCTGTCACCTATAAATACGGAAATAGTCCGGGTGTAAATGTATACGTGTACATTGTCTAGCGGTTATTGTGCCTCTCTGTCACCTATGTATACGGAAATAGTCCGGGTGTAAATGTATACGTGTACATTGTCTAGCGGTTATTGTGCTTCTCTGTCACCTATGTATACGTAAATAGTCCGGGTGTAAATGTATACGTGTACATTGTCTAGCGGTTATTGTGCCTCTCTGTCACCTATGTATACGGAAATAGTCCGGGTGTAAATGTATACGTGTACATTGTCTAGCGGTTATTGTGCCTCTCTGTCACCTATGTATACGGAAATAGTCCGGGTGTAAATGTATACGTGTACATTGTCTAGCGGTTATTGTGCCTCTCTGTCACCTATATATACGGAAATAGTCCGGGTGTAAATGTATACGTGTACATTGTCTAGCGGTTATTGTGCCTCTCTGTCACCTATATATACGGATTTCTTTCTCTATTGGGATCATCCCTGTTATTCCACCCCCACTCCCTCGGCAAAACCTCCTCAGAGCTTTAAAATGAGGGAAGAACGCGGGAACGCCTCAGAAAACAGTTTATGTAAGCTCTAATGTTTAACCAAATTTTCCTATATGAAAATAATTGGGTGTTATTATTAAATATGTTGTTACCACATTTTCGAAAGGGAGTATAAAATTCGTCGGTGCTAATTTTGCAAATAACAGATGTATTACTTCGTAGATATTGTTTATACGTTTTTTCTGAGTGTGCTGCTGACTGTCCAGCTCATATTTTAGATCTGAAATTATATTGAAAAAGAACCGTTAGAGTCAGTATGCAGACCTGTAGAGCCTGTGTTATTTATAAATTGGTTTAGCTGAAAATAACTACCCAACTACACTTTTTGGGTTTCCTTCCTTAACTAACACACTAAGACAAATTTCAGAATCTACTAAACGAAATGTATTTTTTTTTATTTTACAAAGGACCTCTAAACCTAATTATAATTTACAAACCAAGAATCAATATTTGTTTACCATCTGCAATCAAATATATAACAGGAGATCATGATGACATATGTGGTGGATTTTACCTGAAGCCCAATGGCCCTTAGAATGACCGGGAGCAACGAACACCGAGCAACCGTAGCGTCACTGTGAGCATCTAACTGTTTGATAAAATTTAAGACAATCTGCAGTAAATGTAAATTATAAAATTAGTACAGTTACTGCAATTATTTGATACGATTGTGTTGGAAGATAACACCTCAGGAACTAACTACTCCTACAAACTATGTTAGTTCTTCATTATCAAAATGAAATCAACACGATTGCAATGTTGAAAAACGTGTAATCTGATTATATAACACAGATTATATGACCGTGTTGCATTCACGAATGTTCCGTACTGACACTCTGTTTGTATGTAAACCATATTATGCTTACTATAAAGTCTTACTACAAGACTACAGTATTAAATATCGCGTATTAATATGATTTTATGTATAATTTAATTAATTATTTCTCCATGCATGATTTTAAAGATGAAACCAATATATTACATTTTGAAGATAGATAAGGGGCTTTAAAGATATTTTACATTTTAGAATTACTTTTCCTATGTTGTTTAGTGTTTTGTTTATCCTCTAAACAAAGGGTAATCACTATGGTCAATGTAAAATTAATTTCGTTATAATAATGTTTTTAATTAATAAGTAACTCTAATAGTACACGTTGGTCCAGGTCATAACAAATTAGTCAATTCAGCACTAATAGCTTATGTTTTAACTTTTGACTATAGTTTTCCCCCCAATCTCGGTAATAATAACTACACCTAGACAAATCTATAATAAATTACTTGATTTTGAGAGTATTATTTTATATTTTTAAAATAAAGTTCTCACAACAACCTTGAAAGTAATTTTAAGTTTTCCGATCAAACTATAAAGTACTTTAAAGTTGAAGAACGTCAAGTATGTCTTATATATTGAAAAACTACTCATCAAAGTATTTGTTCCTATTTGAAAGAAATGTTACCAAATTTATACCATTTGCCAGTATGTTTCAAACGATCGACCGGACTTAGAGTCAATAAACAAGAGTAGATCATGTAATTTCACCAATCTTGACCAAAATTACGATCTACCCCATTTTTAGCGCAAACAACACATTTTCAGCCCCCAATTACGAGGGATGGAATGGGGTTGTTTTTACCCTGTCATTCAGCTGTTCCCTCGTCAACGGTGATTTCGCAGACTCGCGTTTTATAATTTTTAAATGTCTTTCCTCAGTGTCTCTTCTTTTGTGACCGCGACAGACAGCACGTCGTTGAGTCCGAAACCGATTAACGAAAGACGGTCATTCGTTTAAACTATGTTTTAGTCCGAAAATTATGCTTATGTGTTAACCTTGAAATATCGATTATCCTTCCACGTAGTATTTTATAAACCAGGCCAAAGGAAGCCCCCTACTGCTGTGAAAGGTAATCGAGCTCTGGACTGCCACTGCAGCAGAAGACGACCATTTATTTAAGCAGTGTTTTGGTGGATATTTTTTCTGAACTAAATCATTGAGTCACTTACATTTATAACTTGACAGATAGTGGAAACTGGAAATAAGTTCAGACAGCCGTAAAAGTCAGCCCAAAACTCAGATCCTACTAAACCCACCCTTTCACGAGTCTGGTCGAGAAATATCGGGATAGCCACTGGCCACTGTTGCCAACCTTCCTCACGACCTCGGCCAAACTCGTGGAGCGGAGTGTGGTGCTAGGCTGATCTCGGGCACTCCTTTACTCCCCACATTATCCATGGTGGCTTTATTTATACGGTAGGTTGCCTAACTTGTTCCAGTTTCCTTAACATTCCGTCTTAAAAATAAATTCAAATTAGGCTCCACGACCATTTAATTTAAGGTGCCTCCTCATGAATATTTAAGATGCCACCTCATGAAGGCCACCTCGTGGACGGCCTACTTATCCACTCACGTAACCTTCAGAATAGTTCTTATATAAAATGCACCTTATCGAGCGAATCACAAATAGACCCTCGGTGAACACCATTTATTCAAACCACCTACAATCCGGCTTCAAACGTTCAACAGTCCGATATTTCCCAAAGTTGTCAACTTTATCTTCCTCCTCTGATCCTTCTACGAGGAGATACGAGTTGGCGTGGTCGGCTCGAGACACGGCTCCTAGACACGCGTGGGAGTTTATAGGTCTGCCTCCACGGCTCGGTTGAACCGCACATTGTGTGGGGTAAATATAAAGCGGTTTACGTCACTCTTGCGTGACGGCGAAGATAGAGCGGGTAAGTGAGCGGACTCATGCCACCCTCTCTAATGAATACATCTTCATCAGTTAATAGCATTCCATTTCATTTCGTTTTTACTTGGAGTGTTTGGTGCAAGTTATAAACTGTTCGTCAGCAGTACAAACACCTCTCATAATTAATTTCTGTCGTATCGTAGATTTTTTAAATCTGTAAGTTTGATTTTATGCGTTTATCCTTTATTTTAACAAGTTATAACCAAAATCATTTACACGGATATCTGATGTGATTTCACTCGTTATTTTTTTCTTGAATAGTACGTTGGACAGTTAAATAACGAATAAATGGAAAAAAACGATAATTCATTTTCGTACTAACATAGTGGATGGGATGAATACAGTTTATAATGTAAAAATTAATTGGAAATATACAATTAAATTTTATTATCGATATGTAAGACGTTCACATGCAAACCGCATTGCGTGCTTTATAAATAGTTCTTTATTTTTTTTATTGCATTTATAATAATGTTGTATTGTCCTAGTATTCATTAACTTTTATTTTAACTCTATTTTTGAGTTGGAAAAATAATTACCTCGTAAAATAATGGTACACATGTATTTTAAACAACATTTGAATCATAGTTCTTTATTAGTTTCTATGCAATGAAATTTTTAAAGTATAGATTTTTAGGCTTTAGAGACTAACCTTTCTTTAAATTAACTTAATTATCATATGATTCTATAAGACCGCATTATATTTTCAGGATGTATGATAGATGTATCATTACATCTATTCTATCGAACCGCAACATTCCTTTCCAATGAAGAAAGGCACATACAGTTTTAATTTATATATATCAAAAATAAAGGAAATTTAGAAAGTTATTATATAAATCACGTGAATTTTCCTATAGAGACATCCGGCTATAATTAAGTTGTATAGGTATTTGGTTAATTGAAGAAAAAAAATAATACCTCATATTAATAGTTATCTATATATAGGAATATTATATTAATAGGTAACTATATTTTTTGCTCACAGGGTGCCATTATCAAAACTTACGAAAATTAATCCATTCTATGAATGTCGTTAATTTTTAATAATAAGTATTTTTACTAACGTTTTAAAAAGTTATCGTTTTAGTTCAGTAAAGTTATGTGTTCAGTGAATTTTTAAAAACTGACGACAATCATAGGATGGATTAACTCTCTTAAGTTTTGACAATGGCTCCCTGTGAGCCGAAACTATAGTAAACTAATGTAATACTATAAGGAATTGCGAACTTTAAGATATGTTAACCAGTTTATATTGATAACCAATTCCGGAAGGCTTAAACATGAATTGATTAGTTACTGATTAAACTATAAAATGCACGTTTAAAAAGAATTCTTGACTATGAAACGTGTCCCGGCTGGTGCCGGTGCCTCGTGCACCGACATTATCATCCAGATAATCCCGTGCGAGCCCGGGAATGAGAGACACCGAGGCTTACGAGCCTCTCGATACGCCAATCGCCGTGATCCGAACGGAGCGAATCCGTGCCACTCGCCGTCCGTAAACGGCTTTACCGGCTCCGGAGCAGGGCAATCGCTGGAGATTTGTGCCCACTCCCGATGTCCAGGCTTTTGCTAGCGGGCCGTTAAGAGGGCGCTCCAGTCATGGAACTTTGCGTTTCTCTCTGCTTCTTCCGAAAGGACAATGTTAACTGTCAAAAACCTCCTCAATAGATTATCCGATATCGTTGATTTATGGTTCAATTTAAAGAGAAAATATATACCTAGCGATTTAAGTGAGCAAAATCTCGTTCTCACAAATAATAATTGTTCAACAAATTCAAAAATATCAGTATTTAAGATTTTTGTATGGGAGAACTACTTGTTATATTGAAATCACTAGGTATTTGATGTGCTCTTTTAAATGAATCATAAATCATCAATTCCGGATAACCCAAAGAGGAGGTACGGGCGTTGAAAGTTAACATATGTCTTATGGGGGAAGCAGGTTGACGCAGAGGACTGGAGCCCTCTTTAAAAGCGTGCTTTTTGTTCAAAGTTAACTAAAAAGTGGTAAATTCAGCAGTCGCTAATTTTTGGGCACAAATTAATTGTTTAGTAGCAAAGAGGCGGAATTTTTATTGACAAATAAAACCGGCAATAGAGTTTTCATAACTACGAAACACTTTAATATTCATATACCATGATATCATATCGTATCGCATGTCATATTGCATATCATTCAACTTTGTCTCTATCAGCCATTGTATGATATATTTACTGTGAAATGGTGTGTTGCCGTTGATGAAACAAATAAATGAAGAAATATCAACACAAATTCTAAAAAGGTGAGGTTTAACTGAACTAAATAAAATACCCATTGAATCCCCAATTAACGGTAAGACTCTCGGTGGTTTGACCTGTAGTAAAACAAGAAACTTGCTAACCACAAACCTAAATTATCTCCTTGATCAAAAACCTCAAAACATAATAGTCACATCTCACATTTTTCATTGAACTGAACTTCATTGCACAAACATTCGCGATGCACAGGGATGTAAAACGTAGCTCAATAATTACCAAAAAGTATAATATTTATGATTCTACTATATAACTAACATATACACGTTGTATCTCCTAAAATCTGATTCAGCATAATAAACACCTCTTATTATCAGCCAACACATTTGAATTACCTAAAGGTTCCTCGTTAAACGATCGCATTTCCAGACAAATCCATCGTTCGATGCTGCTATCACTATTACCCCGCACTAATCACTGCGCCAAAGCGTTCTACATCCCAAACCAGATCACGCTTTGCTCTTGTTCTAAGCGGCTTTATGTGCCGGAAGATCTAGAACAGGCTTATCCGTGAGTCAAGTGCGCTTGAATCGTGCAGTGGTACGCCCCATCGCCTTTGATAGTGAGATTCTATGGCTGCATGCAGATCTTTCGGTAGGGATAATAGTGTTCGATTGTACTACGAGAGCTCTTTATCTGAATGGGATCGTGTTTCGGGTCTCACAGAAACTAATAGTATTGAAACAACATTATTGTACTACGATGCGAAATAATTTTATTCGCGCTATTCGCCTCCTGGATTGATTATAATGACTTAGAAATTGGTTATCTTTTCTTCGTCAATCCAATAGTTACTAAATTACTAGTCTTGGGACTAGTATTGATCCATTATCTATATGCCAAAGAAGCTAAAATACTGTCATTGTATTGAAGTTTAAAACGTTAACAATAAATATAAACCTGTACTAACACAAAGTAACATTTAAACGTTCACAATACGTGTACACATTTCCCATTAGTATGGCCAGCCAAGGACAAAAGCAGGCTGACCAACTCCGTAGATGGCCAACTCCAAGACTTCATAAATAAATAAGTAAATAGTAACAATTATTATTTTAAACACCCTCGATGTTTGTATGCAGTGATAAGGTACCGTTGGATCTATTTTCATACAGTAATTGTGTTAATATTAAAATTATATAAACATAAACGATATTTTCGTCCAACCCGTAACGAGCAGGTGTTACAAGCTATTCTGATATAAGCTGGAATCGTACTAAAATCATATGGTTTTATTTTTAGCGTAGAAACCTTTTAAACTCTCGCATTGTTTATTATAACCGGTACTATATAACTATATATTTGCAACTATAAAACGTATAATTTACCTAAGCTTACCAGAGTGATACAACATGCATCCTTTAGCCGGATTACGCGTTTCGAGGATTTAAATCCTAATCTTCAACTCTAAGAATAAAAACAGTTAATAAAGAAACACCAGGTGTGAATTTTACTAAATGACAACTAACGAACAGTTTTACTACACTAAAAAACCTGAACGCAGAAAAGAGTCGTATCACAAACGTAGATGGAAATACTTTAAACCTATAACTAAAATGTGTACGCCTACGGTATTTTTGGTCCAGCGATGTAATTATAATCATATTTTCGCTTCCGATCAGTGATAAAAATATTGCTAATTACTCGTAAAAATACAGTCGACCGTATTGCTCTAATACCTTCGTGGTTTGTCTCGTGATTTTTCATAATTAAATCATTAAAACAAGGCGGGTGAGACCACCGCAATAGTAATTATGACGATTGGGCGGGGAGGTAGGAAAGTCAAATAAAACAAACAACCCCACACACAAAAACCACCAGGAACCAGATTCACAAAATCAAAACGGTGACGCAGCCACAGGGGAGAAATGCTACACACGTTTTTGACCAGTGCGGTTGTCCGTCCCCTCTCCACCCATTGTCAAATTGAATTTTATTTCGTATTTTAACACGAACAACACACGCGGCCTGATATACGGCAGTGGTGGTTGTTTTTGCACGTTCGTAAATTATTGCCGCGCAACGGCTCTGTTAATTTCGAGTTAATTTTTGGAGTAGGCCACTATTATATTGGCTCGACAAAGTTTGCCGCCATCCTCGTTGTTTCTCGGAAACTATTGTTTACCTGGAGAATAATTATTCCTTATTTTTAGTACTAATTGGTTAAAAATTGTATGAATTCCTTTTTAGTTAGGCTACATATTTTTTCGTAGTTCAAAAGAATTATCGTATAGGTATTGCACTTATTCCGATAATGGAATATTTTATTTAAATATTTTGAAATTAAATGTTTTAAAAGTAGTTTTTTTATTTTAATAACTAAATAGCAACTATCTAAAACTTTACCCGGAACTTTTTCACAATGACTCGATTTACTTTTTTATTGATAACTGTTTTGACTCAACTTTATGATATATTTTCATCCCATTATAACTGTAACCATGGTTTGACGTTTACAATTTGTCTGGAATTTAATTGACTAAACAAGTCAAATAATTATTGTATATTTTAACTAATACGTTTTATTGATCAAAGATTTCTTCAGCTTCGCTCTTTTAATAATAATGATAATTTATTTTTATTTGTTCAACTATAAATTACTGGATTAAATAAAACTCTTCAAAATATATTTACCATCTTGTGTACGAATACAGAATGGATGTGAATATATTTTTATGTGTTGTAAAACTTTTTTTCTTCATCCCGTAATTATAACAGCACGTATCATGCTAATCAATTCCAAGCAATGACAAAATAAAGATTTATATTCATACAGTCTAATGAATAATATTTTCTCGTTTATTTATTACTTAACTTAAAAATTAACTTACCTCTTACGTGTTTTATTTCTGCCGTATATATGTACATATATGACACGATAGGATAGACTTATCCATAGATAAATAAATAGATAAACTATGACTCGACGGGTTGTAGTAGGCAAAGAACGATCTGTCGCATAGTCTGATTTACGATACAATTACGAGAGATCCACGGCTTACGATTGCCGAGATTCACAATGAGTTCTGATCGTTAAACTATATTTCAACTAAACCGGATCGTAAAAGTTAGCTCGTGTCGGATGATTCGCGAGAATCCTCGTTCAAAAGAAGGCATTCTAATGTTGGCATTCCTGAGACGGCGGCGTGGCAGTCGTTCCCTCGTTCTCTTGTTGATGTATTTCCAAGTTTTTGTGTCAATATTGAGGCTTTAAAGGTTCATCATTTTAGAACATACATATTTTATATCAGTTATATGATTTCCCGAAACGTTTAAAACGTGATTAAGAATTTGTTATCTGATAAACAAACCACACACAGTTAATCTCTTTCAAGTGGAATAGTATCCTCGAAATATATAGTTTATAAACTAGTCTTTACCCGTACATAAGGAGTTTTAAACTTTTAAACACTGCAAACTTAAATTTTCATTAGGTATTCTCTCATTAGTATGCATTCTTTTTAAATATATAGAACATTTCACTGTAATTCGAAGTAACTTAGCAATAACCTGTAGATCAATACTTATCAAATTCTTCCGTGTAACTACGTGTATAAAGTTATAGAATTCGCAATTTTTTTACATTCGACTATTACATATTATATATTTAGTGGTGATCTGCGCAAGACGGTGAAGGAGAGAGTGTGTAAGGGCTTATAAGTAGTACAAAGAATTTGAAAGTTTCAAAACGGTCAAATTTTCCTAATAGAAAATTCGCACGGATGCCCCGAGCGAGCAGTAAAACCGTCCCCTTATTACCGAAGTGGGGCAAATCGACTAATGAAAGTTAAAGCGCAGAACCGGGGACAATGAGGCGAACTGGATCATCAAAAGTATATCGAGCGACAAAATATATATCGCGAACAATCGGGCGGAGAGGGAAGTTGACTTTGCACTTAGGTAATCTGCCGGCTGTCGGAGTAGAGAACTCGCGAGCCCACGTGACCTGCGATCCTGTAAACAAGCCGCGGATGAGTTACCGCCGAGTTCGCGATCGCTTCTTATTGCTTCCAACTTATCGGACCGATTCGTCTTCATACGAGCGAGACGCTCCTATCTTTTTGTTGGCGGTCCCAACTTTCCCGCCGAGCTAAGGGGTTTCGCCGATATATTAGGGGTGTGTGTTTTGTGGTGAGCAGATCGTTAAAACTTTGAAAACGCCTCGTCGATGTGTCGTCGTCAGCGTTCCGAAAGTAATGGGCGCGACTTCATTTTCAGACTTTTCATCTCATTTAACCCCGTATATATTGGCTTTCGCTTAAGTAGATATTTGTCTCATTCGTCGATCTTTTTGAAAGTTTGCTTTTTGAAAGTTTCGCGAAGAACGTCAACCGGATTATTTATCGTGCTTCTAATAACAAGGACTAGCTACAGTTGCCGGTTAAGGGTCTCGAGAGCTGCATTGTGTGGTTAACCTTTTCAACTATTTTTATTATGAAAATTCACTTCTGTAACTTGTGATTAAATTCTTTTCATTGCTTCGAATAAATTGTGAAAAATGTGTGATGTTTAAATTACTATACTTCGTATGAAGTAAATATGGAATTACCTATAGTCACCAAGTTAGTTCAGTCACCATACTATATTCCAAAACATCGGTTAATAGTCACTGTAGTACTGGACCACGCCCCCGCACCCGCACCCAGACGAACCATCATCTGGAAAGTGCGCTCCCATGGAGACGCGGCGAGAGGCGGCTCACAGCCCTACCTAACAACCAGGAAGGCCGTGGAGGAAAAGTTCAAGAACAACTCACTTTTGAGAGGCTCTAATCTGTAATTCACAGGTCAAAACAAATACATACAAATATATAGCTCCAACATCATTGCTCAGGTTGTATCAGTGATTACTCCCACCTTTCCTCTAGTTTACAGAATTTCAAATTATTTTCAAAAAAGGAGCAAATAACAAAATTGCCAAATTCTAAATTCTTTCAAAGTTTCCAAAAATAAATTAATACATTAACTTCCTTTTTAAATTGCAAGTGAGGCTTTTCAATTTGAATTGGTTTAAAAGCTTTTTTTAATAAATAAATAACAACACAAGACAAGAAATACAGTTGACATTACAGGGACAAAAATGGACTTGACTTTAGTTTGTAGGGCCCCCCAAATAAATAACAATAATAAAAAACTGTGGCTTAAAACTAGATAACGATGGATACCCTCAAAAAAACTCAACAGTACAACAGTTTTCGAGCATTCATCAATAAATAAATAAATAAAAATAAACAGTTCATAAACAAAACATGTTTAAACTTGCGGCAGGTAGCATTTCTGGGCAGGTCATTTAGGTGAGGTAGACCACCGGAGGGCGACGAGGCAGGGTGGAGGGGAAACCCAGGTCCAGTGAGGCAGGCAAGTTGGAGGGGCCCCTGGAAGTCCCTCTCCGCCGAAGCCCATGATGACTGGGTAGTCGCTCCGCTCCGGGACCCCGTCTGACTCGAGCGGCACGTTTACAGCACCATTATGAAGACACAGAAGACAACGACAACGACGAACACAAACTAACGTTACAAAACATACAACATGGCTGACACAAAAACATACGTGGTGCGTCTTCTGACAGTTACTCACTCTATATTGAAAAGCACATTGCGCGCCGGTAGTGCAGATAAAAGGGGCTCACAAAGCAACGCCCAGGAGCTCTGCACATTGCAAGCAATATCCGGGCGACGTCAGACCAACGACAGAGCGAAAATACATTATAATAAATACTACAACAACAAATGATACGTGACATTCACACGGCGGACGTAGTCACGGCTCAGTACATAACGCATCTGTGGACTTTTATAGTATAACGTATATAACAATTTTAACATGACTACCGATCATGACTTTCCCCCCAATTTCGATTGATTAATGGGTAAACCGGGAAAGCGCCAGTTATGCGAGGGTAAAAAAGGGTCAGCCTGGCACGCACCACGAAAGCGCCAACGCTACCCCAGGTAGCCAGCCAGGTAGCCGGGTAATCTGGCGGCTGCCAACAAAAACAATGTGTTATTTGTTTATATTCCTAAGTAGGAATGTAATAAACGCTACGTTTTTTTAAGTTTACGTAGCATGTTTAAACAAATCTAGTTCGTCTCCACACACGAACACTTTCATCTTTCAAGACAGCCTAAATGAGGCCCAGATACATACATCGGCATGACTATTAGTATAAGTATTCAAGCAGAGAAAGAAGAAACCCCTTGTGCATCAGTAGTTTGTTGATAAGAAACCTTTTTATTTAAAAAACGGAGAATCTGATGGACGTGTCTGTGAAGGCGGGCTGATTGCAAATACGTAAGTCCAATGTAGCTCTTTTAATATTAAAATCTATGTTAAAAATAAAAACTGGTTGAATTTTTAACTGACTCGCTTCACTTGCTAGGGGCTCAAGCCCCAGGCCCCCGCTAGGGGTAACCCATAATAGTAATAGTAACCATGGCACAAAAGTTAGAAAAATCAAGTGCTACCTAAGTTTTAAGGGGTTTAGATACGGCAAGAGGTAATAGGACCAAAATTGTAGTTTGTCTAAAATCCGTAGCCCATAGTATTGTCAGTTTTTCGATAGGACCATCCGTTTGGCCACTAGAGCTCAAATAAAACAATCCTACAAGTTTATTTTTTATATTCGCCATTATATTTTTTTAAGTTAGGTTGGGTTATATTAGTGAAGATTTGGGAGTTTTCTCAAGGCTTAAAAGGTGCAAAGCATTTGCATGCCATATTTCACGTTCCTGGCTGAAGTATAATTGGTATCACATGCATGTCAATTGTCAATCAGTTGGCACAAAACCGTCATAGCATCACTACTTATATAAAGAAAACGGTCAAATCTAAATACATTTAACGTTGTTGATTTTCTAACAGATTTAAGTAAACAAAACTGGTTATATGACTGCTGATATTTACTAAGTGTGATTGTAGACATACTGCGTGCCCAATATTAGGCCTCCATCAAGTATGTTAACGTTATACAATATACAAAACCACGACAAAATCTCAGAAAAATACCGAAATTTTAATAGATCTAGCGCTACCTAAGGGTGAAGGAGCCGAACTGCGACAAAAGGTCATTGGACCAAAGTTGTTGATCGTCTAAAATCCGCGGCACGTGTTGGTATCCGTTTTTCGATAGGACCATCCGTTCAGCTGATAGAGCCCAAATAAAAGGTACTATTTTTGGGAAATCAAAAAGTTCCGCCATTTTAATTTTGTTTCGGAGGTTAACATTTAAAATCCTAATTATTGGTAATTATCCCAGTGGTTTTTAGGTACAACCTCCGTGTATGCCGAAATTCACGTTCCTAGCTTATCTAGAAGTGGTCTATAATTTGTATCTCTGGGTGTGTCAGTTACACATCGGGCTGTATATTATTAGATTGGACTTGCTTCGCTGTCTGGGGTCCCCAAACCCCTGTTGGGGGCTTCGCCACCAGGTCGGTGTTTGCCCTCAGGTTTACGATGCCAAATCACGTTCCTAGCTCATTTAAAAATGGTGTCATATCAAGTGGCCCAAAACCAACATATTAGTACTACTCATACTATAAATACGTGAAAATAAAACCTAAACCCGGTATATAATTATATTATAAAAATATTGACGTTTAATCTTCAACAAATTAAATATGGAGTCTCTCAATGATGTGTCTTGGGCCAAATGCTATTAAAATTCTTCAACAAATCAAAGGCTTTGATTATTTTGAGAAATTTAAATCATTAAAACTGGTCATATTCCTGTTGCTGAGTACTAGTTGACATTGAGATGCATTGAATGTTAAATTTAAGCCTCCATGTATTACCTAAGTGCTTGGAACAAATTAAACCCCTTCCCTGGATTTTCTAATATAGCCTTTACAAGACTTCTTTTAAAACTTAAAAGGGAAAACTAAATGTTAATAACAACCTTTGCAACGTATTTAGATAACTCCAAACCTTCTGCAACAAATAGAGCATAATTTATAAGGGTTTTGCCCTTGGCGGAGCGCAACATAAGAATTATTCCAAAAAAAAACACAAACAAATCTACAAAAGTTCAATGTCTTTGTTTTTCTTCGGGTGTTTAAGTTATATAATCTGGGTGAATGACTGATGGTAAATAATAATTGTAATGTAGGAATACTGTGTGCCAAATATTAGGCCTCTAAGCTATATATTAGTTCGATAAACCATTGAAAACCATGAATAAATGTTAAAAAGTAGCTGACATTTGAAAAATCTAGCGCTACCAGGAGGTGAGTACGGCCAAAAGTCAAAAGATCAAAGTTGTAGATCGTCAAAAATTTGTGGCACGAGGTGGTCTCCGTTTTTTGATAGGATCGTCTGTTCGGCCGCTGGAGCTCAAATAAAAAGACACTATTTTTGATATGTTCGAAATTTCCTCCATTTTGAATTTATTTGAGGAGGTTACAATTTAAAATTTTAAATGTTGGTGATTTTTCTGGGGGTTACATATGTACATACATATCTCACGTAGTTCTGAGTGACTGTTTGACATTCAGAATAGGACAGGTCAAAGTACAACAATGGTTCTCTTCCTCGAAGGGAGGTTGTTGTCGGAGATACACCTAGGATTCAAGGTTTACGCTAGGATATCCGGAAATAGGCTCTTGATGGGTTTTTGATGGATAATGTAGAAAAAAGGAATTTAGAGACATAGAAGGGCCAGGTAGGATCCCTTCCAGAAGAAAAGAAAGCGGATGCTAATCAGTAAAGACACTCCAAGGTGTAAAACACTTGTGAATCAGATAGCTTTTCAAAGTTTTCATAAACAGAGGAAAATAATTAATTTCTTCCAGGGCTACAGGGTACAAGCTTTGTGCATGCCAAATTCCACGTTTCTAGCTCACCTAGAAGTGGTCTAGAATTTGTATACCTCAGTGAATCAGTGAGTGAGTTACACATGGAGCTGTATATATGTATATGTATATATATATATATATATATATATATATATATATAAGATTAGAAGATTTGATTTTGTATTCCTTAATCCAGTCCAGTCCAGTCTACTGGTTTTAGATAATCACAATAAGTTTGTTAATTTCAAATTACAGGTAAATTTGCACTATATAAAAGTTAAGATAACCGATAACGAAGGGAGAAATAAGTAAGTCTATTGGTTTGAACCTTGAATGAGTAGTGTACACCATTATTTTCCCACTGCTGGGGCAGTTTCTAAGAAATATTTCCGACAAAAGGAAGGCTGCACTGGTGTTTTGACGTGCGTTTTAGGGGGGGAAGATTTAGCACTGGCGCTTTGCCGGTGTGCTACCTGGCCCTAGTGGCGCTTTCCTGGTGGACCGTGATTAATAATAGTAATAAATAAATTTATGTATATAACTGTTTATAAATTCAGAAACAATAATTCCATGGGACGAGACTTTTGTTTATTTAATGTATCTACTTTTAAAATTGAAAGGAAAGGATCCAGAAAATGTTGAATGATGAAATTTTAATCTGTTGCTAGTCCCGTATCAGTTGTACTTTTTACGTACTCATATATGCATGTTTTGTTTGATGATCTGGCACATAAGAACCTAGCATGCCCGAACGGGGCAGAAACCAAGTCAGCCGACACAACCTTTACCAAGCAGTGGGTACGGAGTCCCCCTTCCTACAAACAGTGTAACATAAATTCACAAAGTACCTCAAACAACACTTACTTCCGTGTTTCTCTACAGACCTACGAAAATATTTGTCCAAAATATCAAGCCCCGCGAATTAGCAGGGGAGACCTCGAGTGCTGTTCAGGGGTTAGGCCGCCCGAGCTCGTAGGGCCCCTCGTTATTAATAACGGAGGGTTTTTAATCGACAAATCTAGTGCACTTGCTGGGGTGCAGCTGTTTTCTACAGCTGACTGCCCCCAGCTGGTCTCTCGCACGCACACTCGTTCACACACGCGCACGTGCCGCACTCTTTGTTTTATCGGGCCCTTCCCTCCAGTGACTCACTAGCAGTATCGATTTTTGCTAACCGACCTTGTTCCACTATTTTGTCCTACTATAAAAAGCATTCGACTCTTACAATCGGATGTTATTGTCGTCACGGTATGCTACAGTTTGCAGAAAAATACCATAAGGTTTATTTAGTTGACGTACGAGTTCTACCATATCGGAAGACGAATTTTAACAGTATAACTGTCACCGTATTTTTGGAAAAAAACGTTAGGTGCCCGATTTCAAATTTTGAACAAAATGTGTGAATTATAACTTTTTTAGTCGAATGTCTTAAGTATATTTGTTTGCTCTACCGAGCCGGGACACAGATTGCAACCGTGTAACCGTTACTTCAGTGTAAATCCGGTATCTGCCCGTTGCCGGATTCTGACCGGCTGTATCCAAATTCACCAATGTTTGAAGGGTCGGGCAAAACATCCAAATTCACCAACCCCGAAACAGCTGGATAAACCAGGCCATCAAAACATCTAAATTCACCAGCATTTCCCCGAGGGCAGGTTGTATCGTTGGTTAATTGTTTTGTGTGGTTATTGCAAACTTTAGATATATTTTTCACTATGTAATTAAATTTTAAAATTATTCTGTCAGAAACAGTTGTTATGGATCTACATGAGACAAAACATTAAACTGCGTATTTTTCCTTTAATCTTGCCTATAATAATAACTTCATTGCCGTTTGGTATGACATTGAATGCATGACAACATATCCTGTATTATATTATTTGTCTACATTAAATAAATTGCTGATTACTCGAATTCCAGTAATTATTTTTAGACAGTCTTTAATGTTGTAAAGGGACAGTAAAATACTTGGGCTTGGGCACAACTACGCGCCGAGGGGCTGCAAGAGGATTCCCGAAATTGGTGAATTTGGATGTTGTACTGGTCTGCATTTTCTACCTGTTTCGGGATTGGTTAATTTGGATGTTTTGATCGACTCTCAAACAAATGGTGAATTTAGATACGACCTTCTGACCTTAGGGCTGAGGGCAACGTACACAACTAGTTGCATAATATCAAACCTATATGTGCGACAAGCGTTGTATGTTTCTGAATGACCTCAGGCGAAATTTGCAACATAACGGAAACAGCATGTGATTTCGTGACTTCAAGGTAAATATGTTTGCATGTATATTTTCTGAAACATCGGATGATAAAATATTTAAAAAAAGACTTACTAGATGAGTTGAAGGTTGCGATTCTGAGAAAATACACTTGTAAGTTCTGACTACAAATATTTGCTTTTTTCTCAACCCTCTACAAAGGGGAGGGTCATGCGACTCAAACAAAACATTTCCTCCCTTGCTATTCTCTATAAATCTTTCAACTATGACATTTAAGGTCTAATTATAACTCTTTTATTCCAACTTAATTATAATTTTCTTTTAATTTGCAGGGTGTTTCCGAACTCTTTACCAAAACTTCTGAAACTTATTCCAGGGGTTAAAATAAATTACAAATGTTTTATAAATATAGGGCACTTTTCTCTGTGTTATACATATCAATGTGTGTTTTATCAATACATAATATCTTAGAAACCACTTGAGTTACTGACTTGACTGCTGGTACGTGTTAAAATTGTGCACGGCTAATTTAGTATTGAATTAGAGATTTCTAGCTTTTACTATTTTAAAATTGTGGCTAGTTAAATTTCTTAAAATTTTAAATCAAAAAAATGGCGGATTTAAAAAATAATAATTTATACATAAAAATAAGATCGTTTAAGCAAACCAGATGGAATATAGATTTTAAAGATCACTTAACCCATAGCAGAGTAATTGTAATTTTGAGAAACAAAGACGTGGTAATATCTGGTAATTTACATAGAATGCACGATTTTAATCATAAAACTTTCAATTGCTCTGCTATGAGAATTACTGAGTCTTTATAATTTGTATACCTTCTTTTTTGGCATAACATTTCATTTGTCTAGATAGACTTTTTAAATATTTACCGTTTTCAAGATATCAAGCTTAAAACTATTTCAATTACCGCCACATTTAAACGATAAAAGATAGCCACTTTAAATGCAATACCAAATTATCTCTAAACAATTATAATAAACTTACTATGTGTCATGTCAGTGGCCTACGTTGAGTAGTTCCTAAGATATGATGTATTTATTAAAAATCACAAATATACATAGGATACAGGTAACGGAGCAAGACAGGCCCAATGTTTATATAACTTTTTTTGTTATGACCCCAGGAACCATTGTCTGAAGTTTCGGTTGTGAGTCCATCCACCATAGGCTCTACAACCAATATTATTAAAATGTAAATGTAGAATTAAAAGGTATTAAAATGTACAAATCATAAAATTTTTACATATAGAATATCAGAAGCGTTACTGCAGGAAACGCAATATTACTTAGGATATTAATGATGTGTGAAAACTGAAACCACTGGTGAGATATGTGTTCCAGTGGGGAGAGGCTTAAACCCGTCGTGAGACTGAGACCGAAGGCGTGATTGTTCCAAGAGGCAAAGTGCTGTTTGACGGGGAGAAGTTTGTGCCGACACCGCCCGACACGGCTAAGAGAGTACAAATTAAATTCCCGTCCCCGACAAAATTACACATTCTTGGCGCAGTGGTGAGAGCGGAAGGGTTGAAAAGTGGCCGGCATTAATTTTTGCTGAGCAACATATTGCGGAAGACTGTAGGTAGTGCCGGGTGATTACACAGTCGATTACTGTACTGAACTGAGAGAACGCATCAAACATGTCGAGAGCGGAGGAAATTATATTCGAGTTATTCTTTGCTCGATAAGATAGTGCGGGCAGTATTTGCCGTCTTTGATTAGAAAACAACTGAGTTTCTCAACCAAATGTTGCATACCAAATTATAAGAAATAGTTAACATTTTCCAAAGGAAGGTAGATGGAAATCACGAAAGAGCTCAATCAGATACTTTTCCTACATCGATTTCTATCTAAGATTGGGTCACTAATACTTTTATGTACTAGAAAGATTAAATAAGATTTAGGATTTAGTGTTGTCGGGAAACTTGTTTTTATCAAACATATGACAGTATTATGGTACTCACTCTTCTCTAAATCTGCCCTGGGTTAATTTTTTGTACCATCCTTCAGTTTTAAATGTATAAACTTTTAACCATCGGTGCTAATGAGTTCGGAAGACAATATGATCGGAATGAGTCAATAATTATAGAAGCCTTTGACGATATAAATAAGTATTATAACTAAAAGAGAATGCTCTTACGCCGACTATATGAAACTATATGTATATGTTTCTAATGACAATACCCTTTATTTTATTCACCTCCAGCGTTCCTGAAGAGTGTAATTTTAGGGACGCAGTTGAACTTGCCTTGACGTGAATTTCCAAAAATAAATTTAATACCTTCCTCATTCGGTTCAGCATTTTTTACACAATATCGGTGGATATAATTTGAAAACACAATACACTGGCAGTTCTGCAAACGGACAGAATAAGAGCAATCATCAAAAAATATGTGTGATTAATATTATAACAAATAACAAAGCGAAGATTCCCAGGATTGACAGGATTTGTTTCGGTTACCTAGCACTGAATGCCAGAGAAAAACCTTTATCGGCTCGATCGTCAATTCGGTTACCTAGCACTAAATGCCAGAAAAACCTTTATCGGCTCGATCGTCAATTCGGTTACCTAGCACTAAATGCCAGAGAAAAACCTTTATCGGCTCGATCGTCAATTCGGTTACCTAGCACTAAATGCCAGAGAAAAACCTTTATCGGCTCAATCGTCAAGACTGGATATTCGAATTTATAACTCTTCTACATATGAGGAATAGTAATTTGTACCAATTCTCTCATTCGTGAGTCCCGAATGAGCTCGACCATGACACAAAGACACATCGCTTCTCTTTCTCCGTCTCGAATCTCCTCTAGGCAGCAACGCCATGGCGATACAGTCTGGACACGATGCACTAGAACCCATGCAAGAGGGAGTCTCGAACAATAGACGGATTCCTCATCAACCCGATCGCCATCGATCGCCCCTCCTCGCTCTTCTATCTCTGAGGCGAGCTTTTTTCTTACTTATTAAATATCTAATTAACTTCACCGATATCGCTCCCGGCTGCAGCCATTTTGTACACGGCCGGACGTTACGTAATTACGCCTTAAAAATATGTTAACTTTTCGCATCAAAGTTTCTTAAGGGAGCGAAGTTTTAGCTTTCGATCCCCTTTCCACTCCGGTATCAGGTGGTGATCCGCCTCCCCGGCTCCGGATAAGCCCCTCGTTCACCGGATGTTTCGGTATTTCAGTTTGACGACTTTTTATGACAATTTCTACGGTTGTCGAATATTTAAAAAATGACGAACATAAGATTATGGGAAATTGAGATTGTAAAATCTAGTAAAGATTTTTAAACCTCTTGCCTTTCTAAAAGTCAGACATAAATTACCTTTACCTTTACAAAAAATATAAATTTTATTAATAGAAGTTAGAAATTGTATTACCTTTACAATGTTTTAATTTCATAAATGTTCATTATTAAAAGCCATTTAATAATTAAAATATGCTAAGTTTGTTATGACTTCTAAAAGGCTTAACAGGCCACAACATTAAATAGCTCTACTGTCATTTGATTCCGAGTAGTCGACATTGCAAGGCGTGCTCCAATTTTTATTGTATACCGGCTCGTATAGTATATTGTATACCGCCATTCATGTCAGAGCTCAGTGAAACTGTGTATTTATCTCGTAAAAGTAAAACATCTTATTAACAAGGGCTGTAGCTATGTTTTAATGTGGTCTCCAGTTCCTTCAAACTAATATTCAATCGGAACCGTATTGTTATAGTCGGAAGCTATTACGCAAAAATAATTATGTTACTATGTAAATTGTGATATTTTACCAATTAGTTTGTTTTTAAAGTAAAACTTGTTTAATATTATACTGATTTCTTCTAATCGATCAAGCAATCAATGAAATCGTTATTGCAACAAACATTTTAACAAATATGTGCAATATAATTACAGTTCCTTTAAAATCATCATATAATATATACAATAGTAAAGACTAATATAGCGATTAGAGTTACTGACAATTTGTCCCCCATTCTTTGTAAAAAAACCTTTTCCGAATGAGATTTCTCCCGTCATATCGTCGATCTATCGATCACACGAAGACATTAGAACTCGTTCTATCCGTTCTTCGTCGTTAAATTCACCTTTGAAGCCGAACCCGTGGCGAAGCAAACTTCGTCATTGCACAACCTAAATCCTCAGCGCTTTGTTTAAGTTTCACTTTAAAATTTCTTGGAGCGCGAACTTCGCCGAAAAAGCTTTGCCGTTATTAATAAAGGGCGGAATCTATTTTACGCGGCGGCTCAAACTGTAAGGATTACATTCCCCCTCTAAACACTTTGGGGTTAAAATCTCACCGTCGGAGCGTGTTTAACACGCATTACCCAGCACGCTATGTTTTTGACTCGACTTGTAGACGCGTCGTGCCGCACTCAACAGGTTCGACGAGTTATTCACTAATTCCAGCGCTAAGACGAGTTACGAGTTACTCTTGTTTGCTCCTTCCGATTAAAACTCCAGTTGGGAATTCTTACCCAAATATTTGACAGTCGAAATTAATTCTAAACGCGAGTTCGCGCTGACGATTGATCCCTATGCAAGTTACCTTAGTCGATATACTTTTTTAGTTTCATCGACGCAGTTTGTTGTTCTTAGTCTCTGTAATGGTTGACGGTTCCGATAATTCCGGTTATGTCGGTTTTATAACATCACGGGATGGTTTTGTACAGTTTTGGTTCTCTATGAATACCGAACCAGTACAACTGAGGAGAAAGTTGTATTCATCGCCTAATGTCGAATACCACAGTTTACTTAGTTAAGCTTGTACTTACTAGCTATATTAAACTTTAAAGTATAACCGCAACCCTCACGATTATATTCCAGTGTACAAATAATTGTGTCTAATATACCAGAAAATAATCTATATATAAATCGCATCTCCCTATGGTATTTCCGGAATAAAAACTAGTGCAAGTATATAAAGAGAGAGAGTTACCGAAGTCATATAACATTAAGCATTGTACTGCTTTAAAAGCAGTCTATTGCACTACGTATTTCAAATTGACCGCTTTTCTAAAAATATAAACAACTTTTTTATTAGCATATTACGTGTTGTTATTACTTACGGGATGTAATAAAAGACGTCTTACAACACTTAAGATATATTTACACTTATACTGATTCACATACAGACGGTAAACATATATAAAAGACGGTACAGTTCGGGTCACAATGCTTGACGCCTGGTTAGCGTATGCTCTGGAATGACTTTTCGCCTCTATATGGCTTTGTACCGTTAGTGTTACACTATACTTTTGTCAACAGAAAGCGAAATTACTTTATTTAATTTTAAAACGTTGGTTTTGGTTATTTTCGTTATTGTCTCCATTTATTTACGAGAAATTTGAGTTGTTTCTCACCTTTCCCAGGCGCCAAGCACCGTGGCCCGAACTGTACTAGGCTATTGATTTCGACCAGTCACACCAGCCATCATCAGGCCAATGAGAGAACTCCAAAAACAGTTCTCTCATTGGCCTGATGACTGGTGTGACTGGTCGAAATTGATAGCCTAGTACCATCTTTTATATATGTTTAGCGTCTGTATGTGAATCGGTATAAGTGTAAATATATCTTAAGTGTTGTAAGACGTCTTTTATTACTTCCCGTAAAAATATAAGAATTATTTTTTATTTAACTTATCACTCTAAAATATAGTGAAATTGCGGGGATGCACATCGTAAAACTAGCTTCCATACAACACGCGTACATCGAGTACTTATCTTATAAATCGTGAACCGTTTATGGCTAACAAAACTTATAATTTAGATGTGTTAAGATTCTCGTGCCTCGATCTCGGCAATCTCAACTTTTCCACTTATTGAATCTTTCGATTAGTTATTTATTTTCATCGCCTAAGTTTTATCAATACATATTCGAATAGATTGATTATAATCAGTATTTCGTAATATAATTAAATTAATTTAGGCAAAAATGTATATTTATGCCACTGTGTAAGCGCGACCAGGGTTCGGCAGTGTTGAGGAAGACCGAGGTCTGAATGTCTAGGAGCTCACCTCGCTTATCGATATTGCTCCCCACAGAATAGCCTCTGTCAACTCCAGTAATTACAACAGGGTCAGGCGCGGATCGGCTTGGAGCGTGGAACAGCAAAGTGTCTAAGATCTGTAGACTAATACCGGCCTGTAATCAAACTTGGATCTATTCAGGTACCCCTCTCCATCCGCCAGTGCGTCTTGCCAAAGGGAAACTTTCCGTCGCAACTCAGGCGTTCGCTTTGTCCCAAAAACTGGAAATAATTAGAAACGACAGTGGAAACAAAGTTGCAATTATTTGATGCGCAACTTCTCCCGAACTCGGATAATTATGTTGGTTGCAATTTATTTCGCGATGAAGTTCTCGCGTTCAAAAACCGGCTTCTATTGTCGTTCCCCGCCGAGTTTTTACGTAATTGCCTCAGCTGCAACTTTTAATTAATTTTTTTCTACGAGGAGTAGTTTTAATTCTGTTATTTCGGTTGGTCCTGTCCAGAAGCAACGGAATCGGACAAAAGATCGGATAAAATTTGTCGGTATTAAAATAATTCAATGATTTTCGGTAATTTCTTCAGTGACTCACGGCGGGTTTTTTTGTTTGTTTTAGGGTGATTAGGAGGCCCTGGCATAGCCGTATAGGCACGTCTCCCTTGGGATATTGTACAGCCACCGGAAAGAGGGAAAAGAGGGGTGGGAAAGGTGGTAGGATGGGGTCACTCTGCCTCGATCCAGAAAGGGAGAGAGAGCCTTACCTAGCTCCCGGGCTCTGTGGGTGACAACACCCCAGGACGACTCGCCCTCTAACCCGACATACTCTAAGTCCACCAGACAGGGACCGCCATCGCATAGAGCCTCCAACCTCTCAGGGGTCGAGTGGACGGTTCGTCCCCCAGCCCGGCAGACCGAAGACTGTCAGGTAAGGGTCATTCCTCCCAGGCACCCGTCCCAGCCTGCAAAGAAGATCCACTACTGCCTCCAAGGACCTGGACTAGACTGGGTATCCAGGCTCAACTGGGAGTCAAGCCCCCAGAAGAGATAAGGAGGAACCAAGGAAGGGAAGTTGTCATACTGGATAGCCAAAAGACTTACCAATACTGTGACAGCTTCATTTTGCTGTACCCAGTACCCAATGTCGACCTCTGTACTAGTATAGACCAGTCAGAGATCCGTCGCGGTGGATGAGTGGGGTCTGGTATCGATTGTGTCCTTATAAAGCTAAATAAATGCGATTAAGTGTTTTAGTAACAACTCAAAGAACCATAGAGTAGTGTTATACCGAGAAATAACAATTATATATATACATATGTAATGTAGATTATTACAATTAATTAGTTATTTCGAGGCGATATACAAGCATTGCCTATATATTTCGGTATCTTTAGGCGATGATATAAGTATTAGTATAAATTTTGAACAGTTAAAACCATTTATTCTGACAGGTAGTAATTCGTATCGTGCTTAGATAAATTTTCTATTAGGAACAAAACTACAAAAGTATTGTTGTGTAAATCCCCGGGATCAAATTATTTTGGATACTGGAGTTTTCGTTTGCATACCGTGAAGCCGTTTACAGACGCTCTTGTTTATTCATGTATACTACAACATATGTTGTAGTATATTATTTATTATATTTAGGTAATAAAACGTTTAATTTTTATAGCTTAACTAGTTGTAAATACATTCGCAATTCAATTAGAAAAAGGATTGCGATTATAAAACAGGGTTATTTTCTTTACTTTTGCAAAGCTACTGATTTATGTTCGTTGAAAAAATACGAATCCAAAGAATGTTAAATGATCTTAGTCTGTGGTTCTTATGTTTTAAAGTGTGTTCTTGAAGCTTCTTACATTCACATTTTCAGTGGAATTACCATTTTATTGTTTTTCCAGCTGTTTAAGGTCGTTCACATTTTCTATGGAATTAAATCTCTTTCGCTATTGCAGTAGTTTATTTCATTACAGGTAACATTTGTCTATAAATTATTTTCATTCAATGTTAATACTAAACTGATTTTATGACCTTAGGAGTTCACCACCGATTCAAACGCACACTTCTTTAAAATGCCGTGGAGCGCCGTTTACATAGATGGTAAACGGCCCTCGGACTCACCAGTTATTGTTAGTTTAATGTTAAAACTTGTATTGACTACTACAAACTAACGTGTATCGGCCGCTGAATAGTGAACCATGTCACACAGTCGGGTGGTCTCCGCCGGTCAAGGAAGTGGTTTTGGGTTGTCCGGGGGTGTGGGTGTCCAGTGGTGTGCCCAGGTCATGACACTGTCTGTTTTTCCAGAGGGCACGATGCTGACTCCGTGTCGTTCTCTACACTAGGCAGCGCCTCTTCAGGTATCGCTGGATAGATAGTTCGTATTTTCCTTTTTCCGCACATTGTCGTTTTTCCTTTACCTCTCTCTTACTTTTCCATTTTTTCCCGTTTCGCCTTAGTGTGCATTTATGTTTTAATGTCACTTCTGTGTAAACTCGAAATGATAAATGTTTTTCATTTCGATTTACAAATTTTAAAATTTGTTTTGAGATTTTCCGATGAAAAATTTGTTTAAATATTCGTCTTGAATCGAGATAATCGGAATGATCGGAATATTCATTCGACATTTTATTTTTGCGGGATAAAACTGTAGGTTAGTTTTTAGTTTTATTAAATAATATTGTTATAAGTTTGAACGTGTTGGCGAGGTAAAATAAAACTATCGAAATAAAATTATATTATTTATCGTTTCAAAATATTCTTTCATAATCACAGCCTTGGTCTTTCCAAACATGAATAAACAGATTTTGTTTAACGAGTGCCACTCGAAATACCTGGTTAATTCCCGGCTCCTGGTCCTTCCTCCTTCCACCCTTTTTGAATGTATTTGTTTGGCGAACATTAACCTTATCTCCGGTGTCGTGTCTTAGCAGTGTTGTACCATGTTTTGTGACCCTGTACTTTGGACTGGCTGCGTTCGTTTGGTTTACGTGTCAATGTTTAAGGCACCTCTTACATCAACCCTTCAAGCACAGATTCTAATTGTGCAAAAATTTTAAAAATATTTTTCTCTGTAGATTTGTGTTGTAACTTGTAAAATGTTGTAAATACAATTCCGTTTTTATTATTAGCTTTTGTAAATATAGTCACTTTATTCTCAGGTAAGTAGCTAAAGTATGATTAAAACACACAATAAACGTTAAACCTCAACTATTAACATTTTAAATTGTAATAAATATTCTACGGAAGTAAAAACACCTTCCTTTAAAAAAAAAACTCTAGAATGCCCTGTAAATTAAAAATCAAATTATCTGTACGAGTATTTCAATTCAACTCGGAGCTATTATTTTGTATTTATGTATTTCCGTTCTTTTTCGTATTCTATCTTCCCAATATCACCATAATAGTTAAAAATTAATATTTTTTATCAGATTCATCTTGTGATCTTTTAAAACACATTTTAGTAATAACTCGAGTAAAAGTATTTTTAAAATTGTTTGCAATATCTGTGCTCAAAGAGGAACTTGGTGAAATTCGCTTTCACATTTATCAATACAGGCTACATCGATTCAATAATAAATACTGATTTTTTAAATTCGTCCCGACACAGAACAGAGTGTATGAAAAATTAAAAGGAACATCTTTTGAAATTGAATATTTCAAGTAAAATTAACGACACTCAGATTAAAACACGTTCCGTTCTGTCCAAAAAGATGAAGTGTTAATTCCAAACAGTTTCGATATTTTTGCACATTTTTTTGGATGACTCTACTTAGAGATATAATTGTTGTGTTTTTGTATCGTTGAGTAATTGTTTTATTTTATTATGCCTTGTATGCCTGCATTGCTAAATGTTAGTATAGTAGGAGCTGTACTCGCTACGCCGCAACCATGCCGTCTATGGAGACAACAAACTGTTCTCTGCCTGCTGTCTTTTGTTCCCCCACACCAAAACATGTACCCTGATAAATACAGGTTTAACATACATATAGCTCACGGTACAGTGGGAAATGTGTTTAGATTCTTTCATTAACAGTGAGTAAATTAAATATCCAATCGTTTATACAAAATAGATTGTAGGGTTAAAGTATATAAATCGAGATTAAAGATTTGGAAATAACATAGTATGGTTTTCAATATAGTTATAGTTTTCGAGAATTAGTTAATTATATAGTTTTCAATTGTTAAGAAAAGGGTCCATAGTTGCCCAAATATGTCAATGTTAAAATACACAACTCCTAAACACAATAAAAATCATATTTCATCTGTACATTTTGCGTACATATTTCAAACTATTATTTAGAAGAATTTTACTTACTCTGCTTATCAAATATAATAGCGTATGATAATGCAAATATCTATTTATAATAGAAAATACTTGTTTATTATATGAATTTTCCACACATTAACAGTTTAAAAATATTGCTAAACAAAATATGTTTTCGATATGAAATTCTTAAAATCAAATAAGTAGATGATATGAAGACAAATACAATTCGATTCCGATGGTATTCCACCAAGAGTTAGAATATTTGAGGGGACAAAAGCGCAGCTGATAGCGAAAGTTTGTGTGTCCGGAGACGTCATTGTTCAGCAGTTACTGCTCCTACCAAATAGTCGTGCTCGCATTCGACCATGCAGAAAACTAAGTACCATAAACGTACTTGAAGTTTTACTTTTATTGATAATGGTATAAAATGCCGTAATCAAACTACCGAGCCTCATTATGAGATGGGAAACTATTGACAACCCGGAATCAAAATAGAAAGTAAGTGTTTTAAAACAAATTTACGAGAGTTTCATGAAAATAAAACGTAAAACGTTGGCCGAAGGCACAATCGAAATAACGATGATTATCGTCTTTCATTTAACTCTTATTTCCAGCTAAATACTCCGTTTAAAAATTGCTTAAATTAGCTTCAGCGTTGCAATTAAAGATGAAATATAAAAATGACAATCTTATAAGACACTTACTCAAACAGAAACCAATCCCATCCCATACTGATGCGAGTGCTGCGCAATACGCTTACTATAGAGTTATACTTTGATAGTTGAGTTACACTAGAGCATTACAGTATCAGTAAAGTACAGTATACAGTATCAGTATACAGTATACAGATGATTACAGTATACAGTACATGGTCGAGGCACTTCGCGCTGCTAGCTCTCATGTTGTTAGCGCTGTTCCTGATCGTTCTTAGTTGTCGGGCGACAATGCACTCAGCCTTTCTTGTAATTTTCGTCAATTTTTAGTATATGATTGTTTTTAGTTTGTTCAATTCGTTACATTATAATAACAGTCTAGTGGACCGCATGCCTTTAGTCCCCTACTACATTCATTTCCATTGTCTTTTTGGGGTGGTGTTTTCAATTATGTTTAATTATGTTGTTACTAATTCTTAACCCGCAGGCAGAACACTAGCTATTTTTATATTAAGGTCAGGTAAGTAAAGTATGAAGGTATCAACGAGATCTTTAGATTGTTTTAAGACCGACAACATTTGTAATTCATTATAATGTTTATTACGACCATAAAAACCACATTGTTTTACTTAATCGACAAGGGTAGCATTTACAGAATTTATTTTGGCCCTGAATTGAAGTGCTATTAAATAATTCAATTTGATTACCTTTTCCAGCCTTATTTGTTAACTGACGACATGTTTCTTCCCCCATAACTTCATCGGGTCAAAATTCCATGCAACACTGCCCATAAGGATGTATATTGTCAAACGCCAACAAATATTCCTATATTATTAGAAATATATAATCGATTACAGCTTGGATAAAGTATTGTAAGTGATATTTTACTATATTTTATCAGATTTTTGACTAATCTTTTACTTGTTGCTATTTGACTTGACACTTGACACCTATCCACATGTGACAGTGTAATGGACTTCTGAGGGTCAAAATGTGTAGCCAGTTGGCCTTTTATCTTTTCTGGGCCCCAAACATACAATGTTCTACAACTAACCTTAAGTCAAATAGTTTTATTTCGTTAGTTAAAAGTTATGTTCGATTTCAACTCACAACTTTAGAGTTTAGTATTTGACAATAGTTGTCTAGTAAATAAAAACTGTAACTTTGAAGAACCTTGGTTAAAAAAAGACGTTTATTATTAGTATGATTATTATTACTGGCAAAAAGGATTGGACTAGGCAAACTATTATTTATTTGCTAGTATTTTTGTTTCCTAAATTACAAATTTTCGATACATGTAAGAAAAACACACATTTTTCAAAATCCACGAGATGATTTGTAATAACCTGAGTTAATAAACTACTAAGTAATATACTTAAATGATGTAATGTAAATGTCTACTAACTTTAGCTAACCCAAAATTATTCAGCCTTCATTTATAGCAATGCAACTATTAATAACACTGTAACTGTAAAATCGTATTTTTTTTGCTAACGCAAACCCAATTTTAATATGTTTTTCTTAACTGACCGTTTTTGGAAAGTTTATTTTCTATTCCATAGCTTCTATTCCGTAGCTTCTATTCCGTATCTTCTATTCCGTAGCTTCTATTCCGTATGGGGTCGACCCATATCACTATGTAAGACACCTTAACAAAGTCCAACACCTTTAATGAGTTGAGGAGGCTCGTTAATTTTCGTAAAGACGTGCTGAATATTACCTTATTTTAATGGAACTCTTTAGACTTATCAGGATAATTTTATTCCTGTTTTTTTTTTAAGATAAGATAAATTTAATAATATTTTTTACAGATAATCAACGGAATAATTAAATAAGGTCAGCTATAGAAGGCTTGTAGGTAGTTTCGAATTAAAATTTCCACGTTAAAATTCTTTTGTATCACATTTATTCTAACACCTGCTGGAACATTCGGAAGGTTTTTGTTTATAATAACCACAGCGTTCGGTATTTAAAAAATTAATCGAAATTATCGACAGGTTTAACATAGTAATTTGTATTTTCTGACTAAATTCGATCGTACCATTTTTGAACAGAAGCGAATAGAACTGACTCGCCATAGTGACAAGCGCATTGTTACATTTCCATCACATTCGTTGTACAAACAGCAACAAGGTTATTCTTAAATTAAAGGGTCTATCAAAACATGCGCTCGACAAAGGACCGCTTCCACCGCGCCCCAGGCACTGTCAAATGAGTCAGCTGTACTCGCTGCTCCGTCTCTCTCCCGCTCATTCATTTCCACATATTCCCTCTCCGTCCGTAATTACGCGCGACAACCTGTGGAGCCAAATAAATTAGTTTTGATGCATATAAACAACAACGGACGCTTTTGATGTCAATTTTTCTAAATTGATTTTTCAACTAGAACAGCGGGGTGCTTCCCAGCGTCGCGGTCTAGATCGGTCTGAGATTTTGACGTCCGGGTTACGAACCGAAAAGTAAAATATGACATTTTAAAATTCTCTAAGTGATAACGTGACACAGGAGCTAAAGGAAAAACTGTTGCGGAGCTAAAATAAAATTGTCAGATCGATATAGAACATTTTCTAGACCGTTTTCCAACGGTTGTAAGAATGTTAGTGTTTTGCCTGTATTTTATTTATCTGTTTATTTGTTGTCTTGTTAATGTTTTTCCATATAAATCTGTTTAATATAATTTTCCTTTTTAATTTTAGAAACACAGTTAAAATTACTCTATATGACAACTATCTGAATCTGGAATTGGAAAGTTGTAATCAGTTAATTGACAGGTTCAGCGGACCATTCGGCCGAGTCGGTCACCGTTACATTAGTTTCTGGTTTCCAAGACGATTCGATTAATTGTTGATGTTTTTCTGAGCAGATAGAAAGCTGTTTGCGGGGATGCTAAGCAAGCAACAAACAGAAGAGGATGTTAGACAACTATTCGCCCCTTTTGGAACAATAGAAGAGTGCACTATTCTCAGAGGCCCAGACGGTGCCAGCAAAGGTACGTGTTCCCTTCCGTAGTTGGTTTAGTTCTAACTAATATCCTGTATTTATTAAGACTTATTGATGTTGTTTAACGGTTTATATTATCAGTCATACAGTCGCTTGATCACTACGCGGCTTTTCTTCATTGACATGAAAATATTGATCCAGTGTAATATGTTTTCTAGTTCTCGCCAGTATTTTTGTAATATATTATTCTGATGCTAGAAGATTAGTTATTTGAAGCGAATGTTTACTGACGATGAGTAAATTAATAAAACTACTAAAAATATGCATTTCATGGTTACCTCTGCTGTTGGAGCGGAAACCAGCATCCACGTCGTTCTTGATGTTTCGCTCTAGGCATGAACAATTTTTAGTAATTGCCCGAAACGACCAATCAGTTTTTGCTTTAGTTTTGACCAGTAAATTAAATTTATTGAACTTATTATTTTATCGATTGTAAAAAGGTCATACTTTGTTTAATTGTAAAGTTTTTGTATATTATTGCTTAGACATTATATTTATTATTTTATAGTTGTGGAAAGTATATGATTTATAATCAAAAAATTTGATGATTCCACCAAAAAGTCCATTATTTAACTGATCTGCAGACAAGTTAGTGTGACAGTGGAGTGTTTGAATATAAACTGTGTCACCAAAAGACCTGTTTTTTTAAATTTCTTGGATACAAGCAAAGGGGTAATGACATTAAAGATACCTTATCTATACATTTCTATGAGTTTACACCGATATAAAATACCCCCGTCACAGCAAACCTTCGTACTCAGCGAATTTCCAATGCGTGTCTCCCCACTTACCAAGTTTCACAAAAATACATTCATAAGTAATTAATAAATAGCATTTTATTTATTCTCCATAAGAATAACATTAGGGCTGAGTACGCAGGTTTGCTGCAACGAGGAAGATAAACCCTGTGTATTTTTGCAATTATCAATATAACTCAACCAGGTGAAGCTACATACCAAGTTTTATTAATTTAGGTTCATAACTAAGGGAGGTATACAACTTTAATTATTCCCCATATGAATAACGTGGGGGCCGAGTATGCAGGTAGAAATGCTGCAAGTATGCTGCTACGGGGAAAATCAACAACAAAATTTGTTTGTGCAAATATCAATATACCACATACCAAGTTTCATCAATATACATTCATAAATAATCCAGATATCAAATTGTATTTACCCTCCATAAGGATAACATTGGACAACGTACTGTGTTTAGCACTTTGAATATCTCTGCAACAGTTGGACGTAGAACAACAATTAAAACACCAAAATAATTGTTTTGTAGAGCTAAACTGATTGGGAAAAAGAAATGTGAAGTTTTTAGTAAAATTATCTGAGGAAAATACAAAATCCTTTTTCCCATAATATTAACATGGGAAATTTTATGGACGCGTTTTTTGGCTTTTCTCTACAACCACTTAACCTAGGTTAATGATTAAAAATAACAAATTATTATTTTTGTAAGCTCTATAAAATGGCTATAACCAAAATTAAGTGTTTTTAGCGAATTTCCCCTATAGGGAAGAAGCTATTACCGTAGGTCTCATGGTAAGACTTAAGCCCGAGACCATGATAACTTTTTGTTTTGAGGTCCCCAGATGTCAAAAACACTATTCGTTCAAATTTATATATATGTATATATATATATATATATATGTGTGTGTGTCCGTGAATGCGATAACTTGAGTTAAAAACGTCCGATTTTGATGAAATTTGGCTCAAATGTGTAAATTGACATTTATGACTTTAAGTTCGAAAACCAGAAAAATCGGACCATGGGAAGGGGGGTTTATGGGGGTTTTAAATTTTCCAAAAATCAGTTTTTTGAATTTTTCACCCTAAAATTTTTAAAACACTTAATTTTGGTTTTTACCATGTTATAGAGCTTAAAAAACAAATAATATGATATTTTGAATTATTAACCTAGGTTAAGTGGTTGCGGAAAAAATCCAAAAAACATGCTCATAAAATCTCCCATGTTAATCTTATGGGAAAAAGGTTTTTGGCTTTTCCTCAGTTAATTTTACTTTAAACTTCACATTTGCTTTTACCAATCACTTCAGCTCCACAAAACAATCATTTTGGTGTTTAAATTGTGATTCTACGTCCAACCGTTGCAGAGATATTCAAAGTGCTAAATACAGTACGTTGTCCAATGTTATCCTTATGGAGAATAAATAAAATTTGATATCTCCATTATTTATGAACGTATATTGATGAAACTTGGTATATGGCTTCACGTTGTACTGGTATATTGATATTTGCACAAAAAATAAATGTTTTGTTTATTGTCCCCGTAGCAGCTAACCTGCATACTCAGCCCTAATGTTATTCTTATGGAGAATAAGTAAGTTTTATATCTCCCTTAATTATGAACATAAATTAATAAAACTTGGTAAGTAGCTTCACCTGGTTCAGTTATATTGATAATTGCATAAAAACACATTTCTTTCCTTGTTGCAGCAAACCTGCGTACTCAGTCCTAATGTTATTCTTATGGGGAATAAATAAAATCTTATAAATCACTTATTTATGAATGTATTTTTGTCAAACTTGGTAAGTGGATTTATGTAGTAGTGAGAAACATGTAAATGCATTTGAAATTCGCTGAGTACGCAGGTTTGCTGCGACGGGGGGTATTTTAATTTTAGGGGGAAATTTCAAAAAACTGATTTTTGGACAATTTAAAACCCCCATAAAACCCCCTTCCCATAGTCCGATCGATCTGGTTTTTGAATTTAGTCATAAATGTTACTCTACACATTTGTGCCAAATTTCATCTTTCAAAAGTTATCGCGGTAACGGACAAATGTATATATATATATATATTTGAACGAATAGTGTTTTTGGCATCTGGGGACCTCAAAACAAAAAGTTATCATGGTCTCGGCCTTAAATCTTACCATGCCATGCTACGGTAATAGCTTCTTCCCTATTGGGTAAATTCGCTAAAATAAGCATGATTCGCCTTGAATGATGTATGTTTTTCATGGATTTCGCATCGAAACCATGCTTTTAAAAAAGTTTTTTTTTCTTGCATTCTTAAATTATGAAAGACGGCAACCAAAGTACTCAGCCCAATATAAAACCCCAGTGAAATATCTACATGACCGATAAAAACTCATTAACACATTCCCTAAATCAACCAGTAAAGACACTTGCGTTCACTGATAATATAGCCAGTTTCAGTTCAGTTCCTGGATCTGGAATCCGGTCACAGCTATAACATTACAGAATAAGTGTTAACCATTTAGGTAAATCCGGGCAATAATCTTAAAATAGAAAAGCAGTGAACTTTAAAATCACTCCAGAACCAAACGTCGTGAAAGTAGTTTTTTAATGGTATTGTTTTGTAATCGGTAATGGAAAATTACCACACTAACAACCTAAACTCACATCACCGAGTTTTCTGGATATGTTGATTCTGTAACTGGACAATATAGAATGACGAAGGGTCCAGATGCTAGATATTAGACTGCGTTGAGTTTGGAGGGCCCCAAATCCCTCAGGAGCCCCAAGTCCCTCGGGCCGCACCCGCCTACCCGCTCCCGCCGGCCCGCTCCCGTGCTTATCGTGTCGGTCCACTCCGATACTTTAATCCCACATGAAGGGTCGCCGCTCGATAGCAACTGCGCGTTCACCCGTTGCACCACTGTTTATCCACAGGAATATTAGAGCCGTTGTTTCAACGTGTGTTCGATATTTTAAGATCCACCACAAATCTATCGGGCCTTCATTGAATTATGGGAGGTTTAGAGTTATTTTGAAACGTCTACGCGAGTGAGTCTGATATACTCTTTGCCTCGTTTCTGGACTTGATTCATACTTACCCAGTAGTAAGTATGTTTTATTATGCATAGTAAAACATAAAGTCGGGGATTAATTTACATTTATAAGCCTAACAGGCTTAACTCACAATTTTGAAACAAATATTTAATTTATACTGTAAGTGGTTCAAAATGTAATAAGAAATGTTTCTTATTTACATTTAATTTAAAGTTACAGACCGTCAAATGAATGAATTAACTTGTTTTCATTGTGTAAAGCCTCCGGATTGGTAATTGTTTATTAATAAATATAATATAGATTATAGATTTGTGTATTACTTTAATGTTTGTTTTCCATTTGGAAATCCGGATTTCAAGCTTGAAAACTCTTTTTAGTCTTTGCAACAGGTATTTCAAGTTAGAAATGTGTTATGCTCCCATTTTAAGGTCTCAGTTTGGTAATCAAATAACTGACACTTACACATAAAAGTACAAACATATTTAACACAAACACGCCTAACACATAAAAGTACAAACATATTTAACACAAACACGCCTAATCTTCAAACTTTTCTTTCGATCCGTGGCTCTCGCACCCATCCTCAAACGCATAAAGAAGCATGTTCTTTTAACCACAGTTTTTCAACTTGTAAAATCTGTAAAAAGGAGGAATTTAATACTGGAAAAACCTAGATCGATAAAGTAATACCTATGTTTAGTAATATTATTTTACAAACGTGCGACGGTTCAATGTGTAGTTTAGTATATGGATCATTTTTAAGTTTTAAATTTTACCGACTTAGGCCCACCAATACTCCAATTTTGTGAAATCGTCAACTTGTTAAACTTTAATGTATCGACGATGTTAAGTTGCGGAATCGATCGTATTAGTGTGTACTGTTAAACTATGGAATTGCTGATCTCTTCGAATCCCAGTTCTGAAAACCCTCTCAGCAGTAACAGCTTGGAAAAGCAAACAACCTATTTTCAAAACTATGTAACTATGTAACGTTACTTGTTTTGATTTGAATTTTACTGATTAAATCGTAAACAAATTTATTTTGTACGTTAATACGGTCCTACTCACCAAATTGCATGTTTTATTTGTTTTCAAATTAGGCATACATTATATAGCTTATATTTGAAGAAAATACTCAAACGTTTATTTTGTAGTTTTTCATATATCAAAGTCCGAATAGAAACTTCTCACTCGTACAAAACAACTCCAACAACCTTTCATTAAGGGTGATAAATCTAACTCGAGGTCATCTACATAGCTTTTTCGATACAGATATAATAAAACATACAGTCGGGGATTTATTTACATTTATAAGCTGAGCCGGGAGGCGCGATCCCATTCATCCCTGGTAATCCTGCGCAATGCATTGCATCATCCGCGCTATATCTCATATTGGCAACTCCAACTCCCACCTATAAATCTACATTTATTATTTTTATGTAATATAATTGTTACTTCACAATAAACCGGTTTACTCAGTTTTTTTACCCAAGTGGTTAAAAGTGTCCTATAGAATAATTACTCTTGTCTTTTCAAAACTGATCTTCAATGTGTGTTAAAAAATAGAAAATCGATGGTGTTGTTGGAATAAACATATGTAAGGTTTTATTAAATATGTTAGTAAGCCGTGTTTATATCTTCTGAAGCTTTTGAAATTAAATTGTTTTTCTAATCAGTAAGCTTTCTATAACATTCATCAAGTTTTATAATTGTTTAGTTTTATAATCCTCATCATGTCCAAAGGCGTGGGCCCAAGATACAGTTCTCTCGCGGTCCCCTGTGGCTGCCTATGTGACTAGCAATGTCGTTGTTAACATTGTAGTTAGGCCAGTCGGGTGGAACCCCACAAGATCTTGGACATGGGGTTACGCCTGTGTTTGAGTTTGATTTATTACTTATCATCCTACTAATTTTAAGCTCAATTATTCTGCATTTATCAAAATGTTTTATGGGGAATTCAAAAGCCAAAGGGGCGGAGCCCTAATAGTTTTTAAACTATTTTAGGTTCGGAAAGAGGTTATTGTTTGAGTCCTATTTTTTAGTGTATATATATATACATACATATATATAACCCTATTATAAAATCTCCTCTTAAATAATGTCAGCTTCACTATATCATATCACTACATAGCAGCATACCAGTTTAATATTACCTACTAGTAATCGACGTCTACTAAACTTATATAAGGAAATTCGATATCTCACTTTCGTGTTTAAATATATCTCCTTACTGTTAGTTTTTCATTAGGTTTGCTGACTTTATTTCAACAACGATCCTATTGATTGTCCTCCCTTCATCATTTTTTCCCTCTTACTGATCGTAGCTCCATTGTATGTACTGTTCTAGTACAACCCCATTACTGCACGTGGAGAGTTAAGTTGGTCTTCCGAACTAACGTAGTGCCTGGCAGATCGCGTGTCTTTGTTTCGCGAGATCCTGGGTTCGATTTCCGACAGTCGGATAATAATAATTGGCCCATGGTTCGGAACCGAGTTGAGCTACAGGTTCCACCTAAAAAAAACCAAAGTCGATTGATCTCCGAGGCGAGAGATGTTTCTAAATTCGAACCTTTCATTAAAAGCCATGCAACATTGCATACTCCCTATTTCTGTAAAGCCCGTTTAAATCATGTCTGCTATCCATCAGGGCCCGGACTGAACAGTGAACAATAAAAATATCGGCATAAATCAGAGTTGTGATGAGTAGGATTACATTATCGCAATCACTAATCCCCCCCGGACTGTTTACACCGGAGTGTTTACGTAGCACTGTTGTATGATTATTTTTTTTTTGTAATAAATATAATTTAGTGTTTCACTTTTTTGTTTGTTATTTCTGTACTTCCAATTTATATATTACTTCTTACACTAACTTACCGATCAACTACGATGATTTTCGTTTTTTTCTCTCCTCATTTATAATTGTTTTATATATAATTTGGGTTTTTAAAGTCAATTCTTTACTGTCGTAAGCAAAAGACATGCGATGCCAAATGTCAGTAACAACTACATAGAATTAAAATGTACAACACAAGTTAATCTTATAACTAAATAATGGCGATGTAATTTTTATAGTCTGTATGTACTGTAATTGTCTTTTAACAACTAAATATTATTTACACTCTTCCTGAATATTTTTAAATCGTTTGTAACCTAACCTAACTTTCTATATTTATTTGGAAGATTATTATACCACTTTATTGATAAATAGAAAACTTGCTTTTAAAAAAATTGGTGGAATGTGGTAGGATTGCCAGGCAGTTGGTAGGGCGCAAATTGTATGAGAAAGGCTTTCAAACAACTTTCATAATTGAACATGTTGATTCCAATACAGAAAAGGGACAGTCAGAATTTTATTTTCTCTAAAAATTCCTTTACATGACTTTTTGATTACTTCAGACCTTACATGACTCTCAATGCCTTCTTTTGTAATTTGAATATCCTTGCAGTAGACGTTTTTTCATATCTCTAAATAGGAACAGTGTCTTCAAGATGTGGATAAAACGACCATGCAATGCTGACATAAAAATATCTAGTCTCTGGAGTATAAAAATACCCACTTCATTTTTTTACACACTTTATCAATATGAGTTTAAAATTCCAGATTTTATTTGACTACTAAACCAATCAAATTAGTTTCATAACAGAAATTGGGTTCAATATCACCTATTTTCCAAACGATTTTCGCTACCAGGATAGGTTCAATCACTATGAGCCGTTTCGTCCTAAGGCACGGTTTGATACGTGTATTTTTTCAATGTCGTATTTTCATTCATTTCCAGAGCAGGTTTACCCGTACCGACTCCCCCGTTCCTTCCCCACACAAAGGCGCCTCGGGGGGTCGGCGCGCCATAACCAACCCGCTTTTATTCCCGTATGAAAGCTCTAGTGATGGACCAAATCCCAACCATTCAAATATAAAATCGTTTTATCACCTTTCCTGTGTGCTTTCGCTTCTGTTTGGTTTCGTTAGTTGATTACATATCGACTCGTTCTTGCAATCTCAAGACAGTGTTTAGCGGTTATAGGCTGTAATAATATATCTTTATATATAATTCTATAAGCAAAATATTTAAGTCAAAATCTTGGGTGTTTTGCAAATCGTAGGATGATGGGAATTGACTCAAATTAAAGGTCTTGATTCCTGGGACTCTGGGGAAATAGCAGTATCTCCCAAATGTTACCAGCAAACGAGAAATAACGTAAAACAACCCCCATAAGAAAAGCATGTAGATTTAAAAACGTCTACTTTGTTTACAACGTGTGTTTTTTTATTCAAACATGTGATTAACTGTGTACTTTGTTTACGAACTGACATGTGTTCCTACTTATATTGTTTTAATTTCTTCAACATATAAAGAGTAAAAGAAACCAGTTGAGGCAAAGTATTGGAGCAAGGGTAGGGGCAATGTTCCCTTCAAACCACTAGTATTGTAATATACCGATAATAGAAATCATACAACAACATTTGTTTGCAGTAAAATAGCTTATTTATCAGCGTTTATTTTTTGTATCATCACCCCAATAGCTTTTTAAATAGATTCAGCCATCTGATACTTCTATCAAAATATCATCCCCCCCACTTAATAACACATTTCCCTCAAAACCCCCCTAATCAGTGCATTCTCATAATAATATATCTCTTCTAAATAATATAACTATCCGTATAGAAACGCCTTTTAAATATTGTCACCCATCAGAAATCGAGGTATGACACTTTTCAGCTGCTGAAGTATTAATAAATGTTATTTTTATATTTAAAGCCGAATATTTATAAATAGAGTGAAGAAATCAAACTCGAAATTGTATTGATGAGTCAGTGCTTGAACAAGTCTTAAGACTATTCATACTGGCAGGGGTTTCAATAGCAAAACATAGTGTTTTTACTGATCCGTGGGTAATGTTACTTTAAAATATCAAAACCGACCGATATTTATATTTCTGTGTACACTATCTTGGTAATCCGCCGCCCAATGTGGCAACGTGTGAGTTACATTATATTTATGTAACAGTTTCATTAATACAATCCACAAACCACCCAATAACGTAGTGTTGAAAATGATACTTAAAATTATCTCGAGTGTATAGGACATTCAAAATGTAATGTTTAGGAGTAGAATAGCAAACAAATTACAAAAAAATAACGAAACCGAGTAAAAAAAGCGAATACAACGCCACCGATCGGCAGGAAGAAGCAATTATCTCAAATGATGACAGTGATGATTGAATATTTTTCTCGATACAATGGTGTAACGAAGAGGGACGGAGGCGGGTTTATACCGTGTTCTGTGCTGGTTTGATCGGCCGACCGAGAGAAGAGCTATTCACGTGTAAACGTTTCTTGTCCGAGTTCATTATATCGCTGAATATTATATCGGAACAAATCTGAACCTACTCTTATGGTTTATGGGCTGTGCATTAGGAGTATTCGGGCCGAGCTGAGGTAATTTAATTCGACCGCTCTAAAAATCACGGACGTTTGAGGTTTGTACGGTTGTCGGGTAAAATAAGAGAACTATTTTGCGAAAAAATATATACAGTGTTTTTTTGTTGTTAACAATAGTGTAAATAATAAGGACTGGATCGGAATGGCATATTTTGCAATATGTTTGTTTCCAGTCGTGATGCTTTTTTAATTCTAGTGGTAAATTTGGAATCCACTTTTCTTGGAAAAATATACTTTGCAAAATTGTCCTTAAATAATCGAAGACGGATTAATATTTTTAAATATTTTTTTTATTCGGCGATGGTTGCCTATTAACTAAATATCTACCTATAGAATTATATTATGAAGAACTGAGATAATGTTATGATCCGGAATATTTCGCATCGTATTCTCAGTATCACGATGGGAGGATATTATTTTTGAACACTGAGAGTCGTGAAACGTTACTATGATAATGTAAAACTACAAAAGTACATAATTATACCGAGGAAAATTCAAAGGATCGCAAATAACATTGGCGATAATATTGGCGTATTCGTTAAGAGCCTTTTAAAAACACCCATGGCAACTTTTCATTAGGTCCCTATTACGGTCATTCTCTTACAATTTTAAGTAAATTAAATTAAAAATAAATTTACCATCGTGAATTTTATATTCCTGAGATAGTGTATTAACCAAGTATACAGTAAATCAAAACTCCAATTGTTGAGTTATGCTGTTTTCCTTTTATCTTAGACGGGTCTTCAAAAAATGTTGTAACCTCAAACATACCTTCTAATATATTTGGGTTTTACATTTCTTAGCTGATGACGCATCTTTTAGGTTGTTTACGACTGTATATGAAATGCACGTAGTGACATCAAGGAAACAGTCGATGCTGCGTGAAAAATCCCATAAAATTTAGGGGAATCCCGACAGGATAGGACGGATTGGAGCGGGACTGAGAGAGTGGAAAGGAAGGGGGATGAGTAAGGGAATAACGGGGATTGTGGGTGAGGTCCTTGTCACCAAAACATAGCAACGAATTGCACATTGAGGCATTTTCAGTTAATGCGATACAACTTAATCCCTTAAGCATTACAGGACTCGTCTTCAAATCAAAAATAAATAAACTCTTGGTAAAAAATACAGAAAGCTTACGTACATTACTTTTGAATTTAAGAACTTAACAATAAATAACCTATTTTGATATATTTCATATTTATTTATTCGTCATTTGTTTTATTATAGTTTAAATGTGGGGTTATAAGCCAGCCTACATCAGTATTTTGTTTCAGGGGATTTCCATTAGAGTTGCTACTCAATTGTTAAATACCTAAATTAAATCGGGTCCGCATAATTTATGTTTTTATACAGACTATATTTTAATTTGTATCACACTTCAAAACCGGACACACAATGTTGCCATAGATTTTCAGTAATAATTACAATAAATCGTTTATCACACCGATTCAACCCTTGATCCGTTTATATTAATATTAAAGCGATATTATAAAAACTTATCAACTACGGAATATAACAAAACAATGTTTGGATTACAGCGTTGTAATAACTCCACGAAATCCCCTGCGACAGGATTACGAGGAAATAATTTCATTCTCATTTCAGCAGGTTTTGATTATATTGTATAATTTATATCACATTACGAATGAAACTAGGGCGTTGTAAACGAAATAAACACCCCCTGCCCCCTACAGTTAGGTTCGGCGATTATGTTTCATGTCGTAACGTCCGGTCTATTATTTACTTTACATTTGTAACAACAGAGAGTATTTCTGCTGTGGCGATTTTGTGGAAATTGTTTGGTTGCGTTTGTTTTAATATCGTCGTGTTGTTATTTAAATCAATTAATATCGCGTCGTAAAACATAAAATCGTAATATAATTTTTCTGTTATGCAACCCTAGTTTTCCTGTGGTTAACCGTGTATTTTACAGAAACAATAAAAAACCACTGACTTTTACTGTTACTTGTATTTTTTATTCAATGTTTCCAGTTAGGCATTGCATTAGAGTATTAAGAAAAATTTTATTTAGTTATTTAATCTAAATTTGTCCTTATCAATGGTGTTTTTTTTTTTTGGTAACTTGCAGGGGAACTATTATTTTTTCTATCCTGGGATGAGAACGTTCCTTAAGTTAGTGAACTACTTTCGACTTATTCGATTTAGTAATTTTAGAAAAAATGTAATCTAAAAAACATTTACGACAACAGTTTCATATTGTATAACCCCACAAAAGTGTTTAATAATAATTGATATTAGCTAAACTGTGTAAATAGGTGGGACTTGAACAGTTTAGCATTATTTAAATAAATAGTGCCGAGAAGTTATTATTCAATTGTCTAAAGAACGACATTGATTTGCTAGCCGAACTGTTAGCGTCCTCGACTAACTATGTTAAGACTGCTTATTTTGCACTCTTTCAGTCCATCATGGCATACGGCCTAATTTATTGGGGATGTTCATCCAAAACTTCGGAGGTACTTTTCCTCCAAAATAAATTACTTGGAAACATTGTAAAATCAGACAGGCTAGCCCACTGCAAACCAATCTTTATTGATTTAGGTATTTTAACAGTAATAAACCTGTATATATTTCTACTTGTGGTCTTTACTTTTAAGAATAAGTCAAATTATGTTTTAATAAGCAATGCGCATGACTGTAAAACTAGGATCAAAGGTTTAATCGACCTAACTCAAGTGAGATTCGAGAAGTCGAGGTCAGGGCACATTTTGATGGGCATTAGACGTTGTAATAAAATTGAAAGGATGTTTTTTTATTTAGATTTAAGAAGTTTTAAACATAAAATCTTTGGACTATTATGTGAGAATCCTTTTTACCATGTAGATAAATATTTTGGCATGCCTGATACACTGTTTCTTGATTATTTATTTTAGGCAAATCAATTAGGCCAATCCTTTCCACTGTTTTTTTGTTTGTTTTTGCTTATTTATTGATCTTTATTCTCAGTTGCATGTACCATTAATATTTATGAAGGACATACTAACCAATCAAACTCTAGTCGCAGTAGTATGTTGCCACCGTCGTCATTTATCTTATGTAGTCTTTGTATTTTTTGTTCAGTTGAATCATCGACCTGCGTAAGTAATTTTATTGGAATTCTTGCCTCTCAAATGAACGTCACAAAAAATATATTGCTAATAAATAAATTGCTAAAATTGCATTTATTTGTACTTTGAGTTATTTATTCATGTGATAACTTATTAGGCCTAAGTGTCGATTCTGTGATTTTACAATATTTAAGAGTGACCAGTTGCATGATGTATGGTGAATATGTCTTGTCTATGCATTTATATGCCAAAGAAATCAATAGAGTCTTGTCTTATGACTTCACGCACTACGTCACGGGTTCGGGTCCCGACGCCCACGGAGAGTCTTATGTCTTATGTCTTCACGCACTACGTCACGGGTTCGGGTCCCGACGTGCCCACGGAGAGTCTTATGTCTTATGTCTTCACGCACTACGTCACGGGTTTGGGACCCGACGTGCCCACGGAGAGTCTTATGTCTTATGACTTCACGCACTACGTCACGGGTTCGGGTCCCGACGTGCCCACGGAAAATTTCGAGCGGTACCGTTTAGTAAAATCGGTATTTCATATTACTTCCTGAGGCTACTAAAATTTAATTAGTATATAGTGAAAGAAAGTATAAACAAGAGAGTATGGTCAAATCAGACTATAAAGGGCACGCTAATAACATTTGTGTCGTGCCAAATCTACCCTCACCTCAGGCTCAGGGTGAAGCTGAATCCTTAAAGCAAAGATATTTTGGGCAATTGCTGGACAGAAATCGTATCAGTTCCTCTTAGCCGGATGTTTCATAAAAAAGTAAAACGTTCTGCGTTATTTGTCTAAAGAAAAAACACAAAAACAAAACTTATAAGATCGTCTCATATGAGCGTCTGTAGACCTTTACGAAATTATCGCTTTTGGCTAATCCTCAAAGCCGGGTCGCCGAGATTAGGTTTCCTTTGCTTACCCGTGATGAGAACGTATTAAAAATATAAAGTACCAAGACGTTTATTTCCAAGTATTACGTAAAGTGAGTCTTAACCTTCATCTGCACAGTGAGGATACCTCAGACGAGATGAAACCTGTCGCCGTGGGCTGATGGCCTTTCTACCGCCTTATCTCCACTCTCGCCGCGCACGTAGCGTGTAGCGTGGCCGCACGGGCAAGTGTATTCAAAGGAAGAGATAATTGCGCGTGTCGGCGCCACAAAGCCCCGCTGGTAGCTAATGAGCAAAGCGAGTATGTCGCGCATAGCGCCCACGGTGTACAACCCTCACTTGTTAGTTTTCTGCCGAGTGTTCCCCATTCATTATCTCGACAACAGATGATATCGGCGGAATATTTACAAAACAACCGACCCTTTGCGGTTCTTCTGTCAACATGCTTTTGTGATCTCCGGTTTTTTAATTATTATCTTTCAACCCGCGTTCGGTGTTTTAAATATTATTCGAGACGAAGGGTCTATCGTTTTTGTTGTAAAAGGGAGTTACTTTAAAAATTATTTAAATCATTTGTATATTAGTTTACCTACGTTTACAAAATGATTTAACGAATTGAAAACGATATATTTTTATAACTTGTGCCAAATAAAATGTAATATTAGAACCCTAGTAAAATATACTATTCGATTTTCACCTATTTGTTAAACTTATATGTAAAATTGTAGACGTGATTCTGATTTGCGTGGTTTTATTTAATTTTAGATCATTTACCGACTCGCAGTTACGTATTTTAACAGTATGTTGGATATCGCCCTACTGGTTGCACAATACCAGAGGTGTACAGTATGTTTGACATCACCCTACTGGTTGCACAATACCAGAAGTGTACAGTATGTTTGACATCACCCTACTGGTTGCACAATACCAGAGGTGTACAGTATGTTTGACATCACCCTACTGGTTGCACAATACCAGAGGTGTACAGTATGTTTGACATCACCCTACTGGTTGCACAATACCAGAGGTGTACAGTATGTTTGACATCACCCTACTGGTTGCACCTCAGAGGTTTACCAACTCTTGAACTTTAGTTTCATGAACACCCAGCTAATATGAAGTAACCCCTATCGATTGGAAATAAATTATTATTGACCTATAAATGACATAGACACATTGAATCCTCGGTATTCTTCTATTTTTCTAAATATGTATAAGTTTCAACTCGTTGTGACGCATGATACATCACTTGTGTAGGTGGTGGGGCGCACAATAATGTATGAACGATTCCGCAACTCCGAAGTACAGATGCAGCAATTGTAGGTGCCGAAGCAGGATAGGTGATGTCTTTAAAGAGAACTGTCCGTGCGGAAAGTTAGCGAATTATGCACGTTTCAACGCATATTCTTCTGTGCACACATTTATACTGTGAGGATAACGTGCACTCCAGTTTAGATGTTCTCCCATTTCTGCTCTAACTAGCCTCTTTGGTAACCTGAAAAATCCACATTTTCTTCGTAGTGTTCGTATCAGAACTGGCATACCTGGCTCATAATACAGTCCAAAAACTAAATACACAGTTTGATGATGCAGGTATAGGAACGATCAACCCATTTGTACGACCACAGACTGCCCAGTGTATAACGGAATCTGGCTCACAATTTCTGTTAAAATTGCAGTCGCAGGTTCCTGTCGTACCGTGTAATACTCAGTCCCAGTGTGGTGGTAAGGCGTGGGCACCCCCCCCCCCAATCTAACGAGGTAAGCAGTCCATAGCGTGCAGGGCTTGCATGCTGCCCGCCACTAGCCACACTTCTTCCTCAAATTAAACCCCTCACAATTAATCTTGAAACCCCTTGTTTTATTACATTCTTATTTCTCCCTTATCTCTGGGGGTGACACGGTTTTTTACATCACCCCTATTTATGACACCGGCTCCTTCACAAATGTCTAGAGCAAATAGTCTAAATTGTATTTTCCGTGAACTCGCACCATTCGAGGTGTTTTTATATATAGTTTTACCTTCTACCTCTGTTTGAGCTTGTAAAGATTTGAGGACACTCACTGACCGAAATTGCGAGTTTAATTATATCTTTGAGGCGTATTCTGTTATTATAACCAAGAATCAAGGCCGTTTATTGACATAAAACTACAAGTATAATATGGAGGATTGTCAAAATTGTTACTCAGTAACAAAAGATTTAAAATAAAATAAACTACTATTCTAACTAAAAATTAACATTGTCAGAGCACTATTGACGCTATAGTGCTCTTTACCAACAAAAAATGACCTAAGCCCGCCTTTAAACCTTTTAACACCTGACTGATTTTATGTCTAAAGGTAGTGAATTTTACAGTTTTATAATGGTGAAGTATGAGTGTTTTTTCGAAAAAAAGCAGTGTTGAGATGGGGAATGGATAGTGTAGATTAAGCATGCCTGAGATTGTAGTGCATGTGTAGTTATGGAAATTAAATACGTATTTATATTTAATGAAAAATAAGAGGCACTGAAACATACTGGGTGTTTCGGGATAAGTGTAACTAACTTCGCCAAATGTTTCCTTACATCAAGACAAGAAAAATATGTCCTGTCAACATAGGTCCGGAAATCGTTCGTTTCGTGAAATTCCAGTGAGCGGGAAAGTCCCTGGCCACAGGGGCTGTTTTAGGGCGCTTGAGCCCTCTTCAGCCGTCGGATAGGGTTGGTGAGGGGGGGAGATCGACACACTGCAACAGGACTCACACTGCCAGGTGATGATCTGGGGGGTTGAGAGAGGGACACACTGTAACAGGACTTTTTTGCCTGCTACAGTGGCCAGGTGATGGTTTAGGGGGTGGAAAGGGGGACACACTTAAACCGGGCTTTTTTATAACAAGTGCCAGTCACAGTGGTCAGGAGTGGGAGCTAGGGGTGGTTTACATGGGGTTTGTGGTGGGGTAATGGTGCGGGCTGTTGGTTGAGGTTTGCATGGTGGTGGATAGTGAGGCTGGGGTGGTCTGTGAAGTAGGGTTGGAAGAAAGGTTGGAGGATTTCAGAGGTGCGGGCTCTGTCGAGGTAGGTGGTGGAGGAAGTCACTGAGTTTGGGGATGGAGTGGGCTTCGTAAGCCGTTTGGTTACGAGCCCAGGGTGGGAGATGGGAGGCAAGGCGGAGGGCGCGTCTCTCAGTAGCCCCGAAGCTAGAAAGGAAGCTGTTTGGGTGGATAAAAGGAGCGGGTGGGCGTAGGTCAAAACGGGGCGGATGACTGAGGAGTACAGGCGGGCGAGCGGGTGAGTGTGGAGCAGCCACGGCTGTGATGGTTTAGGATTCGGAGGGCACGGAGACGGGTGGTTGCTCTCTTCTTGGATTCACGGAGATGGGGGACGAAGGACAGTCTGGGGTCTAGGGTGACGCCTATGTAGGTGCAGGATGTTTTGAGGGGGAGACGGACGTTATTCAGGAAGATGGGGTCTCTCTTGGTGCGGGAGAAGCGGCGGGCGTGGAAGTTGAAGAAGCAAAGTTGGGTTTCGTAAGCGTAGGAGGATGCGCCATTTGTTGCAGTAGGAGAGGTAGTTCTGGGGGGTTTGGAAGGTTTTCCGGATAAGGGTATTATGGTATTTCTCGGAGATCCAGAATGCAGTGTCTTCAGCAAATTGGGCAAGGCCACAGGAGGTGTCGTTGGGACTGCGTTGAATTGGGGCAGGGAGATCACGGACTAGATGATGTAGAGGAGGGGCCTGATTACAGAGCCTTGGCGAACGCTGGCACGCAAGGTGAAAGTAGAGGAGAGGGAGCCACGGAATCGGACCAGGGCCGTCCGGCCGTCAAGGAAGTGGGATATCCACCTGATGATAGGAGGGGGAGCTGGAGGTCCAGAAGCTTGACACGGAGGTCGTTGTGCCAGACGGTGTGGAAGGCTTTCTGGACATCCATGAGGGCAAGGATTGAGGGACGGTGGAGGGCGTTGTACGTTTGGAGGCATATAACGACCCACAGAAGCTGGTCGTACATGTTGACTCCGGGACGGAAACCGGCTTGGGTGATGGGGAGGACGCCGAGTGAGTTGAGGTGGAGGTGGATCCTGGAGGCGAGGACTTTCTCGAAAAGTTTTGAGAGGGTGGAGGTGAGGCTGATGGGACAATAGCTGTTAGGATTTCGGGGGTCTTTGTGGGGCTTGGCAAAGAGGATGATGTGGGCGTGCTTCCAGGATCTCGGGGAGTAGCCCAGAAGGAGAACGGAGGTGTAGAGGGTGGCAAGCAGGGTTACAAGAAGTGGCGGAGCTTTTTTGAGGAGGAGGTTGGATCTGCCGTCAGGAACAGGGGTGGTGTTTCGCAGGTGTTTGCGCTTTAGGTTGATTTCCTGGGTGGTGACTGGGAGTCGGGAGTGAGGTGTCGGGAGTTGAGGTCCCAATCCGCATTCCGGTAGTCTGTGACTTCGAAAGCTTCATAGTGGTCGGACTTGTAGGGGTAGGGGGTGATCTTGAGGTCAAAGATGAGAGGGATGTGGTCGGAGCCAAGGTCAAAGCCGGAGGTGATGTTGGTGATCTTACGGGAGAGGGAATCAGAAGTAAGGAGCTTGTCAGGGGAAGTGGGGACCTGGCCTTCATGAGCGGGGTACCTGTTGGGCGGAGTCATGTGGTGATGGAGGCCGGAGTCAGTCAGGAATCGGACTAGTAGCCTACCCGGGGGCGTGGAAGTACGGTCTCCCAGAGCCTGGTGGTGGCAGTTCAGGTCGGCAGCTATCACCAGTCGTAGGTGGGCAGCAGCGACCTGGGCCACTAGGTCTACTAAGTCCTGAGTAAGGGGCAAAGCGTGAATGGTAAGGAGTGCAAGTGGAGGTTGTCTTGAAAGGTGAATGGTTGCCATAAGGGCATCAGAGAGATCACCTGGGAGTGGGGAGTGACGGACGTCAAGTTCGGATTTGAAGGCGATGGCCAGGCCTCCGGTGGGGGCTAGTTGGTCTCGGTGGAGGATGGTGAAGCCTGGAAGTCGGGCGGGGCGTGTTGGGGTAAGTTTGGTTTCGTTACCCGTTCGTTTCGGGCTTTAAACCAAAATTCGGGTTTTTACGATTTGTAGTGTACTTTTTAATTTTTTGGACAAAATACACTGAACCTATAGCATTACATTCATTATTTGTACATGAAAAGATAGGTAATTAGCAGTGTAACAGAGGCCAATAGTTAAACCTTCCACAAAAATAATAGGTGCAATTTGGTCTCACTTTAAATTTAATTTGTTTTCCAAAAAAGGCAATTTTAAAGTTAATTTTAATTTTTAAAACGTTCTCAACCGACAATTATGATGACCAATCTCCCTGCAACTTCACCAAAAGTTTCCTTTTTTTATGGAGAACACAAATTCATCATTGGTTTATATGAAATAATTAAATTTAAACTTGGAAAATACACGATAACTTACAACGGTACAGAATTTTCTTTTAACATCGCATAAGCGCTGAGCTTTTGCTTAGGGGTTTTGCACCATTGTTCTGATGCGCAGAATGAGAATGTTGATATGTATTTTTTAAATTTATTTGAAAATTTTTATTGTATGCTTCAAATTAAGTGAATTCTTATATTTTATAGTAAGTTATAATATAATGTTTCTTTTTCTTCATTCTGTAAAGAAATATCAGAAATTGATAGTTTTGTAAAAGTTAGTCAAAAATATGTAACGGAAAAATTGCAACTTATGTACTTATACAAAATTAGACTGTTGATAATATTTTCAATTTTTTATTAATTTCATTAGTTTACATTTTTTTATTAATGGTAATTTCTTATAAATAATGAAATTGTTTCCTGGATAATAAACCCATGAACACCATTGAAACGTATGAGAACTGGGGTATATGTGGGTTTTGTTAGTAAATTATGGTAGGGTTACAAAAAGTGTTATTTTTTTATAAACGACTATTTTACGAAAATGTATGCCATTTTTTAAGTACATAATAGTACATCATTTGACATGTTTTTCGTTACAAATTGTTGACTAACTTCTACAAAACTATCAATTTCTTATGTTTATTTTCAGAATTAAGAAAAAGAAACGTTTTGTTTAAACTTACTTAGAAATCATAATTCCCTCCATTTAAAACACACACTAATAAGTTTTAAACTAATTTAAAAAAAATACATATCAACTGTTCCATTCTGTGCATCAGAACAATGGTGCAAAACCCTTAAGCACAAGCTCAGCGCTTAAGCGATTTTTAAAGAAAATTCTGAATCGTTGTAAGTTATCGTATTTTTTTTGCAAGTTTAAATTTAATTATTTATAAACCAACGATGAAGTTTTGTTCTCCATAGTAAGAGGAAACTTTTGGTGAAGTTGCAGGGTGATTGGTCATAATAATTGTCGGTTGACAACGGTTCAAAACTTTAAATTAACTTTAAAATTTACTTTTTTACAAATTACATTTAAAGTGAGACCAACGTGCACCTATTACTTTTGTGGAAGCTATAACTATTGGTCTATGTTCTACTGCTAATTACCTATCTTTTCATGTAAGAATAATGAATGTAATGCAATGGGATCAGTGTCTTTTGTACAAAACAAAAATAAAGAACACTGAGAATTGTAAAAACCCGAATTTTGGCTATAAGTCCGAAACGAACGGTTTCTCGACCCATGTTGATAGGACATATTTTTCTTGTCTTGATGAAAGGAATCATTTGGCGAAGTTAGCTAGACCTATCCCGAATCACCCTGTATATCAACAAGAAAATGTGAGTAGATTGTTGACTGTAAAAATACCTACATGAATAATCTGTTTTCATGCCAAAGACCAACCTAATTGCTTTTTTTTGCAAACGGAAAATGGCTTTTGTTTTTTGTGGTTTCAGCACCCTAAATCGAAACCCCATAACTTATTTGAGGATAAAAGACCCAAAGTATGCTGAAAGAAATACATCAGTGTTTGCAAACTTAGCCAGCCTTCGAAGAATAAAAATACTACTATTGAGTTTACGAGATAAGTTGTGAATGTGTTCAGAAAAATCAAGGCGATGATAAATTATTAAACCTAAAAATCTGTTTTCAGACAAGAACCAATTTTAGTATCACCTATGAATGTACTATATGGATAGGTTACTGATTTTCCCATCTTGAAATCGATGAAATGTTTTTTTTTTCAGTATTTACAGAAATGTTATTATCAGCTATCCATTGCAGAAGTTAGCTACTTTGTATAAACTATTCAATCTCAAGGCAATTCCGAGAAGTACTACTTATGTTCAGAGGTGTCTGCAAAAGGCATAGGTCGACATTTGACGCACTAGAGTGAATGTCATTGACAACGAGTACAAATAAATAATAATAAATAATCGACCCTCGTGGGACTCCACAGAACGGCAATTTCATGAGATTTCTGAGATGAAATACACCGATTAGCGTCTAGGGAAGTGATTTGTACGGTTTCTGTTCTTCCTTCGAAAAATTAAGAGATTCAGCTTAGAGGATTGCCTCTAATGCCAAAATGTTCCAACTTCCTTAAGAGTAATCCATTACTGACCATATCAAAAGCTTTACTGAAATAAAAAATTATTTTTATGGTCATCAAGAGCCCTTGATACATTTTATATAAAACCTTAATATGAGTACTTCTAAATTAAAGCCATCGTATGAGTACATCATCCGACAAAAACTCAAATGGGTACTTTTAAAATAAGTGTAGTGCACAAAGTCTTTACCCACTTTTAGTTGGGCCTAAAATGAGGAAGAAATTTATTTGGAAGTTATTTTAACTAAGTTTAACTTATTGTAATGTATGTTTGTAATCACACTTTATGTCGAGAAACGGCTTGTTTTTGTTATTAACTTTCTTACAAAAACTTATAGCGATCATAAAACTTTACTTATAGACAATTTTGCCTTTATTTTTATTTAGAATTTTAAGAACAGTCATACCAAGAAGACTATTGGGTATCGGCGAAGTGGTTACAGAACTAGGTCATAATCTGAATACAAACACTACCGGCCTCTAACGGCTGATCGGGCACACCGAAACTGTTAGAGTGAAAATATCAGTGGCTGTAGAGACTAGAGTTGGTACACTTGTAGGGGGTGGTAATCCGACTCTATGAGTTTGTAACATTATACAAACACAACCACTATTTATCGGCTGATTGGACACACCTAAAGTGTTAGAGGGAAAATGTCAGTGTAAGTAGAGACTGTCGGCGTTGGTAAAGTTTGTACAATACTAGGTGGCAGTAATCCGACCCTACGTCGGACATAACATTGTACAAACACTACCGGCCTCTGTTGGCTCATTTGCTAAACTCCTCTAATGGCTTCCTTACGCCATTTGGCCAAGTTTATATTTACCTTTGGACTTAATGGTGTGTGGCAACTTGTTGAGCAGTGTGTTGCGGCGTAACTTCTGATTCCAATATGTAGTTTTAATATAAGTCAAGATTGAACATAGGTAAATACTAATTCACTAAAAACTAAATGAAATATTTTTTACGCCTGATCAGTATCATGCGCAATAATCCACATTTTAGAGGTATATATGTTATTTCTTATTTACCTATTGAATTCTACAATCTTATACTGCTATATAGTTCTGTATAGCTGAGTTATGTTTACCAATCATTACTTTCTCTAATGCATGTACAATCTGCCATATGACAATACAAATGTTTCTGATTTCTGATCTACTTTAGGCCTGACGCGCACGTCTGAGCTGGTGCTAGGCACATTGTAAAAATAATTCTACTGTAGAATTAAATTAGTTCGATGGTATTTCATTTTAATAATATATGCATTTCGATCATAACTGAGTGGATAAAGTCTTCTGTTCTTCCCTTCGATGTACTTGTTTAATTAATCAGCAACAAATTAATCTCATCCGACACGTTTTCAACTAGCCTAACCAGACTATTGAAAAGATCGATATTCGTAGAAATAAAATATATATTATGCTTCAAAAATCGCAATTACAACTCGTTGGATAACTTTAAACTTAGCGAAACCAAGACTTTGAGACTGCTAAATTATACCGTCTGTTAATGTAGAACGTTTTGGGGTTAGTAATATTTTTAATCGCGGCAGCCGCAACGTTCCAACTCCGTTCGAATCATCAAAGCCCTAAACGCTAAACGTTTCCCCGGTGAAAATGAAGCGGGGAGAGATTTGTCAAAATGCAAAGTGTCGCTAATAAGAATATCCTTCGATAAACAAACAACTCTGTAATTAGAGAAACTCGGGTTCGAGTTTGCTGACTTCAATTTTTGGAGGGATTGCCTTTAAACGAATATGACTCTAATACCGGCCTGATCCGGGGCTGTAGCAGCTCAGTAAAATTAGCAACGAGCTTAAACACGACATGTTAGAGGGGATCAAGCTTACCGCCCAGACTAAATGTAGCAGAATGCGACTCCGTCTAATGGACCCGACTTGCAGCGGCTTATGCAATTTGCCGGGAAAGGTGAGTCGGCCGGGGCCACGTTTTTGCTCGGATGCTAATGTTTTAAAAGCCTCCCCCTCCATTTTGCTTATCTGTTCGGTCCACTCGTGATGTTTTAATCCCTGGTGAAGGGTTAATGCATTTACTCCCCCCCCCCGCACCGGACCTACTCCGACGCGGCACTACAGGGGTGTTTCCGACAATAGTTTTGTAGCTGGGATTCCTGGTTTCAGCGAGATCTGAAATGATATTTTATAAACGGCTTATTGAATGAACGACGTAAAAATGCTCCTGTTTTTAAATCGGTAATAAGTTTAATGAATTGTTAAGCCCGTTTACACTGTAATTTGGCTCTTCGACTTTAAATCCGAGTAAACATTGGGGCTGACTGTGCGTCACCGACGAGACAGTTTTTTTGGTGTTTAATTTAATGTACATTAATTAGAGTATATGTAAGTTAAACAGTTACACTAATTTTATCGTCGTCATTGAACTTGCATAAGGATCATCCTGTTGTCTGTAAAATTGTCTGGACCTACGAAAGAGTAAAAAATATTCCCCCGACAAGCAAAATCTACATTCATTCTTGATTTAATCATAAACAAAATAATAATGATAATAATATAGCACAAACTAACTGTGTCTCCTGTAAAGTAGTGGCATCATACTAGATCATTAACACCGAGGAAAAGCTAATTTACTAATGTACAATCGAGATATAAAACCGTCCATAGAAGAGTTTGTTCCAGGAATAGTTCCGCATGAGAGAGAGTCATCGCCAGAGTGGTGTAAACACGTGCGTTGTAACATGTTGTCGTCATAAACAGTCGTAGGTGGAACCAACTCGAGCCGATCCTACACTACATGCCCTCGACAAATTAATTATGATATTGCTTATATCGAGTTTTGCCGGGAAGTTTAGAGCGGCTGTGCCAAACTTTATCCGAGTTAAACTTCACTTAAATCAGTCGCAACTTCTTAACACTGATTACCGACACAACTTACTCATTAGTTTAACGGCGCTCGCTCTACTCTCTCGGCTTTACGAGGGTTCTCGCCTTTAAAAGAATTTCTACAAAATTAATACTCCTCTACGTCCCCTACCACCCCCACCTCATTTTTTTGTTCACATTATTCGCCTCTTTTATCACCCCATTGCGAAGTTTTTATATTCAACAAGCTGAGTAAATAAGGTATTTAATTCTTATTTAAATGAGCTCATTTGAATTTCTTTTTCATATTTACCTTCAAAGTGAAAAGGCGTCTTCTTCATTATACAGATTAGGAGAAGAGGTGATAGGCTTTATTTTATTTACACCCCTGTAACTACTTTCAGACGGTGTCAGTACCCTTTCTACGTTTAGCGATGGCTTCTGAATGTTAAATTTTCGCATATTGAATGTGTTACATTAGTGTCTACCATTCTCATTATATGCCTCGGCACCGTACAGAACACGATGATAACACTGCATCCCTGAATATCGAAACCTATTATTAGACCCTTACCGTCACGGTGTACATCGCTAAAATACTTAGCTTATATTTTATTCTTAAAATTCCAGTCATAGTAAAAATGCCAGCATAACCTTAATCACACATTATGAATCATTCCTTTTATACATACTTCTGTAAGTAAGCCATGTTTTCTTTCGATTTCAAACTGCGCCTGAATAACACCGACTACACGTTTAAACGCTTCAATAAAAATCACACTAATATCCGTTGTTTAAGTAAAATAAATAACTCGCTCCTCATAGCAAAGCTTCTACAGTCAATAAAAGCTTGAAACAGAAGTAGATAGTAGAATGGGGACAGCAAAGCGGATGGCAAAATATGGCATATCGATCTAATCAACGGAGCCCTGGCTCATTAAAGGTCGCGGGCTCTTTGAATGCAGCTTTTCATCGGGTTGTTATTGTGGGAGGGGGGTGCGAGTAAATGGGCTTATTAGCATGCGGGGGGAGTTTCAAAAGGCAACTTCAGAACACCGCATATCCATGAATTCAATCTGACGCTGTGAAAAACCCGGATCGTTACAAGTTACGACATTAATCTCCACTGTGCTCTTTGTCGTTGCACGTGTGGCGTTGTCACGGTTCCGACTCACGATTAGTTACAAACATCACGTGTCACAGGTGTCTGATGGGCTGTGTTCTATATTGCTAGCACACTTGCGGCGTTGTCACGGTTCCGACTCACGATTATTTCCAAACATCACTTGTCACAGAATTCTGATGGGCTGTATTCTATATCGCAAGAACACGTGCGGCGTTGTCACGGTTCCGACTCACGATTAGTTACAAACATCACGTGTCACAGGTGTCTGATGGGCTGTGCTCTATATCGCTAGTACACGTGCGACGTTGTCACGGTTCCGACTCACGATTAGTTACAAATATCATGTGTCACAGGTGGCTGATGGGCTGTGTTCTATATTGCTAGTACACTTGCGGCGTTGTCACGGTTCCGACTCAAGATTAGTTACAAACATCACGTGTCACAGGTGGCTGATGGACTGTGTTCTATATCGCTAGTACACGTGCGACGTTGTCACGGTTCCGACTCACGATTAGTTACAAATATCATGTGTCACAGGTGGCTGATGGGCTGTGTTCTATATTGCTAGTACACTTGCGGCGTTGTCACGGTTCCGACTCAAGATTAGTTACAAACATCACGTGTCACAGGTGGCTGATGGACTGTGTTCTATATCGCTAGTACACGTGCGGCGTTGTCACGGTTCCGACTCACGATTAGTTACAAACGTCACGTGTCACAGGTGTCTGATGGGCTGTGTTCTATATTGCTAGCACACGTGCAGCGTTGTCACGGTTCCGACTCACGATCAGTTACAAACATCACGTGTCACAGGTGCCTGATGGGCTGTGCTCTATATCGCCAGTACATATGCGGTGTTGTCACGGTTCTGACTCACGATCAGTTACAAACAGCACTTGTCACAGAATTCTGATGGGCTGTATTCTATATCGCAAGAACACGTGCGGCGTTGTCACGGTTCCGACTCACGATTAGTTACAAACATCACGTGTCACAGGTGTCTGATGGGCTGTGCTCTATATCGCTAGTACACGTGCGACGTTGTCACGGTTCCGACTCACGATTAGTTACAAATATCATGTGTCACAGGTGGCTGATGGGCTGTGTTCTATATTGCTAGTACACTTGCGGCGTTGTCACGGTTCCGACTCAAGATTAGTTACAAACATCACGTGTCACAGGTGGCTGATGGGCTGTGCTCTATATCGCTAGTACACTTGCGGCGTTGTCACGGTTCCGACTCACGATTAGTTACAAACATGACGTGTCACAGGTGGCTGATGTGCTGTGCTCTATATCGCTAGTACACTTGCGGTGTTGTCACGGTTCCGACTCACGATTAGTTACAAACATCACGTGTCACAGGTGGCTGATTGGCTGTGTTCTATATCGCTAGTACACTTGCGGCGTTGTCACGGTTCCGACTCACGCTTAGTTACAAACATCACGTGTCACAAGTGTCTGATGGGCTGTGTTCTATATTGCTAGTACACTTGCGGCGTTGTCACGGTTCTGACGCACGATTAGTTACAAACATCACGTGTCACAGGTGGCTTATGGGCTGTGCTCTATATCACTAGTACACTTGCGGTGTTGTCACGGTTCCGACTCTAGAACAGTTACAAACAGCACTTGCCACAGGTGTCTGATGGGTTGCATGCGCTTTACGTCAGACCACTCAATCAGACCCCAATTAGAGGTTTTTTTTTCTTCTTATTTGTAATTGTAAAAATTATGACATCGCCCAGATATAATATCTTTTCTTTTACAAATTTATTTTAATGCTGCTAAACTTCAACTCCTAAGAATGATTACTATAAGGAACGAAATGAGTAAATAAAATCACATCGTAAAATTCTGGATCATAATTTGTTAAAGGAAACCCATTAGCATAATGTAATCAGACTAATCTAGAAATATTTATAAATCACTTTCCAATTAATATGGAAATAAATTTAGTTCATAATTATGAATGACTTATGTATTAAGGTAAACCGAATACACTTACTATGCAACTATTCTGTTAATACCCACGTAAAAGCTTCCATAATTGTATGGTTTAACCCCTAGGGTTGTTCTAATTTGTGATACAAACATAACTATAATAAAAACCGGGAATCAGATGAGTGTGATGACAATCCTGGATCATTGTGGGCGTTATTATAACATACTATTTTAATTGTCAACCATCGATTACCAAATTGTTCGTCCTTTTATATCCCAGCTAAGGCACCACTCTTTGACTTATAATGATGTTATTGATTCCAAAAATGATTATAAACAAATGTATAGGTTTTAAATACCCCGTCGCAGCAAACCTGCGTACTCAGCGAATTTCCAATGTATAAAAAGGTGTTTCACTACCACATAACGCCACTTACCAAGATTCATAACAATAAAGTGGTATATATCATTTTATTTATTCTCCATAAGAATAGCATTAGGGCTGAGTACGCGGGTTTGCTGAATCAAGGAAGATAAGAAACGTGTTTTTATACAATTATAAAAATAACTCAACAAGGTAAAGATTTCTTCCAGGTTTTATTAATTCATAACTAAGGGAGATATTAAACATTAACTATTCTCCATAAGAATAAGACTAGGGCTGAATATGTAGGTTTGCTGCTTCGGGGGTGATAAATGAACAAATATTTGTTTTGCAAATATTTATAGACCACAACTAGGTGAAGCCACATAACAAGTTTCACCAATATAAATGAAACTAATAATAGAGATATAAGATTTTATTTATTCCCCATAAGAATAACATTTGACAACGTACTGTGTTTAGCACTGTGAATATCTCCGGAATGGTTTGTGGTAGAAGCAAAATTTCAATACCAAAATGATTTTGTTTAGAGCTAAACTTATTCGGAAAAACAAATGTGAAGTTTTCAATAAAATTAACTGAGGAAAATCTAAAAACCTTTTAGGAAAACCACGGGAAATTTTATGAATACGTTTTAAGGATTTTCTCCGCAACGACTTGACCTAGGTTAATGATTCAAAATACTAAATATTTTCTTTTAAGTTCTATAAAATGGTCAAAACGAAAATTTAGTGTTTTTAAAATTTGTGAGTGAAAAATAAAAAAAAAAACGGATTTAAAAAAAAACTTAAAACCCCCCCGTCCCATGGTCCGATTTTTCCGGTTTGCGAACTTAAAGTCATGATTGCCATTTACACTTTTGAGCCAAATTGCATCGAAATCAGACGTTTTAAAATATCGAAATTCACGGTCACACATATAAATATATAAATTTGAACGATTAGTGTTGTTGGCATCTGGGAACATCAAAACAAAAAGTTATCATGGTCTCGGGCTTAACTCTGACCATGCCACATACGGTAATAGATTCTTCCCTATAGGGGTAATTCGCTAAAAACTGTAGCAAAGTGTCGAAATAACTGATGATGGAAGTGATAAAAAGTTAAATAAAATACTGTTATTTTCTGTTATAAACCTAACTACAACGTCCTTTTTCACAGATCCGCACAAGTAGCTTTTATTTTCGGGGATCCGCAGATCCAATAGAATGGAAATATTAGTTTGTGTACTAAAAGCAACCGAGTACGGGATTCACTTCCAACTAGACTTTAATTTTTTCTCAGTGGACCGTTGTTTCCAACTCCAGCAGCACAATGTCAGTTGATAGTGGCCACAGTATCGAGCTGCGACGGCGAGGTGTTGGAGGGATCTGGCAGAATGCGGCAGGAATTCAATCAATGCCTGCGGTCACCGGCGATGTTGCAATAATGCAGGAAGGCACGATGCTAATGGTATGATTTCATGTTGCCGATCTGCCACGCCGCAATCGCTGTCGATGGTCCCATCAATACCCCACAACGCCGCATTCCGTCTAAATCTTCTTCCTCAAGCTTTTTTTTTATTCTATCAAGAGTTTGGTTTTCGTTTTTTGTTTTGGTGTTTATTTTGATACAGTTTTGATAGTGTTTTGTTTCTGTAATTACTTTCTGTACTAGTTATTTTTCTTGAAAGTTCGATCTGTTCCAAGCCTCTACGCAAATTATTTCATGTGTTACTTATTTTTATTCTATTAGCCTTCTAATTGTTATTATGTTGTATTGTTGTAAGCATTATATTTGTGTTATATCTAATTTGGTTTTCTTTCCATTTTTCCAAAATGATTACAGTTTGTTTGGATGTAAAATACGAGACAGGAATGAAACTCTATATGAATGTTGATATGTTCGTAGGGTTGGCTTTTAGTTTTTTTAGCGACAGCAGTTGTGGGGGATGTGGATTCACCCTTTGGACAAATTCCCAAAACATGTTTTGGGGAGCGAAGCTTTTTCCAACATCTTTGCTTGTTCACCTGATCAGTTTTATAGGCAAATAAAAACGCTGATCGAGTTCCAATATTTAAGATTTTGTTTTAACACATATATTTAATTTATAGTTTTAGGAGGGGTTGTATTAAAAAAAAACATGTTCCTACAATTCTCTCAACAATACCTTTCATTCAATGGTTCTTGGGTCAGACTTGTGGTTTTCTCAAAAGTGTATATTATGTTATTTGGAATATAGTTAAACAAATAATGTTCTAACTAAACAAAGGAAAATAGGGTACTTCAGTTATGTTTATTAAAGACGATAAATCCAGGAGATCGGTAGAAAACCAATGCATCCTCCATATCGGCTGCATCAGGGCACCCCCCACTCACAACCCCGACCTGACTCTTGGCACTAAACCTACCAACTGCGTACCCGCGACCGCCAAGTATTGTGAACGGGTGATTGAACAGTAACCTGTTGCCAAGATCGACGCGCATAGAGGCCCCACAACGTCGTACCTGTTGCACGGCGCACAGGTGGCTGCGTGTACCGATATCGTGTTCCGACAGTCAAAAACTTGTCGGATTAAATATCTGCCCTTTACTTTCTTTCTTCGCGTGGTAGGGCCAAAATTCTTTCCTCGTGCAGTGTTAAGAGTATAGGTAAGCGATGTGTCGTATGACTCGGCGTTTTGTTTCGTAATGTGTCATTTTGCGGGGTCTCCCGATATTTTGCCCGATTTCTTTTATGTTTCCATTACAATTTTTATTATTTTAAACTACCTTTACACGATGAATTCCATCCTAAGACGTATCATGAGGGAGTAGGGAGTATTTAGCATAAAATTTTGTCACCGAGCTATTTGTATGTAACATTAATGTTGCATTATGTATATATATCTTGTTAAGGTATATCCTGACTACGGTGCTACTAAAAAAGTACTTTCTACAGTTGAATGTTTAATTTAAACTTGTATTTTGCTTTTGAAATACAATTTGAAAGTACAGTTAATTGATTATTACTGAAGTGAAGTGAATGCATTGTCAGTGTTTACGTATTTGAATGTAACATTAAATTTTCATTGTATATACCTTGTTCAGGTTTATTCTGACTCCGGTGTCTAGTATGAAAGTATTTTACCACAGAATTGACTGTTTGATATGAATTTATTTGTTTGCTTATGAAGTGCAATAGATTAATTGATTATTACTGAAACGAAGTGAATGCATTGCCAATGGTTACGCATTATAATGAAACATTAATTTTGATGTATTTGAATATACCATGTTAAGTGTTAATTGTTTGAGATTAATTAGAATAAAATGAAATAATTGAAATATTGTGAAAATTGAATGACTAATTAGCTGCCGGAAATATTGGGTTCACCGTCTAAAATTGAAAGTTTATACAGTTTAAGAGTTCACTAATTATTACACAAGTAAATAAAAGACTGTGCATTGTTCACTCACCAAATATCCTTAGTCCACTTAACACCTTGGGATGTGTTACTCGAGTAAGGTGGTGCGGCGGCGCGACGTCGGCGTTTTCGCAGGGGGTGTCCAGAGCCGCGGAAGACGAATTCTTTGCGCGGAAGCCCAATTAAGCGATCGTAACGTTTCGCACTTCACAGTTCACAATTCCGCTCACAGTTCACAGTTTATGAGGTTTTGATGAGGTACGTGGTAGTCGCGGTTGCCCGGTATGTTGCCAAACATCTTGAGGCACAAAACACTGATTCTAACACTATCACAAAACAGTAAATAAAAAGGTGTTTACAATTTACAGACTGAATAAAAGAAACAGCCCAACTATGTGGGAAGAGAGTTAGAGAATTAAACATTTGAGAATAATTTAGAAAATCTAAAGAACAAGGACGCAATGTGCGATTACCAAGGCCGCTAACAAGAGACAGCTATTTTTTTTTAAATAACGCTTTTCCGAGAGAAGAGGGAACACTGTCACGTGGTTAAGCGTCCTCCAATAAGGGAAGGCGTCATAGCTGGATCAGGGTGGTAATATTTCAAATTTAAATATTATTACATTATTACAATCAATATCACTAAATACCGACCATTAAGATATATTCAGACTCCGGTGCAAACTAAAGTAACCCCGTAGCAGTAAACCTGCATACTCACCGAATTTCCAATGCGTATATATGCATCTTAATACCACATAAAGCCACATACCATGTTTCACCAATATATATTCATAAATAAACGATTTATGACATTTTAATTATTCTCCATAAAAATAATATGGCGGCTGAGTATGCAGGTTTGCTGAAACAAGGAACACAAAAAATGGGTTTTAATACAAATATCAATATAACTCAACTAGGTAAAGCCATATACCAAGTTTTATTAATTTGTGTTCATAATTTACGGAGATAACCTTTTACTTATCCTTCATAAGAATAACATGGGGGCTGAGTACGTAGGTTTGCTGCTAGGTAAACTATAAATACCCCGTCGCAGCATACCTGCATACTCAGCGAATTTCCAATGGAGATATGAATGTCTTAATACTTCATAAAGCCACTTACAAAGTTTCATAAAAATACATACACAAATAAGCAATATATACAATTTTAATTATTCTCCACAAGAATAACATTGGAGCTGAGTACGCAGGTTTAATCACATATACAACAAATCACATGCCTGCATCAAGGAACACAAAAAATGGGTTTTTATACTAATATCAATATAACTCAACTAGGTTAAGTCGTATATCATTTTTTATTCATTTAAGTTTATAATTAAGGGAAACATAGCATTTAGTCATTATCCATGAGAATAACATGGGAATGAGTATGCAGGTTTGCTGCTACGGGAGCCTTTGGCAAAAAAATTTTATTTTGAGTAAATATCAACAGACCACAACCAGATGAAGCCGTATACCAAGTTTCGTTAGTATACGTTCATAAATAGGCGAGATATCATATTTGTCTTTTCCTCCATAAGAATAACATTAGACAACGTACTGTGTTTAGCACTTTCAATATCTCGGGAACAAATTAACGTAGAGGAATGATCAAAATACCAAATTGTGTGCTTTTTAAGCTGAATCCAATGGTAAAAACTAAAATTTGACAATTTCAAAAATTATATGTAAAAAATTCAAAAACCCCATTTTTGTTGTACAAAACCCCCCCAAAATACCCTTTCGGATAGAGCGATCTGGCTGGTTTTCGAACTTAAAGTCATAAATGTTGCTTTACACGTTTATACCAAAATTCATCAAAATCGGATCATTTTTATGAGAGTTATCGTGCTCACGGACACACATATATATATATATATATGTGTGTGTATATGTGATTGTTTTTATGTGTGTACATGTGAGTTTTTATATGTGATTGTACATATATATATATATATATATATATATACAGTATACAGTTTCCAACGAATGGTGTTTTTGGGGTCTGGGGACCTGAAAACGAAAAGTTATCATGGTCCCGGGCCTAGATCTTACCATGCCGACTGCGGTAATAGCTTCCTCCCTAAAGGGGAAATTCGCTAAAATATCGTTTTTTGTGCAAATATTAATAGACCACAACGATATGAATATACCTATATACAGTTCGGGGCACAGTGCTTGGCGCCTGGTTAGCGTATGCTCTGGAATGACTTTTCGCCTCTATATGGCTTAGTACCGTTAGTGTTACAGAATACTTTTGTCAACAGAAACCAAAATTAAATAACTTAATGTTAAAATATTGGTTTTTGTTATTTTCGTTATTGTCTGCTTTTAATTATGAGAAGTTTGAGTTAGTTCTCGCCTTTCCCAGGCGTCAAGCACCGTGGCGCGAACTGTACCAAGTTTCGTTATAATAAGTTGATAAATAAACGAGATATACAATTTTTTTTATTCTCCATAAGAATAACATTGGACAACGTACTGTGTTTAGCACTTTCAATATCTCTGTAACCAATTGACGTAGAGCAATGATCGAAAACCAAATTATTTGTTTTTTTAAGCTGAATTCAATGGTGAAATGTAAAATTTGATTTACTAAAATATTACATTACGTGATTCGTAACTTTACATTTCGCTTCCTGGATAAATAGTTAGTTGCTATATTACTTCGTTATTAATAAAGGGGATTATATACAATTCGAGATATTCTCTAACGTTCCAAAACTCAATTGATTTAAGTTATATCTTATTTTTTCTATTTGACAATCATTAACAAATATTTAACCATAGTCACTAATACGCAGCAAAGGATTTTAAGTCGACGACTTAGTAATCGCAAGCCTTATTGCGAGGATGACATTGATCATGATATAAGTTAAATAACAGAACGTGTAAAAGGAAACGTAAAGTTATCTATTGTACGAACAGCTATCTTCGGTTATGTGTTAAAGAATATTTTGAGCTGTTATGTAACTGTACCGAGTAATGTTTAATCTTGTAACTTTCATAATTCTCAAATTTAAATGTAACCACTATAAACTTTTTAAAACGCATTTTCCCAAATCTTACGGATTGAATAACCTCATTAGAATATCGCATAATACAAGTAACTGGGTTAGAGAGGATCGTGCGTGGGCCCAACTCGACAACTCCGTACACGGCACTTGAAACGAACCTCACAAAGACGGGCCAAGAAGCCGGGTCCCGAATGAGCACTTAGTTATCGAACTTCCTCGGGAAACCTTTGAGTGACAGTTTCCGAGCCACCAATCACGGAGCACCTTTTGTCTCCCGGTTAATTATCACCACCGTCGAGGCACCGCGCGAAAGTCGGTAAATTCGAGCCGACGTTTGTCGAACATGTGAAGCTACGCACACATCCGCCACACCTCGCCACGGCGAGCGACTGCAATTACTGACTAGGCAAATGTTTGCAGGCCATCTGCAAACCGGATTAAGAGCTGAACACCTCGACGAACAATGAACCTTTTGATTGTTACCGCTCGAGTTTGCTCCACACGGGATAAACTCCGACCGACCCGGATCTCGTGAGCTCCCGTGTTCCATTCCGTTCACCGCGGTCGTTACCGCTGTAATCTATAATTCGGTAGTCTCATCGCTTATCAGTGTATCGTTCCATTCCCTATAGCGTGAGCCTGTACGACAACGATAATATAGTTCTTTCTTTTTAAAAACTCGATTAGAATTTCATTCAAAATGTTCAGTCGCATTCAGTCCCTGACACATTCGTTTTTACCTTAATGTCACCTATTTCCGAGTAAACTGATTTTTAAAAGTAATTAAGTAATTTTGTAAATAATGATATTCGTCGACTACTTTCAAATCCAAAGCGTAATTACACATTCAGCGAGATTAATTCCGAAACATTTAAAACTGTTACATTTCTTGGCCACGAATCGAAATTAATTTTCCGCAAAGTTTTAATGAATCGGTGCCGACTCGTCACGTGACGGCGCCTCGCCCCCACTCCACGTGTGCCCCTGACAGTCCCTCAGCGGCTTTATACTCGAAAATCCTAACCGGCGACGACGGATAAACAGTTTTTAATTACTTTCCCGCCGCGCATTCGGGACCACAAATCACCCGGTGTCTGACAGCCTCCAACCGTTAATAGGAAGTAATCGATTATGTTTCTGGAGAGAAAGTAATAACTCGGTTTCGATTATTAATTATGAGCGAAAATACGTAGATCGCTTTTAAATCAGCGCAGTTAAACAGAAAACGACCCATTTTTCACGTCACGCGGTCGAAAGAATGGGCCTATTATCGGGCGTATGGCCGGACAATCGTTTATAAATGGACTCGTCCTGGATCTGACGCGGACAAATCCTTTCTTTTCAGCGGCTGCTCGGGCTCCTGCTCCTCGATACTGCAGGGGCACTTTAACTGGGGGGTTGGAAATCCGACCGCGAACGATCGCGTATTACCCTCCTTTTTCCATGTTTATCTTGTGTATCCTAATCCGTGGGTATATATAACATCGGCCTTTTAGTTTAGGGATCACGAATCTTTAACCCGTGCATTATTGGCTAAATCGACTATTAAGTCCGAACAGCAAAATTAATCTTCTTCTACTTTACACAAGTAGCATAGATTAAAATTAGCTTAAGTGAATGGCTTGATTTGAAAAACCTCTGTTTTGTTTGAGGTTGCCCTCTCTGCTACTTTACAATACCATTGCACTCTCTTCTTCCTCAATAGCAGTTCTTTTACAGTCGCCTCTCCAAAACTAACTAGCCAATTTATTAGTGGCTCGGAACACGTCAATAGGTGAGAGGACTATTCATGTTGAAGTTCAGAGTTATTATAAAGAATAAACGATATCCACGTAATGTAATCCATACAAGAGTTTTTTGAGAGCCATAAGACTGCAATGTGGTGGTTAAGCGGCACGGCGTTGACGTAGGGTAGCCATGGGGCTAGCCAGTGGGGATGAATACTCTTACCTTAGTTAGCAGCAGGGATTGAATCCGCCACATACAATTTGCTGTATGCGAGTTATACTCCAAAGGTTTAAATACGACGTTAAAATACAATGATATAATGAATTAAATTAATTATATTGGACTTGATATTAAATCTGATAGATCCGAAGATTTAGGGAAGAAAAATCGTTGTAATAAATCAAAGAATCGACGACATACTGTAGTAAATATTTCATGATCTAAAAACATTTACTTCTGATCCCTTTTCTTATTATACGATATGGTACATGATTCGAGGTAATGTAATAGTATCGTCAGAATAAAAAATAGCGTAAAGTATTTTAACAAAAGTGAAATCTCAAACACATTAATTTATTCAAATAGATTTCAAGACTTTTCAAAAGGAACAAACATGGTGTGCGTTTTCGTTGCTTAATAAACCCGGCTGCAGTATTAAACCCTACTTCCGGGCCAGTTAATTAAATATGTGTGAAACATTTAATTAGAAAGATCAAAGAGGCTTCGCCTTTCGCGCCGGCGATTTTAATAAACTCCGAATTAGACTCCGGACTAGAAATAAAATAGCTTTTGTCGCTCACCTCGGGCCGCGAGCTCGGAAACTCTGGGAGCGGTCGGATGGTCGGACTGTACACAATTCTGCAGTTTTGGCTGACTCGTTTTCGGGATAATTGGCGTTGGCATAATCCCTCGGTTTCGATTGAGTCCTGGAAGCTGTTAATGTTGCTTCCGAGTGCTGTTAATGCGCAGTCTGAATGCTGTTAATGCGCGATACGTGTTAACATGTAAAGTTCACGTGGTGTTACACTATTTTGTGGTACTCCATCAAGTTTGGAAGAATATCCGAGCTTTTAAACTGTTTTAAATCATCATTAATCATTCTGTAATGTTGAATTTATTTTACTCGTAATAAATGTACGTGTCTGTATTTATTCTTGGGTTAATGTATACACGTAGCTCTCTTGGAGTAATTTTAACATCACCTAAAGATATAAGGCAAGTTTACCAAACGTAAGCGGTTTAATGATTATATATTATTTAACAATATGTATGTGTTTTTATTTAATTTATAGCGTAGATATTAGTGAAAATCAATAAAGATTACGATGAAAAGAAACAAAAATGTTCCAACGACCCGAAAATAGTACTAGCTTACAACATTTTACTATACCTTGCGTTTTTCAGAATCGCAAAACACTTAAATACACAGGGCTTAAAAACAACATAGGAGCGCGATACCTCTCAATTAAAATTAAATAGAAGCCTTATCAAACTACTGATAATATACCGAGAGCAGAGTGGGCACATGTAACTTCATTAGTTTTAATTTGAGATTTAACCAATAATTCCTTTATTCAAATCTTTCCAAGCAAAAATATTTTAATAAACTATCGAATATGTTTTTGTGTTTTTTATATACAATAGTAAATAAGTGAAATATCTCATAGCCACTTTTTTGTAGTTACATACTTGAATTAATCATAATCTACGATGTAATGACAAATTTATCTCATTTTTGCTATATAAACTATCAGCAACGAGGAATTATTTTGAAAGTTCTTGTTGTCTCTCGCAAAATGGTATTACTTAATATCATAAGGGAGTTATTAGTTAACATTAAGAGAAAATATTACTAATTTTCGTAGTATAGCAGTTTTAAAATATCATATTAATTATCCTTATAATGCAAATATAAATCTTAGACAGTAATCTTTAAGATCATTTTTATTTAACCGTATTTCTGAGTTATTATACTGTATTTTTATTTAAAATTAAACTAAGTCACTAATATCAAATAAACAAATTCTAATGCCATTCAAATTGTCCACTGTAGTTTTAATCAATAAATATTTCATTGATTGAGAGCTGTTTTAAATGAGTTGCTTTAATGCATCGCATTGTGCATTATTGCTTTAATGCATGATATTATATTATGCACTGATGAATAATCACTCATGCTATTCCCATCCAATAGTCAGGTATTAGTTTATTCCTTTCTTACATTGTGAAAGTTGAGGTAAAACATATCAAAATTTGATTAAAAGTCCTTAAAACTTAGTTTATGCATGTATTTAATACGAATTTCTAGTATTTCTAGTGTGAAACGCTGCACTACGAGGGCTTTTCTTCTTCATTTACATCAGGTAATCTACAAAAGTGAGCCCTCGTAAAATCACTGCTTTAGCGTCTTCAATAGCCTGTGACACCCTTGAAAATTTGCATAGTCATTTTCACCCCCACGTGCGGTAAGAACTTGCAGGATAATAGAGCCGTTGGGCTATCGGAGGGGCTTCAAACTGTTTGATATAGATTAACTGAGCCATGAATATGGATGCATAAAGCCTTAGAGAATCTTGACCCCTCTAGCCGGCCACACAAGGGTCTTATTGAGAAACATTATGGGATCCATCACATAACCCTGAGTGACCCCCATAAACAGGGAATGGGACCTTTGTGAAATTGTACCTTGCTCGAGGTACGCAAAATGTGTGTACCGTATTGATAGTATCACTGGTAGGGTATTAATGTGGGAGCAGTAAGTACCTCTTATGTGTTACAAATAACTGATAAATCAAGATTCAAGATACAAGATTTGTATTTACCATAAACAAATACACTGCATTGGCAATCTTTAACATATAACACAGATGTTCATAACTATAGTGTCCTGCTGAAACACAAAACAGATTTTTAACTTCTTCATGTGAGAGAATTCGTACAACATAACTACATACATTTTTACTTAGAAATAAATTAGGACATTGGGTTGAGAAAACCTTGAACACTGTAATACCCCTGATAAGCAAGGAACTCTTTTAGGCTTTTGCGATTTTTTTTCAAGGGGAGCTCCACCAGATAAGATAATTACTCTCGTAAGTAAAATAATATGATATATTTTAGTAAAATAAAAAAAACATAAGTACACAACATTATAACAGGTTTTATAACGAGGCTAATTTAAAGTACTCGTTGATTATGGACTTTCACAATTTAGAGTACAATTAAATGACTGACAAAACGTCTTAATCAAATGGCACGTGTTGAAAACCGCATCTTTCAGAGTTGTTATGTCTGCTGCATGCAGTTTCAAGGCGAATCTCCTCCTGGGGTGAAACGATGACCCTCTTCTTCACATTAGTCTTCATCTCCGTGTCAGCCTTCCTCCCCTCCCTCGCAGCCTCATACTACCCCTTCCCCCGTCCATCTATTACTCACTCACTGCGCTCTGTCTAATCTTCAACATCCGTTTTGTCTCGTGGACTACATTTTTTAACATTACACCCCATTACTGTCTTTCCTCTTCCTAGAACTTCCGATGGGATTTCCTTCGTCTTCCCGTCTTCCGCACTTTTGTCGAGAATACTTTCTAAACACGAAGTCATTATTTACTGGAAATTGTTGACTCTTTTCTCGAAAACTTATGTTTTTAGAGTATAAAAACTCGACCCTTAAAAATATTTTGGCGTTTCATTAAATTACAACAAGGAATGTTACATTACACGTTATGAATGAGTACAGATTAGTTTTGAATAAAGATAAAATGTATTACTGCTTCGACCTTAATTTGGAGTTATTTGATATGATTATAAAGTTTTTGTATTTATTTATAAAATATATATGTACGATATATTTTTCATAAACTTATTGCCACAAACTGTATGTGACTACTAATGATCAGCTAAAATACAATTAACATCTATTTCACCTTTAGATTATGATGTAAAAATGTAATTTACTACTTACCCGTATGGATATCTCGCAAACCTATTTTCCAATATAAAAAGTGTCCTAAGAAAGGAGCTTTTAAAATGTAATAAAATAACACGGAAAGTTTAAAGAGAAGGACTTCATTCATTGGGGTAAGTGTGCATTCAGTGAATTCTATGTGTGTGAAGGGCAGGGGGAGAGGGCATGCTTTCAGAAAACTAATAGGCTACTCGAGAAAAAATATTCTTGCTCTCCAGAAATAGAGGGGAATCTCTTAAGAGGCTATTCGATTTTACCTCCGCTAAAATAATAATAAGTTTAATGAATAATCAACCTTTTAGCAAATTACTATAGGTTATTAAAGAAAGAAGCATTTCTTTCCGAGATGAAAATTTTCCATTGACTTTAATATATTTTAACTGTTCTTTTTCTTCCGTGTTTATTTCATTGCCCACAAATATATCCTGTCCAAAATTACATTTTATTTGTTGTATATTTTTATTTATATTTATGTAATAGGTCATACATTTAATGTTGTTATGTTCAACAAAATCTTGACAAAAAGTCTTATAATGGCCATAAACACAAGTGTAATATATTTCTAAACATATCTAAGATCTTTACTTGTTGTGTATTCATAATGGACCTTCCGGCCTTTCTATAGAAATGTCTCTGATTAAATAAAATAAAACAATATTTGTTATTAGAATATGTATGGGGAATTATTTTTATTATCATAACGTATTTAAATAAATAATATTAAATATGTTTCCCCTCAATCATTGTTAAAGCGCTTTACACCTACGTTCTTCTGGGTGCAGTTTTCAGTTCATTTAAAATACGAGTATTAATAGCAATGGAATAATTCAAATGGATTCACTTCGCAATAAAAATTTAGTTTTCAGAAGATAATGTCGGAATTACTTCTCCGACGATACCGTTCATCGCAATGGAAAGCTGCGCCTACGATTGAAGAAGGCAATAAGGCAGAATAAATATTCCAGGCGTGGATCTTAACGATCTGTCGGCAAACCTGATTCGAATCCTGACAGATTCTGGTGATAGTCCACATCACTCCAGTGCGCGCATCGTAATTATGACGGATTATATGTTTACAACTGGATTGAACTCAATTATATACATTTATTTCACGATGTGTGAAAGCTAGATATGCATAGTGTTTTAAATATAGCTCCTTTTTATATTAAATGTTGATCACCTAAGTTTCAGCTAGAGTCTATAGTAAATAATAATTTTAATCATGTGTAAAATAGTTAAATCTGTACAGCAAATTTAAATTCTGCTTCTTGTTTCAAGCCACAACTTTTTAGAACCTCAAGACTGGAAAATCTAACTTTTTTAAAATACTGGGTAAAAATAGTAGTTTTTAAGTCGTGATTTTTAAATAATACAATATTTAACAAATAAAAAAAACATTAAAAGCACGTAAAATGTGTTTTGCTACAGGGTTAACAAAGACTTCGTGTGCTACTTGTCCCCCACTTTCGGCGCTAAGCTATTCAACTATAATGGAGTGTTCTTGATTTTACTTTTTGTGAAATTGAATGCTGCTCTATTCACAATAGGTCTTTATGTAAGTCGGCACCTACATAATTAAATAATATTTTTTTTATTTGTGAGCATTGCATGCAGAACGAGCAGCATTTAAGCGTGTTTTAATTTCTTGCCATATTCTAGAAGAAAAAAATTAAATCGATTGTACACATACTAATACACAATCTAATGTTCACTCGTCCTTATCAGGCATATTAAGGGAGAACGTCAGTGTTGGATTTATTCCATCTCAAGAACAATGTCAAACCGAAATATATTTTTATTATTTTTTCATCAGATTTAGATAGATTAATTTCCATAGGTTACAAAATATATAATCGATTTTTCTTCAATCTGGGAACTTTCCCCTATGAGGCTCAAACAAAATTATTTCGCAAACAATATATATGGAGACTGAAACATTTAAAATTTAATCAGGTGAAAAAAATGTATGAACGCACATTGAGCGGGTATTTAACATGTTTGGTAACGATTAATAGATCTACCATCGCTCTCCGACCCTCGCCTAAGCTTTAACCACTTATTAAATCCATAACGTGAATTTTCAAAAGGACAGAAAGTTCAAAAACTACCACGAAACGTTGTACTAGCAGGCCTAGCAGATACGGCGTACAGTCAATAAGATCCGCATAAATATTCCGCCGGCATCCCCGATTCATCTTATTAGTTGCCTCCGAGTGGCAGGGAGGGTATCGTCGTTTGTTTCAATCGCTCCACGATTTCATCACACCCCATTACATAAAGTAACACTACCATTACCCGACATCTTTTTCTATCCGTTTCGTGCGCCTGAAATTATATGCATTCGATTCGCCTCGACGACGTAAAGATAATGGGGCAGCACTGTTACCCCTTATAGGAGCGACACTATTGAAGAGTTTATGGCGTGATATGGAAATGTACAGGAAACCGAAAATCGTTCCGAATAGAAAATTATTTTATTTTTAGTTTTGATGAGGAAATATGTTGCCTATTGTTATTTAATTGCGGAGTCAAAGATTTCATCTACCACTAGGACGGACTAGGAAGTGATCTATTTTAAGGAACAATGTGTCTATACGACAAACTTTCAACAAGCGGCTATATCCAAATGAATTTCTTCATTAGCATGATACGTGTTGTTACAACTATACAGGATAAATAAAATTCGTCTTACAACACTATAAAGTATATTTACACTTGTACTGTACTTGAATACAAGACGGTAAAATATACACAAAATATACTTATCGCAACTTTTTTCCGGAACTTCCGGTAGCCAAAGTATATAAGCTGTTCGCCATCTTGTTTCTGTCATTCTCTGATTGGGCCTGATGATGACCGGTGTAACTGGTTGAAATCGATCGCCTTGTACCTTCTTTTGTGTATATTTTACCGTCTTGTATGTAAGTATAGTATAAGTGTAAATATACTTTAGTGTTGTAAGACGTATTTTATTTATTTATATCCAAATTCACCAATGGTTGAAGGGTCAGGCAAAACATTCAGATTTACCAACCCCAAAACAGGTAGAAAAACCAGGCCGACAAGACATCCAAATTCACCAACTTTGGCCTAGTCGGGTTTCTAATCCCTGGGCTTTGTGTTTGTTTATTTCCCGCACGAATTAGCACCAATTCAACAATCCTTCTCTTCCTGTCTAATTTAATTTTGTGGTTTTAAGATAAGAGTCTTGTCATGGATCCGTGTTTCTGTGTTTTTAGCCGAAAGGTTTGGCTTTTTGGTTCATTTAAAAGAGTAAACTTATGCCAACGTAATATTATTATATCTATAACTAGTGTAACAAACATTCCGTTAAATTTATTTTTGTCATATTTTTTATTACACCTTTTTACCGAATATCCTCTATAGGGAAGAAGCTATTACCGTAGGTCTCATGGAAAGACTTAAGCCCGAGACCATGATAACTTTTCATTTTGAGGTCCCCAGATGCTAAAAACACCATTCGTTCAAATGTTTATATATGTATGTATATGTATATATATTTATATATATATATATATATATATATATATATGTGTGTATATGTGTGTGTGTGTCCGTAAGCACGATAACTCTCGTAAAAAGGTCCGAACTTAATGAAATTTTGTACAAATGTGTAAAGTACCTTTTATTTGAACGAGTTCGAAAACCACACAAATCGCACAATCCGAAGGGGGGTTTGGTACTCCAAAAATGGGTTTTTTGGGGTTTCCACATGTAATTTTTATTTAAAACCAAATTTTAATTTTTACTATTTAATTCAGCATAAAAAACAAACAATTTGGTATTTTGATCATTGCTCTACGTCAATTGGTTACTGAGATATTGAAAGTGCTAAACACAGTACGTTGTCTAATTTTATTCTTATGGAGAAAAAGAAAAATTGTATATCTCGCTTACTGATGTACATAAACTAACGAAATTTGGTATATGGCTTCATCTGGTTGTGGTTTATTGTTGTTTGCACAAAAAAGAATTTTTCACGTATGGTTCCTGTAGCAGCAAACCTAGGTACTTGGTCATCATGTTATTTGTATGGGAAATAATTAAAATGTGACATATCACTTATTTATTAATTTTTATGGATGAAACTTGGTATGTGACTTCACTAAGATAATTTCTGTTGATATTTGCATAAAAACACATTATTCTGTGTTCCTTGTTGCAGAAAACCTGCGTCCTCATCCCCGATGTTATTCTTATGGAGAATAATTCATATTTTAAATATCGCTTGTTTGCGAATATATTTCTTATGAATCCTGTTAAGTGTTTTAATGTGTTATGTTACATATTCATTGGAAATTTGCTGAGTATACAGGTTTGCTGCGACGGGGGTATTTTAGTAATGCACTTTAATCAGACTAGTTCCTTTCACTATATCTAAGTTACGCAATTAATTAAAATAACTACAGGGAATAAGATCTAAATACCTCCGTTGCAGCAAACCTGCATTCTCAGCGAATTTCCAATGCATATATTTATATATACCATACACAGCCACTTACCAAGTCTCATAGATACATATTCACAAATGAGCCGTGTATTCAATTTTGATTTTTCTCCATAAGAATAACAGGGGATTGAGTACTCAGGTTTGCTGCAACAAGGAACAGAAAATATTATGTTTTTAATACAAATATCAACAGGCCACAACCAGATGAAGCCACATACCAAGTTTCATCCGAATCCATTTATAAACAAGCTATTTATACAATTTTAATTATTCTCCATAAGAATAACATGGGGGGCTGAGTACGCAGGTTTGCTGCAACAAGGAACACAAATTATGTTTTTTTATACAAATATCAATGTAACTCAACTAGGTGAAGCTACATACCAAGTTATATTAATTTATGTAATTATTAAGGGAGACATAGTATTTTAATTGTCTCCATAAGAATAACATGGGGGCTGAGTATACAGGTTTGTTGCTACAGGAACCTTTAACCAAATTTTTTTGAGCAAGTGTCAATAGACCACAACCAGATAAAGCCGTATACCAAGTTTCGTCAGTATACGTCCATAAAAAAGCGAGATATAATTTGTCTTATTCTCCATAATAACATTAGAAAACGTACTGTGTTTATTACTTTGAATATCTCGGTAACCGATTGACTTAGAGAAATGATCAAAATACAAAATTGTGTGTTTTTTTAGCTGAATCCAATGGCAAAAACTAAAATTTGACTATTTCAAAAATTATATGTAAAAATTTAAAAATAATTATGGTGTATAAACCCACCCCCAAAACACCCCTTTAGATAGATTGATAAGGCTGGTTTTCGAACATAAAGTCATAATTGCTGCTTTACACGTTTGTACCAAATTTAATCAAAATCAGACAACTTTACAAAAGTTATCGTGCCTCCGAACACACACACACACACACACACACACACACACACACACACACACACACACACACACACACACACACACACACACACACACACACATATATATATATATATATATACAGTATTGAACGAATGGTGTTTTGGCATCTGGGGACCTCAAAACGAAAAGTTATCATGGTCCCGGGTCTAGGTATTACCATGCCGACTACGGTAATGCTTCTTCCCTATAGGGAAATTCGCTAAAACGAAATATGCATTCCTTTACCTATTTCGCCAATGAGTTTAGTTATGTATTTGGCAGCAAGCGGATTCCCAAAATTGGTGATTTCGGATGTTTTGCTGGCCTGGATTTTCTACCTGTTTCAGAGTTGGTGAATTTGGATTTATTGACCGACCCTCAAACTATTGGTGAATTTGGATACGAACCAACACCCAGTAACCTTACTTTAAAAATATCTCATTGCCTTTCTTATACTAAATCTAACTACTATATATCGAAAGGAAAGCATGCTTAAAATATGGCCAAATGTTGAAAAACATTGGTTTTGTTACTTAACTAGGTCGATAATAGCATTATTTCTGAAGTATTCTTAAGTAATACTTAAGAAATGATTCTTCAGACAAAAATTACCTTTACCATTTTTTTTGCGAATTCCCTTTGCTTATAGTCAAGTTGGGAAAATGTCAAACTTGTGGTTTTAAAGTCCCGGTGGTATTTTATATTTACCGTCGAAAAATAACTAAATGACAGTCTGCTCCGAAAATCCGCTTTCAGCAGCTGAGACCTTTGAACCGCGGGTCATTATTATATCTCAATCGTTATACCTCGATGATTTCGCCTTTGACCGGTTTTCTCCACATTAAAGGGCTGCAGCTTTATCGAGTGATGGCTCTAGCTCAGTCTAACGACTTCACGCGTGGATATTTTTAAAACCTCTCTTGTATTATTGTCCGGACAATAGCCTGTTTTAATGGATGTGCATGGCTTCCTGTTCACTTTCCAATTATAAAATTACTACCTCGGTTTTCTCAATCACAAAAAACAACTTCGGTTGTAAATATCGATCGAACCGTATGTATGTCGCTTCTGAGAATGTGTGTTTTAGTGATTTAGGCGATTCTCAAATATATAAAATATTTATAACACGACTGATCAGGTTTCTAAACGACATTTCGAAACATATTATCAAAACCGTGATAAAATGTAGCAATTACACTAAAACTAATGATGATTTAAAAACCGAAAAAACAGTTAACACGTAAAAATATGTGTTGAGAATGTTTTAGGTAACATTTAAAACAATCTTGATTGTGGACTTCACGTTTTATTGAAATGTATATCCAAAGAGATCAGTACTCTTTCAAACAAAACCTAGTAATTTCTAAATTCATGTATGAAGTCGTTATCTGATCCAGTCGATGATTTTTCAATTGATCCCGCCTAGCAAAACCGAGGATTAGCAATTTACTTTCCATACTGTTTTTATAATCTAATGTATCGTCAATGCTACAGGTATTTGACAGGTTTTATTTTCCAGGGAAGCATTTGTGACTTTATCCTCGAAAATTATGTTTACCTTTTACTGGCGAAATTTTCCCATAACCAGAACTACGAGCTATTTCATAAAGCCCAACTGCGTGTTCGAAACACGGAAATAACATCTCTAAGACGGGATACGAATACCCCGAGCCACGCTGCACGCTGACAAGCGCATCGATGTGTCCCGACAGGTAGCACCGAGATGTTCCGGTTCATCCCGGATCCCTGTCAGTCCTACTACCCCGCTTCCCTCTGTTCGTGGAGCGGTTTTCGTCCGTTGCGCGAGTTTTCTCCCTCCACGCGCCCGCGGCGCTCGGCCAAACTAACTTCGCGTTTGTTCCACCGCCGATATGATTGCCTCGTTTGAATAATTTTATATTTGCGGGAAGAAATTCCAACTCGGATTAGGCCTCGGAGCATCACCTTGAAGGAAACTTGCGTAAACACTTTCTTTTCGATTGAAAAAAGTTTCTCGTTCGCCCGTGCTTGTGAAGAGCCTTTCTTCTGTTAATGCTCTTAAGCCCTCCAACATCAAATCGGGGCCATTTACGATTTATTTCAGTGTGTGTTTATAGGTTTAATTACTTTAATTTCTGGTCGATTACTTATCAAATTGAACTGCAAACCTCATAATGTAAACTGTTGTAACGTTTTCGAGTTTACTCGTTTGTTGCATGGACCTCAATGTGAAACGAGTCAAATACTCTTTTCAAATAGAACTTGTCGAGTGGAAATGTTTGTAATTAAATAGAGTTTATTTTAAATTTAGTTATTCTTATTTAGTTTACATTCATATAACGGTCAAATATTGTAGTTTTCTGGGTTTTCATCTAATTACCAAAATGGTTAACCCTATACAACAGAAATATCCTAAAAACGCATACGCACTTCGTTTGTTCGTTTTAATTTCGAATGAATCTATTTACGCTAATGCGATGGACCTCGGCCTTTCATCTGTGTCATTCGATTCGAGCTTCAAACGCAAACCAACTAGCGTTTAGTTGCCGGATCCATTAGCCGATGAACATCAACCCCGATGAAAAATATCGTCGCCAAAGAGCTCCACTTCGATTCGTCAAATAACCAAACGTCCCGCTAATCTAAACTATTGATACCGGCTTGCTAATGTGATCGCCGATGAATAGCCGCATTCATTAGCTATTTGACCACCACCTATCACTCCATATCGCAATAGCTTTCTCGTAATTGGCCGGCGCGGCGAGAGTGGTGATAAGCCGATTTGCTCACGTCATAAAGGGAAGATTCCGCCTAATAAGGGTTGAAAGGGCTTACCCCGCATCGACTAATTGCCCTTCTCACTAATTACGCTTTTAATCGCTCTTTAAATGCCCTCCTTGCACGTCGAAAGCTTTCTTGATCGGGGTTGCTATCGTCGAGATTGCTAGAAACCCGCCTGTTTTGCTCGTTAGGCGGACCATCGTTCAGGGACGGTGTATGAGTTAAGTGCTTTACCGTTTATTAAAACCTTTCAGTCTAAGATAAGTCTTCTGAAGATTTTAACTTCAAACTATAAGTTCAAAAGGGTTCGTCTTCTTCAAATGAGCTGTATAATTTTCAGCTTCAATATCCTTTCGGATTATTATTAATATAACAACAATAATTTGGGTTTCCATAGCTACCGTTTTGATTTCTAAGCATTTTAATTTCCGTACTAGTAGACAACATGTATGTATTATTCTTACAATGTTAAAAATGTAAATGTAGGCTCTAGGGGGTGGAAGATTTCCGGTTTTATCGTTTTATGTAACAGATTTATTATGTTAATATCCTTTATATAAGTTTTGTACCATTTGTCATCAAAATTTACAGAACAACACCATATTTAATTATTTTAGAAATTATAACATACTTTTCTCTTCAATACAAGAGCCGAAAAATTACATTCCGGTCGGTGATTAATATTTTTTTAATCCAGCACGTATTTTAAAAAAATACAAAAACACCTCAAGGCTACTAATATCAAACCACCTTAAAAAGCTCTTACAGTCCCGATTCGCTGTGATAATTAATTGTGTAACATTTTTAATTAACGAGTCCTTTTACCTTTTCAAACTCACACAGAACAAAGCTCTTTCGATGTTGAATTAAATTATTTAATTTATTAATGTTTTTCTCGGTGCGGTCCGCAGCAACAAATTACACAAAGGTCAGGGGTTAATGTCGAGAGGGGGATATACTGGTCAAAGACAACGCAGCCAGCCGTGAATATGCTCGGGGGCAGTGGAGAGTAAAACTGCCTCGGCAGCAGATGACCTGGAAGAGCGTTCTTCTTGAGTACCACCCCCTCGTGTGATTAAATTAAAACTCATTAATGGCAGTTGGCGTTTGTCTAGTCCCAGGAACACGTTCCGAACACTGATCGCGCATTAGGGTCAATACCGATTGTTCCTTTCTGTATGGATTAATTAGCTATCGTTTTCAAGTTAATTTTAAAATGTCTTATGAAATGCAATAAATATTTTTCGAATTAACTAGACATACATTCTGTAATATATTTTATCACATGAAAACCGTATTAAATTTGAGGAAGTTTTCATGGTGAACAATATTTGTACGGCCATTATAGTAAGTAGGTAAACTTAAATTCTCATTAAATGTTGGTTCGATAATAATCTATCGACATGTCAACACTGGCAGCTTTTACAATGCTTTTAGATAAGTCCAGTAGAATTTTTTCTTAAGAAACGCATTTTGTTAGAGTTACGTATGGCGACCACCTAACCGCTTTCATGTACTCCTATTCACATTAACACTAACGCTTTTGACGGGGAGAAGCAGAGTATGAGTTGGCCAACGAATATATCGTCTCACCTTCAAACATTCCTAGGATTCTTAACAAAATAAATCAGATTATATTCTCCATAACACTCCTGAAAGGCAGAATTCTCAATCGCGAGAAGGAACGGACCCGCCGAAACTCGAAACACGTCTGTTTTGACACAAGATTTCTCTATTGTGTGACAAATTGTGCCTTTCCAAAGCGCTTTCTAATTCCGTTCTCGAGCATTCAACGCCCGAGCCTCGCGCCGAGTTCATTAACGTTAACAAAGTGTTTGAATTAAACGTTATTAAACGAGAGCGCAGACACCGTGTCGGAAGATGGAAACAAAACAAAATGGCGTCTGTCAGTGGCACGGCTTAGAGACGGCGACGACAAACAATCACTGCATGTGTCGCGATCCGGCGCTTAATTAGCACTCGTCCTGATAATTGGCACGCCGGTTAATACGTCTGTGCCCTTTGACTCCAAGGAGGTCTATGTTAAAGTCTGTGTTCGGAACTGATACAAGCTTATTAGTGTGTCAGTCTCCGTCAAAAGGCATATTAAAGTTATTTGCGAGTAGTGGGATTACTGAAGCGCGTGACTTCGATGTAGTTTTATTCGCTCGGAGAATCACTCGATTGTTACGTATTACAGTACGTTGTATTTCGAAGACGAACTATTTTACGAATAATCCGTACACAAATTTTTAATTTTAAACGGTAAACGTGCCCTGTTTGAGTACCTCGAAATTGTTAATGAGTTATTTAATCACGTGATTATTTATCTACACATATTCAATCTTTTTACTCCCTTAAGTCAAGTTTGATTTATTCCACGGTGTATTTTATGAAAAGGTTAAATAGTCTTTATTTGATATTGAACACTTTGAAGAGAAATCATTCTATTTACAATGCATGGTGGGACAACAAGTGTTAAAAAGCACTTCTACAAACGATTATTACCTTCTTTGTCAAGGTTATCGATACAACATTAAATACTGCACTATAATTTCCAACTCCCGAGTGAGTCATTAACTTTTTTTAAACCCTGGAAAAACAAGGATCGCAACAAGGTGTTCGTGTCACAGAAATAAACTGTGTAACGAATTTCGCCTAACAGGGCTGCTGCCTTCCGGACACCTTCTGCAAACGACCGGATTTTTAAAGGGCAATAATCCGAGTCTGGGGCACAGAGGGGTTTTATTGGCACTGGAGTTTACGTCCACCATCGAATTTACGTGCTGCTCAAGATAGTTCTTATATTTTACATCCGTCCGTGCTTCTGTTATCACCTCATCGTACCGTGGTGGTTCTTATACCCCTCTCACTTCATAGCGCAGTAATTCGATGATTCGGGGACTAATCTATTTTGAAGTGTCCTGTTTCATTTATGTAAGCCGTGTTTGCCTTAATTAGACATCTTCTGGCACTACTACGGTTTAGTTTGTCAAATTTTTAAAGTATTTTTCCTAAACTTTTGAACATACAAGCGATATGTTGTTTTATCTTAAATTACATTGACACATTTAGTTATTATTTCAACTCATTTAACATAGGATACTACAGACTTAACATAATTTAACATCTTCTTGTTGTACAACTGTTTACATTGTCATATTTGTGCAAGTATTTGCTAAATATTTGTTAAATCCGGAATTATTTGGTTTTATTTTGTGTAGTTAGAGCTTACAGTCTATAAAATATTAGTTTCATAGCTTCAACTAATTTAATATTTTATTTCACTCAATACACGTAATACTTAACTGGCTGAAACACAGTTTGTATATATTCATAAAATCTTTCTTTAAAATTGTATTAAATCAAAAAGCGACTTATTACACAAGAGAGCCCTTTTAAAGCCTATTTATTTCCTTAGAACAGAACCTTGCCCTTAACTACTTGCAACAACAGGTCGAATGTTAAAATACTTCAGATCCTTGAGGGTGTTTATTTTTTAATCTACACAATTATGCGTTGGCCTTCTAATCCAGTAGAACGATTGACTTTAGTACTGTCAGAGATTTACGAATTGCGATTAATCTAAGTAGAGTACGAAGAATTAAAGTCTCTAGAGTGGTGTATAAAACTACTTTTTACATCACATTTTCTGGATAGTAGTCACATTGCAAGCACATTTGTTACCGAAAGTACATTAAATTTGATCAGCTGAACGTTTTTCCACAATACCTAATATTCTTAACTGATTTGCACCCAAATACCTTTACAGATATGAATGAGGTAATATTTGGTTTATTTATTTAGTTAAACGGCGCCCTGCCTACTTTACTTTAAGAGTGTAGTATAAGCCCTGTACAGTGATCAACCCGTATACTGACCATTTCGTCCTTGTTTCAGGTTGTGCTTTCGTAAAATTCAGTTCACATCTGGAAGCGCAAGCAGCAATCAACAGCCTTCACGGGAGCCAAACTATGCCGGTGAGTCTTATGTGCAGCCACTTTAGCAAATAAGAAGGACTGGGGGGAGGTATCGCCCTCATAGGGGGTATAAACCCGGGGTTCGAGTGGTGGAGACGGCAAACGATGGGCCCTGAGTTACGCCCGGGGCCGCGCAATTATGTACTGCTTTAGCAAAGCAAAGGGAAGCTTAAGGGATATACCGGGGCTAGTTAATTTAACCAAAACATTACAGAGTAAAAATCAAGATTCGTCCTTTTCTAGCCGAAGGCCGTTTTTGAGCAAGCCGATTACTGTAACTGACGGAAAGTCTCAGAAGACAGTACCGTTTGCAGGTTTTGTATATTATCTGAGCATATATTATCACCTTATGCTGTTATTTGCGTTTTAACGTAATCCGATTTACACAGCTTACTATTCTTTACACGGTTCGGTGCTAAATTAATTTATGAATTTGAACGTTAATTATCATTCCACATATTTTAATTTGAATTCAGTTGGCATTCCAAAAACATAACATATGATTACTTATACATTATACAGTGTCTATGTCATTTTCAGGATCTGAATCCTAATTTTCTTTTCAATAACCAAAGTTGTTCCATTCATATTAAATGTTATCTTTAAAAAAATACATATTTATATGCTGTCTAAAAAGTAATGTTTGAATTTACACTTTTCAAAATTCGTTTATGGTGATAATTTTAGTATTTCTACTTTATATTATGTTATTTTAAATTTAATGTAATTGTTTTGTACACACATGACTTCGAGTATAGTAATTAGAGTATTATAACTACCATCATATTTAAAGATCCATTATTATTGTTAGTTATGAAGTAAATTATTCGTAATAAATTGTCAATTACCAGATTGAATTCTTCATTATTCGGTATCCCTACGAATACTGTACAATACTTTCTATGAGTATATCACACTAAATTACCTTTTGTCCACAAGAAATATTCAAAAAAATGCCCAGGTGTCATTGAACCCTAACTTTATTGCTTCAATATATTTATTTGTTGTATCCGCGTTCTAACTCCTTTTATTTTATGTTTTTAAAAGTATGTATATACTTGTATTTTGTATGCACCAGAGGCATCCAGTCAAGTTTATGAAATGGTTTTAAGGTAAACGGGTTAAATACCAGGGAATCTAACACATAATTCATTGAATCTAAGTCTAAGATGTTATACGTTAGGCCATCAGGTCCAACAATCAAAAAACTTAATTAACTCTCGATTTAAACAATTAATTGGAATGTTCGCCATGGTGTAAACAATGCGTTATCAAACTGTGTTGTTTTTTGACTACGTCAAACATGTAACCTTCTTAGATAACCTGAGAGTTATTATCCGACTACCAAAATTAGCATATAATTCATAAGTTACGGAAAATGTAAACTTTTCATTATTATCCCTACGCTAGCTTTTTCAATATATTCGGGTAAATCACTAAATCCAAAGAGACGGAAAATGCGGACCAGGTTAGTCGCGCAGAGGGCACGGTTTGACTGAGTTAGTATACTCAGGGCTTGGGTTGCCCCTGGGAAGATAATTTACATAGAATAACACCGGGCGCTTACAGGCAATATAAGGGCGGATCCGCACCCCGCTTCCCCGGAATCTTCCCATTTATTCATTCCGCAAAATAATTACCGCTTTTATGAGTTATTTGTTTCATTTAAAACTCGCAAGGGTTGAGAAGTCGAATTGGTACCGTACCGTTAAAACGGTTCGCGCTTCGAAACAACTAAATGCTTGTAAACTAGTTACAAACTTCGGGATAAAATGTGACGTATATGGAAACGAAGCTGACATCGGAACTATATCCATAGTGTTATCGAGGTGAGTGTAATCCATTCTTAAATTAATTACTTTTCGTCCGAATACTCTAAATTAATCATCACTAGTCTAAAACTAAAATTTAAAATAGTATTACTTTGTTTATGCCCATTTTATGTCCAAGACAAAGTGATTGGTCGCTTTAAAGATCTCTATGTTTGCTTTAACTCCTGAAATTATTTTCCAATTGTGTCTCGCCCTGACTTTTATCACAGAAAGAACATATATAGATCACACCTAAAAAAAACAAGCAGGAAGGTTGTTTGTTTAGTTCTGAAACCGTTATAATATTTACAGCCCCACTGTAATAGTTTGTTTTTTATCGTTGCGTATGACACAGTAACGTGTTTATCTCCATTATATTATTCGAGGAGAGACATTTTATTTTGGGGTTTCTAGGTAACAAACATTCCTGAACAAATCTACTCGCACTCCGGGAATCCCGTGGTTGCGTTTCTCTTATTTTGAAAATAATTAATGGGAATTTCTCTAAAACTATATAAGAAGGGAACTTTGAAGTTTGATGGTGACAAGAGCGTGAGAGGGGCGGCAGTGACAGCGGGTTACACGGCGCCCGGCTCGTACTTGATTGAAACACAACATAGACGGGTGCGCGGCCACGGGCGTGTGCGCGTGCGGGGGTGCGTGCGGACGACACGCGCTAGCTTTGTGCAGACACTCACCCGCCACTTAATTAACAGATCGATGAGTTAATGAGTTACCTGGAGTTTGTTCGCTAATTGATTCGGGCACTAATTGAAATAATGACTTTAACTACTCGTTAAGACGTTTGAGAACTCGTTTAAGCTTGAGGATCGTTTTATCTTGTACGAATTAATCCGTCATTACCGAGATGGGCATGTACATTTGACGCGATATAAGTCAACATAATCGGCTTATTTCGTCTCGTTTGCGACCGTGTTTTGCCCTGTCGCTCTTGAAATATACCTTAAACTGTCACTTGAGATAAATACTCGTTTCTGTATCAAAAGGTAGATTTTAAGCTATTGAACTCTAAGAAGTTATTTTGAGTTTTTAAATTACAAGTAATACATTTAAAGAGATATAATTGCATTCAGTTCTTAAACTAGTTTTACCGCCTCAGTGTATACATGTATAACCTTAAAATATTTGTTATGATTTATTATTCAAAACTCAATAATAATAGCAGTAAGATTAATTAAAAGATGTTTTGGTTACGTATATTACAATAAATAATATATAAGACGTAGTTAGTTCAGTTATAATCATCGTAAAAATTAAAACACATCAAAATTAATTATAAACCCCCAAAAACATAATCTTCATTGATGTGTAATTTTTTTCTATATTGGGTGAAACTGTAGCCCGGTTGTAAAGTAATAAACAATATAGTTTTGTAGAAGCAAAGTCGTATAAGAAACGATGTGTGAGGGTAAATTTTACGCAATATTTCTGTTTTACGAGGCAATTTTCGGGATAATTGGTTGGCGGAAGCACACGACGATCTCGTACCTCCCAACAACCCCAGATGTATGTAATTTACATAGGATAACACTCGGGTATCAACTTAGCCCAAATATACTCTTACCGACGCGTCGGCTCTATAATCTCATATTTTGTAACTTGCAAGTTTCCATGAGAAGGGTTATTTTGTTGTAGTCGTCATCAAATGAATCTAAATCATACGTAACCTATTATTTATTAATACATTGTTATATTACTAGTATTCTTTTCCATTTTACTGTGAATAGTAAATTTACTAACTATTAAATGTTTTTATAACAATAGTAGGATCAATTTATAAACAATAAAATAATGTTTATGTTAACTCTGTCTATATGATTACTGTGCCCCTAATATTTTATTTTGTTAATATTCTAAAAGATTTATTTGCTTTATATAAAACGTTTGCAAAGATTTATTAGTAAATGCTGTAGCTTTAAACACTGAAATCTGATATAAACCGTTTGTTATTAGAGAGCTTTTATTTTCAATAGTTATGAGTAGTGCACTTTAGTTGTTTTCATTATTCTGATATTTGTATGTAGGGTTTGGAAGTTGGAAAGAAATTTTAAAAAATCCACCTATTACCCACGATAAAGTGAATTACTAAGACTTCATACATATGTCAATTATTATGTTATGCAATCACATCTATATTTTATCCATATTTTAATAATTTAATTACAAAATTGAGAGTTTTAGACCCATTTGTGTGAGTCAGAACATTTTCATACTATGTGTTGACATTCAGAAGGAAAACATAATAATGCCAAATATTACATGACTGTGTAATATAACCGTTGTGCAATCTCTCTCTTCTTAAATGACAAACTAGGAAGTACTGAGGAATATACTAGGCAATTTTAAATCTATAGGCCCTACCCGTGTCTTACACTTATTATTTTTTATTATTATTATTATTATTATTATTATTATTATTATTATGATTATTATTATTATTCAATACTAGAAATAGAAACCATAAACCACACTAAACCACTATACCATAAACCACTATTTAATATAAATCACATCTTTATTATAACTCTTTCCAACATCGATTATTATGTGTATTAAACTTTAACATTAATAGTTATTTTATTATAAGTATAAGTATCCGAATACCTCAGAAAAGGTATTACTTATCTACTTCTATATTTATCGCTTTCAGTAAAAACTACCCAGTATTACTACTGCTCATCCCTACCATCGCATCATGGATCACTACCAGCATTAAAATAATAAACTACGGACTAAATGTTAAACTGAATGGGCCTATCCCCTAGTAATTAGCAGAGATAACAAACAGGAACTAAAATAAAAATGGCATTTAAGAAAATGTAAATAAATTTATCTTGCATTCAGGCCACTTTCTCTAGAGAGAAAATGAAACATCGTCAGAGTTTGTTGAGGGGCGCGGAGAGTAACCCCGCATGAAATTATTGACATTCCATAATGGAAGAACATTAATTGGATTGGAGCTGAGAGAGCGAGAGAGACAGAGAGATGGGGAGGATGATAGGGGGCACAGTGGGGCAGGGTAATGTAATAACGACTATTTCATTACCAAATGTTTCTGGAGAACGAGACTTATAGACATATGTATTTAAATGCACGAATAAAAGTAGAAACCGCACTGCACCGGTGTCAGGGGTAGATGTGTCTACATCGCCCACGGTTGTTTTACAACGTAGTATTTTACATCGCTTATCCGGAACGTCCCATGCTCTGATAGATACCGTACTGCACCGGTGACAGTGGTAGACGTGTCTACATCGCCCATGGTCGTATTGAACCGTAGTATTTTACATCGCTTATCCGGAACGTCCTGTGCACTGATAGAAACCGCACTGCACCGGTGACAGTGGTAGATGTGTCTACATCGCCCACGGTCGTTTTACACCGTAGTATTTTACATCGCTTATCCGGAACGTCCTGTGCACTGATAGAAACCGCACTGCACCGGTGACAGTGGTAGATGTGTCTACATCGCCCACGGTCGTTTTACGCCGACGTATTTTACATCGCTTATCCGGAACGTCCCGTGGACTGATAGATACCGCACTGCACCGGTGACAGTGGTAGATGTGTCTACATCGCCCACGGTCGTTTTACACCGTAGTATTTTACATCGCTTATCCGGAACGTCTCGTGCTCTGATAGAGACCGCACTGCACCACTGTCAGGGATAGATGTGTCTACATAGCCCACGGTTGTTTTACAACGTAGTATTTTACATCGCTTATCCGGAACGTCCCATGCTCTGATAGATACCGTACTGCACCGGTGACAGTGGTAGACGTGTCTACATCGCCCATGGTCGTATTGAACCGTAGTATTTTACATCGCTTATCCGGAACGTCCCGTGCTCGGATAGAGACCGCACTGCACCGGTGTCAGGGGTAGATGTGTCTACATCGCCCACGGTCGTTTTACACCGTAGTATTTTACATCGCTTATCCGGAACGTCCTGTGCACTGATAGAAACCGCACTGCACCGGTGACAGTGGTAGATGTGTCTACATCGCCCACGGTCGTTTTACGCCGACGTATTTTACATCGCTTATCCGGAACGTCCCGTGGACTGATAGATACCGCACTGCACCGGTGACAGTGGTAGATGTGTCTACATCGCCCACGGTCGTTTTACACCGTAGTATTTTACATCGCTTATCCGGAACGTCCCGTGCTCTGATAGAGACCGCACTGTACCAGTGTCAGGGGTAGATGTGTCTACATCGTCCACGGTCGTTTTACACCGTAGTATTTTACATCGCTTATCCGAAACGTCCCGTGCTCTGATAGAAACCGCTCTGCACCGGTGTCAGGGGTAGATGTGTCTACATCGCCCACGGTCGTTTTACACCGTAGTACTTTACATCGCTTATCCGGAACGTCCCATGCTCTGACAGATACCGCACTGCACCGGTGACAGTGGTAGACGTGTCTACATCGCCCACGGTCATTTTACACCGTAGTATTTTACATCGCTTATCCGGAACGTCCCGTGTTCTGATAGAGACCGCACTGCACAGGTGACAGGGGTAGATGTGACTACATCGCCCACGGTTGTTTTACACCGTAGTATTTTACATCGCTTATCCGGAACGTCCCATGCACTAATAGAGACCGCACTTCACCGGTGACGGTGGTAGATGTGTCTACATCGCCCACGGTTGTTTTACACCGTAGTATTTTACATCGCTTATCTGGAACGTCTCGTGCTCTGATAGATACCGCACTGCACTGGTGTCAGGGGTAGATGTGTCTACATCGCCCACGGTCGTTTTACACCGTAGTATTTTACATCGCTTATCCGGAACGTCCCGTGCTCGGATAGAGACCGCACTGCACCGGTGTCAGGGGTAGATGTGTCTACATCGCCCACGGTCGTTTTACACCGTAGTATTTTACATCGATTATCCTGAACGTCCCGTGCACTGATAGAGATCGCACTGCACCGGTGACAGTGGTAGATGTGTCTACATCGCCCACGGTCGTTTTACACCGTAGTATTTTACATCGCTTATCCGGAACGTCCCGTGCTCGGATAGAGACCGCACTGCACCGGTGTCAGGGGTAGATGTGTCTACATCGCCCACGGTCGTTTTACACCGTAGTATTTTACATCGCTTATCCTGAACGTCCCGTGCACTGATAGAGACCGCACTGCACCAGTGACAGGGGTAGATGTGTCTACATCTCCCACGGTTCTTTTACGCCCAATTATTTTACATCGCTTATCCGGAACGTCCCGTGTTCTGATAGAGACCGCACTGCACAGGTGACAGGGGTAGATGTGACTACATCGCCCACGGTTGTTTTACACCGTAGTATTTTACATCGCTTATCCGGAACGTCCCATGCACTAATAGAGACCGCACTTCACCGGTGACGGTGGTAGATGTGTCTACATCGCCCACGGTTGTTTTACACCGTAGTATTTTACATCGCTTATCTGGAACGTCTCGTGCTCTGATAGATACCGCACTGCACTGGTGTCAGGGGTAGATGTGTCTACATCGCCCACGGTCGTTTTACGCCGACGTATTTTACATCGCTTATCCGGAACGTCCCGTGGACTGATAGATACCGCACTGCACCGGTGACAGTGGTAGATGTGTCTACATCGCCCACGGTCGTTTTACACCGTAGTATTTTACATCGCTTATCCGGAACGTCCCGTGCTCTGATAGAGACCGCATTGTACCAGTGTCAGGGGTAGATGTGTCTACATCGTCCACGGTCGTTTTACACCGTAGTATTTTACATCGCTTATCCGGAACGTCCCGTGCTCTGATAGAAACCGCTCTGCACCGGTGTCAGGGGTAGATGTGTCTACATCGCCCACGGTCGTTTTACACCGTAGTATTTTACATCGCTTATCCGGAACGTCCCGTGCTCGGATAGAGACCGCACTGCACCGGTGTCAGGGGTAGATGTGTCTAAATCGCCCACGGTCGTTTTACACCGTAGTATTTTACATCGCTTATCCTGAACGTCCCGTGCACTGATAGAGACCGCACTGCACAGGTGACAGGGGTAGATGTGACTACATCGCCCACGGTTGTTTTACACCGTAGTATTTTACATCGCTTATCCGGAACGTCCCATGCACTAATAGAGACCGCACTTCACCGGTGACGGTGGTAGATGTGTCTACATCGCCCACGGTTGTTTTACACCGTAGTATTTTACATCGCTTATCTGGAACGTCTCGTGCTCTGATAGATACCGCACTGCACTGGTGTCAGGGGTAGATGTGTCTACATCGCCCACGGTCGTTTTACACCGTAGTATTTTACATCGCTTATCCGGAACGTCCCGTGCTCGGATAGAGACCGCACTGCACCGGTGTCAGGGGTAGATGTGTCTACATCGCCCACGGTCGTTTTACACCGTAGTATTTTACATCGATTATCCTGAACGTCCCGTGCACTGATAGAGATCGCACTGCACCGGTGACAGTGGTAGATGTGTCTACATCGCCCACGGTCGTTTTACACCGTAGTATTTTACATCGCTTATCCGGAACGTCCCGTGCTCGGATAGAGACCGCACTGCACCGGTGTCAGGGGTAGATGTGTCTACATCGCCCACGGTCGTTTTACACCGTAGTATTTTACATCGCTTATCCTGAACGTCCCGTGCACTGATAGAGACCGCACTGCACCAGTGACATTGGTAGATGTGTCTACATCTCCCACGGTTCTTTTACGCCCAATTATTTTACATCGCTTATCCGGAACGTCCCGTGCTCTGATAGAAACCGCTTGCACCGGTGTCAGGGGTAGATGTGTCTACATCGCCCACGGTCGTTTTACACCGTAGTATTTTACATCGCTTATCCGGAACGTCCCGTGCTCGGATAGAGACCGCACTGCACCGGTGTCAGGGGTAGATGTGTCTACATCGCCCACGGTCGTTTTACACCGTAGTATTTTACATCGCTTATCCTGAACGTCCCGTGCACTGATAGAGACCGCACTGCACCAGTGACAGTGGTAGATGTGTCTACATCGCCCACGGTCGTTTTACACCGTAGTATTTTACATCGCTTATCCGGAACGTCCCGTGCTCTGATAGATACCGCACTGCACCGGTGTCAGGGGTAGATGTGTCTACATCGCCCACGGTCGTTTTACACCGTAGTATTTTACATCGATTATCCTGAACGTCCCGTGCACTGATAGAGATCGCACTGCACCGGTGACAGTGGTAGATGTGTCTACATCGCCCACGGTCGTTTTACACCGTAGTATTTTACATCGCTTATCCGGAACGTCCCGTGCTCGGATAGAGACCGCACTGCACCGGTGTCAGGGGTAGATGTGTCTACATCGCCCACGGTCGTTTTACACCGTAGTATTTTACATCGCTTATCCTGAACGTCCCGTGCACTGATAGAGACCGCACTGCACCAGTGACATTGGTAGATGTGTCTACATCTCCCACGGTTCTTTTACGCCCAATTATTTTACATCGCTTATCCGGAACGTCCCGTGCTCTGATAGAAACCGCTTGCACCGGTGTCAGGGGTAGATGTGTCTACATCGCCCACGGTCGTTTTACACCGTAGTACTTTACATCGCTTATCCGGAACGTCCCATGCTCTGACAGATACCGCACTGCACCGGTGACAGTGGTAGACGTGTCTACATCGCCCACGGTCATTTTACACCGTAGTATTTTACATCGCTTATCCGGAACGTCCCGTGTTCTGATAGAGACCGCACTGCACAGGTGACAGGGGTAGATGTGACTACATCGCCCACGGTTGTTTTACACCGTAGTATTTTACATCGCTTATCCGGAACGTCCCATGCACTAATAGAGACCGCACTTCACCGGTGACGGTGGTAGATGTGTCTACATCGCCCACGGTCGTTTTACACCGTAGTATTTTACATCGCTTATCCTGAACGTCCCGTGCACTGATAGAGACCGCACTGCACCAGTGACAGGGGTAGATGTGTCTACATCGCCCACGGTCGTTTTACACCGTAGTATTTTACATCGCTTATCCGGAACGTCCCGTGCTCGGATAGAGACCGCACTGCACCGGTGTCAGGGGTAGATGTGTCTACATCGCCCACGGTCGTTTTACACCGTAGTATTTTACATCGCTTATCCTGAACGTCCCGTGCACTGATAGAGACCGCACTGCACCAGTGACAGGGGTAGATGTGTCTACATCTCCCACGGTTCTTTTACGCCCAATTATTTTACATCGCTTATCCGGAACGTTCCGTGCACTGATAGAAACCACACTTCACCGGTGACAGGGGTAGATGGGTCTACATCGCCCATGGTCGTTTTACGCCCAATTATTTTACATCGCTTATCCGGTACATCCCGTGCACTGATAGATACCGCACTGCACCGGTGTCAGGGGTAGATGTGTCTACATCGCCCACGGTCGTTTTACACCGTAGTATTTTACATCGCTATCCGGAACGTCCCGTGCTCGGATAGAGAACGCACTGCACCGGTGTCAGGGGTAGATGTGTCTACATCGCCCACGGTCGTTTTACACCGTAGTATTTTACATCGCTTATCCGGAACTTCCCGTGCACTGATAGAGACCGCACTGCACCGGTGACAGTGGTAGATGTGTCTACATCGCCCACGGTCGTTTTACACCGTAGTATTTTACATCGCTTATCTGGAACGTCTCGTGCTCTGATAGAGACCTCACTGCACCAGTGTCAGGGGTAGATGTGTCTACATCGCCCACGGTCGTTTTACACCGTAGTATTTTACATCGCTTATCTGGAACGTCTCGTGCTCTGATAGAGACCGCACTGCACCAGTGTCAGGGGTAGATGTGTCTACATCGCCCACGGTTGTTTTACACCGTAGTATTTTACATCGCTTATCCGGAACGTCCCGTGCACTAATAGAGACCGCACTGCACCAGTGTCAGGGGTAGATGTGTCTACATCGTCCACGGTTGTTTTACACCGTAGTATTTTACATCGCTTATCCGGAACGTCCCGTGCTCTGATAGATACCGCACTGCACCGGTGACAGGGGTAGATGTGTCTACATCGCCCATGGTCGTTTTACACCGTAGTATTTTACATCGCTTATCCGGAACGTCCCGTGCTCTGATAGAGACCGCACTTCACCGGTGTCAGGGGTAGATGTGTCTACATCGCCCACGGTCGTTGTTATACCGTAGTATATTACATCGTTTATCCTGAACGTCCCGTGCACTGATACGGACCGCACTTCACCAGTGACAGGGGTAGATGTGTCTACATCGACCACGGTCGTTTTACACCGTAGTATTTTACATCGCTTACCCGGAACTTACCGTGCACTGATAGAGATCGCACTGCCCCGGTGACAGTGGTAGATGGGTCTACATCGCCCATGGTCGTTTTACGCCCAATTATTTTACATCGCTTATCCGGTACATTCCGTGCACTGATAGATACCGCACTGCACCGGTGTCTGGGGTAGATGTGTCTACATCGCCCACGGTCGTTTTACACCGTAGTATTTTACATCGCTTATCCGGAACGTCCCGTGCTCGGATAGAGACCGCACTGCACCGGTGTCAGGGGTAGATGTGTCTACATCGCCCACGGTCGTTTTACACCGTAGTATTTTACATCGCTTATCCGGAACTTCCCGTGCACTGATAGAGACCGCACTGCACCAGTGTCAGGGGTAGATGTGTCTACATCGTCCACGGTTGTTTTACACCGTAGTATTTTACATCGCTTATCCGGAACGTCCCGTGCTCTGATAGATACCGCACTGCACCGGTGACAGGGGTAGATGTGTCTACATCGCCCACGGTCGTTTTACACCGTAGTATTTTACATCGCTTATCCGGAACGTCCCGTGCTCTGATAGAGACCGCACTTCACCGGTGTCAGGGGTGGATGTGTCTACATCGCTCACGGTCGTTTTACACCGTAGTATTTTTCATCGCTTATCCGGAACGTCCCATGCTCTGATAGATACCGCACTGCACCGGTGACAGTGGTAGATGTGTCTACATCGCCCACGGTTGTTTTACACCGTAGTATTTTACATCGCTTATCCGGAACGTCCCGTGCTCGGATAGAGACCGCACTGCACCAGTGACAGGGGTAGATGTGTCTACATCGCCCACGGTCGTTTTACACCGTAGTATTTTACATCGCTTATTCTGAACGTCCCGTGCACTGATAGAGACCGCACTGCACCAGTGACAGGGGCAGATGTGTCTACATCGCCCACGGTCGTTTTACACCGTAGTATTTTACATCACTTATCCGGAACGTCTCGTGATCTGATAGAGACCGCACTGCACCAGTGACAGGGGTAGATGTGTCTACATCGCCCACTGTCGTTTTACACCGTAGTATTTTACATCGCTTATCCTGAACGTCCCGTGCACTGAAAGAGACCGCACTGCACCAGTGACAGGGGTAGATGTGTTTACATATCCCACGGTTCTTTTACGCCCAATTATTTTTCATCGCTTATCCGGAACGTTCCGTGCACTGATAGAAACCACACTTCACCGGTGACAGGGGTAGATGGGTCTACATCGCCCACGGTCGTTTTACGCCCAATTATTTTACATCGCTTATCTGGTACATCCCGTGCACTGATAGATACCGCACTGCACTGGTGTCAGGGGTAGATGTGTCTACATCGCCCACGGTCGTTTTACACCGTAGTATTTTACATCGCTTATCCGGAACGTCCCGTGCTCGGATAGAGACCGCACTGCACCGGTGTCAGGGGTAGATGTGTCTACATCGCCCACGGTCGTTTTACACCGTAGTATTTTACATCGCTTATCCGGAACGTCTCGTGCTCTGATAGAAACCACACTTCACCGGTGACAGGGGTAGATGTGTCTACATCGCCCACGGTCGTTTTACACCGTAGTATTTTACATCGCTTATCTGGAACGTCTCGTGCTCTGATAGAGACCGCACCGCACCAGTGTCAGGGGTAGATGTGTCTACATCGCCCACGGTTGTTTTACACCGTAGTATTTTACATCGCTTATCCGGAACGTCCCGTGCACTTATTTCCTGATGGAAATTAGTAGGGTCCGCTAGGATAATCACTTCTATATTATACATAAATTTTCGCACCGGCGATCGCTATGATTCACTTTATGTTTTTCAACAGTAAAGTCAATATTAATATAGTATTACTCGGGTCAACGATTTACTCAATATAAAATGTTCCCTCTTCGAAATTTGTTAGAAGTACATCCCTTATGCGTTGTAATATTATTCTTTTTAAATGCGATTACTACTGTATAAACACTCGTAGGATTATCAATTTAAATTATCATTCCCTTAATTTAATATATTTTTTATCATCTCTGTTTGACCCACTATTAACACATTATAATATTCAATTGTGTTCTCTATTAAATGGGAATGATAAAAATATTTCTCTCGTAAGGTCGTGATGTTTTGCTGACTACGAACCGTACGTTAATTCGGTCTAATATTTATAATTAAAAAGTAAACTGATCATCAATACTAGAAGCATAAATATTGACTCAAATATTTGTAAAACAGTTTAGTGTTTAAATCGACTTGTCAGAAAATGATTATTTCATCTATTCTGGAGAATATGAATAATGACAACCTCAGTAAAAATATTAAAAACTGATTGCGTACGATTAGGTTCATCCTAACCCCTATCGTTAATAATATTAACTTTAAATCGCATTTTAAACAATATTTTAAACCGATTATTCGAGAACAGTCCGAGTAAACTCGCTGAAAGCGAAAATCAGAGGTAAAACGGGATGGAAATCCCAATTTAGGAGAACTCAACACCGTAATGCAGAAACAATGGAATTACAAGCGCATGAAAACAAATTAGCACAATAAGAGGAGTAATCGAATGAGCAGGATCGACCGGCTGCGCGGGGCGGCGATGGTCGTCCAACAATGAACCGCGGATAAAGTGTGAAGACCCGTGCATCGATAGCGAAGCCCAATGTGATCGAGTAATTCCTCGGAACTAACTCTGATAAATCAACTTTGTTAGTAGACAAGTTTTTACAGATTCTCGAGATGAGTGCCCGCTTCCCGAAGTTCTCTCATCACCCGAGTCAATAAAGGGGCTTATTTTACGGCGTCGCAATACCGTTTTACTACTGGAATATCAAAAGTAATTTTGGTTCGGGAGATTGGTTTGTTTATCCAGGTTAAGATCTTTGAATAACTCCTCCTCTTTGTTAAACCTCGCCGTCGGGCTTTATTTGGTGACCAGCCTCCCTCCTCGAATTGAAAATCCTCGAATTTTACTATTAAATTGAGTTTTTTGTTAACTCTCAATTCGGTGATTATAATAGAACATTTTCACCTGGTTTCAGGGTCCTAATCGACCGACCGATCGCGGAATCTCTCAACGTACGAATTACTATCAGATTCCGTGGAAGTTATAATAACAATTCCAGAAATGTCTTTAAACAAATATAATGAATTACAATCTATAGAAAATTAGTTGCGAACCGGCAACAAATATCAGATAGCTTGCTGGATGTGCAAGCGAGTCTCTTACTATTCTATATCAACACTCTTCGAGAAATAAACCATCAAAGGTAAATAAATAACGGTTTCATACAAATCGACTCTTGGATAAAATCACAACAGTTCGTTTAGTTCAGTCTTCAAGGTATTAGTAAAGCCTGTTGGAATAATGATAAGACTGTTCTTCGTGTGCAATGTCAAATTAACTTAATAGGAGAAAAAACTCGAATACTCAAAGCTAGTTTTTATGGTGCGATCTATTTGGGAGTTTGCAACCGTCCCATTAGCACAATATTTCCTAATACATTACAGACATTCTTTAAACGAGAATGTATAATCCTTTGGAAAATACAGTCTTAGAATAATGGTATTTAACAGTGTAAAAATAACGGGGAAAAAATACCTTTGGATTTACAGATCACAAATAATACCCTTCGCGTTAGATTTAACTCTGTAACAGTTTATGAAGCTGACTAACATACAATGCGAGTGCCTTTCAGTATCAGTAGGCGAGCTAATAACAATACTACACCTGAGGGGCCAGGGGTTGGTGAGATGATATTTCAGTTCAATTCTTGAGAGGGTGCCGCTTCTCACCTTCCCCCTTACAGTTGTAATCATTGTTACACACTGGTTCACATTTTAAAACTCAGCTTCTTAATAATTTCACGTGTTGTTAATAATCGCTGTTAGAAGTAAAAGTATGTCTATGAAACAATATATTATGAAGTATGTAAACAAATTTTCCTATTTATAATTCATTTGTTTATATTCCTGTTGTCATAACATAGCTTTGAAAATGATCTTGACCTCATTAAACCTTCACCTTGTACCTACATTATTTTGAATTGCTTCATCTTTATCTTCTTAGATTTATTTTGTTTATATTATTGTTGTCATATCACAATTTTTGTAAATTATTTTCACCTGATTGTCTTCAGGAATCAGCAATAAAGAAGATTGTATCTATATTTTTTTGAATAATTTCATCTTTACCTCCCTACGATCACAATAAAAACCCATTCTATGATGAAAACAACACTGTTTTATAATAGCCACTTACATTTATATTACTATTTACAATAATAATATATTTCGACAGTCCTTGCTGTCATCATCAGTCCGACTGAGTGAATCAAGAAGGCGGACTGACGATCATCAGGCCCAAAAAAGAATGATACAAATCTAAAAAATTAAATTAACTCCCCTACATTATTATTGAAATAGTATACAAATGTTAATCGCTATATTTAGTGTAATATATCCCTACATTACGCTATAGGGAAAAGACTGACGATGTCATAAAATAGTGATAAATCAGTTTGTCATAAAGTCATTATAGAGCTATTCAGTCTAATTTAACTTTAGCATACACTTCCCTCTTCTCTAACTCTATGCGATGTTTCTTGGTCGAGTTTGTAATAATAATTAAATATTTAAGATGCATATAGAACAAAGATAAATCATAATTATAGATTATTTATTATTCCACGAATAACAATTAATCATTACATGTGACTTCTGCCGACAGCAAGCTGGAAAACTGATGCATAAGCTTTCTTAAATCGTTCAATAATTGTCAAGATTAGTTCACTGTACAGTCTTACCCTGACATAGACATTTCAGCGTAAGATTATACTATAAAGGCAGAAAACAATACATCTCCACTACTAACAACCTAAACTATTTATTTGTTAACGTTCGTTAGTATTTACAAATACTATTTACTGTTTTAATCATTGTTGAATTCCTTCATAACTGTTATATGACAATTTAAATATTGTAGAATGACATTTTTGTAAGTCCCCGATTATGTAACAAGAGTTATGAAACACATGTAGGAATAATCTACTAGAATAATTGAACTGTTGACTGAGGGTATGTAAACCTATATTTCAACTATTTACTAAACCCAACTGAATTTCACATTTCAAATTCCACTCAAATCACCAACTCACGAAGTTTCTACTTTCCTCTTCACGTTGTTTTTCAAACACAGAAGCGCGTCATTGCAACAGTATTATTCCAAATTTCATAGCGAGTGCGGCGCGGTTGTTGGTTTTGCGGAGGCACCACAACACACTTTAATTATTCCCGATCGAAGGTGTGTTGTGATACCGTGTTACGTGTTGCAGTGCAACAGTGGGTTCGGCCCTCGGCTCTCTATGCGGGTGTTGTTGTAAGATGCGTGTGTTGGTTCGGCTTGTTTGGTTATTTTGGTTCCCCGACCGAAGGGTAAACCACAGACGAGCACAAACACGCCCGCACCCCGGGGCGCGATCCGTAGTAATCACCGTTGTTTTGGAAAATGTCGATCGCTTCACTTAGCGGTTGTTTTATGTTCGTTTTGTCGAGCTTTTCTAACGTGTTGACGTGTTACAGGTTTTCTGCGTTGGTAGTGTATTAATAATGTTACCTAACCGTTTCACCGAGTAGCGGAATCGTCTGTGACTTGCATTTTTCGCTTTGTTTTTACGCTCGGGCACAATTTTACTTTTGACAAGAAACAGTCCGAACCCCGATTTTGTAATTTAAACTATAATTTTTTAAGAAAGCTTAAATTATTGTCGGCCCAGGTTAAAAGATCAATTTGGTTTTGAACCTTTACAAAACCTTTAAGATGTTGCTACAAATTGATCTGGCGAACCTCATAATGCAGTTTATATAGTTAATGGTGCGAATTAAATATTTAAAACGTTATAAACCTCAACGCGTAAATTAGTTCGATATATGTCAAACTCTTGTGTTATTGACGGCTGAGGAATGATTATATCCGGCTTAAACGTTTAAAGCTTGATTATGATTCGAATTTTAAATAACTGTTTCAAAATCAAATATATATCCCTTATAATAATTTTTATTTTAACAAATGATTCTTAATTTGTTTACCATTTAATGAATTTGCATTATTTGAGGTTACAAAAGACATGGCTATGACCTAAAGATTTGAAACTAGTCGTCTAATTAAACATATTATGATCAAACCAAAAAGGGTACTCTGTTAATAAAATTACGCTTAAAATAAATATTTGTTTTAATAAGGTCCCGTAATAACAGTTTTCCTAGATCAGACGATACCTTGCATATATTTCTGGAGCAACCAATATCAATTTTTATGTCAGTAATAAATTAAAAAGTTTATATTCCACGGTTGTCCATAAACATTCTTTTTCAACAGTTAACAAACGTTACTACTATCACGAGTCAGTAGGTATCTACTAGAATAATTTTCTAAGCGTGTTTTTAGATTACTCGATTGTACAATACAGAGGTTTCTGGTATTTATCCCAAGCCATGTGGTTGTTCCCACTCTTTCTTTCTACTAGACCCTAGAGTCTTAAGATCATTTTTATTGTTGACAACCACGACTCCGAAGCGGATATTGGCTATAAAATTATGGTTTACGGCCGATCTTCGATGCGTTCACGTCGCGATCTGAGTTCTCACATGCCTCTTTCGAAACATTTACAAAATATAAAATCGATGTACGATCGATAGTTGATAATTATTATTTATGTTATCAAAGGATTTATTTATTTTTATTTGTTGAGTTGCGACCAATAATACTATTGTCCTGTATACACGTCTGTTATCGATCGATACTTCTAACCCTCTATAATATGTTAATTAAGAGATTATTGCGAACATTTTCCATCACTGATTATTAAAAACAACTGTATTCACGACAATAATAGTTTTTAACACATCCATCTTCGTGGCTCTCAAAGTTCAAAATCATATGGAAGTGTATTGATTGATTTGATCTAATATTTAATAACTTTCGCTATATAACAAAACACTGATCGACGGCAAGGACAGGTGTTTTGAGAATATTGTAGCTAAATTAAATACTGGAATGAAAAAAGACGATAAAAATTATTACAAAATTATACAAGCTGGTTAATTCGTAGTAAAAGTCTTTGCTGGAATTTAAACTATTTCGGACAGGTTCCCTTACAAATGTTATGGTTTTAATTAGTTCATTTACCCTGCTTTAAATTTAGCCTTTTTCTTTTAGGGAGTTTAACGTGACAAAATGCTCTATTTTAATATGTATTTATGTCATGCGGTTCTTTTTATTTTAGATAGAAACAGGTATTATTAACATTTACAAACCACACTAAAACTACTTTCCTCGTATACCTGTATTTATTGATGGATAATATCAAAACCTCGAAATGATTCGGATTAAACTTAATTTTCTTCAATTGCAATAATTAACTTTTTCAATTGTTTTAACTTGTTAAACATTCTTTTCATATGGAATGTTTCCTGAGTTAATTTAGAAGTTGGAAACGTTTTACAGTTTTCAATACTTAATTATTTTGTTTCTTCAACAAATAACAAATACCAAATATGAAGAACATTATTGTTTGAACTATTAAGACAAGGTAATATGTATAAATTATAAATCAACATTACAGAAATACTTTTCCACGGTTTAAATAATACCTTGACTACTAAATCATTAATTTAACATCATAACTTTTCTCATGTTGAGATAACTTTTCTCAGATAAACGTAATAATGTAGTGGGCTAATTTGCCTACATAGGGTCGAATACAATATGTAAGGCCGAATTGGAAAATACTAAATTTATTCGATACATCTGTTTTTTAAACGGTTGTATAGAGTTTTGGGTAAACAATTTAAACACATTTAATTGTTAACAAATTTAACTTAAACAAGATACTTCGCAAAAAAACTAATACAGTTAACACAGTTACAAATTGTAAACTGCTTCTGTAAATTAAAAATTAAAAATGACAATTACCAATTGCAAAATTCAGTTGTAAATTGCATTCGATATTTCACTCGTATTATCTCACTCGCTGTTATTGCCATTGCACATTGCAATCTCCAGCCCCTGTATATACTTCGTAGGGGACTAAGCCACGTTTAAGCAACTCAGATTAAATGATGGCATTTTTAAAATGGCAAAAGAAAACAGATTATCCGCCAGCGAACCGCGCCCGGGGCTCGGGTAATCCAATTTTGATGAAACCGAATACTGCCGTCACCTGTCTGGGGCCTAGTTTCAGTTTAAATTACATAGACGACCGCCAAAAGATTTCATTCGGTACACAATTTGCGTAGCCCGTAATCGATTACACACTAGTTTTAATCTGGGTGAAACATTTATACTCGAAGCATTTTTGGTTCCTTAAATTTTCGTTGCCTATAATGTTCGTCCCTCTTTATATTTGTAAAAAAAGTATATGTATTAGAAATAGTTGTAAGATAAATTAATGTTTGATTATTTCCAACATTCGGAGGTTTTTTGTGTGTATAGAATGAGTTAATTAAGTTTGGAACATCGTTTTAATCTTTCTAACTTGTATAAGCATCAGCTTGTCACGGATACATAAGCCATCTTGATAAGTTAATGTATTGTCTTGTATTTTGTAAAAACTGTTGCTGTTGCTTACCGTAGGAATGAATAAATAAATACCCCCGTAGCAGCAAACCTGCGAACTCAGCGAATTTCCAATGCATATATACGTATCTTAATACCTCATAAAGCCACATACCAAGTTTCATCGATAAACATTCATACATAAACGATTTATGACATTTTAATTATTCTCCATAAGAAAAACATGGCGGCTGAGTATGCAGGTTTGCTGAAGCAAGGAACACAATAAATGGGGGGTTTATACAAATATCAATATAACTCAACTCGGTAAAGCCACATACCAAATTTTATTAATTTATGTTCATAATTAAGGGAGATAACACGTTACTTATTCTCCATAAGAATAACATGGGGATTGAGTACGCAGGTTTGCTGCTACGGGAACTATCGGCCAAAAATGTTTTTTAGTGCAAATATCAATAGACCACAACGATATGAAGCAATATACCATGTTTCATCAGGATAAGTTCATAATTAAACGAGATATAAATTTATCTGATTCTCCATAAGAATGACATAGGACAACGTACTGTGTTTAGCACTTTCAATATCTCAGTAACCATTTGACGTAGAGCAATGATCAAAAGGCTAAATTGTGCGTCTTTTTAAGCTGATTCCAATTGAAAAACTAAAATTTGACTTTTTCCAAAATTATAAGTAAAAAACTGAATAAACCCATTTTTGGGGTACAAAACCCCCCAAATACCCCTTCGGATAGGTCGATCTGTCTGGTTTTCGAACTTAAAGTCAAAATGCTGCTTCACACGTTTATACCAAATTTCCTCGAAATCGGATTATTTTTACGAGAGTTATCGTGCTCAAGGACACATATATATACAGTTTTGAACGAATGGTGTTTTTGGCATCTAGGGACCTCAAAACGAAAAGTTATCATGGTCCCGGGCCTAGGTCTTACCATGCCGACTACGGTAATAGCTTCTTCCCTATAGGGGAAATTCGCTAAAATGGGGGTTTATACAAATATCAATATAACTCAAGTAGGTAAAGCCCCATACCAAATATTATAAATTTATGTTCATAATTAAGGGAGATAACACTTACTTATTTCTCCATAAGAATAACATGGGGGCTGAGTACGCAGTTTTGCTGCTACGGGAACTATCGGCCGAAAAATGTTTTTTAGTGCAAATATCAATAGACCACAACGATATGAAGCAATATATCATGTTTCATCAGGATAAGTTGATAAATAAGCGAGATATACAATTTATCTTATTCTCCATAAGAATAAAATTGGACAACGTACTGTGTTTAGCACTTTCAATATCTCTGTAACCATTTGACGTAGAGAAATGATCAAAACACCAAATTGTGCGTCTTTTTAAGCTGATTCCAATTGAAAAACTAAAATTTGACTTTTTCAAAATTATGTGTAAAAAACTGAAAAAAAAATTTGGGGCACAAACCCCCCCCAAAATACCCTTTCAGTTATAACAATATATACAGTACCCTTTCAATATACATACAGATTTGATGAATGGTGTTTTTGGCATCTGGAACCTCAAAACTAAAAGTATCATGATCCCGGGCCTAGGTCTTACCATGCCGATTACGGTAATAACCTCTTCCGTAGAGGGGAAATTCGCTAATAAATAAACGAGTTCGCACGTAGCACGCTGACGTGAGGGAAGTGAATTTCCACATAAAAAACTATAAAACTCAAAATCAGTTAAAAACATACATTTATTCCAATTTTTATTCAAATCTGAAAACATTGATTTTTTGGCTGTTCTGATGCTCCTGGTTCTATTTACCTGCAATGCTGGGAATACATACAATTTTGCGCATTATAAAGTTAGGAGAAGGTCCAGTCAGGCTTTAAAGTAGTGTGAGGTTGTTGGGGAGGATAAAAGTACATCAACAATTAATAACAGGCTTTTCTAATGTAAAATCCCCATAAGACAACGTACTGTGTTTGGTCGATACATATTTTCTTTAATAACTGGGAAAATATTTATGCAGAATGACGAGAGAGGGCTTAAAAGTTTCGCCACACTAATTCCCATCTTTTCACATGCATTAATTTCACATCTGGGGCTTTTCTGACCCTTTTTAGGCCCAAAAACTCGAAATTTGAAAGATTAATCCCCAAAAAAGGGGTTTAGAGTTTTCCGATTGTTTTGCCCAACGAACTTGTCTAACTGATTATAGAAAGGAACGTCCCTACTAAATTTTAAGTAAATCGGACAAAAATTGTGACCGCTAGAGTGCAAACATACACACATATATACATGTATTTTGAACGACCCCCCAAAACCTGTTCAGGGGGTCAAGTTAGGAACTTCTATGGTGGTCCCGGGCTTAAGTTTCACCGTGCGGGTCATGCTAATAGTTCACTTTCCAAAGGAAATTCACTAATAAATAAATAGAAAAGTGCGTTTGCCAAAATTATTGTCATGAATATTTGGGACCTTTTGTTTCTTAAAATAGCTATTCACAGTAAGATGGAAAGGGGATTTGGGTTAATTTGTTTAAATAGCAGCCCTATATTTAAAAAAGGTCGAAATTATTGTTTACAGTAGTTTCCACAAACATCGCTTTTCTCTTTCTAATAATTAATAAACGATAACAACTATGTTTTATATTTAATTAAAACATTGAATTTCAACTCGCAATAGCTCCAACTTCTCGTAATGGTTTTTTGTAATTAGTGTCCTTTTATAGGTTGAAATGATGATGTAAGAATTATGTTGAAACGGTCAAAGACAAGCCAGAGTCTAAAGAAAAGTAGTTAACTTCTTAGATTGTTCATTAAAGCGCTTATAAAACATTTCACATACACAATATGCATATTTTGAAAACGATTACCTATTGTTTTTCTACTAGATAGATTATCAAGCATGACTTTGAGTTTCATTAAACTGGGAAAGTTTTTAATTTAATCTCATGAAGGAAAACCCAATCAAGTTTATTTCAGATTTCCAGCTTATTTAAGCAGATGACATTTCAGCGTATTAATTCTAGAAAAATAATTCGGTGATGGTTGTTGTTTAAAAAAAAATCATTATTAAGACGGTGCGGCGCTCGCTGCAAGCCTTGAGATGGACCCTTTATTATCATCTCTGTGTGAATTTAAATGCACAAATAGTAATACTGTACTCTCCTATCAGCATATCGCAGTGTTATATAAATTACTTTCGAGTTTAACGTCGTGTTAATATTAAAATATACTATTCCTAAATTTAAGTCCTTTTATCAAAGAAAAGCATATATTTTTTAATGATTCTCTAAAAATTTGAATACCAAAGTGAAAACTAGGTTATAACCTCGAAACGTCGAAGAAAAACTCGGTAACTCGTTCAAGCATCGCATACGTACTAGGCTGAAATCCTGGAAAGTTAATCAGAACATTGAAGCCGCCGTACTGCCATAGGGAGGCGCACAATTCTCAAAGTAGAGAAGCGTGTCGTGCCTAAACTGATCACAATGGTGAAGTAGAAGCCGTGGAACTTGAACCCGCACTGAATGGGACCGGGAGAGAAATTGGATTCTGTAAGGGGGAGAGAGGAGAAAGTGTGTGTACAGTGGGAGGGGGGTAAGATGCATTCGTATAGAACTGAGGATTATATCATGTCAAAACCCATCAGCGAATTCGGGATCGGGAGGTCTCATTATGCCCCCCCCCCAACGCGCTACAATTACAGCGCTACGTCACTGTTGTCATTGCTTTGTTCCGTCGCCACCTTTTTTAATCACCCGTAGACAATGGGGACGATTCGTAATTGGAATTGACAAATTGGTTTTCTTTCAGACCCTTCCTCGCCGCTTAGGTTTTATCGCCGCTCGTTAAAATATGTGTTTCCGATTCTACGGTATTTCCGATAATTTCGTCCATATTTTACCCCTGTTGGCTAGAGCGAGTGCAGTTATGCGATCCGATGAAAAGTAGATCCCGAATATCAGGACGGAGGTTCGGCATTTTATTTAAGCTTCCGCTAGAGTTAAATGTATAGACGATTAATTTTTGATGAAATAACGGTCGTATTACTTTGTTGTTGGTTTTTTTTATTTTTATTTCCTGGTAACTGGACTTCTATAACAGGATTATTTTAAGGGGCCATACATATATTACGTAACGCAACATGAGGGGGGGAGTTTGGATCAACGTTACGTAACTCACATATTTTAACTCTAAGATCTGGCTCACTCCCGAATCTGTTGATAGTGTTACATCTTTAAAAAAATGTAACTATTTATATTTATCTGACGAATTTAGTTTTATCATCTCTCAAAAGTATCTTTTTTAATATTAATCACGCATTTTTTATCAACATCCATTTCATTTAATTATTTTTACTTCAATGTTTTGTTAACTTTTAACTTATACAAATTTTATTGGACTGTTTGGTCCTTGTTAATATAACTTTTTATATTTATCTGACGACTTTAGTTTTATGATCCCTCAAAAGTACTTTTTTTAATTATTACTACACATTTATTTGGTTCATACTTGACTACTGTTACCCTAAAGTTGTTTTGTATTTGTATTATTTATAAATTAATTTTTGTAAGTTCTGGCTGAGATAGTTTATTTTGTTGTTTATATTATTAGTAATAGACTTATTTGTTTATGTCAATTTTGTTTTGAAAAAAGTGATTACAACTGTTAGGAAAAGAATGTCATTAAAAGTTTAATGATTTATTCCAAATTGCTAATAAAACGATGTTTAATAGGTTTAAGTTGTTGTAAAGTCTACTACGATTGAGTTACGCAACACATTGGGGGTACAGGGTACGCTCAATCGTTACGGTGTGTTACATGGGGGTAGAGGAGGGTTGTAAAGACGAAAAATGAGTTACGTAATATGTGTATGGCCCTTAAATCATCATAAACAAAAATTAAACCTATAAACCACAAACTTAAATTTAATTGGGTATTCCTTTGGTTATCCATAAAGACGAGTTTCTCTATGACCGTGGTTCCCAGCTGCTGATGAACATGGATACCGTGTCAGTTAGCTTAGTTTGAAGGGCAGGGTAGACCTAGGGTATACTGCCTGTTTGAGGGCTGATAACCATCCGTTACAGGAGTCACAGGGGTTTGCCCTATAAAAGCCCAATTTGCTGCTCCATCCCGTGCCATCTTTTTCATTCATATAACTGAATCTTTTTTTTCCGATGACCTATGCAATATTTCCAGGTGTAAGGCGTGCCAAGCAACTCTGCGGGGTTTCCTAATATACCAATCTAACGTCTAGCTTACACCGGCTACATTAGTTTAACTAACAATATTACCCTATGGCCAAGAGTGCAAGGGACAAGAGTGGCCAAGGGTTGGGGTTGTTCACCCCAGTTGACCCAATGATGTGTCACAGTCACCCCTGGGGCTGGAGAATAATCAATAAACGGCCCTAACGAATCTGATACATCAGACGGTCTCTTGAATGTAAGTGCCCCTTTTCGAGGTATCCATACAATGAAATAGTTTTTGTTCACCGGTTTAACTGATGTTTTCTAATTTTAGGGATTAATGTTCAGTATTTAGTTAGGCTATTACCCGGTTCCCATTTTGGAGTATTTGCCATTTATACAATAAACATCCAGATAAGGCTTAAGAAAAAAAAATTAAAATAAATACCCCCGTCGCAGCAAACCTGCGTACTCAGCGAATTCCTAATGCATGCATATGTTTCTCACTAACACATAAAGCCACTTACCAAGTTTCATAAAAATACATAAATAAATAAGTGATCTATAGCATTTTATTTATTCTCTATAAGAATAACATTAGGGCTGAGAACGCAGGTTTGCTGCAACGAGGAAAATAAAAATGCGGGTTTTTTTGCAATTATCAATATAACTCAACCAGGTGAAGCTATATACCAAGTTTTAATGATTTATGTTCATAATTAAGTGAGATATAAAACTTTACTTATTCTCCATAAGAATAACATTAGGGCTGAGTACTGGGATAATCAACAAAAAATCCATTTTTTTGCGCTAATATCAATATACCAGTACTACGTGGGGCCACATACCAAGTTTCGTCAATCTACATTCATAAATAATCGAGATATCAAATTTTATTTATACTCCATAAGGATAACATTGGACAACGTACTGTGTTTAGCACTTTGAATATCTCTGCAACGGTTAGACGTAGAATCACAATTTAAACACCAAAATGATTGTTTTGTAGAGCTAAATTGATTGGTAAAAGCAAATGTGAAGTTTACATTAAAATTAACTGAGGAAAAGCCAAAAACCTTTTCCCCTTAAGATTAACATGGAGGATTTTATGAGCAGGTTTTTTGGATTTTCTCCGCAACCACTTAACCTAGATTAATAATTTAAAATACTAAATTATTTGTTTTTTTAAGCTCTTTAAAATTCTCAAAATCCAAATTGAGTGTTTTAGAAATTTTAGGGTGAAAAGTGCAAAAAAAACTGATTTTTGGAAAATTTAAAATCCCACAAACCCCCCTTCCCATGGTCTCATTTTTCTGGTTTTCGAACTTAAAGTCATGAATGTCACTTTACACATTTGTGCCTAATTTCATCGAAATCGGACTTTTTTACTCTAGTTAGATATATTATTATTATATATATATATACATATATATATATATAAATTTATAAATTTGAACGAATAGTATTTTTGGCATCTGGGGACCTCAAAACAAAAAGTTATCATGGTCTCGGGCTTAAGTCTTACCATGAGACCTACCGTAATAGCTTCTTCCCTATAGGGGAAATTAGCTAAAACAGAAAATAAGCTCAAAAAATTGAGTAATTTCCTGGAATGGCTTAAAGCAAAAATAGTGAAATAATCCCAGGGATTCTTCAATGCACGTAAGATTTATTCCCTGAAAATAAACAAGATAATAATATATCCCCCAAACAGGGATTATATACACCAGAGAAAGGATGCTTTGGCAGGGGGTACTGTAATTTGGTACTGTGTAAAAATAAACCACATAACTAATTGTATTGAATTATAAAATTGCCTGTTAAGAGGGCGTTGGAGAGCGGCCATGTTGGATTTTACCTCCATAAGAACAATGTTAAACTTAAAACCATATATCTCGCTTATTTATCAACATGCGATTATGAAAGATGTCTCAAATTAAAGGTATTTTGAATACGCAGGTGGTTTGTTCGCTATTTTTTAAATAAAATAATACATTTCCAAAAATATAGTAATTTAAAGTCTATATTTTTATACATATTTTGTAGTTTTTTCTAGTCATTAAAAATTAAACTCCCAGCAAACACGAATCAAAACTTAATAAAAATTCAAACTAAATTTATTTCAAATCAATAGGTTAAACAGTAACAAAAAATATGCTTTTCAGTAAAGACATGTTTTGTGCGTTTTAACATTGAAATAGCCCGTAACGCTAGGGTCAGCGACGATATTTCTTCTGACTCCAACGTCCTCTTAAGCGCGAAGACAATAAAAATTACAAAATAACGAATTTGTATTAGGTTTTACGCACTTAAAATTTGTAGGGTTTAGCATATTTATACCTACATTTCTATGTATTTACATAAAGTAGGTATTTTTAATAACAGCCTTTACGTTTCAATATCAGGAGTAAAATCTTCATCGCTATTTTCCCCTGTAATACACATTTTGTAAAGAATTATTTGTCGAAAGTAATCGGTTTCCCAGTTGAATTGTATATACCTACTAAAACCGATACGGATTAATACTCTATTTGGGTTTAAGTGTTCGCAAGGGAAGCCAATAAATATGAGGAAGACACTGAACACAAAACGCTCCCAGACGCACAGCACGCGCGCTCTGTGTATGATTAATGCCCCAATTCAAGCCCTTCTTAATTTGTTTCCCCATAAAGTTGATCCAAACTATTAACGAGTTATTTCAATTGGCTACTCCGAGAGAAGCTCTAAAATCGTTAAAGCGGGCTTATTCTCAGAACGGCAATAAATTATATTTGTCGAGGCTTGCATGAGTTATTCGGGCTAAGTCCCCGTGCTAAACACATCTAGTGTTCCAGGTATGCTGTAGAATTAGTGATGTTTCTATGTCTATGTACCGTCGAGTATTTGATGACTGGAAGGTAAAGTGCAAAAGATTAGTATATAAAGTAGTGAAAGAATAAATTAATCAATATCCTTATCAGTTTGTTTAAATAATTATTTTTTAATCAACTCGACAGTTTTAATGCTAATGTTTCAGTCCTCCCTTATTCAATGGTTGGGTTATAATAATGACAAGTAAGAGCCGCAGAGGTCAGTGTTTGTATTTTAGTTACGCTAGGGGATTTTTTAAGGTTTTGAAAAATAACGGTCTAAACCCTATTCGTGATCTCAGGACAACTGATCTTAGAAATAATTATTACGAATAGCGTTATATCATATTATATTACAATTTGTTTTAAGTGGCGGCTGTATCCCGTATCAAATCTTTACAAAATCTTAAGATTTCGCTTAAGATCTATTTGGCGAACTTCAGATTATAAAACAAACACTTTGAGCACTAGCTAGTGTTTAGGATCGCCTTGTAACAAAGAAATAAATGTATTTTTAAAAATAGCTGTTACAATGAGGATCGAGACAAGAAATTATACTAATTATTTTAATGATGAATAAAAACATAACAATATCCAAAATTTAGTAGTTCAATTTGTTAATACATTTCTTTAAAAATATTTAAAACCCTTATTAATCCACCAGTTTGAGAGGTATAGAGGATGTAGCGGCTGCCAGGCGCATACACGCTGCTAATCGGTTTTCTATCTTCACAACAAACTTGCTCCCAACAAACACACAAACTCTCTTACCCCCCCCCCCCTTGGAGCGCCCCGGGTCCCAAAACACCGCATGATACTCGTAGTTAACACCACAGTTCATCGTGGTCTGATAAGCCATTAGAACTCTGCTGCGGTTCCTGATGATTTACTGTTCAATAATTCACACCTGCCCTGTTTCGCTCGATACAGTTCTGCGATTTTTCTGTTTGAAGAAGTTTAAATTCGATCTGTCATCCGAGAAACTGATTTTGAAGTCGTTAACTCGCATATTAATGAATTCGTGGTCAATTAACTGACAGATTTTAATTTTTCCATCAAATATCGCTCAGGTATTCAACGATTTTTCATAAACCCGTCTGACATATTTACCTGGAACAAAAAGTCCAAAATTGTCGCCCTAGCGTGTTTTCCTCTTGGAGAAACCCAGACATATTTTAGACTAACAACCTCCGTAAAGTAAACAAGTTCTGTCGGTGCGCAACTTCTTACTCCACTCTCCCAGACACACGATGAGATGGGGGTTCTCATCGACACACTGCCACCTCTCGCATCTTATTTAGACTAACAACCTCCGTAAAGTAAACAAGTTCTGTCGGTGCGCAACTTCTTACTCCACTCTCCCAGACATACGATGAGATGGGGGTTCTCATCGACACACTGCCACCTCTCGCATCTTATTTAGACTAACAACCTCCGTAAAGTAAACAAGTTCTGTCGGTGCGCAACTTCTTACACCACTCTCCCAGACACACGATGAGATGGGGGTTCTCATCGACACACTGCCACCTCTCGCATCTTATTTAGACTAACAACCTCCGTAAGGTAAACAAGTTCTGTCGGTGCGCAACTTCTTACTCCACTCTCCCAGACACACGATGAGATGGGGGTTCTCATCGACACACTGCCACCTCTCGCATCTTATTTAGACTAACAACCTCCGTAAGGTAAACAAGTTCTGTCGGTGCGCAACTTCTTACTCCACTCTCCCAGACACACGATGAGATGGGGGTTCTCATCGACACACTGCCACCTCTCGCATCTTATTTAGACTAACAACCTCCGTAAAGTAAACAAGTTCTGTCGGTGCGCAACTTCTTACTCCACTCTCCCAGACATGTGGGGGTTCTCATCGACACACTGCCACCTCTAACAACCTCCGTAAGGTAAACAAGTTCTGTCGGTGCGCAACTTCTTACTCCACTCTCCCAGACACACGATGAGATAGGGGTTCTCATCGACACACTGCCACCTCTAACAACCTCCGTAAAGTAAACAAGTTCTGTCGGTGCGCAACTTCTTACTCCACTCTCCCAGACACACGATGAGATGGGGATTCTCATCGACACACTGCCACCTCTAACAACCTCCGTAAAGTAAACAAGTTCTGTCGGTGCGCAACTTCTTACTCCACTCTCCCAGACATGTGGGGGTTCTCATCGACACACTGCCACCTCTAACAACCTCCGTAAAGTAAACAAGTTCTGTCGGTGCGCAACTTCTTACTCCACTCTCCCAGACATGTGGGGGTTCTCATCGACACACTGCAACCTCTAACAACCTCCGTAAAGTAAACAAGTTCTGTCGGTGCGCAACTTCTTACTCCACTCTCCCAGACACACGATGAGATGGGGGTTCTCATCGACACACTGCCACCTCTCGCATCTTATTTAGACTAACAACCTCCGTAAAGTAAACAAGTTCTGTCGGTGCGCAACTTCTTACTCCACTCTCCCAGACACACGATGAGATGGGGGTTCTCATCGACACACTGCCACCTCTCGCATCTTATTTAGACTAACAACCTCCGTAAGGTAAACAAGTTCTGTCGGTGCGCAACTTCTTACTCCACTCTCCCAGACACACGATGAGATGGAGGTTCTCATCGACACACTGCCACCTCTCGCATCTTATTTAGACTAACAACCTCCGTAAGGTAAACAAGTTCTGTCGGTGCGCAACTTCTTACTCCACTCTCCCAGACACACGATGAGATGGGGGTTCTCATCGACACACTGCCACCTCTCGCATCTTATTTAGACTAACAACCTCCGTAAAGTAAACAAGTTCTGTCGGTGCGCAACTTCTTACTCCACTCTCCCAGACATGTGGGGGTTCTCATCGACACACTGCCACCTCTAACAACCTCCGTAAGGTAAACAAGTTCTGTCGGTGCGCAACTTCTTACTCCACTCTCCCAGACACACGATGAGATGGGGGTTCTCATCGACACACTGCCACCTCTAACAACCTCCGTAAAGTAAACAAGTTCTGTCGGTGCGCAACTTCTTACTCCACTCTCCCAGACACACGATGAGATGGGGATTCTCATCGACACACTGCCACCTCTAACAACCTCCGTAAAGTAAACAAGTTCTGTCGGTGCGCAACTTCTTACTCCACTCTCCCAGACATGTAGGGGTTCTCATCGACACACTGCCACCTCTAACAACCTCCGTAAAGTAAACAAGTTCTGTCGGTGCGCAACTTCTTACTCCACTCTCCCAGACACACGATGAGATGGGGGTTCTCATCGACACACTGCCACCTCTAACAACCTCCGTAAAGTAAACAAGTTCTGTCGGTGCGCAACTTCTTACTCCACTCTCCCAGACATGTGGGGGTTCTCATCGACACACTGCCACCTCTAACAACCTCCGTAAGGTAAACAAGTTCTGTCGGTGCGCAACTTCTTACTCCACTCTCCCAGACACACGATGAGATGGGGGTTCTCATCGACACACTGCCACCTCTCGCATCTTATTTAGACTAACAACCTCCGTAAAGTAAACAAGTTCTGTCGGTGCGCAACTTCTTACTCCACTCTCCCAGACACACGATGAGATGGGGGTTCTCATCGACACACTGCCACCTCTCGCATCTTATTTAGACTAACAACCTCCGTAAAGTAAACAAGTTCTGTCGGTGCGCAACTTCTTACTCCACTCTCCCAGACATGTGGGGGTTCTCATCGACACACTGCCACCTCTAACAAACTCCGTAAGGTAAACAAGTTCTGTCGGTGCGCAACTTCTTACTCCACTCTCCCAGACATGTGGGGGTTCTCATCGACACACTGCCACCTCTAACAACCTCCGTAAAGTAAACAAGTTCTGTCGGTGCGCAACTTCTTACTCAACTCTCCCAGACATGTGGGGGTTCTCATCGACACACTGCCACCTCTAACAACCTCCGTAAGGTAAACAAGTTCTGTCGGTGCGCAACTTCTTACTCCACTCTCCCAGACACACGATGAGATGGAGGTTCTCATCGACACACTGCCACCTCTCGCATCTTATTTAGACTAACAACCTCCGTAAGGTAAACAAGTTCTGTCGGTGCGCAACTTCTTACTCCACTCTCCCAGACACACGATGAGATGGGGGTTCTCATCGACACACTGCCACCTCTCGCATCTTATTTAGACTAACAACCTCCGTAAAGTAAACAAGTTCTGTCGGTGCGCAACTTCTTACTCCACTCTCCCAGACATGTGGGGGTTCTCATCGACACACTGCCACCTCTAACAACCTCCGTAAGGTAAACAAGTTCTGTCGGTGCGCAACTTCTTACTCCACTCTCCCAGACACACGATGAGATGGGGGTTCTCATCGACACACTGCCACCTCTAACAACCTCCGTAAAGTAAACAAGTTCTGTCGGTGCGCAACTTCTTACTCCACTCTCCCAGACACACGATGAGATGGGGATTCTCATCGACACACTGCCACCTCTAACAACCTCCGTAAAGTAAACAAGTTCTGTCGGTGCGCAACTTCTTACTCCACTCTCCCAGACATGTAGGGGTTCTCATCGACACACTGCCACCTCTAACAACCTCCGTAAAGTAAACAAGTTCTGTCGGTGCGCAACTTCTTACTCCACTCTCCCAGACACACGATGAGATGGGGGTTCTCATCGACACACTGCCACCTCTAACAACCTCCGTAAAGTAAACAAGTTCTGTCGGTGCGCAACTTCTTACTCCACTCTCCCAGACATGTGGGGGTTCTCATCGACACACTGCCACCTCTAACAACCTCCGTAAGGTAAACAAGTTCTGTCGGTGCGCAACTTCTTACTCCACTCTCCCAGACACACGATGAGATGGGGGTTCTCATCGACACACTGCCACCTCTCGCATCTTATTTAGACTAACAACCTCCGTAAAGTAAACAAGTTCTGTCGGTGCGCAACTTCTTACTCCACTCTCCCAGACACACGATGAGATGGGGGTTCTCATCGACACACTGCCACCTCTCGCATCTTATTTAGACTAACAACCTCCGTAAAGTAAACAAGTTCTGTCGGTGCGCAACTTCTTACTCCACTCTCCCAGACATGTGGGGGTTCTCATCGACACACTGCCACCTCTAACAAACTCCGTAAGGTAAACAAGTTCTGTCGGTGCGCAACTTCTTACTCCACTCTCCCAGACATGTGGGGGTTCTCATCGACACACTGCCACCTCTAACAACCTCCGTAAAGTAAACAAGTTCTGTCGGTGCGCAACTTCTTACTCAACTCTCCCAGACATGTGGGGGTTCTCATCGACACACTGCCACCTCTAACAACCTCCGTAAGGTAAACAAGTTCTGTCGGTGCGCAACTTCTTACTCCACTCTCCCAGACATGTGGGGGTTCTCATCGACACACTGCCACCTCTAACAACCTCCGTAAGGTAAACAAGTTCTGTCGGTGCGCAACTTCTTACTCCACTCTCCCAGACACACGATGAGATGGGGGTTCTCATCGACACACTGCCACCTCTCGCATCTTATTTAGACTAACAACCTCCGTAAGGTAAACAAGTTCTGTCGGTGCGCAACTTCTTACTCCACTCTCCCAGACACACGATGAGATGGGGGTTCTCATCGACACACTGCCACCTCTCGCATCTTATTTAGACTAACAACCTCCGTAAAGTAAACAAGTTCTGTCGGTGCGCAACTTCTTACTCCACTCTCCCAGACATGTGGGGGTTCTCATCGACACACTGCCACCTCTAACAACCTCCGTAAGGTAAACAAGTTCTGTCGGTGCGCAACTTCTTACTCCACTCTCCCAGACACACGATGAGATGGGGGTTCTCATCGACAAACTGCCACCTCTAACAACCTCCGTAAAGTAAACAAGTTCTGTCGGTGCGCAACTTCTTACTCCACTCTCCCAGACACACGATGAGATGGGGGTTCTCATCGACACACTGCCACCTCTCGCATCTTATTTAGACTAACAACCTCCGTAAGGTAAACAAGTTCTGTCGGTGCGCAACTTCTTACTCCACTCTCCCAGACACACGATGAGATGGAGGTTCTCATCGACACACTGCCACCTCTCGCATCTTATTTAGACTAACAACCTCCGTAAGGTAAACAAGTTCTGTCGGTGCGCAACTTCTTACTCCACTCTCCCAGACACACGATGAGATGGGGGTTCTCATCGACACACTGCCACCTCTCGCATCTTATTTAGACTAACAACCTCCGTAAAGTAAACAAGTTCTGTCGGTGCGCAACTTCTTACTCCACTCTCCCAGACATGTGGGGGTTCTCATCGACACACTGCCACCTCTAACAACCTCCGTAAGGTAAACAAGTTCTGTCGGTGCGCAACTTCTTACTCCACTCTCCCAGACACACGATGAGATGGGGGTTCTCATCGACACACTGCCACCTCTAACAACCTCCGTAAAGTAAACAAGTTCTGTCGGTGCGCAACTTCTTACTCCACTCTCCCAGACACACGATGAGATGGGGATTCTCATCGACACACTGCCACCTCTAACAACCTCCGTAAAGTAAACAAGTTCTGTCGGTGCGCAACTTCTTACTCCACTCTCCCAGACATGTGGGGGTTCTCATCGACACACTGCCACCTCTAACAACCTCCGTAAAGTAAACAAGTTCTGTCGGTGCGCAACTTCTTACTCCACTCTCCCAGACACACGATGAGATGGGGGTTCTCATCGACACACTGCCACCTCTAACAACCTCCGTAAAGTAAACAAGCTCTGTCGGTGCGCAACTTCTTACTCCACTCTCCCAGACATGTGGGGGTTCTCATCGACACACTGCCACCTCTAACAACCTCCGTAAGGTAAACAAGTTCTGTCGGTGCGCAACTTCTTACTCCACTCTCCCAGACACACGATGAGATGGGGGTTCTCATCGACACACTGCCACCTCTCGCATCTTATTTAGACTAACAACCTCCGTAAAGTAAACAAGTTCTGTCGGTGCGCAACTTCTTACTCCACTCTCCCAGACACACGATGAGATGGGGGTTCTCATCGACACACTGCCACCTCTCGCATCTTATTTAGACTAACAACCTCCGTAAAGTAAACAAGTTCTGTCGGTGCGCAACTTCTTACTCCACTCTCCCAGACATGTGGGGGTTCTCATCGACACACTGCCACCTCTAACAACCTCCGTAAGGTAAACAAGTTCTGTCGGTGCGCAACTTCTTACTCCACTCTCCCAGACACACGATGAGATGGGGGTTCTCATCGACACACTGCCACCTCTAACAACCTCCGTAAAGTAAACAAGTTCTGTCGGTGCGCAACTTCTTACTCCACTCTCCCAGACACACGATGAGATGGGGGTTCTCATCGACACACTGCCACCTCTCGCATCTTATTTAGACTAACAACCTCCGTAAGGTAAACAAGTTCTGTCGGTGCGCAACTTCTTACTCCACTCTCCCAGACACACGATGAGATGGGGGTTCTCATCGACACACTGCCACCTCTCGCATCTTATTTAGACTAACAACCTCCGTAAAGTAAACAAGTTCTGTCGGTGCGCAACTTCTTACTCCACTCTCCCAGACATGTGGGGGTTCTCATCGACACACTGCCACCTCTAACAACCTCCGTAAGGTAAACAAGTTCTGTCGGTGCGCAACTTCTTACTCCACTCTCCCAGACACACGATGAGATGGGGGTTCTCATCGACACACTGCCACCTCTAACAACCTCCGTAAAGTAAACAAGTTCTGTCGGTGCGCAACTTCTTACTCCACTCTCCCAGACACACGATGAGATGGGGATTCTCATCGACACACTGCCACCTCTCGCATCTTATTTAGACTAACAACCTCCGTAAAGTAAACAAGTTCTGTAAGTGCGCAACTTCTTACTCCACTCTCCCAGACACACGATGAGATGGGGGTTCTCATCGACACACTGCCACCTCTAACAACCTCCGTAAAGTAAACAAGTTCTGTCGGTGCGCAACTTCTTACTCCACTCTCCCAGACACACGATGAGATGGGGATTCTCATCGACACACTGCCACCTCTAACAACCTCCGTAAAGTAAACAAGTTCTGTCGGTGCGCAACTTCTTACTCCACTCTCCCAGACATGTGGGGGTTCTCATCAACACACTGCCACCTCTAACAACCTCCGTAAGGTAAACAAGTTCTGTCGGTGCGCAACTTCTTACTCCACTCTCCCAGACATGTGGGGGTTCTCATCGACACACTGCCACCTCTAACAACCTCCGTAAGGTAAACAAGTTCTGTCAATGCGCAACTTCTTACTCCACTCTCCCAGACACACGATGAGATGGGGGTTCTCATCGACACACTGCCACCTCTAACAACCTCCGTAAAGTAAACAAGTTCTGTCGGTGCGCAACTTCTTACTCCACTCTCCCAGACACACGATGAGATGGGGGTTCTCATCGACACACTGCCACCTCTCGCATCTTATTTAGACTAACAACCTCCGTAAGGTCAACAAGTTCTGTCGGTGCGCAACTTCTTACTCCACTCTCCCAGACACACGATGAGATGGGGGTTCTCATCGACACACTGCCACCTCTCGCATCTTATTTAGACTAACAACCTCCGTAAAGTAAACAAGTTCTGTCGGTGCGCAACTTCTTACTCCACTCTCCCAGACATGTGGGGGTTCTCATCGACACACTGCCACCTCTAACAACCTCCGTAAGGTAAACAAGTTCTGTCGGTGCGCAACTTCTTACTCCACTCTCCCAGACACACGATGAGATGGGGGTTCTCATCGACACACTGCCACCTCTAACAACCTCCGTAAAGTAAACAAGTTCTGTCGGTGCGCAACTTCTTACTCCACTCTCCCAGACACACGATGAGATGGGGATTCTCATCGACACACTGCCACCTCTCGCATCTTATTTAGACTAACAACCTCCGTAAAGTAAACAAGTTCTGTCGGTGCGCAACTTCTTACTCCACTCTCCCAGACACACGATGAGATGGGGGTTCTCATCGACACACTGCCACCTCTAACAACCTCCGTAAAGTAAACAAGTTCTGTCGGTGCGCAACTTCTTACTCCACTCTCCCAGACACACGATGAGATGGGGATTCTCATCGACACACTGCCACCTCTAACAACCTCCGTAAAGTAAACAAGTTCTGTCGGTGCGCAACTTCTTACTCCACTCTCCCAGACATGTGGGGGTTCTCATCGACACACTGCCACCTCTAACAACCTCCGTAAAGTAAACAAGTTCTGTCGGTGCGCAACTTCTTACTCCACTCTCCCAGACACACGATGAGATGGGGGTTCTCATCGACACACTGCCACCTCTCGCATCTTATTTAGACTAACAACCTCCGTAAAGTAAACAAGTTCTGTCGGTGCGCAACTTCTTACTCCACTCTCCCAGACATGTGGGGGTTCTCATCGACACACTGCCACCTCTAACAACCTCCGTAAGGTAAACAAGTTCTGTCGGTGCGCAACTTCTTACTCCACTCTCCCAGACACACGATGAGATGAGGGTTCTCATCGACACACTGCCACCTCTAACAACCTCCGTAAAGTAAACAAGTTCTGTCGGTGCGCAACTTCTTACTCCACTCTCCCAGACATGTGGGGGTTCTCATCGACACACTGCCACCTCTAACAACCTCCGTAAGGTAAACAAGTTCTGTCGGTGCGCAACTTCTTACTCCACTCTCCCAGACACACGATGAGATGGGGGTTCTCATCGACACACTGCCACCTCTAACAACCTCCGTAAAGTAAACAAGTTATGTCGGTGCGCAACTTCTTACTCCACTCTCCCAGACACACGATGAGATGGGGATTCTCATCGACACACTGCCACCTCTAACAACCTCCGTAAAGTAAACAAGTTCTGTCGGTGCGCAACTTCTTACTCCACTCTCCCAGACATGTGGGGGTTCTCATCGACACACTGCCACCTCTAACAACCTCCGTAAAGTAAACAAGTTCTGTCGGTGCGCAACTTCTTACTCCACTCTCCCAGACATGTGGGGGTTCTCATCGACACACTGCCACCTCTAACAACCTCCGTAAAGTAAACAAGTTCTGTCGGTGCGCAACTTCTTACTCCACTCTCCCAGACACACGATGAGATGGGGGTTCTCATCGACACACTGCCACCTCTCGCATCTTATTTAGACTAACAACCTCCGTAAAGTAAACAAGTTCTGTCGGTGCGCAACTTCTTACTCCACTCTCCCAGACATACGATGAGATGGGGGTTCTCATCGACACACTGCCACCTCTCGCATCTTATTTAGACTAACAACCTCCGTAAGGTAAACAAGTTCTGTCGGTGCGCAACTTCTTACTCCACTCTCCCAGACACACGATGAGATGGAGGTTCTCATCGACACACTGCCACCTCTCGCATCTTATTTAGACTAACAACCTCCGTAAGGTAAACAAGTTCTGTCGGTGCGCAACTTCTTACTCCACTCTCCCAGACACACGATGAGATGGGGGTTCTCATCGACACACTGCCACCTCTCGCATCTTATTTAGACTAACAACCTCCGTAAAGTAAACAAGTTCTGTCGGTGCGCAACTTCTTACTCCACTCTCCCAGACATGTGGGGGTTCTCATCGACACACTGCCACCTCTAACAACCTCCGTAAGGTAAACAAGTTCTGTCGGTGCGCAACTTCTTACTCCACTCTCCCAGACACACGATGAGATGGGGGTTCTCATCGACACACTGCCACCTCTAACAACCTCCGTAAAGTAAACAAGTTCTGTCGGTGCGCAACTTCTTACTCCACTCTCCCAGACACACGATGAGATGGGGATTCTCATCGACACACTGCCACCTCTAACAACCTCCGTAAAGTAAACAAGTTCTGTCGGTGCGCAACTTCTTACTCCACTCTCCCAGACATGTGGGGGTTCTCATCGACACACTGCCACCTCTAACAACCTCCGTAAAGTAAACAAGTTCTGTCGGTGCGCAACTTCTTACTCCACTCTCCCAGACACACGATGAGATGGGGGTTCTCATCGACACACTGCCACCTCTAACAACCTCCGTAAAGTAAACAAGTTCTGTCGGTGCGCAACTTCTTACTCCACTCTCCCAGACATGTGGGGGTTCTCATCGACACACTGCCACCTCTAACAACCTCCGTAAGGTAAACAAGTTCTGTCGGTGCGCAACTTCTTACTCCACTCTCCCAGACACACGATGAGATGGGGGTTCTCATCGACACACTGCCACCTCTCGCATCTTATTTAGACTAACAACCTCCGTAAAGTAAACAAGTTCTGTCGGTGCGCAACTTCTTACTCCACTCTCCCAGACACACGATGAGATGGGGGTTCTCATCGACACACTGCCACCTCTCGCATCTTATTTAGACTAACAACCTCCGTAAAGTAAACAAGTTCTGTCGGTGCGCAACTTCTTACTCCACTCTCCCAGACATGTGGGGGTTCTCATCGACACACTGCCACCTCTAACAACCTCCGTAAGGTAAACAAGTTCTGTCGGTGCGCAACTTCTTACTCCACTCTCCCAGACACACGATGAGATGGGGGTTCTCATCGACACACTGCCACCTCTAACAACCTCCGTAAAGTAAACAAGTTCTGTCGGTGCGCAACTTCTTACTCCACTCTCCCAGACACACGATGAGATGGGGGTTCTCATCGACACACTGCCACCTCTCGCATCTTATTTAGACTAACAACCTCCGTAAGGTAAACAAGTTCTGTCGGTGCGCAACTTCTTACTCCACTCTCCCAGACACACGATGAGATGGGGGTTCTCATCGACACACTGCCACCTCTCGCATCTTATTTAGACTAACAACCTCCGTAAAGTAAACAAGTTCTGTCGGTGCGCAACTTCTTACTCCACTCTCCCAGACATGTGGGGGTTCTCATCGACACACTGCCACCTCTAACAACCTCCGTAAGGTAAACAAGTTCTGTCGGTGCGCAACTTCTTACTCCACTCTCCCAGACACACGATGAGATGGGGGTTCTCATCGACACACTGCCACCTCTAACAACCTCCGTAAAGTAAACAAGTTCTGTCGGTGCGCAACTTCTTACTCCACTCTCCCAGACACACGATGAGATGGGGATTCTCATCGACACACTGCCACCTCTCGCATCTTATTTAGACTAACAACCTCCGTAAAGTAAACAAGTTCTGTCGGTGCGCAACTTCTTACTCCACTCTCCCAGATACACGATGAGATGGGGGTTCTCATCGACACACTGCCACCTCTAACAACCTCCGTAAAGTAAACAAGTTCTGTCGGTGCGCAACTTCTTACTCCACTCTCCCAGACACACGATGAGATGGGGATTCTCATCGACACACTGCCACCTCTAACAACCTCCGTAAAGTAAACAAGTTCTGTCGGTGCGCAACTTCTTACTCCACTCTCCCAGACATGTGGGGGTTCTCATCAACACACTGCCACCTCTAACAACCTCCGTAAGGTAAACAAGTTCTGTCGGTGCGCAACTTCTTACTCCACTCTCCCAGACATGTGGGGGTTCTCATCGACACACTGCCACCACCTAACAACCTCCGTAAGGTAAACAAGTTCTGTCGGTGCGCAACTTCTTACTCCACTCTCCCAGACACACGATGAGATGGGGTTCTCATCGACACACTGCCACCTCTAACAACCTCCGTAAAGTAAACAAGTTCTGTCGGTGCGCAACTTCTTACTCCACTCTCCCAGACACACGATGAGATGGGGGTTCTCATCGACACACTGCCACCTCTCGCATCTTATTTAGACTAACAACCTCCGTAAGGTAAACAAGTTCTGTCGGTGCGCAACTTCTTACTCCACTCTCCCAGACACACGATGAGATGGGGGTTCTCATCGACACACTGCCACCTCTCGCATCTTATTTAGACTAACAACCTCCGTAAAGTAAACAAGTTCTGTCGGTGCGCAACTTCTTACTCCACTCTCCCAGACATGTGGGGGTTCTCATCGACACACTGCCACCTCTAACAACCTCCGTAAGGTAAACAAGTTCTGTCGGTGCGCAACTTCTTACTCCACTCTCCCAGACACACGATGAGATGGGGGTTCTCATCGACACACTGCCACCTCTAACAACCTCCGTAAAGTAAACAAGTTCTGTCGGTGCGCAACTTCTTACTCCACTCTCCCAGACACACGATGAGATGGGGATTCTCATCGACACACTGCCACCTCTCGCATCTTATTTAGACTAACAACCTCCGTAAAGTAAACAAGTTCTGTCGGTGCGCAACTTCTTACTCCACTCTCCCAGACATGTGGGGGTTCTCATCGACACACTGCCACCTCTAACAACCTCCGTAAGGTAAACAAGTTCTGTCGGTGCGCAACTTCTTACTCCACTCTCCCAGACACACGATGAGATGAGGGTTCTCATCGACACACTGCCACCTCTAACAACCTCCGTAAAGTAAACAAGTTCTGTCGGTGCGCAACTTCTTACTCCACTCTCCCAGACACACGATGAGATGGGGGTTCTCATCGACACACTGCCACCTCTAACAACCTCCGTAAAGTAAACAAGTTCTGTCGGTGCGCAACTTCTTACTCCACTCTCCCAGACATGTGGGAGTTCTCATCGACACACTGCCACCTCTAACAACCTCCGTAAGGTAAACAAGTTCTGTCGGTGCGCAACTTCTTACTCCACTCTCCCAGACACACGATGAGATGGGGGTTCTCATCGACACACTGCCACCTCTCGCATCTTATTTAGACTAACAACCTCCGTAAAGTAAACAAGTTCTGTCGGTGCGCAACTTCTTACTCCACTCTCCCAGACACACGATGAGATGGGGGTTCTCATCGACACACTGCCACCTCTCGCATCTTATTTAGACTAACAACCTCCGTAAAGTAAACAAGTTCTGTCGGTGCGCAACTTCTTACTCCACTCTCCCAGACACACGATGAGATGGGGGTTCTCATCGACACACTGCCATCTCTAACAAACTCCGTAAGGTAAACAAGTTCTGTCGGTGCGCAACTTCTTACTCCACTCTCCCAGACATGTGGGGGTTCTCATCGACACACTGCCACCTCTAACAACCTCCGTAAAGTAAACAAGTTCTGTCGGTGCGCAACTTCTTACTCCACTCTCCCAGACATGTGGGGGTTCTCATCGACACACTGCCACCTCTAACAACCTCCGTAAGGTAAACAAGTTCTGTCGGTGCGAAACTTCTTACTCCACACTCCCAGACACACGATGAGATGGGGGTTCTCATCGACACACTGCCACCTCTAACAACCTCCGTAAAGTAAACAAGTTCTGTCGGTGCGCAACTTCTTACTCCACTCTCCCAGACATGTGGGGGTTCTCATCGACACACTGCCACCTCTAACAACCTCCGTAAAGTAAACAAGTTCTGTCGGTGCGCAACTTCTTACTCCACTCTCCCAGACATGTGGGGGTTCTCATCGACACACTGCCACCTCTAACAACCTCCGTAAAGTAAACAAGTTCTGTCGGTGCGCAACTTCTTACTCCACTCTCCCAGACACACGATGAGATGGGGATTCTCATCGACACACTGCCACCTCTAACAACCTCCGTAAAGTAAACAAGTTCTGTCGGTGCGCAACTTCTTACTCCACTCTCCCAGACATGTGGGGGTTCTCATCGACACACTGCCACCTCTAACAACCTCCGTAAAGTAAACAAGTTCTGTCGGTGCGCAACTTCTTACTCCACTCTCCCAGACACACGATGAGATGGGGATTCTCATCGACACACTGCCACCTCTAACAACCTCCGTAAAGTAAACAAGTTCTGTCGGTGCGCAACTTCTTACTCCACTCTCCCAGACATGTGGGGGTTCTCATCGACACACTGCCACCTCTAACAACCTCCGTAAAGTAAACAAGTTCTGTCGGTGCGCAACTTCTTACTCCACTCTCCCAGACACACGATGAGATGGGGGTTCTCATCGACACACTGCCACCTCTCGCATCTTATTTAGACTAACAACCTCCGTAAAGTAAACAAGTTCTGTCGGTGCGCAACTTCTTACTCCACTCTCCCAGACATGTGGGGGTTCTCATCGACACACTGCCACCTCTAACAACCTCCGTAAGGTAAACAAGTTCTGTCGGTGCGCAACTTCTTACTCCACTCTCCCAGACACACGATGAGATGAGGGTTCTCATCGACACACTGCCACCTCTAACAACCTCCGTAAAGTAAACAAGTTCTGTCGGTGCGCAACTTCTTACTCCACTCTCCCAGACACACGATGAGATGGGGGTTCTCATCGACACACTGCCACCTCTAACAACCTCCGTAAAGTAAACAAGTTCTGTCGGTGCGCAACTTCTTACTCCACTCTCCCAGACATGTGGGAGTTCTCATCGACACACTGCCACCTCTAACAACCTCCGTAAGGTAAACAAGTTCTGTCGGTGCGCAACTTCTTACTCCACTCTCCCAGACACACGATGAGATGGGGGTTCTCATCGACACACTGCCACCTCTCGCATCTTATTTAGACTAACAACCTCCGTAAAGTAAACAAGTTCTGTCGGTGCGCAACTTCTTACTCCACTCTCCCAGACACACGATGAGATGGGGGTTCTCATCGACACACTGCCACCTCTCGCATCTTATTTAGACTAACAACCTCCGTAAAGTAAACAAGTTCTGTCGGTGCGCAACTTCTTACTCCACTCTCCCAGACACACGATGAGATGGGGGTTCTCATCGACACACTGCCACCTCTAACAAACTCCGTAAGGTAAACAAGTTCTGTCGGTGCGCAACTTCTTACTCCACTCTCCCAGACATGTGGGGGTTCTCATCGACACACTGCCACCTCTAACAACCTCCGTAAAGTAAACAAGTTCTGTCGGTGCCTAACTTCTTACTCCACTCTCCCAGACATGTGGGGGTTCTCATCGACACACTGCCACCTCTAACAACCTCCGTAAGGTAAACAAGTTCTGTCGGTGCGAAACTTCTTACTCCACTCTCCCAGACACACGATGAGATGGGGGTTCTCATCGACACACTGCCACCTCTAACAACCTCCGTAAAGTAAACAAGTTCTGTCGGTGCGCAACTTCTTACTCCACTCTCCCAGACATGTGGGGGTTCTCATCGACACACTGCCACCTCTAACAACCTCCGTAAAGTAAACAAGTTCTGTCGGTGCGCAACTTCTTACTCCACTCTCCCAGACATGTGGGGGTTCTCATCGACACACTGCCACCTCTAACAACCTCCGTAAAGTAAACAAGTTCTGTCGGTGCGCAACTTCTTACTCCACTCTCCCAGACATGTGGGGGTTCTCATCGACACACTGCCACCTCTAACAACCTCCGTAAGGTAAACAAGTTCTGTCGGTGCGCAACTTCTTACTCCACTCTCCCAGACATGTGGGGGTTCTCATCGACACACTGCCACCTCTAACAACCTCCGTAAAGTAAACAAGTTCTGTCGGTGCGCAACTTCTTACTCCACTCTCCCAGACACACGATGAGATGGGGGTTCTCATCGACACACTGCCACCTCTAACAACCTCCGTAAAGTAAACAAGTTCTGTCGGTGCGCAACTTCTTACTCCACTCTCCCAGACACACGATGAGATGGGGGTTCTCATCGACACACTGCCACCTCTCGCATCTTATTTAGACTAACAACCTCCGTAAGGTAAACAAGTTCTGTCGGTGCGCAACTTCTTACTCCACTCTCCCAGACACACGATGAGATGGGGGTTCTCATCGACACACTGCCACCTCTCGCATCTTATTTAGACTAACAACCTCCGTAAAGTAAACAAGTTCTGTCGGTGCGCAACTTCTTACTCCACTCTCCCAGACATGTGGGGGTTCTCATCGACACACTGCCACCTCTAACAACCTCCGTAAGGTAAACAAGTTCTGTCGGTGCGCAACTTCTTACTCCACTCTCCCAGACACACGATGACATGGGGGTTCTCATCGACACACTGCCACCTCTAACAACCTCCGTAAAGTAAACAAGTTCTGTCGGTGCGCAACTTCTTACTCCACTCTCCCAGACACACGATGAGATGGGGATTCTCATCGACACACTGCCACCTCTCGCATCTTATTTAGACTAACAACCTCCGTAAAGTAAACAAGTTCTGTCGGTGCGCAACTTCTTACTCCACTCTCCCAGACACACGATGAGATGGGGGTTCTCATCGACACACTGCCACCTCTAACAAACTCCGTAAGGTAAACAAGTTCTGTCGGTGCGCAACTTCTTACTCCACTCTCCCAGACATGTGGGGGTTCTCATCGACACACTGCCACCTCTAACAACCTCCGTAAAGTAAACAAGTTCTGTCGGTGCGCAACTTCTTACTCCACTCTCCCAGACATGTGGGGGTTCTCATCGACACACTGCCACCTCTAACAACCTCCGTAAGGTAAACCAGTTCTGTCGGTGCGAAACTTCTTACTCCACTCTCCCAGACACACGATGAGATGGGGGTTCTCATCGACACACTGCCACCTCTAACAACCTCCGTAAAGTAAACAAGTTCTGTCGGTGCGCAACTTCTTACTCCACTCTCCCAGACATGTGGGGGTTCTCATCGACACACTGCCACCTCTAACAACCTCCGTAAAGTAAACAAGTTCTGTCGGTGCGCAACTTCTTACTCCACTCTCCCAGACATGTGGGGGTTCTCATCGACACACTGCCACCTCTAACAACCTCCGTAAAGTAAACAAGTTCTGTCGGTGCGCAACTTCTTACTCCACTCTCCCAGACACACGATGAGATGGGGATTCTCATCGACACACTGCCACCTCTAACAACCTCCGTAAAGTAAACAAGTTCTGTCGGTGCGCAACTTCTTACTCCACTCTCCCAGACATGTGGGGGTTCTCATCGACACACTGCCACCTCTAACAACCTCCGTAAAGTAAACAAGTTCTGTCGGTGCGCAACTTCTTACTCCACTCTCCCAGACACACGATGAGATGGGGATTCTCATCGACACACTGCCACCTCTAACAACCTCCGTAAAGTAAACAAGTTCTGTCGGTGCGCAACTTCTTACTCCACTCTCCCAGACATGTGGGGGTTCTCATCGACACACTGCCACCTCTAACAACCTCCGTAAAGTAAACAAGTTCTGTCGGTGCGCAACTTCTTACTCCACTCTCCCAGACACACGATGAGATGGGGGTTCTCATCGACACACTGCCACCTCTCGCATCTTATTTAGACTAACAACCTCCGTAAAGTAAACAAGTTCTGTCGGTGCGCAACTTCTTACTCCACTCTCCCAGACATGTGGGGGTTCTCATCGACACACTGCCACCTCTAACAACCTCCGTAAGGTAAACAAGTTCTGTCGGTGCGCAACTTCTTACTCCACTCTCCCAGACACACGATGAGATGAGGGTTCTCATCGACACACTGCCACCTCTAACAACCTCCGTAAAGTAAACAAGTTCTGTCGGTGCGCAACTTCTTACTCCACTCTCCCAGACACACGATGAGATGGGGGTTCTCATCGACACACTGCCACCTCTAACAACCTCCGTAAAGTAAACAAGTTCTGTCGGTGCGCAACTTCTTACTCCACTCTCCCAGACATGTGGGAGTTCTCATCGACACACTGCCACCTCTAACAACCTCCGTAAGGTAAACAAGTTCTGTCGGTGCGCAACTTCTTACTCCACTCTCCCAGACACACGATGAGATGGGGGTTCTCATCGACACACTGCCACCTCTCGCATCTTATTTAGACTAACAACCTCCGTAAAGTAAACAAGTTCTGTCGGTGCGCAACTTCTTACTCCACTCTCCCAGACACACGATGAGATGGGGGTTCTCATCGACACACTGCCACCTCTCGCATCTTATTTAGACTAACAACCTCCGTAAAGTAAACAAGTTCTGTCGGTGCGCAACTTCTTACTCCACTCTCCCAGACACACGATGAGATGGGGGTTCTCATCGACACACTGCCACCTCTAACAAACTCTGTAAGGTAAACAAGTTCTGTCGGTGCGCAACTTCTTACTCCACTCTCCCAGACATGTGGGGGTTCTCATCGACACACTGCCACCTCTAACAACCTCCGTAAAGTAAACAAGTTCTGTCGGTGCGCAACTTCTTACTCCACTCTCCCAGACATGTGGGGGTTCTCATCGACACACTGCCACCTCTAACAACCTCCGTAAGGTAAACAAGTTCTGTCGGTGCGAAACTTCTTACTCCACTCTCCCAGACACACGATGAGATGGGGGTTCTCATCGACACACTGCCACCTCTAACAACCTCCGTAAAGTAAACAAGTTCTGTCGGTGCGCAACTTCTTACTCCACTCTCCCAGACATGTGGGGGTTCTCATCGACACACTGCCACCTCTAACAACCTCCGTAAAGTAAACAAGTTCTGTCGGTGCGCAACTTCTTACTCCACTCTCCCAGACATGTGGGGGTTCTCATCAACACACTGCCACCTCTAACAACCTCCGTAAAGTAAACAAGTTCTGTCGGTGCGCAACTTCTTACTCCACTCTCCCAGACATGTGGGGGTTCTCATCGACACACTGCCACCTCTAACAACCTCCGTAAGGTAAACAAGTTCTGTCGGTGCGCAACTTCTTACTCCACTCTCCCAGACATGTGGGGGTTCTCATCGACACACTGCCACCTCTAACAACCTCCGAAAAGTAAACAAGTTCTGTCGGTGCGCAACTTCTTACTCCACTCTCCCAGACACACGATGAGATGGGGGTTCTCATCGACACACTGCCACCTCTAACAACCTCCGTAAAGTAAACAAGTTCTGTCGGTGCGCAACTTCTTACTCCACTCTCCCAGACACACGATGAGATGGGGGTTCTCATCGACACACTGCCACCTCTCGCATCTTATTTAGACTAACAACCTCCGTAAGGTAAACAAGTTCTGTCGGTGCGCAACTTCTTACTCCACTCTCCCAGACACACGATGAGATGGGGGTTCTCATCGACACACTGCCACCTCTCGCATCTTATTTAGACTAACAACCTCCGTAAAGTAAACAAGTTCTGTCGGTGCGCAACTTCTTACTCCACTCTCCCAGACATGTGGGGGTTCTCATCGACACACTGCCACCTCTAACAACCTCCGTAAGGTAAACAAGTTCTGTCGGTGCGCAACTTCTTACTCCACTCTCCCAGACACACGATGAGATGGGGGTTCTCATCGACACACTGCCACCTCTAACAACCTCCGTAAAGTAAACAAGTTCTGTCGGTGCGCAACTTCTTACTCCACTCTCCCAGACACACGATGAGATGGGGATTCTCATCGACACACTGCCACCTCTCGCATCTTATTTAGACTAACAACCTCCGTAAAGTAAACAAGTTCTGTCGGTGCGCAACTTCTTACTCCACTCTCCCAGACACACGATGAGATGGGGGTTCTCATCGACACACTGCCACCTCTAACAACCTCCGTAAAGTAAACAAGTTCTGTCGGTGCGCAACTTCTTACTCCACTCTCCCAGACACACGATGAGATGGGGATTCTCATCGACACACTGCCACCTCTAACAACCTCCGTAAAGTAAACAAGTTCTGTCGGTGGGCAACTTCTTACTCCACTCTCCCAGACATGTGGGGGTTCTCATCGACACACTGCCACCTCTAACAACCTCCGTAAAGTAAACAAGTTCTGTCGGTGCGCAACTTCTTACTCCACTCTCCCAGACACACGATGAGATGGGGGTTCTCATCGACACACTGCCACCTCTCGCATCTTATTTAGACTAACAACCTCCGTAAAGTAAACAAGTTCTGTCGGTGCGCAACTTCTTACTTCACTCTCCCAGACATGTGGGGGTTCTCATCGACACACTGCCACCTCTAACAACCTCCGTAAGGTAAACAAGTTCTGTCGGTGTGCAACTTCTTACTCCACTCTCCCAGACACACGATGAGATGAGGGTTCTCATCGACACACTGCCACCTCTAACAACCTCCGTAAAGTAAACAAGTTCTGTCGGTGCGCAACTTCTTACTCCACTCTCCCAGACACACGATGAGATGGGGGTTCTCATCGACACACTGCCACCTCTAACAACCTCCGTAAAGTAAACAAGTTCTGTCGGTGCACAACTTCTTACTCCACTCTCCCAGACATGTGGGGGTTCTCATCGACACACTGCCACCTCTAACAACCTCCGTAAGGTAAACAAGTTCTGTCGGTGCGCAACTTCTTACTCCACTCTCCCAGACACACGATGAGATGGGGGTTCTCATCGACACACTGCCACCTCTCGCATCTTATTTAGACTAACAACCTCCGTAAAGTAAACAAGTTTTGTCGGTGCGCAACTTCTTACTCCACTCTCCCAGACACACGATGAGATGGGGGTTCTCATCGACACACTGCCACCTCTCGCATCTTATTTAGACTAACAACCTCCGTAAAGTAAACAAGTTCTGTCGGTGCGCAACTTCTTACTCCACTCTCCCAGACACACGATGAGATGGGGGTTCTCATCGACACACTGCCACCTCTAACAAACTCCGTAAGGTAAACAAGTTCTGTCGGTGCGCAACTTCTTACTCCACTCTCCCAGACATGTGGGGGTTCTCATCGACACACTGCCACCTCTAACAACCTCCGTAAAGTAAACAAGTTCTGTCGGTGCGCAACTTCTTACTCCACTCTCCCAGACATGTGGGGGTTCTCATCGACACACTGCCACCTCTAACAACCTCCGTAAGGTAAACAAGTTCTGTCGGTGCGAAACTTCTTACTCCACTCTCCCAGCCACACGATGAGATGGGGGTTCTCATCGACACACTGCCACCTCTAACAACCTCCGTAAAGTAAACAAGTTCTGTCGGTGCGCAACTTCTTACTCCACTCTCCCAGACATGTGGGGGTTCTCATCGACACACTGCCACCTCTAACAACCTCCATAAAGTAAACAAGTTCTGTCGGTGCGCAACTTCTTACTCCACTCTCCCAGACATGTGGGGGTTCTCATCGACACACTGCCACCTCTAACAACCTCCGTAAAGTAAACAAGTTCTGTCGGTGCGCAACTTCTTACTCCACTCTCCCAGACATGTGGGGGTTCTCATCGACACACTGCCACCTCTAACAACCTCCGTAAGGTAAACAAGTTCTGTCGGTGCGCAACTTCTTACTCCACTCTCCCAGACATGTGGGGGTTCTCATCGACACACTGCCACCTCTAACAACCTCCGTAAAGTAAACAAGTTCTGTCGGTGCGCAACTTCTTACTCCACTCTCCCAGACACACGATGAGATGGGGGTTCTCATCGACACACTGCCACCTCTAACAACCTCCGTAAAGTAAACAAGTTCTGTCGGTGCGCAACTTCTTACTCCACTCTCCCAGACATGTGGGGGTTCTCATCGACACACTGCCACCTCTAACAACTTCCGTAAGGTAAACAAGTTCTGTCGGTGCGCAACTTCTTACTCCACTCTCCCAGACACACGATGAGATGGGGGTTCTCATCGACACACTGCCACCTCTCGCATCTTATTTAGACTAACAACCTCCGTAAGGTAAACAAGTTCTGTCGGTGCGCAACTTCTTACTCCACTCTCCCAGACACACGATGAGATGGGGGTTCTCATCGACACACTGCCACCTCTCGCATCTTATTTAGACTAACAACCTCCGTAAAGTAAACAAGTTCTGTCGGTGCGCAACTTCTTACTCCACTCTCCCAGACACACGATGAGATGGGGGTTCTCATCGACACACTGCCACCTCTCGCATCTTATTTAGACTAACAACCTTCGTAAAGTAAACAAGTTCTGTCGGTGCGCAACTTCTTACTCCACTCTCCCAGACTCACGATGAGATGGGGGTTCTCATCGAGACACTGCCACCTCTAACAACCTCCGTAAAGTAAACAAGTTCTGTCGGTGCGCAACTTCTTACTCCACTCTCCCAGACATGTGGGGGTTCTCATCGACACACTGCCACCTCTAACAACCTCCGTAAGGTAAACCAGTTCTGTCGGTGCGCAACTTCTTACTCCACTCTCCCAGACACACGATGAGATGGGGGTTCTCATCGACACACTGCCACCTCTCGCATCTTATTTAGACTAACAACCTCCGTAAAGTAAACAAGTTCTGTCGGTGCGCAACTTCTTACTCCACTCTCCCAGACACACGATGACATGGGGGTTCTCATCGACACACTGCCACCTCTCGCATCTTATTTAGACTAACAACCTCCGTTAAGTAAACAAGTTCTGTCGGTGCGCAACTTCTTACTCCACTCTCCCAGACACACGATGAGATGGGGGTTCTCATCGACACACTGCCACCTCTCGCATCTTATTTAGACTAACAACCTCCGTAAAGTAAACAAGTTCTGTCGGTGCGCAACTTCTTACTCCACTCTCCCAGACATGTGGGGGTTCTCATCGACACACTGCCACCTCTAACAACCTCCGTAAAGTAAACAAGTTCTGTCGGTGCGCAACTTCTTACTCCACTCTCCCAGACATGTGGGGGTTCTCATCGACACACTGCCACCTCTAACAACCTCCGTAAAGTAAACAAGTTCTGTCGGTGCGCAACTTCTTACTCCACTCTCCCAGACATGTGGGGGTTCTCATCGACACACTGCCATCTCTAACAACCTCCGTAAGGTAAACAAGTTCTGTCGGTGCGCAACTTCTTACTCCACTCTCCCAGACATGTGGGGGTTCTCATCGACACACTGCCACCTCTAACAACCTCCGTAAAGTAAACAAGTTCTGTCGGTGCGCAACTTCTTACTCCACTCTCCCAGACACACGATGAGATGGGGGTTCTCATCGACACACTGCCACCTCTAACAACCTCCGTAAAGTAAACAAGTTCTGTCGGTGCGCAACTTCTTACTCCACTCTCCCAGACATGTGGGGGTTCTCATCGACACACTGCCACCTCTAACAACCTCCGTAAGGTAAACAAGTTCTGTCGGTGCGCAACTTCTTACTCCACTCTCCCAGACACACGATGAGATGGGGGTTCTCATCGACACACTGCCACCTCTCGCATCTTATTTAGACTAACAACCTCCGTAAGGTAAACAAGTTCTGTCGGTGCGCAACTTCTTACTCCACTCTCCCAGACACACGATGAGATGGGGGTTCTCATCGACACACTGCCACCTCTCGCATCTTATTTAGACTAACAACCTCCGTAAAGTAAACAAGTTCTGTCGGTGCGCAACTTCTTACTCCACTCTCCCAGACACACGATGAGATGGGGGTTCTCATCGACACACTGCCACCTCTCGCATCTTATTTAGACTAACAACCTCCGTAAAGTAAACAAGTTCTGTCGGTGCGCAACTTCTTACTCCACTCTCCCAGACACACGATGAGATGGGGGTTCTCATCGACACACTGCCACCTCTAACAACCTCCGTAAAGTAAACAAGTTCTGTCGGTGCGCAACTTCTTACTCCACTCTCCCAGACATGTGGGGGTTCTCATCGACACACTGCCACCTCTAACAACCTCCGTAAGGTAAACAAGTTCTGTCGGTGCGCAACTTCTTACTCCACTCTCCCAGACACACGATGAGATGGGGGTTCTCATCGACACACTGCCACCTCTCGCATCTTATTTAGACTAACAATCTCTGTAAAGTAAACAAGTTCTGTCGGTGCGCAACTTTTTACTCCACTCTCCCAGACACACGATGACATGGGGGTTCTCATCGACACACTGCCACCTCTCGCATCTTATTTAGACTAACAACCTCCGTAAAGTAAACAAGTTCTGTCGGTGCGCAACTTCTTACTCCACTCTCCCAGACACACGATGAGATGGGGGTTCTCATCGACACACTGCCACCTCTCGCATCTTATTTAGACTAACAACCTCCGTAAAGTAAACAAGTTCTGTCGGTGCGCAACTTCTTACTCCACTCTCCCAGACACACGATGAGATGGGGGTTCTCATCGACACACTGCCACCTCTCGCATCTTATTTAGACTAACAACCTCCGTAAGGTAAACAAGTTCTGTCGGTGCGCAACTTCTTACTCCACTCTCCCAGACACACGATGAGATGGGGGTTCTCATCGACACACTGCCACCTCTAACAACCTCCGTAAAGTAAACAAGTTCTGTCGGTGCGCAACTTCTTACTCCACTCACCCAGACATGTGGGTGTTCTCATCGACACACTGCCACCTCTAACAACCTCCGTAAAGTAAACAAGTTCTGTCGGTGCGCAACTTCTTACTCCACTCTCCCAGACATGTGGGGGTTCTCATCGACACACTGCCACCTCTAACAACCTCCGTAAGGTAAACAAGTTCTGTCGGTGCGCAACTTCTTACTCCACTCTCCCAGACACACGATGAGATGGGGGTTCTCATCGACACACTGCCACCTCTCGCATCTTATTTAGACTAACAACCTCCGTAAAGTAAACAAGTTCTGACGGTGCGCAACTTCTTACTCCACTCTCCCAGACACACGATGAGATGGGGGTTCTCATCGACACACTGCCACCTCTCGCATCTTATTTAAATTCCACAAGATTCTAGTTCTCTCAAAATTCCTATTTAGCGATATATTTTATGTTGTAAAACCTAAACGACGGTCTCGCAATCTCTTTGTTATACGGTAACTACAGATAGGATTTCAAACCTTAATAATTGCTATAATAGGAATACTTAAAAGTTAACTAAGTTTATTATTTAGCGTTATCAAAGGTGGCATTTTTTTGCCGTTATATTTAATGTTTTATATATCGTTAGCTTTATTACGACGAAACGAAAATTATGGAAGGCTTCGATTAAAACCTGACCCGGTTCCTCACAGTATGCGAAGCTTGATCGTAAAGCGCATTACCACACCGATGAAGAATAATCCATAAATGACGAAACGACAGATGGATGAAACGGATCTGTATATTATCGGCGGACTAATGTACCTCATATACTTAATACATCGCTGTAATGATAAACATCGCGTTCTGTTTCAATTTTGATTCCATTATACTCTCTGGCCCCGCACCGCCCAAACGAGGCAATCGTCAGAGTTAACAGTTTGGATAAAGCTTTATGACCTAACAAGAAAAGGGGAGATCGGGGCATTAATCAGCAAGACGTGATACTGCCTGACATAGATGTTTTTGACTCGTATAAGGAAATAATTCGGAGTTTTACTTTGTTTTTGAAAAATTATTCTGTGAAAGTTTACGATCTACCTAAATATATATTGCAGTCCTGTCTGGTTTCCTCGGCATTTTGTGATTAAAATGATAACGAATAGAATAATATAATACTAACCTTCACTTTTACTTTAACTTATGTTTTCCTACTCCCTATTGTGTACTACAGCTGTTATGTCATTTTTACACACGTATTTTAACACAAATCTCATTAACAGTCGCACAATATCCCACTTTTAATTTTGTAAATTGATGCCAAATTATGTTTAACTAACAATTTAATCATCCTATATTCTGTAAACTTTAAAAGCAACTTTGCAGCTTGTCGATATAAAACCTCTCGAAATCAATATTTAAGTATTATTGAGAGATCATTACTTTTAAAACTTTCGAGCGTAATTGGCCCTTAGATATCTCCCCTCTTGTATTGTTTTCCCAATTCTATAATCGTACTAGTGAATAAAGATAATAATATTTTTGTTTAGAATAAATAAATAAAATATTTCGAGATGAAATTTGTACAAGCTATAGATTAAACTGTATTCGTATTTTTAGTTTAAGTATCACGTATCAAAATAAATACCCTGATATCTTACTACGTATTGTTTTAAGTTCAAGCTAGTTATATGCTAAGCAAAATGAATAGATATATGAAGAGGTGTTTCCATTTCGTTGTTAGTTCCACTATAACGTTCTTGCACGATATTACAGTTAATAATGCTGACGATAAATAAACCATTTGCGTAATTATTGAATGACCAAAGAACAGTTTACTCCGAATCAGTTTGCGATTTTGTTTATTATAGAAGATAATAACGCAGATGTTACATTTTTGTTTAATGTTTCAACGCTTTTAATAGATGTATCACAATAACTTTAAATATAACTAGTAAAAGCAAGGTGTTCGCCGAATTACGAACCCAAACACAGCTTAAGTGTTTTAATAATATGATTATACATCTGTGTTCTGTTTAACGTGTTAAGCCATTAACTCAAGGTTTTTCTTTTTATATAACCCTCAAACGATATTATCATCAAAACTCAACCGATAAAATTATATTACCCCGAACATATTGAAAACTGTTTGCTAATGTATATGACATTTCAGAAATACTTAGTGAATTTAGCTTTCTGCAAACTCCACGAAAACGTAAAATAACAAAATAGTTGGCCTCGAAAAGTTTCTACTGATGAAGCAAACACTATCTGCCATGAAACTTTGAAAATAAAAACGTCTGCACTTTAAAAACTTTCTATCAATGACTAACTTTTAAGGAAGTTTGTTTGGCTGAATGAGTGCAGATTATCGTTCTATTTTCTTCAGAGAACAAGTATCATTACTTTTATTTTATAAAACCCTTTCAAACGGTAGACTAATCAATCCCACACTTAAGTGAGACTATTAAATCATCGCAACTTTTATTCTTAAACAGAGTTACCTTTCTCTTACAAAAAGTTGTTTGCGTGGTATTTAATGTTTACCCGATGGCCGACATATATATAGAGCAGTGTTAAACATTTACTTATGATTAGATTTGATATATTATCTAAGTGTTTACCTTAGGTAATACATCAAATCTAATGTTTTAAATGTTTGACCAAATTTGTACATTAAATCCCGCAAGTTGATCGATCCAAATTTTGTATGTCAAGTTTTAAATAAAAAGAATTCCACACGAAAGTTTTGTTGGTAGACCACACCATGAGAATGAAAATGATTTTTGATTAATGTCATAGTTTTCCATTAAAACCTGCATTTGTTAATTATTTGTATTACACTATATTAACACTAATATATGAACATTAGTAAACTACAAAGTCGGAAGTTTTTAAACAATGTTTTTGTTATTAATCGTTTTCCATCAGCCACTTTAGATGATTTAAACGCATCTTTTATTTACCTTTTTATTTATTTTTTCGTTTTTTACCAAACCATTTCAAAAGTCACTATTTTACAGTTTCACTCTATGAATACGAATGACATTGTCGTGCTCTGGGCATTGTCGTTCTTCAGTATCATGTTGCCTGGTGGACGTCAACATAATAGTTAAATTTCCCACGCCATAAGCGAGAACAACTTGTGATATTTTCGTAGCTTTATTGAAATTTCCTCAAAAAAACTTTTTAAACGACTATAAATAAATTATGATCTGGGAAATCACTCATTGTTTAGTATAAAATTATTGTTTTTTTCGATTTCTTTTCTTTTTTGTTTGTCGACAATTTTTTTATGAAGCGCAGTTTGGTATAAAAATTCCATAAAAAGGCAAAAACAGTTTCTTTAAACTATCTGCCCTTGCAACCCCCTATCCTTAACGCAGAAAATCTAAAGCTGTAGGAATAGCAGCTTAAAAATGCGGTGCTGTAAAATATAACTTTTTTGCTTTTTATTTTTAAATTATAAAACTAATGTTTATAAAATACTAAAGTTAATAGTGGTTTTGAGGCCTATAATTTAAATTTCAAAGGGTTTTAAAGTTTATTTAGCGAGTTAAACTAACGCCAGATTCCTGTTATATTAGGATTATTTTAAGGAAAGGGAAATCGGTTGATTGTCAAACTAAAGTTTTGATCGATCGTACGCCAAATTTGTATTGATATTTTTCCGAATATTGTTTACGGGCACGCGTTTCTCTGAGAAATCGATAAGTTCAAACTTATTTAACGATCGCAAATATCCGATCTTAAAAAATTCACAAGGAATTCGTGTCGACTTTCAGTTTACGAATACAATAGAGGCGAGAACGGTATCGAGACGAAAGCGGTATTTTGTTTCCTCCCTTTTCTTGGAGGACTTAACTAAGGGTTTTGCCGAAGTCGCGCGCGGCTGGCAGTAAATACGACCACAGCCACCACTCCACTCTTTTGTTTCGAGTTTACCACCGTTTGGGAGTTATAAGTGACTTTTTGACACGTCAAAGTTCCAACCCTGAGGTTAATTTTGCGGCTTTCAGCTAGTTTAAGATTTACGAAAGTTTGAGACACTCTTACACTTGCCTCCGAAATCGCTTCCTCCTCTGTGTTCAAAACACTTCGCCCTGTTACTGTTGCAATACTGTATAACTATTTTGTGACGCAAACGAGTCATATGAGAGGTTATTAACAGACATTATAAATAAGTTGGAAAACAAAAGCACCCTTTTTTATTTTATTTTTATGCGAGTTATAGTTCCTAATTTGAAATGTTAAATAATTAAAAACAACTACTTTCAGCCCTCCATAGTCGTAAATATTCCGGTTGTAAAATTGGTATAATCGTCATTATCTTAATAGATAGCTGAACGATATCTTACACATACTTTAGGCTTTTGAAGAATTAAGGTTTGATTTTACTTTGTTTTGCTATCGGAAAGTATGACGTTAAAATAAAGTATGACTTTAAAATCTCGGTTAACAAATAAATATACTTAATATTAAATCAAAATTGTATAACGAATAACTAGATCTGCTATTGTTTGTTATAAAGTTTACAGTCAAGTTGTCAATAAACAATCTACTTAACTGTCATCGAATTGGTTTATAAGTTAGACCTACAAAAATATAGTAACCAGAGCAATATCTTCCACCCGCGCCAAATAAATGTAAAAATATAATCAACAGTTTGGTTTTCCTCCTCCCAATATTCAGTTTACTACTATTTATGTAATAGGATATTGAACTCCTGTGCAGTGCAATATTCCTGTTTAGTTGTTATTCCATCGCATTATATAATAAGGAAACCACCATTGCTATTGCAATAACAATTATTTGCTTCGGGCTATTTAACCCCATTGTTTTCCGTGCACAGGTTTCATTTAGTACGAATATCTCGTTTTATCCGGTTTGACAAAGTATCACAATTATTACTTTCTGAAAACAAATACTCTCAAAAATTAGGGAAAATGGACATCAAATAGTATTGAATACGTGATTAAAAACATTACCATTAGGAAAAATTCGGGTTTAAAAGCCTCTTTATATAAATTAACTATCAAAGTGAAGCCTTTAAAGTTTTATTGCTATTTATCAGCCCCGTTATCGGCCAAACAATGTTTTTATGGAAGGAGAAATGAGAAAACTTGCCAAGACAATGACGTAATTTGTTCCAGGAGATATAGAATGCGGCCTCGAAATCTTTCTACAAATAACAAACATTCCTGTTTGTTGCCGAAGTTTCGTTACTCGAGTCGCCGTGACTCGCAAACCCTTGGATACGTTATACTTTCTCTACAAAACATGTCTGAAAATTGAATCAAATAACGTTATCTTGTGAAAGAGAAGATCAATATAATAGAGAGTAATTTCTTATATATCTCGAATCTAAGGAAGAAACATATTTGGTGATGTAATAATTACGTTAGTAAATTACAAACTAACAAATTTTCAATTTGGAACGAACGCACAAATCAGCTCTCTAATTAGCTAGTTTTTGTGGCAAAGAATTAGATATTATGTTACACGCTTAGCACGATTACGTAGCGTAGTTATCCTAGAAAACTTCTACAACTGGAATATTTAGCCCAGTAAACCCAGTAAGAGTAGTCAGCATCAATCATTCGGTTGAATTTTGAAAAACCAAATCGGCTCTCATGGGGTACCTATTCAAAAGAGTGCCTGGTATAGGAGATATTGTTGAGGGTAGGCGCACTGACTAAAGCATGCTTTTGGGAGGTTATTTTGTTCCATCCTTAAACATCTAAATATTTACATTTGTAATTTGTTGTTTGCCATATCGGATAAAATGTAAAATTAGGCACGGTTAAGTGTAGTGGTTGGATCACGTGACTTCGGTCTGCAAGGTCTCGAGTTCTATCCCGGCTAAATCACCGATGGATTTTAAATTTGCGATAATGCCGCGACTCCGTGGGTCGGAACCCACCTCCCGCTGCAGGTCCGACTATCTTGAACCCATCTTTTGTTGCACACCTCCCGCTACAGGTCCGACTATCTTTAACACACCTCCCGCTACAGGTCCGACTATCTTTAACACACCTCCCGCTACAGGTCCGACTATCTTTAACACACCTCCCGCTACAGGTCCGACTATCTTTAACACACCTCCCGCTACAGGTCCGACTATCTTTAACACACCTCCCGCTACAGGTCCGACTATCTTTAACACACCTCCCGCTACAGGTCCGACTATCTTTAACACACCTCCCGCTACAGATCCGATTATTTAGAACCCACCTTCCGCTGCAATGGCGACTATCCAGAACACAAAAATCAATATTGTTCAGGGGTGAGGATAATTTGCTCTGTTATAGAACTTCCTTCGCTAGTATTTACATTAATATTCAATAAATAAATTCGATTCTACGATGGTAGGGAAAACTAGGACCGACATTCCTGCTACACTTCTCTCACGATGTACTCGCTTTAGGAAAGGATAACTCGAGTTATCTGCAGTAAGATAAGACAAGTTTCTCCTCAACTTGTGACGCGACGACACTTGCAGGTTCGCAACTCGAGTTACAGTCCTGCCCCGCTCTTGCCACCTTAATTAAATTCCTCCAGTCTCTCGACATCGGCTCACATTCTCGTTGGATATTTGTTTCTCTTTAGCAGCCAGTCATTGGCGCAGACGAGTTTCGAGTTGTAGTGCTTAGGCGCCGGATGATTTGAGAAGTGAAAAGTTGGACGGATCCCACTCGACGCCCAAATTCCTTTATATTAAGAGTGATTCATTTTAAGACGGATAGTGGCCGTATTGGATTTATACCTTTTTATCGACAATTCTAAATAAGCTAAAATCACATGAGTTCTTAAAAGGATATGATTTATTCGAATATTTCTTAATAAATTGTTGTTAAACATACAAATTATGCTAACCCTAACAGAATTTATATTTTGTTACAAGTGTGATAGGAAATCTTACAACAATTTGTAAAATAAAATAATTCTTTTGATTGGATGCAATATGTTTTTATTGAACCTTGAAAGATTCTTATTCTTTTTATTTTTTTATTTATGAACTAACCTAAACGTTAAAAACGCGTAATAAATTTGCACCTAATTTGTTAGTCATCGTGTTAACAGTTATTATTTGTTGTTATTATTTTGTTTTGTTTGTTATTTATGTATTTGTTATTTACCCTGCAGTGTATTAATACGTAACACAAGTTATACAAGCATTGAATTTGTGGTTGACATATTGGTTTGCGTATGTACAGTTTATTTCATAGTTTCAAGCTCAGTTTTACTCATATATTTACGACAATCTTTACAATGTTTTTTTGTTATTAGATACAACCTTATTTTATTTATAATATTAGTTACTGAAAACTTTCATTACATGAATATACTTTGACTTTAAATCCAGGAATACCACGAGATATATTTAAAAATTGTATGTAGTAATTATTTCCTCACCTAAACAATCGTTATCTCTTTACAAATAAAACATATACATTTGACTGACAACTCGATTGTTCTTTTAATCTTAAAACGCCATTACAAACTCACCTATAATGTTCTGATAACCATATTTTGTTAATTTCATTTGCATGGTTTTTTCCTAAACTTAAAAATGCATACGTTATTCCACTCAACTCTTTTACTGTTTGTTAGAACCATAAATGCTTTAATCAAAAAAAATTCATCTTCGAGTTAACAAATACAAATTATTTTCCACAAGTAATAAATAATGCGACTTTCCAGTGATCAGTAAAGAAAGCTACAAAATACCTTTAATCGTTTATTTATTACAGGCGATTCGGTTTGAAATAAGTTACAGCTATCGTTATGGCCGGGACGTCACTGTTTTCGTCTGCAGAGGTAAATACAATCAGGGTGATGAGCTTTTCCGACCGGAGTGACAAAGATGTTTGTTTTGATTGCAGTGATATATTTGTTTTCGCGGTCCAAAGTTTCTACAAGTCAGAGTCGGAAGTAAATAAAACCATGTGAGCTGCACGGATTTCCGCTTATCGTGTCGTCTGAAGGTTGTAAATATTACTGCCCCGGCGTCGGCCCTGCCAGTTATTAGCCCTCCAATCAAAGTCGATAGGTTGTTGGTTCTGTCATTGAGTAATAATCTATCTGTTGTTCGCATTTTTTATTCTGTTGGAGGGAGCATAACCGACCTCGTACATTTTGTTACGCAAACTTTTGAGTTCTGTTTGCGTGTAAACAGTACTTTTGAAAGTGAATATAGTGTAGATTTTTTTTATAATATTTTAATATTATGTACTATGTTTTTCAATCAACATTTCGTATTTAAAAATTAATAGTTTATATTTTTGCATGAAAACTCAAGTAACTTGTATTTATTTTACTTTAGTTTTTATTAACTCAAATATTATGTTGAAGTTGTTTATTCGGTAAACGATGTATACGATTTCCGTACATCAAAAACATTATGGCATTTAATTCAAATGCTTAGTTAGCTAATGATAACCCTTTATGTATGTTATGACTTATACAAAATCTTCTATCATGTGGCAAGTAAAATACGATTTTTTACTTCGTTATACTCATCCGTGTTTCCAAATGTGGAAAATATTTTTTTGTTTTGGATAAAGGCACTTTTTGTCACGGTGCCTAAGCAGGAATTGTAACTACCCTGCTCAAAATTAAAAAGTTAAATAGGCACAACTTCACTCAGTCAACGAGGTATTGAACTTACTAAAATATCATTCTTAGTCGAATCAGAGTATAAATTTATTTTAGTCCAAAACTTGTAATCGCAATTTGCGCCGATAGAGTGCACCATAGAATAAACACATTATGACGCAAGTTAGTCGCTTCACCACTCATATGTATATGCTTCGCTTTATGCATAGTAATGGGCACCAATATTATTTTGCAATTTTCATTTAACCGTCGCACTTTTTCTGAAATCTTGCAAATAGTTTCTCTAAAGATTGATCATAGTGGGAAATAACTGGTGGTTAAAATTTGCGAAGAGTGTTAAGAAATTCCAATAAAATTAAAGTTGCGGTATAATATTTGTTCATATTAATTAGACAAAAAAATAGGAGGAAATATTTTGTGGAAATACTTATTTTATCGGAAGATTATCGAGGAGGTTACAATTAAAATCTGTATGATAATTTTACATCCGGTTTCTTCATTTTATGTGAAACACTAATTTTCATTTTTTTACGTTTTGATAGGGAACGGTCCCGACATTAGCCTTCCTACTTTCTTACGTGTTTTTAAAATTCGTAATTAAAATACCGATGACAAATGGCAGCAGGGCCTGATATCGAGCCTTCGCAAAACTTCCTGATATGGCAAATCTCAGACGAGGTGAGCACTCTAACCACGTTAAAGTATAGTCTATAGTTGTTAAAGTTTTGTTAAAGCAACGCCTGAAGTTTAGCTGACGGGTCGTGGAAACGAGAAAGAATAGAAAGAAGTTAAATTTCTCGGAGATGTTAATTCAGCAAAAACAAAAATAAATTCTTACGTAACTCGAGCAGGTAAAATGTTGAAGATGTCTTCGATGAAAATAAGCAGTTCATCCCAACCAGGATTTCGCAATTGGAACAGCGAGTGGGCGCCTTAGCATGATGCCCTACTCATAAAACGCCACTTATTATTAATGTCTGTACCTTGCAAAATGAAACCAACGTCAGTTTTAATATGGAAGACGCCGTAGTAATAGAGTCGTTCCGTCGACTAATGGACGGATATGAACGGCTGGGAGGAGCAAGTTTACCGTGTTTTTCTGTTTTATTTCATCTTGTCAGGACCATTACACTGCTCGGAAACACGAAATAGCTACTTTTCCTCCTTTAATTGTTTAAATTTTTCTGCATTTTGTTACTTTACATTTCAAAGTCTTAATCTTCATGGTCGTCAAATCGTCAGGTTTTGAGTTTGTGAGATGTATATTCTTTTTTTTATCTAAAAACTTTTTAGCCCCAATAAAATTTTCTCCGTATTATGAACCTGAAGATACGCAAACCCATTTATCTGCGAGGAATTGGAGACTATCTCTATCGTTTTGTTTTAACTTTTTAATAACCGTATTTAAATATATAATTTCATTAAAATGATGCTCTGGACATAAGTCTTCGTCAGTAGTTTTTAATAAGTCGGTATATACGAGATCGAGGAGGTGATATATACTAATCAGCTGGATGTCCAATAAGATCATTTCCCAAAATCATTACCGCTCTAAACCTCAACCCCCCCCCCCACAACACACACCAACACACACACAAAAAGCGAAAAGTTAACAATTAAGTGAGAGGTCCTTTCCAAATAAAGTTGTATAATCTATCTCGACACTATACAAACTACATTAAACACAATTAAATTGAAAACTTGCTTGGGCTAAATATGTCTGGGATAGGAGGAATCGTGATCTCAATACGGTGGTCTCTAAGCCCAACATCTGCGGCAAAGGCCAACCATTAGCGTTGGGCCCCAAGGAGTGGATTTCACCAGTTGTACAGTAACTAGTTTGAAGTGTTCGACAACCGTCCAAACTCCTAACCCAACTGCTGTATCTGCAGACTACAAACTCGTATCTGATCTTAGATTAACGCTTATTGATCCTACGCTCGCCTCAGTAGCGAAGCTTCTATTCGAAAGGAAAACTAGTCGCTGCTGGGTTTTAATTATTTGTTATATGGTGAAATGTTTTCACTTAAGAGTTATATACTGTTATAAAGTTCGTATGGATTAAAGTTATCTCGCTTTTAAAAGGCACTCTTAAGGTGTTATCGTGCCAAAGTGGAATAAACAAATTAGTTAAAAATATTTGTAATACAAAAATCATCAGTTTTCATAAGAAAATCTAAAATTGTTCATAGTTTTCTGAGACAAATTACACAGATCAGTAATAAATAGCTTATGTGACTCATACCAATTCGTGTCATTTCGTCGGGGAAACGTTATTAACCGAAAACAAACATCATTAATGCGAACTCCTTGAATTAATCACAATGTTCTCATCTCGGGAGGGTAGAATCATTAACAACAGTTGGACCAACTGATCTAATGCCTCAACTTTGGATTATAAATGCCTGTTGACCCAGGTTCGCCACCTTACCCACGATAAATTCCCTCCTCACTTCGACTTCTCCCTCTCTCCTCCCTTCGCCCTTTCTCAATTAATCTCTTGAGCTTGACAAACCCTTTGTTTTATCTTTATACTGATCTTAAAGAGCTCCTCATCTTCGTGCTTTTATTATTATACGATTACAAAAATTACTGTATTTCCCCCACTAAAACGATTTTTGCCCAGTTTTATTCGTAAACACTATATATTTTTTTTAATAGATGCATCCTCTTGCATTATATAAATATTATCACTAAAGTATAATTAAGAATGATGTCATATAATAAGGCACAATAATAATTGTACAATTCTTAAAATATCTTTATCACCTAATATCAGTTTTAAAATATCATGTTTTGTTTCACGTTCATAGCCACATTTGTAGACAGAATACTAACAAAGAACACAGATTTGCAGGCAATTTTTGTTAATACTAACAAAGAAAAGTAGTTTATAAACCCCAAACTAAGATATGCTATTCAATATGTTGGGGTCATATTCAAGTATACTTTTATAAAGTTACCTGAATATTATTCGAATGAAACACTCTATGATTTTAACTCCTTATTTTAACTAAAAAAAGAAAATGGAATCAGCAATACATGGAGAGTATTACGTCTAAGTTTATAAGTCTTTTAGTCGGTTTTATCATACTAGAAACAAATGTTAAGTGTTACATCGTATGTACTCTTTTTAAGACTGATCAAGGTTATCTGGTACCAAAATCTATGTTTTGAAGTAAATGATACTGAGTTAACATTTAATATTAAATTTTAAGAACATATTGGCTTGCAAAGAAGTTAAAAAAATATGGTGTTAAAAGCTCACAGCTCGATGAGCTTGTAAATATTATTTACGATGTTGCTGTTCCCAACAAAATTAAGTACCCGGCTTACAAAAATGTCCAAGAGCTTTTTTCCTCTCGCACATCAAAAGCGACAAGACGTACAAATAACTCAAAGACGGAAGAAACATCGTTTGTAGACGTTTTCATGAAATTGTACAAATATTCAGTTACGGAGAGAGACGAATGATATCAATAAAGATATGAGAAGTAACTGCTGAGGGAGGTGGGAGGAGGGGGAAGGGAGAGTTTCCGTCCGTGTTTTTCGTAAACATCGAGTCCCACCGGGGAAAATTCGACGATGACGGCATGTCTGAATGTTTAATGAATTCCTTAAGTGGAAAGCGGCCGGAGATCGGGAAGGAAGTTGGCGATGAGACGATGAGACGCTGCGAAGAGTATTTACTCAGAGCAGATAAAAAGCTTTTTATTTATTTAAATCACATCTTCGAAGACGCGTCACACTTAACATGGAACATAAAGGTAATGGACGATATCGAAAAGTCTTTTACTTTAATTTTTATACTGAATTCGTTTTTATTTTAAACCGTTTCGAAGTGTTAACTTTTTGCTACGATCATTTGTAAACGCTAAAGTTGTTACGTTTCATTAGGTCGTTGTTCTTTTACTAAGGGCGATGCATGCCACCGATATGCGGTTAGGTAAATGATTACTGACCGATGTCTTAAGGTTACGTTATCGATATTTAAAATTGATCCGAGTGCAGGAGATCCTATAAAAAGTCACACTGAATAAAGAGTCACCCCAAAACGAAAGGTAACATTTTAAGAGGATATTAAAGCCAAATTTTTCTCATAGTCCTGCGAGAATGGTGGCCGGGAGAAGAACTACGGGATCAGACATCCGAGCCGCTGCACATCGAAAGTAGTGCGACGTAGTTCTACTACCTGTCCTCCCGCGATAACGCCGGCGCCGGCACCGTCCCACCACCACCGCGCCCGCGTCCGTCTGGCAGCACAGCCCGGCTCAGAAGGGCCCGCCAGGCTCGGCTCTGCCCGCGACACGAGACAAAAGTTCGGTTGCGTAATTCCCTATAGTTTTTATATTCAAATTATTTTGTGTATTTCCCTGGACTGTAGAGGATTTTATGCAGTTTTTTAGTGGGGTGTTCCACTGCGCCACTGCTACAAATATTGCATGTTAAAACGCTAAGGAATTTCGTTTTCGGCCCACTACGTCGTTATTTCTCAACCGATTTGGACAATCTATGTGTAATTTTAAATTGTTTACACTGCGGATTAACAGAAAAATATAAAGTTCAAAAATACCGCTTTAGTTTTTAAAATAATTAACTTAATTTTTTTTAACATTTAAAAAATTGCTCCAAGTTATTTAAATGAGAGAATAATTTTAAAGGAACTCAGCCTTAGTTTGAGAATACCGGGCGATGTGTGTTCATGGAATTTTTTACCTCAATTTAAAGCTTAAACATTCCGATACTCCTCAAAATTGTCAGATAAATAATTGTCTCCTTTTAAGTTTGTTAAATGATATAAAATGTACATGTCTACAAACCGTTTTTTGGGGGGGGATTTATAGTATGTTTTGTTTACAACAAACAGCTGATCATAATCCCAACTTGGTGATTTTCATTAGACAGCTGATGAGCTCATCAAGCTTTTGATTTATGTTCGTGTATAGTAAACATCAACGTATACATCAAATGCAACCTTTAAAATTAACCTATTTTTTAAGTTGTTAATTTTTAGATTTGCGACTTTTAACTGTATCACATATAAAGTTGCATTTTCATAATTTGTAATATTCTTGGTAGGTATATATTTCAAACCTGCAAGTATTTCATTGTATAGGTGACTGAATTGTTCCTACAGGGTATACCGTGAGATTACACAACCTTAACATTGTAGCCGTTGAATTTTGACGGGGGGCACCCACTACTATTCCCTAATCAGGCTACGATGAATGGACTTAAAATTTCCTATTTACGGTATGTGTGAATGGATATGATAACTAAATATAACTTTTGTCACCGACAGTCATTTCAAAAGAACGTTACACTTTATAATTACAGTACAACCATTTTTACAGTTTATAATTACAAATCTATGTAATAACACACTATTTTAACTCGATAAGCGATACTTGTAAATCGTTTATGATGGGATAAACAAACAATGATAATATTTTATCTAGTTTACAGGGCCTCTAAATACACGCCACCACTCTCTATGAAAAAAATCACTTTATAGCTCTTGAAAAATATAGTCTACTTATAATACATGTAAATTCATTAGTTTACAGTTGTAAAACTTAATGAAATGCACTATTATAACTTTAACCAATAATACAGGGAAGTTACCTGTAATACAAGCCCTGTGAGTTTTATGAAACGGGCCCCATCTCTTGCAAATGTTGTACTTGTACAATACTTATTTTTTACGCCAGTATAATGTTTCCAACTTAATGTTGCTAACTTCGAGATATTGTTCCTTATGTCAAAACGAACGTAAATTATCATATAACCGGGGGTCTATTTATTTTCGTTTACTGTCTGTCTGTCTTTATGATTTTTACTAGAAAATTTTTATTTTAAAAACTGCTTGACCAAATTCAACCAAATTTTGGTTAAATACTCTTCTTGGTAGGTTCTTTTTTAGAAAAAAATATTTGTTCATAATATCTTACCGTTAAAAAATGGCGGCCATTGAAAATCCTAAAAAATGGCGGCATCATCCCACAAAGCTCCTGGTGAGCGAAGACGGAGATCTGGTGCCTCTGACGCTGGTACGTTTCGGACAGAAAGAATACAAAATTATGGAATCCATTAGTCTAATTCTAACGAATCAATTATAAACCACTCGGGCACCTAAGTAAATCGAATATTAAAATACGTTTACGGTAAATTTAACTAATAAATTATACTCACTACACGCTGTGGCGAGAAGCTTTATATATCTAAAAACTCCACATATATGTGCACATTATCGATAGATCGATACTGGCGTGTTTCAAGTGGCTGATTATCTAGATGGAGAAGAATCATTTTGGTAATTTATCACGCTGTGGTGATAAATGGGTCTTTAGGAAAAAAAACATATATTACCTTTTGTAAAATTATAAACTTCCCCCCATGAATTCAAAGAAAATTATTTTCCCAATTCGATCAAACCACAACGAGACTTATTTCGACCTACAATAAGTCATTAATAAATGTTAGTTGTCGTTAAACTTAAATGTTTGCACAGACTACAATAAATTTACCCTCTGTATTTTATTTCAAGAAGTTGCACATTCTTATATTACGACTTCGATAAGTCCTAACATTTTGGAAAAGCAAGACTGCCAGTATTTTTAACTGTATAAATTATAACTTGCGCTAAGCCATCCGAACAAACTGAGAAATAATTTGTATATGGTGACCGTTCACCTCTTCAACTGAATGTTTATTCCATTTTATTTGTAAGTAAGAGGTGACAAGCCTCGCCAACTAATTCAATTCGCAACAGATTAAAACCCCAGCATACAAATTAATTCGACCCAATTAGTTAACATTCTGTTTAGTCGGTGCGCGGTGGTTTTTTTTGTAACAAAAACTCGATAAAGCGTGTTATACATTTCTAGTAACACTCGCAAAGAAAATTCGGTAAAAATCGAATCCCCTTTACCCCGAGACAGACACATAGGGTGTAAAAGTTTTCTGATCCCGCGAAAAGTTGAAACACCTCCGAAAATATGGGAGGGAATATTTATCCAAAATATGAAACGGAGAGCGTAAGTCAGGTTGGATTTCGCCCCTGACAGGTCTGTCGACGGGAAATCCCTTCGGGCCGAAATTCAACTAGGATGACAGCATATTTGAATAGTTAATGAACTGCTTAAGTGGTACTCGGAGTCGCGATGGAAAAGGACATTCAAAACGAGCTAAATAGCACAACTCTTACTTTTAATGTCTTCACGTTTTATAACTGGATAACCCCTTCCACCTCACTGTGACACGTTTCAGGTTTCCTACCACGCAATGCGATTCGCTTACAATATTTGCCCAACTATCTCAAAGGAAATAATTGTATTTCCTCCGTGAAATGTTTTGTTGTTGTATATGTAATCACATGCTAAATAGTACAATTTAATTGTTAAGACGAAAAACTTCAATTTATTTCAATATTCTATTTTCAAATATCCTCCCTATTTTCGGTAAATACAGTTTGAAGTAGCACAATCAACTTTCGATTTTTAAATTTGTTTAATGATTTATGGCTTCAGGTAAAGTTTTGTTGAAAATCGAATATTATCTTAAGATTTTCTTATCAAGTCCATTTACTGATTAATGTGGTTGAAAGTGACAAATATCCTGGTTTCTTAAAGTTCCTAATCCAGTACAGCATAATGTTTAGACTGACTGTAATTAAAAAATAAAACAAAAAACTACTGATTGAAATTGTTTATTTAATTTTTTATCTTCCCCACATTTGTTAAGACAATCTGTATAGGCACTATTATGTATGTAAATTAATACCGTATTTAATTAAATGTGTATCTAATAAATTAAAAATTGTAATTAGTGTAGAATATAATTTTCTTTAAGTTATTAAATATAAACTAACTCGAGTTGATTCGTATGCTAAATAATTTATATATAAAACATTTTTTCCAAAACTTAAATTTTGTATTTAATTTAGTTGAAATTGTGTATAAAACTAAGTGGGTAGCCCATAAAACTGCATGCGACAGCATATTTATTTGAGACTAATATCGTCTCGAAGAAAGCCTTTACTGGTGTAATTAAAAGAGAAAAGCGTCGAGGGGGAATTTTCCGGATTATGAGATCTATTCCATCCCGCGTAAAACATCCATGAGTTATAAAAGTAAGGACCCTTTGGTTTAATTATATTTTTAATCGGGTAATAGCTTACTTATAGTGTTAAGCCATAGACGGATCGAACTGCACTCGTAACAACCACATCTAGCTATAAGCGGTTAAGGTCAACCAAAAGTTTTGGTTTTAGGGACTATTTAAGGTCGAGTAAGCGTATTTCATGTTAGACTATTTACGTCCGTATGTTACGGATATACTATAATTTTTATGGTCGTATTTACATTTAGGTTGATATTTGCAAAACTAAACTCTATCTTTTCCTCAATAAAGCCCGGCTTCCATTCGAACTACACTCTCCACTAAATTTTTCAGTTCAATTTATGTATCCAAAATGTTTACAATATTCGGCCCTGTTAGTAGAAGACTTTTCAACAGGTGTCATACAAATAATAACAAATTTTACTATTTTATAAATTTCTTCATAGTTGTACGTCTGTGGTGCCGTGTGGTTGTGGCCTTTCCATTTTTGAATTCATATAATATTTTCTAAATAAAGTCAAACATTCATTTATTCCATTCTCTTAGGGACAACCCCGGAAAATATTTCGAGATTCCGACTTTTCGATATTTAGATTTTCCTACCCTAGCTTACCGGGCTGAAAGTAGCATAATGGTGGCCTATTACGATGATATTATCGAGTAATATCACAATACCCCGGGGCATGTTGGTCCCCATTCTGTTACATATCCCCAATCAAGGCTCGTGTATGATTTAATCAGGACATTACGCCATGTTATAGCCTGTCTGAGTGACATATCCACTATCACATTCCCCACATTACCAGCCCTGATAAGCCACCGTTCTACATTAGTTGCTCTATCTTATCTGCTCCCCGCTGCGTCACACGTATTTAATTTAATTACGATCCTCCAGTGCTCATAATAATTACCCAGTTGTAAATGCGGGTGTTGCGTGAACGTGGGCAGGGATGAAGACATTGTCGTTGAACCTATTACTAGATTTGAGAAGTTACATTAATTTGGAATGGATGAACAGTAGGTAATGATGTTTCATAGTTTTGAATTAGTGGGATTGATTCCAGATAATCGGTCTTCTATTTAGTCTCGGCATTTGACTACAATTAAATTCCAAAAGATACGGTTCTCGATTTTCTCGTTCACCACCTAAGGCGCGCCTTGGCATTGTGCAGACTGTAATACCATGTCAGTATTTTTTTATACATTTAGAATGATTCATACATTTTGCAGTTAATTTGTATTTTATCGGATCAAAAACCGTTTTAATAAAACATTCTATACAAATTTCCTATTCGAATCGTATACACGAGAAACGAACATCGAGGACGGCTCATATCTTCCATACCCATAAGAACGGATGCGCAAAAGCTAAATGCTCTTAAGCACAACCATAATACGAGTCATTGTGTTCTAACCGTCCAAATGAATTTAGAAATAATGAACGAGCTATTAACGAAAAACACCTTAACAATACTGCCCACGCGATGTTCTTAATATAAAATGTGTATATTAGTCGTATCCCGGGCCAAATAGAGAGCAGCTATGAGGTCAAGCATAAAACATACGAATAGCTGAAAATAACTAATCGTTTTGATCCATCAAAGGTCCTATTCTAAACTTAACACTAATAAAATGAATAAGTAACAAGGGGAATGCAAAAATAAAACGGAAGTAGAACCGCCACTGTTCCGGAAGCGGGTTTTAATTGTAACGAATGATTTATCAGCCTAACAGGAGCTTCAACAAAGGCGCAAGCTCTTATCACTAGACTAATTGGAGTCAAATTTTGTTGGCGTAATTGCTGTCCGAGAAACAAATTAAACATCGTACTGCTAGTTCGAACGTGCCGCTCGCGTCGACGTTTCAGATAGGGCGGTGAAATATCCGGGCAATCGCCTGGAGAGTCGCTAGGGTGTTTCCTGTCGTTTGTTGTTTTGAAATTCCGCATCGCGAGTGTTAAACTTTATTTTAAACTATGCTACCATATAATTATTATTGTAAAATTTATATTTTATGTAAGTAAGTACAAAATAACTTATACTACACTTTAACTCTAAAATTATTTTACTAGAGGCTTCACTTTAAGGATCCCCTTTACGAAATCGAAAACTGCCAGTCATATAAGACGGTTAAAAAAACGTTTAGTTCTTATTCTTATTTTTTCCGATTAATTGTATTATTTGCTGTATCCACCGAGGAATCAGAAAACGCTAATTCAAATGTGATAAAACTTTACTTTCAGATACATTTAAAACATAGGATTGATTTTGACGGCGAGTTTTCACCACAAACGTATCCGGTTGTCTTAACTTTACAAAAAGAGTGTGTTTATTGAAATAGAGATCTCTTTAGAGATGTGAAGATATATAAATTGAGGAACAATTTAATGTTTGATTAAGAAACAAAATTTAAATATTTCACAAAGTACTTTAGTTAAACTATCGTCTGTATTTACGTAAATGCAGAATAGTTTATTCGTTATTTACACTGCTTATTATAACGACTTGTTTAGCAACGAATATTCACGTGGCCACGACCAAAACATACAACCAATTAAACCCGTGACTTAAATGTTGTCCGATTTATCCGCCATTTAATCCGCGTGTTTGCTCGGTGGCGAACTCGCAGATGTTCGGTAGTGGCATTAAAAATACAGTCCTCGACTATTCCGCTGCTCACTTCACTGATGGCGTGTTTGCCGACCGCATTAGTTAAACTCCGTTATATAAACACCAGTAGCCCGAAGTCGCAGCCAAAAACTAAGTACACCGCTGTTTTTGAGATCAAAGAGACTGTTACCGTAGTGTCAACAGCAGCAACAGCAGCCCCCAGGGGGGGGGGCGACAGGCCGGCTTTGGGACCCCTTGTCACGGCGGAGGGCCGATAAATTAGGCAACTCCCGCGCCGTACTTTCTTGTTTCGCGTTTCCTCACTGTTGCTAATCTGTATATGCAAGATTTATCGCTGTATGGATGTTTTCCGGGACCATTTTTTTATCGAAGAGTGAGTTACTTAGTTTCCTAACACTCGATGGTTCTGGGTTTCTATTTCTCGTTTATTCGTTTATGATCGACTTGATCGATGTTATAAATATCCATGTTAAAATAATATGGACGACATAGTATTATAAAACGTGCCTTTGTAATAATTTTATATAATTAATGGATTAAGCTAAATTAACTAATGGGTGTTTTAGGTTTTAAATCTTATGCGTAACGTCTGGGTCTTTTAACAAATTAAAAACGCTCTAATACCGTCAACTTAATAAAGTTGTATGCACTTTAGATTTAGTTTCAATTTAATTTCGTATTTAGTGTTCAAAATCTTTTGCAGCATAAAATCATACATGTTTACGGTTTTAAGGTTTTCGACCTTAATCTAAACCTATATCGGATTTTGACGCGACTGAATATTCCTAGGTAATAATATATTTACTTATATCATAACTGAAAATTTAAAATGAAATTTTACAAAACAACATCGCGTTACGAATACTGTACAATCTAATACAAAACTATACCTCAACGGCAGAAACAACACCGAACCACAGCGCGATCGAGTTCGTAGTCGAGATATCATCAATTATAATAACACAATTACATCGACGCACAAGTAATTAATCACAACTCCGACAAAACCAATCAGGCTTCAAATAAATCGCGTCAAAATCCAATTTAAAATAAACAATCGGCACGGACTGTGCGGTGTCGATTTGCTGAATGCACTACTAGGGTAATTCCATTAATTTACCTATATAAAGCGTGCAAATCGGCAACCGGATGCCAGGCGGGCCATTACAGGATGTCACCGGATGCCTCGGCGCAATCCGGTGTATAAATGTGGAGGCGACGGGGGAACGTAATGATGTAACCGTAGACAACAGGTGTTAGTGCCTCTCTCGCCCCTCTATATCTCTCCCTTGTCCTCTCCGACATTTCTCTTCCCTTTCTTATCACCTATTCCATTTTTCGTCTCTTCTCCTTTCCCTATCTTTTTTTGTTAAATTTTGTCTCGACCTCTCTCTCTTTCTCTCTTATATACTCCCTCCTTAATAGCCTCTCTCAATCCCCTTTCTTTAATTTTCGTCAATCAAAGTCTTGGCTATCGGTTTCCTTTCTCTCTCTATTCGATTTCCCTTGTTTCTTTTTCTACTTTGTTGTTCACCTCTCTTCCTGCAATCGAGTTCTATCTCCACTGTATTATCGTTTTATCAGAATCGTAATTCGGGTCAACACTGAAATTCCGCTCTATGTAAAAGTATTTGTTTTGTCTCTAAACTGTATGATTCCCGATCAGCTCTTATAGGTCGTTTATTATTTTAGTCCCCCATCAACATATTTTTACTATCTGCATGATATCGTAATCACGTCAAAATTAGCTTACTGATATTATAAAACAATTTAGGACATATTTTCCAAGTTTTCTTAAGCCGGGGCATCACCACTCAATCCCATTCTCTTCCATAACACGCGATTATTTTAACTTAATTTCACTCTAACGATTCCAACTAATTTCGCTATATTTCAGAAACTCCCAACAAAACACCTTCAAAACGTCGCTATCGATAAATAAAACTTCGATATTTCTAAATACTGTAATTTTATTCGGTACGGTAGATTTCAAAATTATCTGTCAAAGGAGCTTTCGAAACGACATCGCATTAAAATCGGAATACGAAGTAAGTAAATAAGAAAATATTTTAAGATTCACAAAACTGGCTGGCTACTCGAGCAGCAGTAATGCAGTGTCGTAGCGAGAAGCGGCGAGAAGCAAAAGCGAGCGAGAAAGTTTGGTGGGAAACAACGTCGCTGCCGTCGAGAAACTAACTAAAGATTTTCCTTCGTTTTTCAAAGGAGGGAGCGTTATTATCATTCGCTAAGGCTGATTACTTAAAAGGTGTTTCTTTGAAATTCTCAAAAGGGATTTTGATGATTATAGGCTGAATGCTACGTCTGTTTTATTCGAGTGAGGGATAAATAATAAAATATTAAACCAAGCATCAGTGCTTTAATGTGTTTCTGCGGGTCGAATATTCTAGGCGAGAAATTATTTAATTTATTTTTTTTATACGAATCATAATATATTCTTGTTATTCGTTACAATAGGGTGTCTCTATAGTCAACAGTTAGAGTATACGACTTTGGTTTAAGAGATCCAAGATAGAAGGGTTTGATTCCCGGACATCCTCAAGGAGTTGGATCGTTGTTATCTAATAAAATACCACTAGCTTAGATTACAACAAGCTTAACTTCATGGTATGGATTGAGTAGGAAGAATCATTGTCATAAGAGTGGGCGGTGCTCGATGCTGTGTTGGCGTCGGCAGAAGTAGTTATCTGGATATGTCCTGTTGCTGATCGATGATGTAACGCAGGTATACAATAAGACGATAATTGTAGACGATAATTGACTGCATTATTGTCACTAAGCTTTAGTTAAGAAAAAAACATTTGACCCGAGGAGTTAATAAAACATTAGTAATGTCACTCAGAATAATTGGCTGACCTGTGTAAAAGCTGACTGATCGCTTTACATCTGGGGAATCTTAACGTTGAAAATCTCTTCATTTACTTTAATCTATGAAGGAATCAGTGTCGGAAATCTGTCAATTTTTGTATTTAAATAACTTAAAAATACACATAAATAAAATAAAAACACACACACACACACACACACACACACACACACACACATTAAAATAAATTTAAAAAACTTTTAAATAATTAAATACTTAATTGTTTTTGTTTGTTTTTTTCAGTAGGCAGTTGAGTTTTTTCAATAAATTCTCATAACAGCTTTAGAATTAAATGCCCATACGACACAACACATTCTACCGGTTTTTGATTTTCAAGGATTATTTTCTTTGTGTTTCTTAGAGAAAATTAAAAAATGGACATGAATGTGTGAAATATCAATTTAAACAGATGCGAATATAAACGTTGTCAAAAGCTAAATAAAGTCCAAACCATTAACTCAATGGTTATCACTTTGTTTTCGACCAAATAATACATCTTTAAAAAGTGTAATCAGATATATTATGAATCTTAAATTTACAACTTGTAAAGGGCCCAGTCAAACTTAGAGCCACGAAGCGATAGGCGGGTTGAAAAAACTGCCAAATCCCAGTCTGAGGGATGAAACGTTACGTCCAGAAAACATCTTTATGGGCTTTCATATAATTTGGTGCTTTAAGCGTGGTAGCAAATCCGTTTGAGAAGCACCGCCAGTTATTGAAGGAAATCCCACATTTGACTGATTCGGGTTGTCTCCCAAGGGCTCCTTCCAACCCTTGTTTGAAACATTTACTGACTTGCGGAAACAGCATTGCTGGTAAAAGGTTTTTTTAAAGCGAATCTTCTATAACCACTTTTATCTTAAGTTAAGGTATTTAAGCTTTCTTATAAAAACCAGTTTGGTTTAGGATTTGTGCAATATAAGCGCACTAACCTTTGTTATATGTGATTATATTTTCCTAATGAAATTGGAAGGAGATATTGCTTTTTAAGATATGAAGATATGACATCCGAGGCCTCTCTTACACTTGACCTGATAATAAATGGCATTTGCGCCAATAAAGTCAGTAATTATTTGACTTAGATTCGTTTTCTACTTTCTCCCCACATAGTATATGGATAAAGTATTTTTCATCTCACATGTGGTGAATTCCAGTATAAAAACCTACCCCCGTATTACATATGAAAAATGTACCGAGTCTACAGCAAAAATGTGTTCTTTATTTTTCTCGCCACATTATAACCACAATGATCAATGTACAATAGATCTTTGAGAGGGTACGTACATTTTTAGGTTGTACAAAAAGACAAAAACATGTAACTTATCGTTAGGTTTAATTACCATATTTGTATTTTCTAAGTATTTTAAACTGGTATTCGATACTTCGTACCTCCAACATCGTATCCCATAGTTTCTTAGTAATGTAAAATGTTCTGTCGCACATCGGCGTATTTCGTTCTCAACTCTCTCTCGCGCACAACTCTAGAGGAGTTGTATGTCGAAGGACAACCCAAGTATCGCCATTGTGGAGGCATTACACCCGCCACCGGCTCAGCCAACCACACTAGCTTATTGTCCGCTCCCATTATCTTCTTGGGTTTCCTGATTACAAACGTACATCGCCCATCCCATTGTACTGTCGGGTCCATCTTTGTGCGTTTGTCGTGCGCCATTTCTTACCTGGAAAACAGTTACATTGTTTGAATCGTGTTTTTATATCTAGTCGACCTTCAACAGTTGTTATCCCCTAATGCGACTTTAGACGTCTTTGTCTATTTGTTTTTAAATTCTTTATTCCACTTTGCTAAAGTCTATAATATCATAATGGCTACTCGACTCTCCCATTATTCACCTCTCGGAGAGTGAATTATTATCATTATTTTGGTTTAAATGGACTGCATTGGGCGCTATATTTTGAAAGCCTAGAATATACCCATTCTCTTGAGATAAATCCTTACAAAAAAAAATGCTACTTCAAATTTGAAACAAAATAAAATAAATTTAAATTAATCCGTTTAATAAGACTCTCTCAAAATATCTTGAAAAATAAATTATCTAAAAACGTTTTACGCAGAAGATTTGCTCTCATCATTTTTTTATGATATATAGATTATTCAAGTATCTAATCAAAACAATATATCGAGTAATCATGATTTATTTTCTGTCAAGTACTAAAATCAGCTATAGCGGTTTTATGAATGACAATTTTATCTCTAACTTTCCTTAGTTTTGAAAAAATAATTTTTGTAGAATGTTTTACGAGGAAAGTTCAAAAATAAAAAAGGGTCATCATCGTAATCACACATCAGGGGTAATCATCATTTAGGGTACAAGCAAATCCTCTTAAAACTGACTCACTCGACTTTATACAATTTCCACTACCACTACTGTCAGTCAATTGACCGATCCTCATATGTGTGCATTATTCTAGTTTAGTTTGTTTTACTACTTAGTAATTACTTGAAATACTACTTTTACTAATCCCTACTAACCAGAGTATAAATATAGCTGATTATTCAGTATTCCTTTCAGTTAAAAATTATTTCCAACTTTGATAGCTGATAGCAAGGTAAACATACAAGTTACGATCACTGTTAAGCTAATCGAAACCACATCGAATATGTTTATTAAATGGTTTTAAATTACCTTTCGTCAGCAGTTCAATCCGCAGTGAAAACACTACAACCTGGTTTCGGCGCTTAGTTTGCAAGATCACGTAGGTGTCAATTTTTAAACTTGCATTTTTCTTTCAGTCGAGACGACGTCGTTAAAAGTTCCCAAACAACACAAAGACATAAAACACGGTCACACACGAAAACATTACTACATTTATCGAACACTCGGACGGGATCCCTATCTTACTGCACCGTCGCGGCTACCGGCATGAGGTCACTGGACACGACCAACACGGCATGAGGACTGGACTGGCTTGGGTCGTGTCCAGTGTCCTCATGCCGGTAGCCGCGACGGTGCAGTAAGATAGGGATGGCATGAGGTCACTGGACACGACCAACATGGCATGAGGACTGGACTGGCTTGGGTCGTGTCCAGTGTCCTCATGCCGGTAGCCGCGACGGTACATTAGGATAGGGATGGCATGAGGTCACTGGACACGACCAACACGGCATGAGGACTGGACTGGCTTGGGTCGTGTCCAGTGTCCTCATGCCGGTAGCCGCGACGGTGCAGTAAGATAGGGATCCCGTCCATGTGTTCGATGTGTAGTAATGTTTTCGTGTGTGACCTTGTTTTATGTCTTTGTTTTGTTTGAGAACTTTTAACGACGTCATCTCGACTGAAAGAAAAATGCAAGTTTAAAAATTGACACCTACGTGATCATGGCGCAACTAAGTGCCGAAAGCAGGTTGTAGTGTTTTCACTGCGGATTGAACTGCTGACGAAAGGTAATTTAAAACCATTTAATAGTCATTACAGTTCAGGGGCAAAATTCCAAAAATGAATAAATTATAGAATATGTTTATGTCAGCAAATCTAACCGACAGTTTAAAGAGCATTACTTAAACCCCACCTACCTAATTCCGATTTAACGGATAAAAAATAACGTCAAAATCACATCCTTTTTATAATTAATTCCACCTGGTCCCTCATTCGATCGAACCCTCATTTCCGAAACCGCGGAACGCGAGGGGGGACGCGAGGGGGACGGGGGAACGTGGTCTTGACCGCGCGAGGTTCAATTATAAGGTTCTCCGTTCCACGATTAATTGTTTTGACAAGTTTCGTGGCGTTGCCGCACATTGACATATAATCGATCCCCCCTCACCAGTCATGATTTATGTTTCTGGTTTTAAGCAAGATGTACAACTGCCAAAGACACATGCTGCCCTCCATCCATCAAATTTGAAAACACCGCTTGCATTCTCTCAGTCGGTTTTTCAATATTTATGTTTTTTCTTTTCAATTCTTTCTTAGGATCGAGTTTTAAATCGAATGCAGGCTGTTATGATTTTTGTATTAATAATTAATTGTTATGAATTAATCTTTGTAACGAAATTGCCGGTTTTAAAATGCCCTTTAGTTTACTCGGCGTTTTCGGTTTCAACTATTAAATGCAATGAGTGAAGTTAATCGGCCTAAATGATTTTAACTGCCGAAGACGACTAAAGGTACCGTGGAATAAGAACCGACACAATTATTCAATAGTTTTGAAAACTATTGCAATTGTCTTTTGCGTTTTACATATCAACGTGTTTAGGATCATATAAATTACTTTTCTTTCACTGTCATATACATTTCTGCTTACATTAAAGTCTCTTAACATCCCACTCTAAATTAGATAGCATGTTTCCCGTATACTTCCTAATATACTTTTTCGATTACAACGGACAACAACGTTACGGACTTGTGGGACAGTACTTAATTCGAATCGATTTTAAATACTTGTTACTCTATTCGACAATATCACTTACATCGTGTCAGGCATCAGGCGTCACAGGGGAGCTTGACATCGCATTGTAACGTTACGTGACACCAACGTGACGTTAACCCGACGTTGACGCCCACGTGACACCCGGAGCGCTGGATTAAAATAAAACAGAGACCTTTAACGTCACCGGCGGTGCCACATCGATCGGTGGTCTTTAAAAGAGGATTACTTCTTCTTCTGATCGTCGCGGTTTGGATCCAATCAAAGGTTTTCAGTCGAATCCGATTTGGCAATTCATTTCCATCGGACCAACAATTTAGATAAGTACCTTAATGGTTTTAGCCACCCTCTTTCGTCCCCTCTGATGCGGCGTGCATTAATCTATCAAAGGTAATATTTATTTTCATCTCCCTCGCCGAACGCCTGATTTGAAACCACGGGTGAGTGCGGTTTGTGGTTTATAACGCTCCAAGGTATTTATATAATGGGCGGTTTTTAAAGTTTACTAAAGTTGTAATAGTTTTTTTCGGATGTATTAATATATGTTCACGCCGAATTTCGTCATACACTACCTCCACTGACATCGGTAACGTCATACGCGTTATGCGGTTATTCGTGCGGTCGTCTTATAATGAGGTTCGCCAGATCGATCCTGAGCAAAATCTTTGAAATTTTGTGAAGATTCAAACCCGGATCCAGCTGTAATTTGTCATCAGGCGAATAATTAAATACAATTTCGTCATTCGGTTTCAAAAACAACTGCTTTCAACACATGCATTGAAGTGCTAAAGTTGTTATTTTTTACCCCTAGTATAAAAAGTTTAATTTTTATGACATTGTTCGTTCTAGTTCAAAAAAGGTCATTTGATGGCACTTTTCGGTCGATGTCATCAGCTGTTAAATAAGAATTGAACGAATTATTCAACTTGTAAACAATGAAAACTTGTGTATCAGCTGTTTGTTTAGAATAGCAAGTTCAAGATGGAAGCCAACTTTTAGTGGTACAAAGGTAAACCATTAAAACAATCCTCACTCATTTTCATTTTGTTAAACTTGAGGTCGTGTCGAAAAGCGTCACTTTTGGTCTTAGTGATGAAATATGCTATTCTAAGAAAAGATCGATCGCATGCAGTAAAAATTCCAGGGTATAAGCGTTCCGTATGAAAAGGTAAATATTGCCACTGGCGATGATACACATTATTGACAATTCAAACTTAAAACACTTTTACAACTAGGTTTGAAAAAGCTTCTTGGTTTTATTTTACCTAAAAGTACGTACAATTTATGTACAACCCTTGAAACCAGTGATATCGTCGGGTTTCATATCACTACGCAACCCGACCATAACGTTTTTTATTGTTCAATTTACTTCCCGATAAATCGCAAAGCCCCGCATCCTGTGGAGGAAATTCTTGTAGCGGCGCGGTCGGCGGCTGCAACAAACCAAAGGAACCTGCTTAATCATGTCACGTGACAGCCCTCAAACGTTAATTAACTCTCTGCACCCCCTCCCCCGTCCCGTCACCTGGCTCAAAAACCGCGCTAGCTGCCACCGCGTGAACAATCACCACTGAAAAACTAATAAAACTTTAATTAAATGAAGTGGGAACCTTCATAATCTGAACGGAATGCAATAACCGACCTCCGTGTTTGCTGGCCACACGTCCGCCGTGTTGTCCGTGTTGATTCCGTGTTGTCGTACCACCTCTTTTGCCCCGTCATATTTCAAGTCACGTTATTGCTTCCTGTCGGTTTTGCTAAGCGTTTTATAACATTCTAGGTCCTCTCGATTACCCTTTTTCTGTTGAAAAACCTTTAGATCGTGTAGTACTATTATTACGCTGAATTTCGTTTCATTATCTCACACGTTTTAATAGCTGTCCATACATGTTAGTTGTTACTGCTATAAATATCAATGTTTTTACGTATGCATTAAAATAATAATATAAAACGAGTAAACAAAAATATAATGAAGTACAATTATAAAGCAAATATAACTGTCCGAATACGGTATATATTTCGTTAATTTCTTACTTTATGTGCGAACTGTTAAGAGTATTCAATACCTGCAATAATCTTGGCAGCATAAATTATACTTTAATACGCGCATACGTTATCGTTAAACGATTAAAATTTGTGATATATATAATAATCGGGTCGATTTGTCACCAGTTTGGACTGATTGACAATAAGGAGTAACGCTATGGTCCGATCATCACGGTTCTGGAACTATATCAACGAGTTATTATATTCGGTTGATAATAAGAAACAAGGAATGAAGTAAAACCACAGTTCTAAGTTTAAAACTATCCTGCTGTAAAATATTCTACGAACTTCGGTCGAAATTCCTCTCCTAATATCTCAAAATTCTCACAGATTAAATCAATGTTTTGGTGAAAGCGTTCCTTAACGCATTACCGAAGTGATGTTCGACGTTTTGGAATGCCTTCATAAGATCATCTATGACCTTCGATCGACGAGGCCACCATTCAATGAAACGCCGTCGTAAGCTGTAGTTTTTGTTTATTTGAGAAGGTGGAGGACTCCACCCCCTCCCGCCGCCCGCGCATCCCATCGGCCCCGTGCGCATGCGTGACCGCCACCTCGCTATAGGCGCGCCACCACTCCGAACCTCAGCCTCGTTACAGCTACTATTTTAACGGGAGGAAAATATTTCATGTACAAAGGTGCAGCTACAAACATCGTACTCACGGGTGTAAATAGCTAGACAAATTCTAGTTCTATAGAAAGAATGTAGGGCAACGTTTTACTCGCTATACGAAGTACGCTAAATAAGTAATCAAATGTTAGATTTCATTGGGAATAAATTGTTACGATTGTTTTGAGCACAAAATGTAGTTTAGCACCAGCTGTTTTGACCAACGGTTCCTCATCGGTAGGGCAGATAAGATTAGGATTTTACAGTAGTTAATTGCTACAACCGGTTGTCATGTGGGCAGAAATGCTAGACTATTTTGGATCGCGATCACAAATAGTTTTTAATTAACTTGAGGACCATAAAATGTAACGTGACTTTAAAAGAATAAATAATTTCTTGAGTAGCATCATCCGTGTTGTTACAGTTAAACAGGATAAAATAAACTACGTCTCACAACACTACAAATATTTTTACACCTAAACTATACTTACACATAAGACGGTGAATATACAAAAAGATGGTACAAGGCGATCGATTTTCAACCAGTCATATTTTGTACAGTTACCATCTTGAACGTAAATACGGTACAGTACAAGTGTAAATATATGTTGTAGTGTTGTGAGACCTAGTTTATTTTATCATGTTTAAAAGAATGTCATAACTTGTAAAATTAATCTAAACCTACCTCATGTCTCTTTTCCCTGATTTGCAATCAGCAAGAATATAATGTTTCCATATAAAATGAGTGTTAATTGTAAATAACACGTCAGTAAAAGAGGGCACAGTTACAATTGTGTTCTCGAATAGCACGCACTTCATTTGGTAGATTGTATTTTTGACGGTTATTAAAAGATTAGTGACGATTTTAACTGAACATAGTGTTGGGCGCCTTCAATTTGCGCACAGCAAAACGATGTCAGTACTCGAATTGCTTACCTGCGCCTTGGCTGCAGCAAGCTGCCTTGTGATTTCCACTGCCAGTTCTGTAATGCTACATCCGAACCATGACAACAATCTAACGAGGGTCGTGTTCACAGTAGACCGCACTACTGGGTACGAAACACTAAAACAATGATACATCTCAATGCAAGTGGCCGCCTCTTGCCACAGAGATGCAAACTGCCGGCCATAAGCACGGTCCTATGCATTGTGATTTTTAAACAATGATACATCTCAATGCAAGTGGCCGCATCTTGCCACAGAGATGCAAACTGCCGGCCATAAGCACGGTTCTATGCATTGTGATTTTTAAACAATGATACATCTCAATTCAAGTGGCCGCCTCTTGCCACAGAGATGCAAACTGCCGGCCATAAGCACGGTCCTATGCATTGTGATTTTTAAACAATGATACATCTCAATGCAAGTGGCCGCCTCTTGCCACAGAGATGCAAACTGCCGGCCACAAGCACGGTCATATGCATTGTGATTTTTAAACAATGATACATCTCAATGCAAGTGGCCGCCTCTTGCCACAGAGATTCAAACTGCCGGCCACAAGCACGGTCCTATGCATTGTGATTTTTAAACAATGATACATCTCAATGCAAGTGGCCAAACAGACAATCATATACATTCGGGCAATGATTGTTACGCAATATATACATAGATTAAACTATTAAATTGTTTTTACATTTTTAAAACCTCCGTAGTTCTCTTTAATCTATATTTACTTTAAAATTCTGTATCACAAGTCTTTATACATTATTTGAAAATTGTTGGTAGCACCACCTCTTTTTTCACATTTTTTAAATCGTAATATTTGATTTATTATATGCTGCAACTCTCGCTTAAATGGATTGCTGCATGAAAATTACTAAAGTTGATCGGCGCAATTTGGGTTCTGATATCTGCCAGACTGTCATAGCTGTAGGGGGCACACGTTTAATTTCATACAGTACGTCCGGAACCGCTATTTTGTTTTTGGTGATCCAATTTGTATTTTATTTATGTATTTTTTCTCGTAAAACTGGTTCATTCGTCCATACACTATATTATTACACCGCGAGGTGTTGCCCTCTTTTAAAAGTGTTGAGCTACCTCCCCCCGCCCTCCCTTCCATATCATAAAACAAGTAACACTGACCATAGTGTAGCCCTCGTGTCTGAATAGTCGTTCCAAAGATTTCAAAAATCATAAATAGGAAAAAGTGAAAGGGTGGTTTTCACTTTTCAGCTAACCTGTATACAGGAAATGTGCACTAATGCAATCGGAGAGGAGGAACCGATGCGTTGGTAATGCCATTATCGGGTCTGGTACTAAGTATTTCTCCCTAGAGCCATCAGTAGCGAGGCTAATAAATGGCAGGAATGAAAAAGTAGAGGACATTAGGACACATATTGATGTTCTATCACCCATAGGCACATTAGCGGGCGGTGCCTATGGGTGACGCTCAGTTCATTTCCTACGAGCTAGCATGCGAAACACGCGTTCCACTAAGTTGTTTCCTTTTCAAAGTTATTGTTTTTACAATATCGATGTACTAAAAATGTCCTTTTGTTACGCTCGAAATACAATAATATAGGAGGAAGAATATTATAGGTTTTTAGTTTCTTTCTTTTGATTTGTTTTTACTGTAACAGAAAACTGTTAGTGTATACCTTACGTTAGAGTTTCTCATATCTATATAGCTTTTACTCTCAGATATATCGAATGAAATAGTTTTATATCCGAACCTCGATTACACGATTCACCGAATTTATTGCTTTTAATCGTGAGTTTTCAACGTTATATCGAATTGCCAAATAACCAATTTTTATGGACAAATTCTATATTTTTATATTTAGGTCCTATTGTGTTCAATCCGAGTTTTTAATCAAATTTATAAAATTAATTTAGTTGATAGTCGATAGCTTTGCCTCCTTTATCTTTGTTTCATAACTTTCCATGTGGTCTTGTAATGCATTATGGCCTTCTGTTAGCATTTTTTGAGTTTAAAATTGCAGTCCATCCACCTCATGCATGATAAAGCAGTGGCTTCGTCTAAGATTAAATCATATAACGCTGAAGTACTTTTACTCTAGACCAAAATGATACTATTGTTCAAATTTTAATTGAGATATATCATTAGTGTAGGGAAGTTCTTTTTTCCTCAGTCAAATTTACATTTTTCATAAGCGTGTATCCCGTTTTATATTGCTTTTGAACCGCCAATATTCAAATGTTTCCTATCATGATCGTTTTTTCGTGTCTCGCGATGAGCTGAACCAAAGAACCTTTACCACATAGACCTCTCTGTGTGTACTTCCATTCCCTCAGAAGCCAGCTGACCCGAGTCTCTAGACCTCTCTTCCCACACGAATACGTTGCCAACAAATCCACCACAACTCAGGATTTTGATCAAACTCGATCAAGGGTCCTGATAAGCCTGATTGAATTTGACAACCCGATCAGACTCAATCGAGGGCTCTAATCAGGCCCGATTAATTTTGACAGCCCAGATCATTAGATATATGAATGACTCATTATCCATACCGATTTTATAAACTTTGAATAAAGTCTGAATAACCGTTTGATTTAGATACAGAAACCTTCCTTGCTTTTCCTGTTTTGTTCCTTTTGATGGAAATCTTCATTCGGATTAGTGTGATTGAAGATTTTTATTGGGGTGTCACCATTATTACAGGGGACTTAGCACGAGTTTGAACCCGGACCAGCCCCAGCACACTCATATATATTGAGTGGTATTACAGTAATTTCAGGCACTATTATCGGGAGCAAGAAAGATGTCAGTTGGGCTCCACGATGCCTCTGTTGCCTCTCTTGCTTCATTTTGGTAATCAAGCACGTCTAGGATTGGCTGTGTCTCGGTTGATAGCCCTGTAGCCACGCCCTCAACTGTCTTCCCTCCTGCTCACGGGAGTAGGCTATAACCACTGGTAATTTTGCAGACGTGCTGATAGCTAGCACCCCGAATCCTTTTCCTCGTGTGGGTGCCCAGCCCTCTCGTTTCTAATCGATACGTCTCTTGTGTTTCAGGGAGCATCTTCCAGTCTCGTAGTCAAGTTCGCCGACACGGAGAAGGAACGTCAGCTGCGACGTATGCAACAAATGGCGGGAAACATGAGTTTATTGAATCCCTTCGTGTTCAACCAATTCGGCGCCTACAGCGCGTACGCCCAAGTCAGCCCTGAGGTAAAGCCTATTGTAGCCTTCTTAACTCTTTTATTATTTTTTTTATATTTCAATGCCATCAGCATTTTTAATGAGAATACACAACCGCATTTAGGAAAAGCGGTCCAAACCCCTCGAATTGTTGTGGACATCCCGGGATTTGAACCCGTGCCCCTTGAACCTAAGTCGAAGACGCTAACCGTTAGGCTAGCGAGATGCCCCTCTCGGATACTTGGTGTCGTGTTTGACAGAAAACCTAGACCGAACACGAAAAGTTTAAATTACCGGGTTTGCTATTGGGGTCTTACAGTAAAACCGAGCCGCCCGTAGCCACAGGCTAATAGGTCTATGCGGCGAAGACAGTCGAGCGACCACAACGGCATTACTCACATGGTAAAGCCAGTGGTGACCGCTCGTGAAAAGTTATCACTGATTTTCCACGCGATACACAATACTGCTTATCGAATTTTCTGTAGACATATAAGAAAATTCGGTACTTGAAACGGTCACCTCTCAAACTCGTCCCTCTCAAACCCGTGCCACACCACCCTAAACCTCTGGACCGTACTTAATGAGAGTCGGCTGATGACACACCTCTGGTTACTGCCGACTGATCTGGAACTAGTTCGTAGGACAGGATCCTCAACTGAATCGCTACACTCTAAACAGTAGTAGTGTTTAATTAAAAATGTAAAGTTAGTTTAGATTTGTTATTTAAGAAATTATAGTGGACATTTACCATGACTGATTGTAAAAACAAATTTACGATGTTTCCGGATCTAATCTATGATCCCGTATTAGGTCAGATAATACCTATAACATAACACAAATAGACAATACGTTAATGGCACAATCCAGGCAAGGTTGGTAGACGGACTGAAGATCCCCGGGTTGAAATTGACCTGGGAATTGTTTACCTGTTTTGGCGAGGCTTGACTGAAGATCCCAGCACTAATGAGGGGTCGAGCGGGGATCTTCGGTCAAGCCTCGCTCTTGGGATCTTCATCGAGTTTGATGAGGGTTGACAAGGGGCACCAATAACACCTCACACCTTGGGTCACTTAAATTTTGCAGTAATTGAAAATAAAATATTAACTAATGGCTTTAGTTCCTACCCTGTATTTCAGTACACAACAATACAAAAAAACGGCTCTTTTTGACTGCAGTTATGACAGATTTTCCTTATATTTTCATTGTTATTTAAAACATGCTAATGTTCTATGTATGCTGACATGTAACATTAACATACATACCCGATATCGTAAACAAAGATTTTATAGTGCTGGTCAGGTTAATATTTGTAATGTGGTTTAATTGTTCACGAGTGAAGCCGCGGGTAACAGCTAGTACATTTATATTTTACTAGAATGTTCTATGCGCAGCTTGCTCCCGTTTTGTGATGCGAGAATAGCAAATAGTTAAATAGTAAACAAAACAATGACAGTCTGTAGTTAGACACGATCCTTATGACAGCTGTTTATCTAATTGAATTGGAAAAAGAAAGAGCACATGTGACATAAACCAAATAAAACTCTCCTCCATATGAATAACTTGCAGGTCCCGTAGGGCCTTGATGCCTAAGACGAAAATTTAAATCCAGTTTGCCCATCTGCACATCTAGACGCGCGTTTTAGTGTATAATAGTGGGGGTAACGAAAAAGCCTTATTGTTTAAAAAGTTGTCATGTAGCGTATTGATAATATAGACAGATTTCTCCATATAGGCTTTCCGGTTAACCATATCTACGGTAAAACTTCATAAAAACCAATAATTAGACAATAATTTTTAAGATTACCTTCACCGCTAAATGAGAAAAATAAACAAATAATCTAAACCATACAAATTATAATTTACTGGGCGATAATCATTTATTTATTTTTCAACGTAATAGGAACACCATTCTACAGCGACAATTACAACTAAATCAAAACAGGTGTTTCAATGCGCGAGTTGCGCAAGAGCAATTCTAGTCAATATTATTTTGTGAACAAACAATTAACTGTTAATTATTTGTCCCAGTTTCTAAGACTTTTTAATAAAATAATCCATCTGCTTCTAACACTGCAGACGTCCCTACGACCTATTACACTAGCAACCAATCTTAATATTAATACGCAGGTAGTTTTTTATAGCAAGGGCGAAGTTTAAAGAGCTACTGTACTGATTTTAATGCTTCATGTGTTGATTAAAAAAATTCGAGGTGTATATTTGACGTAATAAGAATTGCGTTTATTTCGGGACTTAACCAATGGAATAGGCCTACGATCTCGGATTCATGATATATTTGAGGCGAGGTGATAATGCACGATTTGGTAAGAAAATAGTATGTAGGTTGATTTTGTATATAATAAAAGTCTTGCATTTTTTATCTTTATTGAATAAAGTGCACGATTTGTTATTACCAATTAGATTACTAGATGTGTTAGACTTAAATGTTTAAAATATCTCACTGATTTGTCGCTGGGTAAGTAGATTGCACAACAACTGTAGTATATTAATAACGTTACATAAAACGTTCACTGAATACGCAAGTTTGTTGTGAGATAAATATTGTACAAGTGTAAAGAAAACTATAAGAGTGATTTTCGTGGAAAAAACATATTTAGGAAAGAAAATTATGTAATTTTTACTTTACTAAATTGAGTGAAAAGCAAATTGGGTTATATTTTTTCAGTTTTGATTTGGTGCGGTTATGCTTTCGCGGTTATATAAAGTTATACTCTATATCAATTTAACCATAGCCTAGTTGCTATAAAAATAATACATAGCCTACTTATTTTTTGGTCTGTTTTAAAATGTGTTCTATAAGTTTAATAATTCTGTTTTAAGTCTTGCAGAAAAACATAAAGTTTTAGCCTAAGATTTGCAATACAAATCCTACAACAATACAATGCGAATATGTGTTGGATATTCGCAGCTTGAAACTATAACTCTATAGTTATAATTACGAAATAGGAGATAGACAGGGCCGATGAGAACAGCTAGTCCCAGCGGTTCTCCCGACTGGCAGGTAGAGGCGGAGGCCCGAGTACCGTATACCTGTTTTTCGAGGCTTGACTGAAGATCCCAGGGCTAATGAGGGCTAGGGAGGGGATCCTGAGTCAAGCCTCGCCAAAATATTTTACAACCGACCCTTGATCGGGCTACGCTGGGATCTTCAGTCCTACAACCGGCAAGGTTAGAATAAACACAAAAAGCTAAAATAGAGACCTTTTAGCTAAATCAACATTACATTTTAAATTAAACCTACTACTGTTTAGAGTGTAGCGATTCAGTTCAGGATCCTGTCCTACGAACTAGTTCCAGTAGGAACGGATCGGTTGGCAGTTACAAGCGGTGTGTCATCAGCCGACCCTCATTAGAACGGACCAGTGATTTAGGGTGGTGTGGTGCGGGTTTGAGAGGGACGAGTTTGAGAGGATATGCGTGAAACAGGAAAATTAATGGGGGTTTTCCGCTTTTGTTGAAAAGGGGGTTAAATGTACTGCCTACACATGTACTGGTTGTAAGTTAGTTATTTTAATATGATTTACATAAAATACATGTTTGAAAGGATTTGATTTAATTTTATACAAACATAAATGTGTCATAGATTGAAGAGTAGTAAAGCTTCAACATTTTTTGAATCACAAACTAATTAATTCGGAATTTTAAATATTTCTTCAAACTGGTACTATATTAATTAAAAAATATGGAAAATAAACAGACTGCAGATAAAATTGGACTGAACCGTCTAAAACGTTTAAACGGAATTGATCATGTGTATTTGTGATCCCTGCTTTTATTTTGATTTCACCGCAAAAATAAATTGCGGAAACTTTTGGAATTTATCGTCCAAGTTTATATTTTAAATTTGAAGCTACCAATAAAATATAATTCAAAATCCAAAATTCTTAACTTTTCAAATATAATACAGTGAAAGTTAAACTATATGATTAACATATAGCTGATCAAGGTCTCCCTCCATCAAATAACGCAAGTAGGCCCTAACACAAGTCATTCGCCCTCCACCTCAAGTACGTTATGTAAATGTGTGGCCCCTAATATGAGATGTTCATTGGGGAGGGTGTGTTTTGGTTTAAAGGTTACATTAGTGATATTTGTATTTACAGATTTAGCCATCTTTCCAATATATCCATACAAATTAATCGTAATAAAAACTTCAAAAACTGTAACATCTCCTTAGTTTAAAAATATTTCAAACCATTACCGCATGCATCATTTTCAACTTAAGGACCTGTACCTTTTATTTGAGATATCAAAAATGTATATAACAAAATTTTATATTTTCGGGGTTGTTATTCGATAATCATACAGTACAGTTCCGATCAATGAGCACAGGGTATTTTTTATTCTAAAAGATCCAAAACCCAATGATTTGGGACAAGCCGTTGAAGAGGAGCGTAACAAATCGTAAACATCACCTCATGGGAAAATCAGGTAAAATATTGGAATATTTTGAGACTAAAATCGTTAGTTTAAATGTTAAGCCACCACGCAAAACGTAATAAATGTTTGTTTTATGTTCGTGTTCCCGTCTGTGTGTGTATGTGACGTGTATATGTATCAATTTTTACAAAGACTACGTGTTCTACGACTAAATTCGAAGTGTAGATTTCAAAATGGGACAGCAGTGCCGAAACTAGTCATCTACCTATGATACAGTATTGACGACGGATAACGTACGCAACCTATTACTTCAAGTAGATTTTTAAACAAAGAGGTAAATTGTGAATAAAATATTTCCAGTTTCTACCTGTGTCTCATAAGACAGATGTTAAGCATCGACTCTACCGGTTCACCAAAATCGACTCATTTTTAAATAACATAACTTTTAAAAACGCAGAAACGAAAATTCTTCCGCGACTGTTGCCCCCAAACGTTACTAACAGTTTAGCAACATAAAATATTTATAACTGTAAAAAGACTCAGTAATTGGATCGGCGTGGCGTGCTGGCGTGTTGATTGCGCTACGGGTCGCCCTGCAGATGACAACGGCACAAAGCCAGGCCCCGGGCCTACAAACAAGCCCAACAACAAACAATCCTTTTTTATTTTGTCAGATTTCATTTATTTACTTTGTAGAGTTTATTCGCTTCAACCGCAGTAAACCATAACTGCATACCCTACTTTTCATTCGTTAAGTGGTAAACTTAGAAAACGTTAGTACAGCACCAAAAGGTATTCGGGAGATAAAGCAAGAGGCGCATTCCAGCGGCGTGTGGTGCAATCTCTCGGCCGTTGAAGCAACGTACTGCTACTTCCCACTCCGATTCTTGCTTCCGCTTTAGGACACGTATTTCAGTTATGATCTATCAAAAAACTTCTTGAAAATTTAAATCGGTTCGTCTATCTTTCTATCTGGTTGCGTTGCTTAGTTTCCTTTTTTAGTGTATAGTTACTTAAGTCCATATTACTAAGTAGTTATTGATTATATTACTAAGACCAGAAATATGATCGAGCGTTCGAACTATTCGTATTATTGATTCGCCCTGTATTAGTACCTTGTTGACCTTCTATAAAATACTATATATTGTCATAAGCCTATGACTGCTTAAAATATGCATATGAACCGAGAGAGTTTATCAGGTTCCTCACAGAATGAACCAGTTATACAACCAGTATATTCTTGGATATTCGCATTCACATATCGGGTTTCGACGATTTTTGAAAATTCGACATAGAACTGTCTCATTCGCTTTTTAATGTATGGTGTTCTCACCTACGTGTATACGCCCGAAAAGCTATGTATGTTTAAAAGCCCGGAAAGATTTATTAGCCCGAATGGAAGTCGGAATTCGATAAATCCTTTCTTTCTTTTCTCTCTTTCTTTTTCATTCTTCCTTCTTCTTTTCACTTAGTAATACAAAATAAACACTCGAAATAAGCGATTACTCTCGGAATAGCTTCTTCATCACGCTGTACTGAAAGTAGTACTGAATTTTCGGTATCAGCTGTGAATACGGAAGGTGATACTTTCCCACTATTAATCCGGAAAATCAGCTGGAGATTTTTCCCGTTCTGATATCAGCTGTTCTTATTAAATTAATTAGCAGTATAAACTCAATGAGCTCTATGTAATCCGGAGTCACTACTCTTGGTTAAAAAAAGCGTGCCGTTGTGAAAGCCAGTTTTTGCTCAGTTACGTTGGCAGTAACTCTGGTGGGACGCTGTCGAAATCTCCCATTTGATTCAACGTAAAAACTGTGATATTCTAAGTCTTTAAATATTAATATTTTGTCGCATTTTACGTAAAACTTCATGTTAAACTTAACTTTATAATTTTGACACATATGTTAGATGGAATTGGATTGTTCATTTCGAAGCAAAGTTATTATTTGAGTTAAATGAAAACGCCCTTGTAATGTGGCTTTGGAAATAATATTGTAAGCAAGGTCAAATGACAGCGTCCTACCAACAAAATGACACCACAACAGACCAAAATACGAAATACGACGACACGCTTTTTGATGGTTATTTGCCAGAGAGCTGAGAGTAGTGACTCCTGTTTATATTTTTACTCGTTGTATAAACTAGCAGTATAAACGGAAATATAATACGTGCATTCGAGATCAGCTGTTCTTGTTGATCTAGTTAGCCGATAAACGTAAACACAATGTAAACACCATTGTTGTCTATGTTGTGAGAAATATTACTCAGCAAACCTGATAACAATGTCCGAAAAAGATGTTTCAATATTACTATTATTATTATTTTATTTAACAGATTATTGCGGACATTTTCCATCACTGATTAGTAAAAACAAGTTTCACGACGTTTTGGGATCTGGAATCTGATCCTGTCTTCAGATGAGAAAAATACCTAAAACATAACAAAATTACACAAAATATTATTATTACTGTTTAAAATGAGATGCAAAATATCGTTCATAACTCGTACCCAATGTGTCATTTCGGGGCTCGATCGAATTTTCACGCTAGGCTATCGCAACTCACGGAAAACGCGATCGCGTACCGGAAGATACTACTTTCGGTACTAGCTATGACATATAATATTTCTACAGTATAACTTTAAACGATAATGTAATGTAGAATAGGTATCTCAAGGTACTTCATGGATGAGGATGTATTCCCCTATACCTACTAATAGGCCCACTATACTTAGTTTTACACCTACTAGCTGTGCTTGTACACCCACTCGTCCAAACTTACTGTTATACTAACCTGGATTGTTTTACAGCAGGCCGCCCTGATGGCCGCCGCCCAGGGCACAGCCTACATCAACCCCATGGCCGCCCTCGCCACCCACGCCACCCTCAACGGCATGGCCAACTCCGTCGTGCCGCCGACGTCAGGTAACCGAGCCACCACCCACTACCCGGCCGTCCGTGTTTTTATATTTCTCTTGAGCCTAAACTATCTAATTAACACTTGTATAGCCTTTCTAACGGATTAAACAATTGTCTCTGCCAACTATCCCACCATTTCTAAACCCATATTTAAAAAAACCAGGGGTATAAATATATTTTTTTGGAAACCCATATTTTAATCAAATCTTGTACTTTAACAAATAAAAAATATTCGGATGGATTACAAAATATTTCAAACATCTGTTACTTGAATATATTTTTTTCTATAATATGGTAAGAATCAAATTCAGATTATTGACTCCTTTAGTATAGATTAACGATTTTCGAATAACTCCGTACACTTTTTAAAATGTGTTAGTATTTGTATTTTTGAGTAAAGGTCCCTCTAGTGCTTTTTATCTATGACGTTTTCATATAATGTTCAAATGGAGGTATTTTACCCGAAATTTGTTTTATAACAGAGTTAGCTAAATTAATTATGGAACAAAGAAATACACAAATATTTTCTAAATATACCAGTAAAGTATAAAACTGACATAGAATTCAGTAATCAGGAAATGACAGTGTAGCGACATATTTTAACTCAATGTTAAACATAATTTTACATTTTAAATTAAAGCTACTGTCTGTAAAATCGATATATTTTTTACCATGGTACTAAAGCTAAATATAAAAAATAAACAAAATTTAAACTATAGATTAAAATTTTACCCTGGTTTATTTAATAACAAAACTCACTTTTAAGGTGTATTTTAATCGACTGTTCCTTTCTTTAATAGAAATATTTTTATCTTTAGCAGATTTTTTTATGTTAAAACAACAGCTCGTAACAATTAATTTTTAAGAATAAACCTCAATTGTATCTTTAATTTGTCTTTGTAGGCCTATGTTAAATTTTAACATACCGATTTTGCTTTTTGATCTTAACTGACTATTTATTATCATATTTTAATCGTAATTGTTTATCAAGCTATGGGTCATTGTGTTGTATAAATATTTTAATGCAATCTCAAACAAAAATAAATAAAAAATAAACATAATGAATAAACAAACCTAATTTACAAATGTTTTAAGTTTTACATAGATGCATAAAAATATTTATCTTGATTAAAATTACCTTCTTCAATTAAATTAATAATTGTTAATGCATGTTTGAAATAATTCCTTAATAAACCAATTAAAATCGCACACTTAGATAATAATACATTTTTCGAAAATAAAAGATGTCAACTGTTATAAAAATAGTTATATAGCTATTTGTTTTATAATACAAATCTACATTATATATACGTTATATATACAAATCTACGTCTATATAACGTTAAATCTACTTTCTATGAGGCCCTCACAAAAACAGGGTTTATCTTTTAGGATTGAAACCACATTCTTTGTGTTTTACTAGTTACGGTATAGTTGCAACCTTAATATGGTGAGTCTGTGGTTCATAAGAAACCATATCGATTTAATAAATTGTCTTTCACATAATTATATTTCACTCAAGACTACATTTTATACAGTAAAATTATTATCATGTGATATTTAGAAACAGTTTTTTTGTTGGATTTATTTAAAAACAAAACCTTTTTAATGCCTTTTTAATTTTTTATTATATAACCTTATCAGAAATTTTTTAGAGGTAAATTTTGTACAGTACTTTTTGGAAGCTAAACTGTTATCACTAATCTAAATAAATAATTATGTTGACAGTTACAAGAAGTTATGATGCAAATAAAAAAATTGTTTATCTTATTGCTGAGTATGGAAGGTGTTACCTTTAATAAATATAATCTCTTATTTTTATCTTTAACAATTTTGCTGTAGTAAAAATAAAATTGATTTTGTTTTAAACTATTCAGATAGTAATTTTATAGTTAAGTTAACTGTTAATTTTAGAGCTTTATTTGCTTTGTTAAAAAAAGTTAAATTTCAAATTAAAAGGATATTTTACTTAATGAAGGTGACCACTAAATATCAATAAAATTTTAAAATAAGTGTGTAAAATACTTTTAGTAAGAAGTTCTTTGCTACCCAAAGAAAATACAGCTGTTATTCTCAAGAAACATGTTACTTTGAAAATATTCTCAGAGTAAAAGCGAGATGGTTATCTAACCCCTAAAAATGTAAACATAAAAATGTTTACTAATGATGCGTACTTTAAGATATGCTTAAAGTGAAATTTAAATTTTAAACTTCTAAAGCACGGCGATTTTTTTCAACTAGTATGTTATTTTATTAGATAACAAGAAATTAAAGAATACAATGTGTCGTACTGTATTTTGCGGTACAGCTAGTATTACAAGTCGTTTTTATTAAGTAACATTCTTTTCAGCTTTGATACAATAACTGCATTAACATTTAAAGAAAGGAATCCTTTGAGCCATTTTGACAACTCGAGATATATAACGTAAAAGTATGTTTTTGGTTCTATAATATGGTGAAAATAATTGGCCATGTTTCTTTTCTTTAACAGAAATATTTTTCTTCGGAGCAGATCTTTTTGATGTTCACACAAGCACAAAGGATGACCTTTGTTGTTCTTCTAATATTATTTTTATTTCGCTCGGAACACCCCTTTTGTTGTAAACTACAAAGGCTCAGCATCATTTGTGATAATGAATAAAAAACTGAGAACAAAATTGTTTACATTGTTCACCTCGAAGGAATTTTTATGCTTGATATATTCTTTATTTTAAATCTACTACATTGGGAAGCTACCAGCACATAAATCCGATGATGAAATGTCGGATCGTCTAAAATTTAAATTACAGTTTAATTTTTGTCTTTCTGCTCTTCACTCCCGACTTTTATCGATGAGGGAAATCGATGTATTCGTTGTATATGTGTTTAAACTGTTTACAAACCTTTTTGTATTAACCTCTGTGTGTACATTTTTATCGATAATGATATTGGTGTTCTGTGTTTTTTGTTTGTACTGAGTAGAGGTGATCGGTGTGACTGAAGACACTACTTGTGTGTTTTGGATGTTTTTCTTTCCTAACATTACTTTAGTTGGTGTTGGATGTTGTTCTCGATGTTCACTACCCTCACCAGCACCTGGTAATCCTAAAAGGAAGAATGTCAAAGTTAGGGCTAAAGTTGCGTCGAGCTAACGTTTACGTGTGACGGTGTTACGCTAGGCACTGGCTCCGGGCAACCGGTTAACGGGGCCATTCCGAGTCTGCCGTCTCCGACCATGCCTAACTTCAGTATGGCTCAGACTCCCAATGGGCAGCCTCCCTCATCGGATCCGGCGGTTTATACAAACGGCATCCCTCAAACCTACCCACCACGTAAGTATACATTCACTCCTTACCCGGTTTTCACCTCGACTCGATTTGACATTCTTTCTTTGGGATTTTGGCTGTGATTAGTGTTTGCCCGCAGTGATGCCCGTGTCTCGGTAAGTACTTTTGCTTTATACGGCTATTCTTTGCACAGCAAAAAATCACAAAGGAAGATGTCTCTCGTGTGAGCTGAAAATTGTAAAAGTATATTTATCTCCAACTTATAGGGTTAGTTCTTATATCAGGGTGATAGTCAGTATATTTTTAAGAACTTGGACCTAAGCCCCTCCACAGGAGACATTCTCTGAGGCTGTACATAAGCTTGTGTTCGGGGTGAAGTGAGAGACCTTAGCATAATGTATGTGGTCTGTGAGCTTCCTAGTGAAATATTCTCTTATTAGATAAATAACCATTTCTAAAAGCTTTGTCCGCTTCTGCTTAGTTAAAACGATAAAGATAGACGAGGTCATTGACTCAGTCACTAATAGAATGCAAAAGGAAAAGTATTTCTAGTTACTGTATTGCATATTAAAAATAATATAGTAGAAAAACCAGTCGATGCAAGTCTAAACTACCGGTATCGGTACCAAAGTGGACGTGATGCCTTCATTGAGCTTGTAGAGCGATACAACAGTGTAATACACAATTATTCACTGAGGGGAAGTTATTATACTTCTAAAATTAAGAAAGCAAAAATAGAGAACATCTAAGTACAGTTTCTTTAGTCGACAGTAAAAGTATTCCTATGGAAAATATAAATTACTGTGGTAAGTCACACCAATTTCTTCTATGTGACCTGGTTACATTCTCGAGTAGCTTTATATTACCAGAATAATGTTGTTATTGTTATGGGGTATTCTGCATACACTTTGTGTGGTGCAGAAGTCACTGAGTTTATAATTGGCAACTGATGCCTGTGTATCTTGACCAGAATTGCAATACACAAGAGATTGCGACACGATCGATACTTCCAATACAAGAGAGAAAATGAAAGACATTGTGGAATGAGAACGGTCTATGCAATACATGAGGGAGTTAAATGTTAAAGATATCTGATGTAAATGAGATTACAGTTGATGATTCATCTTAAAATATTCAAAGCTCATTTATATTTTTATATTCATAAACCTTTTCCAGCAAAATATTTGGTTACAACATTAAAAAAATACTTTTGTATCTCAAAATGAGATACAAAAGTCTAAATCTCTATATTATTATCAGTAACCATCCCTCACAATAGTATAAATTTGCATTTAAACATCGAGTTATCATTATACTCATGGAGTGAGTCAATGACTCAACCTAACTTTATACATTTGTATACATCTGTGTCTTTAACCCAGGTCAGCTTTAAATTTTAGTATTACAATTTGAATAATTATTCATGTAAAAAACTGTTGAAAAAAATTTTCAATCAAAACAACTGGTAAATACCAGAGATTTTAATACTCATTCCAAAATCTAGGAAATACATTTGATCTCTCAGTTGTAATAAAATAAAGACTTTACTGTCTCAAAGACAAACTATATAAAGTACATTGATTTAATTTTGCTATTTCTTTCTAAATTATTCTGCAAATAAAGTGGATGATGTTTGAAAAATCACCATAATTCTAGGTAATTAACTCAATATAAAATACTACTTTTCACCTTTATACCTTTAATCGTTCAATTTTAAATTCAGTCAAGCCTTTCAAGCTCAACAAACACTTAGAGAATCTCAATGCCTATTTCTAGTACTTTTATATGTTTGACATTTGATTAGCTCGAATAAGTCAAGCTTCAATAAACTCGTCATCTTACCTCCTCGACATCCCCCGAGTCCATCTTGCCAACCCTTGAGTCCACCTCATCAACCCTTGAGTCCACTTTAACAACCCTGAAACCACCTCATCAACCCTTGAGTCCATATTCCAACCCCTGAGTCCACCTCATCAACCCTAGAGTCCACCTTGACAACCCTAGAGTCTACCTTGACAACCCCTGAGTCTACCTCATCAACCCTCTAGTCCATCTTGCCAACCCCCGAGTCCTCCTCATCAACCCTTGAGTCCACACCACAACCCCTAAGTTCACCTTGACAACTCTGAGCTCACCTTGAAAACCCCTAAGTTCACCTTGACAACTCTGAGCTCACCATGACAACCCCTGAGTACACACCGCAACTCTAAGTTTACCTTTACAACTCTTGGTTCACCTCAGGGGTGCCCACAGGGGGGGATGATAGCGCGGGTTGCACTATAAAATTTTGTTTTGGGGGGGATTATTAGATTTTAGCGGGGAAATTTGATTTTTGGGGGGAATTTTTAAAATATCTTCTTTTAAATTAAAAAAAATGGAATTTGTACTGTAACAAACGTCTTTTATTTGGTTAACGAAACAGCATTTAGAGTTTATTTTATGTGAACACCAACGTCTGATATTGGTTATGTCTCTCGGTTCAACATCGTCGTGCATCGTAATATTTGTTCTGCAGGTGCAGGCGGCTGTCTGAATTGTTTCACACATGACAACTTTGGTTGATCATACTTCCCAACATAATTATAGCATTTCCCTACATCTTGTATGTATAATTCCCAGTATAAATATTTTGTATAGTAGCCACTCACATTTTATGTTTCAATGTGAGACATTTTACATATACATTCTAAAGTAAGCAGTTAGTTAGCTAGTCAGAAGTAACTTTTCAGTATTAAATTTAGCTAACGCATTGCAATCAATCGAAGGATATGTTTAAAATAGTTCCTGGAAACAGGGGCATAATCGGGAGAGCGGGATATATATTCCCCCGTATAATCTAAAAAAAATTAAGGGAAAATAATTTACACTTCTTATTTCAAGTAACTTAAATTTGTAGCAGTAAAAAAAACTCATTAGCTCATTGTAAAATGCTCTCAGATCTTGTCATGATTTTGTACAATGCTAAATATTTGTAAGTTGGCAAACCTGTTTGTCAATGGTTTGTCTTGAACAACAACCCTTATTGTTGTAGGCTTTTGTTTTATAACACGTTTAGGTATTATGGTTTCTCAATTTGAATTTGGATTTCTATTTTAGGTTGTTGTTCTCAAACTGTTTATGTTTTTATTACATTAAAATGTACTTGATCCTTTGAAAATTTTAAATGCAAGTTAATTGAGAAGTTATGTTTGCCTCTGACGAACGTCATACATTATCTAATTGCAATCAGGGAACTATGTTTCAATCAATCGCTACTATTATCAAAATGAGGTGGTGTTCCATCACGACAAAACCACTGGATCAATTCTGCTGAAGTTTTGCACAAATGCCGTTTATGTACCCAGAAGTGTCATAGGCCTATTGCCGTTTAGGAAAGTCCTCAGGGCTCTGTCCCACGGGACTTCCAAAAGTCCCTATGTTATTCATAAGGATCAGAATTTTATTAGGTTTATGTCACACGTGTTTTGTCTTAATTCAATTCATTTAAATAAACAGCTGTTATCAGGATTAATGTTTAACCCCTTGCCAACCACTGAGTCCACACCGTAACCCCTAAGTTCACCTTGACAACTGTTAGTTCACCTTGACAACCCCTGAGTTCACCTTGACAACCCCTTAGTCCACACCACAACCCCTAAGTTCACCTTGACAACTCTGAGTCCACCTTGACAACTCCTGAGCTCACCTTGACAACCCCTTAGTCCACACCACAACCCCTAAGTCCACCTTGAAAACTCTGAATCCATCTTTCCAACCTCTGAGTTCACCTCATCAACCCTTGAGTCCACCTTAACAACCCCTGAATTCACACCACAACCCCTAAGTTCACCTTGACAACTCTTAGTTCACCTTGACAACCCCTGAGTTCACCTTGACAACCCCTTAGTCCACACCACAACCCCAAAGTTCACCTTGACAACTCTGAGTTCATCTTGACAACCCCTGAGTTCACCTCGACAACTCTGAGTTCACCTTGATAACCCCTGAGTCCACACCTCAACCCCAGAGTTCACACCTCAACCCCTAAATTCACCTTGACAACCCTCAGTCCCCTGACCCCCCCTAGTTCAACCCCTGACTCCCTGAGTGTTGAGTCTGAGAGACCAGTCACTCGGTATCTTTATGATCATCCATTCCTATAATCGATCTGCTCCAAACGATTCATTCTTGTCTACAACCCCGTATCACCATGTTGCAGACGCACTGCACCTGTCTATCCCTGCGCCCGGACTGGCCAATGGGGAAGCAGCCCTCCAACACGCCGCAGCGTATCCTGGCATGCAGCCCTACCCTGGCGTCGGTACGTACTTTACACCAAGGCCAGCAGCTAGTGTAACTGAGGCATCTCTCTAATGTGTTGACTTTCTGAAACCGAATGGTTTCCTTTTTTGTTAAAGTCGCTTATAGATCTCATAAGGATAGGTAACATAGTACAGTTGGTCAGTTGTTAGAGTTGTTGAGTACATATTTTTCTAACAATGGGTTTTACCATGAATTATAATTCTGAAAGTATTTTTTGGGACAGTAACCGGCTCATATATGTGCAGCTCCATTACTCCATCAAAGCGAATGTTTGTGTGACCTTCATGTTAAATGTTTCCGAATATATAAGCCTGACATGTGATGGGTACTTAAAACTTCTTTTAAGTTGTAAATTAATTCTCTACTACGATCAATTTTATTATCTAATTTATTAGGCTATGTGACTCATGTGCCACTGTTAGAGAACTGTTTTAGTCCCTCACATAACAAAGGCAAAACTTGTGTTGCTAGTGATAGTAAGATGTACAACATTGAGCATATATATTGATACAGATGATCCACTTTAATAAAATCAGTTTCATTGATGGAAGAATTTTTAGACAGGGCATATTACAGTTTTATTATAATAAGGTTATAACTTGAAAAGTTATTAATTAAAATTATGTTTATATTAGACAAAATTATTATGACACGTTTTCACAAAGGTTCTTTAGCCTTGGACCCGTGTTTATAGTCATAAAAACAGACGTAAACTTAGTTAATCGTTCACAGAAAAAACTTATCTGGGCTAAATGTAATACTCAATTAGGCTATTATAATGGAATTCATTTACATTTTTTATGCAATGTTAAATGTTAAGTTATTTATATATTTATAAACTGTGCAATGGATTTCATACAATTATTATAAAAGTTTAGAGCTAACACTTATTTTTAATAATTCGTATTTATGAGATTATAATTCACTTTTAAACCTCAAAAGAGTTAACATCCTTATGTACAATAGTCTTGAATTCTCAGGATATTTGTTCTAAATACTTCTTCTAAAGTTGATATTGTGAGACCAAACTACACTTCAATAGTTTATTTGTCTATCCACAGTGTTTCAGCACTCCTGAATAAAAATAATCATAAAAATATGCTTTCCATTGTTAATATACAAAATCAGGTAACACTAATCATTAATAATTTTATTTATATGTTCAATGAACAGCAGTAATTGATATAACAAAGTTGAAACGGTTATGACAGTGTGAGAATGTGAAGCGGAAGTTTTTAGCCATGAATATAATGATCCGCTATTGGGGGGGGGGGGTTAGATCTTCCTCCCCAATAATACATTTTTAACATTGCGATTTTCCAAATTTGTAATATTTTACTTGTTATGTCTCATCCTGCAGTGAGCGACAAGCCCCTTATAGCAGTCAATTAGGTGGTGTTTCGTGGTAAAGAAATCAGTTATAACATAACGAGATTAATATGACAATTGTTTTTATTTTCACTCTTCGAGTTTTGAAGTCCCAACTGAGTGTTCAGTTGTAATAAACTTAGATTTTGAAATTCCCTGATTTCGAGGGAGAGCAAAAAGGAATTCTAAACATACGCATGTTTATATTTTTGTTTGCTAAATAATTGTTTATTTGGAAACACTCATCATTTCCCAATAGAGTTATAAAACCTTACAGTAAGTTTACTATGGTTAAAATATGAAGCTATAGACTGCCATCACTGTTATAAATGGGTATGCCTATTAAACGTTAAATTATAACCAAGTCTTCAATTTGTATTTTATGTTTTTCATTCATTAAATTGTTATGCTTCATTTGATAGCCTATAAACAAATATTTAAAACTTTTACCTAATCACAATTGATTCAGAAAATAAGAATGAAAAAAATAATTGGAGGGGGGTTAGTATTTGTGAAAATAATGAAAATAATGTATTACTTTTCTTCAATTGCACTAAGAGTTAATAGATTAAAATGTAAGAAATTATATTTAAAATATTTTAATTAAACCTTTAACTTTTAAAACTAATATGTCAGGTTACAAGGGTTAGATCAAATGATGGATGTATGGCAAATGTATATTATTTATTAGTATTTTAGTACTCAAATGTTTTTTGAACAAATGAAAATATCTAAAACTTTTTGATGCTATCAGAACTGGAAAATATCCTGGGTCAGTTAAAATTTTTAATTAGTTGTATGTCTAGTGAGTGTTGGTACAAGTATAAAAGAGAAGTTCACTTGATTTTATTTTTTGGTTTAGTTCTATTATTTAATTTAGTTATTAAATTTTATGACACAGCCATTTTCAGCACAGCACAGCTCTCTCTTTGTAATCACAATTTGTTGTAAAGTCAATGTAATAGCTTCTGTCGAGCTTAAGTTTGAATATTTGTGTTCAGTTTATTTTTCCAGTGTGCATGATAGTTTCTAGATTTTTGTTGTTGTGTGCATTTCAATGTGGTACTGTAGCTTTGGTTGTTTCTGCCTGACTTAACAGTTTAATAATATTTAATAGACGTTTATACCTCGATTTTAATCAATTTTTATTATATTTTAAGAGTAATTTTCATCAAATTCTACTTTTATAATGGATTCCCGGATAATCACATTTTTTGTCAGAGAAGTAAAATGAGTGGTATTAGCTAGTGGAATAAAGGTCATTGTTAGAACTCAAATTTTAATAGATTCCATATGTATACGATGTAGTGATACCAATAACTTGTAATAACTTATACAAAACTTATAATATTAATGAAATAATTTTAAAAAACTTGCGAAGGGGACTCCGATGACCACTCATTTTACTTTTGTCTGTGGAAATTTATATTTCACAGCTTTTACAAATCATACTTACAAACCACTTTAAATCTTTTGCCCTTATGAGCTTCAGCCATAATTTGAATTTCAAAACTGAAAACTTTTACATATCTGAGAGATTTGAAATGTATTTTCTTCATATTGACAATAAGAGACAAGATTGTTACCGATATTATTAATACTAGATTACGGAATGTGTGTGTGTACGTGTTTATGTGTTCTGTATGTGTTTAACTGATATGCGTGTCTATATGTGTTGTTGTGGGCAGCCTACCCAGCAGTATATGGCCAGTTTCCTCAAGCTATTGCACAACCCATGGCCGGGGTGGCTGCATCTCAGAGAGAAGGTAAGTACATGGTATCAATACCTAGGTTATTTAAGCCCCAAACTGTAAATCCAATGTATAGAGTTTTGTCAAAGGAACCTTTAACAATTATTGGTTTTAAATTTTATTGACATAACTTAATTATTTGTTAATGTAAAAATGTCTATCTTACAATTGAGAGTTTTAATGGAATAAGGAAATATAATAAACTGAATCAAAATTTTAATGCAAACTAGATCAAAATGTTGTGGTACCGCATTTAGATAAAAAACTATATATGAACTCATAAAATAAGAGTTTTCTACTCCTGTATGTGCGTGTTAAATGCTCACACAAACACTTTTCTCATAATGCACAGTTTTTTATAAACTCATTGAAGCTAATTTTCCTGTAGCAGTGATGTACCTTTTATAAGTGAGCTAGCAGTTTTAAAATGTTTCAGTTATATATACAATAAAGTGAACTAAATCTCTTTGCACAATTCAATAAATAAGGTTGAAACAGAATAATTTGAACTTAGTGTGGTTAAATAATGATTTAAATTAAGATTTGTATAGCTATAAAAGATTTCTGTAAAAATAAAATTTTCGTTACAAGTTTTTAGGCATACGATTTTTCAATTCAATTTGTTTTCATTATACTACTTCATTTGATGACTGAAATCCAGCAATGAATATGTGAAATGTCGAGATTAGTCTATTTATTGACTTTGTATGTATACTTCAAGGCTCTCCAAATCCAACGAGCCTACTGAAAAACTTGTATATTTATTTATTCTTCTTGGTACTTTTAAGGTAATTTTATAAGAAAACATAATCTCACTCTTTTTATACACACTTCATCTTTTTAAAAGTGTCCTAATAAAATGCAGTTATAGATCAATTACATCACATTTCTATAAATACACAAGACTATAAAATACAGGTTATTCTATATCAGAATATTTTGTTTAAATGCAAATATAGACCAATTATTTGTCCACATGATCTAAGATAGACAGACTTATACCTATTGATTAAATTGATTCCTATTTTTAACATGGTAAGAATTAGAAAAATATGTGTGTAAATAAAAAAATATGTATACACTAACTTAACACATGTTCGGAAAGTCTAATTATCCTAATTTTGAACTGAGGGGTAAATTTAACAGCTAGCATGGTAAGTCATGCCAAAGCTAGCTAAGCTAATTCCATTTATGGTCAGCAAATATTTTGATGTTTACTGTTTTTGATGTTTTACACTTTATCAAAATTATTTTCAATGTTTGCCTTCTTTAAGTAGCTCTCTAATGTTTCGTATATGTTCCAATATCTGTGTGACTACTGACTGTATTTATTTGCTTCATGGGCACTTTTTAACTTTTTTTTACTTTATTTTTTCTGTTCTAGATGAAATTGTTATTGGCCAAAAAACCCATCCTTGCAACAAAATATATAATGAATTTTAAACTGCACAAAAACCCAACCACATTACTATTGACACCTGTAGTGACCGACATTGAGCAAATGTTTCCACGATTTGTAACTGCCATTTTTTATACTTGTACCACTGGCATTGCAATTAGAGGTGTGTCAAATGGAAGATTACAGTCTCCAGTATTTAAATTACAAAAATTTACACTGTTTTTTTCCTTTCATTATATTAACATCGAGGTCTGAAATTTTTAATGAAAATAGTTTTAAATGCATACTATTCTCAAACATTAATTGTCACTATAGAATAATACAAACAAGATCCTGGCTTACTAAACCCTGAGGTAAAACAAATTCATACGAATTGATTTTATATTTTTAGAGCAATTTTCTACATTGAATATATCCCTTGACCTGTTACCATATATTAAGGATCATTATTATTTTAGATGAAAAATAATTTTACATTCAATTTTAAGCATTTATTTATTTTTATTATAAGTGTACAAGAGTACAAGCAAACATTATTTAAATTAATGTTTATTTTTCTATTAGGCTGTTAAAAACCAAAACAAATCCACTCGCTTCCCTCTTACAGAGACACATTTAGATAATCAGCTTGATAAATAAAATAACTCAATGGGGTAAGATTTTGAAATTTGAAAGCCTGTAAGGCGGAGAACAAAGGGTTGATATTTAAAAACTCAAATAGTCATCTAGGGAAAATCAGCTTTCTCCTGATACCCAACACGAGCCTTTTTCAAGAGCAAAGTATTTATTGAGCTCATGCAGGTGTTGAGTCATTTGGTATTGTTTATTGTTCATTGTCCATTGAAGAAATTCTTAATAATATATACTGTTTTATAAGATGATTAAATTTTGGTGAATCCCTGATTTATATTAGGTCAGATTTTTCTTGACGGAAATTACATGAATTCTATATAAGCATAACTTTATTATGAATAATGATCAGAACACATCATTTTCCTTTTTTGTTCTCTATCTTTTCCAAGACGATAGAGGCAACTGGAGTACTTTTATTATATTAACTATAGCCAAATTAAACTAAAAGCATAACTGAAAACCTTTTTACATTAATCACAAATATTTCCTTCCAAATGTAAAAAGCAGCTTCTTGTGTTTTGCTAACTCTTTTGTATGTAACATCTGTGAAAATATATTTAAATATTTGTCCTCGCCTAATGTAAAATACCCTTTTCCATATTTTAGCACAGTCTTATTAGGAAACAAATCTCTGGCACGAAGATCCCTAATGTTATCGTAGCTTCAAATCATGATTATGCATATGCGAAAGTTATCGGAAAAATCAAAATGTATTTGTTATAAGCTTATTAAAGCAAAGTCTAGAGTGTAGACTGGAATTACATCCTCAGTCTTTTAGAAATTAATTTGACTCCCACACCCAAAATCTGTTAAAACAATAGCTTTTAAATAATACAACTTTGAAAAATAACAAAAGATGAAGTTTTCTACTTGGATACGGCCGAACTTGAACATGGACCCCTGGAATGTTTGTATCCCCTTTACGGTATTCTCGGGATAAGGAGAGCATACTATATTTGTCCCCCGCACTTTACTTTGTAGTGGTGACCCATTCTGCACAACACTGTAAGCACACTCTGGCTATTTCTTTCCTGTGATACGTTTTAGTTCTCCCGTCATGATAGTATGTTATGTCTACTAACTCCTTGCCTGCTTATCACTACAATAATTACAAGACACTTAAGTAAAATGGTAACTTCAGCCATCTTTAGAAAAATCATCTGCTATTTAGGAATTCTCTTCATATACCCGAGCAAACATAAACTAAATTAATTTAAGTAGTATGACCTAAACTCTTTAAGCAGTAAAATAAAATTTAAAGATTGAAGCGCATAAGTACAACTGATTACTCTACTGCTATATACTCTGAACTGAGTGAGCTATTAAGAAAATACATAGGATAAAATTATGAACAGGATAAATTTACAAATAAACTACCTCAGAAAGCATAATGATCAAGGAAGTGGCATGTATGTTTGTTCACAAATTTATATAAAGACACAACATCACCCCTCCGATGTTTGGAATAGAACCTCATTAAGAAAGAGTTGGATTTACTTTTATAAAACATCCTTATGAAAGTAAACCCAATAAGAAGCCTAAATATTCCATTTTAATTCTACTTGTAGTGACAGGTAGTCAAGGATTAGTACACAACAACAAAACCATCACAAAAAAACATATCCGTGATATTGACAGTATGTTTTGCTCGGTGACTGTACAGACTCCTGCAATGTTAATGATTCCTTAGTGTACTGTTTCCCAGGGTGTTCCATCTCTGGCCCAGAGGGCTGCAACCTCTTCATCTACCATCTGCCGCAAGAGTTTGGCGATGCTGAGCTCATGCAGATGTTCTTGCCATTTGGAAACGTCATCAGCAGCAAAGTGTTCATTGACCGAGCCACCAATCAGAGCAAATGCTTCGGTAAGTTATATATTGCCTTTTTCCGCTAAATTAAACCCTTCTATAAGTTCTTTCTCTGTTGTCTTTTCCCATTGACTCATGCACTTCAGTAAGTTCCTCATCTATTACCTTTTCTCATTGATTTATGCACTTCAGTAAGTTCCTTATCTATTGCATTTTCCCATTGACTCATTCACTTCAGTAGGTTCCTTATCTATTGAATTTTCCCACTGACTCATGCACTTCAGTAAGTTCCTTATCTATTGCCTTTTCACACTGTTCATGTACTTCTGTAGGTTCCTTCCCTTTTGCCTTTTGCTACTGATTCATACACACAGTGAATTCTTTCTTCATTGATTTTTTTCCCATTAATTCATACATTCGGATAGGTTTGTGTTATAAGTTAGTAAATACTGCCAATAGAACAATCAAAATTAAGGCACATTTTGAGGGATATTTGTAAAATAGCTAAACTAATTAAGTCCAGATAATAATGACTTGTAAGATTACAAATTAGCTGACCAAAGGTCAAACGCATCTGAATATCAGATGGTTACTATGATATAAATCCAATCATCCTTATCCCAAGTATTTAAATTTACAAGTACCGCACTTAAAAATCACAAAAATATTTCTATTAAAATACAGAGAAAAACATTATTTACCCAGAATAAGAAAAATATACAGTATATAGTATGTGTATTTTGTTACTAATTTTGGACCCGTATCTGTATTAGATGTGGTTTAACTACCATTTTGTTTTTCTATGGGTCTCTATGTCAGGGGTGTGATAAGCTATCAATGTACACAAGTCCCAACGCTTAACACTTAGCTTATGTAGAAGGAGTAGGAATACTTTTTCCCACAACAGGCCTGCTTAGCAGCTCTTTCAGTTTCACAGATCAAGTAATATAATAAATAACTCAGCCAGGATTTCTTATTTCGGAATTCTAATGAGTACAAATTAGTTACACACGTATTCAGAATACTTTGAATGTATAACAAATGTTTGGAAAGAGATGTTTTATAACATTAAGGTTTTTCCAGTACACTTTTTCCGTTCAAATTCAATCGCAGAACAGAACTCCCCATCAATGATATATAAATTTAGGTGCTAAAATATGAACTGTCCTTTTATAGTAGCATGGCATTTTATTGAGTTTTGACATTGATCTCACATTTGTTCCCCTCAGACATAGCATGTCTTTGTTGATGATGTAACTAATTATTTCTAAGTTTTGTCTCCCAAGCTATGGAAAGTGATATGTATCTAGCCTAATTTAAATTAAAGCTTGAGAAAGAAGAGCACGGAAAGTCAGAAATGTGTTTCTTGACAAAAAGGTTTCATGTCAAGCATAGAGAATTGGAAGGTACTAAATAAACATATTCCTTTTCTTCTGAGCCTTAACACATTGCCTAAGCATTGTCAACATAAGCGATGACAAGTAGTCATAGTATGCAGAAATCACACGATTCTTTACTCAGTTAGGATAAGTACATAAGATGAACATTTCAGTTGGAATGTCACTCTGAATGTTGTCATGTGTGACAACATTCCAACCGGTATTTTCCTTTTTTAATGTTAGGTCACAACCTCCTACTTTTAGTACTTTATACAACGCATCTTTTGACTTATCTTATATTTTATAAATATCTATAAGTATCCACACTTTTGCCTAACCCTGTATATAAAGTATGACCAAATATAAACAAATAAACATTAAATTAAATAATCATTAAAAATTAAACAAATATAACGTATATATTTGCACTTTAAAATTTATTTTGATTATTAACTAGTGATTTAAAATAATAGTAACCAGTAATGAATCACTGATGTTTATTTCTTTGACGAATGTCTTTCACTGGGCAAATAATTTCTTTACATTATTTTCATTTTTTACTATTCTGTTTATATTAACAATAGACTAAAAAATAAATTAGTTAAAACTTAAAAGAAACGTAATTCTAAAAGAACAAAAAACAAAGTTTATATCAGTGAAAAAGTTGAATAAATACTTTAGTGGAAAACTCGATTTAGGGAAAATAATACGCTACAAAACAATCAGTTACCAGTTTGCACAAGTCGCTACAACTGTAGCTAGCTAATTTGTTTTTGCATTTGTGGCGGTAGCTAACTATATTTTACAAAATTTAGTAGTAGCTGAATTTAGCTACCTTTAAAAAGTGCCTTCCTGGACCCAAAATATTATGTCAATAAATTTAACTACACCGATTCATTCTACATGTTACTGAATTTGTTGCTTTGTAAATAAATTCCCCACAATTTATGACATCCCAGTCAACAGAACCATTGAATTATTAGTTTTCACTTCAGTCCACCTTTTTACGAACAAGCATGAGAAAGTATATCGCGGTTTATGTGTAACTATCGCAGGTTACGGTTCACTGTCCGACTGTGCAGTCTCCCTAGATCGCAAGTGTAACTATCGCAGGTTACGGTTCACTGTCCGACTGTGCAGTCTCCTTAGATCGCAAGTGTAACTATCGCAGGTTACGGTTCACTGTCCGACTGTGCAGTCTCCCTAGATCGCAAGTGTAACTATCGCAGGTTACGGTTCACTGTCCGACTGTGCAGTCTCCCTAGATCGCAAGTCTAACTATCGCAGGTTACAGTTCACTGTCCGACTGTGCAGTCTCCCTAGATCGCAAGTGTAACTATCGCAGGTTACGGTTCACTGTCCGACTGTGCAGTCTCCCTAGATCGCAAGTGTAACTATCGCAGGTTACGGTTCACTGTCCGACTGTGCAGTCTCCCTAGATCGCAAGTGTAACTATCGCAGGTTACGGTTCACTGTCCGACTGTGCAGTCTCCCTAGATCGCAAGTGTAACTATTGCAGGTTACGGTTCACTGTCCGACTGTGCAGTCTCCCTAGATCGCAAGTGTAAATATTGCAGGTTACGGTTCACTGTCCGGCTGTGCAGTCTCCCTAGATTGCAAGTGTAACTATTGCAGGTTATGGTTCACTGTCCGACTGTGCAGTCTCCCTAGATCGCAAGTGTAACTATTGCAGGTTACGGTTCACTGTCCAACTGTGCAGTCTCCCTAGATCGCAAGTGTAACTATTGCAGGTTACGGTTCACTGTCCGACTGTGCAGTCTCCCTAGATCGCAAGTGTAACTATTGCAGGTTACGGTTCACTGTCCGACTGTGCAGTCTCCCTAGATCGCATGTGTAACTATTGCAGGTTACGGTTCACTGTCCGACTGTACAGTCTCCCTAGATCCCATGTGTAACTATTGCAGGTTACGGTTCACTGTCCGACTGTGCAGTCTCCCTAGACCGCAAGTGTAACTATCGCAGGTTACGGTTCACTGTCCGACTGTGCAGTCTCCCTAGATCGCAAGTGTAACTATTGCAGGTTACGGTTCACTGTCCGACTGTGCAGTCTCCCTAGATCGCAGGTTACAGTTCACTGTCCGACTGTGCAGTCTCCCTAGATCGCAAGTGTAACTATCGCAGGTTACGGTTCACTGTCCGACTGTGCAGTCTCCCTAGATCGCAAGTGTAAATATTGCAGGTTACGGTTCACTGTCCGGCTGTGCAGTCTCCCTAGATTGCAAGTGTAACTATTGCAGGTTATGGTTCACTGTCCGACTGTGCAGTCTCCCTAGATCGCAAGTGTAACTATTGCAGGTTACGGTTCACTGTCCAACTGTGCAGTCTCCCTAGATCGCAAGTGTAACTATTGCAGGTTACGGTTCACTGTCCGACTGTGCAGTCTCCCTAGATCGCAAGTGTAACTATTGCAGGTTACGGTTCACTGTCCGACTGTGCAGTCTCCCTAGATCGCAAGTGTAACTATCGCAGGTTACGGTTCACTGTCCGACTGTGCAGTCTCCCTAGATCGCAAGTGTAACTATTGCAGGTTACGGTTCACTGTCCGACTGTGCAGTCTCCCTAGATCGCAGGTTACAGTTCACTGTCCGACTGTGCAGTCTCCCTAGATCGCAAGTGTAACTATCGCAGGTTACGGTTCACTGTCCGACTGTGCAGTCTCCCTAGATCGCAAGTGTAACTATTGCAGGTTACGGTTCACTGTCCAACTGTGCAGTCTCCCTAGATCGCAAGTGTAACTATTGCAGGTTACGGTTCACTGTCCGACTGTGCAGTCTCCCTAGATCGCAAGTATAACTATTGCAGGTTACGGTTCACTGTCCGACTGTGCAGTCTCCTTAGATCGCAAGTGTAACTATTGCAGGTTACGGTTCACTGTCCGACTGTGCAGTCTCCCTAGATCGCAAGTGTAACTATTGCAGGAATAAGAATAAGAATATCTTTATTGTTATAAGTAACATTCTTTTACAGCTAGCAAGGCCAGCACAGAACATATAACATTGTCAAATTTCTAATACTAAACTGATCTAACAATAAGCAAATCATTACAACATTTTCCAAATAATTATAATGAACTCTAGCAAATAAAATTCATTCACCCCCCCCCCCAAAAATTCATCTATTGAGTAGTATATGTTTTGTAGAAGCAATTTTTTTAATTCAGTTCTAAATCTATTTTCATTTATTATACTCTTTAAGTTGCCTGGTAATTTATTAAACAACTTCCTCCCCATGTACTGAGGAGTTTTTTGAAATAGTTTCAAACGGTGTCTTGGGTACTGGAAATCATTGCAAAATCTAGTATTATAATTATGTTCATGTTGTGTTTCTTTTAAGTTCTGCAGATTATTTTTAACAAAAATTAGACACCTGTAAATATATAATGAGGGTACTCTCATAATGCTGAATTCTTTAATAAAGGTTTACAAGATTTCCTTTTTGATGAGAATGTCATAATTCTGATGTATTTTTTTTGCATTTTAAAAACTAATTTTGAGTGACTTGAGATTCCCCAAAATTCAATCCCGTAACTTATGATTGGAAAGAAAAGCCCATAATACAACATCAGCTTTGTCTGAGTCTCAACAACTTCTCGTAAAATAATCATTTGAAAACAGATTGAATTTAGTTTTTTAATTAATTTACTAATATTGGCCTTCCAGTTTAATTGATAATCAACCTCCACTCCTAAAAAGTTAACTGAGTTATTTACTGAGAAAAAGTTGCCTAGAAAAGAAATATTTTGTTCAAAGGTTTCTCTGCTTTGAGCAGTTTGAAATTTAACAATTTGCGTCTTGGAATTGTTAAGCAACAAACCATTTGCTGAAAACCAATTTTGAAGCTCTGCTATAGCATGTTGAAAAACAATTTTAATATCCTGATTTGAGTTTACCTTCAAAATTGCTGAAGTGTCATCCGCATAAAGAACCAATTTTGGAGATACACTAAGATGCAAATCATTTATATATAGCAAAAAAATTAGAGGTCCCAATATTAAACCCTGAGGCACACCATACTTTAATTCATGCCAATTTGAAATACATTTAATATTATTTTTCAAAACAATGGTTCTTTGATAGCGGTTTGATAGATAAGATTTCACCCAAGACACCGCTGAATCACTAAAATTGTAATATTTAAGTTTCTCACAAAGGATATCATGCTGAACACAATCGAACGCCTTGGTCAGATCACAGAAAACACCCAACGTACTCTGTGATCTATCCAAGGCAGATGCAACCTGGGCTAAAAACTTAGCTATGGCAAAAGTTGTATTATTTGCTGATCGGAAACCAAATTGATCTTTCACAAACAAATTATTACATTCCAACAAATTTGTAATTTGGTTAGATGCAATTTTTTCAAAAACTTTTGAAAAACATGGCAATAATGATATGGGACGATAGTTGTCCAAAATATCCCTCGCTCATTTTTTATACAGAGGCTTGACTTCAGCATATTTTAATTTTGAAGGGAATTTATTACATTCAAAAGATATATTTATAATACAACTGAGTGGCCTACATATTGAATCACTGGTCATTTTCATTATATTCTGAGGAATTTCATCCCAACCTGCACACTTTTTATTTTTTAAAGAATTTATTGTTTGTGCCACTTCCTTAGGTGAGATAAACGAGAAAGTGAACTCTTGGTGGCAATGATCACGCCTTGGTAAAAATTGAATTGCTTGAAATTTTGAAGGAACTATATCAAGTATTTTTGGAATATTAGAAAACCTTTGATTAAATAAATCTGAAATTTTGTTTCCATCTGCAATCTGTTTATCTTCTACTAAAAAGTCAGGGAAATTTTGAAAATGTTTCTCCACCCCAAGTTCTTTACTCACTATTGACCAGGTTGCTTTAGTTTTATTGTCAGCTTTCTTTATTATATAATTATTTTCTAAGTTTTTAGCTTTTTTACATACTGCTTTAAAAATCTTCTTATATACTTTAACATATAAAATGAAATGTAAATCTGTTGATTTCTTAGCCATTCTACAGATTACTCTCTTTTTTACACTGGATATTTTAATTCCATTTGTAACCCAACTCTTTTTCTTCTTACTTGAACAATTTGAGTAAAATTTTAACGGAAAACAGTTTTCAAGAATATTTTTATAACAGCTAAAAAATGAGTCATAATTGTAATCTATGTTTCATAATTGAATTAGGTTTCACATTCCATACAATATTACTTACAGTATGTACAAAAAGACTCACATTCCTTTTTGAGAATAATCTACTTTTTACACAAACATTTGAATTTTCTTTACCAACCTCTTTATTCTTAACAGAAATAAAAAGTGACCTATGGTCAGACAAACCAAATTCTAAATTCATTTTTGAAAGGTGACATCCAGTTCGAAATTGATTAGTAATTACATTATCAATGCATGTCTTTGTGGTTAGCGTGATTCTTGTTGGGGATGTAAAATTAACTGATAGACCATTCATTTGTAGTAAATTCAAAAATATTTCCTTCTGGTTTGGAGATTTACAAGTTTCCAAAATGTCAACATTAAAATCACCTGCTAAATATACATTTTTTGTCTGAATTTCTTTTTTTATTAAGATTAAAAATGATTCAAATTTATCAATAAATTTATCAAAATTTCTGTCACATGGTGTTCTATAAATTGAAGCAACAAAAATATTTTTAGTCGATATTTCAATACAAGAGGCTTCAAAAATTCCATCCTCATTGTAAATATATAAATCTTGCCTTTCTATGAAGTTTAAATTACTTTTTATTATTATACATGAACCACCATGAATTGAAGTATTCCTACAGTAAAATGCAGCTAATGTATAACCAGGTAATGAATTTAATAAATATACAGTATCGGTAGTCAACCAATGTTCGTTCAAGCATACAACCAAAACGTTAGAATCCATTAGCAAAATATTCAATTCATCAATTTTCGTAACTAGACCACCTTGAACATTTATATGCAAGAGCCATTCGTACTTGCTGTTTTGTATTGCATCCAAGCACATGGGCCAGTTGGAAAAATCAAAACTATTGGCAATTAATGAGTGATTTGATTTACAAACAATGCAATTATGTTCTAAATAATTTGTGCTGCAACAAGAATAATTTACGCTTTCAAGCCTACATTTAGATGAGTTAGTATTCCTATTCAAATTCAGGGCAACATCTATAAATTTATCAGTACCATAAGGTTACAGTTCACGGTTCACAGGTGCAGGTTACGGTTCACTGTCCGACTGTGCAGTCTCCCTAGATCGCAAGTGTAACTATCGCAGGTTACGGTTCACTGTCCGACTGTGCAGTCTCCCTAGATCGCAAGTGTAACTATTGCAGGTTATGGTTCACTGTCCGACTGTGCAGTCTCCCTGGATCGCAAGTGTAACTATTGCAGGTTATGGTTCACTGTCCGACTGTGCAGTCTCCCTAGATCGCAAGTGTAACTATTGCAGGTTACGGTTCACTGTCCGACTGTGCAGTCTCCCTAGATCGCATGTGTAACTATTGCAGGTTACGGTTCACTGTCCGACTGTACAGTCTCCCTAGATCCCATGTGTAACTATTGCAGGTTACGGTTCACTGTCCGACTGTGCAGTCTCCCTAGATCGCAAGTGTAACTATCGCAGGTTACGGTTCACTGTCCGACTGTGCAGTCTCCCTAGATCGCAAGTGTAACTATTGCAGGTTACGGTTCACTGTCCGACTGTGCAGTCTCCCTAGATCGCAGGTTACAGTTCACTGTCCGACTGTGCAGTCTCCCTAGATCGCAAGTGTAACTATCGCAGGTTACGGTTCACTGTCCGACTGTGCAGTCTCCCTAGATCGCAAGTGTAACTATCGCAGGTTACGGTTCACTGTCCGACTGTGCAGTCTCCCTAGATCGCATGTGTAACTATTGCAGGTTACTGTTCACTGTCCGACTGTGCAGTCTCCCTAGATCGCAAGTGTAACTATTGCAGGTTACGGTTCACTGTCCGACTGTGCAGTCTCCCTAGATTGCAAGTGTAACTATTGCAGGTTACGGTTCACTGTCCGACTGTGCAGTCTCCCTAGATCGCATGTGTAACTATTGCAGGTTACGGTTCACTGTCCGACTGTGCAGTCTCCCTAGATCGCAAGTGTAACTATTGCAGGTTACGGTTCACTGTCCGACTGTGCAGTCTCCCTAGATCGCAAGTGTAACTATTGCAGGTTATGGTTCACTGTCTGACTGTGCAGTCTCCCTAGATCGCAACATCCACATTAGCTGATCTAAATTATCAAGTAAATTACCTGAATGCATTTTTTAGTATAAATATGACGATGATTACCAGATGAGTTGCCCTGACCTGTTTTTGAATAATGCACGCTGTCCACTATCCATTAGCTGATGCGATAGAGTAAATGTTTATTATTATAACCCGTAGCTTTCACATATATACAATCAATAAACGTACTCGCAGGAATCTGGTACAGTAATTACAGTGGAGCTCTCTATGCAGCAAATACTCAATTTGAATAACATTTGCTACTCCATTAGTACCATCGTGTCAATACGCTCTGCATTAGCATAGCTTTGTTATGCTATATTTAATACACCGCCTCGAGTTTTGTCATCGGTTCTGTTGTAGCGTGGAAACTAACATGTATCCATACAACCCCTTCCTTATACGCGCATCGGTCGGTTTTAATATTGAATAGAGAATATGATATCGTTATTGATTATGACGGTAATCAAACGATTTGTTATGTTTCCAATAAAATGTTGTATATTTTGTGAGCTAGTTGAGCTATAACATAACTTGTACACAGCACTTTTATTAAATTAAGACGGAGTAAAAGGAACATTTAGATTTCAGTACCTTTATTGGCCATTCTTGTTATTAAAATATGTTTTGTTTGTAATTCCTATTCTTTTTTTTATCAAAACTCGTTTTTGATTGACTAGACATAGAATTAGTGATGGGTTGTCGACATTCTTCGTATTCATAAGTGCCTGTCAGTTATGTGAAAAAAGCTACGGAAGCTAGGGAACTTTCTCAAATTGATGATGTTTTGGGTGAATGTTGACATACAATATGAATACAAAGAGTTGTAAAACGTCTAAAAAATAATCATGAGTATAAATTTGTTGTAGGGTTTGTGTCTTTTGACAATCCAGCAAGCGCCCAAGCTGCGATCCAGGCAATGAATGGGTTCCAGATCGGGATGAAGAGACTTAAGGTTCAATTGAAACGACCAAAAGATGCAAATCGTCCTTACTAACCCCGAATACCGGAGGAATAGGCCACAAAACAATCACCCAGACAGGTAAGTGAAGCTTTATATCGATTAGAAGATCCGTAAGCCTACCCTTGCGATCCTGCTGTCCCAGTTGACGACCTTTTTTTTAATAATCTGGCCCATAATGACGGAAAAAAAAGAAGTTGCGCAGTCCCAAATTTCTTCAGTTCGCAACAAAAGAGAACATTTCGGGAAACCACCACAGTGTGACCACAGGGCTGTGAGTTTGAAACAACACAGTTTCAGTTGTTTCATTTCAAGTTGTCAGAAGCTCTTGTCACATCAGTCAGCTCATCTTATGCAACTCTCTGTAGAGTTTCCATTAAACTACTTACAAAAGTTTAAAAAAATTGACCTTGTAAATTGGTCCCTATATGATTAGAAATTTTTTCATTTTGGGAGTTGTTTATGTGTTTTCAAATTGTATTTGTCTGTTACAAACTTGACAAAACTAACAAATTAACAAATAAACAATAACCAGTATACTGGTTTTTAATGTATTAAAACTGCAAACGAGACCTGGTGCTCTCCTGAGTGTTTTCCTCAGTGATTGAGTTAATAAACAAATTTGTCCAACATTTAATATTCAACTGAATTACCTAATTAAAAGTTTTATGTTTATAAAACTATTTTTAAAATTGTCCATTCCCATAACAATTGATTCTATTTCATGTTTAATTTTACCCTCTTAGATTTCATTTTAAGAATACAATGAATGGTAATCTAGATTTCTCAAGAGTACTTTTTACCGAAAAAAAGCAATAGTAGTTTTTGTAGTTGTCTAGATGATTTCCATGTATAGTGGGAAGTCAAACTAAAAATTTATTTATTTGCTTAAATCTCCCTTGTTATGTTCAAAGTTTGTTTTAAGATTTGCCCATTTCATATGAGTTTATATCAACAGTCCATTTAAGGGACTGATGATACAACAGTTCTTAAGGGATTCAGATGTGACAATAAGCGCTTTAAAACAATTTCCTAGAATTTTTTTATTTAGTTCCTAAATTATTTGTTTGTTTTGATACTTGAAATTAGCTCTTGAATATTGGAATATGATATAAATATTAAATGCAAATATTCCAAACGTCAAAGGCATTAGTCGTATCTTTGTCCTTATGTGGTATCGACTCTGTAATCCCTGTAAAAACCATAATTCATAGTATGTAACTGTTTTGTATCGATTTTAAAATAAAATATAAGTCGCAAGTAGACAGTTTTGCAGTGGGTAGATTTTTCTGTGTATAAATAAGTCATAAAAATTTGTAAAACTACTTATTAAATGTTAAAAAAGTTGTCTGAATGTTTTATTAATTTTCAGCGGGTTTGTTACAGAAAACTGGTCGGTGATTTAACATTGTTGGGAGCATCGCGACCATGAGACGTCACTCGACATCACTTCATCACTCTAGCTAGTCTCTGCCATCTAGTCATCATATACTAAACTAATCATACATATATAATATATATTTATTAAGAAATATATTAATCATATTTGATTAATAATATTCATTAATCGCTATTGATAAAGTATTAATATACTATATGTATAATAGTATTAACTCTTGGAGGACCGGGTGACTCCTCCGTCTGTATTGTTTCGATTGCCGAGTTGTTTTCTCTATTTATAATTTATGATTTCGCTCTTGTTTGGCAAAGAATTTCATGGTTATCAATTTTTACACTGAGTTATCAAATTTTTGAGTAATTTTGTAATTTTTAGCAACCATGCCGAATTTCCACTTAGGATATAACTGATTGTACATATTGTTGACTGACCAAACTAGTGATAATGACTAGGCTCGATAAATACTGTTTTTAATGCGATCGCCGGGTAGTCGGGAAATACCTCATGTAAATTCTAATGTAACGATACTGACGGAATATTCTAAACACTACTTCTTAGCGAGCGATGTCGGGAATTTATTCTCGGGGGTTGTGTAAAATTTTAAAATTGGCGATTTTAGGACTGGTTTGCTATCTATTCGGTTTTGAGCTATTAGACGTAATTCGATCTGGGCGATAGGACTCAAATCGATTTTCTATTTTTTACTAACGACTAGCCTTTGGTAGGGCTTTCTTGATGCGACTGTGCCAAATAGATGTAACTTTTATATAGGAAATAAATGTCGTATTCACGATCTTTTTCAGGGCCTTTCATTCAATTAGCTCGTTTCCGGCGATAGTCTGTTTCTTCGCTAAGCTTTTTTTTCTAAAATATTTTCACAAAAGAGCGCTTTTATTTTGAAATTCTACTAACGTCGAACCAGTCCTGATTGACCCGTGCTAAGAACGTAAGACCCATTTTATATTCTGATAACCATAGCAATTCTTTGGCAAGAGGATCTTCGGTTATGCTGCCACCGTTCGTTTGGCTGTTAGAACCCTCAATAAGTGTGATAATAATATTTATTTTCTATACATCTTTTTAAGGGAAATCTGTGGTTAAGAAATCGATGTTTTTAACTCTTACGCTCTGGAGTAATCCGTTCGGGCTGTGATTTTGATGATTCTGTATCATATAAATGTAGTACGTGGTGTACAGAATGTCGCTGTTGTCTCCATCTTCTGTGTTTTACTATATATAAATATTGTAGTAAACCGTTAAGTTTACATTATTATTGTGGGTTTAAAACCGATTCGCTAACTGATATCACATCTTGCTCAATATAATTTAGGTCCACTATATCAATTATGTGTATTATATGTCTGTGGCACTTGTGCATTATCGGTGTTAGTATATTTTTGTTTTTTATTTCCCGATATGTAGCGTATTTCTGATACTTTATCGATGACTGCAGTTCAAGCTGTCTTCTTAATTGGTTCCCACAGAAATACTGATGTCACGCATTCTCCGTCCTATCAACGATGCAGTGACACTACATAGTCTGTATTATGTGCCCAACCGGAAGCACTGTACAGCTTACAAATTAAATATTACCGGTATTCAAATTTCTCCAATAAACAATCCGGTTAGCTGTTACATTTACATTATTTTCCAAATAATATTAGTACACACTTTTATACTATACGTTTTTCCCATAACAATAAGTGAGTTTTACCAAAACGTTAATAACAAAATATCGCAATTCTTTTAAATTCCTTTCAATTATCCTAAAACATTTTTTTAATTCTTACTTCCTGTTCCAATTTTTAAAGCAATCAAAGTGTCAATTATTCATGTATTATTAGCTGCAACCAGTTTTAAACCCAAAGAAAAAGAGCTTAGCATTATTGTAAATTGTTAATTTAAATTTGTGTTTACTTCCGTATTGTTTATTTCACAGCCTTCTATCTACTAATTTTTGTAAATTTGTAATACTCGTCACATCGTACTATACCAAATTTATGTGGAGGCACAAAACCTATCTCACGATGCTCCTGAATTGTAAGATTTTATTGGAAAAATACTAATCGAGAAAACAAGTTATACGTTGATCTTCATTCTAATAAATATTTCCGAGTAAAACAAGTAACAAGACATATAAATCTGTTTCACCCAGATTTATTTTAGATTTTAACATAACAAATTACCAAACAATTATTGTCACTGCAAAATATGTACAGCATTGGCTGCTGAACAGCGCTTTCTGTCTGTTTTCCTGTAAATAGCCAGTTCTCCACATAAATTACTACTACTATTACTCGTTTAGGCCTATTAGATCAGAGTCTCGGGTGTTTCGCTGTAAAGGTCTCTAACAGCCAGACATGATTTATTTTTGTATACGTGGCAGCATCACCGGGGTATGATGTAAATAGTCGGTCCTAAGGCCCTTGCAGGAATTGTAATTATCCTACTCACAAGGTACGCGTTAGGCTTGGGTCGTACTTAATAGAACTAGTGGCCATGTATAGTTTGAGCTATAGTATTTTCTATTAATCATTGAGAAATCTTTCTAGTAAAACGACCTCAAGATTGTAGTTACCATAGATTTTTCAGGAAGGCTATAAATTTTCGTAGCTAGTCATTCGTCTGAGGGTTCGGCGGCCGGATGGTTCGTCTTTGCGCGAGTTACTTCGGTTAACCGAATCACTGGGCCAAAGATCTCTGATGTTTTAGAAGATATGGTAATTGTGTTGAAAATATTTTATATACGAGTATTCCTTTTAACCGAGGAAGCTAAGGGAGCTTACAGTAGAGTTCTACCCTGTTTGGGCAAAAGGATCGAGTGAAGAGAAACTCGTGAGAGCTTGGAGATCAGGTTCTTTAGTGATAGGAAATGTGTGATTTTGTCATAGAGGGAGGACGAGCCAGTGCTCAAACGCGGTAACTTAGATTAATTGATTGTATTTATACATGTATAAACTATTAGTGAATATCTAGTATGTAGTGTCTTCATGACCCTTTTAGACAAACATAGATATTTAAAACTCGTTAATTTTAAGCAGGGAATCATCTATGTAGTTATCACACGGTTGTCCAAAGATTAAGTTCGTGTTTCCTTCTCGTATTTATTGCGTACACGAACTATAAAGCTAAGTGCAATACAGCTCTCCCTGACTGATCTTTATTGTATCATTTATATATTAGCGTAGGAACAGCTTTTTAAAAGTATTTTATTGACTAGTGTTATAAGGTATTCGTTCGTTTTAATACAGTTATATTTATCGACTTTGTATCACCTATTATAGATTATAACGTATTATAGCGATGATTTGCAAACGGTATCGCCATTTTATTGCTAACTATCACTTAGGCTAACTTGTTTTACGCTCTATATAAATATATAAAAATATATATTATACATAACTATAACCTTTTTTCTCTAATCTTTTCTAATGTCGGAAGATTATTTTGTAAATTTTTTATGCGTTCCATCGAGGAGCGTTTGTTTTGCGCTTCGGTTCCCTCGGTCCCGATCGTTTGCGCTGTTTACAGACATGTTTATTCGTCGGTATTTGTTCACCGTTAGCCCTGCATTTGATAATCGTCTCATCCATCTCACATCGCACTGACGAGCCCCCCATTTTTGTACTAAATCATAGTGACTCGTTTTACCACTAACAACTAGAGCAAAGAAGTGAATATCTCGCTTCAATACAGGGTATGTTTTTATTGAAATATAAGGAAAACTAATTTCAATTGTTTGATCGTCGTTGTCGTAAGTGTAAATGTTTACTTTACTTTCTTTTCGAATTGTGTATTTTTAATGAAAGATCAATAGATTTTTATAAATGTCTTTTTATTTATATCTCCGTGTAATCGAAGAAAACAATTATTATACATAAAGTTATTCTCAGTGATCATAAATAAATGTAGATTTTTCACAATTGTATAAATGAATAAATACAGTAGCATGAAAACATAGTTTAGGCTAGAGTTAAGTGCATGCGCCCTACTGTCGCCAACACTCTCTTAAATCATTTTATTATCTCATTGTAACATTTTTACTTCTTCGATAACGGTTTCTTTTAACGATATATCCTGTTTTATCTTTGTCATATTCCATTCATTGTCTCGATTGAATAATTGGATTTGTTGTATTATCGTATAATTGTTGAACCGACATTCAAAGTACTGTTGCCTTGCATCAACTTCAAAGTTCCACTTTTTTGTCTTTTCACAATTGATATAAACATTGACAACAATCATAGTGACAGAGTAATAACAGATAACAATGACTCCCTAATTAATCAAAAATTTGGAGATATATTATTTAAAGAGTTAACCCGAAAGTGATTTGTCTTTGTATTTGGGAGTACATGGTCTACTAATGATATAGTTCATGTGTGACCAGGAGCTACAAAAACCTTAAGTTAGTCAAATTTATTTTAAACAGATACCGAAACTCAAGCTGTCAGTATTTATATTGGTTTTAAGTAAATTAACCCCGCAACAAATATTGCGTAAAAGGATAAACATTTACCAGTTTTCATTTAAAACTAGTTTACTATCCAAAGATTATCCTGTATATATATTTTTTTATTTGCGCAGGTAAAAAAACTTAAAAATCAAATTTTGAACAGCCAATATTTAAGAGTAGATAGTCGAACAAGAACAACATATGAATATAGTGCTATTAAATTTAATAAATAATATGAATCGATGAGCTTAGCTTTTATATATATTCATTAGAAGTTCTCTTTTCACACACATAAGTGTTTATTTTACTGTTTCTAGTCAATATTATCTAGCACATATATTACATTATTATTCTTATTGCAACTGTTACTTTATAAGACGAGTTTTTGTAGTTCTGTCTTTTAAGACGAGATATTGTGTATTTTTGAAATGTATATGTTAAAATTCTAACATAACCAGCTATACTGAAAAGTACAAACTCTGTATATTTTGAAAGAAGATCACTACGATATATGATACTAGATATCACAGTTTTGTTCCTCGAGACGTGTATTCCCAACAGTTTCATTGTTTTCCACAAATAAAACTAATTATTTATAGAGACAAGAATGTTTCTAATGAGTTTGGTGAGATTATACTTTATTCATTTGTCATTTCGAACACACTACGGTAGTTTATTTCGATATTTATAATTGTAATATTTATATATCGTTGTTGATGCATAACAAAAATGTTTTAGTGTATGAAGGAGACAATACTTAGGCAAGAAAAATCCCAAAATAATTTTGTACACATTATTTCGAAGATTTTTATTAAGTATGTTGAATTTCAGTGTGTAATGTCAAATGATTACCTCACTCTTGTTTTGGCATTAGTTTCGTGCGAGAATCGTTTTAATCGTTTCATTATTTGCAAAGCATTTGTAATAAATGTCGATATTCAAAGGCTTACAGGGATGTCTCATAAGAATTAGTTTCGAATAGCTTTAAAGCAAACTGTTGCGTTCTATATAGAAATAGCTTTTTTATATAGCGTTTTATTTTTCTAAACGCCTCTGTACATCTTCATTTCAGAAAGTGCTTCTTTGCTAAAAAGATTTAAGTGGGAAAATTTTGTATAATAAAACACTCGACTAAAGAGATATTGCGGCTAGAATAGAGCTTCTGTTTCTTGTGGTGGGGGCTGAAGGGGGCCATAACATGGTCGCAGTCGAGGTCCGGTTTTCAACTGATTGGCGCAGGCTATCATATCAATTCGATGTCGACTCGTTTCTTTTTGAGCTTGTATATAGCCGTTTTCTAAATGCTGGGATCACCCTGAAGAAAAAAAAGCATGCCAATTTTTTTGTCATATCTGTAAACTTATAATTTTTAACAAAATCACAGAGTACTTATTACTTACAATAATTATTACGATTAGTAATTATTATATACTAACGATAACTTATAATATTAACTATATACATAAGTGAAAAATTAGCCGAGCTAGATTTTATTAGATTAAATCCGAACACAAGGGCTTGCAGAAAGAAAATAACGGACCAAAATCATTTAGATATTCGGTTACAGACAGTCCTCAGAGTCCACCGAAAGTTTGAAAAACCTATTTACAACTGTACAAAACTAAGAACCCTAAAATATTTTGATAAATATATCTTTAAAAATTTGTTAATAATGTCCGTTGTTTTCTTTCTGATAAAATTTCTGAAATGGAACAAACTCGTGTGTATTGTATAAACTATTATATAATATTTAAGTACAGAGCAGAGAGAAGGACATTTAGCGCGACTCGGTAGCTGTAGACTCTTGATTATCATGTAGCTATTTATTTATTCCACTATTTAGTATCGTATGATGGGTCTTTAACAACAGTCTGCAGGGGAAACCAAAGTTCCCCGTAGCCGTTTGTTACTTTAAATTCTATCTTCATTGTACAAAGAGAAATCGGTTGATACTGCTGTTTATTTTTTAACTTATGTTTTACTCATGAATTTGCGCTACTTGAAATACAAGCGACTGAGCTAAAAAGTTATTCGGTGCACTAAATAAAGCACACTTTTATAGATGCGATATCTTCTTGTTGAAAATTTACAATTGTTCATTATTGTTTTTGAGTTATATACGGTTTTAATTGGAATCTATATGATTACAAAACCCTTACTTATCAGTCTGTTGTTCTGCTGCTGTTTCAAGTAGGTCAAATCCTGAATATACAATCTTTATAAAGGAATTTAAAAATAAAGTTATAAAAATTAACTATGTGGGTTTTATTGACAATCCTTAAAATGTACCTATTTCTCAATTACTTGAGAGACTACTTACTGTAGGTACTAGATAATAATGTGATTTCTTAAAGTGGATAGGCCTAACCCACTATTGAAAAAGTGTTTAATTCATAAGTAAAAAATATCACATAAGAAGTGAAATTTATAAATCCCAGAGGAAACAAAACATTATAAAGTTCAAATAATTTCCAGGAAAACGTATGAGAAAAATAACTTGTAAGGGAGTGCTCAAAATGAATTTACTCCCGAATATGTATATCTGTTGACGCAAATTTCAGAATAAAAAAATGTTAATAAATTTGAGATATAAGTCTTACGGGATGTAATAAAATACATCTTACAACACTTAAGAATATATTTACACTTATACTGATTCATATACAGACGGTAAACATATATCAAAGATGGTACAAGGCTATCGATTTCGACCAGTCACACCGGTCATCATCAGGCCAATGATAGAAAGAATTGTTTATATTTAAAGAAAAGTGTAAAGATAGAGATAAATTGATAAATGAACAAGTTAACTTCGACTCTGGTGGCACATTTAGGAACCTATGTGACTGGTCGAAATCGATTGCCTTGTACCATCTTTTATATATGTTTATATTTGTTGTCTGTATGTGAATCAGTATAATTGTAAATATATTCTTAAGTGTTGTAAGACGTCTTTTATTACATCCCGTAAGTAATAACAACACGTAATATGCTAATAAAAAAGTTGTTTAGATATAAGTCATAAAACATGACCAAGTCCACAAGATAGGCAAATATATTGTTACTTGTTTTTAGTAAGTCGAGCAAGTCACTTTTCTGTGGTAGCAACAGTACATTGAAAAATAAATTAGTGAGAATCGCTCATTAAAATATAATTGCTATGATAAATAATGTTTAAATGTTAAACTATGTTTTAATTTTTAAATAATGTTTAGTTCTAATTTATTTATTTATTTTCCCTACTAATATAGGGGAATATCCAAGCTTTAAAATGATCCCTTATGTATTGAATTTGGTTCCATTTGAAGAGGTAAAATGGTACCGAAAAGAAATATCATTTAGAAATAACTGGATAATCGAACGAAGTTAAGTTTATCCTTATACACAACTTAACTGCTTAGACTGGTAAGAGAATCAACTCAACTGGCGTGTCTGTGACCAAAATAACTCGAGAACGCCACCACAGTTAAACTTAAAATTTTCCAGATAAACTTAACAGGTCAAAATCTCGGTCGAGTTCATTATTCAGATAATTTCGTTCAGTATTAATAAAATTATTTTAAAACCAAATGTATTTTTTTCTCCATAAGAATAACATTGAAATCCATTTTAGTGGTCCTTGAATCGTTAAAATTTAGCCGATGTCTATGTTTCAACAACAGAGTAACAATAGTTAGTTTACTAGAGTATACTTTGTTATACTGGATAACAAAAGGTTTTTTACCAACAAAAAAACACACAAGAGTGATAAATCGAAGTATATTTTTAAGTTGTGAGCATATTTCTTATTTTATAAAATTATTAAGTGTACGTTTTTAAAAAAAATCCATACAGTTAATATACCCTTAGTATGCCTACTCTGTGTAAATATCGTCAGTCGTTGGAGGTGACGATTGTAACTGTGGCAGGCGACACGTGTGGCATATGGAAAAACTCAAAATAACTTTTCAAAATAGATGACTGTAGATACTAAGATATTAACTTAACTTATAAAATAGTTTGTTTTATTGCATTGTCTTAGACAATTGGTAATATAAAAATACAAAGCCTCAATTTGTCTAGAAAGCTTTCATCAAGTTAGTCACAGTAAGCGACCAACCTTAAAATTTATTTTGTAGGACAATTATTTGCTAGGTTATATTTTCACTAAATTAATAGTAAAAATTGTCTACATTACCTAAAATACATTACCAGTAATGGTGTAGGTAACCACAATAAAAGCTATAGACTGTTCTAACCAAACAGCCTTTCTCGGAAGGTTATCTTGAATGCTTTGACATAGCCTAGGGTTGGATTAAAGTAAGAGTAAGCCAACATTAAACTGGTAATACAACTGTTGTAAAATACTTTAAACACATTACCAGGAATGTTGTAGCGAACCAAAACAAAAGCTTTAAACTATTCTAACAAACTAAGCCTTTTATACAGGTTATCTGCAATTATTTGACGTATCCTAGGTTTGGATTATAGTGAGCTGTTTTTGTCATAAACTTGGACCTATGGCTATAAAATGTAGGCCTATACACTTAGGCTACTTGCCATTTTAGAAGTTTCATGTACGGTCTTGGACCAACCCATGTTTATAGCATTTAATTTCATGATAGCCTAGGCTATTGAAACAATATATTGAAATCTCATTTTGTCATCTAAATAACTAGACCTGACGACTTGTTGTTAATCTTTAAGGATACTTTGACTAGGCCTATAGAAATTGTTAAAGTTCATTTAGGAAACTCGCTGTTCTCTTAAAAGTTAAATTAACCACACTGCTAAAGTCACTGCCTAGCCCAAAATACTCTGTTTGTTCTAAGATAACGCACCCATGCCAATCCTAACAACAAACCATACCTGAAATTTTCAATTTATTTTAAAAATAAATAAATTTACGGATTTATACAACATTTCCTTTGATAAAAACAAGTGATAAATGTATGAATGTTTTTCTACGGATAAAATGTTAGGTCGGCGACGGGATCCGAACCTGCGACCTTTCGCTCGAAAAGCCAGTGCGATACCCACTCAGCTACCGCGGTAAGTGGTTTTTAGGGGAGAAGTGACTAAAACTATAGCTATATAGACATAAAATCTGGATTCTGGCGGCAGTTGAATGATAACGGAATGTATTCTGATGATGTTACTCAAATCAGATATTGAATTTTGTATGAGACTCGATTTAAGTTTGATCATGTGTTTCGATTATCCTTATACGCGAGGTACACCTAGCATATATGATGATAGTAAAAACTTATATATTCCAGTTACACAGTACAGATTTAATTTCCTTTAAGAAACAATAACTCACCGAATAACCTAAAAACCACAAGAGTGAAGATAAAATGTTTGATCAATATAAAAAATATGATAAGTAGCTTATAAGGGGGTTCCAGTCCTCTGTGTCTACCTGCTTCTCCCATAAGACCAATGTTAACTTTCAAAGCCCATCCCTCCTCAATTGATTATCCAAAATTGATGTCTTAAGGTTAATTTTAATGAGCAAAAAACACCTAGCAATTACAGTGAGCAGAATTTCGATATCACTAATAGTTCACCCATAAAAAATCGTATATATTGAAAATTTAAGAATTTGTTTAAACGATTGCTATTTGTTATTAAAATGTTGCTCATTGGAATTGATTTTTTTTTTGCTCTTTAAAATGAGCCATAAATCAACAATTTAGGATAATCTATTGATGAGGGATGGGCTTTGAAAGTTAACATTGGCCTTATGGGAGAGAGAAGCTGGTAGAAACGCAAAAGTTTTGTGGCTGAAGCCCCCTCTAAAGAAGGGTCATGATGCTCAAGATGCTTAAGGGAATGGGGTGAATAGATGGAGAAGGGCAGGGGCAGAAAACCCACGTACAGATGGGTTGAGGCGACAGATTGTCAGAGCATTTGGATTAACAAGGGAAACAAAAGACAACAGATATACATTAAAAGTAGTTATAATTTATTTAAATAAATGCACTATTTTTGTATAGCTAAACAATACAGGGTGAAAAAATGTATTATTTTACTTTAAATATGCAACGTCATTACAAATATGTACAGACTGTGGGCAGCTAAAGGCAGTTGGAGCTCGGAGCAGTGAGGAGCTTGGAGCAGTGAAGATTTTGGAGGGTAGCTACCAGTTCATCGACATGTTAGTTGGTGGCAGAGCCACTTGGTTGACTTTTAAATAAATAATATATGGGCTACGTGCTTGATGTACCAGTTGCTGGTCATGCCCCCCACTCCCCGTCTTGAAGAGAGGGGAGAGGCTGATTTACGTGCGGAATTACAGGATCAGTCCACTTCCGTTCAGAGCTGTAGGCGTGTCCTAGTGGCGGGGTAACGGAGCGTTGAGCTGACTGTCATTGAGCAACATGCACTTACAAACCAAAATTTCCTGTTTGATCTTAATTTACCCTTTAATGAGTTGTGTGTATCATATTACTCAACTATCTATTGTGTGGTTTGCAGTGTGGAATTGCAATGATGTTTAATTTGTTTGTGGTGTGATATGTTTAGGTTGTTGCTGGACCTTTAGCATGAAAGGAAAAATCATGTACTGACATAGCCTATTTGTGAACAACTTAGTGTCCAAATAAAATCTTTGAATCTTTATCGCTATAGCCTATACATCTCGATGATGCCGCCGACGTCCAAATAAATAAAAATATAAATGAAATAATTTAATATTATTTTTTCCTATTATAAATGCAGCATCTTTTATATATACGTTAAAATTTTGTTAAAATAACTCCTCCGTTATTTATGAATAGATTTTAAGGATTGAACTATCATGTTCGCCCTGATTCGTAGCCACGGATAAAAATACGCATAGGCATCATCATCATCATCAGAAGGGGCGGACATGAGTCCCAAAGCACATCAGCCGCAGTGGGCTTATTGCGCATCCCCGAGAAAAGTATTGAGAGTTGGTTTCAGGACTCCTCCAGGTTTAAAAGCCTGATAAACTGCATCATCCTTTCGATGAGCTCTTCAGGAGGCAGGTATCCACCCTTTGTAGTAGTTTCCAGAGTTGAAGCCCTTACCTCCTTAAGCTCATTGCAATCAAAGAGCAGATGATAGGCAGTCTCCTCATACTGCCCACATTTCCTGCATACAGGGTTTCCATTGAAAACGCCCATGCACAGGAGGTGTTTCCTCAGGTGACCATGGCCCGTAACCATTACTGTGATGTGCTTGATATCTAACCTGCTGAGACTCAGGAACTTCCTGGCGACCTGCTGGGATGATCTCTGGAAGTTCAGCTTGCTTACTCTGTGGAGAGGGAGCTCTGCCCATCTCCTCCTGTGACAGTCCCGAGGCCAAGCGCGGATGACCTGTGAAGCACAAGAACGAGATATCCCAAAAAAGGGGGGTGCCATGAGGGCTGAGGTGGCAGCCGTGTTAGCCAACCTGTCCGCTACCTCATTACCCACAATCCCCAAGGGGCCAGGCACCCAACAGAGAGTGACCATATTGCGTCTGCCAGCACAAAACACAGTTTTGTAACAGTCCCAGGCAACTCTGGACCTGAACTCATAGGAGTCCAGCGCCCTCAGAGCAGCCTGGCTATCAGAGAAGATGTTGATTGAGAGGCCCACTTGACCCCTCCTCATAATCTTCCCAGCACACTCCATGATGGCGGTGATCTCCGTCTGGAACACGGTGGGAAAAGTGCCCATCCCGTAACTGACACTGTCCTGCACCCCGTGGATGCCAGCACCTGAGCTGCTCCTTCACTTGGAACCATCAGTGAACCATTCTCGGCCCCCAGGTGGGAGCGGACAGACTCCTTCGCTCCAGTCATACCTGTTGGGAATGCAAACACGGAACGACTTGCCAAAGGAGAAAGTTTTGGGAAGGTGATCAGAGGGCATGTCCAAGACCTCACTCTGAACCACCTGAATTGGTTCAGCAGGCACCACCCAGAGATTCTCAAAGTGGAGACGATACGCACCCAATCTAGCCACCATCTTGATATGAATTTCTATGGGCAAAAGATCAAGAAGATACTCCAAAGTGGCACCCGGACTGCTGCTGAAGGGCTCCAGTGACAAGTAGGCCTGCAAGCCTTTGAACGCCCGCCAGTCTCCGCATCGCCACACCAGCCTCCAGTTTCGTCCACCAAACGAGAGATCTGAACATCATTTCCGGTCTGACTACTGCACCATAGAGCCAATGCATTAATCTGGGCCTCAGCCCCCAGGTAGATCCAACCATCCGCCTGCAAGCAAAGAAGTACCACTTGCCTCGGTCAATGACCCTTTGCAACTGTGGCCCCCATTGAAGAATACGGTCCAAAATTACCCCTAAATACCTAAATACCTAGACCTGAGGAACAATGGTGGACCTCTGAAGTCGAAATGGCCCTATCCCCGCCAGGTTCCTTTTCCTAGTGAAAGGAACCACAGCAACCCTTGAGGAGTTGACAGAGAGCCCAACCTTCCCGCACCAGCGGCCCACCGCCGTCAGTGCAGAATTAATGAGGTCAGTGACCGTGTTATTGAACTTACCTACCACCAGGATAACGATATCATCGGCGTACCCTTGTGCAAATACGCCGCTGTCATTCGGAGTCTCAATGAGATCATAGGCATAGGCTAAATAGGAGCCTGCTCCATAAGGTGGCCCGCACTAAACACAAACCATAAAAACCAAAAACCATGTTCCCAAAAAAAGGTAGTGGGCTGGGCAGTGGGCGGCAAGGGGAGCCGCACAACATGTCTACCGATCCTAAAATATGGCTCTGAACGTAGCTGGGCATAAAGGGTTTCGTCAGTTACGTTCTGAAGGGTACTGGCCGCCCCTAAATGTCAATATTTGTCTATCATATACTTTAATATGAGTAAGGTTTGCTTGCTTGCAACTCTGATATCCAAAACGGCTCCAGTGATTTGCTAAAAATGTTGGAAATATCTAACTTCTGGGATTAAAATAAGTTCCCGGCAGGTCTCATTTCCTTGGTTAAATCAAATATCTATAAAAAGTAATATGAATATTAAAAAATGCAATATTTTGCTTATGGATTTTAAAATCAAAACAAAAGAATCATAACAGCTGTTTGTAATCAATCAGTGTATTTTCAAAACCATTGAATGAAGAATACATTTAGAGCGGTAATATAGGAAAATGAATCAAATGGATATTGAGCTGTAACAACAATTGCAGTTACTTTTAACATACAGAAAGAAGACAAATAAGCTTAGGAAATCTGCTCGTTATTAGGGGGACGTGGTGTAAAATTTGTAAAGAAAAATCTTCTATTGCAAGCAAATCACTTTTCTTATTTGGGCAATAATAAATATTTTCGCCCGCGATAAAAAAGGTCTAACTACATCAAATAAATGTCCCCCTCTCCAGGGGTGGACACCAAACGGACACCTAATACACAACAGGTGCACAGTGGAAGGCTTTAAGGTGTTATAAAAGGGAGGGCTTGGCCCAGTTGCACATAGGTATCCACAGAGATTCAAGGGGATCGGAGAAGGTAGTTGGCTCGAAGGTGTCTTTTTATAATTTAACTCTATATGTAAGAAGTATTTACTTTGTAGCCCAAAGGGTATTACCTCAATGTTTGGAACTGGTGCGTCAATAGTATAAATATTATCTGCAAGAGACGAGCACCATTTTTATATGAAAAGTTAAACTGCTTAAGGCGTGATATCAGATTTTGCTTTAAAGCTGATTATATAAATAATGCACTATTATTATTGGAAGATTGTAAATATGGGTTACCTTTGAAACAAATTTAAAAGGTGCTTATGGCAATTATCTATCCAAACTCAGGGAAATTACAAGACAGTTGATTGATTATATACTACTATAATAACTCAAACATGATTAACTACATAAGCAAAATTCAACATCGATAATACAGTTAGTTCAAGCACAGGCTGAATGAATGAATTATAATTAGGCTATATTCTTTGCAATGCCTTACACCTTTAGTTTATGTCCCACACACTTTACAACAGACTACTTGCCGGTCGTGGATCAAACAATGGGGAGCACGACACCACAGCTAACTAGGAAGTGACATATATAGTTTTTTGAAAATTTAAGGATTTATTTGAGGTTGCCAACGCCTGAAAAAATGTTCATACCTACAACTGGCCAGTTATGTGATTTGCAAATTGGGGAAACGATTCGAGAGGGCAATTGCCACACCTTCTTGCAGCGGCCTGTTACAAGGGTAAGACTGGTGCCTGCACCAATTCTGTATACGTAGCTTTATTTAAAAATTGATCGTTGTGACTCTAATCAGGCGACTCTAATCCTTACAACCTATAAGAATTTAATCGCTTCAAAGTTAGCGTAGGATTATGTCTACTCCCTGCAGACCCAGTGCAAGTGCAAGTGCATCGAAACCTTTAAATACGAAATAAACTGTGTATTTGAACTGTAAATAAATATTGAGACAATAGTTGCGATATTATGACAGCTGATATTGACTAGAGAATAAATAATCGGCTTAACCGTTACATGCAGTGATCATATTTTAGTTTTCATAAGTATTAAATTGCTGTATACAAATTATTTTTTGACTGTAATTATTTTAAATGATTAACAACGAAGAGCAAGAACCAATGTGGCCGTTATAAACAGTTAGAAAATTCAATTGGCTGAAAACATCAGACCTACTTTAAATTAATTATAACATTCAATATGCATTGTGAACTGGGGGATTAATCGTTTGCAATAGGCAATAAATCACATGCTTCTAACTCTAAATAATAAATAACAACTTACAACTAAAACTTGTGGTTTGTGGCACTGGCTAAGACATGAAAAAATTACAAGTACAAAACTACAATACTTACAATTAATATATTTCGGGTCGACCCTGTACCTAATCGACGGTAAACATATATTTAAAGGGGGAAGATTTGTTGGTGGTCCGCTGCTATGCCGAATGAGTTTTGACAATTACGGCGCGAAACAAAATCACAGAATCCTGGCTTTCCTGTCGGTCGGCGCGTGAGAACTAAAAGCGTTATTTGAATTATAATACTTCCCTGATATGAAAAATTCCAAACCAATACGTAGGCACTTGACGTTATAAAAATCACGCCTAAACAAAATTTGATTCGGTCTTCCGACCGACGCCAAGAAAAATAATTTAATATTACCCTCGCGAGCAGCAAGACCTTGTCCTATATCGGACGTTACACCAATAGACCAACGGCTTTGCCTTCGTCGACGGCGTGCCTTTTTTATCTGATAAGGTATTCCTACGCCGGAGTTATATTGTCATTGGTTCCTCTAGGACCTATTTTTGTGATTAGGCCCGGCCGTTTAAATTCAAAATCAGCACAAATTACTCCAATCATATAAACAAACTGACTGACCTGTACCGTCTCTCAGTTACTCTGACAAATATGGTAATATTGTTATTAGAATTAAAGCTGTTAATACAATAATTACAGTTTGTAGGAAAAACGTATATTACACGCAAGGAATCTATCTACAGATAGGAAAAATCTGTCTACCCGTCTGAACGTCGCTTATAGACCGTCCATCTTGCTAAAATGTCCAAAATACCAAATGTTATAATACCGATGAATTGTGTACTGCAGTATTATTAAGTGAAATAAATATCATTGAAGCTGTACACTATTGGGTATCATACAATTTCAGTATTATAGAAAATGGATATAGGGCCATTGTATTATACAATATTAAGTGAAATATGTATCAATGAAGGTTAAAAGTATGACACTTAAATAAGAGGCAAGGCTAATTTTAGTATATCTAAACTATTTAAAACTTGTTTAACGAGTTAAGTAATTTACTGATTTCTCACAGATACTCATTTTTAAAAAAATATTAAGTTTTTTAAACAAACAAGCCAAGTCTTTTTATAGTTTATTTTAAACAATCCAAACCCGTATCATAAAACCACTGAACAAATTAAATATTGTTAAACAATGGATATTTTACAGAAGTTTGGGATAGTTTGTGGGACAGATATAACACTAATAACAAGTGAGCAATAATCTGTTCTGAGCATTCTGAGCGTTCTGAGCGCTCTGAACACCATATCTCCCCCCTTCTGGGCACCCCTGTGGCAGGTCATTACCCGCAACAGATGACATGAAAGAACGAACTGAGGAAAACAGGTGCTACAACATTAGCACATTACACAGATTACTGTAACTCTTCCTTTCCAAAAATTTCAAGATCTGGTTGATTGCACTTTCACCATAAATACTCCTTGGGATTTGTCTAACAATGTCAATGGTGTGAACATGTTTTGTACTCAGAAATCTAATAACACTGCGGATCTGATATTTGGTAGGATTTTCGATTGACACCACCTTTTTGAACGCTGTAGAAACAAGATGCGTGACCGCTCAGCAACGAGACTCGGCCTACACTTTGGTTGGGAGGTGAGTGGACTGCCGCACATAGTCCGGTAATGTTCTATACTGTACTTTCTAGATGACCCTTGTCAGGGGCGGCCCGTCAGTTTTTCAGCGCCCGTGCAAAGACCAAATTTGCCGCCCCCCGCCCATCACCATCAACCAAAACCTCCCTACTCCCATAGTTCTGAGATATACTGTCACTTGCGCGCCTCGCTCCCTCGCTTGTTGTTGCTTTCGCGATGTTTCTGGTTCCGTGCTATGCTGATCACCTGAAATGACAAGCTATGTCATAAATTTCCATCAAATATTGCCTTTCAACACATTCAGATAAGAGACTTGTGTAGGTCTAAACCTTTATTTCATATATTATCGTCCTGGAAATGTATCCCGTTTCCGATCTTCCGCGCCACTAAACTTTTGTCATAAAAAACTCAAAACTTCAAATACGGTAATTAAAAAATCTAAATTTTTAAAACAACAAATGTGCACACTTGTAGTCAACGTATTGCAATACACTGTGTATCATAAAACAATTACGTGTTTCTTTAAGAAAAATAATAATTAAAACAATCCCTTAAAACTGAGTAGGAACGGTAAAGTACATACTGATAACAGTACATCTGTTCTGAGCGTGGGAAAGATTTTGTCCAGAGTAACCAAAGCAATAATCAAAACGCTGATCAAAACCGACCGCGCTTCTGATGGTTCTTGGAATCTGTGAGGCTCCAGTTTGCGATGGAGACAGCAAAGTTTGTTGTTAGAGTTATTTTGTTTTTGAAAAACCTAATGTTTTCTGAACATAATTTGTTTATTGATTCTAATGTATAACACGTTTTTCAGTTATACGGACTAACTTCGAGAATTTAATCTTTAAGGTTTTGTGTAGCTGTAAAGCTTATTTTAAATTTTGTATACTCTGTGATATATAGAATTTTATCTTCTAAAAGTGTTTGGATAAATTCAGTTTAATACCAATTACTCTAAAAACTCAAGTTGGGTCCACACATTTATTTTTCGTTATTACTATACTGTGATAAACTGTCGCAACTTATTTAAAGTATTGCCAATTTGTAAGAAATACAGATGATTCGTCAATTAACCACGACCAGAGCTCAAATAATCTTAATCTGTAATAAGGAGAAGTTTATGTTCAATTCTTACATTTCCTACTCCATCTCCAATACTCCGAAATGACTCAGTTAATAAATAAGAACTTAGTTGAAATGGTTACTAAACAGACGGAACGATAAACTAACTTTCAAAGTAAGCTAAACGAGTGGACCTTACAAGTAACGATGTAAGGGGGCGCCAAAATTTGAGGAGGGTGCATCATATTTCCCCCTTATTTCATGTAATACTAAACTCAAATAGATAAAATCCCTATTCAATTCTCTCCAGTCTCCAAACCATATCTTTCCTCATCTATAGGAACTAGTTTAAAACAATCGACGTGGGCGGATTAAAACAATTAGTTGCATTTAATTGTGTTACTTTATATTTTAACATTGCAAATTTCCTGCATCGTATTGCGAGTTTTATTCAAACTCTCAATAGCAATCAGAATGCCCTGAAGTTGTCACAAGCCGAGAGAGGTCAAAACAACTGCTCGTTTTGGAAGGGGAACAGAAGTTGTATTATCTGATATATAAATTTAATGTTTAAGTATGATGAAGGTACAAAACATGGTGAATTCTCATAAATTTCCATCAAATATTGCCTTTCAACAACTTATAATTCTAATTTACAACAATTTACAAAATCAGTTTGGTTTTTATATATTTACAAAATACTTTATGTTAGCGCTACGGCCTATGCCGCCCACCCCGCACCAGGTGGCGTACCGATGGGGGGGGGCGTGGGGCACGGTCCGTCCCAGGCCCCTCTTTGGCATAGGCCCCTAAATTTTGAAAAAAAAAATGTTCGAAAGTCTGAGCGAGTATTTCCCGCCGATCTCCGGAGAATCGCTAGCGATCTACTGTCGTATTTTCGGCTGTTATTACGAAGTAAGGTCGTCATTTTTGGACAGTATTTTGTTTTCCGTCGACTTTTATAGCCGATATTACGCAGCAAAGACGTTAATTCCAGATTATATCATCTGTAACGTCTTCAATTACGGCCGATAAAACGTGGTTCGTTCGCCATTTACACAATTAGGTTGTTTTTTATGTCCGATTCATGTGTAATATATAATGTTATGTCTCGTAATATTCGGCCGATTTTACAAGGTCCGATCGTCTTTGGCGGCCGTTTACTATGTGATTTGGCAGGTCACGATCGTTCGAAGATTGGTGGGAAATACTCGCTCGAACTTTGGAGTATTTTTCAAAACTTTGAGTTCATTTGACTATTTAAATAGTCAAATTTTGAGTACTCGCACGCCTCTAATACATCGTATACATCTATATGAAAAGGCCTTCCTCTTCAACCCCTAATGTACATATAGGCCCCTAAAAAAAAAAAAAAAAAAAAAAAACATCCGCCGCCCTAGGCCCCCAACTACGACAGTACGCCGCCGATCCCACGACCCGTTATGAGCGCCGAGCGCCGCCCCCCAAAAGCGCCGCGCCCCGCGCGCCCCGTGCTGGAGCACGGCTCGCACTGCCCTAGAGCCGGTACTGACCCTTGTAATCATAAAACTCTTCTTAAACTGTTTTACAACCCTTTTAATCACAAAGGAGTAAATAGTTTGAATTATTAGAACAATTTAAATAACTTGTTTTCTCAAAAATATTGCAATTTTATGTTTTAAATACACAGTATATAATATAGTAAATATACAATACAGTAGCATTTACAGTGAATAACTGCAGAACAAATAAAGAAACTTTAAGGTTTTTGTTAAAGTCCTGGATGATGTAGTCCAATCAGTCCTGTTTTGATCCTAGCCCATCCTCTATTACTTGTGATCAGAATGTCCACGAGCACTTAGGTGTGTACATACAAAAAAGGATCAGAGATGACTTTAGATTTCACCTTATCCAGAGCTGCAGTACCTTACAACCATTTTAAAACCCTGCAAGAAAACATTGAAATGTGTCAGAACTACTAAATCAAGGAAGAGAACAAGTTTTTTTTTTAGATAAACCTAGAGACAATTGATGCAACACAGCATTGAAATGTGACCTAAGATCGTTTAAATAAAATCAAAGATGTGACAGCAAATGGCATGCCTCTTCGTGCTCAGTCAAATGTGATAAGCTCAGGGTGGCCAAACAAAAAATAAAAACTAGGCATACCACTCAGAAATTATTGGAATTTCCATGATGAACTTGTGGCTCATTTTCACAAGAAATAGCTTAGTTGAACCAACTGCAATGAGAAGAAATACCCCCGTCGCAGCAAACCTGCATACTCAGCGAATTTCCAATGAATATACAACATAACACTTAATAGGATTCATAAGAAATGTATTCACAAACAAGCGATATTTAAAATATTAATTATTCTCCATAAGAATAACATTGGGGATGAGTACGCAGGTTTGCTGCAACAAGGCACGCAAAATAATGGGTTTTTATGCAAATATCAATAGAACTCATCTTAGTGAAGTCACATACCAAGTTTCATCCATAAACATTCATAAATAAGCGATATATAACATTTTAAGTATTTTCCATAAGAATAACATGGGGACCAAGTACCTAGGTTTGCTGCTACAGGAACCATAGGCGAAAAATTGTTTTTTTGTGCAAACAACAATAAACCATAACCAGATCAAGCCATATACCAAATTTTGCCAGTTTATGTTCATAAATAAGCGAGATATACAATTTTTATTTTTCTCCATAAGAATAACATTAGACAACGTACTGTGTTTAGCACTTTCAATATCTCGGTAACCAATTGACGTAGAGCAATGATCAAAATACCAAATTGTTTGTTTTTTTAAGCTGAATTCAATGGTATAAATTAAAATTTGATTTAAATTAAAATTACATGTGAAAACCCCAAAAAGCACATTTTTGGGGTACAAAACCCCCCAAAAACCCCCCTTCGGATGGTGCGATTCATCTGGTTTTCGAACTTGTTCAAATAAATGGTACTTTACACATTTGTACCAAATTTCATTAAGATCGGACCTTTTTTACGAGAGTTATCGTGCTTACGGACACATATATATATATATATATATATACATATATAAAAATTTGAACGAATGGTGTTTTTGGCATCTGGGGACCTCAAAATGAAAAGTTATCATGGTCTCGGGCTTAAGTCTTACCATGAGACCTACGGTAATAGCTTCTTCCCTATAGGGGAAATTCGCTAAAATGTTGAAACAGATACATGCTAGCCATCCTGGCCTGGATGCCTCACTAAGAAAAGCTCGTGAAGCTTTATATTGGCCTCACATTTCAGAGAAAAAAGCAAACGGGACATGCCAATAAAAAACTGCTTTTTGGGTCTTGGTGGGGGGGGTCTGTGTTTTTTATGTTTATTTTTTTGCGGGCGAATTGGTATTTTTTTTTTTTTTTTTTGCGTGTTGGGTGATTATGTATTTATCATTCAATATAATATCAACATTTAATAGTCAAGACTACTCAACCACATTACTCTACATCCAACTCCATGTAGTGAGGATCGCTCATTCCATCTAAACCATATTAAGGTAAAGGGCTGTGCATATATTACATCACGCCTCCTAGGGAGGGGAGGGGGTGCGGCACATCGTGACAAACCAAGACACGAGGGAGGGGGGGTTAAGGGCTGCGTGACGCGTCAGGATTAATGGAGTTAAAGCCAGCGAAATCGTCAGTTACAAACAAAGTACCGTACGCCACAATCCAATACTTAATAAGTGTGACGTGAGAGGAGGGAGGGGGGGAGTAATGAGCAGCGTGACCAGAGTGTGACACAGGGGGGAGGAAGTCAAAAAGGGCTGAGTATGGCGTGACGTAATTTATGCACGGCCCCTAAGCCGCTTGCAACAATAGCAATCCAAAGGTCTTGGGTTCAAGACCCATGTGGGACATGGTAGTTTTACAATTCAAATCCTATTAAAAACATATATTATTAGTTAGTTAAGCAATTCAGATAGAAAAAATATGGTTTTTATTTAATAAAGTATATCAAAACAGATTTTCATAGTACAGTAGACTCTCAGAAAACCGGACTCACGGTTATCCGGACCGATTATCTTGATTTTTTTAATTATTTTTTTTATGCAATTAAAAATTAAAAATAACGGAACTTTACGATTTAGCATCATTTAATTTGGCCATTATGATCTCATGATAAATTTTAATTTTCAATCTTATTGCTGTACAGTTTCTCATTAATTTGAAACAAATTTCTATTTCTAAATTGTATTTCACTATAGGACGACGAATCCTTCAATTTGATACCAAAATTAATTGTATGTGACGATCAGATGAGGAGTAACAGAGGCAAAAAGTTAACATTGGACTTATGGAATAAAACTCTGAGAAGAGGTCCGGAATCTTCCGGTGATGAAGAGTCTTAAGAATAAATTTTGTTTCATAATGGTAAAAACATACGTGCAAATTAAAAACATTGCTTTTATTATTAATTCAAAAATTGAAAAACAAAATTGAAAATCTATGGGTATCTCGGAAACAAGATTTGAATAAAACTTTAAATGGGGAACCTCATCTATTTTTTAGTGACAATTCAAAATATGAATTCGGATGATCGGTATTTGGCCCCCACTTCCCAATATGGCGGCCACATTAAAAATTATGAATAAAAGGAGCTATATGTTTTTGGTGGACATTTTTATTCTTTGGTGTTTTCTCTTAAACTTAACGGATAAAAAAAGATAGTGGCACAGTTTAAAATCACATTTTTTATCATTGTAAAACCATGTGTGAAATTTTAACTTCATGAATAGATTCTTCTTGACTTTATGTTAAGTCTGACGGGGAAATTCAGCAGTCCCTTTCTATCCAACTTCCAGAAAAATCAAGGGCCCAACGCATCACAAACCGGTCTACCAACTGCGGGGAGGCCCCAAGTTTTAAGTATATTGAGGAAATTAAACTTGAACGATTATTGAGGCAAATAAATAAACTACAATAGTATAGTTAATTTTGTTGAGATTTAATTGTTTACTGGAACTAGTGAGTTCTTTTTTAAACACCCGGAATATCTCAATTCAAAATATGGAGAGTATATAATGTCTCCCTGTTTATCCACTGTAAGTCATTGTAAGGCTTAACCCAGCAAATCCTTGGATTGTGTGGCACGCAGTGGAGGACTGATAGTCTGTTGACAGAAGTATAAAAATAGTGGGAGTTTAAAATACAACCAGTGTCTAATTGTGACACTCCTAATTTTTATAGGGTCAGTATATAAAATAACAAAATTCTAAATTCTAATGAGTGTCACAATTTATTGTTAAAATTCACTATGTCTGATATTTCCATAAAACACGAAGTAGGATTTATAAATCTCAGTAAAATTGATCTAAATTTAATAGTTTAAAAAAATATTTTGGTGAAAAAAGTCTAGTAGGTGCCTCAAGGAGGAACCAATGATAGCAAGTAGGTCAGGTTCAAGATGAGTGGTGTAACGAGGTGGGCCAGACTCCCTTCCCTCGCGCCGATCGCCGAGCGGGATGACATCACTGGGGACCTGACCGGCTGCTGCTTCAATGCGTAGGGCTTGATATTTCCTTTTAGCGAATTTCCCCTATAGGGAAGAAGCTATTACCGTAGGTGGCATGGTAAGACTTCAGCTCAAGACCATGATAAATTTTAATTTTGAGGTCCCCAGATGCCAAAAACACCATTTGTTCAAATTTGTATGTATATGTATATATATGTGTGTGTGTGTGTGTGTGTGTGTGTGTGTGTGTGTGTGTGTGTGTGTGTGTGTGTGTGTGTGTGTGTGTGTCTGTCCGTAAGCACGATAACTCTCGTAAAAAAGGTCTGATCTTAATGAAATTTGGCAAAATGTGTAAAGTACCATTTATTTAAACGAGTTCGAAAACCAGACGAATCGCACCATCCAAAGGGGGGTTTTGTACCCCAAAAATGTTTTTTTGGGGTTTTCACATGTAATTTTTATTTTAATCAAATGTTAATGTTTACCATTGAATTTGGCTTAAAAAAACAAACAATTTGTTATATTGGTCATTGCTCTACGTCAATTCGTTACTGAGATATTGAAAGTGCTAAACACAGTACGTTGTCCTATGTTATTCTTATGGAGAAAAATAAAAATTTTATATCTTGCTTATTTAAGAACATAAACTGTTGAAACTTGGTATATGGCTTCATCTGGTTGTGGTTTATTGTTGTTTCCACAAAAAAAAAAATCCTCATATGGTTCCCGTAAGTTCTAGGTTTTGAATTCCTTTATAGTACTTTAAACTGTAAACCAGTTTACTGACTATTGGTATTTATTGACTATTGGCTCTGTGAGTCATTATATTCCAAGACAATGTAAATTCTTTATAAGTCTATGGTAAATAAACTTGATTTGTAGTTTTTATTTGAATTGCCAACATTTGTGATAGTGAATTCATTTCCATGACAGAAACAATCTGTATAATTCATTTATGAAATAAGGAATGTAATAATGTATTAGAAACTATTCTCAAAGAAAATATATTTTAATTCATTAAAAATAATGTTTAATAATGATAAACAATATTTTACTAAACAAGATCATTTATGTTTACTTGCATATCCATACCACAGACCGAGACCATATTAAAAAGTCTGTGTTCCATAACTAAACTATTTAAAGATTAATCGGCCTATTTAATAATAATCTTTATGTACATTTATTAAAGAATATTTATCACTATAATCTGTATGTTAAATTTAGACGGTTTAATCGGAAGTTCAATTGTTTCCCCCACTCCTCCGTCTCAGCTTGATACCCTATCCAGCTGATCGTACTTTGTTTCAAAATGTAAAAATAGTGTTCATGATTATATTTACTACTTTATTCATTTGGGGTTTATGCATTATTCAACTGTTGTTTGACCTTTTACCTTTTACCTTGCTCCTCTTCACCGTAGTCTTGAAGACCAGGGAATCGTCAATTCTTCTTGAGTGTTTGGTATGTCTGGGTGGGTGAAAGTGTGTTATGTGAGCTTTTTTAGGCCTAATTCTACCTATTCCTAGTGTTGCTTTTATGCTGTTCAAAGTACTCATTTATGCTGTAGTAGGGTTTATTTCAAAGGTATTCTTTAAGTTTATTTTGAAAAGTTTTAATCCTATGATTTGTGGAGTTTAGCTAGTTTTAGTTAGCCTATGTTGCTGAATATTACAATTTGTTTCTGTATTTCTTAAATTATATTTTTGGCAATCACCTCTTGTTTTGGGTGGGTTTAATTTTAAAAGTTTGATGGTTTCCAGGATATAAATGGACAGAACAGTCAGGATTTTGTTTGAGATGAAAAATTGCTTACAGTGTTCTTGTGGTTGTAGGAACTCTATAATTCGGAGAGATTTTTTCTGTAAGATTTGTATTTTCTGTATTTTTGATACTCAGATACTGTTCCCCAGGCTATAATACCAAATCTTATTTGGCATTCAAAAGGTGCAAAATATGCAATATTTTGGCTGTTTTTTTATGCTGTTTGTGATTGATTTTATTCATCCAAGTGCATGGATACTACACGATTGTATGTTTATCTAGTATAGTCATTGATTTGTTATTATTTATTTATTAGTATGACTTTGTATTTCATAGGCTACTGTATCCTACCAAATAAGTACCGGTAGCCTACTGTATCTCACGCACAAGCATATGTTGTACTTACTGTATGTTGACAATGTCTATTACACAATTGTGTCTAATGGCAATAAAGGATTCTTATTCTTAATTTAGAGCAATGATGATAGTATTTTCTCCAGCGCTGATATGTGGTTTTGCCAAGTTAGGTTGTTATCTAGATTTATGCCAAGAAATTCGGTTGTAGTTGCTGTTGATATAGTTGTTGAATTGTCTTCCTGTTCATGAATTGTTCGGTTTGTTGTTGTAAAATTTAGGTTTATTATATTTGATTTGTTTATTTGAAGGTTGAGTGTTGAGCAGATGTCTGTGTTTAGGTTTAGAGTTTCTTCTACTGCATTTTTTTATTGGATTGGTGATGATGGGAAAATGATGGTTGTGTCGTCAGCGTAGATTATGCATGATTTGTTAAGCGGTAAGAAGTCTGGAAATGAATTGATGTATATAATGAAAAAAGAGGTCCCGGTATCGAGCCCTGGGGAATGCCACGTGTTGTCTGTTGAAGTATTGATCTTGTTTTGATTTCCATTTTGTTTGTGTAGTGTTCAATATCAAATTGAGGTTTTCTGTCAGTAAAACAGCTAATAATCCAGTTTAAGGCTTTGTTTTTTATATTGAGTTGTTTTAGTTTTTGTATTAAAATATTTCTATCAAGGCTGTCGAAAGCCTTTTGCAGAAAAATTCCTGATGCAGTCTGTTTTTCGTCTTAGGAAGAGGTGATGTTCTTGCACATTTGATTGAGTGTTGTGTTGATTTATTTCTACGGGAGCCGTGTTGGTGTAATGAAAGGAAGTCCAGATTGTCGAGATGTTCCATGATTTGATTGTAAATAGTTTTTTTCCAGACACTTAGAATGTGGGCAATATCGAGATCGGTCTATATGATGTTTAACACATCATAATAGAACAAGGACACGAACCCTCTGGAATGAAATCCGTCATAGTATATCCTAAATTTAAGAAAGGCGAAAGAAAACAAATTGAAAACTATAGTTAAAAACTAATACTGTCAAGTATTGGGTATAAGAGTTCTCTTTGACAGTGCTTGATGATCTTGTTTGATATCTCGTCATTTCCTGATGAATTTTAGGAGGGATCTGTCGAAAAATCTGTTGTAGTTTTTTAATATTTATTGTTCTAAAAGCCATCAACTCGATGGGATTACTGTTCGGAGTAGTGGTTTGAGAGATGATAGTTGGATCTGCATTTGTGTGACACCGCCTGCCTTGTGGGTACTATTTCTCAATAAATAGACGACACTTTTACAATAAACATACTTCAACACACTAATTTAATTCACAAAAATAGCAAAGTTAAAAATAAGTTAAGTTATTCAAAAGTTAACGATTAAAATTTGGAAAACGCCAATTAATAAAATGAACAGGGAGAGACAGACACGACGCGTCCTAATTACAGCATAACTTCTCAGGGACTGGGGGGAGGCCTCCGTCTTCCTTTTCGATGCTGAACCCAGCCGTCCAATCAGATGCAGTTCAACGCGTGACGTCAAGGAATACTTCGTTGACTAGTGCTGCGGCCAAACGATTCAAGCTGTCATTATTCAAACTAAGAGGCACTGAGAATCAAATCAAATCAAATCATCTTTATTCACAATATGTATACATAATACATGAAAATAGTGTCAAATTCCAAAAGTAAAAACTAAAGGCTATGGACTATGAGTTATAAAACTCCTCAAATGAGTATAGGTGTTTTTCAAGTAGATAATTTTTTAACATTTTCTTAAATTTATTGATATTATTTTCAGTTGTTAACAAAACGGGAAGTTTACATAAGAATTTTGATCCAATATATGAAGGTTTTTTTTCATAAAATGTTAATCTATGGTGAGTGCGTATGATGGTATTTTTATTTCGAGTATTATATTGATGAGACTGATCACATTTCTGTTTTAAAGGATTTTGAATTGCTATTAATACCGTATCATAAATATATTGTCCATATACAGTTAATATTTTGAAAGTTTTGAAATGTTCTTTTGCAGAGTGATCAGGTTTCAAATTTAAAATTATTCTGACAGCTTTCTTTTGTTTCTTCAAAATGTCATTTAAGTTTACCTTTTTTGTTGACCCATATAAAGCCAAGCCAAATGAAATATGGGAATGAATATGGGCATGGTATATCATTTTTAACACACTTATTGATATAACTGATGTGCATAAAAATGACATCCTGCGTAAAGCATAAATTCCTGAGTTAATTTTAGAAAGAACTTTTTGCACATGACAATTCCAATTCAAATTCTCATCTATTTCCAACCCCAAAAATCTAGTAAACTTTTTGATTTCTATTACCCTAGAATCGATTGCAATTGTTGGTTCAATCTTTCTACTGCACTGAGCAGTCTTAAAGGAAACAAAATTTGTTTTTGATAAATTTAATTTCAATTTATGATTGTTAAAAAAGTCTATTATATTTGCCAATTCTAGGAAAGATAAAATGTCAACATCGTCAACAGTTTGTGCTGACACTTTCAGATTTGAATCATCTGCATACAACACCAAGTTGTCTTGTGGTATTTTTTGAAGAGTTTGTGCAATATCTTTTACATAGCAGACAAAGAGGAGTGGCCCTAAAACAGATCCCTGGGGGACTCCATGTGTTATTAATTTTAAATTTGATTTTTCTTTTGAAACTTTATTAAATTCCATATGACTTAATTCAACAAACTGATATCTTCCCGACAGGTATGTCTCGAACCACTTCAAGGCAGTTCTATGAACACCAAGAGTCTTTAGTTTATGTAAGAGTGTAGGATGATGGACGGTGTCAAATGCTTTTGACAAATCCATGAAAATTCCTATACAAACTTCTCCCTTATCATTCGATTCAATAATAGATTCAACAAAGCCTACAGCAGCAGTAGTCACCGATTTATTAGAACGAAAACCATGTTGAACACTATCTATGAGATTGTAGTTTTCTAAATACTCCATAAGCTGATTATAAACAACCTTTTCAAAAATCTTTGAGACTACCAGCAGTAAAGCTATGGGGCGATAATTTGAAGATCTTTTGTATCATTTTTTTATGGATGGGTATTACTTTGGAAATTTTTAGCTGATTAGGAAAAATTCCAGAGACAAAAGAAGAATTTATCAGATGTGCTAATACTTTACTAAGTTCCCATTTTGCTGCTTTTATAATTGTAATTGGAATCTCATCATACCCACTTGAAAATTTGTTTGAAAGAGAACTAATAACCTTTTCTACATCTTCTTGACATATGTGTCTAAATCTAAAACATGGGTTTACATCAAATTTTGGGCGTTCTATTGTTACATTGTTTTCTACATACAAATCATCATAACTATTGCTACTAACTTCCTGAACAACATTAACAAAATAATTATTAAGTATATTACATACCTCTTTTGGGTTAGTGTATTCCTGGCCTTCAATATCTAAAGACAAGTTTTCCATTGTTTTGGGCTTTTTACTACCTACTTCAGAATTTATTATTTCCCATACAGATTTTGAATGTTGGTGGATTTTGATATTTTTTCTTTATAGTAAGCAATTTTTGAATTTGTCAGACCTTTTTTATACCTAAACAATTTTTCTTTTAAGAATTTTGATAAATGAGGATCCTTTGATCTTCTGACACATTTATTAAGATTAATAATCTCTTTTCTTTCTTCTTTAAACTCATTAGTAATCCAACAGTTTTTCCTTTTTTTAATTGTAATAGTTTTTTGGGGAAAAGCTTGATCAAAATAATATTTGAAAGTCATAAAAAAACAGTCATACTTTTTATCTGATGAGGCCAAAAATACATCCAACCATGTTTCTTTCTTTACTAGGTTTTTAAACAGTGTAATATTGTCGTTTGTAAAACTTCTACGTTCATATGTAAAACTAGGGTTATTATTGTGGTCTATATTTTCACTTGTTAATTCCAAAATTTGACCATCATGGTCCGAGAGCATTGTAATTATTCCTTGTACAAACACACAATTTCTTAAACAGTTTTTAACAAAAAAGTTATCTATTGCAGTTTTACTTCTGGCTGTGACTCTTGTAGGAAATGTGACCATATAACTCATATTTTGACTTTTCAACAGGTTTTTTAAAAAAAGCCTATGATCATTATTATCCACCAAAACATTGATATTTATATCCCCAGCCACTATAATAGAATTACACTTAGATGAAAGATATTCCAAAAGTAGCGATAGTCTGTCCAAAAACTCTTTTGTGTTGGAGGAGGGTGATCTGTATATTGCTATTAAAATAAATTTGACTGCTATGATTATACATACTGGCACAAAACTCAAACTGCTTATCATCTAAAATTTTATTTTGAAAAGATTGAGGGATGTTACACTTTAGAGGTTTTATTTCAGTTTTACTAAGAATCATTACTCCACCTTTGTTAAATAGCTTTCTCGAATAATAGTTATCTATCTTATAGTTTTTTATATTTAGTCTGCTAACTTCATCTTCTTTCATATCATGTTCAGTCAAGATCAACAAATCAGGATTTATTTCATCTAAAGTGATTTCCAACATATCAATTTTCAAACTCAAATGTTCAATATTCTGGTGGAAAAAATTAATTTTAGCCTCCTTAGATGAGTTTGATTTGCAATTATTTAAGTTATTTATCTTTTTCCTGATCTGTCAGTAAAAAATTCTAATCTAAACTGGTCTTAATGCTATGGTTTACAATGGTATTATTTACAATATTTACATTACTAGAAAAAGTGTCATTCACAGTAGTTGTGCTGCTACCTGGTATCACGGGCGATGTTTGTAGAGGGGGAAAGTCCACCATTGAGCCTATTGTGATGTTGCAATCAGCACCGACACGAGACAAAGAGGAAACAGCACCACTGGACGATGAGGTGGCAGCAGCAGCAGCAAGGGGTGATGGACGATCAGTAGTTTCTTGACTTACTTTTGATTGCAAAGATATTTTTCCTTCCACATGTGACTGTTGTAGACAAGTTGTTGAAGAAATTAGCCGGTGCAGTTGTTTTACAAATACGGCGTGCGATTGTCCGTTAAGTAGAGCTCCTCTTGGGGGTTTTTCAGAGCATGTGACAATAATGACAGAAGCACCTGTGTCGTGTTGAAAATTGTTTATATTAGATATAAAATGTTCAGGCGAGATGCGATCCCTGGTGCATCCCATAGGGGAGCAAATTAAGGTTTTGAGTTTATTGGCTTTGAAGTGTTTTGTGAGCTGCTTGAAGGCCATGTTATAACTACAGTTATAATATGGAAAATTTTTTGAATTTTGATAATATTCATCTTTGGTGACTAAACTGTAGATGGCTGCGCCATGCATTGCTTTCTGATAGGTTAGGTTCCCATCACAATAATCAGAAAAACAAGGCTTACCAAAGTTTTGTTTGAAAACTGTAGCCACACCCTGGCTCATTTGCTTTTCATTATTGAAATCTGCCGAAATACAATGCGCAAATGCCAATTTATCATTATGGGAATATTCATTAATTATGTCACTCATGTCTGACTCTCTTATTGTTATGTCTAGTTTAGCATCCATAAACTTGTGTGGTGATAATGAGGCATTGGTTTTCGTTACAGATGAAAGGTTACAGCTACAGTTCCTCAAGTGTTTTTTCACAGATTTTTTAACCTTATTATCAATTAAGCGGGCAAGTTCCTTTTTTCGTTTATAGTTTAAATGTAGCCCATGTTTAGTGTGGTGAGATCTATTTAGTATGTTTGTATCAATAAGGAATACGTTCTACCAGGGCAACCAGTTCTACAATATAATTATTTAACATTTGAACTTCAGCATGTATTATGTCATCATCTGCAGCGTCATGTCTCTGAGGAACAGTGCAAATAAAAACTTGTTTGTTTTGACTCAATTTCTTCAATTTAAGTTCCAGATTAAGATATATTTCTTCTGCTGAGTTATTCAGAGTGTTGTTTGTGCCACCAAGTATAACCATAGTGTTGCAATCTTCTTTTGTAGCCACGTCCACCACATGTATCAAACCAGTGTTTGGCATTACAAACCCATTTGCCATAATGTCTCCTCTACTTAGACAGTTAATTTCTTGGGCCACACCTCTTCCCTGGCTGTCACTGATCATTGATATTCTAAGTTTAGACACATTTTCGCATATTTTTTTCTGTAACTAAATTTGTATTTCCATTCCTGTGTGCCTCACTTCCTCTGACACTCTCCTTAACTACATGATTCCTTTTATAATCTGTCTTCTTGAGGCTAGAATGTGTTAATTTCACAAATGCAGGGTTGTTATTGACTAGGTTTCCAATGTTATAGTTTTCAAGGACATGATATGGGTTGGGCGCAAAGATAGGACACTGTTGTTGCATTTTTATCTTTTTTACAGTAGTCTTTAAATTGTGATTGTTGTATTTCACTTTAGTCCAGTTATTTTCTGTTAACATCTTGCTTTGTGTGTTCCTATTTTGAACAGTATGACCTACAACATTCCTATCTTTTTGTTTGGCAGCTTGATTTGCGACTGATGAAGTAGTTAGAGGTGTACTAACTGCAGCTCTAATGGGATATGAGCATCAAATACCTGCTGTAACATTACTTTCTGTAGTTGTCCTGAGCTTAAGTAGATGTAGTTGTTGTTGTATATTAGATAGGCGATGACAGAACGTTTGGTGACTATATCTGATTGCTCAATCTTAAGGTTTTGAAAAGTACATTCAATTTTTAGGCTGGATACTTTGTGCTGTATTGTTTGTATAATACAGTCAGTGAAAATTAGCATGTAGATACCACAGTCGATAGAATTATTACCTTGCTGAGGGCATTTAATAATTTTCAGTGAAGGCTGCTCATCAGCAATATCTGTTTGGGGGCAGATATAACGAGATATTCTAGACAAAATCTCCTTGGCTGATTTTAGATTATATTCTCCTATAGAATCAAGGTAATAAAATGTTTTTTTCTGGTCTTGGGAAAAATATTAGGCTCCAGTGTGAGCCGCTATTGCCACAGGCTGTGGCGTCATTCACTGGAATAATTACATATGATTTTTCCTGGAGTTATAGAGGCTGCAAAATATGGTCAAAATCATTTAGGCATTTGGCGGCCTGGCTGATTACTGGATTCACTAGGAAAGTTTTTTCGTTGGTCAAAATAGTATTCATGATGTCAAAGTACATCAGTATACAGTCGTCTGTTATCCATTCATTCCCCATTAGATTAAGAGACAGTTCTGCATTTTTGTTAGTTTTATTTTAGACTGGGCCTTATCTGTGCCAGTGGAAATAATTATTTCATGATCACCTGATGCTAAAGAAACAGGAGTACTGCTTTCATCTGATTCCAGGTTTTAATAATTTATTTTCGCTTCCAAGTGTAACTGCGAGTCAGATTGATCAAACAAAGTGCTTAAACTACTGTCATTGCAATTCTCATGAGTAGTGTTCAGAATAGATAAATCCTGATTTTTTTATTTATTTTGACTAATAGTGCAATTTCCTTGTAGGGTTTTCCCTGAAAAATTGAAATCTTCAATTTTAAAGGATAAACTATTTTCAAGTATATAATTAGACAATTCTTTTTTTGATCTGAAGATTTTACCCTTAGGGGATTTTATGTATACATAAATTTTTCCTTTGCTCAATCCTTTTTTTCTTATCACCTCTTCCCTTTGCCATCCTTTAGGCAGTCTATTGTCCTTTTCCACAACCATTTTTAAAATTTACCATTAGTTTTTTTTTTCAAATGTCTTAAAATGTAAATGAAAACATAAAATATAAACATAAACAAGGAAGCAGGATCGAGTCTTTGAAGGTCAGTTAGATAGCAGATAAGTCTTGTGTCGATCTGGAGTAGATGAGAGAGATGGAAGAGGTCCAAAGGTCAGGCAACCTTTCCTTATCAGTACCCTCCTTATCAGCTTGTCCAAAATATTACTTGATTTTCTTTAAATTATTTATGTTAAATTGTAAGTACCTCCGGACACAGTGTTCATTCTGAGAATCTATTCACTCACATCCCTTTATGAGCACTAACTGTTTTACCTAGTACAAATTAAAATTCACCATATTTGTTTAAAACTGGATAAAAACCCCAAACAGTCAGGAGCACAACTTGTGCACATTCACTTCCAACCTACTGTCTTCCCCGCTACCGCTAAGAACAAGCTCTTAAGCCGGCGTCGAGCGTTGGACTGCTGACGACGTGCATTCTTTGCTGATACCGGCGTCTGGCCAGGCCTCTGAGAGCGTCTAAGTTGAGATTAACTTGGAGTAAATATCCTAGCGTCTGGTGGTTGATTTTATATTTCGTGCCAGCCAACTCTTCAAAATGAAATAATGTTAAGACCACCGTTCCCCCTTCCAGTTATAGATTTAGTTATTGGGAACGATAAACTGTAATTATTTAATTACAGCGTTGTAATAATGGCTTTTATCAGTCTAGGGATTTTGGGCCATCACACTCCCCTCGCCCTTAGACCATGCTGTCCCTAGCATTAGGTAATAGCAAATAGACAAGTCCAGCTTCTTGCACCAGTTCTGTCTACTGTTGGCTAGTCGTTGATCAAAGAATTGCTAACTCCAGACAGTTAACCTCAGCTCTCTCTGCAATTTCAACATTTTTTTACAAAAAGAAAAAAGAAGACTCAAATTGTCGCCAGTCTGCGTTTGCCTCTCCCTTTACAAAGGCTCAAAAGAATGTTTTCAAATGTCAAAACTAATCGAACAAGACAAACGTATTCTGAAAAACATCAATATCTCATAACAGAAACCAACGTAAGTTATCTCAACTAAAATTAATTATAAAAACAAAAGTTACCTAAAGTTAACATAAAGGAAACACACGTTTTAATCTAATCAAACCGTTTAGCAAAGCATAAAAATAAATAAATATGTTGAAAGAAAACCTATTACTACCTCAGGCTACAGTGCCTAAACTTGCCTAACTCACCTCCGCTTGATAAAATACTTAAATAGCACACAGAGGCACTCCAAACAATGTGACGACAGATTGCTGAACCGTTCCACCACCTACGAAGTAGGGTCTCCACAGAGGCCATGGATTACTTAATGATTTTAGTGTAGTATTATTTGACTGTTCACTGGGCAAAGAAAAAAAAAGTAAATCTTCCCAATGCAGGAGAAGAGGAGAACTGAAAAACCTGCTAGTATACCGGGGTACCCCCTATACAAGTTCCTGTGGAGCCTCTGAGGATGTCGCCAGGCGACATTTACCTTGGAATCAACGTATGCCAAAGAAATTACCGTACAGCGTGCACTGCTGCGACTACGGGGGAAGGAGCTGGGGCCTAATCCAGGTGTTCCCCTTCCCGAGTCGGGGGAGCTGGTGTCAAAATCCAGTCGTTCCCCCCCTTCTCACTCGCTCCACCACCGCGAGGGCAAGCGAGATGGCCTTCTCCAAACCATGCGAGTTGCCACCCCCACATTCTATACCCCATTAGTGTGTCAATGAGCTGGAATTCAGCCCTAATACCCCTTTTGAAAAAGAAAAGCGAATCCCCTAGAACAGAATTTACATGGTAGTGCGCGCTGCCACTAATCTCGGTGGCGGTTCAGCAAACTTATACAGACCAGTAGACCCGCCAGTGAATTTATGAGATTGAGTTTTGAATGGTTTCAGGTTCTAGTTCACTGTACACCGAACATTGCGAATGAGGCCGAATAAGTACAAAACAATTCTTTCCGGTGTTAACACTACTCGCTCGCTCTGGTGAGGACGCACGAGCTTTCACTTGGGGCCGGTCTTACACACTGTCACCCCTACGGTAAGACTGGTCTACCTGTCCCTCTATCATTAAACAAGTGGTTTGATACACCCTACAACAAGATAACCTACTCTTTCAATACTTCATATTGCGACAACACTTAACACTAATCGTACAGTTACAACTGGCATATTCAATGAAATTTTCTACTACCTAAAACCACTATAGAGCACTATTCCTACAATGAGGCTCATCCTACAAAAACGAAAAACACAGCATAAGGCAAAACGTATAGTGATTATACGTTGGGACTGAGGCGCGGCTCACTATCTAAGGTATGCATCAGTATATTTGCACATATATGTATAGTAATAAAAATAAAAAAAGTGCTCTGAAGTTACCCAGATAGCAAGAATGTGTGTAGCAAATATGCGTTTAGTTCATTTTTCATTCGCTCTTGAATACTTCCAGTATTATTTGCAACACCTTTGTCTCACATTTGCTGCCGCGGAACTTCGACATAGTTACCAAAGGCGCCGCGTTGTTGCCCGAGCGCGCTCCGAAGTTACTAAATCCGCCACTTTGCTAGCGCTAACTGACGCGCGTCGTCGTCGTCGTCGCCATCTTATTTTTCCTGGCTATTCTACGACTACAAAACCACTGTTTCAATTGGTAAAGTTTTGAAATTAAAGTTTAGTTGAGTATCGTTGTTGTTTTTTTTTATAGTGGCTTCTTTAGTAACTTTCATCTTGTTTCAAGGTAAGTGTAATTCCCAGCTATGTTATTTTATTAACGCTTTTTGGTATACTCAAATTTGGTTTTCAACTTACAGCTGGGAAACTAAGCCGGTCCAAATTCTAACGGACTATAATGTCAAAACATCGTTTTGTGTTCACCGTGTGTGTTTTCAAATGAAATATTTATATTTAAAAAAATGTTAGTATTTATATACTGTATTGCTAAGTAATGAATGAATTGGAGGTTATTTTATGGCCATAGCAGTTAATTAACAAAGGATGACTTAAAGAATTAATCATTTGTTTACTGAATATATGTTATAGCTTATTTAGAGTAAGTCAGAGGACTCAGGATGCCGAAAATAAGTCAGATATTTGCAAACTTTGTCAAACTTTGCCTTTGTAATAGAACTTTAGTATAAGCTGAAATTTTATTATATGAATTTGACTTACCAAACGATGTGTGAAAAATATACATAAAAACATGCTGTAAAAATGCAGGAAAAGTACGTCCCGAAAGGCGGAAAAGAAACGTTGAGTGCTACTGAGAAACTGGGTTGTCCATAGCAACATTAACACAACAATGCTCGGAACCGTTCTGGAACGGCACTAGCTCCTGGTGCTGGGTCACGGTGACGTTCCGGAACGGTGGCAGCAGCGAACGTGTTAAACTATTTGAAAACCCATAGGCCTGTTTAATGAATAAATACCTAATGATTTTAATCATTAGTTAGAGTGTATTAAGATTAACTTATAGTCTCATAAGTTAGGCCTATAGGCCTAATTTAGGTTTTTTAAGGCGAGGAATTATAATTTGTTTTTAGTACTTCAAGGCTAGAAAAATATTGCCCAAAATTCTGAAATGTGTCTTGATTGGTAAGTTTTTTATCATTTATGTTTGCAGACTTCTCAAAGACGAAAAGATTGCTTCACTGTTGTTCAAAGACGAACGATTAGATAGCCTATAAAAAGGTAGTCCAGCAACGTTTATTAAAGTGTGAAAGTTAAAACTCCCTAAGTTACTTAATACATGGGTTGGAATAGATATATTCAAGTGTTTCCGATAAATAGTGTTGAGCCTTAAAACATTCCGGCTGAGAGAGTACGATTAACTAGGTTTAACTTACTCAACAACAGTTACGATATTGTTCTTGATTAGGCCTTAATATTTCCAGGGCATAATCTTTCCTTAACTTATATAGCAACTTGCAACCTTGCAAGGTTTTTTTGCTTTATTATTTACGTTTCCATCTTTTTATTTGGGTGGAATTAAAAAGTTAACCGCTTTAATAATACAGTGGTTTTTGGTTAAATATATTTAAGAATTTACCATTAATGGTGCATTATGTTACTAACGTATGCAGTGTGGGTGCAGTACGATATGCGTCCACCAGGAAAATCGAATAACTTAGGAATAACAGTGATAATTTGATACAAATTGACGAAAATCATGAACTGTATACTGACTTTTTTCCGTGGCGATCGACAGATTTCTTGGAACGGATCATCGCCGAGTGCGGGCAACACAACAATAACCTTCCGGCCTCCTCTTGTTCGTATAAGGAAATATTAATCCAAGTTTAACTGATATTGTTACCTCTCTACTTTCCAGATAAAAATAAATACTTCTACTTTAATTTTGATTCCAATCATTCTAGTCCTCGGAGTCCGAGGCTCGGATTCAAATCGGTCGTTTCTTTACGTTTGAGGAGAACACTTCTAGTAATCGTTTACATATTTGAATTGTGAAATTTATTGTTAATTCATGTACAAATATTTCAAAGGTAACTTAATAAACATTAATATTTAGTATAATTAAACTATTTTAGATTTTAATATTAATATTTCAAAGGCAATTAGATAAACTTAAAACCTTTTGCAGTTCTTTTAATATTTCGATGATTATATGATTTTTCTGTAATTGCTTTTTCGTATACAAATAACAAGCTTACAAAAGAATTATTTTGCAAAACAAAATTCTTAATGAACGGGTTTCAAGATTAGTTTGCCATTCAAAACAATAATATAATAAATAATACTTATAGTGTATAGCTGAATTTACTATTTCATGGGTAAACTTATTTATTTTAAAGTTACAAACAATCGCCTACAGTACAATTTGGAATTCACATGCTCATGAAGAGATATTTTTATCCATTCGTTTTTTAAATTTCGCTTCTGCATAGGAGGGGTAAAGTGCTATAAAAATTGACTTGAAATATGTGTTAGGCAATTTAAATAAATATTGCATAGTTTTTCGTTTTAAGACTAACTATACCTTTCCATCGAAATTTATTTTATCTTTACTTATAGTTTTTAGTGTCAACACTACACCAGAGGATTTCTCAACACTGATATGGGAAAAGTCCCAGAATTATCAATATAAATAACAAATCCATCGCTCTCACCGAATTTAAGAAATCCAATTATATTGCTACCTGGACAAAATTGCAACCAATTAATTCTTACTAACATTAAATGTTCTTGTTTTAAATATTTTTTTAGAAAATCTCTCAAAAATAAATACTTTAATAATTTACCGTGAAAAAAATAATGTTTTGTGACTAAACATACAAGTATACTGTAAATGCACTATGTATTTATATTGAGTAATATTAGAATATAATTGTTACAGTAGCCAGTAACTTGTTCGTAAACAAAACGCTTTTTTATGTTACACCAAAGAACACTAACAATAGTCTGTTATCTATATATTAATACGCTAGGGGGTTTTCCTTCACAGTCATAACTCGATAACGGCTGGATGGACTTTAACGTTTGAGGTGCCAAATTAAAGATATTTTACGTAGATTTGCCAATATAAGTATCAGAATTTTAAGAAAGGGCATCACTTAAACACAGTAAAGGGATGAATTTTCGGAACAGTGGCGCTATCCGATGGTGAAAGTCTAAACTACGTGTTGATTGAAAGTATGTTGTTATCATGGGTTTAAAATAAGAAGTTTTGTTATGTTTTTACAACCGAAGAAACCTTTCGTTGAGTACAAACTCGCTCGGATTCGAGCAACAGGACAACTATTTTTTTTTTACTGTAACAAAGTGTATTGATCAAGAATATTTTTCTATGATTTTACTCATGAAATGAAAAGTTGTCAGCTTGATCGACACTAGTACTAGGAAGGGACTAAAAGAGCAGAAGAGCGGCCAGTATAATCCTATGCTATCGTATGTGTGTTTGTGTGCGTGTTCGGAACCTTATTTTTCCAGCCACAGTGTCGAATTTTCTACGGGAATGATGATATAAGGAGGGGGGAGGGGGTATGAAATTTTGTATAATAGCAGGATGGGCCATGGACAACCATGCCCCCCAATCAAAATGCTGAAATTACGCCTATGTATTAAGTGGGCGCTCCAGTCACGAAACTTTTCGCGTTTCTACCTGCTTCACCCATAAGGCCAATGTTAACTTTCAAAGCCTCCCTCCTCAACGGATTATTCGATATCGTTGATTTATGGCTTATTTTAAAGAGCAAAAATATGGCTAGCGATTTCAGTAAGCAGAATTTTGATATCGCAAATATTAATCGATCAATAAAATTCTAAAATATTCAATATTTACGATTTGTTTATGTGCGTACTATTTATGATAACAAAATTCTGCTAACTGAAATCGCTAGGTTTATTTTTTATCTTTAAAACGATCCATAGATAATGAATTTTGGATAACCCGTTGAGTAGGGACGGACTTTGAAAGTTAACATTGGTCTTATGGGAGAAGCAGGTAGACGCAGAGGACTGGAGCTCCCTCTTAAGATTAAATCATGTAAAGTTAAGTAGGTGTGTGAATGCTTTAAAATATATTTTATTAACTTATTCTAGTTATAGAAAACACCACATCAATATTTTCAAATAGTTTTGTAATATAACAATCATATATGCTTACAAACAAATTGTGGAATGTTTAAAAATGTATAGTAGGCAAAAGTTCAGGGTTTTAAGGTCACAGGTAACTTTTGTTCTAAATCTATGATTCACAATAAATTTGTTTTATATGATAGTATGATAAACTATACTAACTGAATGTCAATTGTATAATTTTGTTTGTATGTTGAATAACCATCAAAATTTAAACAGTCAGTTCCAATAGGCTAGGACAATTGTATGAGGCTTTTGCTAAAATTATTTGTCATAAAAAATAAGTGTAAATGAATTTTAACTCAATCTTGCAGCATTATTATTGGTTAGCAGCATCATTAATAATTTTTTAGTTACAAAGAAAACTTGCAAACCATCATATAAACATTAAGTTCAATGAAAACGTACATTGCAAAATTGCTAGAAGTGTGAACAGTGTAGACTTGCATATTTGCAGAAAAGATTTTGCAAACAAACAGGCTAGCAATGAATATTAGCTGCACATATTCTACTGCAAATGTGCCACAAACCTATAATGCAAATCTGCAAACTATCACGAACACATTCTGCAAACAGTTTTTGCATAGTTGCTGCAAATATTCAGTGAAATTTGTCTGCAAACATTCAGTGAAAATGTTTCACAAACATTCCTTGCAATATTTGCTACAAATATTCAATGCAAATTTCCCGAAAACATTCAGTGAAAGCTTTCTGCAAATATGACAAGTGTAGACTTCCATACTTGCGGAAAGTTCTTCGCAAACAAAATGTTTGCAATGCATATTTTCTGCAAACATTTTGGTTTGCAGTTGAAAATGTTTTGCAAATGTTCTGCAAATTTTCCTTGCTATCTGGGTAGTAGTTAAGCGTCAATAGATTTTGAGGGTCGCCCACCACTAGAGGCTCAGACGCCATAAGAGACCCGTGCCCTAGCGATGCTTGGGAGCCGTTATACTGTAAACGCGGTGGCCACCTGGTCGCATCAACATCCACAAACCGCCCTGAGACTTGCTCAACAGGCACAGGAGATTTCTTTTTCATTGTTACACAATATCATCACTTCACCTTTACGGGTGTTTTTCGATTATACACAACATCTTAAACCACTCACAACCTTTGATTAAAACTAATGCTACGGCCACCGCTTGGTTCTTAATGGAGCATGCGTTAAAATCGCCTCACCTACCCCTGGTTGCGAGGTAGGCCCATCGTACAAAAAAAAACAGGATTGTCGCCTCAGCTCAACTCAACTACTCTAACACAAGTTCACATATAGTAGGTCTGGTAGCGACACATCACTTTCTTGCTGACGGGGTCCGGAAAATCCCTCTGCAAGGCATTTTCTGCAGTACTCTTGACTGACTATACATTAACTATAAGTAAATTTATTTTTTTTTTAATTTTGAAAAATCATTCAGGCTTGCTCCCGGGTTTCTACAGTCCAGTTAGGGAGTCAAAGGGAAGCGGGTATTAGGGATAGGGAGAGTGCGCACATTACCTTCCTGTGGACACCAGTTGGGCTAGTGAATTATTTAGCCTTCTTGGGATATATTACTGGTTTTAGTTGGATTGTGCCGAAGAAAAAAAATTTAAAAAATTGTCATTACCAGCCTAAATCCAATACAAAAATTATTGGAAAAACACTAAAACACATACTGACACACAAAAATCATTAATATTAACATAATAACACAAAAATCGGAGGAGGAGCCCCAATCCTTTCGCCATCGCGTCCTCGCGGAGACAAGTCCAGAAATACTCGCTCCTCCACAGCTTAGTACGCAACTTCTTTATCGCAGTCGAAAGTCTATGTTTCTTAAGTATACTTCACTTACTTAAAGTGTCCCGGGCCCGTAATTCACTCTTCGTCACATTTTACCGCATGGTCAGCTTAACATTAGCTGCGCTCGTGGAATTGTCGTCTCTGCTCCCAGCGTACTTTCTGCTACTGGCTCAGCCTCGTGATGGCACGGGGTACCATCTCTCTGTGACTCTGGAGTGGCGACTCTGTCTGCGCAGCCTGCGGGCGCTGTATGCAGCCTCCCAGGGCGGCACGGAGCAGGTCAGCAACTCATCCACCTTAACATAAGAATGACAACGATTATTGTCACGACCAGAGACGTACCTCCAAATGTTGTATACCTAATCAGTGTCCGCCGATGATAGTGGGACCTAAGCAGGTGGATTGATTCCTCCAAGGAGTATTCCTTGACACTTAGGGTACCCAGCTGATCATCTAGTCCCTGCAGGACCTTCAGGGTTTCGTTCAAATCTTGCGCCAACAAGCCCTGCTCATCGCGACTTTATATTCCATCTACCTCAGGGAAAACTATCTTTCTAAAGTCGCCGGAGTACAAGGAGCTGCCGATAAATCGAGCAGGCACCCTATACCCATCAGCGATCAAGTCACATTGATCTCGGTTAGGAATCTCGCCCACTCCTTTCAAATTGATCGTACTAACGTTCAGGACAGATTCACGCCCGAAGAAATTCAGCACTACTTTAGTTTCTTTGGAAGTGGTGTAGAGCCAGCGAGTTGGGGTTCTGACTAGAACTGGGGATATTCAACCTGATATTAATTTTCGAGTGCACAAAGTTATTTCTTCTTTTAACAAGAGCTCAACTGCGCAGTTCGGCCGTTTGTGCAAGTTCCATAACACGTCGGACAACGGGCACTCTGCTAGTTGGCCAAATTTACATTCCTTAATGTAATGTTCGGGTGAATAGACTGAATAAGATAGTCTGTCTTGGCTAATCATCAATTTCTGGTCCTCTACTTCCCATTTTCCCCATCTTTTAAGTGAGATGTCAAAGACGGGATAAGCTATTACATTGTAAATTTCATATACTTGATTGTCACTTTTCAGGTGTAGCTTGATCAGTACCCTCAACTGAGTTGCCGCGGCATACGATTTAACTATTGCAAATTTATAAAAGCTATGAAGGTTTTCTAATTTTACATCAAGAAACAACTTTGCGGGAGAGGGTACTACACTTTCCACAGATTTCAAGATCTCTAGGTACTGGTGGGGAGGTAAAAGGTTACTAGGCATCCTTTTAGCGGCAAGATCTACTGCCTGGTGGAGCCTGGTCATTCTTTGCACGGCCAAATTAATCCTTAACCTCTGAAAGAACTGAGTTTAATTTCAAGTATTGAAAAAGGGTTTTAAGCTGATTAGCAAAAATCCATTCTCTTACGTAGTTTCGGGCCGTATTTTCATGCATTATCTGGTGGTATTCTTTTAGTGTGAAAATTATTTTATCTATTGTATGATTTGAATGATTTGTAATTTTGGACTGCATATTCCCTAAAACAGTTAACTGATCTTTGGTATCATGGAAGATCTCCTCCGTCATTTTAGTTACCGCATCTATTTTTTCGTCAATAACCTCCAGATCGCTACTGGTCAAAGTTCCAAAAATAAACTTCAGAACATGACCTCTGGCGACCACCAGACCACGCTTCTGCCGGGTACGAAGCAACAGAGTGACAAGTTCACTTGTCTTACCTACATAGTCGGCCACCATCTGTTGCAAACCAGCATACTCGTACCGGAAGCTTACTTCCAGCCCGTGTACTGAAAAGTGCATGCTGATGTTCTGCACAATAAGATCCTGGAATAACCCATTGTACTGACCTCTCACCTTCTCCAACAGTATACTTAGATTCTGATTCTCCTCCTCCACTTCAGTCAGGTTATACTGGAGCGCCACGGTCCAGTAGCTGTCCGTGAGCAGCACGTCCCCCTCCTTCTCGAAAATGACGCCCTGGCACCACCCAGGATCAACAAAATTCCTAAAGGGCCTATAACAGAGAAATTCATGCATCATTTAATATAGCAAAATTTAATACCTCACCATCCCCAGGCTACATAGCAACTAACCACTACCCGCTCTCTACTATGAAGCTTTTCAAAAATCGGACAACGTCCCCAAACCTCGCATGTTCTCACTATTTCGTTTCGGCCGTTCATCAGCTGAGGGTCCGGCTTCCACCACTGGGGTGTTCGGAGCACCTCCCCACTTATCATCTACAATTTCCTCTGGACCCTTCGGACCACTTTTCACCACTTCCGTGTCACAGGGGTGCTGTTCGCCCTGTTTCTTTGGCGGCTCGGCCGAAAGTCGCGGACGTTCCCTACACGGTATGATCCGATTCACGTGCACTACAACTTCCGGTTCCCGGATTTTTAGTCCTACATTCTGGGGCGAGATTACCTTCACAATTTGGTAAGGTCCTTTCCACAACCTCGCCAGTTTCTTATCGCGATAACGACCTATACTCGGTACGTGCAACAGGACAAATTTTCCTTCATGTGATTGTCGAAAATGTCCGTATCCTCCGTGATGGCTAGGTCTGCTTCCATAGGGGCCTCCATCTTCCGTCCGAAAACCAGCTCATACGGGAAATAGCCCGTACTCTCTTGAGCCTGGGAGTTGTAAGCCATCGTAACATAGGGTAGGTATTCATCCCAATTGGTTTGATTCCAGTTAACGAAATGGCTCAGCATTCTTACTACAATGGCATGGACCCGTTCCAACCTACTTTTTAAAGTACTTAAATTAGTTAAATTTGCTTAGTTGTTTCCCTTTTTTAATTTTAGGTTTTTCAGACCAGAAAGGCAGATATGACTGTTGTAAGATTTCAACGTTATCGTGACTCAGCATTTCCATGACGATACTATATGAAATCAAGATTTTGAATTACTCAGGTACTCAAACTCCCACAGATTTCAATATCTCTAGGTACTGGTGGAGCCTGGTCATTCTTTGCACGGCCAAATTAATTGCATCCTTAACCTCTGAAAGAAGGACAGAATACCCTCTGTTGTAGGGGGGTCACTAGGCGGTGGCGCCTGCGTTACTGCTGGTTCGTTGGGTGGCCGATTAGCTTCAGGAGTTACTGGGTTACTTCTTGCTGTGGCTACTGCTAGATTTTTCTTGGTGAATTATTCAATTATTATTTTCTTTATTTGTGGTCTTCGGTGATCACGTGGCCGAGATAATTTACTTCGTCAACCACAAAGTTACACTTACTAAGCTGTACTGTTAAATTTACGCCATTTAGCTTGGTGATTACCTCCCGGATGGCTTCCAGGTGAGAAGGCAAGTCTTTGGAAAACATTATTACGTCGTCCAGATAAACAAGGCACTTCTCTCCCTTTAAGCCCATCAGGACTGAATCCATCAGTCGCTTAAACGTGGCGGGAGCAGTACTTAAGCCAAAAGGCATGCGCTGGTATTCGTAGTGCCCACCAGGCACGTTAAAAACGGTTTTCGACCGACTCCCTTCGTCCACTTGGATCTGATGATATCCCGATCGAAGATCCAGGGTTGTGAACATTTGGCAGCCTCCCAGCAAATCCAGGGTTTCCGTGATATTGGGGAGGGGATACACGTCAGGGGTGGTTACGGCGTTCAACCCTCTGAAGTCTACACAAACAAAACCTTAATTTAGGGGTGCCATCAGGGTTTTTTAGGCATCAGCACCACGGGAGAGGCCCACTCGCTCTGACTTGGAACGATGATACCCTTGTCCAGCTGATCTTTGATCAGACCGTCAAGTACCGCCTTCTGGTGATACGACACGCGGTAAGCTTTCTTGTAGATGGGTGCTGCGTCCTCCCCAGTACGTATGACGTGCTTGACTGCTGAAGTGCAGCCTAGGGGTTGATCTTCGCTATGAGCGAGCACACTTCTGAATTCCATGAGAGTGGCTTTCGCGAGGTCTCGCTCTTGGCTTGGGAGGTGTTGGAGCTTCTCGTCCAGACATGCCTCAAGATTAGCTTCGTCGGAACGGCCTACCATCCCCACCCTCAATTGTGGCTTTCGATTTGTTTGAAGTACAATTTTACGGATGATAGAGGCCAATTTTAATTTTCCCTGTTCGTTAAGATGCAACCCGTGGCTCGTGTACAATTTCCGGTTTAACTCTCCTTTTAGATCTATAAATTCGATTTCACCCCTTTTCTGCTTGGCTAAATTTTGGACAGTGGCTTTAAGCAAGCCATTCACGTCACTCAGTTCGGACTTAAGGTCCTGATCATACCGACCAAAAATCGACAAACCTGTTATCCTAGCCTTCCATTCCTGTGGTAGGGCGACAAAAGCTTACTGCACGGTTAATGGGTAAGGCGCGGATTTATCAACGTCGTTGGTCCCTCCTATAATGATCACGGAATCATCCTCGTTCAAGCTGTCGACTATACTCCCCAGTTTCTATGTTACTTGTTTTAACTTCCTGTTAGGCATGAAAAAGACTTCTACTTCGAAGTTTCCGGGCAATCTTTCCGATACTATCTCCTGTAAACCACGACCGTCGCTATCAGTCAAAATCAGCAACTTCTGACGCTCCGGACCTACCTCCTCAAGTGAGGTGAGGTCGCTGTCAAGCGTCCCCCCTAGCTTCAGGTTCTTAGGCAAAGTTAGCTCTTCAGCACTCACGTTTACGGTATTAACCCAACAAAGATTTTTTCTACCCTTGTCAGTGTCCGAGCAAGATAAACGCCGTGCATGATAAAATCGCTTGGTTCGATTACCTTACTTCGGTGCCCTTTAATTCGTCCGATCTGGTGATCAAGCGACTAGTTTTGACTTGAATGATCTTTTCACACCGGGGCGGAATTTGGACATCGTTACAACAGTATACGTAACGTTGCGACGTAGGCTGTACGGAGCTGTTAGAAGGGCGGTTTGGGTCTGGCACGGGTTCCCCTTTACTGATACGGTTAAACCAAATTTATTTTCCGATTAACCGGAGCACACCCCGTTCTACGCCTATCTCCCCATTCCCCTGTCCAAATATTTCACAGCCCAACATTGCTAGATAGTCCTTAGGATGGTTCCCCACTACGAAATTCCCTGGTACTTCAATCCCTGGTTTTAGGTTCAAAGAGACCTGCTGTCGACCATATGTTGTGAAGTATTTGTTTCAACTTTACTTCCTCCGACACATTCGAGGACAGACGACCGTAGAGCCCCTCCATTGAGGCGATAAACAGGTCGATGGGTTCTGTTTCGGCTTTAACACGGTTGAACATTTCTTGCTGCAGGTATATGTCATGGTCAGGATGTTGGAAGACCAGATCCATATCCTTGCACAGCTATTCCCAGTTACTGAGGCGGCCTATCGTGGATCGATACCACGTTAGGGCAGGCCCAGTAAACAAATCCACTGCTGAATCGTAGAGTTCCACGGTAGTGACTCATCGAGCTCTACTTAGCTCTTCTAATCTCTGCAGAAACGCTCCTAAACTTCGCGATTGACCTCGAACTGAAGTCCCCATTTGTAGATCAGTACAATTCTATTGCGCGATGGTAAGGCTTGCGACGAATACGACGAAGACACGACGTCCATGTTCACGAGTGGTGTGCGCGGAACAGGTTTGGAGTCAGTTTGTCGCCCCTATATTGACTTGGCTCGTTACTGTTGTAGGGGGGTCACTTGGCGGTGGCACCTGCGTTATCGCTGGTTCGTTGGGTGGCCAATTAGCTTCGGGAGTTACTGGGTTACTTCTTTCTGCGGCTACTGCTAGATATTTCTTGGTTTTGGCCGCGTCGCACAATGCTTTAGCCCCATTTAGTGATGGTCGCGTAGTGATGTCGCGCGACCGTATCGTCACCCGTCGCCCCTACTGGGATACGTTGCGACCGCAGATAGTTGTGCCAGAATCACGTTTGAAGGCGTTGGCCTTCAGTATCCGTGTAGTCCCCATCATAATCTTTCACGGCGGTAGTGAACGCGTCGCATTTGTCCTCACAGACTTGCAGTTCCTCTTCGGCATCCAAGGAAACTAACACAGTCTGATCGATCGGTGTGTTTAATTTGAAACATTTGGTCAATCGCTTTCTTAAGTCGTCAGCACTATTGGTGGTCGACTGTCCGCGAATTTTCAATTCGTATTGATTCTCCTCCTTATTTAAGAAGTAGGTGCTCATGTTGTAGGCCGAAACAAGATTCCAAAGAGAAAACGAACAATACATCCAATAAATCAACGACTCGGTCGCAAATTATTTTATTATTATTTTCTTAATTTTGTCAAAATAGTTTAAAAAATATTTTATGATTCTTCAATCTCCGATATAGTATTCACAAAGTCTCACTCAAAATTTTCAATACTTTACTGAAGTAATTACTTGAGGCTCACTCGCCCAAGTCCACACGTTGTTCACTTTCGACGGAAATTTCGAAAATAATTTAAAGTTCCGACTTAAAGTTCAATAAGGTACACTTAAACCTCGGAATGCAATTAATCTAAGTCCCAGCACGGTGAATTATTCAATTAAAGTCACATATTTAATTTCCAAATGATCACAATTCGTTTGTAGTATTAAGGGAAATTTTGAAAAACCGGCTCAAAATAGACAATAAATTTCGAAAATTATTGTTGAACTCCCATTTTCCCACTACTATGATGGTCCACGTCGATTATTTCTAAGTCCAAATAATTTCTTTAAAATGTCCCAGAACCCCCTTTTTATCCCTACTAATGTTTTGTTTCGTCGAAAAATGTCAAAGTTGTAATTTACTTAATCTCTGTGGTGGATCAACTGCACCGGTATCATTTGACCTGACAAAGGAAATTGGCCGGAAAATCGACACAGTTTATAAGTGTCAAAACATTAATTTTTTTGTTAGTTTGTGATAATAATTGTTTTCAATCACTTGATTCTAAATTATTGGCCTATTCCCAATGACGCCCAGATTTGTTCCAATGCATTTATAGATTCACCACTTAAATATACAACCCAAGGTTAATCACACATGCAAATAAAGTTAGGTTAATTTAGAAAGCTTTTATTCTAAAGGTTAATATAATTAATAAATCCTACAAGCACTTGTTCTTAAACAATAACAATGTTAAATCAACTAAATAAAAATATAACTTGCTTCAGGAATGACTATTCAATCTCTTAATAACAACACGTGTGGAACTGATTAGATTAATCTAGTCAGACATCTGCTTACAAACACAGACAAACATTAATGCGTCACTCTTGCGACAATCAACAGCGCCACCTCCTTGATCACGGCGACGCTATTCTGCGCCACAGCCTTCTGCGACGTCACAGCCCAGTTACAATAATTTCTCCTAAGTCCCACTTCAAACAATTCGGCTAAATTAAAATATAATATTTATTCAATTTAATTCCCAGATAATTGTATAATTTTACTTTAATCGTCCTCTCCCTGTTCCACGTTGAGTTGCAATTAAACTCACGTATTTGTACTTCAATTAAGTAGAAGTAGCAAATTAAAGATGGCGAATTAGTCCACACAAAAGAGACGCTTTGCAAAGATTGCAAATGGTGGCTCTGAGCTCTTTGCAAAAATTGATATTCTGAAAATAATTCTTTTTAGAAAATAGAAATGACTTTACTGTGATTTAAACAAGTTTATTGGATTGAAAACTATGAGAAAATATGCTTATTATTTTTAAAACTGAATTAAAGTACTAGTTTTATTCTATGCATTGAATAAATTCCACTTACCTTGAAAATACATTTTGGCTCCTGGCTGCTTGGCTCGAGTGATTGACCTTGGCCCGTGGGAGACTAAAAACGAGGGAAATTTAAACTCGAACTAACTTTGGTACTTTGAATTTGAAACCAAACCGCACACCTGGACACCACTTGTGACACCGCCTGCCTCGTGGGTACTATTTCTCAATAAATAGACGACACTTTTATAATAGGCTAAACATACTTTTATTCAACACACTAATTTAATCCACAAAAATAGCAAAGTTAAAAATAAGTTAAGTTATTAAAAAGTTGACGATTAAAATTTGGAAAACGCCAATTGATAAAATGAACAGGGAAAGAGACAGACACTGTCATTATTCAAACTAAGAGGCACTGAGAACAAGCTCATAAGCCGGCGTCGAGCGTTGGACTGCTGACGACGTGCATTCTTTGCTGATACCGGCGTCTGGCCAGGCCTCTGAGAGCGTCGAAGTTGAGATTAACTTGGAGGAAATATCCTAGCGTCTGGTGGTTGATTTTATATTTTGTACCAACCTACTCTTCAAAATGAAATAATGATAGGACCACCGTTCCCCCTTCCAATTATAGATTTTAGTGACGGTAGAAATTTATTTATTAGGAACGGTAAACTGTAATTATTTAATTACAGCGCTTTAATAATGGCTTTTATCAGTCTAGGGATTTTGGGCCGTCACATTTGCAGAGTGGCTTCCTTGAGAGTTGAAAACATTACTGAATGTATTATTTTGGAGTTATCTGTTAGGTGGTTATTTACTACTAAGTTAAGGGTCCTGTCATCACATCCATGGTTGTTTTTCTTTCCTTGTTTACAGTAGTTTCAAATATCCTTGCTCTGATTTGAGGATTTTATTATTTTGTTCATGGTATGCTCAGATTTTGTTTCTCTTTATTTCTTGATCATAGGCTTTCTTTAGGCCTATATATAATGTTTTGTCTTTGTCTAATCCGGTGATGTATTTATTTTGTGCTGCTGTTAAATTGTTTTTTTATGTTTTGAAGATTTTTATCCCAGAAAATGATTTTATTCTTTGGTTTAAAAGTTGTTAAAGTTCTTAGCATAATTTCGTCCATTTCTCTTCTCATAATTTTAATAAAGCGGTTGAATTTTTGTTCTACATTCTACAGATTGGCACTTTAAAGCTTCTTCCCAAATAATTTCACCCAGAGAAGTCTGAGAAGTTCCAAATTTTGTGTTGTGTTCCTAACTATTTTCTTCAGCCAAATTACATTTCTTGGTAGGTTGGTCTGCGGTGAGAACCCTGGTATTGTACAGAGTATTGAATCATGGTCGGAGAGGTAATTTTGACATGTAATTGCTGTAATTTGAGATGATTCCAAGTTTATCACACAACTATCTAAGCAGTTTTTCGTTGTTGGTGTTATTCTGGTAAAGGATTTTTCAATTATTTTTAGGCTTTATGGGAAGTAAGCATATTTCTGAAATTGATTACATTTTTACCGTCTTGAGATTGTAGTTTAAAGTTGACATCGCCCATCATAATAATCTGTTTGTTCGTAATAGAGAAAGGTAGCAAGAAATTGTCTATCATTTCAAAGAAGTCGTCTCGATTTTGGTCGGGTGGTCTAAATCGCAATAGAAAGACGCAGTAGAAAAGGTTTAAACCACAAATCTGTGCTGTAGTGAATAGGCCTGATTTAATATAGAACTACTACCCATGTGCTGCTGTTAAAGTCATAAATAAAGATTGCTATTATTTTTATTTGATCGTTTTACCAAAAGTATATTGACTAGTTAACGGTGAATTTTCAAGGAAAACTAGCTGTAAATATGGCTACATATAAAGCGGCTGATTGATTTTATAGTAGCATATTGTTGGTTCTCTAGCCAAACTTATAATAATTCATTATGTGTTATAAAAGTAAATAGTTTTATTGTTGATTAGGCCTAATTAAAAGTATATCCTTATAAGTAAACCTATACTGTAGTATTTAATCCAAATAATAAAGGTCTGCTTCTCATTTACATTTATATTTTAATTGAATTTATTTGTTATCGATCAAAGCATACATTATGATACAATAAGGCATATCCTGGTTTGTAAATGATTTTATAAATGTTAAAAGCATCCGTGCAAAACACAAATAATCGGATAATTGGGTAATGGGAGTTAAAAAAATAACAGTTTATTTTTGCCATTTACTTAGCACTGAGTGAAAGCTTCATTTGCTTTGCTTTATTTATATCTCTCAAGGTTAATACAGAATGGTATGCAACGATATTAAAACTAAATAAACCTATATACTCGTGATTTTAGGTTATGTTATGATCTTCATAAACAGCTAAGCAGATGATAGTTCACCAATCCCTCGATGAGCTTGTTTGTCTTTCACCTACACTGATTCGATTTTTAAAATCAGCTGTGATTCAACAGTCTGATCCAGTGGAGGGGATACCAATGCTTCCCCTCAAACCGCCTAAATATATCGGACAGATTACAACACTGTCATTGCATAAATACTATTATATTAATGTTCATATCAATTAACATTCATGGTCACTATAATACAAAATTTTGTATCTTTCATATTTTTACAGTTTTTGAGCATTTTAATAGTTTTTATAAGTTACATTACACCATTAACTTGTTCATTTTGTTATAACAATCTAATCTAAGTTATCACTTTCTTGACTTTTTATATTTATTTTTAGCTTTTTGTTCTCAACTTGTTGCTTATTATTAGACGTGCCCGTATTCGGTTAGTAATCTTATGAAATGGAAAATATTCCAACTGATGTCTAAATTCAGATTACAGTTTTAATTATATAGTAATTACTTACCGTACGTTATTCTGTAATAGTAAAAATACAAGTAAATTAAGTAATTTTGAGTACGTTCTGTATTACTTTACGCCTTTGTTTTGTGTTGTATTGGATCATAAAATCACTACAACGACACATATCTATTTGTGTAAGGTTTAATATTTATTTAATGTAATCTACTCTGTAGCCTTTGGTGCCAAACGGTTGTTTTCCATGTATTATCCACATTAGTATGTTAAACTTTAGCTTGGAAGTTTATTTTTCTTAAGCGTTACGGAGTGTCAGGCTATATGGGGAGGGGGAGGGTCTGAAATTACGAAAAATATGTTACGTAGGCCTAACATGTGTACGACCCCTAATTGGAAATAAGGGAGAAGCAATTTTCAGTTTTATATTTTCATATAAACAAAACAAATATTCATACAAACACGTGGACTTTCAACTTTGCATGAATATGGCACTTAAATAGTACCAAACAATTATTTTAATAGTAATCTCTTAACTAAGTCTTTCACTATAAACTTAAATAGGAAACAAAATACTGCTGTGCTAAAAATATTACTTCTAAAAACATTAGATAGTAATAAAAGTAAATTGTGACTGTGGAATGAAAACTCTTGAGAAATATATGAAAATATTCGCAACTCTAATAAAATCTATGAAAATAAAAATAAATCACGAATCTAATAAAATCTATGAAAATAAAAATAAATCACATGGGAAATTATACAAGCTAAACACATTTAACTACCACATCTCAAGAACTTACACTGACTGAGGTAGATGCAATGATCACCATGAAAATCTACATGTCAGTGGTCAGTAAAAGTCGCTAGCCCCACAGCTGAGGTCTCGGGTAATGTCATGACCGCATCCCAGCTCAGTCTGGCCCTCCTCGTTACGCCACATATCTTGGGTCAGGTTGAGCAAGTGTAAGTGTGAGTGCTTATGGTGGGCAAGGGTCGCCTGAAGTTGGGTTTTCCTAGGCGCGGAATTTATCGGCATCAAAGAGCAGAGTATGCTGGCCTCCCCACATCTTATAATGAAATTAGGCTGTTTTCCTAGACAGCGGAAATGTTCCTCGCCGCTGATTAACTTTGTCCGCTCCAAGAGCAGAGCAGTCAGCCCTCTGCCACAGAATAGTGTTGACTAATACATACATTAGATTAGCAAATTTACATTTTTGTGTTGTTTTACAAAGAGTTTAGGTAATTCAGGGCTTCAGAAGACAAGAAACTCGTTGAGTTTATACAAGGCCATCCGATTATCTGGAGTGTGGCAGTAATTAACAAACTGATTACCTAAACATTAGACAAATAAACGTAGGTACTTTTAAAATGGCTTATTTATTTGTATTATATGCTGTTGTTTTACTTAAACAATGTTGTGTATTTCAAAAGTAAAATCTAAATTGCTTAACACTAAACAAATTTAAACTTTTCTTTCCATTTTTGTTATCACAGTTTGATGTATGTGGAATGACTTGCCCAGTTCCATCAAATCCCTAGATAGCCATCCCCGGTTTGTGGGGGCACTGAAAAAGTCACACTTTGAGCAGATGTCCTTGGCCGTTGTGTTCTGGGGGGTTGTCGTGGGTGGGATTACTGATGCGTTTGTTTTAGAGGGAATGATTAAAATTATTGACTTTTTTCCTGTTAAAAACATAGTTTAAAGCTGTATTATTATTCCCTCTAATATGCAATCACATATGCTGTAGATATATATCCATCTCCATTTGTAGCAGGTTAAGTGTAAGAAAGGGCCATGTGGCCCTAATTCTGCCTGTTAAAATAAAGAATTTTTCATTTAATTTAATTTCAATATATTATTATGTCATCTAAACGTTTGACATATTTGGAATTTTTAAAAGAATCAAGCCATCTAATTTTAGTTTGCACAATGTTTTCAGCTCTACGTGTGTATCTAGTTTGAATTATTGCTCTACGTCAATTGGTTGATGCGATACTGAAAGTGCCAAACATAGTACGTTGTGCGATAGCACTCTTATAAATACCCCCGTAGCAGCAAACCTGCGTACTCAGCGAATTTCCAATGCATATATATGTATCTTAATACCACATAAAGCCACATACCAAGTTTCATCAATATACATTCATAAATAAACGATTTATGACATTTTAATTATTCTCCATAAGAATAACATCGCGGCTGAGTATGCAGGTTTGCTGAAGCAAGGAACACAAAAAATGGGGTTTTATAGAAATATCAATATAACTCATGTAGATAGAGCCACATACCAAATTTCATTAATTTATTTTCATAATGAAGGCAGATAACACGTTACTTATTCTCCATAAGAATAACATGGGGCTGAGTACGCAGGTTTGCTGCTACGGGAGCCTTTGGTAAAAAATTGTTTTTTGAGCAAATATCAATGGTCCACAACCAGATGAAGCCGTATACCAAGTTTCATCAGTATACGTTCATAAATAAGCGAGATATAAAATTTGTATTTTCCTCCATAAGAATAACATTAGACAACGTACTGTGTTTAGCACTTTCAATATCTCGGTAAACAACTGACGTAGAGAAATGATCAAAATACCAAATTGTGTGTTTTTTAAGCTGAATCCAATGGGAAAAACTAAAATTTGACTATTTCCAAAATTATATGTAAAAAATTCGAAAAACCCATTTTTGGGGTACAAAACCCCCCAAAATACCCCTTCGGATAGAGTGATCTGGCTGGTTTTCGAACTTAAAGTCATAAATGTGGCTTTACACGTTTATACCAAATTTCATCAAAATCGGATGATTTTTACGAGAGTTATCGTGCTCACGGACATATATATATATATATACAGGGTGTCCAAAAAGTCCCGGGTTGGTTAAATATTTTTTGAAATATTTAAAATAGAACTTCAAAACTTTGCACAAAGTTATTGGACATAAAAATCTATTTTAACACATATTCAGTGATCCGCTACTTCCTCAGGGGGACGGCCCGCTAGGAGTCAGAAGAAAATCTTAAATGTAAGCATAGGTTGATATGCATATCAAATAAAAGGTCTTTATTAGTAGAGTACAGAGCCGCAAACCCGACTTCAAACGGAGAAACGAGTCAAAAATGACAGCCGTTCAAAGATGGCTTGAGTTTGCAACTTAGGTAAATGTAATCAAGTTAATGGAACACACTATCAGTCACAAATAACTTTCTATTTTAGGTTTATCATGGCTCATTCATTTTCCTTGTTTGTTTTATTTTCGATCCCTCTCAGATATAACGAAACTTATAATTCTACAACAATATTAATTGTAAACAGTTTTGGGTTAGTAATGTTAAAATCAAAAAGCTCGTCAGTTTATTTTCTACATTAACCTAAGTTGCAAACTCAAGCCATCTTTGAACGTCATTTTTGACTCGTTTCTCCGTTTGAGGTCGGGTTTGCGGCTCTGTACTCTACTAATAAAGACCTTTTATTTGATATGTATATCAACCTATGCTTACTTTTAAGATTTTCTTCTGACTCCTAGCGGGCCGTCCCCCTGAGGAAGTAGCGGATCACTGAATATGTGTTAAAATAGATTTTTATGTCCAGTAACTTTGTGCAAAGTTTTGTAGCTCTATTTTAAATATTTCTACAAATATTTAACCGACCCAGGACTTTTTGGACACCCGGTATATATATATACAGTTTCGAACGAATGGTGTTTTTGGGGTCTGGGGACCTCAAAACAAAAAGTTATCATGGTCCCGGGCCTAGGTCTTACCATGCCGACTACGATAATAGCTTCTTCCCTATAGGGGAAATTCGCTAAAACTTATTTTATTTTATTGTCCATAGTGTCACCTCAACAGTCACAATCAAAATGAGCTAGGTTTTCCGCAGTCAGTCGCTGAACAAGTTTTTGTTTAGGAAAATAGAATCACGCTCAGCTGGAACTACGTACGAAGAGAATCTCGGCGTTCCTCATTCCGTTGCCAAAAAATTCCACGCCTAGGAAAACCCAGCTTAATCCTCTGGGGCACACAGCTGGTTGGACAAATTATAGGTACTGCAGTGGCATTAGTCACATGAGCTTGAGCAAGCCAATGGTTACTGCAGGTTAAAAGCACCTCAGCTATCAATCAGGATTGAACCTGCGCCCGACCACGTCTCACTTGTGAGGCCAGTGAACTACCCGGGGTTCTTTCCTCATAGGAGCAATAAAAAAGACATTTAAAACATAATGGCTGTTTATTACACAAATATAATGGCTTTACAATAGTTGAGTAATACCCTTACACTTACAATAAAATGTAATCACAGTCTCTATCGTATAAAATTTAGAGTGGATAAACATTTACTAAGAAACTTGAAAAAGATAAAAAAAATAGCAAAAATATAATGAACAGATACACCGATTATGTGTTACAAAAATAGCTTTTATGAAACACTAAATAAAACAAAGACTGATTTATTTTCATTTGAAAAATAGACATATCTGAAAATGTCATAAAAGCGCAGCAATATATTTCTTGTAATATAGAATACAATAAGTTACATAAAGTACAATTATATTGTAATAGTTAATAACTTCCTCTTATTAAAAGTAAAGGTAACATTAAAGGCTCAAGTAGAGAACCCTAGGTAAAGTACAATAATCATACATGAGATGTAAAGGCAAACGATTTAACATGGAATACAAAGAGATAAAAACCTGAAAAACATTGTAGGCACTGCCTGCGATATATTTTAATGCTTTAATTAACAGTAAAAGTGCAATCACTGGTTGCCATACAATAATAATAATGTATAATTACTCTTACTTTGATTATTATAACAATAGAAATAATGAAAAAAGAGTGTAAATTGGTAAATTCTAATAGCAAAATCAAAATAAGAAATCCAAAAAAACCAAGAAGACTTAAAATAACAGAAGAAAAACTACAATTTTGTTCATATAAAATTATATTGAAAAATATATCAAATCTTTAAGTACTGTACAAATATAACACAGGAAGTGCATGGTAAGCCCATATTTTAAGTATGTGACTTTAAGATGTGATACTGTTATTTTTTAACTGGGAAATATTTATAAATAGTTTCAAAATTGTTGTTAATTTCATATCTGAGAACCCAGGACTGGGATTTTTTGGATAGCGTTTGAAATCAATAACCAGAGAATTTGCATTCTCTGATTGAGCCTTATGACCTGTGTGACTGGTTGAAATTGATAGCCTTGTACTATTTCTGTTGTATATTTATCGTCTTGTATGTAAGTACAGTATAAGTGTAAACATATTTTGTAGTGTTATGAGCTATACAAATCAACAGCACTTTTGTAACTTTGTTTTCCTTGTAGTTTGATATCATTTTATATAATGGGAAAAGGTTATTGGATGTAACTCTCAACTTTATTACATTTGCAGCAAAATGTTTTTTTAGAGAACTAGGCTAAATGTATAAAATTTCAATTACATCAAAATTTAGGGGTGTGGGGGTTCTGATTTTGTTTGTTCTTGTGTTTTGAATTTTTTGAGGCAAGCCTTTTTTAAGTAGACCTAGTACAAAATTTGTTGTTTTACCATTAAGATAAAAAATTTGATTTTATGATGTAATTTGATTTTAAAAATAAATTATATTTTAAATTTTATATTTTGTTACTTGTAATTATTATTTTTTTCTATTATTTGTTTTTCTTAGATAATTAAAATTATTTATATAAAAATAAAATATATTTATAATTCAATTAAATCTTGACCCTTGAAAAAATGTATTGATGTTCGTTAAGTAATTCTTTTGTTTCTCTTATCCTATTTAATTTTTGTTCAAAATAAATCAATTATATTGCAAAACTTTTACCTCAATCAACCTTTATTTATAGGGCTATGAGAAGAATGAAAGAAACTTGTTTTCCCATAATGCAATACAATTCAGTCATAAAGGAGGCCAGCACTTTTCATCCATCATCTATTGAGTGAACATTAAAATGATATCCATAAATAATTATAAAAAAAAAAAATGGAATGTATGTTTGTTTGATGCTGCAACAAACTTCTGAATGGATTGAAATAGTAAACTAAGTGTGAATCTGGTAGGAAGATAGCTAATAAACTTAAAATATCCCCGTCGCAGCAAACCTGCATACTCAGTGAATTTCCAATTCATATTTATACATACATTTCTTAATACCACATAAAACCATTTCCCAAGTTTCATAGAAATATATTTAAATCAAAAAAATCTTTAATTCCGTTCATAATTACATGTAGCCTATACATTTACCTTAAGAAATAAACCCCCACATAGACCTATAGTCTGTGAGTGGGGATGAGTCTGTAATAAAAAGAGTTATAATGGTATTTGGAAAGAAAATAAATACCTGGTTAAACAAATAAAAAAAAGAAAATCTAACTTTTTCTTGCGGTATACTAGATACAAATAAAATTTAGGATGGGTTTCAACACAAAAATTGTACTACCAATCGAATTACTCAAACTGACCTGGCTTATTGAGGAGTGTGAATTTTATAAATGGTAAATTTACATTAATTATGATATTTGGAGATAAAAAAATTTATCAGCTTTTTGTTATTTTTTCTTATGTAAAAATGCTATACTCTTTAACTGTAAAGGGACCTTAATAACCTTTCACTTTCATCCCTACCAATATTTTTTAACCAATTTACAACTTGTTTTAGTATGTATCTAATTTACACAACGAAAAGTCTTTTAATGCAGTGGGTAAGTTTCTATAAAAAATATGGGCAGAATAATATGCCCATGGCCTGATTAAGAGGCGTGGCACCTATAGACTTGAGTTGATTTGCCCCCCCCCCCTCCCGACAATTGAAGGGGGTGTTTGACGAACAGACTCAATGAACGAATGTCTGAACGCGGACCAACGTAGCTTCATTTTGTTAATGCGTTAAGGGGATGCCAGCGTCAAGTATCTTTGTCTCTTTTAAACGTAGAGCTCCATCTCTTTTCAACCAATGAATGGTTGCCAAAACTCAGGGGCACTATTGGTTTTCCCTCAAAGCATAGTCTGATCTAAAGGGTCCTATATCTCTTGGTTGCAGTCCCATCGTAAATGACGGCCGGATCGCGTAACATTGGCTGTAGATGACGATCGCACCGAATAACATCGTCCGTAATTAATTGGCCATTGCACCAAGTAATAGCACCACGTAATATCAACCGTAAAAGACGTTATTACGTGGACCATGTATCAATGTAATAAAATGACCGAACCACGTGATAGTTTCCGTAATTGATGATCGCAAACATGTGCCTTCGGCCATAAATGCCGAAACAGACGACATGAACACCACGGCTGTAATTTATGATTGCAAAACACGTGATATAGGCCGCAAATTATCATCGCACCACATGATACAGGCCGCAAATGACGATTGCACTACATTATATCGGTCGTAAATAACGATCACACCGCATATGACCGTTTCGAGGATATAATCCCATCCCGAAACAATCCCGCGGTAAAATAAATCCCGCTCAAAAAAGTGATTATTTTTTCCCGAACATTTTCCAACATTTCGGGACCCGTCTGTCCCTAATCACGAGCTAACTAAACTAACCTGCTAAACTGAGAATAAATCAGGCATAGCGACGGGAAATGTCGCTCGGATCTAAAATTCCCTCTACCCAATTGATCACCGTACTACCGACATTATTTTTAAAAAAATTGATCCCCTACGGTGCCCCTTGACTTGACTGGCGCCCTAGGCTGCAGCCTCGTCAGCCTAATGGTTAATCAGACCCTGAATATGCCCATAATAAATAATGTGCAGAATAATAAATTAGTTGCAGGTAATTTTAAATTGATATGTGGAGTATATGTATGCCAAAATTCATTGCGCTACAAGTCGGATAATTGTGGGTTGGTTGTGAAAAATAGGTCTATGACTTTGGAAAATATAAACCAGCAGGTTTTTTATATATAGCTGCCGGACATCCAATACATTAATTTCTTTGAAGAGATCATCAGAAGGAAAACGTCTATTCTTTTTTAGTGCACACTTTAAAATTGACTTTTGAGATATCAGCAATGGCTCAAGAGCGGTATGGGTTGTTCCTCCCACGCCAGTATGCCGCCTTCTAACAAAGACTGGACAAATATACAGTATATATTTCTGATTTCCGTTAGCGTTGAGATATCTCTATTAGCAAAAAGTAATACATTAGCCTTCTAATCTTCCCTTAGTGCAGTGTCATCAGCAAAAAGGTATAGGGTTCCAGAAATATTAATTTTTGGTAAATTATTAATACATATTATAAATAGCATAGGCCCAAGTGAGCTAAACTGTATAACACCAGAATCTACTTCCAATTCACTGCTTTTTACTCCCAAAAATGGGATAACCTGTTTTCTATTACTTAGATAACTTTTAAACCAATTATAAGAATTCTCCTGTATCCTTAGATAATTTAATTTTTGTAAAAGTTTATTCCTGTCAACTGTGTCAAAGGCTTTGGACCGATCCAATAGTATTAAAAGGAATTTTGTGTTGCTGTTAAGAGAAATATTTATTTCTTTATTGATATGAAATAAAGCATTAGTAATATTTTTCCCAACCCTAAAGCCATACTGTTTTTCTGAAAGCACATTGTTAAAAATTAAAAAGTTAATTAATTGGTCTTTAACTATTTTTTCTAAGACTTTACAAAAAAAACGCTTAGCCTGTAATTAGATTCCTCAGACTTTCTTCCAAACTTGTATAGGGGGAAACTTTAGCAATTTTAAATACCTCAGGAATTATAACCTGTTTCAAATTATTATTAATTATATGACTAAAGGGTACTATGAATAAATAAATGTTGTCCTTGAGAAATGGGACGGTGATATTATCGTAACCCGGTGCCGAACCACCACGGAGTTCGAGCACATACCACTTAACGTCATCTTCAGTGACAAGGTTTAGGGCGAACCTCCCCAGACACACGTAGTCTGCATCATTCTCCTCAACCGCACAAACCAGTTTTTGAAGCCAAGCTGCTGCCCACTTTGGAGAAATATTCATTAAAGTTATTTGCAACAGTTTTGGTTTTTGTCTTGCAATGCCTGAGGGTGAATCTTGTATTCACAAATAAGCGATATATAACATTTCAATTATACTCCGTACAATTTACATTGGGTCTGACTACGCAGGTTTGCTGCAGCAAGGCCACAAAATTTGGTTTTTATGCAAATATCAACAGAACTTAACTAGTTGAAACCACATACCAAGTTTCATCAATATAAATTTTTAAATAAGCGATTCATAACATTTTAATTCGTCTCCATAAGAATAACATGGGGGCTGAGAACGCAGGTTTGCTGAAACAAGGAGCACAACAAAATGAGTTTTTTAGCAATTCAATAAAACTCAACTAGGAGAAGCCATATACCAAGTTTCATCATAAATAAGCGATTTATAAAATTTTAATTATTCCCCATAAGAATAACGTGGGGCTGAGTATGCGTGTTTGCTGCTAAGAGAACCATCGGTAAAAAATTTAGTTTTTATGCTTTTATGCAAATAATAATAGAACACAACCAGATGAAGCCATTTACCAAGTTTTGTCACATTCAGAAATAAGCGAGACATAAAATTGTTCTTATTCTCCATAAGAATGACATTGGACAACGTACTGTGTTTATCACTTTCAATATCTTTGTAACCAATGGATGTAGAGCAATGATCAAAACATAAAATTGTTTGTTTTTTAAGCTGAATTCAATGGCAAAAACTAAAATTTGAGTTACTAAAATATTAAATGTAAAAAACTCAAAAAAATAATTTTAATACCCCCCAAAATACCCCTTTGGATGAAGCGATCTGGCTGGTTTTCGAACTTAGTCATAAATGTTGCTTTACATGTTTGTACCACATTTAATCAAAATCAGACTGTTTTTACGAGAGTTATTGCACCCACGGACACACAAACACACACACATACACACACACACATATATATATATATATATATATATATATATATATATATATATATATATATATATATATATATATAGAGGGAATATATATATATATATTTAGAGAGAAAAAAAAATATATATATACAGTTTTGAACAAATGGTGTTTTTGGCATCTGGGGGACCTCAAAACAAAAAGTTTTCATAGTCCCGGTCCTAGATCTTACCATGCCGACTATGGTAATAGCTTATTTCCTAAAGCGGAAATTCGCTAAAACACAAAAGACTATTCCTGATTTAAATTCTTCTAGGGCTAGGGCTTCTAGGACTTTAAATGTCCAAATTTTATCAAAATGTATTTACTTTTACTGGATTAGATGATTGCTTAAACATTTAAACAGATGTTCAGTATTCAAGCTTAAAAGAATAACCACAGATTGCAGGCCAGGCATTATGTCATTGAAGCTTCAGTTAAAACAAAACAACCCTAACTTATACTTTGAATCCTATAGAATAATTAAAGACATCTGCGAAATAAAATATCTGATTCAATTGTCAATTTGTCACGAGTAATAAAATACTTGACATAAAAATCAAATCGCACACCCCTAAATATCTGGTATGTTTCAGTATTAAACAATATAGTAATAAAAGTAAAATTTAAGATTTTTATATACTTTTTAGTAAATAGCTTATTACCCTTTCAAAGCCCATAAACACAGACATTATGCAATAAACAAAAAGTCACCATAATAGTCTAAATCAACCGATTACCCGTTAATTTTATTTATGTAATTAGTCAAAAGTCAAGAGATTCGATGCTCCGGTTGTTGCTTAAGAATATTTCAAAACTCAATGTTTACAAAAGTGTTAACTGTAAATTACACTAGACACCATCTTGGTAATTTCAGTAATTCCTTTTAGGTAATACCTAAACCTTTTGGGTTTTAATTGATTGAAACACTCGGCTCTTAAGGGTTAGCTGAAACGTGCTGTTTATTTTCAGGGCATTGGTGCCTGAAATAAACATCTTAAACCTTAAACATCTTAAACCTTAAATAAACATCTTTGTAAATAACCCGATAAATAATTTATTCAAATAAAATTCTTAAAATATAATATAATTTCCTGATATTCGTCATATTAGTATGAATCGACTATTATAATGTTTCACTGACTTTTAATATTAACTACGTACAATACTGTGAACCACACTTTAAAACTAAAGGAATGCAGTGGCGAAAACACAACATATTCAGTCTCATATTACCCAGTCAAATCCATACAACAAAAACATCGATCAGTATAAAATAAAAAAAAAACAAGTATCCTTCAATAACATAAAAACATACAACTTGGAGTCTCACAAACTCAAAACAATGTGGACTAGGAGAAGGTTGAGTTCCCACAGTAAGTTTGAAAAAGAAAACATTTTGAGTTTAGTTATGGTTTACTATGGGCAACGTTAATAAAAAGTAGCAATTGCTTTTCCTATTTCTAGTTGAGTAAAATCACTTTTTAAGCTTTATTCACATCACTCTATGTGATTTTAGTGAATTTTAGTTACTAAAGTCAAAATATGAAACTCACATTATTCTTTGGAGATGACTTGTGGACATATTAACAGAAATATAACTGAGGGGGGTTACCCCGCTACAGTCCTTGCCACAAGAGTAGTTTGAATACCTCAATTGCGTGGGCAAACATGACTGTGTTTATATCTCCTCCCTTGCCACTCCAGAATTATTTCTATGGTCATTGTGTTTGTATTCCTTTGAATGAGGCGATGTTTTTTGCTGTTTTAGCACAGCTGATACTTAACATTATTACGTTTTATTGGGACTTTCACAGTTTGAAGAGTGTAGTAGGTGTGAAATGCATCGAAAATTTCAAAATTTTGATTCAATTTCATTAGTAGTATTCGAAACAGCGAGGAACTTTTCCACTTTTTCAAAACCTAAAAAAATGCTATAAGAGGTAAATTAGAGGCAATCCCAAAAGAAAAATCAATGCGGCGCTGTCTGTGGAATGGAGTTGCATCGATTTTAATAAATTCTTTTGAATCACATCAATGCAGCGAAATGAAAAAATTTGTTTTATGGCACGCTCCTACAATGGAAGGGGTAACTTTCCCCTCTCTTTCAATCAAGTCATCTCCATATAGAACCCCCGTTAAAAATTAGTAAAAACAATCAAATGTTTTAAACATGCATTTACCATTTCAGAGAGGCAAATTGGAATGTCAAGTTTGTGGGACTTTCTTGTAGAACAAGTACTTGGTAAATGGAAAGCTCTTGGCTGTTATTGTCATGTACAAGATGTATTATGTTTTACATTTAGAGATTTTGCAAGGGTCACAAAGAAACTACTAAAAAAAAATCTATTGTGTTTAAAGACTATTATATTGAGAGGATTGCAGTTGTTTCATAATCATCCCACTAGGATTTTAACTTTTTCAATGAAAAAATCTTAGGCTTGCAAATTTACGGAAACCAAAAAAGGAATTCGCCTCCTTTTTTGGACAACCTTTAAAGAAATATTAAAGATTAAAAGTCAATATTTCTATCATTTCCTTTTACTAACAAACCACACTAGCCTTTTTACAATGAAGAAGGTGACCTAACAAATTGATTTAATTGGTGTTTCATTTAGGCTTGAAATTGATTTGTTACAGTTAATTTACTGTGTTTTCAATATTAGGTCAAATGGGACACAGGTTTTAAGAATGTAAGTATTTTTATGCTCTTGCCACACACTTGTTACTGGAAGCCCATTTTTATAAAATAATTTTATTTTTGTCGTTAAAAGCATATTTTGTGTTGTTTTAACTGTCTCTTTGGTTAAGATAAAAAAAACACAACTAGGCCTATATTGTATATTTTACATTTGAAACAATGTAAAATACCCTGTATTATCATTTGAATAACTGAGATTCAAAACAATGAGATGTTTCTGTGTATCATTTAATACAAAATAATTCCAACAATTACACAGTGAACATTACAAATGTTTATTTTACAATTAGGCTAGTGAAAATACTGTTTTTCGCCAAATTATTATCAAAAGAAAACCTACTCCCGTGCTGAAATCCACAATAGTCTGCCAATAGTAATACCATACAAATTACTGCCAATATTTAGGAAATAATTTTCAGATTCAAAGCCCCAATCGACTTGTACTCAACATTTCCTGTTGATTTCCTATGTGTTCGTTTTGAATTTATGAAAGTCAATTTTTATCTGAAAGCATTCAACTGACATAATCAATAGTCATACTTAACTGGCGTTTTTCCTAAAGCAGTAAGCTATTAGCGTGTCTTGCACAGTGAAACTTAAACATAACACCAGCATGAAAGTTCATAACAACAATACCTGGACAATGAACAAGTTTTGAGGAGCCATTAAAAATTGTTAAAATTACAGCTCAGCACTATTATTTCTTTCCTATTTTTTTTTGTTGATAATCATTTTGAAATTTTCTGATTACAGCATCTTACATCAGGCTGCAGGTCTCTAAACTTCTTTACATGATTACAGCATTTTTTATGGCAAACTCTTCTGATGCCTTTTAGAATGTTTTGAGACAGAAACTAAGAAACTGATAATTACACTGCAGTTACTCTATTTCTAATGAACGTACCTTACTCAGTTATAAAAGATATAGAGTATAAAGCTAGGTTTACACTAGCATGTAGCAGTGGCACCACTTTTACTGGCTTCAAAGTGGCGCCAAAAATGTACCGTGTAAACCCTAAATGACGCGCCATTTTTAGTGGAGAGGTGCAGTGGCGTGCCATCGGGAGTGACGCCACTAATATATGTTCCTACATATATTAGTGGCGTCACTAGCGGGTGACGCGCCATCTGCACTGACGCGTCACTTCCAGTGGCCCGTGTAAACCACAACGCCAGTGCTAGTGACGGACGTCTAGCTCCCGTGCCACTTGTTTACATAGCCGGATCTCTGTAGAAACGTGTTTTTTCTGTGCTTAGAGTATACATCTTTGTAAAAGTTGATATAACAAATTAAATTCAAAGAAGTGAAGTGTGTTGTTACGGTGTCATGGAAGAAACAGAAGCTGGACAGGTGATGGAGGGACTGATTAGTGATGAAGTCAATTGTAGTCAGAAAAAATACACAGTGTTAGGAATAAAAAAGTCAAAGGGAAAGGTTAACAATCCGAGTAAGCAGAAGAATGAAGCTCATGTAGAAATTCCAGGAAAAGTAGAAGGTAAAAAGAACGAAGGGAAGAAGGAAGAGAGATGGAAGCCGGCCGAGATCGACCGATTTCTCGAATTGTATGAACTGTTTCCCTGCCTATGGGATTCCACAGTCCCCGAATACAAAGATCGAAATGCCAAAGAACACACATGGGGTGAAATAGTGAAACTCATGGAAAAAAAAGATCTAACAGTAAAAAAATCCAAAGATAAAATTCGCGTTCTCCGGAACACCTATAGTAACGAGCTTATGAAAATCCAGAAGAGCAAGTCCTCAGGCAAAGGGAACACTTTCAATGTAATCGGACATTTTAAAGGTAATCACAGACAACAACTACAAAATAAAACCAATCATTTCTGTGCAAAAAATCGAGTGTCTCCATGAAAACTACGCCATTAACAGTGGCATGGCTAGAACACTCACTTTTGTGTGTAAACCGCTAGTGGCATGACACTAAAACTGGCGCGATTTAGTGGCGCCACTGCTACATGCTAGTGTAAACCTAGCTTAAGTAATTATGAGATACAGTAGAACCTCACTAATTCGAACCTTGATAATTCAAAAACCTCTGTAATTAGTAACTTTTGTCTGTTCCCTTCAGAAAACCTCTAATATTCGAAAAATAATATACCGATAATTCAAAGTGTTTAACGCATAATTTAGCCTCTAAAATTTTAATATGTTTATATTCGGGCCTCTAGAATTTGAATTTTGCTGCTGTAATTCGAAACATTACCTCTAAAATTCAAAGTCAACCTCTACAGTACGAAATGTGGTACCGTAAGCTTCTGAAATTCGAATTAAGCTCAAAAACAATCCTGTTGAAACATGAAATAACGCGTATACTCAGTTTCCTCCAGTTCTGAATTCATTGACGTTTATTTTATTTGCCTCTATAACTCGAATTTCATTCATATTAACCTCTATAATTCAAACTCTTGATATTTCAAACTTCCTTTAGTTCGAAATATATTGGCTGTCCCCTGAATTTCGAATAAGTGAGGTTCTACTGTATAAATAATTTTTCTGTGGGATAATTCGTGTAAGATGACTTTCCTTTCTATAGGGCAGCAATTTTTACTTATATCTGTATCCTTTGAATTAAGTTTTTTTCAAGAATTATATGCATAAAGTACACATATTATCAAAGTTTAATTTGTTTGTAAATCTCCTATTTGAAAATGTCTCAAGACACGTTTGGTATGGTTCAACGATTTAAATTACTTTAAATTTGAAAAAATACTTAATAAAATTATTATGTTAATGAATCTAAAGAACACCAACTGACACCTATAGCCTGTGTCACATTTGGCTACTTTCTAGATGCTATTTAGTAGCGGCTAGTGAAGTAGCCACTAGTAAAAGCTGTCACACAACAAATGTCGGTAGCGGCTATCTAGTAGCAGTGATTCCGCTAGTCGATGTCATTCCTGCCTTTGAACGGGAAGGAAAGTTGTAGTTTTTTGTGTGAAATGTGGTCTGTCGGTATAAGCCGGATTGAATTATGCCATTTAATTTTGATGTGCGTTCGTGATGATTGTGTTGATTTGATTGAACATATCCACAACAAAACGAAACGCTCCTGGATGAGATAGTGGATAAAGAGAAGAGATAGGCTGGGTGCATCAGGAACTCTTATTAGAGAACTAGCTATTGAGGACCCCAAATCATACCACAATATTATGAGATTGTCTACAAATAAGTTTGATGAGCTGCTAAACTTGGTAACTCCTTTTGTCGCGTGCCTCGGGATTTAATCTCTCAGCCGCCCACATTTTAGGAAACCTGAAGGCCCGTTACCCCTATAACCTTACTCAAGCATAAACCAGCTTTATGAGCTCCTAATAATTATTAATTGACATTAACTACGTTTATGCCACCGGAAGAAATGTGCAGTCAGGTAGCAACCTGCCAATGTATTTGATTGAAACACATTACTTCATAATTTAAAGTTGATTTGATTGAACTGCCACATAATCGATTAACCAAGATCTGAACCCTAATCCCCGTTGCCCCCCTAAAAGGCTACCCCTTACTTAAACATAATTAGGTACATCACCCATGTCTGGAAAAGATAAACTGCACGTCCTTCTCCTGCACACCAGCGACGACGCTCTGCTCTGGCCGAGGCCGTTCGTTCGTCGGTCTGCCGCTGCGCGCACATGTTGACCTTTGGTCACCTACAGCTGTTGTCCAGGGTCTTATCTTTACCTTTTGAACCTGTGGCTTTTTAGGTGATGTGGGATATTCCCTCACCTATTTCCTCGGGATTTAATCTCTCAGCCGCCCATATTTTAGGAAGTGTGAAGGCCTGCTACCCATTTTTAGTTCTCATTTAACCTTTCTCAAACATAAGCCAGCTTTATGAGCTCCTAATAATTATATTAATTAACATTATGTTTATGCCCTCGGAAGAAATGTGCGGTCAGGTAGGAACCTGCGATGTATTTGATTGAAACTCATTACTTCATTATAAGATAATTGATTGGATTACTATTACAAAATTGATTAACCAAGAACTGAACCCTAATCCCCATTACCCCCCCAATAGGCTACCCCTTACTCAAACATAATTTGGTACATCACCCATTGAAAATATAACCTGCACGTCCTTCTCCTTCAACGGCACACCAACGACAACGCTCCGCTTCGGCCGCGGCTCCTCGTTCGTCCGTCCGCCGCTGCGCGCGCATGTTGACGTTTGTTCGTCTACAGCTGTTGTCCGGGGTCTTATCTTTACCTTTTGAACCTGTGGCTTGCTAGGTGAACAAAGATCAACATGCACAGAGCACATGTTCCTATTTGCTGGTTTCAATTTCCGCCGTGACTTAATACCACGTGGAAGCATTAAATTCATTGTGCGATTCAATTTAGTTTCTGAGTGTTCAATTTCTCTGTAACGGTTAGGATGCAAACGGATGAAAGTGTGTTATGATTGTTTTTCAATATCAGGTTTCCTGACAGTCGTGATATTTAACAGTTTGAACAGATCCCTTCAAACACGTGACGTCAAATCAGCATGTGATTGAGACTTTCAGTTGGTTAAAACACTTCAACAATTCAATAATAATGAGTGTTTGAACTATAACAGTATATTTCTATCCCCAATATTATTTTCTAAGTGGATTGATTATTTTAAGAACAATTCATGTAAAGTTTATGTAAATGACGTATAGACGTATAGGTACGGAGAGCTATCGCATAGTAATAACAAGTCCATCATTATAAATACAAACGTATATTTGAAACTTGAACAACTCTATAAAATGTAAACATTGGAGAAATTATTACAATTTAAATAAATCAGCTGTGAGGTATAAACACATGTTATAATTGACTGGGGACAGGTTCACCACATTAGCCCCCAGCGGAGACTGGAAGTCCGGGGAGCTTAAACTTCACTATGCGACCAAATCGGGTCACTTAAGGTTTAGGAGGATGAGGTGTGGGAGGAAGCACTGTGGTAGTTTTAAGGGCAGGGTTAGGTTTAGTGGCGGCCTGGTTGTTGTCGATCTCTTGTAAAGAGTAAGCTGGTTTGACACGATCTAAACTCACTCACACATGTCTACCATGTTGGACAATGGTCATAGATTTGTCATCACGAGATACGACAGGGATAGGTCCAGTGTATGGTGGCTGTAGTGATCGTCTCACGGTGTCGTCACGCAGAAAAACATGAGTGCATTTCCCAAGGTCCTGGAAAACGAAGGTCTTTGGTTTATCGTGACGAGATGCTGGAACTGGTCTGATGGATGACATATGATGGCGCAGGCGGACGACATAATCAGCTGGGTCCTCTTGTTGTGGTGTATCTCGAGGAATGTCTAGAAGTTCTCCAGGGAGGCGCAGCTGGTGTCGAAAAACTAATTCAGCTGTAGATGCCTGAAGATCCTCGCGATAAGCGCTACGGATGCCGAGAAGAACTATAGGGAGGGCCTCGAGCCAAGTCAAATCACGATGACACATGAGGGATGCTTTTAACTGGCGATGGATCCTCTCAATTAAACCGTTAGCACGAGGGTGGTAACTGCAGGTCCTGATTCGTTCCGTTCCAAAAGTTTTTCTGAGGGAACGAAAAAGAGCTGATTCGAACTGGCGTCCTTGATCCGTAGTGATGTGCAGGGGTGAGCCGTAATGGGAAAACCAGCACGTTACAAGACCTTCAGCGACTTCATCTGCAGTGATTGTTTTAAGGAGTTGTACTTCCGGCCACCTGGTATAACGGTCAATGGCCGTGATACAATATCTGTAAGGTCCGACAGGCGGAAGGGGTCCTATGATGTCAATGTGAACGTGGTCAAAACGTGATGATGGAAGTGAGAAATTCCCAAGAGGTGTGTGTACATGACGAGTTACCTTGGCATGTTGGCAATGTTCGCAGGCGCGGGCCCAGTTTCGACAGTCTTGTTGAATTCGGGGCCACACAAAACGTTCTGAGACAAGTTTTGCTAAAGCTTTGATGCCAGGATGACTAAGATTATGTAATGAATCGAAAATTGAACGTTGGAGAGTTTCAGGGACAAAGGGTCGTTGTGCAGACGTTGATGTGTAGCAGTAAACGTGGAGATCTGTTCCTGGGGTATTGACGTATTTTAGTTGAAGGGAGAAATTACCTTTCAGGATCTCTTGAAGCTCAGGGTCAGTTGCTTGATGTTGAGCCAATATGTTGGAATCCACGATGTTAGAAGTTGTGCCTAATAGGGCATCGACACGAGAGAAATTGTCAGCGACTATGTTGGCTGATCCAGAAACGTGTTGAATATCTGTAGTAAACTGTGAAATAAATGTTAGTTGGTTTTGCTGAACTGGGGGAAGTTTTTCACGTTTCTGATTGAAAGCAAAGGTGATTTGGCTTGTGGTCAGTAAAGACAATGCAATGGTTTGCTTCAAGAATGTGACGAAAGTGGCGTATGGCAGCATAGACAGCAAAAAGTTAACGATAATATGCTGGCCAAAGAGATTGTTTAGGGGTGAGTTTCTGTGAAAAGAAGGATAGGGGTTCCCAGATTGAATTGTCGACCAGCTGCTGAAGGACAGCTCCAACATGTGTGCCCGATGCGTCGCAAAACAATGCAAGGGGAGCCTCGTGATCTGGGTGGACTCAAGATTTTCTTTACAGGCGGAAAATGCAGAATCTAATTCAGGTGTCCAGTTCACTGGTTGATTTCCACAAAGCGATGATAGGGCACTGTGGAGCGGCGCTTGGTGTTCGGCGGCTGAGGGAATGAATCTCCGGTAGAAGTTCAGCATGCCTAAGAACAACGCAAGCCTCTTGCTGTGGAGGGGCGGGCGAATTGTCAGAGAGCCTCAACACGATCGGGGAGTGGTCTGGTACCAGCAGCAGAAACTTCATAACCAAGAAATGTGACCATGGTGGCGTTTAAAACAGTTTTCTTTACATTAGTCAGAAAAACGTTTGAATAAGGTTAGTAGATGTTCTTCATGTTCAGCTTCGCCCTTAGAGAAAACTAAAACGTCATCGATATAAGGAAAGCAGAAGTCTAAACCAAACACGACTTCATCAATAAAACGCTGAAACGTTTGACCTGCGTTGCGGAGGCCGAATGACATAAAGGGAAATTCGAACAAGCCAAAAGGTGTTGTGATGGCTATATTAGGTATGTCATCAGGGTTCACAGGGATTTGGGTGTAGGCCTTGACTAAATCAATCACGGAAAAAACTTTGCATCCACGGAGACGATAGGTAAAATCGTGGATGTGTCTGACGGGGTACCTATCGGGAATTGTTCTGGCATTGAGGGCACGGTAGTCGCCACATGGGCCCCACCCAACAGGTTTCTTGGGGACCATATAAAGGGGCGACGACCATGGTCCATCAGACCGACGTGCAGTACTGTCAGTGAGCATTGCGTCAAACTCGGCTTTCGCTGGACAAGGCGTTCAGGAGCGAGACGCCGGGGGCGGGACGAGATAGGAGGGCCAGGGGTTGTCTTGATAAAGTGTATGGTAGAATGAAGGGACTCAGGTAGGAGTACCTGAGGGACGGGTAAGCTTGGGGACGGAATTCGGACAATATTGATTTGGAAGAATCGGGAGTGATGGTCTTGATACTAAAATGAGAGATTGTAGTCGACTGGCAAGGGACAGAAAGGTTGGTTACGCTGCCAATCAGCCGTTGATTGCGACAGTCGGGGAGTAACCCGAAATGTGCCAAGTCTGATCCGAGGATTGGTGTGCTAACATCAGCGACAACAAACTTCCAGGTAAAAGCTCGTTAAAATCCTAGATTTAAAGGCATTGTCTAACAATGTCATTAACTAACTGATTTTTCATGTTTGAAATCAGCGTATTTCTGATTATGTCATTCGTGCCTAGGCAAATGAGAATAATTGAATTGAATGGTGTCGGTGAATGCATTGTTTTCAAATATTTCTTGCAGTCAGCTATTTTTGCGCTGGAAAAACAAAATAATTCTTTTAATTTTCTCAAGGGCTTGTCGTGTCACGTTGCTTGCATAAAATTGTCATCTACAAAACTGGGAGTCACCCATCAAATTGATTTCAAACATTGGTGATTTAAATCCAAATTGCTCGTTGGAGGGGGGGGTGCATTGCGGGGCAATTCGGGGGTGGGTGGTTTATTGCAAAAATCAGGGGGGGGGTGTACAAAGATTCATGGGGGAGAGGTGCAAAAATTCATGGGAGGGTTTATGGTTTAAATCATGAGGGTGGGGGGTTTAATGCAAAAATCGTGGGGGTGGGGTGCAAAAAATCATGCGGGGGTTTCATTGCAAAATCCATGGGGGTGGGGGGTTTATTGCAAAAATCATGGGGGTGGGGTATACAAAGATTTATGGGGGGGTGCATAAAATCATGCGGGGGGGGGGGGGTCATTGCAAAAATAAGGGCGGTGGGGTGTTTAAAATACTTAGCGTCTAAGTTCAGTTTCCAAGTTCTAATCACTGAGCCATGCTAGTATATTTCTGCATTTGACATAAAAAACAAGTTAACTACATACCTATGAAAAATCTAGTTTAATTAGTTACAAGGGATAAAAAATAAAATACAATTTGTGGCTGGTACTAATACTATTAATGGGGAAGTTTACTCAATTTCTTATGAACTGTAATAAATTCTACACAACATGCAAACTGTCAACCGCTAAACAGGACTGCCAGCAACAATTAACCTTAAGCCAATGTGTCTGTGAACTGAGGGATGGGTCGATTGGCGTGAGTTATGATAGTAACTTGTTACCACCTTTCATGTATTTTGTGTTAAACTCAAGCGCTAAATTATTATGTCCTGTGATCAACCCAACAAACAAATTAACATTGGCTAATATCTCAATTCATCCTCGCTTGTTCTGGCAATCACTGAATAACTCATTGAGTTCAGAAAGTTGTAAAAAAAGGTAAATTGCACTATTAAAAAAAATTAAATAATCATTACTTGATTTACTAGCGGGCAGTTAAATTAAAAAGGTTACTCAAGGTTAAATTACTTGCAACTGTTCAACTGCATCATAACCAAACGGCCTTACCAAAAAAGGCTCATCTAAAAGGTGAGGATCTGTCAAAACAATAGACAATAGACAATAGACAATACCTGCTGTCAACAACACCTGTTGTTGAAAGGATTGCAATGTTAACATTGCACTTGTGGTTAGGCTGCTTTACACTTTAGGACTGAGGGAGGTTAATACCCTCACAATCTACTATCAGATAAGAAAGTCCAGGCTTGCTGAAGCTTTAAGCTGTTAGACAATTTATTTACTCCAAATAAATTAATGGTACAATTGATGCAAAACTAATTACACTTCATAATGTGTGAAGGTTGCATTAAAAGTGAAAAAGAATACTGTAATAAAAAACTAGCAACTTTATATGCAAATGAGTTTACTGGCTGCATTGTAACCATGCATAAATATACAGAAAATGTTTGGCTTGATGACATCTGCTAACTCGTTGATCCTGCTAAACTTAAAACTGGACTGAATATTCTATACTGCTTTGGGACAATTTTTGACTAAATTGAATTTCTATTGTATTTAAAATTGGAAATTGGTCGTTGACACATTTAATTTTTTTTTGTTTGTTACCCATTGTGACAGAGCTTAAAATTATTTTTAAATGCAAACTAAATGTAACCAGCTCTGTTCAACAAATAAGTCTAGCATAAAAACTGGACACATAACTTAATTCGTGGGGGTGTGACACAACTTAATAACATATTGTAAACTATTGTAGTCACATACTCAGTGTACTTGCTGGCTTATTTCTATTTTCATGTAACACTGGGCAACACTTTTTGTTGTTGTGTAAAAACGACCTTGTTGCAACTGTAATGATTCCTTATATTACTAATTAAAGGTACTACAATTAATTATTAAAGGTACTAAAGGCAGAGCATTTGTCAACATTAATGTAACGCCTGAAATGTAAACAAGGCTTTCCCCAGGCAGTTCGGTATTGAGGGGACAGTATCAGTGCAGATGAAGGGGCTCATTTTCTAATGCGTTAGAAAATAATATTGGAGACAGAAATATACTGTTATAGTACAAATACTCGTTATTATTGAATTGTTGGAGTGTTTAAACCAACTGAAAGTTTCAACCACATGCTGATTTGCTGTCACGTGTTTGAAGTGATCTGTTCAAACTGCTAAATATTACGATTGTCAGGAAACCCGATATTGGGAAATAATTATAACACACTTTCATCCGTTTGTATCCTAACCGTTACAGAGAAATTGAACACTCAGAAGCTAAATTGAATCGCACGATGAATTTAATGCTTGCACGTGGTATTACGTTCATATTATGAAATTGAAATCAGCAAAGGCGGACATGTGCTCTGACGTCACGTCAACGGAAGTCGACTCGAGTCCATGCAAAATGATTTTAGTTGCTTTCCCTTGGCATAAAAATTAGTTTGCAAAGTTAAAAGAATGAATAAAGCGAACTACGTAAGCTTTGGCTACTCGAGTAAGGTCACTGAGACTTTTAATTACTGGTGTGGTCGGTCAACCGTTACGACTGCACGCTACTGCTACCAGCTGTGGCGTGCCTCTGGATTTAATCTCTCAGCCACCCACATTTTAGGAAACCTGAAGGCCCGTTACCCATTTAACCTTACTCAAGCATATGCCAGCTTAATGAGCTCCTAATAATTGTTAATTAACATTAACTACGTTTATGCCCCCGGAAGAAATGTGCGGTCAGGTAGGAACCTGCCAATGTATTTGATTGAAACACATTACTTCATTATTTAAAGTTGATTTGATTGAATTACTACATAACCGATTAACCAAGATCTGAACCCTAATCCCCGTTACCCCCCGAAAAGGCTACCCCCTTACTTAAACATAATTAGGTACATCACCCATGTCTGGAAAAGATAACCTGCAGGGCCTTCTCCTTCAACGGAACACCAACAACAACGCTCCGCTCCGGCCGCGGCCGTTCGTTCGTCTGTCTGTCACTGCGCGCACATGTTGACCTTTGGTCGCCTACAGCTGTTGTCCAGGGTCTTATCTTTACCTTTTGAACCTGTGGCTTTCTAGGTGATGTGGGATATTCCCACACTTTTATTAAAAAACAAGACACAAAAATGAGGAGGGCAATAAAATGTCGAATAAAATTGGAAATATCCCTAAGATATCTTGCTACTGGCGACAGTAACTGAAAACCATCGTGCAACAACAAACCAACTGCAAACACGCTCAGCCACTAACCGCTACTTTGCTAATACACATGTCTCACTGGCCGAAAGGCCGCTACTTGGTAGCCGCTAGTCGATCATGTGATTCACTAGCCGCTAGTTAGTAGCTCGAAAAATTGGACATGTTCAATTCTCAAGGCTAGTTAAATCTGACTTCCGTGCTACTCCTACTAGCCGCTACTGCCTATGTCACATTAACACGATTTAGTAGCCGCTATTTCGCTAGCGGCTAGTACAGTAGCCTAGTGTGATACAGCCTTATGTGTCTCATTGATTAACTTGATATCGCGCACAATTTTATATGATTACATAATTTTTAAGATTAGAATTTTATATGGAAGGAATTAACAGCTTCAGGGATTAATTTTATAACACCTAAACTAAATCAAAATCATATCAAAATAAAACCACAGCATTTGACAGTTGTTGCTCATAATTAATCATTTATAGGGTAATGATGAGTGACAAGGCAATACCATATATATTGTTATCAAATACCCCATAGGACTTATGTATTGTTTTTTATGTATCGAGTCATTCAAATTTCACTGATATCCTAGTTTGAATAGGTCAGGATCAGTGTGTAGTGGAGTGGGAACGCGTGGGAACGCCATAAATAATATCAGAATAATTTGATTTTATTACAATTTCAAACAAACACATTTGGCGTTCCCACACTGAAAAATTTACAACCACACCACTGGTTAGGATGTTATATCGAAGAAATATTTTTATATAACTATAATGCTTGTTTCCAAAACGAGCAGTGACGAGAGTTAACTTAAAAAAGATTTTCCACAAAAAAAAACAATTGTAAACTTCTTGCCAAAAATAGTGTTTCTATGCGTAAGTGCAAACGGAAATATAAAAATTTATCAAAATGATACGATACTAAAGCGCACATCACTATTGTATGGCTGTGATATAATAGTGCAAAATATATTATAGACTCTTTCACATGGAATGAAATGAAAATTGTAGATAGAATTAGTTTCAAACATTGTCATAAACTTCACCACTTGTATTGTAACAATCCTGTTGACAATTGTAAACTAATCAAGTAACAACATACACAATTTGAAAGGAAAGTGTCAATACTCCATACCGGTTTTACGATTTCAAAACAAGTTTCTGTTCTTACAAAATTGTTCTTGCATTCAAAAGGGCTTTTAAATATAACTCAGTTAAAGAATCAAAATCGAAAACATACAAATGGTTGTTTTTTCTCCTTAACATCAGATCTCAACTTCGATTGCAGGGTTTACATGGGAGCCGCAAAGTGCCATCCTGCAAACAGGGCTTGAACGGAGACTTAGAAAATAAATTATCTGTATTTGCAAGAGCAGAACAGGAATCTGTGGCTAGCCAACAATTTAGGCTTGCTCAAGAATGAATAGTAATTAGGCGAATCAATTAAAGCAATTGAATCTGAATAATTATCAGAACTTTTCCAGCAGGCAGGCTTTTTCTTAACACAAAGACATCGGCAGGAAACAAAATTATTTTCATTTAAAAATATACTTCAGCTACTTTAATATCTGACCGCAACAAAACGGTTAGTGATATTACCTACTAGGTCGTTAGGTAAAACTGAGTTGGACATATTAAGATATTACTAAACCGCTCAAAAGTTCTTGCAGTAAAATAACAAGAAAACGCTAAGCATCGAACACAAAAACAAAAATATGTTTAAAGAAAAGACAGACGACACAAGAAAATAATGAAAATGCAAAGTACAATGGTTTCATAGGTATTATCTTTTGATGGGAGATCGTAGAAGGTTTTCAGAAGTTTCTATCACAGATCCTTGGGACTCTCTGAAGATGGTCATGTCCACATCCGAACATGGAGGAGGGAGGTTGGGGGGCGTGGGGGAACCCAGCACCTCGCCGACCTAGGACAGACAAACAATAACATTCCGTGCTAAGAGGTCATTGATATCGTTTCACTTGAGCATGAGTTCACATAGTTTAGTCAGGGCCTGATTAAGAGGTGTGGCGCCTGTAAGCTAGAGTTGATTTGGTACTCCCCCCCCCCACAAAAACTTAACAGGAAAAGGATTCAAAACTTACAAGACTTAAAAGTATTTCGGGATGTGTCAGTTTCAGTTCCCAACAATTTTATTGGTTTATGGGGAAAACCGAATTCGGAACATACATATCTCTCGGTTTCAGTTTTAGTGTAACATCGGCCGTAAATGACAATCGCACCTCGTAATTCCGGCCGTAAAAGACGACCAGATCTTGCACCATCAACGTAGTAGATGACAGAACCACGTGATAGTTGCCGTGATGTTCGCAACGTGTGCCTTCGGCCATAAATGATGATCACACCGCACTTTATACAAAAATTATGACGATCGTGCCGCTATCCACTGAAACAGACAACTGGACCATGTGAAATCGGCCGTAATTTATGACCGCATTGCTTAATCATAGCCGTAATTGACAATAGCACTACGTTAAACCGGCCGTAAATGACGATCGCAACGCGTAATCACGGCTGTAAAAGACGATCGCACCGCAGATGGCCATTTCGAGCATATAATCCTGTCCCAAAATAATCCTGAGGTAAAATGAATCCCGCCTGAAAAACGGGAACAGTTTTTCCTGAAATTTCGGGATCTGTCCATCCCTAATCGCGAGCTAAGGAACAATTAAACTAACCTTCTACCAAAGTGTCAAACTGAGAATAAAGCAGGTGTGGCGATGGGAATGGGCGCTCTGAGATTCCTCCAACCAATTGATCACCGCAATTTCAAAATTATAAAAAAAACTGGCACCCTAGGCTGCAGCCAAGTCAGCCTAATGGTTTATCAAACCCTAAGTTTAGTACACATTTTTCAATGTTACAAACTCAATGGATAACTTGATGTAAACCGCGTCTTGAGCTCTGAACAAAAAACACCCTATAGCCACCATCACTGTGGCCCTCATCAGTTGTCTATGTGTGTACAATATCAGTTAGTTACCCATTATTCAAAACAGTTTGCCGACAATTTTATTTAATTTTTTGTATCCACTTTGATTTGTTTGATCCATTCAACAAACCATGATTGTTGAGTTGGGACAAAAAGAGAATAAAGTGATGGAAAAATCCCAACGAAAAAGAAAACTGATACCGCTAGTGAATTTGATTTGCAATAGAATACTATGTACAAGTACGCTTTACTTGTGCATTTGATTGTTTTTTCATTAGTTATTTTTCTACTTTCAATAACCATAAATATTTAAAATTAAACATTTCAGTATAGATGGTACTCCAAACTGGTTTTCCACTAAAGGATTTTCAGAGGAACCACTGATCTTGATAGCACAAGATCAAGTTAACACATCTTGATAGCATTGCAAGGCTTGATAACTTTCTCAGTCCTCTTGGGGATATTGCTATCGAGGTTCTACTGTACAACTTCTGTTGACTTAAACGAAATGTCTATTTTTAAATTTATTTTCAGACAAAAAAGAAAGATCAGAGAAACTAAACAATTTAAACATTTTCTGTGCTATATTTTTTTATGTGAAAAATATATTGATATTTATTATTATTTATTAAGTGCCTCCGAACAAATAAAGGAATCAAATCTGCACATCTGATTTAGCACAAATGTATTTCACTGGACAATTTCAAGAATTATACATTTTTCCTGGTAGACTATTCTGGTAATTGGAGTTAAGATAATCAAAGCTCCTACTGCATACCCTTTCAAATTTATTGCACTACTTAGATTTTGTATCATGTTAATGCCAAACAGTATGTAATTAAGTTCAACACTTTTCATTAAGAAATTTAGGGGTGTGCGAGTAGTGATTTTTTTAATCGAGTCGAGTCAAGTAGTGCCAATTATTTTCGAGTTTTGAGTATTTTCGAGCGAGTATTTGCCATCAATTGGTAGTTTAAAATAGTGTAATGGGATTTGGATACCACCCTAGATTTGATAATCTAAACATGGTTTCTAACTAATACATGAGTAGCAATACAAAGTTTTGGCCAGTACAATCAAACTGGATTACGTATTGACTAACAAAACAAGGTTTGATATTCGTTTCCAGCCGATGAAACAGGAACCTGCTGTCATTTGGCCAATTTCACCTGGTCTAGACATCGCTTATAATCAATATTAAATGACGAAATCGTTAAGTCACGGCCGAAACTGCGCGATGCGATCGTCATTTTCGGCCGATTTTACGTGATGCGATCGCCTTTTACGGCCGTTACTACGCGTTTTGGCCGGTCGCAATCGTTCGCGGTCGTCATTTCGACCGATTATACGTGATACGATTGCCTATTGCGGCCGTTACTACACGTTTTGGTCGGTCACAGACATTCGCAGTCGTCATTTTCGGCCGATTTTACGTGATGCGATTGCCTTTTGCAGCCGAAATTGCGCGGTCCGATCGTCATTTTCGGCCGATTTTACGTGATGCGATCGCCTTTTACGGCCGTTACTACGCGTTTTGGCCGGTCGCAATCGTTAGCGGTCGTCATTTTCGGCCTATTTTACGTGATGCGATCGCCTTTTGCGGCCGTTACTACGCGTTTTGGCCTTTCACAATCGTTAGCGATCGTTCGGTAATCGGTGGGAAATACTCGCTCGAACTTTCGAGTAGTTTTCAAAACTTCGAGTCGAGTTCGAGTATTAAAATACTCGGCCGAAAACTCAAAGTTTCGAGTACTCGCACACCCCTAAAGAAATTGCAAATAAATTGAAAAATATGGGATATACAGCTAATTCTTCTAGAAAAAACTGGAATCCGATGAGCACAGTACAAAAAGATAGCTTATCTTTTGTTATATTTTTCCGTGTTGTGCTCATCTGATACCAGTTTCCAGGTCAGTTAGCTGTGTATCCCATCTTGTTTCAATAACATTCCTATGCCAAGTATTCTTCCTTTGTCACCAAGTTGAAAATCTTTAAAATAAAATGCTCTTACAATTACTTCACACTTGCTGCAACCTAATTCTAAAATGTGTATCCAAGTTGTCTCAAATAATTCAGTAAGGGAGCCTTTGGAGCCTTCAATATTTTACATTGGAGGTGTCTACTGATAGTACGTTGACATGACATAAAAACCGTACCATTCAGACCTAATGCTAAATAGACCTCACTACTTCTAAGTGGGATGTAAATCCAAAGCTCGATCATATGAGGTAATAAAACAGAACATTTAAAAGTGAGTAATAAAAATGCAACAGCAAAAAAATGGGAATAGCTGACAGGATGGATGGCATTTCATCATTGCCGGGGGGAGTTCAAATAAAAATCCAACTTTTTTATTTATAAATTTATCATTTTCAAATTGTTATATTTGGTTTTAGGATAGTTTTAGGGAAAAAATTATGTATTGTAAACCCTCATAGATCCCTCCCCTTGGGAGGGAGGGGGTATTTTCGCAAATTTGTAATCGTTTACAAGGAATGTCATAACTCAAAAAGTAATACAAATTTTTTCAATTTTTTATTTTTATTTTCTCACTAATACATCAATCTATAAAGTGGAGTATGGATTTGCATTTATTATAAAAAAATAAATATTATATTATAAAACTAAAATAAATAAATTTAAACAAAAATTTAGTAGGCTATATTTATTTATTTTTTAAATATTTAGAATTGATAAAACACAAAATCCATACTCAACTTTATGGGTAATCAATCCATAAAAAAAATGTTAAAAAATCATGACTCTATCTCTTTTACAACTCAAGATATTGTATTCCTCGTAATATAAAACAAGACTTTCGGGAAACACACTATAACTAAAACTGGTAGCTAAGAAAACTAAAGCGGTTGCTTGGAAACTTACTTTTTAAAATTCTCCAGCCCCATACATGGAGCCCTCTTGTTCCTTTTTCTTTTCTTCATCTTGTAGGTTCTTCATCTTCAGGTAATTCCTTCTCCTCTTAACCCTCTCTGATTTTGCCTGGCTGATTTTTATTTTGCGCTGTCGATCCCGTGCTCTTGCGATTGCAACACTTCTTTTGCCTGGAGATATCTTGGCTTGTTGTAGACTGTGAATAACTGATACATTGTCAAAGTTGTATTCACTTACTCCCTCAGCTACAGCAGTTTCCACTAACCTTCTTGACACGCTTCTAGCTTTATCGCATTCCCGCCAAATAAAACTATGTAGACTCTCATTGGCATTTTTAGTCTGACCTTTGAGGCATCTTTCCAACAGGTTTGCCCTCTTGCTCACATTGCTAATTCTTCTTTTGAACAGGGGGTATTCCCGGAATCTCTCAAATCCGCTGTAGTCAAACCTCTTCACAAGAAGGGCAGTGTCGTTGATAAAAACAACTATCGCCCTATCTCTATAACTTCAACCTTCTCTAAAATTTTAGAAAAACTTTTTCTCAACAGGCTTTACCCATTCTTGGTTTGTAATAATGTTCTTTTTGATAAACAGTTTGGCTTCCGCAAAAACACCTCCACTGTTGATGCAATGTTCAATTTTATTTCTACTGTTTCTAAAGCACATGACGACCGCAAACATGTTTTTGGATTGTTCTTAGATCTGAGCAAGGCTTTTGACATGGTGAACCACAGCCTTTTGCTAAAGAAATTGGAACATTTTGGTATTAGGGGTGTTGCTTTGGATTGGATTACTGCTTTTATCCTTGGGAGAACACAGACTGTGCAAATCAATTATATCGACCAACGAGGCTGTATTGCTTCACAGAAATCTGAAGAAGTAGTAGTTGACTCTGGAGTTCCTCAAGGTACGGTCCTTGGACCGATCCTCTTCTTGATGTTTATCAATGACATTGCTGGTAGTGTACCTAGATGTGACCTGTGTCTGTTTGCCGACGATACATCGCTCAGTATCAGCGATGTATCTCGAGAAAATCTTGAAATCAATGCATTCTTGCAGAGCAGTCTTCTTCTTCAGTGGTTGGCTGTAAACAAACTTTCTGTAAATTCCGATAAAACCAAGTTTATTGATTTTAAATTAAGAAATTATGATGGCATTTCTGATGGTTCAAATATTATTGTAGGAGATTTTGAAATAGAGGCATGCGAAAAAAAATGATTTTTTAGGACTTATCATAGATTCTCAACTTGATTATTTCAAACACATTAACAAGGTCTCCGGAAGGATGAATAGTGGTATTTTTACTCTTTGAAGACTTGCTCAGTTCACTGATACTAGGGTTCTTCTAACTGCTTATTTTTCTTGTTTGTATCCACACATCAGGTATGGCATTCCAATTTGGGGTGCCGAATCAACTCGTACAAAGAAACTGTTTCGGTTACAAAAGAAAGCAATACGACTGATTTTTGGAATGGCAAGGCTTGAGTCGTGCAGAGGGGTTTTTTCTGAAAATAACTTACTGACTTTTCCCTGTATTTATATTTTTTAAACTCTTTCATTTTTGGTTAAAAACAGACACTTTTTTCAGATGGGCCACATTTCTAGGTTTAATTTTCGTAATGCTGGATCCCTGGCAATTCCCCGTCACAACACTACCTTTTTCAAAAACCAGACTTTGTATGCAGGCATTAAATTATACAATTCCCTCCCATCCAATCTCATGGCAGTAACTGATGTGGGTAAGTTTAGGAGGAGGCTGAGATCCTTTTTGGTTGCTAAGGAATACTACAGTGTGTCTGAGTATTTTATTGACAAGAAATAATTATTGTTTTTTTACCGTTGACATATATAATTTTGAATGTTTTGTACATTGTGCTATAAATTAGTTATATTTTCTATGCCACATTATTTTTGCAAATGACGTTTGTCAATGCTTGTAAAAGTCGAATGGCAATAAAGATCTGATTTCTGATTTCTGATTTCTGAGGTGAGTTTCTGTCAGTCTTTTATATATAGGGGCAATCTGCTCAAGAACAGTTGGATTGAGTGGTGTTTTTATGTTGTCTGCGTGGCTCCCAGAAGTTTCTTCATTTGCCACTGCCCGGTTATAAAAGCACCATGAATTTTTATCCGTTGGACACTTACTGTGACGAGGTCTTTCATACGTTGAAATGCAGTGGTGAAGAGTAGCCAGGATGGACTTTCTAACAGAGCTGACATCTTTGTTGATGTTACTGAACACAGCATTATGGTAGTAACGGCTAAGCTTTTTGATTGTTGAGTCCTTTAAACTTCCGTGGGCTTTTCCTCCGAGCGTGATTTTTTTGAGCCTTGCATACTTTAACTTAGTTTCGGAGAGCAGTACCGAGTCTCTTGGATACATGATTGATACACTCTTCCTTTTGCAAATCAACATGCTCTCCATAAACATTGAGTCCTTTCAAGTGTGTAAAAACTTTAGAATCACCATCGCTGACGACTGTAACATAGCGAAATTTATAGTTTAGTGATCGTTTCCAAAGAATCTCAGCTGCGACAACTTCCATGGCTGGAGAGGATCCGTCATAATTTTTGTCGCAGTCTATGGCATGGCCTTGGTACCAAGTTTCAAACTCAGGGCTATTGACACCCAAATCATGTTCTGCTAAGGCGCAATTCCGGAAAAACTTTGAGAGGACGCAATAGTCTATTACCAAGCCGGTATCAATATGAATAATGGACCCAACTCCGTAATTTGACGTGAATCCTCTTTTATACCATGACCCATCAAAACTAGTCAATAACACTGTTGTCCTCTAAAGTATTATCTTCCTTCATACAATGTTTCCGCACACGGGCTCTTGCTTGTGACAAACTAGCGATACCTGCCATTTTAGTTGCTTTACATACATTAGTTATACATTTGTTGTAAAGTCCTTTGCTCATAATGTAATTCATTACTAATGCAAATTGTTCGATAGCGGCATATCCTTTACTTATTGCACTGAAAGCCTTTACAACACGTCTGTTTATGTCATACTCGTTATATTGTGTCTCCGTTGAACTTGACACAGACACTAAATTACCAGATACACAATTAGTACAATCAACAGAGAGATGAGCTTTGAAACCTACTTTGTTTGTTATAGATAGCTTCAAACAAGACATAAAACAATTAGGACATACCAGACTGGTGAACAAACTATTTAGAGATTGTTTATCCACTAACAGATACTCAGGCGCAGCGCACAAATCATGTAGGCCTACCTTGATGTCGCTTTCGATGAAATCCTTTTTCCTAACATTAGTGTACAAATCATCTGTAATCATTGGCTCACTAGATGGTTCATTAGCACTAGGAAAAGTAGGCCTACTTGGTCCAGGTATTGGGTCTACCTCTGAACTTGTGTTAGGATTAGGCCTGCTCAGGCTGTCAATAATTATCGAAGTAGGGCTACTCGAACTAATAATCTTACTTGCACTAGTACTACTAGATTCTAGGCCTAGCTGATTTTTCTTTCCCCATCGTTTTTGAATTGCTAATCTTGCTTTGCTCTTTTTTACAGATCCACCTTGGTTGAACTGTTTTTGTTTTGCACTAGTTTTCACTGGTGGCATTTTGCAACAAATAGGCTATATAGCCTACTACACAATAATGAACTGAAAACTAGCTTCTTTACATAAAACAGCACTAAATAACAAAACTACACTAATATAATACATAAAAACTTTGTAGAAACACACAAATTACGCCTTTTTACTCAGAAGAAAGTTTTGTAAACAAATCAACAAAATGTCAACAAACAATAGTGTCAGATCTACAAAACAATAACAAAACACAGACTTACAAAATGACACTTTCCAAAGGCATTAAAATTATTGTTTGTATGACCATTGACTAAACGACCTAGCAAATATACTATAAGTAATAAATACAGAGTAAGAATAAACATTATCTACTAAGTTGTGAGTGATGTATAGTCAAGCAGACCAGAACGCTCGAAGTGGCAAGTTCTCAGTGGTGCAGTGCCCCACTAATTAATTTTTCTAGCTAGGAAAAAACTAGTTTTTAGTCATGTTTTATACATCACTGTATTTGTAAAAAACCATAGAACAAATAAAAAATAAAAAAATATTTGGGATAAAAATTATTTTTTCGTGTTTTTGCCGTGAACTCCCCCCATTTTCTATTAGGGGATGAAAAGGGAGTTCCAAAACTGCTTCACACAGGCTGATAGCAGCCCTGGAATCTACTGCCAGGATTTGAGACGGTTAATGTCTCGGCCCTTTATGGACAGTTTTTTTAAGCTTAGGGCCCAAAAAAGCATGTCTAAGATGAGCAGGCCTCGCACTACTTTGAAACAATCAACAATCAATATTACATACAAAAATGCAATAAAATGAGGAGGTAAAAGCTCGTTGTCGAATTTGGCTGAAGGAGAAAATAACGATCAACAAGGTTTGAGGTGGTGTATCAACTTCAAAACTCGCAAGTGCTTTAGGAATCTCGGTTAATTGAAATGACCAAATAATTGCCCGATACTTAGTGTAGGAGGTCAAGACACGACTCGATGTACCCCCTTTCTCCCTGTGTATCTCAAGCCGCTGTGCATACCATATGTTACCCCTCCCTTAAAACAAAAAGAAACAGCAATCCGTCAAACATGTCTTTTGGTTTTCTCAGCTTATACTCACAGTTGAATTTAACCTCGGAAGATGGAGGAAAGATAGTTATGAATGATTATAATGTGGTACCTCGAAGGCGGGTTCCACTTCTATAGAGGCCGAGGGGGACGGGCTGCCTCGGTGGGGGTCCAGCAGGGAGCACAGCTGGAACCACAGGCAGGCATTAGATTCCATCATGTGCCATTGAGTGTTATAGATAAAACTAGGCTTATCGCTTCGCTCACTTGCATTCCTCAGTTAACATGTGTTTAAATCAAACTCAACCACTGTAGTGTGTTAACACTTTCCATGCTGTTTAAATGTTGTTAGGTCGACCCAGGAGCTAAACATTTTAATTTGCTAAAAACTTAGGTTACACACGTAGAAAAAAAGGTTTGAATGACAAAAAAAATTTTCTGATGGTTCTTATATGTAATTAGTGTCGATAAATTTATGGAGTTCAGAAACTCTACCTGCAGTTTTGGATCGGCGCAATAGTAGTATGAACATGCTGCTGTGATGCAAGATGCACCACAATCCTGCACGATATAAACACACTATTCAGCGAAATGCACTAATATTTCCTTTTAGCGAATTTCCCCTATAGGGAAGAAGCTATTACCGTAGGTGGCATGGTAAGACTTAAGCCCGAGACCATGATAACTTTTCGTTTTGAGGTCCCCAGATGCCAAAAACACTATTCGTTCAAATTTATATATATATATATATATATGTGTGTGTGTGTCCGTTACCGCGATAACTTTTGAAAGAAACACCCGATTTTGATGAAATTTGGCACAAATGTGGAGAGTAGCATTTATGACTTTAAGTTCGAAAACCAGATTGATCACACTATGGGAAGGGGGTTTTATGGGGGTTTACAATTTTCCAAAAATCGTTTTTTTGCAAATTTGACCCCAAAATGTTAAAAACACTCAATTTTGGTTATAGCCATTTTATAGAGCTTTAAAAAATAAATAATTTAGTATTTTGAATCATTAACCTAGGTTAAGTGGTTGCGGAGAAAATCCAAAAAAACGTGCCCCATGTTATTCTTATGGAAAAAAGGTTTTTAGATTTTTCTCAGATAGTTTTACTAAAAACTTCACATTTCTGTTTATTAATGTGTTTAGCTCAACAAAAAAAACATTTTGGTGTTTTAATCGTTGTTCTACGTCCAACCGTTGCAGAGATATTCAAAGTGCTAAACACAGTACGTTGTCCAATGTTATCCTTATGGAGAATAAATAAAATTCCATATCTCGATTATTTTTGAATGTATATTGATGAAACTTGGTATGTGGCTTCAACTAGTTGTGGTATATTGATATTAGCACAAAAAACAAGTTTTTTGTTGATAGTCTCCGTAGCAGCAAACCTGCATACTCGGTCCCCATGTTATTCATATGGAGAATAAGTAAAGTTGTATATCTCCCTTAATTATGAACCTAAATTAATAAAACTTGGTATATAGCTTCACCTGGTTCAGTTATATTGATAATTGCAAAAAAAATATTACTTAGCTTCCTCGTTGCAGCAAACCTGCGTCCTCAACCCTAATGTTATTCTTATAGAGAATAAATTAAATGCTCTATATCACTTATTTATGGATGTATTTTTGTGAAACTTGGTAAGTAGCTCTATATTGTAGTGAGTCACATATATATGCATTGGAAATTCGCTGAGTATGCAGGTTTTCTGCGACGGGGGTATTAAGAAACGTAAACAAAAAACAGAGCATTGATAAGAGCCGGAGTGTTTTGGTAAACAACGTGGCAGCAAGCGCAGGGGAAGCCCCCCGCTCCGCACCTTCAAGAGCTAGGAACCGGAATCTGACCATATAGCAGACATTGAATGGGCATCTAAAAACTCGTGACGAGGTTTCATTCATCCAGCTGCATTAGCTGACCCACGGTATTATTTTGAAAACAACATTAGACTTTGGAGTTCATGAACTCCACACGATACACTGGAAAGGCCAGCTTGGAGTTCATGTACTCTACCCGCACGGAATGTGTTAACTAGAGATGTGCGAGTACAGGTTTTTTATGTCGAGTCGAGTAAATTGCAAAAGATTCGAATCTCGATTTCAAGTCGAGTATACAAATAAAAAAAACACATACGTCGACTTGAATTGGATCAAAACAGTGTATAGGGTTCCATTTGTAAAGGTTGTTATTAAAATATACTTTTCTAGTCACTATGACCTGAAAATAACAATAGTAAGTAAAATAAATGTATTCCTGCTTCATTGGAAAAAGGTAAGTACATTTATCTGAAAATAAATCATACCAAAGTAATTGCATAACATTTTGCCATGAAGATAAAATACTTTTTATCTGTTGGTATTAAGGTTGTTATATTATAGCCTGTATGGTATTAATTAACAGTTTCATTAAAAAATAATCTCAGTTTTTTATTTTATTTCCTCCTTTTTATTCATCCTATGTTTTGTATATTATGTTTAGGCCTAAGCTACATATTTCTACGAATGGAGAAAATAAAATTACATTTAGGCCTATAAGTTAAAATAAACTTTATTTTAATATTTAAAAGGCCTATTACATGGTAAAACATTAGCCTAATTACTTACCACACAAAATGTATTTAATAACATATCTTAGCATTAATTTTAACACTAATAGTCCTAATAAGAACAATCAGTTAGTAACAACATGAAGATATGTTTGAAAGTGCCTGGCAAATCAATTGATGAAATTGGACCAATGTCTTAAATAGAGTTTTAAAATATTACAAATTATTTAAAAAATCATTAATGAAACTTAAACAAGGCCAAAACAAATCACTTGTCTTTAAAAACAGCTCAATGCCAAAGGACAGTTGAGCCTAAAATTAATGGACTCACTCAATTTCAATTATTATGGAACAAAAAACAAGCACAAACTTCTTATGCTTACCCAACTATTGGATTTCATTACAGATATGTTTTTGATATTTTACTTTAAAAAATTACAAGGTTAGGTTAACCTAAAAGTGGACTAGACAGACAGTGTTCATACAGCTCAATCTGAAGGTCCTGGTAAATCCTCAATTTTGGTGTAAAGAGTAACACAAAATTATAAGCCACAACTTACTTATTAGTGAATTTCCTTTGGAAAGTGAACTATTAGCATGACCCGCACGGTGAAACTTAAGCCCGGGACCACCATAGAAGTTCCTAACGTGACCCCCTGAACACGTTTTGGGGGGTCGTTCAAAATTACATATATATATATATATATATATATATTATATTATTTAGTTCACTGCATAGGGCTACTGTTATAATTATTATTTTTAAAAGAAGATTATTTATTTACAGATTATTTAATTTTAAGTTTAAGGTTATTAGCTGCACTGTGATCTTGAGGTAAACCTTGAAACACGTGTCAGTGAATTAAAAATGAATTTTGAAGGGTACTCTGGTAATTTTCTTTTAAAAATAATATATATATATATATATATGTGTTTGCACTCTAGCGGTCACATTTTTTGTCTGATCTACTTCAAATTTGGTAGGGACGTTCCTTTCTGTAATCAGTTGGACAATTTCGTTGGGCAAAACAATCGGAAAACTCTAAACCCCTTTTTTTGGGGATTAATCTTTCAAATTTTGAGTTTTTGGGCCCGAAAAGGGTCGGAAAGGCCTCAGATGTAAAATCAACGCATGTTAAAAGATGGGAATTATAAAGGCGAAAGTTTTAAGCCCTCTCTCGTCATTCTAGCATAAATATTTACTGAGTTATTAAAGAAAATGTGTATCGACTAAATACAGTAAATTGTCTTACGGGGTTTTTATACTAGAAAAGCCTGTTACTCCTTTGTTAAGAGTACTTTTATTATCCCCAGCAACCTCACGCCTACTTTTAAGCCTGTCTGGACCTTCTCTTAACCTTATAATGCACAATATTCTATTCCCAGCTTTGCAAGTAAATGAAACCAGGAGTATCAGAACAGCCAAAAAATCAATGTTTTCAGATTTCAAAAAGAATTGGACAATTTTATGTTTTTACACTGATTTTGAGTTTTAAAAGTTTTTATGTGGAAATTCACTTCCCTCACGTCAGCGTGCTGCGTGCGAACTCGTTTATTAATAAAGCACTAAAATCCACATCACAACTCTTTAACACCTCAAATGCGTTCACTCTCAATTTGAATTTACAACCGACGCGCGGCTGCGGACGACCCTTGGTAGCGCGGGTAAACGGTGGGAGTAAACTCGCTCGAAACTTTCGAGTTTCAGTAAAATCGCGAGTTTCAGTGCCTAAATAACAACAATGACCTTTATATGAATCAGCTGTTACAAACATTTGGTATTCACCAATGGTAGTGTGCTTTTCATAAAACATCCGAAACATTGTACAAATTTAAATGGGCCAAAACGCTCAAAATGACTCCTTCTCGGATGAACAGCGGCTAAACAGTTGGTCGGATCTTAAATCTGAGTGTGTTTGTATATCATAAGTGTGGAATTAAATTTTCTACAACTTTTGTATTTAACATTTGTTGCCCTCTCTTACCGTTTCCTTACAAAAAACGCCCAAAATTGAAAAATTTAAAAAGTGGAATTTTCCCCGCCCAAAAAGTGACTGTTATATTGATGTTATTGTTAGTTTTGAACAGAGTTTGGTTTAATGACGTTATTAAATAAAATATAATAAAACAGAGGAAGTAATTTGTTTCACCCTTGTACAAAGAGCAAATGTTCCCCCAACATTCTGGGGATGCTACACCTATGAACACTTCTCCAGTATGCCGTGGTATTAGGCCAGCTTTAGCTGCACCAGCGCCATCGCCTACCCTTACCTCGTGTATGCCGGTGAGAGCCTGCTGCGCCGGTATATTGCTGTGAGGCACACACTGCTCCAGTACGCCATGGTATTGCGCCAACTTTAGCTGCACCAATGCCATCACTGCCCGGCAATGCTTCAGCTCACTGCGTACCACTCCAGGGTCCTTCAAAGGTAGAAAAAGTAAATAAGTTAACATTTATACAATTTTATCAAAAATAAATTTAATATTTATTATTAAATCAATAGCCTATTGAAATTTTTAAATGTTTTTTTCTAATTTTTAGAAAATTGTTTACAGAAGTGCTCATCTTAATACTTGAGTAGTTGGCTCAGATACTCAACTCAATTTTAAAATACCACATTTCACCTATCCATAGTAATGGAAAATGAAATATCTCATGGGAAATCCTAAAGACTGTCACACATTTAGGTATATTTAAAGTAATTTAAATCAGTGGTCACGTTGGCCCAACGACCGAGCAACAGTGTGGTGACAAACCCAAACATAACAAGTGAAGGTTTCTTCAAGAGTAATAAATTTCTCTATCTTCAAAACAATGTTTTAAAAAAATAAAAACATTAGGGGTCTGCGGTACCAGAAATTTAAGGTCGGTACGGTTCGGTACAGTAAATATTTTTGTACCTCGGTTCTCGGTACAAAATCGGTACGGTACGCGGTAATAAAATAGCCGTACTTTATCATAGCCTAAGTGTATTCGGAAACCAAACAGAACAAGTACAGAAAAAATATTGTTAAAGAAAAACATACTAGCAGACATAAAAAAGTATTTAACCCTTTGAGTGCTAAGCTTCTGAAAGGAGTAGTTGAATCCGTGATGTTTTGTTGATTTTTTTAATATATTGAACGCCTGAACAGTTAAAATTAATAAAAACGTGCTTCCGCTGGACACACACAGTAAAGGATAGGTAAAAAGTAGCAAAACACCTGATCAGATGTGCAACTCACAAAGAATCCACCCATCCCGTCAGCTTGGACCCGAGCCGTCCACCGTTTGCTTAAGGTCCGCCCTCCCCTTCAACTCTGCCACAGACAGGTGAACTCTCCATGAGTTGCACATAAAAACCACCGACTGTGACGGAATTCGAACCCTCGATCCAAGTGTTACCCCCGGCCGGGAAGGTAACGCATTAGACCGCACAGCCACTGGTCAGGCTAGCAGCTGCAGTGGATCAGTTGGTATTATAGATACTAGGCGCTGGACGAGGTAGTTCAAGTCGTGTCTACCAGGTTTCACCACATGTCAGACTCAGACTGCAGACTGAGCGCCTAGCGGTACAATCGCTTATGAAGCAGTAACAGTGTTTATTGATAACAGATTCAAAAGACGATATATCGGACCATAGCACTGAAAGGGTTAAGTAAGCTTTTGATTATAATTTGTAATAGTTCACAAATATTTATATAGGCCTAATAACAATAATAATGTGTTAAATCACGTAAATAAAGAAAGAAAGTCCAATATATATATATATATATATATATATATATATATATATATATACATATATATATATATAACCCCAACAGTAATTATTCCCTTAATGTTAAATAATTATGTTAATTTAGTTATGTAGGCTTATTCCATCTATAAGATTTTGTTTTTTGTATTTGTAATAATTTCACATAGATAGCATTTATTCAATTTTCCCCATATTCACTAGTTATGTTAGGTAATTTCCTAGTTAATTTAAATTGTAAAGCTATCTCAAATACATTTCATGTATATAGATAATCAAAATTGATCTCATGCAAGATAATACAAATAACAGTCACATAAAACACAAATAAGACAAATATATTTCTTTGTGTGTTTTCAAATTAAATACAGGTTTTATGAATTATGAGTTAAGAGCCTCCAACAAATTTAAAATCCTATAGCCAAGACAGAATTAGAATTTGTATTGCAATCAGATGACACATACTCAGCAGACGTCAAAGTTGTAGTCTACTCGTTCTAACAGAAGTCGACGGCGATGGCGGTTCATCAAGAATCAAGAATCCATCACAATCACTCATTGTTTGTTTTAAATAGTTTTACTATAAAGGCTATCACAAAACTTGTTATCAAGGCTTGTTCAAAACATTTTATCAACAAAGACGACGCTCGATCAGTGGAAGTGATGATTACGTCCAAACGTCATCATCACACAAAGAGTATACCTAGAAAGTGAATATCAGAGAGAAAGAAATACGCAGTTTCCAAAATTATGATATACGCCATAAAATTATGAACCAATGTAGGCTAACCTTTTTTATTTGTTACAACAGTAGTGAGTGTACAAATTTTGTTTATTAATCGACGTTTTAGCAATGAAACCAATATTTAACCTGAACACTCTTCTAAACCGTTCACGGCATATATAATATTGAATTAAAACAGTTTCTTTCGGTTGGTTTAATTTCTATCCACAAAACGTTAGGAAGTGTCATAATGCCTATTAGGAAAATGTTATGACAAGCCCGATTTGTGTTTTTGAATTGATGTGCATGTTATTACGTTTGCATATCAAAATAAGTGTCAACCTTCTGCATGTTATTACTCTCTGTAACACACGATCGTAGATCAGAATGTGTTTGCCAAATGTTTGGCGATTTTAAGTAGTATCAAGTACTCATTTAAGGTTAGGGGGCTTATCCAATCGGCAATGTACAACACAAACCGGTGTTGAAATTTTGATGATAAAACAAACATATATTTATGTGTTTATCCCTCAGTTTGATTTAAAAATGATTAAATGTCATACAAATTCGGTTGTAGATCTTTGTTTACGTTTATACTGCCTCTATACACTGGCCAAGTCTAGGCGAGCAAAGACGACCTTGACAGTGTAAATGCGTAGTAGTTTGTAGTTTGTTATTAACCTCTGTTACTCTCGATGTTTATGTACATTATTTCATTACTCACTGAGTCGTACGTAAGTCGACGAAACATTCGGCCAGTCTGTGGAGGCGGCTTTATCAATGCTGTAAAGACATCTCGTCATCATTCGTGATCCGATTGTGGACCTATAAACTCGCGAATGCCAGTCAAAGTTGAAAGTTGCTGTCGTGAACCAAGACGTGTCAATGGAATGTCAACGGACGAAAAAGATGTTATGAATAAAACTGAAGGAAAAAGTGTGGTAAACAGTGAAAACTGATTTTTTGTAGTTCTAGGCTGTACCATACCGATTTAGTACCGGCGCCGTTAGTGGTACCGAACCGAATTCGGTAATTCGTTTTGTACCGAACCGGTACCGATTTTTCGGTGCACCGCAGACCTCTAAAAAATATCATGTTTCAACGCCATACACATAATGCACAACACGTTTCAATAATTTAAACCCCAACCCCAACCCCTTCATGTGTTACCTAACAAAATCATATGAAGCATAATAATAAGCTAATACGTAATCATACAAATACATATGCTAATCATAGCCATCAATACGTAATCATATGTTAAAAAGCTTAAATCTTGTAGATATGATCATTTTGCCTACTAAATAAAATAGTATTTTAAAGAGATATTGTTTTTATTTTCCAAATAAAATTATTAAAATTCATAACAAATTAATTGATTATTAAAAACAAAAAAAGTGTTCTTTAAATCAACAACAAATATTTGATGACAAACCCTTGATGAACAAAGCCCTAAAATCAATCAAAACGATAACGAAGAGGTTTGAAATAAACCATAAAATAGAAGTGACACTGGCATTTTATCTTGAGTAACATTTTTGAGGCTCAAACAGGAAAATAAACTGTGGTATCCCAGCTAAAATGTAACAAATTAGAGTAGCTAAAATGTAACAAATTAGAGTAATAACTATCATAAATTCAAAACCTTTAATAATCCACATAAAATATGTAATAAATACTCAAAAAGAATTAATATCAGATCACAAAAATTAAGTCTTTCTATCATTCTTAGCATTATATTGAAAGTGTGCGAGTTACGTAACTTTAAACCAAACCCCCCTCCCCCAAATAAAGCAGAGTAACGCTACGCCGTACGCCATATCCTCTTCCCCTCTTCAGTGTGTTTCGTAATATATGTATGGCTCCTTACAAAGTTGTACAGTGTCATAAAAAAAGTATAACCACGTTTGAAAATTTGACTACTTCGAGAAGGATGAACATATTGAGGCGAATATAGTCTCAAAATAAAGAGGAAGGTTTGGAGATTTTTCACATACCTTTGATATGTGCCCCATTAGTAGCACGACAGACATCAAAACTATATTCGATTTCTCGCCTCGTATGCTGGAGCATGTCTGGAGAGACAGTAGTGATGGCAGCCAATAAGAATGCCTTTATTGTCAGGTGCATCGCGACAACCATAAGTTTGCCTAAAATTATATTGAACACGCACAATTGGTTTTAGCTTCACGAACCAAAGCAAACATTGAGCTTTCTGCTGCACGGTCCACATCGTACTGGCTAGACAGGTATGCACAATTCTCTTTTTAGCACCAAGGCCGATGACCCATCAACACAGCGCAACGACTGCTATTAATTGTAAATACCCCGTAGCAGCAAACCTGCGTACTCAGCGAATTTCCAATATATATATACCACATAAAGCCTCATACCACGTTTCGTCAATATAAATTCTTAAACAAACGATTAATGACATTTTAATTATTCTCCATAAGAGTAATATGGCGGCTGAGTTTGTAGGTTTGCTGAAAAAATGAACACAACAAAATGGGTTTTTATACAAATATCAATATAAGTCAACTAGGTAAAGCCACATACCAAGTTTTATTAATTTATGTTCATAGTTATTGGAGATAACATTCAACTTATTCTCCATAAGAATAACACGGAGGCTGAGTACGCAGGTTTGCTGCTATGGGAACTATCGAACAAAAATTTGTTTGTGCAAATATGAATAAACCACAACGATATAAAGCAATATACCAAGTTTCGTCAGGATAAGTTGATAAATAAGCGAGATATACAATTTTTCTAATCCTCCAATTTTGACTATTTCAAGGATTATATGCAAAAAACCCAAAAAACCCGTTTTTGGGGTAAAAAACCCGTTTGGATGGTCGATCTGTCTGGTTGTCGAACTTAAAGTCATAAATGTTGCTTTACCGTTTGTATCAAATTTCATCAAAATCGGACCATTTTTACGAGAGTTGTCGTGCTCAAGGACACACACACACATATATATATATATATATAAACAGTTTTGAAAGAATGGTGTTTTTCTCATCTGGGGACCTCAAATCGAAACGTTATCATGGTCCCAGGCCTAGGTCTTACCATGCCGACTACGGTAATAGCTTCTTCCCTATAGGGGAAATTCGCTTAAACAAGAACTCCCAACCCTCCTTTTTGATTTGAGACCATAATCACCTCAATATGTTCATCCTACTTGAAATAGTAAATTTATCAGATATGGGTATTCTTTTTTGATGACCCTGTATAATACTTTCTTTCCTGCATAAGAACCTACATCGAGCATGAAGCCATCAATGATGTTAGAGTGGTCATGGTGAGGGCTTTCGGAGACGCTGTGGTTTCTGGTTGATAACTTCTTTAGCCTGCAACACATAAGGAATGCCATGATTAGGGTCAGCAACTAGAAAGAGGCCAGTTAGTAACAAGATGAGTGGAGTAAGGAGGTGGGCTAGACTGAGCCGGGATGAGGCCGTGACATCACCCGAGACCTCAGCTGTGGGGCTAGCGACTTTTACTTTACTGACCACTGACATGTATATTTTCATGGTGATCATTGCATCTACCTCAGTCAATTTAAGTTCTTGAGACGGTAAATAAATGTGTTTAGCTTGAATAATTTCCCATGTGATTTATTTTTATTTTCATAAGTTTTATAGGAGTTGTGAATATATTTTTATATATTTCTCAAGAGTGTTTTTTTTTTTTTATTTCACAGTCCGATTTGCTTTTATTAATATCAAAGTGCATAGCATTTTTAGCACAGAAGTATTTTGTTTTTCATTTATGGTTATAGTGAAAGATATATAGCTAAGCGATTACTGTTAAAATAATTGTTTGGTACTATTATATATATATATATATATATATATATATATATATATATATATTATTTTACTTGCCATATTCACGCAAAGTTGAAAGTCTACGTTTCTGGATGAATATTTGTTTTGTTTATATGAAAATATAAAACTGAAAATTGCTTCTCCCTTACTTTATAGTTGGAGGGTATCCAAGTAGGGGCCCGTACATGTGTTACGTTATGCATTTTTCATAATTTCAGACCCTCTCCCTCCCATCGCCAAGCAGGATGATGTTACCATAGACGCGGCCGGCCGCTGCGTCAATGCATAGGGCCTAATATTTTCTTTTTAAAACGTAATACAGCGCTGAAAGACTCTAAATATGTATCGTTTCTATTTAGTGTATATGTTCAGTGTTTCTGACAAATAACTGAATATTAAAATAAAATATTTCGCAAAGTAAAACTTAAAGTCTAGGTTTTTAATTTCTTTATATTCTTGTAAACTGTAAACCAGTTGTCTAAATTTGTATGACATATACAAAGTGTATAATTCATTCATGACATAAGGAATGCAATAATTTATTAGAAACTATTCTCAAAGAAAATATATTTCAACTCATTAAAAAATAATGTTTAATTATAAAAAACAATATTTTACTAAACCAGATAATATGTTTACATGCATACCTAAAATATTACCTAAAATATTTTAAAGGTTAACCAACCAACTTAATTATAATCTTTGTGAGTAGATGTAAAGAGGCGACATGGCGACCTAAAGTACGAAGGTCGAGTACGAAGGTCGAGTCACGTGACCTGGATTAAATTCGCAAACCTCAGTAAAGCGAAGTTTTATCACTAAAAATTACTCCAACCTAACTTAAGCTATGTTTTATTTTCTAAACGAGCGTTTTCACCTTTTCATTAACAACAAAAGCTTTATATTCGAAAAAATTAAATGCAAAAGCAATATTTAAATAAATATTTCGTTTAAAATACAATTTGTTGTGTCATGAATCAATAAACAACAGCTGACTCACAAAGTATGTCTGTCCAACGTCTGTCTGTGAACTGTTATCTCAGGTCACGATAGCTTTATCATTTTTTGCAGTGGTTAGAAGTCAAATGTTATGTTTGTATTCTTTCCACCACTCAAACAACATTATTCCATTGTTTTACAATAAAAAATAAATAAAAATCTCCATGGTTAAGTTAATTAATCATATTTTCTCTTTTTCACATCACTTGAGCCAAAACCTTTGTTCCCACGTTCCGTATGCCGCGTATCTTTTCCACCATCAATTAGCACATTGTTTTTATAAACTTTTAATATTATTTGTACGATACGATCACCTCTTTTAACCACAAAATCCTCATCCGATTGATTAAACAGCAACACACCAACATTTCCCGTGTAGTCTAAATCAACCACACCAGCACCTACATCTACTGAGTGCTTAACTGCTAAGCCGGAACGCGGGGCTATTCTCCCATAACAACTCCGTGGAAATTGAAAAGATAAATCTGTTAATATCAGCTGCTTACCACGTTTTGGTACTACATAAATCCTAAGCACTTTTTAAGTCATAGCCAGCCGATTCTGGGGTACCTCTAGTTGGGGGTAGCGCAAACTCAGTTGGGAGGAGCTTTTTATATGTTTTAAATATGCTTGGCGGGGGAGGGGAGTCTGGCCCACCTCCTTACTCCACTCATCTTGGGTTGGTAATACCTCAGTGGTTAAGTGGTTAGTGAATAAGGTTTAGCAAAAACTAGGACATAATTATATATTTCACCTAGGGATGAGTCGATTCCAAATGTTGATTCTCGATTCCACCAATTCTCAGGCTTAGAATCGGAATCGAGAATCGATGGCCCAAAGTCGATTTCGATTTTATCGATTCCAGGCCGTCAGTAAGGAAAAAACAACTTAACATTGAAAAACAAACAGAGATAAGCTAAACAACGTTTAACAAAATAAGTGGTTTAAATAATACTCCTCCCGACAACTAATTTCTCCTTTCCAGTCCCAAAACTACTCTGTCTTTCTCTAACACGAAAGGAGAGTAGACAGGAGTTCTATTTTTGGATTCATGGAAATGAAGTCATCAGAAAAGGAAGCAGGAGTGGAGCGGGGCCGCGGGGAGGGTTTGGGTCGGCGACGACAAAAATGGGAAAATAAAGTAGTGGTCTTTTAGTAACACTGTTAAGTCTGTTAAGTAATTTACATCACATCTCTCCCACGGAACTGATACTTATAACTTGCTGTGAGTAATAATACTTTGCGTAGGCTATATCGATATGATATTTTGATGTACTTTAATGTGCTGAGGATATATTTGCTATTTGTTCAAATTCAAATCTTTATTATGCATAAATACAATATATATGTACATGAATGTATATCACAGTCATCAATAATCACTTAAATAAAACAAAAACAAACATCTAAAATTCTTACAAAGCGAGAAAAAAAATAAAATAAAACTATCAGCCAGACAAAAATTAATTTAAAGAATAAAATTCTTTATTTAGGAGAAACAACTTTAGCTGTACCTTGAACTTGTGTAAGCTTTTGATTATTTTAATACTACTAGGCAGCTTATTATATATTTTGACACCGGAGAAATAGATATTTCTCTCGGACAAAGCGAGCCGGTGGTGGGAAGTAAGAATTTATTGCCAAGCCTTGTTGAGTATTTGTGCCCCTAACCTACTGTTGGAAAACAGTCAATTTTCTGCCTAATAAACACAGCAACTCGTAATATAATGAGACCATAGAAAGTCAGAACATTTAGTTTACGAAATGTTCCTTTACAAGTGTGAAGGACTGGAAGACCTTAATAATTCTTATGGTCCTCTTCTGCACCTTAAAAACGTCAATGGCATGAGAAGAAAACCCCCAAGCTTCAATTGAATATGTCATAGCAGATGAGAAGCAGCCATGATATACAGAAACCAAAGAATCCCTATTCAGCCAAGGTCTCAACAGCCTCAATGAAAAACAGACACGACTGAGTTTATTGCAAAATTCCGTGATATGAGGGATCCAGGACAAAGATTTATCTTTCCTAATTCCTAAAAATGTTGTTGTTTCACATTCATGAATACTGCTAGTAGAAAACAAAAACATGACTGCAGACTTTTTTTTTAGAAATTGCAAGTAATTAGTCTTTGAAACAGTTTAATGAGAGACAATTTACATACAGCCAATTGTTCATGGCTAGCAACGAATTGTTAATCTTTAGTTGAAGATATTTTTTCCACTAAAGATCAAAGTTGTATCATAAGCATAGAAAAATTATTTACAATAGGCAATTCAAACTCCAAATCATTGATATAGATGAGAAAAAGTAGAGGGCCCAAAATAGAGCCTTGTGACACTCCCAAACCTACATCACAAAGTTGAGACTTCACACCCTGCACTTCAACGAATTGGCAACGACCTTTTAGATAAGATGCAAACCATGCAAGTGATTGATCACGTACACCATATCTCTCTAACTTCATTATCAACATATCATGGTTCACATTATCGAAAGCTTTCAATAAATCACAGATTAAGCCAATCGCCGGTTCACAATCCTCTAAGTGCTTAAAAACTGCACTTAGAAAGGCTAAGAAAGCATCGATAAAACCACATTTTGGCCTAAATACAAACTGATATTGTGATAAAACATTATAGCAGTTAAGATGAAATAACAATTTAAAATTAACAATTCTTTCCAGCACCTTAGATAGGGTTGGTAACAAAGCAAAAGGGCAACGCCTGTCCCCCTTTTTAAAAACCGGAATGATCTTAGAACATTTGAAAACTGTACGAAAACGTCCTGGATAAAAGATTCATTAAATAAGTAAGTAAGAGGCTCAATCATGTGAATGTATGATTTCTGCAATGACCAAGCAGAAATTTCATCAACTCCATCTGATTTTTTCGGCTTAAGAGACAAAATAGCATTAGATATAGCTTTGCAAGTCAAAAAGGAAAATAAAATTGATTTTCAAAGCTTGGGCCACGAAGAACAACAGAATTAATAGCACCAGGATGAAGGCTTTTTAACGAATCATTGAAGTGGCGATTGAATATGTACGCAATATGAGCAGGAGCCTTAACAACCTCATTGTGATTCACCAAAGATTATCCCTCTCTATCAACATCAGCTTTCCTAGTCTCTCTTCTCACAACATTCCAAACAGCATGCCTCAAATTGTCAGAACTTTTAATTTCCTTATCTATACAAGCTTTCTTTTCGATCTTGACCATTTTCCTGAAATGTAATTGCCTGAGCTTCAAGAGGCGTTTAAGTTTTGGTTATTAGTCTCCTTAACCAAAATAGATAAGTCAACATTATCATCACAGAACTTTTTTAATTCCTTATCCAATTTTTTACGACAGTTTTTGCGGTTTTAACTTTTGCTCGGGTTAAAAGAAAAGCAACAGAAAAATTACTAAGCATAATTCCCATAAACGCATCCCACTGCAAAACCATTCACGTTATATATCAAAACCCAGTTTTCACTTTGAAGTAACTCGTTAAACTTTAATATATTATATTCCTATGTTTCAATCCCTGTATCTAAAATAAAAGCTAACTGAGCATGGTGGTCCGATAGGTCACATTTAACAGTCTGACAAGAAATCAAATCGGGTCTCATATTAGAAACTAAATTGTCCAATAAAGTCTTAGATTTGAAAGTGGAGCGAGTAAGTGTCCCAATGAACGCACTAGTTAAAAGATAAAAACAAGTCTCAGTAATTTGACATTCCTTTCTTCAGGGTTTAGGAAATTAAAATTCCAATCTCCAACAACTATTAAATTTGTGTTTGCCTTTAGAATTTGAGAAAAAAGTTCCTCAATCCGAAAGACAAAATTTACTTCACTATTTTACTTCACTGTGGCGCCCTGTAAATGCAAACGAGAATAAAATTGTTAATTTAGATACAATTCTTAATCCACTTATATTGTTATATTATTCCAGCCAATGTTTGAATTTGAATAATAGGCATATGCTTCTGTTATACCTAGTTAAATTTTATTATTTTACAAAGTAATCAACGTGTTAACCACACTAATTCACTTATTCGGTTTATTAAAAAATAATCTTCGACCAACTGATTGTCTCAATTTATTAAATACAAATCAATTACTCGCTAACTTATTGTCTTTAAATCATTTTTAAAACATTACTTTGCTATTTCACCTAATATCAGGAATCGATGGAATCGGACTGGAGAATTGGGAATCAATTTGAAAGAATCGGAATAGAACAAAATTGGAATCTCTAATTTCACCAAATAATTTTTGTAAATAGATAGTAAAACATGATCAAAACATCATCATCACATTATTATTATATTACAACCAGAAAAAACTTGGTTGTTCAAGTAAATTTTAATCTTTGAATATTCTTGGATAACATTCTGCCTACATTTGTCTAACATAATATATAGCATATTTTATCTTAAAAGTTGAACAAAAATTATTCTTTGAAATTTCATTGTTGTTACAAGGTACTTATTCTGTCTCCTAATAGTGCTGGGGTATACTTGACTTCTATACTGTCTATTTCCTGCAAAAGTTAGGTATTTACTAATTGAGTTTGAGAGAAAGTCCTAACTTTGACTTGTTAAATAAAGTGTGTTGTTGTTAACATTTATACTTTTGTTAGTGTAAATAAACAAAAATATAAAATGTTGTATTCAGGAAATTAAATCTGATTTACCAGGATCATATTTGAAAACCACCATGAAATATTTCTGACACACATAAATTAGGTCATCTGAAAATAGGGGAGGGGCGGTTAGCTTGAAAATGACATAATTTTTAAGAATTTAATTGAAAAAAGGTGGGATATATAGGTAACTCACCTGAAAATACTGGTTCAAATGAGCACAGCAACGATACATAGATATTTACACAAACATTACATAATATTTTGATTCCATTGGGAGATTTCTTCAGATGAAGAGTAGAGAAACACTGCCAGTTAAAATTAGGGATGAGTCGTTTCCAAATGTCGATTAACGATTCCACCAATTCTCAGGCTTAGAATTGGAATCGAGGATGGATTGTCCAAATTTGATTGGAGAGGGTTTGGTTCGGTGACAAAATATCTGACCTTGAAGATAAGACAGCGCAGTTATCTGTCAATGTCAAAAATCTTCCTCTTTGAGTGAGTATAAATTAATATTGGTGGAGGAAATTAAAAATCGTGTTCTTTGCATTTAAATTAAACTGATTTTGTTTATTTCATATTATTATAGAACACTAGTGAAATCATTATTAAATCATAAACAAAATTACATTTTTAAAAATAGGTTGAAAATAACTATAAAATAGCTACTAAATAATTTTAAAATGGCTACATAAGATTTAAAATTGTATACGTTATTTAAAATCAAATTGCACTTTTTTGATAGTACCATCACTTAAAACTGTACATGATAAAACCAATTAGGAATTTAAAATTCTTCCGTTTCATTTGTTGTTTAAATAAACTGTAATAGGCAATGAATGACAGGTAAAGATAAGTGAATTATTGCTCTCTATTCATGAAAGGTGCTAATGGAAGAGATCTGAAAGTGAGCAAAAACCGACCTAGAGCCTAGATACTAAAAAATGCCGATCTGTCTGTCAGGAGTTTATTACAGTATTTGCATCACTTCCTTGTTTAATATGTTCTGGTTTTTATAAACTAATTCACAAATCTTTGATGGGCATATGTTTAACAATTCTCTTTTGTTTATCATGGTAGTTAAATAAGGTAGATTATTTGATTTTGTTAGTGGCAAACCCATTTTGTAAAAGGTTTCCTGTTATATTTATTGAACCTGTCAATAGACTATTTTACAATTAGATAAAATATAAGGACATCTTTGATATTTTATTCAGATTTAAACTCGATTCTGTCAACTAGAATTCTTTAACCCATTGGCTTAAAATGACGTGCTGGTGCCGTCATTAACTTTTCATTTTTAAACCTATGAATTGGAATGGACTAAATTATCTTTTTAAATGGATTAATGGTGTATTTTAATTACAATATTGTTTTCTTTCAATTTAAAGAGTTGCATTGGCACATACACAGTATACATAAGTAAAAAGTAGCAAAATCAGAGTTGACCAGGTGCAACTCATAAAGAATTAACCGATCCCGTCAACTTCCTAGCAAGCCTGCCACCGTTTATTTTACTTGGGCCCTCCCACCAACGTTGCCACAGACCGGTTTAACTCATTGAGAGTTGCACGACTAGTCAGTTTTGGTTGTGTGCGGGAATCGAACCCACGAACATCGTATCAGCACCTGGCCAAGGTGTTTCCATGACGTAGCCAACTCAGCTAACACAACCTTCAAGTTGTCATAAAGTTAAAATAATACAACACACACACACGCACACATGATTACACGATACTCAACATTTAACAAAAAGATAGGCCTAGCGGCCAAACCTGACCTGGCCTGGTCTGCAACCTGACCGTGACCGCGACGATGCGTCCGACCGATTTGTCTGATAGGCCTATCTTCTTGTTAAATGTCGAGTATTGTGTAATCCTGTGTGCGTATGTGTGAGTTGTATTATTTTAAATTTATGACAACGGTGATTGCTGGAATTCTGAAGATGGTTACGTTGAACCGAAGAGTAGATAGAAAACCCTCTGTCAGGAATAGTCAATGCGCGGACCCCGCTGTGTTCAAAGTGTTTCGTGGGGGAATTGATCGCGTTCCCCCTCCTGCCGCCACCATTACTGTACCAGCAGACCACGCCCTCATTCCCACTCCGTAAATAACAACAGCAGTCCTGCCAACGTCCAGCCTGTAGCGTAAAATTATGGAACCATCAGAAACTATCGTGTATACAAATCTAAAATTGTCACATTGCCTTTTTGTATTCCCTGTTGATCCTGTTGCACTTGACTTATTTATTACACTAGCAGATTACAAATTGTAAATAATGTTGTTTACCTATCTTAATAATATTTGGAGTGCATTTATATAAATAGAATAGTAGTTTTGATAACAATATTACCATTGTCATGTAAAACTGAAAAGGTTTTGTACTGTTTAATTATGAAAATTTGCTTAATTCATGATCCTGTAAATAATATAAGTAATACAAATCTGGTTTAGTGACAGTAAGAGTCCTGCGGGAAGCATGGGCCATAAATTATTGTTAACTTAAACATGATCAAATAAACCATGTCTTACAACACTGCAAAATATATTTTAATAGTTACTGGGATTAAAAATAATCCATACAATTTTTCCAAAAATAGTTAGTTTTCGATAATCAGCTTTTTAATCATAAACTGTACAATAATTATTGTAATCAAAACTTTGTTTGATGATTTACTTTGTTTGTACAAATTGTTATCCTTATACTAACTATATTCATTGATATAAAGAATCAATCTCAAATTGATGATATTATGTGTTACATTGAAATATATTTAAAATTGGTGTTTCGAGCATTATTACTAATAGTTGGACGATAAAAAATAGTTTACTCAACAGCTAAGTAAACAGGCTTTCAAGACCAAAGTATATTATAGCTCTTTGATAATAAATAAATATAAAACAATGTGTAATTATTTAGTTCCCCTCATGAAATTGAGGCTAGTAAAATTCTAGCAACCTATAATGACCGTGTAACAGGGAAAACTAATTGGTCACTCCAGAAGGCGGAGGTTGGCAGTGGCAGTGAGAAGGTGTGTTTTGTTTACTCTTGTCAAAGACACAGATTTTTTACCCTACCATATTGTGAGGTATTGATAGAATGGAGGACCTTCCATCCTGGACACACAGAAAGTGTGGGAGTATAATAATAATGCACCGTATCGCAATACACCATGAGTAAGTCATCGTTGTGATTAAATAAATTACTTATGGTTTTCCTTACTTACTCAAACTACTTATTTCCTTAATAATTTACACAGATCATTGATATATTTATCAAATATCATTAATTATTCAACAGCTCATTAATTATTCCAAGGTACTCAAAAATGTAATAGGTTGCCTTAAACAATAATTTCAGATTAGCGAGAATCTTTGTTGACGGTATTGCCTTCAGTGTCCGGTTTCAGTTGTTGAATTAACGTAAGGGTTAAATATTATGTTGATACTCATCACACTGGAGAACCAATTACTTCCTCTTTAAAAAAAAAAACCGAATCTGATTTGGAATAACATCTAAAACAAAAAATGTAAAAGCTACCTCGGATTTTTAAAAACATTAACGTGACTACGCTTTCTTTTGGCCTTGAAATTAGTTTCGTGAAATCCTGCCAAAGATGCCTTATGTTCGAGTCAACTGTACTAAATTTAGGATTATAATCAATACCAGGGTCTGAAACCAGCAGTTATAAACGTCCAAACCGGAATCACCCGGAAAGTTAAAAACATATATTATAGTAATAACTATCGCGAAACACCCGTTGAAAAATCAATGGCAATCACTATGATAATCTACCATTGGCAATAAATCAACAACGATTAAACAATTGAAATGTGGAAAAAATAATCACGGTTGTCTCAATAATCTCAATTGTACTGATTTGTATAAGAATCATACAATCGAGTTTTGTAAGCGAGGGGCATTTTTATTATAAAACAGCAAACCATACATAAATAACAAATAACTTATTGAAGCTATAATTACGTCTATTTTAAAATTAATGATTAATACAAGTTTAAAAAATGGGTTATAACATGTCCAAAATAATCTTTGATTTTTCGGAATAGGTTATATTGGTAGAGCCTGAAATCGTAGAATTTGGAAATACGCTTCACCTCAGATGCATCCCCGATTTTTCACTGCAGTTTTATAAATACATGTGTAGACCTAATTGGTGAACTCGGTGTCTTATCCAAATTATTCCGAATAAGACGTGCATCGTGAAATTGACTTCAGTTATAAATGGCTAGTCGTCGATCTTTAATGTTTAAGATACCATATGTATTTTAAACAGCTTTCGAGACCACTGGACTCACATTTTAAACATTCAATTGGAAGTTGTAGCAAAAATCTCCGAACTAAGAGACTAAAAAACAGTACTTGCAATTTCTAGCAACCGCGGACACTTAGTTATTTAGCAAAAATATAAAATGCAAAGAACAATATTTAAAAAGCACTAAAACCATAGTTAATTACTTCCCTGGTAATTGGCGAAATCAACTTTTTATTGTGCGGGACCTTGGACTTTGAACTTAAAATATATTCTTGCATCTCTATCACCTAAAAACTATTTAGGTTTAATTGTAATTGCGTCACCTCTAGTTTTTGAGAAATTTTCATCCAGACATCGCACATTTGTTGATTATATAACAAGATATTATTTAATCCTCTGCAATGAAAATCAACATCAGTATTTTACAATTAATTTACTACTATTTACTATCTTATACTATTCAGATTACGGTGGGATAGTATATTCTACAAAATATTATTATATGTGATAAACAGTAGGGAAACATTTGTTATTTGTCCAAATTTGAGGATATATTGAAAAGGAGTAATAAAAGTACAAGTTTTTAATGAATTTTTTTAAGGTATATATAAATAAACGGTATCAGGAAACTGACCCATACTTTCTACCTTTTACTCCAATTGTAATCCATAAATTACTTTATTTTTAATTAATATGGAATATAAAGTACGGCAGAATGTATAAACAATCTTCTAAAGAACCTTTTTCAGAAATATCTACCCAAATCTCTTTTTTGGAGGCACTACAAATTCATTTCTCACAGAATCACAGAAAGTAAAAGGATTTCCAAATAACATCATCTATTGAACAGAAGTATGGTACTGCGGAACGCCTCGCACAGCCGAAGTCGTTATAGGTTGCTAAACTCCAAAGGCGGTATCGGTTGCTGAATTATACTTGGTCCGAGTTCAGTTAACACAGGGTGGGTCTGTGTATAAACCATTTTGAAAAATTGCCGCCATTTTGAATTATAACAACTTTGGTCGTTGCCTCCCCATCTCATTTTCATTGCCTAACCTTAAACTACATTCCCACCAAAGGGCGTACTCTTATCACAATTTGCAGTTTTATTATGGTTTTTTTATTTTAGCTCCTCCACTAATTTTAATGTTTTCTGGTTTTGATGTCAACGGTTTTTGGTTGAAAAAAATACAAACTTCGTCGCTGGCCTGTGCCCAAAAGAATTTTAGTATACAAAATTGACAACAACTGTTCGCTTTACTATGGAATGAGGCAGTTTTTTTTTACTTCAATCTCCAAAATTTGGTCGGTAAGGTAGAAGTAGTACTACAAAAACCACCTTAGCGTATCGTAGATGACAAAGGAGAAGTTTTTTGTCAACCAGAAAAGAATATTTTATGTTTAGAAAATTAGCTCAATATTGGTATCACTGTATTCATATTTTATTGCAGTTTAGATTCATATACAAAACGTATTTATCTTGTGATCTCTGGGTCGAAGAGGTGGAAAATACTCGCAAAAGGTCGGGATTTCGCAATGATTTTAAATGAGAAGCTGCAAGCGTTACTATTTTTATAGCTGGCTAATCCAACAGCTTTTTACAGTCATTTTTAATTACCGTATGTATTTCTTTTGGAAAAATAACCATTACTACGTTTGGAAGGTAGACCTCCTCCGTATTACAGGTTTACGAAGAAGTAGCGCTATAGAACCGATGCTATTTTCGATTCTGAACTTAATCATTGTGAGTTACCTAAGGTATTGAATTGTATCTCTGTTTTTATTATGTTATAGTAAGACAATACCAAGTTAACGAAATATGTGCAGGGATGGGAATAGTCTCACAAGCAGAAGCGATGCAGGGCACACAGTCAGATAACGGTCAAGGTGAAACAGATAACGCCGGCGGCGGCGTTTGCAAATCTTCCAAATCTGCGATATTTTAACTTAAAAACGAAAAGTGTTTTTCTTTCCTATTAATACCTATAAAAGAATTATCGCTGAATAACTGTAGCATTTTAGCGTGATCAATGTAAGACACTCTTGCAAAGATAATGTGCCCGAGATATAGCATTGGATACTGACTATTGATGCAAAGTCGGTTTGCTTTTTATAAATAAACTAACTTGCTTGTCGCGGTCTTACCTGCATAAACTAAAACATAGAATGATTAACACGCGATGTTTACTCCATATCCTTATGATTACAAACCATTCTCACTGATCTACATCTCATGGGTTGAACCCAGCTGTTTGTTTACACCGAATGATATTTAATGATTATTTAAAAACAACCTTGAACTGCTGGAGTCGGCTACTACACTTTTTGAAAATTAATCTCAAATTGTACAAAATTGAACCCTAAACTGATATTCGGGCTTCGAAATTCTCTTCTACTCAAAATAACCTTTCTTTCATTAAAAAAACATGGAAATCCTTCCAATGGTTAACTCAGAATCTTTGGATTAAATAACATCAGTCTCTTTTAATATATAGGATAACTTTTATTCAATCTACTCTTTACAGTTTAAAAGTTCATGGAAATAATTTAAATTTACTCTCTCAAGAATTCATATATTACCGGTATCAAATTATATTCACAAAGTACTAACAATGAGAAGATTCGTGGTTTTAAATTCTCGTATGTTAGGAGTATTCGACAATTCTATTGTTTACATCTGTTGGCATCAATGATGGGGAGGGAGCAACCTTGGTCAGAGGGTGTGGTCTGCTGGTACAGTAATGGTGGCAGCAGGAGGGGGACACACGATGAATTCCACTGCGAAACACTTAGAACACAGCGGGGTCCGCGCAACGACAGTTCCCGACGCGAACAATTCTGCACTCCCGAACCGAAACATGTAAATTAATTTGTTACATGTTCCAATTTGAACTGTGGACGAAAAGGTACAAAACAAAATTTTCATATGAAAAACAGTTCAGGGGCTAAAATGGATACAAATTATAATACTGTAAATTCATTCTTCACAACAAGAGCTTTGACCTGTTGGTAATGGAGCCAGTCTTGTGGGAGGTGGAGGTCAGTTTCTGGGGGCGTGGTTGCAAGGGGCGTGGTCGGGGGAGGGGGTTGGGCGCCCGGTGCATATCCGGCCTCCCTCCCACTGTCACTGGTAACAGGTGGGGGAACGCTGTCTGCGATGGCTGCTTGTAGCTCTGCAACAGCCAAACTGATGGTTAACCTAAGCTCAACATTTTTTTACACAAATTTATTAAAAATGTTTGAAAACTTTGGTTTGAATATTGTTAAAATTTTTGAGGATTTTATTTTTGAAACTATTTTCTATAGGTCTGATAGGAAAGTGTTTATGCAATAAAATATTTAATACTGAATACTCAATTTATTTGCTAGTAACTTATGTGTTTACATCATCCAGCTCGTCATATAAAATAAATTACATAGAAATAATAGCAAAATAAAAATATTAAACACTCTTGTACTAAATTAAAATACAAAAAAACATTATTGCTTGATTAAAACAACAAATTCCTCGTAAGGTTTTATATAAAAGATTGTCCAGGAGAAATAACTCAATTGATTTTTTGAATTTTGGATAAGCCAATTTTTTAAGTGATGGGGAAATGAATTCCATTTAATTTAGGTCCGAATGTCTGAGTTGCCAATGCATAAACTTTAGTGCTTTGTTTTTTTATGCCTCTGTTATTTACTCCTCTATTGTTATTACAATGAAAGTTCTGATGTTTTAGCGAATTTCCCCTATAGGGAAGAAGCTATTACCGTAGGTCTCATGGTAAGACTTAAGCCCGAGACCATGATAACTTTTTGTTTTGAGGTCCCCAGATGCCAAAAACACTATTCGTTCAAATTTATATATATGTATATATATATATATATATGTGTGTGTGTCCGTTAACACGATAACTTGAGTAAAAATCATCCGATTTTGATGAAATTTGGCTCAAACGTGTAAAATGACATTCATGACTAAGTTCGAAAACCAAAAAAATCGGAACATGGGAAGGGGGGTTTATGGGGGTTTTAAATTTTCCAAAAATCAGTTTTTTGCATTTTTCACCCTACAATTTTAAAAAAACTTAATTTTGGTTTTGACCATGTTATAGAGCTTAAAAAAAAAATAATTTATTATCTTGAATTATTAACCTAGGTTAAGTGGTTGCGGAGAAAATCCAAAAAAACCTGCTCATAAAATCTCCCATGTTAATCTTATGGGAAAAAGGTTTTTGGCTTTTCCTCAGTTTATTTTAATGTAAACTTCACATTTGCTTTTACCAATCTGTTCAGTTCCACAAAACAATCATTTTGGTGTTAAAATTGCGATCCTACGCCCAACCGTTGCAGAGATATTCAAAGTGCTAAACACAGTACGTTGTCCAATGTTATCCTTATGGAGGATAAATAAAATTTGATATCTCGATTATTTATGAATGTATGTTGATGAAACTTGGTATGTGGCTTCATGTAGTACTGGTATATTGATATTTGCACAACAAATTGATTTTTTGTTGATTATTTCCGTAGCAGCAAACCTGCGTACTCAGCCCCCATGTTATTCTTATGGAGAATAAGTAAAATGTAATGACTCCCTTAATTATGAACATAAATTAACAAAACTTAGTATGTAGCTTCACTTGGTTGAGTTATATTTGATAATTATATAAAACCCCATTTTTCTGTTCCTTGTTGCAGCAAACCTGCTTTCTCAGCCCCCATGTTATTCTTATGGAGAATAACTAGAATGTTATATAGCACTTATTTATGATTGAATATTGATGAAACTTAGTATGTGGCTTCGCCTAGTTAAATTTTATTTATATTTGCATAAAAACCAATTGTTTCTGTTCCTTGTTTCAGCAAACCTACGTACTCATTACCAATGTTATTCTTATAGAGAATAATTACAATCGCTTATATGTGAATATATTTTTATGAAACTTGGTTTGCGGCTTTATGTAGTATTAAGACATATATTATGCATTGGAAATTCGCTGAGTACGCAGGTTTGCTGCGACGGGGGTATTTTATATTCAGATATGGCCATGAAGAGTAATACTTTAGACACGATAAGGCTAGGCAAAGTTATGATTCTAACATCTTGAGATTTGTCCATACATGAGTCTCGGTACCTAAACCAGTGACACACCGTGCAGCTGTTGTTATGAATTTAAATATATACCTGAGTTTCATAATATAAAGATTTTTCATCCATTGGATATTTAGATCAAAAATGTAACGTCTGGAAGTTAACTACAATGATAGATAACACTGCCAAGAGTTGGCTACACTAAATTCCTCTTAATGCTTGTTGACAATGAGCTGACGTGAACTGATCTTATTGACAGTGTTTGTAAGATGTAATCAGCAGGGTGCTCAAAACACTGTCCCACTGAGTTATTGCTTATAGCTTACTTCGGTCAAGTTCAATGCCATCTGCCATATGGTATTGCTCTGTAGGGTGGTTGTTGACAGAACAATTTCAACCATTCCTTTAGAAAAAATTCATACGAAAAATAGCAAAACTCAAATTGCTACGGTTAATTTATTATATTTTCTTTCTGATTCTATTTTTAAAAATTATCAAACAGGCAAAAATGCCACAATTGTAGCTGTTAGGTTGTTGAGGGCAATTTATAGCACTAAATGTTGCTATCAAAGCGACTCCTCCCAGATAATTTGAGAGCTTGTCTGCGACTTTCTTTGCTGAGAGCAGATTATAATCCTTTAATGAGTCAAAATGCAGAAAATTATTGCAAGTCCTGTCATAAAGCAATGTACTCCAGTGTGTTCCACCTTCCCCATTTAATTCCTCTGAGTCATTGACTGGCAGTATTATCGTATTTATAGATTGAATACGTAGCGGGTCAAGGTAAAATGTGAAATCCTCTAGATTTTTTATTGCATGAGAAAACAACGGGTTGATTGTGATACATGACAAGTTAAAAGTCGGTCATTAATTCTTTGCAAATATGGTTGAATCGTAAGGTCAGTGAGCCATTTTTGGCTTAATAATTCATCGATGATTTGACTTTTAGTCATTAAAGAAGTGTGTCCAGTTTGGGTCCCAATTTCAGAAGTAGATTTGCTGAAGGAGGTGTGACTGTTTTTGGTTTGTATTTCAGCAGATTTATTTTTTACTTGTTTTCGTGTCAAGGAAGCAAAACTAATCGATTCTTGACTTGACGATTCATTCAGACTTGAAAATGAAGAGTTACTGTCATTGCTGCCATTTCTTTCCTAACTTTAGCATAAAAATCTTCTATTTTAAAGGGTAGCTTTTTTCAGTGATAAAATTCTCAAGTTCTCTCTTAGAACGAAAAGTTCTACCTCCTGGTGGTTTAATGTATATGTCAACTTTTTTATGAGATGAGGGCCAATTTCTAACTCATGAGAGCAATGACCGGTCACACATGCAATTAGTTGAATTGAATTGAAAATATCTTGATTCATAAAGTATACAATGGTATACATCGAATGGCGTAACAGCAGTTTATAATGTCAATAATCTTAAAATAGACATCTAGCTACAATTCAGCAAAATCACATAAAAATTATCTATCAAATACAGTTTTAAGGTCTTTTTAAACACCTCAAGATTATCTATGACCTTCAATTCCACAGGTAACCTAGATACAAATTTTGCACCAGCACAAGATTTTTGTTGGCAAAGAATGTGAGCTTGTGGGGAATTATAGCAATTTTATTTCTATTTCTTGTGAAATATGAGTGACTGTCACCTAGCCTGGGAACCAAATTGTTTTTGCACAGTTGTTTTAAGTGGAGAGGTGTATGAAAAACATAAAGACTATAGACAGTCATTATGCCCAAAATAAAAAAAAATACTGACAAAGAGAAACACCAAAATTCAAATTCAACATGGTACGTATTGCCCGTTTTTGAAGAAGGAGAATTCTATCCAAGTTCTGTTTTGGTGTACCGCCATAAATAGCAATACCAAAAGTGATTGATGATTCTATATTTGCAAAGTAAAGAGTTTTAAAAGTGTTTATTGTACAAAATTTAGACATTCTATAAAAACATATATACCTGACTTTATTTACTACATGATCAACGTGGAGATTAAAAGACAAATTTTCATCTACAATCAGACCTAAAAATGTTGTAGAACTAACTTTTTTCAAAGCTTGATCATTAATTTTTATTACAGGATCAACAGAGGGTTTATTTTTTCCAGCTTTGAACATAATATAGTTAGTTTTACTTGTATTTAATAATAATTTATGATTATTTAAAAAATTGTTTATGCCTGTTAGACTTTGAATAGCACTATTTTCCAAGTTATTTAATATAATATCACTTATTTTTAAACTGGCATCATCGGCATACAGACACAAATTCTTTGATGGACTATTCGAAAATGAAAGTGGAATACCTCTTAAATAACAAAGAAACAACAGTGGGCCAAGGATTGATCCTTGCGGTACACCATGATGAATCTGAGATAGTGAAGAATGGCTGCAAACTATTTGTTTTTTATAGTACTTTTTATCTCAAAAAACTGTTTTCTATTTACTAAATACGAACTTAACCAATTTAAAGAATTACCACTAATACCCAGGCTTTCAATTTTGTTCAAAAGAAGTTTATAAGACACACTGTCGAACGACTCCAAGGATTCCAACGACTCTTTGTTTCTGATTAGGTCAAAGAAAATTCCTACAGTTTTCTCTCCTTTAATCTACAGAGTTTATGACTAAATTAATAAAATCAAAACCAGCAGTTATTACAGATCGTTTTGGTCTGAAGCCATGTTGTTCCTGATAATGCAAACATTGTGTTTCAAGGTAATTAACTAATTAATTGTAGGCTGCTCTTTCAAATATCTTAGAAAAAGTAGGTAACAACAACAAAGGCCTGTAGTTGGAAAGATCTTTCGAATCACCTTTTATGAAAAGAGGAATCACTCTAGCTATCTTAAGTTTATTTGGAAAATACTGCTAATAAAAGATGAATTTACTAGGTGAACTAAGGGTTTAATTAGCTGTTTGCTTGCATACTTTATCACTGTCATTGGAATCTCATCAAATCCTGTTGAAAGCTTATTTGGAAATGAACTCAATATATTCAAAATTTCAGTATCTGTAACTGGTCTGAATTTAAAAATCTGATTTGCAAAGTTGTTGAACCAAGGCAGAGCATCATTGTCACTTTGATCTGTTGTTAATAACTGTTGAATGATTGACAGTTCAACATAATTAGAAAAACATCACTAAAAGAACTACTGATCTCCCGAGGTTCAACATAAGTTTCACCACCTAATACAATTTTAATATTGTTACAGGGTTTCTTTTTATTTTCAATTTCTGAATTAAGAATGCACCAATTTGTTTTGCTTACATTACTAGTTTCTTCAATTTTATTTTGATAATAAACTTTATTTGTATCAATTAAACTTTGTTTGTAATTTTTGCTCAAAATTTTAACTCTATTAAATAATTCTTGATCATTAGTAGCTCTAGCTGAATGACTTAACTCTATAATTCTTAACCTATCTTGTTTTATATCTTGTGTTATCCAATTTTTTTACAATTTCTTGAATGTTTCTTTACTTTTGGAAAACATATATCAAAGTAGTACATAAAAGTCTTGTGAAATACATCAAACTTGATATTAACACTAGAATTATATACATTAAACCAATTTTTTGTATTAAAAATTTAACAAATAAAGCCAAATTATCATCACTAAATATACTCTAGTTTCTTTTATCACAGACTTATTTTCGTGTTTGACAATATCACCATTGACTTTATTACAGCAGTTAGGCCTATACAAATCATCTACAACTACTGTCAAACCATCATGGTCCGATATTTGAGAATTTATTCTCTCTACCTCAATAGAGAAATCATCGATGTTTGTCAAAACATTATCTAATGCGGATACTGTACTACACGTAATTCGAGTTGGAAAATTTACTAAAAACATCATGTTGTACAATTTTAAAACATCATTTAATTTTTGGCGGTCAGAACCGTCTAAAACATTAATATTTATATCTCCTACGACCATTACATTTTTAAATTTCTTAACTAAGACTCGCAAAGAAAAGCTCAATTTTTCTAAAAATATTGACATGTTAGTACTTGGGGAACGATAAATTGCAATTAAAACAAAATGAAAATCAACTAATTTATTGTATTTTTGAAACTCATAATAGCGATGGATATGAATTTATTTTTTTATTTCTTTGGACTTTACCTATCACTTCTAGTGTTTAAAACTACACTACGTTTCAGGAGGTAAGGAACCTCCTCCCGTTACCAAGTGAACCCTACCTAAATATCCAAATATAAAGTTCTTACACCTAACTAACCTACATTTTTTTTGGATTTTCTTGATCTTTTTCTTTTACATTTTAATTACACTAACACAAAAATAACAAATACATATACAAAAAATCAAATACAATACATAAACACAACATTTATATATATGAACAAATGGAAAACTGAGAACAGGTAATGTATTGTCAGTTTTCCATTTGTTTGTGAATATAAATGTTGTGTTAGTGTATTGTATTTGATTTTTTGTATATATATTTCTTATTTTTGTGTTAGTGTAATTAAAATGTAAAACAAAAAGATTAAGAAAATCCAAAAAAATGTAGGTTAGTTAGGTGCAAGAACTTGATATTCAGATGTAAGTAGGGTTCTCTTGATAACGGGAGGAGTTTCCTTAACTCCCGAAACGTAGTGTAGTTTTAAACACTAGAAGCGATAGGTAAAGTCCAAAGAAATAAAAAAATTAACTAATTTATACTCTACAACTCAACATTCAAATTCTTTTTCAGAAATAATATCTTGAACACATTTTAATTTAACTTTTTTGCACTTCATGTTTTCCCTACTATAACATTTTTATTTTCAAGGAAAATTATATTTTCAAAATAAGGAAGGTTGAATTTATTGCTACGGGCAACAGGCCTGATCAACCTGTTCTTATCTTATCTGCTGGAATGTGAAACAAAGCTGCAGCCCCAGCCGGCCCAATCAAACAATTCAACTTTTTCCTTCTCTGTTCACGTCAACTATCTACAGACAGGCTAGATTTTGCTTTGCCCTCCCCCCTCTGTTTCTGAGTTCAGAGTGAACTCCATCCATCAAGAAGACATGCTACCCACTTCGTGACCAACATTGCTCCCTCCTATAGTTCATACTGTGGATTTTAGCTGAGGTGAGATATTTGATTCTAGTTTGATTTCATAATTTGATTGATTTTTACCTTTGATATTAACTTCTAATTAAATATTAAATTTTGAAAACTAAACTTTGCTTAACTAATAAATGAATTTCTACCAACCAGAATGAAACTTTCAGAGACAAAACTCACATGCAAAGTGTACAATAATTTTAACTTACTAAATATATATTTTTAGCGAATTTCCCCTATAGGGAAGAAGCTATTACCGTAGTCGGCATGGTAAGACCTAGGCCCGGGACCATGATAACTTTTCGTTTTGAGGTCCCCAGACCCCAAAAACACCATTCGTTCGATACTGTATATATATATATATATATCTATCTATATATATATATATATATATATATATATATATATGTGTCCGTGAGCACGATAACTCTCGTAAAAATTATCCGATTTTGATGAAATTTGGTATACACGTGTAAAGCAACATTTATGACTTTAAGTTCGAAAACCAGCCAAATCGCTCTATCCGAAGGGGTATTTTGGGGGGGTTTTGTACCCCAAAAATGGGTTTTTGAATTTTTTATATATAATTTTGGAAATAGTCAAATTTTAGTTTTTACCATTGGATTCAGCTTAAAAAAATACACAATTTGGTATTTTGATCATTTCTCTACGTCAGTTGGTTACCGAGATATTGAAAGTGCTAAACACAGTACGTTGTCTAATGTTATTCTTATGGAGGAAAAGAAAAATTTTATATCTCGCTTATTTATGAACGTATACTGACGAAACTTGGTATACGGCTTCATCTGGTTGTGGACCATTGATATTTGCTCAAAAAAACATTATTTTACCAAAGGCTCCCTTAGCAGCAAACCTGCTTACTCAGCCCCATGTTATTCTTATGGAGAATAAGTAACGTGTTATCTCCCTTAATTATGAAAATAAATTAATGAAATTTGGTATGTGGCTTTACCTAAATGAGTCATATTGATATTTGTATAAAACCCCATTTTTTGTGTTCCTTCCTTCAGCAAACCTGCATACTCAGCCGCCATGTTATTCTTATGGAGAATAATTAAAATGTCATAAATCGTTTATTTATGAATGTATAATGATAAAACTTGGTATGTGGCTTTATGTGGTGTTAAGATACATATATATGCATTGGAAATTCGCTGAGTACGCAGGTTTGCTGCTACGGGGGTATTATTTAAATATTATTTCTAAATATAATTTGGTATTTGTGGTTAGCACAATGGTTTACAGCGTGCCTTATGTAATTATATGGTAAATGCAATTTTATAGTAAATTTTGTTGAAATGCTTTGCTCAACCAACATGTAAATTTCATGCCTAAGCACAACTGAGCATGAATTGGCTCCTGATTGTTACTCATGTTAGCACAGTTCTTGTTTTCGGAATAAATATTTGATGGTTAGTATGTTGCAAACTAATGAAATGAATTATTTCCAAAAATCGAATATGCTGATATAGATGAATTTTTTTGGACATTTTTATTAAAGTAAATTATTAAGCAATTATAAATAAATGTGATACTGTCAAATAGTTTTAAATGTTTTCAGATTATGTGTAAATCTTTGAATTTTTATATGAAATATTAGAGATAAAATAATAATTTGTATTACTTAGAACAAAACGGTTTCATGTAATATAATGATAATTTTGTTTTAATCGTATTTTGAACTATAATAAATTGTTCTAACGTTAATTCTTATAAAAGTTTTGTTGGATTGGGAAAATCTAAATGATGATAATTATTAAGACAGCTGAAGAAAATATTAATTAATTAAGTCTGTGGAAATTATGAATTTAAATTATCAACTTTTATTAAAAGTTAAAATTCTTTTAAATGATGTTGGGTTTCTATACATTTTAACTGAGCCTAGATTATTATACCTAGTTTCTATTGCTACCTTGTGCTCAGGGATCTCTCTGGGAGCTTTAATTGTCGGTGACCACTCCCTTTGGTAACTACACCTGCCTACCTACCTGTGACTACCTTCTGGGGCTATCTACTGTGGCTACTTACCTGTTGCTACGCCTAGCTGTCCCCTACCTGATGTGTGGACCTGGACACTTACCTGGCCTGGTGTCGACTGTTAACCGACCTGGACCTACGTACCGATAAGAGGCAACCATTTTGTCTCTTTAATGAACTTACCTGCAACTTATAATTGTTTTTTCTGGTACCAGTATAACTTAATTAATCTAATTCAATTTGACTGTGGATTTTGTGACTCAAGGCCTGCCAGAATTTTTGGATTATTAGAACTGCCTTATCTACTTGTGAAACTTAGTGCGGGACCTAATTGTGTTCTCCACGATTCATCGGAACTTCAGCGCATTGCATAGGCTAATTAGTTAAAAGTATTTGTTCTATAGTCTGATTAATTTTATTTCACTGTTATAATATTATATAAATATATTGAATTATTTACTTGTCTATTTCCATGTTTATGATGGTTGAGTGTTTATTGTAATGTGTAACCATTTCAGGGACCTATAGTCCCAGTGGCCCCCTACCCTATACCCTATAGTGGCCAGGTTATAGTTATTTATAGATTCTGTAATTTCTATTACATGTTAGTATCAAGAATATTTTGTCTCTGCTTTTTGAGTATGAAAATAATTGAGTAAAACCCATGGACAATTGAGAGAACAATTTCTCACTTGAAATTAAGATTATTGAAGTTGGCTTAATTTGTTCAATTACTTGATTGAGATTTTGATTACAATTTTGCTACTCAGCGAATTTTCTCAATCTAATCCAGTTAATTTAAATTTGACACCTATTTTGAGCCAGATAATATTTTATTATGGGTTTTCATTAGTTGTAAGATGTAATCTTATTCTTTACCTAATGTGGATGGTTGTATTCATTTAAGATAGTTATACTTGTAGTATTCACTGTCGATTCACAAGTTAAATTTTCATTATGGTAGGAAACTATTTAAAATCTTGCCTCAGTATAATTTAGGTATGGGTTTTTTCCTTGTTCTTACCCAACCCCTTCACCAATTAGAAAACAAGGTGGCGCCCTCCTAAAAAAAAAGAAGAAAGAAGTATTATCATTGATAAAGGGACATATTAGTGCTTTGTTGCATTTTGAGGACCTTCCCCCCCCACCCCCTCGCTGAGCAAAACCGGGACCGCTACACTACCTAAAACCATAACACCTCCACTAGTTGTAAGAACCCTTGAAAAATAAGCATTTACATGGTAATCTTTTAAATGAAACCTGTCTATTTCAGTAACGATAATTTTATGCTCATTTAAAACTATAATATCAGGATTTAACTCATTAACTGTAATCTCCAAAGATTCTACTCTTGATGGTAAATGTTGAATGTTAATATGAAATAGGATTAATTTATTTTTTACTGTTGAAATTTTGCAAACATCTGAAGCGCTAGGCCTATGTAATTTATTACAAGAACTTTTCAAATATAAGTTATTTTTTCTGGCACTGGAAGTCAAGTTTTTCCCAGTCAGTTTTTTTTATCATTGGTGATAGAATTAATCGTTTGATAACAATGAACCAGAGGCTCAGTGGGAAGAGCGGGTAAAAAAGTATTCAAGGACTGGAATATGAGGTTGGCAGATAAATTGGTTGAAATTCCTGGAAGGATCTTGCAACCAGAGCAGATTATCCTCCTGGGAAACAACATAGCAGTTCCGTCAGGTGGCGAGTGTGACTGGACCCGCCACCTCAGATCAAACCCGATATTTGTCATGTTTCCTACCAGTAACACTTTGTCTTTTACAATGTTATTATTAATTAATACCATTATTTATTTATATTTTTTGATTTATTATTATTATTATACATTTATCTTTTTTTATATAAGTCAAACATAGGTATACTGTGTTTTTATTTATTTATTTATTTTTATACCTACCTCAGAATATGTTATCTACTGTCTGGAACTTCTTTGATTATTCTAATGAAAACAACTTAGCTATGTCTGAACACATTCGTACAAGTTAATAGATACTAAGAGAGATGTGTGTGGCTAGAGCCTTAACATGCACCGCCACACAAGCACAGAGGTAGCTGAATAAAGAATCAAGAGTTTCCCATGGCTGAAAATTGTTAACATGTGCACTATGGACACAGAGGTTATATTGGTGAATTTAATCGTTAGTCAGTTTTTTTAAACTGACTACTATGCTCCTACTATTGGAAAAAGTTGGGGACGGGTTATAGAGCATATTTTATTTTTTGGGGACTTACTGATCACTCCAGCTGCCAAGCAATAGGTTACCTCTTCGAGGCCCTACTACCATCGTTGCTTGCCAGCACATACGCTTAACCGTTCAAAAGGGTCAAATTATAATCAACATTGTGTTTTTTACATACTGCATGCATACTATTATGCATTCAGATATGATGAGTCCTTATCCTAAAATATAAAAATAGATTCATACTAGCCTATTCGTTGAGTGATCAGTGAACGCCTTATCCCATTCACCACCTTCCAAGTTACATACTTTATTGACAAGTCCAGGTAATTTATTGTAAATGATGTTTTTACAATTTTCATCTTAAATAATAAATTCTTCAATTGTATTTAACAATTACCAATGTTTCATGAGACATAATAAAATCACATTATCATTCTGTTTAGACAGAATTAAACTTACAGTGTGACTCTTTAAACAATTTATATATATTTTATAATTTTTTATTGTAATAACATACTTTACACTTTGTCCTATTATTTTGGTCATATTTGATCAAAATAATACTTGTATCGTTCCTTGTTTTTTGTATTATAAGGGCCCAAAAACAGAAATTGTATCATAAACACAAACGGCCCATTTTATTATACCATTTTTTACACTGAACAATTTTGAAAAAAAAAACAAGAGGTATATCTCTAAGCTATTATATTTCAAGACACTACTCAAAATATTTCTCAATTTGTGTACTTATATATTGTTCTTTTTATTCTATTATGTATGTACCCATAATTTCATTTGTCCTAATATCTTTCACCACATAGGCATTGTCCATTTTAATTTATACTATTTCAAAAGGGCCTGCAAACAATAGAAAGAGTTTCTTAATCTTTTTATCTATTGGTTCCCTACTTCAAACTTAACTGGCTATTTTATTGTCAAATTTCAGTTTTATTTGTTAATTTTTTATTTCACCAATTTGATACACCCAGGATAATCTAACTGTCTATTTTGAGGAAACTCTATAATACTTTCTAAAAAATGCTTATTTACTTTTCCAAACATGACCTCTGACGGTACACGTTCCGTTACTATACAAACTGAATTATTCAAACATTGCTCCACAAACTCCAGTGCTGCTGGCCAATTTGTGTGTTTCTTGTGACAATATATCCCAATTATTTTATTTACCTCTTTATATACTCTTTCTGTTGGATTAGGCTGAGGGTGATACACTGATGTGTGTACCGCTCTTATGTTTGCCTCTTCTAATCTACTATACCACATGTCACTGGTAAATTGTGTACCATGATCACTTTAAATGGATTCTATTTGGCCTACCTCTGGAATATATCTATCAAATATCTTGTTTAGTAAAGTTTTAGTACATGCCCTCTTTATTGAATACAATTTTACATATTTTAAAAAAACATCAACTAGTACAAAGATATATTTTACCCCTCCTACTCCTGTAGGTAATTCGCCAATGAGGTCAACAGACAGTAGTTGCCTTACTCTCTGGAATGATGAGCCCTAATTTCCCTATCTGTTTAACAGTGACTTGTTCAGCTTTTTGACATAACATGCATTTTTTCAGCTGATCCTTTATACGTTTTTCTATTGTAGGGAATACACAAAATTCTTTCAAGCATAAGTAGATTTTACCACCCACCAAATGACCATATTTTAAATGTGATAACTCAATTAATTTACTTGTTATCCCTTCTGGTATGCAATTTCTAAACTGTTCATCATTTCCTCTATTTTTTTGAAATAATATGCCATTACGTATCATGAAATTATTCCTTGCCTTGTTATCTTCCTTTCTCTTTAGTCTAAGTAAAATTTCCCTTAATTTATCATCACGTTTTTGAGGTTCTCCTACTTTTTTCAACAATTTATCAAACACTCTATTTCCTACCCCTCATTTTAAATTGGTCTTTAGTACATGAATTGTATTCATATCCCTGCTAGTTTGGAATTCATTATCTGTAACTCGCGACAATACATCTGCTGGTACATTCTCTTTACCTTTAACATACTCAATATCTAAATTCTATTCTTGCAATTCAAGACTTAAAAGCCTACCATTGGTAAGTCTACATGTTTTAGGAAACAACAATCTTCTGTGATCTGATCTAACAACTACTTTAAAATGTCCTATAATGTATGACCTAAACTTCTTACAAAGATGACAGCCAATAACTCTTTCTCAGTGGTTGAATATCCCTTTTTTGCATTTATCAAGGTCCTGCTAGCAAAGCAAACTACTTTTTCCTCGCCTATTTCATTATACTGATATCAAATAACAGCAACACTAATGTCTGATGCATGTGTATTAATAAAAATGGGTTCTACCAATCAGGGTGATTTAAAAGTACTGATTCCAAAACTTTATCTTTGATTTCCCTAAAAATGTCTCTTTATTTTTCTCCCCAAGTCCATTTATTTTTACTACTTAATAGGTGATTAAACTGTGCTGTTAAGTATGAATAGCTCTTTTGGAAAACTCTGTAGTAATTACATAGACCTAGGAAAACCTGCAATTTTTTCAAGTTATCTGGTTCTGGAAAATTCTGAATTTTACTAACTTTCTCTGGGTCCATTGATATTCCCTTATCACTCAAAATATATCCCAGAAATTTTACCTCTTTTTTTGAAAAATCAGTTTTTACAATTTTTACAGTAGCTCCACACTCTTGTAGCCTACTCATACTTTATCTAAATGTTCTAGATGCTCATCATAGGACTTTGAGGTTATTAAAATATCATCAACGTAACATGATACAAACTCTGAAAATTCTGGAGCAAAAATTGTATCCATCGCTTTAGTAAAGAGAGCAGTACTTATATTCAGTCTGAACGGTAACCTCTTATATTGATAATTTTTACCTCCAAATGTAAAATTCACATATTTTCTAGAGAATCTTCATCTAATAATACCTGATGAAATCCCATTGTTAGGTCAAGAGCAGTAAAGTATTTTACATTCATGAACTTTTGTAAAATTTCTTCTGTTGTTTCAGTTGACTGTCTATCTGGCATTAAAAATGTGTTTAATTTTCTCGAATCAAGACAAATTCTAATTGACAAATCTTTTTTAACTACACATACCAAAGGTTTTGATAAAGTTCATACACTGTTTTGAGAATCTCAACAACTGGAAGTCCCCCAATAGCTCATACCCATTATAGACTGGTTTATTTATTATTTCAGGCTTATTTACAGTAATGCAGTTAATATGTGGCTCTTCTAGTCAATCACTTCTATCCATCGTACCTCTATCTCTGTAATTACCTCTAAAGCTGTCTCTGTTGTTCCCATAATACCTACCATTCCTTCCATCATTATAATCATTACTGCTTTCCTGACTAACTCCACCCCTCTGACTACCTACATTTGATCTGTCCCTGTAAAAATTCTCCCAAGGCCTATCATTGATTTCTACGCAATTGCTTTGTACTTCTGTATTCTGGCTATTTTGGTATATGTTTGACCTAGGACCACTTTGTTTAAAACCTACATTGTCCCTGTTCCTGTTATCATTATTATTTACCCTGAAGCTGTGATTACTGTAACTTGATGGTAAACTTTCTTTATCAGGTATGATCGCCAGGTTTCTATACATAGTTTCCAATCCACCCTCTGTCTTAATTTCCCTTACAGTCATAATCACTTTCGCAGCTGAACATTCGAAATGCCTACAGATATGTTTTAAAAAAATGTCCATGCTAATAGCACATTCAAATTCCCTCTGCCTATTATTTTCCCAATATTTTCTTTTAAATTAATTTTAAAAATGTTGAAAACTATCAAACTTGTCTACATGTTGTCAGCCCATGTTTCTGGTTTTCCCTTTAAATATTTAATCAAATGCAGTAACTGAACTTTCCAATTTTCCCCTGACACTTCCACAAACCTTTTTGCAAATATATCATTGGATGAACAGTGTTATGCTCATTGTTAAAAATAATTCTGCATTAGCACTTATGGTACTAAGTTTAGGTGACTTTAATTCCTGGCTCACTATGTATGTAGCTGAGATTTTTGTTTAATATCCATTACCTCACATTCTATTTTATTCAGCTTTACCTCAACTGAGTTATTCTTTGATTCTAAGCTTTGAATTCTATTAGTTACTACAATAGCTTCATTGTCATACCTCTCTTCAAATCTGTCTCGCCTTTTTACACACTCATCAATCATATTCATAATCTATGACTTACCTGTTTCACATAGTTGTACAATTTTGTATTTTTTCTTCAGTAGTCTTAACTCTACGTTCCAAAGCAAAAGTACTTTCACCTAACTGTTGTAGCATACCATCAGTTTCCTTCATTTCAGTTTCCATTTCATTTTATCAAGCCTATCATGTACCTCACTCAACACTTTATCAAGTTTACCATTAATACTTTCACATTTAGCATCCAGTTTAGTGTTCATTTTGTCATGTCTGTTACTGTATTCGTCTAGATTAACGTTAATACTCTCAAACTTAAGGTTCATATTGTCAAATTTACTGTCAACATTTGCGAACTTAGAATTCATATTATCATTCACTGACTATAACATTTTCATTAACTGGTTTTGAAACATCTCATTATTATTCACTAAGCTAGGGACTGCCTCGTTTTGGTTTATTACAGGGCCTACCTCATTTACATGACTATTAGTACTGTTTTTAGGGTTGGTTAGGCCTACACCTAGTCTCTCATCTGACTCCCAGCCAGGCCAATCTACCCCAGACAGTGAGAACACATTTGATAGGCCTACATTCTTATTTTCTGGTACATTTTTATCTGTTTCTTGCACAGACTCTACTACTGTATCCTCCATATTCAAATTTTCAGTTGACATTTTGTAACCAAGTTACAATACTCAACTAAATAGTCAAATTTAAAATAATCAGCTTAAACTCTTTTAATTATTATTAACCATATTTCACAAGCCTCACTGTATGGTCGCCAATTTGCTACGGTTAATTTATAATATTTTCTTTCTGATTCTATTTTTAATCACAAAAAAATCCTAGATAATTATTACAATCTCAGGGTTTGTTACTTGTCTTTAATTCAGCCAGCAGAACATGAGAACTTATTTTAATGTTAAGGAAGACCCATTTTGAAAATTATAAAAATGTTGAAGCCTTTTGGGTTTGTGTGAGGCTTGTTGAAATTAGGCCATGACAATAACAGACCTGATAACTGTGAAAAATACATGTTTATTTATTCAGACACATCTATTACTAATTACAACACATACAATAGTCTCTGAGTCCATACAATTTTTCATCATCAATCCATCTAAGTTGCATCAGATAGATTTGAAATTTATCTTGTACCTGTAGGCTATAGGCTAACTGAAATAGTATTACTGAAGTAAAATTAATTTAACTTAGTTACACCCAACTGAAGAATAATTATAGTTGAATTTTAGCAGGTTGCTTCTGTAGATCAGTTAATACAAATTGTTGAGTAAAATCATATTTAAAACTGTTCAGTCCATAATTTAAATGTATTCAGACTATGTTGTTGACGTCTTAATTCGCTTTTAGTTAAAACGAACTGGGGTAGGTCAGGCCAATTAACTGTTGATTTAGAAAGAGTTAATTCTTAGAAAATGTTTAGTTGTAGGTTATAAATGATTAATAGGTATATCTTATTAGGCTAGGTACTCGTCCAATATGACGGAATCCAGGCAAGCCCTAGTCCAAGTCACTTTTGTCACTGTATAAAACACCTTCACTTTGTCTATCTATCATCACTAAACTTTATAGAAAATACAGTATTTAAATGTCAATACTTTTGCCTAATCACTTTAAACGAACCCCAAACTAATTTCACATTACGGGTAACATAGTGAGCAGAGCTCCGACTACACCTCAGGTTGACGACTGACAATGGAGGAATAATGCGCTGCAAATTGCTCCGCGATATTTATACCTCACAATACTGTACCCCTCTAAGCAGTAATGCCCATTGGTCCAAATCCGCGTCCTGCGCTCTCATTGGTTCGTGAGATGGCGTCTCTTTTACTCTAAGTGAAATTTCCCCACGAAATATTTAATCAAGCGGAATCTTACTGTTGTGACGGATTTCCAAAATGGCCAAATCCTTTATAAACCATTTTTGCACAACATCCGTTCGTTAAAATCAATTTTGTAATTTACTGTCTGATTTTTATGATTTTTTCACACAAGTTAAACAATTTTTTATATGGTTTATTATTATGTAATTTTCATTTTAATCGGATTTATAGTTTTTTAGATAATCAACTTTTTCTAACTGCAACCTTCCCCATGATTGTTTATCATAATTTATTATTTAAATTGCTTTTATATGGATTAAATAGGATACAATACACCGTTACAATACCCCCCTGAGTCATGCTACTCGACTGCGTCATGTCACAGGACCTAGTAACAGTGCAGTGAATGTTATTGCTTTGTGTTTATGAAAGTTCCTTAAATACCTAACCTAAATGTGTCCAAACTGATTTAAAACCTTATACCTAACAGTGTTCATACATATAATACCTGAAATGAAAATTGATTTTATAAGCTATACGTTTATATAGTACATAGTAAATCATAAAACACTTACAAATAGGTTATACAGAAATCTGAAAACTTGAAAACACTTTTTACAGTGACATTTTAAATCTAAAAATCTGAAAACATTTACATCAAAGTTCATATAAAAAATGTTCTTTATAGTCCACACATCACTGATGGGTCCTCATAATATAATTGCACTAATTTCACATACCTTAAGTGGGTCGTTGTTACCATGAATATTACTGGATTCCATTTTTTATTTCTCTTCTTTTTACATCATTAAAGTACTTCATTTCTGTGTTATTAGCTTCCAGTTTATTCCTCTTCTTTTTTACATCATTAGAGTACTTTATTTCAGTGTTATTGGATTCCAGTTTATTTCTCAATACCGTGTCATTTTGCGTTATGTTGCTTTTGTCCATGCGCACACACACATATTTCACTACCACAACTTAAAAGCCACAAGTACAAGATACATATTGTTTATACAAGATCCAATTTTTGCTATCATAATGTTCCCATATACAAGTTAAAATATTTTTTCAGAAATTCTTACAAAATACAGCAATTAGTTAATAATTAAACACAAATACAACAGATTTTCAACACAGTCAATACTAAATTTAAAATAAAATGGTCATACTTAATGTTCAATTCAATACTTCTACCATAATTTTATCAGCAATACAAAACTCTAATTATCTATACAAAACAAGATAATAAATTCAAATACTAGATCTTTACCCCTTACCCAAAATTTTGACAAGAGCTGTGCATGATGACTGGCCTAATTGATGAGATGAGGGCCAATTTCTAACTCATGAGAGCAATGACCGGTCACACATGCAATTAGTTGAATTGAATTGAAAATATCTTGATTTATAAAGTATACAATGATATACATCGAATGGCGTAACAGCAGTTTACAATGTCAATAATCTTAAAATAGACATCTAGCTACAATTCAGCAAATCATATAAAGGATTATCTATCAAATACAGTTTTAACCTCTTTTTAAACACCTCAATAAGATCCAAGTCCTTCAATTCCACAGGTAACCTAGATAAAAAGTTTGCACCAGCACAAGATGTTTTTTTTTGTTAAAGAATGCGAGCTTGTGGGGATTAATGGCGCTTTTTAGTGTCGGACGTGTTCTACTCAGTGGACTATTTCATGAACCATACATAAGGGGAACCATCGGCTTAAGGCTTCAACTCATTTTTCTTATTGAAATATGCTTCTCAAATCAGGCTGTTCCTTTATTCTGTTTTTGCAACTTGATAATATTACATAATTTATTTGTGAAACTCAATACTACTTATTACTGATGGCTATGCTATACATATATCCTCCTACGCAAAAATATGCTCATTTATTTATTTAATTTACAAATTAAAATAGCGAATCGGGAGATGAAATATAAACTACAGTAGAAATCCAATTATCCGAACCCCAATTATCCGAATATCCAATTATCCGAATCGATTTTGAGTGAAATAATAGAAATATAAAAATCAAGAAAATAACAGCGGGAGCACGTGTAGCGATAATGCGCCGTGAGCGCAAAAATAAAAGCCCGCGCTGTTACCTTCCGAACGATATTTTCGCAGGGAACAATGAGTCATACCCCCTTCCCGCCCTGCTCATCATCAGTCGCTACTGTTCTTTCACCGAGATTATCGTTCGAAATGAGTACAAAACGTAAACGTGTTGTCCTTTCGCTAAGTGATAAACTCACTTTGCTCGATATGTTCAAGTGAAATAACCAACATTGAACAGTGAAATACGTACAGTATGTATTGAAAAGAGCAACTGTATATACTGTATTCAATTTAACTCCTGTAATTTAATTTTTATGACGTATATTCTTGATACAGTTCGCTCACTTTCTGTTCACTACATTTATAATAACTTTGTCGATAAAATTCTGATTTTTTATGTATGGTGATGTTTTTTGCTTAATTCCTGAGGTATACCTGATTATCCGAATTTCTGCATATCCGAATTGGCCCGATCCCCAATTAATTCGGATAATTGGAGTTCTACTATAAATTATAAAGTCGAGCACACAGCTGCATGGACCGGATTACTGAATAGCCGGAAGAAGGGATGAGAGTAAAGGATATAGGCACAGTTGGCATGACCTCCCAGACAGGTGGAATTTGTTTAAGTGATGTGACAAGAGATGTCTTAATCATCTACGATTCCAGTTGAAGTGCTACAAATTAATAAAAAGGTTTACGTATTAAAATAAAGAGCCAATCATAATAAAGATAATTAAACATCACTAGATATACTACAAAGTGTGTTTATCTACTATAATACTTATTTAATCTCGGTGAATTTCTATCTACGGTCCATACACAGTGGTTAACTGTGGTGATGGTGAAATATACATTACTTTATGTGTTTAACTATTCGTTAACCTATGATTTCATTGACTACATATACTGAAGGATATATTCCCATCTATATGGCTCAGCTGTCCCTCTTTTAGTGTTAGCCAGAATTTGAAGTGGACATAGTCTATAATTTTGTAAGTAGAATTTTGTATACTTATGTTTAGTTTAAGATTGACGCCATTTAATGTATAAAGGGTGAATCTGAAATACACTGAAAAACTTTGAAATATTGTTCCTGAGGTCAAAACAAATAAAAAATGTCATATAAATATATAGCCTATCTAGCTTCGTTTTCCATCTGTCATTCTGCAAATGATTTTTACAAAAAATTCATAATTTACGAATCGCTTAAGATATGAAAAATAAGCGACCTATGATTGTTTAAGTGTATCAGGTCATGGCACTGCTGTGCAACCCACGTCACCTCAGGCAGTGCCGTGATCTGATACTCTTAAACAATCATAGCTCACTTCTTTTGCATCCGATTTTTAAAATCAGCACTAGACCTATTAAGTTAATACCGTCAATATCCGTTGTAAGTTTGAAAAACATATCTTAAGCAGTTTGTAAATTATGAATTGTTTTGTAAAAATCACATATACAGACTAACTGACGGAAAATGAAGCTAGATAAGCTATATGCTTATATGAAATTTTTTGTTTTGACCTCAGGAACAATATCCAAAAATTTGTTGGTGTATTCCAGATATACACTGTGTACAAAAACAAATGAAAGGATTTTTGATTTAATTTGATCTAAGTCACCGACAGAGTGTGCTAATGTCAACTATTTATCTTAGATATTGACGTTAAGTTGTAAGAAGTCTCCACCCCAGAAAGCAAGTGGTTGGCAAGCGTGGCCTGTCCGAAGTGGGTTGGACTAGTGTTGTTATAAGTTTAAATTTATGTTTATATACCGGAAGAAGTCGGTGATTTTATTGTTGAAGGTATTGCTTCTATATTCTAATGACCGACAGTTACTACAATGCTGTGAATGACATTGCAAAGTATTTTTATAATAGTTTTGAGCAAGTTGATAACCTCTGATAAGACTTTGTGGCAACGTGTACTGATACCACAGCACCTCCAACGCCGCACTCTGTGGTCAGTGCGGCAGACACGGGGGATATTACCCAGCTCACAGTACCGGCCGGCCGCTGGCGCTGCCCACTGCCGCTGTACCAATGCTGCGTGCTCTGATGGACATAAACCAGCCCCTTCAATTGGCGCAATGCAACTTCAGTGCAAGACTGAGAGGGGTCTGCAGGTTGCTGTTTGAAGGCGCACACATCACCAACGACATCGGCTATTGTGTCGCCTTGCATTTCTGCAACGCAACTTCGGTGCTTGACTCGAGGGGTCTGCGGGTTGCCGCTTGAAGGTGCAACATCCATCGTCAATCAAGTTAAATGCTGGACATTTTTATCTTTTATGATTGTACTTTTGCTTGCTAATTAAATATGGTAGTGACTTGTGCTAAAAGTAGTCTTGTTGAGTCTGTTACCGATAAAATAAGCATGATACAAAAAATCTTGATGACTCTTCTGGGACTGTTGTTATAAGACTGTGTAATGACTTAAGTCGACTTATAGTTAACTTTACAGATGTTAGTTTTAATGACATTGGAACAAACATAGCATACTTGGTTAAGGCCCTAGATGATTCTACGGGCTCAGTAAAACAGTTTGAGTCCCAAATAAGTCATCTTCAGCTCAAGAAGACAGCTCTACAGGCCAGAATTGATCAGGATATCGAGAAAAGACGCTCTGACTTAAGTGATTCATTTAATGTTCAGGACAGTTTTTACAAGAAAAAGACACTATCCTGAAGGAAAATGCTGACATGTCTAGTTAAACTCAAGTCTAATTTTAATCTGTTGACAGAGGAGTGTGATTCTCTAAAGATTTCTTTATCAGATAAGGACTTTATTATGTCCAGTCTTAGTAATGACTTAAGAAAATGCCAAAAACATAACTTCGATTTACTTAGTACTGTGAATGTCTTAAAATCTCAACCTCAGAAAGACAGTGTTAAGTCATGGAATAGAAGTAAGTGGTTAGACGATAAAATTCTTGATTCTTATTTTGACAACTTTTCAAAATGTAATGGTAATGTGCTGAAGAAAAGTTGTTTATTGGTCCCACTGTTTCGCAACTTGTAAAGCATGGTAGTAACGAGGACATAGAGGCAATGTTAGTTGACCTTTATTTCCCTTCTTCAGACTAAGCCTTTTTATGCATAACTAACAATCCCACTGTTCTTAAGGATGACTCTGGTAGTCATTGGTCTCTATTGTTTATAGACAAAGGGTTAAAGGCAGGGCAGAGTTTGATGTTAGACCTGGAGCAAAAATTTTGACTATCAAAAGCAAACTTGAATCTTATGTAAATGCACAGTATAGCATCCCAATTGCCATTGAAACACTATATATTTAATATACTGTTTATGATATGTAAAAAAGGAATAATGTATATAATATAAAAGAAGTTTTGTGAATAACTGCTGACAGTTGCAAATAAGAATTGCTGGTGCTACTTGGTTTTGCAAGTCTGGGCAAGCTCGCGATTTTCTTGTTCGGGGATGTCGGAAAGAGTTGGAGACAATGATTTGAATTGTTGCTTGGCCTGAAGGAACTGGAGCCGGGTCACGTGACGGCCGGCGTACTCGGGTTCGAGAACTTTCTGAACCAAGCTTATATATTCACGGTTGCTGGGGGGCTGCGGCATTTTACGTATATCTCTGGTGTCGTGAGTTTGTCGCGAGTCTACCCAACGAAACGTGAATTTCTTCAGATTGGAAGGTACAAAAGTTGTTTTAAAATTTAGAGTCTTAATTTAAATCATTGCTCCATTTCTCATTTTGTTGTTTTTCAAAAAGGGGAACAGTCTGTAAAACAAATATTTTTTTTCAGGGTTCGAAGCGTTTCTTTTTGATACTTGGGTTGAAGATAAACTAAAAACCAGACTGTTAAAGTACAGAAAGAAGAATTATAATTAAAGTTCAGTAATATCAAAAATCGAACAGTTAACTTTTATTTTGAAACATTGAAGTGATAAGCAAAACCAAGTTTAATTTAATTTTGAATTATTTTATTTGAGAAGAAAGACTTTTAATTTGTTTGTTTAAATAAATACAAGAAGATTTTATTTAGTTCATTTTTATTTAAAAAGACCACTTCTTAACCTCAAGAAATATTATAGCCTGCTAGTCAGCGCTATAGATCTGCGCCACTCTGCTTTTAAAAAGAAGTTGGTCATTAAAAAACAGTCAAAATGGGAGTTTTAAAAGTGGACCTTCTGTCAAAGCAAGAATTAATGTATGAGTTGAAAGTTCGAGGATGTCCCAAGGACGATGTTATGCAACAGTTAAGAAAGGATTTGCGAGAAATTTTAAAATTGGGAGTTAAAGAGAATGTGAGCAATTTGGAGGCTTTGAATGTAAAAGGTATAAATAGATAAGTTAGTGCATCTAGAGTTTAAATTAGAACATTCCGAAAGACTTGTATAATGTTCTGATGTGTGACATAGTTAGTTCCGAGTTTGTTTGTGTTTTTAGGAATTGCTTTTTTTAAGTAAAGCAGAGGAGTGTCTCTTAAGATTTCTTTATCAGATAAGGACTTTATTATATCCAGTCTTGGTAATGACTTAAGTAAATGCCAAAAACATAACTTAGATTTACTTAGTACTGTGAATGTCTTAAAATCATGACAAAGTATGTATGGGTGAATGCAATCAGAAGGGCAACCTCGCAGAACATAATTCAAGTGTTCCAGAACTGCATTTTTTTAAATTTTTCATTGTGCAAAGAAATAGTGTCAGACAATGCAAGTTATTACAGGAGTGGGGAATTCAGATCCTTTTTGTTTAATTTGGCAGTAAAACATAAAACAATTGTTCCTTATCACCCACAAGCAAATTTAAGTGAACGTTATTTGCGGAATATAAAATCAATTTTGAAAATTTACTTTAATCAAGCTACAAATAAATGGGATAAAAACTTGAGTGAAGTGCAACAAACTTTAAACTCTGGGAAAAGTGAAAGTACAAAGTTCAGCGCACATGAGTTAATGTTTACCTACCCCCACAACGATTTATTGAGTAACACCTGGGAATTAAATGATTTGACGCAAGAGGATTTAAATGCCGAAGATGTTTGTAATAAATTGAAGGAAGCAATATCGAATAATAAGAAGAGGAATGAGCTAAATAAAAAGTTAAAAGTCTACGAGGGAAGTAAAAACCGCCAATTCAAAATCGGAAGCTGGGCCTATGTGCTAAATAGGTCCGGTGGAGGTAATGAGAAATTTAATGCCAAGTTTATTGGTCCGTACAGAATCTCGTATTATTTAACTGATATGAGTTGTATACTACAGCACAAAAATGATTTGTTAGATGTTAAAAGGGTACATGTCAGTCAATTGAAACCTTGTGTGAATGTTTGTAAATAAACTTCTGTTATATGTGTGTAAATAACCAAGTCTGACAAATGTGTGTCGCAAGTTTATGAAATAATGTTTTCAGGTTGTTTAATAAAGTGTGTTTCAGTGAGAATAAAAAGGTGGTTGTAGTTGGCAATACTGAAGGCTTGAAGATATTGAAATATTATAAATAAATTATATCTTGGACTACATGGATTATAAGCAAGATATAAATGAAGATAATTTATTGAAATAAATTAATGGGTATTACTAATTCAAGAAAACAATCACCTTTCTCCAAGACGACAACACTCAATTGAAATATATTTTCTTGTGTCTTAGAATAAATTTTAGTTAATAAATAATTATAAGGTGGATGAAAAAAGTGTATGGACAAACAAAAGGAAAGAGAAACATGGGATTAAATATTTTTACTGGCTAGCTGTGAAAGTTGTTCGAATACCTGGGATTTATCCACATTGGGGCACTCACAATTTTTTCACTGATCCCTTAACTACAGCACTTGAACCACAATAGACCAAACTTCACTTCACTCACTCCCCGTTGTCGGATTGATTCATGGTTGACATTCAATGGAGACAGTGTTGACGCTTGGAGAAATATTTTTCCAGAGGAATGACTGAAGAGTAAAACACCTTCTGTGTTAAGTAGTGTGAACGGAATAAATAGTAAAATAATGTGTATAACATTTATCTGCCGTTGAGGATGTTTGTTTAGGGAATTGTTGCTGACTGAACTGCGAAGACGATTCCGGACGACTACCCGATCTGCGCAGAACTTCTTCTGCTCATGATGAGATGACCGTTTACTTGCGCCAACGTCGAGGTGTTGCTGCGAACTTCAGATGGCGTACAAGAACTGAACTGCATGCACGAGTAGTGGAGACTCTTCAATCGACAATGCAGGGCTCCTTGAACCAAGTAGGGGAGTTCCTGTGTCGTTGACCTTCGAGCGGCGATAAGGAGCGAGGCTTTGTTGATTGTTATCGCTCGACTACAGCTGGACACTTTCTACATTTCACTGATGTAAACATTGAGTAGCTACTGTGATTTAAAAATTTATATTTGGATGTAATTATTTCCTTTTGAATTGTATAAATGTTTAGAAAATTGTAAATATTTTTTGGATTGTATAATTGTTTACGAGATAAAAAATGTGTGAAAGTTTTAAAAATGTAGATTTGATGATGCATTGTAGCACAGCACCAGCAATTTCAGAAAGTCAGGGGCGAATATAGCGTCCCAATTGCCATCGAAACACTATATATTTAATATACTATTTATGATATGTAAAAAAGAAATAATGTATATAATATAAAAGAAGTTTTGTGAATAATTGCTGACAGTTGCAAATAAGAATTGCTGGTGCTACTTGGTTTTGCAAGTCTGGGCAAGCTCGCGATTTTCTTTTTCGGGGATGTCAGAAAGAGTTTGAGACAATGATTTGAATTGTTGCTTGGTCTGAAGGAACTGGAGCTGGGTCACGTGACGGCCGGCGTACTCGGGTTCGAGAACTTTCTGAACCAAGCTTATATATTCACGGTCGCTGGGGGGCTGCGGCATTTTACGTATATCTCTGGTGTCGTGAGTTTGTCGCGAGTCTACCCAACGAAACGTGAATTTCTTCAGATTGGAAGGTACAAAAGTTGTTTTAAAATTTAGAGTCTTAATTTAAATCATTGCTCCATTTCTCATTTTGTTGTTTATCAAAAAGGGGAACAGTCTGTAAAACAATTATTTCTTTTTCAGGGTTCGAAGCGTTTCTTTTTGATATTTGGATTGAAGATAAACTAAAAACCAGACTGTTAAAGTAGAGAAAGAAGAATTATAATTAAAATTCAGTAATATCAAAAATCAAACAGTTAATTTTTATTTTGAAACACTGAAGTGATAAGCAAAACCAAGTTTATTTTCATTTTGAATTTTGAATTATTTTATTTGAGAAGAAAGACTTTTAATTTGTTTGTTTAAATAAATACAAGAAGATTTTATTTAGATCATTTTTATTTAAAAAGACCACTTCTTAACCTCAAGAAATATTATAGCCTGCTAGTCAGCGCTATAGCAGCCAGATGTTATCTATTTACTTGCGGGAACCAATGATCTGGTGCATTGGTATGACGGGGGTCCTGGCTATAATGGAGGGTGGAGCCAGCGCGCGGCTTTGCACAGCATGGCAGACCTGTTGTATACAGCTAGACGGCAGTTTCCTCAGTCCAAGATAGTAGTCAATAGTATTATCTGTCGTAGGGATATTAATAGTAGAGCTTTATCGCATTTCAATGATCAACTTGATTTGATGTGCAACAATTTTGGGGTTCATTTTGCCGAGGCAAATTCTATAATAGATCGAAGTCATCTAGGCCGTGATGGCAGACATCTCAGCAGGCAAGGTAATGCTTTACTTGGTGATTTTATATTCTATTACATCAGACAAGTGATTGGAACCTTTGGTCGCCCCAAGTCAGACGGTCAGGTCATCTAATGTTGGATTGAGCTGTACACCCTTACTTTCTGTCTTAGCCCCTTCGTCGGGAAACGAGTTGAACTTCCCGCCTCCACCACTAATTTAGCACCAATAATTTAGCATATGTGAACATGCGTTCGCTAAATACCGGGTTTGAAGAGCTACCCGGATGATCCGGTTGTGGATGATTTTAAGTTTGATTTGTTAGGGGTTTCAGAGACGTGGCTCAAGCCCGACATGTCCTCTGATTCATTCAATATTTCAGGATACGATATGTGGCGTGATGATAAGACTTTTGGTGAGGGTGGTGGTGGTGTCGCTCTTTATGTGAAAAGTGAGCTCCGGTTTACACCGGTCTGTCTTTCTGATGTCGACAGCCATCTTCAGTATCTCTGTGGTATTGTAAATATCAAGTTTCAAAAATTGTGTATTTGTGTTGTATATAGATCTCCATCAGTGTTGTATTCTGCTTTGAGTTCTCTTTTGTATTCTTTGTACATCGACTTTTCCCCAGAAACAGACGGAATTGTGATATTAGGTGATCTGAACATCGACATGCTTGAGCCTAATGCATGCCCCGAAAACCACACCTAATATCAAATACATGAGAGTCCAACAATGATTCTACTGGGGTTTGTAGGCCCAGTAAAAAGTTTTTCAAATGTTTTTTGGACTCTCTGGGATTTACACAGTTAGTTAAGGAGCCTACTCGTGTCACAGATACCTCTTCATCCCTGTTGGATCATATCATTGTCGATAAAAGTCTGAATCCTTTTATTGGAATGATCGACACCTCCACAATATTTGATAGCAGGGGGAAGAAAATTACCGACCATAAGCTGACTTATAGTGAATTGCCAAGCTTCAAGATTGAAAAGGTGGGCAAGTTTATATTATATAGACTATAAAAACGTTGACATGGCACTATTTATAAAACTCAGTTTGGAGATAAATTGGGGTGCTGTGATAACATCAAATGATGTAAATTATATCATAGATTTGATAATGAACAACATAATGCATGTATTTGACAAATGTGCTCCTGTAATGAGAAAACACGTGACGATAAAGAAGTCGCCTTGGATGAATTGTGCTGAGATTAAAAAATTATTTAAAGAGAAAAACAAGTTAAGAGACCTTTACAAAAGTTGTTCAATTGCTAAGGAATCCTATGTCAGATGCAGAAATGAACTAAATAGTGCTGTCCGAAGAGCCAAGAAGGATTATTTTGCCCAAAGCTTGGACTGCAAAGACTCCAAAAGTTTTTGGTCTACTCTGTCCAAAAGTGGAGTTTTAGATAAAAACAACAAGGACTACTCTTGCCCACTCTCTCCCAGTGAGGTAAATGTGTATTTTGCTAGCATGGGAGTAGGTAATAAAGTTAATCGAGAGAAACTGGCCTTTTATAAGGGAAACTACTGTGGAGCGGTAAGGGAAGGTTTCAGATTTAGCACCGTTGGCAAAGAAAAGGTTATGGACACTATGAACAAAATAACATCAAAAGCGTTTTGTATAGATGGCTTATCAATAGACATGATAAAGAGTGTGAGCCCATATTGTCTGCCAGCCATTACGCATCTGATTAATGTTTCACTGACTACTGGTGTTTTCCCAGACAGTTGGAAGCGTAGCATTGTGATCCCGCTTCAGAAGGGCTCGAACCCATCATTGAATAGCCATTTCTGTCCAATATATATTTTTCCTGCTTGTTTCAAAATTTTGGAGAAAATTGTTGTGGAACAGTTGGTGGATTACCTAGAGGTGTCAGATGTGCTGTCAGAGACGCAGTCAGGTTTTCGTAGGGGGATCAGCACTTGTACTGCTCTTCTTAATATGACTGATGAGCTAATTCAAGCTAAAGACCAAAGGCGACACAGTACTATGGCGTAACTTGACTATTCCCAGGCAATCTACTCTGTGAACCATGACATGCTTATGTCAAAACTCAGGTTTCTCAAATTCGACGAGGATTCTCTCAGATGGTTTTCTTCTTATCTAGGTCACAGATCGCAGGTAACTAAGGTGAATGGGAGGTACTCTGATGTACTTTATCGTAGGAGTTCCGCAGGGAACTTGTCTAGGGTTCTATTCATCTTGTATACACAGGACCTCCACAGTGTGCTAGAATTCTCCAGTTTACATTCCTATGCTGATGATTGTCAACTACTCCTGACTTATGATCCTTTTGGATTTCATGAAGCATTTAAGCTCATGAACTCTGATTTGTTCAGGTTGAAGTAGTGGTCTGACGGTCATGGTCTGGTTCTTAATCTTGAAAAGTGTGTCGTGCTTAATTTTGATTCCTCTTACTTGAAACCTGCGAATAGTGTTCTTGGGAAGGTGGAGCTGGATGGCAGGGCTCTCTCTGTTTCTGACTCTGTCAAAGTTCTGGGCATCAAAATTGGTTCTCAGTTGAATTTTCACTCCCATGTTAGTTATATTTTTCAGGAAGTTTTAAATAGGTTAAGAATGTTTCATCGACTGAAGTTTGTGCTGACTGAAACTACTAAGCTAGAGTTGATAAGATCTATGGTCTTCCCAATGATTCATTATGCCCTTCCATCCTTTGGCGAATGTCTGACCCTGGATAGTAGAGTGCTTTTGATGAGGTTGCAAAATAGAGCCCTAAGGTTTGTTTATAATCTTAGGAAGTTTGATCATATATCTGCATATCGTGAACAGGCTAAGGTTCTCTCCTTGGGGAAGCAGTCTTTCCTTCAGACTGTATCAGTTGTACATAAGGTATTGTCTTCAAATGTACCTCCTTATCTGAAGAGGAAGCTTGTGCCTGTGCATTGGTTAGGAAACACTGTACCAGGCAGGATGCCTTGCTTGTAATGCCAAGAGTGCGGCTTGAGTTGGGGAAGAAAGGGTTCTCGTACTTTGGACCCCAAGCATACAATACCCTTCCTCCAAGCATAAAATCATTGATTTATAACTCGTTCAAGGCCAGATTGAAATCATAGGTTTAATTAAGAGCATTTGGTTTATTTTTATAATCTGACCTGTATTTTTTTATTTTGCTGTAATGTCTGTTTTATTTTTCTCTCGTGTTGTTTTGACTTGAGTTGTCTTGAAAAACAGTTTGTACTGAAGAACACTTGTAAATAAAGGTATTATTTATTTATTTATAATCAACTCATGTTTGCTTCCTGACACGCTAACTGTTGTATTATTCCCTCCTAAGGGGATAAGTAATAGTTGACAGAGGTATACTTTGTTGCTGATTAGTGTAACTACGTCCTCTTTGAGTCCTGGCTCACACAAAAGTAGGGACAGCTTTTACAATGGCAATGAGAAGTCTACTTCAGTATCTATAGTCAATTGCATTATTTAATGTTGTTATATATTTTTATAATGAATTTTCAGTAAAAAGTGGATTTGATACCTCTAATTTGCACGTATGAAGTGAAAAAATACAATAGGTTTGAAAACCATCGTCCATGATAAACGTTAGACAACATAATTTATTACTTCTTGTTTAATTGTAACACGTACCATGTTCCTCGAGGAAATGTTTAAAGAATATGGCCCACTGTTTGTTGTCTATTTTTACCTGGGGGTTTTTAAGGTGCAAGGCATGGTCGATGATACAGGAAATGTCCATTGTCCCTGGATACCTCATCAGGATCGTAAGGCACGAAGTGTAGTCAGACGTGAGCACTGCAACAAGTGAATAAGATCGGAGTCAATATATACTCCGTAAAAATGGCACCATGACAGATAACTGGGTACCGGTGTCAAACTGGCAAAGGTTGGACACTACATATAATATCTGTTAATTACCTATTATTGTGGTGGCTCACTGTATATGTGAAGAATACAATTGACACTATGGTAGGCTTACCATACGTACAAAAGGGTATGGATTTAAGAAATCCGTGAGGAATCTTTAGTCAACAAAGAGTTTTATAGTGAAGATGGATATTTCGTACATCATTTAAACGAATATTAAAATAAACGATTTATGTTAAAATAACAAAGACAATATGAGAATATTTTTTTAAAGGTTATGTAGACAGGAATTCCTGTACACTATAAAACTCTTTGTTGCCGAAAGATTTCCTCACGACTTTCTTAAATCCATCCCGTATAAAATTCTTAATTTCAGCTGGGAGTTTTTTATAAAACACAGGTCCAGTAAGACACTCCCCTTTGAGAGAGAGTCAAGGCGATATCGGGGAGTGCAGAGATTGTCGCCATGCCTGGTTGTTTACCTGTGGTTTGCGCTGACAGCTAGGATATCTTTAAAATATTTATCGTGGACATGACTAACCTGTAAATGAAGGGAAGGGTAAGAAGATTGAGCAAACATAATATTCCTCTACATGAATGGAGTGGAGGTAGCATTTTCATGATGCGGACTCCACGATTTTGCACCAAGAAATGGATTAGGTCATCATCAACATCATTGTTGCGGATTAGGAAACCCCAGCATAGCTGCTAGTCACATCTTCCACAAGCGGAAATATTGCGCAGGTTACCGGAAAGACAGAATATAGCAGGAAAGGAAAGAGTGGAATGGGACAGCAGCCAAATTGACCCTTCAGAGGGCCAACTCCCGTGCCCCTGTGGCAGCTGGGATGAGGCTCTCAAACAGGGGACCCGCATTCTGCCCTCCAACTAGTCAACTGAACTGACGGAGTATTCATGTACAATAGCCAGGGACCATCCATTCTCAGGTTGGCAGGTGGGACCAAACCCGGAGATTCTGTCCCTAGCCGCTGCAAATGGGGGGACCAAAGGTGAAAGGGAAGTTTGTCATAATGGACAGCCAAAAAAAAGACTTACCATATGTAATGACAACTTCATTTGCTGTACCCAATGTCAGCCTCAAAACTGGTATAAACCAGTTTTAAGGTAGTCCTGGGACATGGATTAGGTACATGAATGCCTAGAAAATTTATGTTCGAACTAGCAATTGACTATGACTTAATTTGACTATAGTAAACTTTCGGCCAGCTGTAAGCGATATTGCCTGACTTTTAACCCCCCATATCCGCCCTTCCTAAGCAGTGACGGTGAGGCGAAGCCCTACTCACTACGCACAATTTCTTTTTCTTTTTTTTGGGGTTGAAAAATATATTTTGAAATATTGATTTTTTCCACTTCTGTCTGATGGTTAAAGTAAATTATTTTCGTTTTCATGTTTTAAATTTTTGTACAAGTTTTATGACCAAAATTAGTGTGGTTGTATGGATGTCAATCATTTACTCTAGACGTAATTTAAAAAAAAACAACACGACAAAGTCTACTGCATAGAAAATATTGTGCAAAACATCATTATATTGTACTTCACACAACAGCATATAAACAACTCTCTGAACGTATATGCTCGCATGACAATAACAAAGGATTGCATCAGCTGGCCACTCTATAACAGCTGTTGCCAAAACAGTGTTACCACCTCACCGAAAGTAAATTTACCATTATGGTCATATGGAAATTTACCATATGATTATAAGATCAAATTGTCTACTCTAGAATTTGTATTTTGTTTCATATTATAAGTTTATTATTATTTTTACTTATTGTATTTTATGAGTTAACTAATGCATTATTGTAATGTCAACTTCAAATCAAATCAAATCTTTATTCAGTCATAATAACATATTACATGTATCTGAATAGTGTCACAGAAGTGTTAGTTACAAATTAAAACTATTATTAAAACTAAAACTAAAGGTTGACACTGACAAGTATAGTCAAACAAAACACTTTGCAAAGTAAAGATCAGTGCTCAAAAATAAGTTATCACTACCGTGTAGCCTATCAGATACAAAACAAATATTGGGAGTTCGAATGAATGTTTAAAGTTTTAAATTCATAAATTCTTTTAACGAATAACAGGGAGATAAAAACATCTTTTAGTAATCTTTTAAGTTTATTAAAGTTACTCTCCAGTCTTACAGGTGCCGGTAAGTGTTGAAAGAACTTCAGTCCTGCATAAGATTTTTTTTGTATAAAATTCTAAGTTGCGGCGAGGTAGGTTAATTTTAAATCTGGTATTAAAACTGTGGATTCCGTTTGAAGTGAACGATATTTGAAGTTGCTTTGCGTAAATAATTGTTTCATGAATGTATTAATTATATACTGTTAAAATTCCCAAATCACCAAAAACTTTCTTAACTGAATCTGTTCTTTTAAGCTTCATCATTACACGAATAGCTCTCTTTAGTTGAATTAGGATTTTATCTAAATTGTTTTTGGTTGCTGCGCCACAAATAGCAATTCCGTAAGATATGTGACAGTGAAGAAGAGAATAATATTTATTAACCAACATTGATTTGTCCAAACTAAATACAACAGTAATTAATTTGGGCTTCTCAGATCATACAGCTCTTTTTGTTGAAAAATAAAGCCTGTCGTAAGGCCACAAGAAGAAGAGTTTTCAGTAAGGAAAATATTGCAAAGTTTTATGAATTAATAAGTGAAATAGATTGGGAGCATTGCTACTCATTTAACACATCAGATGACAGCTTCAATGCATTTTTTGATTGTTTTTCTCTTGCTTTCTTGGAAGCATTTCCAGTAATAACAGGAAAGGTTTTGTATGGAAATAACAAAAATAATGATAGAGGTTGGACGACCAAAGAATTAAAACAGTTATGTCACGAAAAAAGAGAGTTATTTGAAAAGTGTAAGGGTACCACAAATAAAATCCTTTGGGTTAAGTACAAAAAACTATGTAAAGATCTTAAGAAAGAAATCAAACGTTCAAAGAAAAATCACTTCCACTTAGTTATATCTAGTTCTGGAAATGTTGCTAAAAAATCTTGGGACACAGTAAAAAAATAACTAGGTCAGAAAAACATGAACAGTGAAATAACTGAACTAGTTGTAAATTATTCTGTTATAAAAAATCCTTACTCAATTTCCAAACCCTTCAATAATTCTTTTGTAAACTGTGTTCAAGGTAGAGTTAAATTGTCTCCTTTAGAAGCTGTTAATCTAATTAAGTTTAAATCTCCTGACTGTTCATTTGATTTTAAAGTAGTGTCTGAGAGTGATGTTTTAGAAGCCATCCATGCACTAAAAAACAAATATTCTACCAGCTGGGATGAAATTCCTGCTCCTATACTTAAAGCTGTTTCATGTTTCATTGTTAAACCCCTTACATTTATTATCAATAATAGTTTAAGAAATGGCGATTTCCCTGCAAAGCTCAAATATTCTGTTGTAACACCTATTTTTAAAAAAGATGACAAAAAGTTTATTGATAATTACCGTCCCATATCATTGTTACCGGTACTATCAAAAATATTTGAGGACATTGTGTTAAAACAGATTGTTCCATTTTTTGAAAAGCATATCCTACATTCCAATCAGTTTGGATTCAGAAAAAATAATTCAACAAAACATGCAATTTTTAAACTAATTACAGATGTTTCAAATGCCCTGGATAGGTCGCAGAGTATTGCTGGTGTGTTCTATGATCTGTCCAAGGCTTTTGATAGTGTTAGACATGACATTTTATTGAACAAATTAGAAGCTTACAGTGTAAGTCATTCGGTGGTTTTCAAGTTATCTTCACAATAGATTTCAACAAGTAAAGATAAATACCTCAGATGGCAACTCATGCTTTTCAAATTGGAACAAAGTCAGATTGGGCGAACCTCAAGGTTCCAAAGTCGGGCCATTCTTGTTCTTAGTATATGCCAATGATTTATTTTTTAATATAAACTCTGATTTAATTTTGTTTGCTGATGACACGACAGCCTTAATAAAAGCCAAAGACAAAAAGAACTAGCACTCAATATCTCATCCACAGTTAAAAATCTTTGTTTCTGGTTGAACAAGAATGGCCTTAATTTAAATTGTGCTAAGACTAAAGCATTCAAATTTTCTAGGATTGCGAATCAGTGTAAATAATTTATGTTTCCTTGTTCAGATACAATGTTAAGCTTTTCTCCAGTAGCTCAGCAGATTTTCTTGGTCTGACACTCCAAAATAATCTAAAATGGTATGATCACACTAAAAGAACTGTTTGACAAGTTAAATAAAGCTTTGTTCAATCTCAAAATTATTAGAAAATTATGTGATGATCAAACAGTAATTTTGGTTTACTATGGATATTTCCTTTCGATTACGATATACAGCTTACTTTTTTAGGCAAATTCACCTTCAGCAGAAAAGATTTTTAAACAGCAAAAAAAGGCTGTCAGAGTTATAGCAGGTATTTGCCCTAGAGAATCTTGCAAACCCAGCTTTAAAAAATACAAATTTCTAACCCTTCCTGCATTATATATTTTAGACTTGGCACTATTTATTAAAAACAACATGGATTTGTTTAAAGACTGTAAACAAGCCCATAGTTATAATACACGACATAAAGCTCTTTTTCAAAACCCAAGCCATAGATTAACGTTATTTCACAAGGGACCCTACTATCAATGTATAAAGGTTTGGCTCTTTTTCAAAACCCAAGCCATAGATTAACGTCATTTCACAAGGGACCCTACTATCAATGTATACAGGTTTACAATAAACTATCACCGAAAATGAAAATTTAAGTGTACCTGTATTTAAGAGGGAACTCTCTATTAAGTTAATAGAACTATGCCCTTATAGTATTCAAGAATTTTTATCTCATGACTCTAGTTAAGCTTATTGTACAAATATTTATTACTATTTTTTACATTTTAGAATTATTTAATCAACTTGACATGTCATATATTCACCGCTGAATTTCAGCCATTGTATGAATTTTTGTGATGAAAATAAATTGAATTGAATAGATGATTTTTAGAGTTTCCAAATTGCAAATCCTGGATGTATATCGCAGAGCATAAATACCAGAAGATAATTTTTTAACTACATGATTAATATGATCATCCTAAGAGAGATTTTCATCAATAATTAGACCAAGAAACTTTGTTCGGTCTACTTGTTCTATTCTATCTCTTTTTATAAAAATATTAGGTTCAAATTTTGTTCTTGATTGTTTGGTCGAAAAGGATATAAAATTAGACTTATTTACATTTATGAGAAGATTTTTTTATCTAGAAAGTCTTTAGTGGACAAAAGGCTTTTAGATGAAGACTGTTCAATGTGTGATTGTGATTTTCTTGTAAATACGATATTAGAATCATCAGCATATAGACACATAGAACCATCACTCCCAGGAATCATCTCTGGCATACCCCTAATGTAACAAAGAAAGAGTAGGGGGCCTAAGATCGATCCCTGGGGCGCTCCGCCTCGTAGTGTTTGATGCTGAGATCTACATATTTCAATGTATTTTGTGTTATTACGTTCTACAATATAATCCACTTCCACAAACTGCTGTCTATTTTCAAGGTAAGAAGAAACCCATCTAAGCTCTTTTCCACAAATTTCAAGTTCATTTAGAGTTGTTAATAGCTTACTATGTGAGACACTGTCAAATGCTCTACTAAGATCTAAAAGTATTCCTACAACTTTTTCACCTTTATCAACTGCACTAATTCTATAAATTCTATGCCAGCAGTTGTTGTGGACTTCCCTGATCGAAATCCTTGTTGCTCTTGATCCAATATTTGATTGGTTTCAAGGTATAGGGATGGATGTAAACAATGCGCTCAAATATTTTTGAAATAAAACAGGTAAAAGGGAGGGGTTCAGATTCAGATTCAAATCACTTTATTCAAAAGTACATACATTGTGTGTGTACATGAATGGCATCAAAATGGGTAATAGCACAACAGATCTGTAATACTACCTTTTTTAAAAAAGGGAAAACCTTTGGCCAGTTTTAATTTGGATGGGAAAATACCCGAGATGAGCGAAGAATTTATTAAGTGTGTCAATGGTTTCAAAATAAAAAGTAATGATTTATTTATTAGAGTAATAGGTATTTCATCATACCCTGAAGAATATTTATTTTCAAATGAAAGAATAACTTTTGAAGGTTTTCTTCAGTTATAGTCTCGAACTTTTACTTTTAGTTGAAAAGTTTTGCTGGATAACCGTTTTTTGTTTAGGTGGAGAGGAAACACACGGTAATATAAGCTTTTCCACTGCAGTTGAGAAAAAATTATTCAAAATATTATTTATAGCAACTGGATGGGTTATGATTTTAGCATTTTGGGCTACACTTATTATATTAGGGGACAAGCTTTGTTTTGTTTAAGTTTATTTCACTTTTTAATATGTTCCAAGTTGCTTTTGTTTTATTAGTAGCATTTTTAATCTTCTCACTATAAAATGTTTGTTTACTACTGCGTATTGATTCTGTTAATTCTCTTTTTTTTACTTTTACACTTTGACATATACCTAAATTTTTGTTCAGCCTACCAAAACTTTCTAGTTCAGTTATTTCACTTTTTTTCTTCATTATTTCATTTGAACTCCATTTGCATTCATTATACCCCTTTTCTACACATAAGGTTTTTGGGAAATTAACATCAAAAATATAACCAAAAGTAAAGAAGAAAACATCATATTTTTCATTTACAGGAGATTGAAAAACTTCATAACAGGTTTTATTGTACAAGTCTCTTAAAAACATAACTAACTTGTTGTCAGTAAACTTTCTACTTCTTTTTTTAAATACTTTTTTATTTTCACTTTTTAAATTTACTATCTCAAGAAGTTGGGCATCATGATCAGACACATGGGTTATAATCCCTGTGACTTTTAATTTGACACAATTTATATTAGTAATAAAGTTATCTATTGCTGATTCAGTATGAGTTACCCGAGTTGGAAAATTTACTTTATAAGACATATTATGCATAGTAATAATAGTTGAAATTTTATAGTACAGTGCATAATGTTTTAAAACATCGATGTTTATGTCTCCAGCTATAATGATTTTATCATATTTCTCTGTCAATATGTCTAGTGTAATTTCAAGTTTTGTTAAGAAAGGATCATTATATCTATACTCAGGAGTTCTATATAAACTTACTAATACAAAAAAAATCCCTTCAACTGTTATTTCAGATAAGCAGCACTCAAACTCCATCTCTGATGTAATTTCTTGAATCCCTTTAATCAAAACTCTTTTACTATTGATATATTTGTTTGTGAGAACTAAAACACCACCACCCGTGGTTGTTGATCTGGTCCAATAAGAAGATGTTTTAAAATTTTTAATATTTAAATGTAATAAATCAATCTCACGTAAATTTATCTCGGTTAAAACAACAATATCTGGTTTAAGTTTGTCCAGGTTTATTTCCAAAATGTCTAAACGAGTTAATAAATTTTGTACGTTTTGGTGAAAAATTAAAAGGGATTGAGTACTGCTTACAAAATCTGTCAAGTTATTATTACATTTTTGCACATTTTCTCCAATAAAGGTGTCATACTATCATTTAACTCCTCAGGAGTATTTATAGAGGTCAAGAGCTGGGAGTCAGAGGTTGATGGTAGGAACTTACAAGTAGGAGAGTGTGACTGAGGATCAAAAATGAGACTATTCTCAGCATCACCAACGGAAACTGCACCAACACCAGCGCCCCTACTGATAGTCAAACCCCTACATATGACACAGGCGTAGGTGGCTGCACTAGGTTAGGCTGGGATGTTTCCTCCTCTCTCTGTGTCCACAGCTACCCCCTGAGGATCCTTGGTCTGCCGTCGATCTGGTGATGTCAGCAGCAGGTGGAGCAATTTCCCTCATGCGGGAAGTTTCTGTAGCAATAGCTTTTCTTAGGCGTTCGAAAAATACAGGGTGTGGCCAGGTGTTTCTCTGAGTCCTTGTAGTGTACACTTCAGAAGTGACAGTGACTATTGCGGCACCGGTAGAAATTTGAGACCTGACAATATGTTTTGCAAAGTAATGAGGTGTAATATGATCTCTGAAGCATCCCATAGGTGAGCAAATGAGTGTTCTTAATTTTTGTTTTTTAATTGTTCTATTAGCTGGTAAAATGGAACATTATAAAACGCGTAGTTATTATCACTGTTTTTTTTTTTATTCTGATTTTGTAACCAGACCGAGTATTTTTGCCCCATTTTTTACTCTTTGTAGTGTTAAGTTTGAATTACAAAAGTCTGCAGCACTTGGTTTACTAAAAGACTCTTTGAATGCCACCGCTACTCCTGCACTCTTTGAATACCACCGCTACTACTGCACTCTTAGAATGCCACCGCTACTCCTGCACTCTTTGAATGCCACCGCTACTCCTGCACTCTTTGAATACCACCGCTACTCCTGCACTCTTTGAATGCCACCGCTACTCCTGCACTCTTTGAATGCCACCGCTACTCCTGCACTCTTTGAATACCACCGCTACTACTGCACTCTTAGAATGCCACCGCTACTCCTGCACTCTTTGAATACCACCGCTACTCCTGCACTCTCTGAATGCCACCGCTACTCCTGCACTCTTTGAATGCCACCGCTACTCCTGCACTCTTTGAATGCCACCGCTACTCCTGCACTCTCTGAATGCCACCGCTACTCCTTCACTCTTTGAATGCCACCGCTACTCCTGCACTCTTTGAATGCCACCGCTACTCCTGCACTCTTTGAATGCCACCGCTACTCCTGCACTCTTTGAATGCCACCCCTACTCCTGCACTCTTTGAATGCCACCGCTACTCCTGCACTCTTTGAATGCCACCACTACTCCTGCACTCTTTGAATGCCACCGCCACTCCTGCACTCATATTTTTCTCATGGCTGAAATCAGCCGATATGCAGTGAGCAAAGGCAACTTTCTCATTGTTTCTGTACTGTTTAATAACATGTCTCATGTCAGCATCTAGTACTGTTATACTAGGATCCTCATTGTTTGGGAGTGTATCTGTTAATTCTGGTAAAAACAGCGGCAATTCATTATGATGATCTGAGTTTATTTTGGATGGAGAAACAGCTGCATGACCCGATTGCAAATCGTGAAACTTATAGTACCATCTTGTTAGAGCGTTAATGGCTACATATGCCAGTTTTGACTTGCCTCGGTCGTTCAGATGTAATCCATGAGTTTTAAAATGGAAACGTTTAAACTTATTTAAATCTATCAGATTCAAGTTATCAATCCTAGCACTCAATTCTGCAAACTAACTGTTTACTGTCAACAAATCCAATTTATCAGAGTGGTTCACAGGCCTGTCATATCTAGTTGGGATTGTACAAAGAAAAACTGCTCTGGTTTTGCACACTTTATTAAGTTTTCCTTCTAGGTGTCTGTATAAACTTCCCAAACTTCCGTCATTTGTGCCCCCTAAAACAATCAAAGGGTTCTGTTCCTCTATGGACGCTGAAACTAAACCTGTAAAAGGGTGGTTTGCCCTAACGTAACCAGTACTTATTTTCCCTGAGCTGTAATTTTCAATTTTGCCAGCTATATGCCTCCCCTGACTATCTGCACAGTGTTAAGTTAATTTTTCAGTTTGCATGCAGTTGTTTTACAGTTTTTCCTTTTTCTATCATATTTTTTATCTTGATTCTGCACTTCAGATCTCATTTTCCCCGCCTCAGTACCATTATAAGTTGATTTTCTCATGATAGTAGGAGAAATTGCTTCTGGAATAGTAAGTGTCCTGCAATAATTATTCTCACCAGAATTATTTTGGTCAGGAAGATTTTGGAGAACAACAAACTTGTTTTTTGTTACTATCTGGCCAAATAAATGACTTATGACTTATGACCACTAAAATAAATAGACTAATGGCTTAAAGTAATTGTAAATAACACAGAAACAACTTTACAATACCTAAATTACAGTTTATGTTTGGCGTATATATTCGTCATACACTTGTAAGTTTCAAATTGAGTTGCATATACAGTAAACCTTGGATTATCCGGACCCGAATCATCTGGATCCCGGATGAGGTTGCCCAAAATAAAAAATGTAAATTACAGTCAAATCGTGATTTTTCTCCTGCGCTAGCGCCATTTAAATCTCAGAGCAACTGCAATCCATTAATGTAACAGCTAGGTTAAATATGTCTAAGAGGTCTCGTCTCATGTAAAAAAGTGCAGCCTAAATGGTCGACCACCATTTGGCTCTCTGTCAACCTTGCTCCCATAGTAACCAAAACATCAAATTCTCTCACCACGAGTTATATGACAGACAGCTGACAAAAATTTAACTTGTAAGGTATTTGATTGGAAAATGGCCTGAGGAAAATGGCGGTCGACCATGTAGCCTTCACTTTTTTATCCCAGACGAGACCAATAGATAAACCCGTATTTAACTTTGTTTAACCGTTCATTACTAACCACAACTTGTGAGGTTACGTTGCGTTTGTAGTTGTAGATTGGATTGTGTGTTATGACAATCAAACAAACTCTGTGCCTGTTCTGTTTTACAGTCTTTCCATGTAATTTTCAGTATCAATATTGCAGGGGCTAGTTTCCCAACCGTTATTTATGTGATGTTATAGTAGTTTCAGATTATCCGGATTTTTCACAATCCGGATCAATATGCCGCCACATTAGTCCAGATAATCAGAGGTTTACTGTCCAATGCTCGCGAATGAATATTATCACTAACGTATATATACGTCCAGCGCTTAGGAAGGGCTAAAGCGTATATATATATCAAGCGCTTGGGAAGGGTTAACACGTTCGCTGTGGCGCGATCGATTTCGACCGGGCTCGGCCGAGCGCGAACGCTGCACGGTCGGAACCGGCCTACCTCTCTATTGAAACTAAACCAGTTAGTGTGAGCCCAGCACTTGCTAGAGGCAGGTTATTTGTTGTCAGCGTGTAGTGCGGGTCCCGTAGTGTTGTCGGGTGGTGTCAGTTTTTGGATCTGGCGTTTGTCATTTTTGGCCGTGATACGTTGTTTTCAAGTGATTCTCGTGTAATTTTAGTGTTTTTGTTTAAAAAAAAGTGCATATCTATTTTAAAACATCAATCCTCTAGATTGAGGTTATGTAGCGTGTTGTTTTGGCAGGAGTTACTTATTGTATCCCACCTTGCCTTGTACTTCGTGCCTTGTCAACGCAGGACGGCCGATATCGACCGCACCGGGTCTTGGGTGGGTGCTGCAAGGCCGAAATTGACCGCAATATTATGACGTCATAAACAACTAAACTAAAGTACTGGAATGCTTGAAAACCACATGGTCGGTCTTCTATTTTTTATAGGTAAGTAGTTCAACACTTAAAATATTTTAGCACCCGGGAAAATTTCAAAAACTTTTTCTAGCAGCCAATGTGTTAAAGCTAGGGGAATGCAAGTACTAGAAACTTCCGAGTTTTCGGCCGACTATTTCAATACTTGGACTCAACTCATAAGTTTTTTAAAATTCTCGAATGTTCGACCGAGTAATTCTCGCCGATTCTTGGATGATCTCTAACGATTGCGACCGGCCAAATCGTGTAGTAACGGCTGCAAAAGGCCATCGGATCACATGAAATAGGCCGAAAATGACAAGAAACATGAAATGGCCATAAAAACTACCGATTGTGTGTAAATGACGACTGGACCGCGTAATTTTTGGCCATAAATGATGATGGAAACCATAATAAAGGCCGAAAATGACAACAGTATATCTACAAAAATGACGACCGGGCTACTGAATATCGGCCGTAAATAACGATTTCATCATCTTATACTGATTATAAGTGATGTCCGGACCAAGTGATATTGGCCAAGTGACAACCGGAACGTGTTTTATCGGCCGGAAACAAATGTCAAACCGTGTTTTGTTTGTTAACACGTTCGCTACCACAATTATATGGAATTTGTCATTCACATAGACCAGCGACGCAGTTGTGCATCCAGTGGTTTCTCCCGATAGACTACCGACGCATATTTGCGTTGGCTGGTCACATTGAAATAGACTGACGACGCAAATTTGTGTCAGTGTCCCATTGTTATTCAAACGTGTATTTCTTAGCAACGGTCTATTTTAAAGCCCTGATCTCTTTGTATCAGTCTGTAGGGAAATCTGACGCACATGCACATTGCTTGGTCTGTGGGTATGACGATTGGTGACATCACATCGCAACTGGCAGAACTGTTGTTTACATTGTCATTTCTGCTGCATCACGGTACAACTGTCCATGTGGCTAACCTTCCTGTTTTTGGACGTGCTTTAGTGGTGTTTGTTTGATTACTGTGCAGAACATTAACAATGAAACGAAATAGGTCTACAAATGATCAAATTTACAACAACGTAAATGTGCGTCGCTCGGTCTATTGAACAAAAATACAATCTTTTTTACTATTTTCCATTGTATAGACTGACCGACGCATATGTGCGACGTTTTTAAAATTGCTCAAAACAAAATAAAAACAATTGTTATTGTTTACAAATGCATTTTAGGTTATTATGAAGTGAAATAGTCCATTTAAACCCAATTTCTCTTGTGGTCTGTTGTTAATGTTACTCCTGTACCTCCCGGTCTGTTTGCAACGTTCAGATTATTTCTTTTGGTCTGTGGGAGTGACCGGACCGACGCAAATATGCGTCGCTCGGTATATAACATGTTAATACATAATCCAGTTTGTTTGTACTGGCCAAAAAATGTGTAGTGCTACTTATGTATGTCAACTCCCGATTATCCGGGAGCGGGTTAACCGGGTTGCGATTTATCTGGGGTTACGAAAGGATTTTTTTTATTTATCCCCCTCTAAACATTAATAGAGCAATAATAACAATTTATTTTGCTAAATTATCTGAAATTATCAGAATCTTACTTAATTTACTTTATTTATCAGAATAAATACTATACAAACAATTTTGTAAACACAACATAATCTGAGAGGCTGTCTTCTCGCTAATGAGCCGTGGGCGCGTGATAGAGCGATGACCTTGACACTGCTCTAGCCACTGCAACTAGCTGGGCAGAGCAACGGACGGACGGTCGGTCGGACGTGGACGTCTAAAAACTAGAAACAACTCAAAACAATCACCCTTCCCGCCGCTGTTCACCCAGTGCAAAATTAATTAGCATACTGTGTTCGGTGTAGTTTAGAGAGTTTGGTGTTTAGATATCTTTAACCTATTAAATATCATTTGGTGTTTTGGATAGTATGTACTGCTGCTATCGGCCATTGCTAGTATTAACTCAGGGTTCCCACTCAAACTTAAGAATCAAATTCACGGGGTTTTCACGGTTTTGAAGGTCTAAAAGTTGTCAATTTCACGGTCGAAATATTAAAAAACAAACCTATACCGGTCGCAAAACAACAACGCAGACGCGGCGCAGCGGTCAAATACTAGTTAAAACTTTCCAACATTCCAATTACGATGTCACAGAACCATAAAACCATACCATACATCCCAAGTGAACCTTTTAAAAAATAAGAAAAAATAAGAACTATTTTAGGGTTTCTTATTGTTTTATTGTCGTCGTGAGTCATGTCACCAGTTTATCGGTTATCGGTTGCTGGTGATTTCTACTTCACTCAGTGTTGCCATTGGCCACACCATTTGCAGTGTTGCATTTTACCATTTGCAACCGTTGTCGAACAACCGTTGTGTAACGATGACCGTTGTCTAGCTAAACGGTTGTGCGAAACTGGCTGTTATCGACAACCACCAAATGAACAACTACATCTGTATAATTTAAAGTAATCGTAACTAAAATTATTTGAATTGGACTTAAAATAGATAAACAATTACTTAAAACGTTGTCAGACAATTTATAACAAAGCAAATAAATAATAGGCCTACTTAAAAAACTATTGCAAAACACAAAAAAGTGTATATAACAATCATTATTGTATGTAACAATCAATTAGTTTTACATTAAAATAAGGTTTCCATATGCTAAACGCAACGCCTTTATATTAGTATGTCGATAACTGAAAATATAATCGTTTGATGGCAGTTGTCGGCTTCAATACAGGTGCTGGACACAATGCAACGCCAGACGCCAGGACAAACTGTTATCGAAACAGTTGTGAACAACCGTTTTATTAAACAACGCCCTCAACAGACGGCCGACAACAGAAAACTATTCAACAACGGTTATCGGCACGACAACGGTTATCCGCAACTAAGCTGATTCACATAGCTAAACGGTTGTGCCGAGGCAGTTGTCAACGCTAGCACTGCCTTCAGTATTAGCAAGAAAACAGAACGCAACATCAAGGTCAACAGTTGCCGACAACCGTTGTTTTAAACGGTTGTCGCAGCGCAACCGTTGTGTGCACAACGGTTGTGTGATTTTGGCAGTTGTGCCCATCCCTAGTTGCCAATCACTTTTTCCCAAATTACCCTCGATCCTCGTCAAAATTACCCTCAAAATCTAAACTCCTGCATTTGAGTAAAGAGTGCTAATGAAATAAAGGAAATGTGCTTGAAATTTGATAGGTTTGAGGAGCCGCCTATAGATGTCACTGATGTATAATTAATTTTAAAGTTTAGAATAAAGAATGAAAATAGAAGTTGCATACGCCAGCCAGTTTTAGTCTCAATTTTTTCATGCGAGATATAACGGATTTTTCTCAGAATTTATTTTACTGCTTAAAAAATCACAGTAGGCTATATAAATGGCTAACAGCTGATGCAATTTTGTTTACAGCCATAAACGACAATTATAAAACAGCTAACGCTGTCTATCTTTCAGTCTATCAACTGCTAGGATTAGGTAGGCGGAGACAGGTGACAATAATCCCCATTTTCTATTTTCGTTATTTATTGTCTGGTTGATGTTAAAACTTGCAGACATTACTGCAACTTAGCGGACTTCTTGTCATCCTGGCACTCGTGGCTTTTCCACGTTTTTCATGAGACGATCACTCTACATGTAATCTTACTCAAGCTTGATTTCTGTCATGGAGTTCGTGAGTATTCGTCAGAGTAACGAAAGTAGAAAGGGTCGATAAAGTAGGGAAATGTAGTAGGCCTAATTTAATCATAAATAAACATCAATGAATGTAATAATAAGTATATAACAGAGTATAATATAAATTTGTATATTTTTAAAGTCTTTAGTAAAATTACCCTTTTTTTTTTACCCTCGAAGTTCAAAATTATCACCGGGAAGGGTAATTTCTCTCGAATTGGCAACGCTGTCTACGCAGTACGCACCGTGTAAACGGAATGGGCGAGTTACTGACGCGACAGTTGTATAGTTAACAGTAAGTTACAGTAGCTATCTACTGTCACCGACTAATACAAAACAATAGGCAAATGACATACATTAAAGAAGACACATAAACGGTCTTACACAAGTGTCAGTCAACAGTCAGTTGAAACTGAAAAAAACACCAGCAACTTAACAACTGTTGCCCGAGTTCCTTTGCACCGTGGAAACCAGAACCAGTCCTAAATCATCTGCACAGCTGCAATCTGCAAGTAGGCAGACGACATGGTATTCACCATATTAACAACGTACTAAATAATTCTGTTGTACATTTCCCTATCTGAAAACAAATGTGATATTTTCTGATAAGATATTTTGTTATTGTTTTTCAAGTTTGATATATTTTTAAGGTTTGATATCGAAATTCACGGCTTATTCCAGGTTTTTTCACAGTATACGAAATTCACGGCTTATTCAAGGTTTCACGGTTTTCACGGTTGGGTGGGGACCCTGTAACTATTATTATCTTGATTGTTTGTAGATTTTATCACAATTTCAAGATTTTCAAAAGTATTTAATTTACATAAATATAGCTTAAATGACATTAAAACACAATATTGTAGTACAAAAATGTTAATAAACCTCTTTATCATATTCGTAATATTCAATTTATTGAATTGTTTTGTTTTAACCGTGGTTTTGGGTTATCCGTGACCCTCAAACCGGTCATTATCCCGGATAATCGGTAGTTGACTGTAGTTAGAAGCCATGTTAATATTATCAAATCTGAGGTGGTATCCAAATCCCATTACACTATTTGAAACTACTGGAAACTGTTGGCAAATACTCGCTTTAAAATACTCGAAACTCTAAAATAATTGGCACTACTCGACTCGATTCAAAAAATCACTACTCACACACCTAAATGAAGCGTATATATACGTCCAGCACTTGGAAGGGTTAAATAGTATATACACGTCAAGCACTTGGAAGGGTTAAATTGTATATATACGTCCAGCGCTTGGGAAGGGTAAAAGTGTACTCACACTGGTGCCTAATGGCAATGAGCATGGCCACCACTATGTAGTCGACCAGCTGGAACATGGTGCCTTCTGCGAAAATGGCGTCCCACAACACCAGCAGGTCTTGGAGGGGGAACTCCCTGCCGAACAGCAACCTGAGCCATCGACTGCAACACAGCGCAACACATCACACACACACACACACACACACACACACACACACACACACACACACACACACACACACACACAACACAACACAGCACATCACAAACACACACATCACACGTGCCCTGTTTCTAGATGGACAGGTCTCGAAATTTCTGTAAATTTTCGGGGGAAAAATATTCCCATTTTTCGTGCGGTATTTAAAAAACTTTGGGATTATTTCGGACAAGATTATCTCCTGATATGGTAATGTGTGGTGGAGTCATCTGATAAAACCGATTGTGGTGCGATCGTCTTTAATGGCTGATGGCACACAGAGCAATCGTCAATTACGACCAATATTATGTGGGTCGATTGTCAATTACGGCCAATGTTACGCAATCTGACCATCATATAAGATAGAACTGAAACCGAGAGATTTCGATCAGTTCTCGGTTTTGATACCAGCTTTGATCATTTCACAAGAAATAGAGGGAAGCTTAGTTTGTTAAGTATTATGCTAAAAAAAAAAGTTTAGATGAATTGCCCATAAAAGCATGGTCATTAATAATTTAAAAAAAGTTAAAGTACATGATTAAAAAATACCCCCGTAGCATCAAACCTGCGTACTCAGCGAATTTCCAATGCATGTATGTATATATATATATATATATCTTAATACCACATAAATCCATATACCGAGTTTCATCAATATACATTCATAAATAAACGATTTATGATATTTTAATTATTCTCCATAAGAACAACATGGCGGCTGAGTATGCAGGGCTGCTGAAGCAAGGAACACAAAAAATGGGGTTTTATACAATAATCCCCAATATAACTCCCCAATCATCCCCAATATCAATCCCCAATATCAATATAACTCAAGAAGGTAAAGCCACATACCAAATTTTATTAATTTATGTTCATAATTAAGGGAGATAACACGTTACTTAT